>JAIOJX010000030.1:213457935-214657935 GCA_022376925.1 Tragulus kanchil | reverse complement strand
GGGAAGGGCCCACCCTCTCCGAGCTGGGTTTTCTGGGGGCCCCATCCTCCGGGCCTTGGAGAAAGGGTGAAATCAATGTCTTCTCCCTGGGCCCTGACGAAGGTGGATCTGGATAGTAGGATGAGGCGATTGAGATTTGGGGAGGCACTCGCGCTAGCTGGTGCAAGTGGAGTATCAGGGCTCTGGATATTTTGAACCCTAGGTTCCACCCATCTCTCCCTACTCCTGTCCCTGCCAGATGAGCCCCCAGGTCAGGACCCACAGCGTGAAGGCTGCTCTCCCTGCCCCATGAGGGAAAGGCAGGCGAGGGGTCCGGGGATGGAGCCAGCGTTGCGTGAGGAACCACCAAACCCGGCTGGAAGGCCACCTGCAATGTCTACAGGGCACCCGCAGATGGCAGTGAAAGAGCGCATTTGAGGCTGGAAGCTTAAGTGGCCACGTGTAAAGGCTGGGTACCCGCTCAGACCCCAGCACGCTCCTGTTTCTCGGCCTTATCTGCGACTCCTTTCTCAAACAGTGTAGTCCCTGGCTCTAGGTCTGATGGGCCCAGTCTCAGGGAGCTGGATCTCTTCCTCTGTAAGATGGGTGACTGTGTACCCCGCCCAGAAGGGCACTGGGAATGAAATGAGATTGTGCTGAGATCAGGCCAATTGAAAGTAAGAGTTGCAGGGACCAGACTCTGGCCCTTGATGTGACCCAAGGTCCATTGCCAAGTCCCTCTCTGGTCATTGTCCTGCAAACAACAGTGGGGAACCCTGACCTGGCCCTCTGTGAGCTTGTCCGCATACCTAGCATGCCGCAGGAGTTTAATAAATCATGCATCATTTTTTTTTTCTTGGTGTTTTCTATAGGTTTTTTAACTTTTCATTTTGTATTGGGGGTGTGGTCCTCTGACATAGACCACATTCCCTGGCCCAGTGGCTGGGAGAGAAGACACCCTTCCCAGACAGTTCCCAGCCCAACCTACCCGTCTGTCCCCGCTACCCTCCCCCACTTCTGGCCTGAGGGCTTCAGACTGCAGTTTTCTATGAGAAAGGAGAACTTCACTCCTTGTGCCCGGCCCGCAGGCTTGCAGTCCTCTGGGTAAAGAGCATCTCAGTGAGCTCTGCCAGGGAAGGGCCCACCCTCTCCGAGCTGGGTTTTCTGGGGGCCCCATCCTCCGGGCCTTGGAGAAAGGGTGAAATCAATGTCTTCTCCCTGGGCCCTGACGAAGGTGGATCTGGATAGTAGGATGAGGCGATTGAGATTTGGGGAGGCACTCGCGCTAGCTGGTGCAAGTGGAGTATCAGGGCTCTGGATATTTTGAACCCTAGGTTCCACCCATCTCTCCCTACTCCTGTCCCTGCCAGATGAGCCCCCAGGTCAGGACCCACAGCGTGAAGGCTGCTCTCCCTGCCCCATGAGGGAAAGGCAGGCGAGGGGTCCGGGGATGGAGCCAGCGTTGCGTGAGGAACCACCAAACCCGGCTGGAAGGCCACCTGCAATGTCTACAGGGCACCCGCAGATGGCAGTGAAAGAGCGCATTTGAGGCTGGAAGCTTAAGTGGCCACGTGTAAAGGCTGGGTACCCGCTCAGACCCCAGCACGCTCCTGTTTCTCGGCCTTATCTGCGACTCCTTTCTCAAACAGTGTAGTCCCCTGGCTCTAGGTCTGATGGGCCCAGTCTCAGGGAGCTGGATCTCTTCCTCTGTAAGATGGGTGACTGTGTACCCCGCCCAGAAGGGCACTGGGAATGAAATGAGATTGTGCTGAGATCAGGCCAATTGAAAGTAAGAGTTGCAGGGACCAGACTCTGGCCCTTGATGTGACCCAAGGTCCATTGCCAAGTCCCTCTCTGGTCATTGTCCTGCAAACAACAGTGGGGAACCCTGACCTGGCCCTCTGTGAGCTTGTCCGCATACCTAGCATGCCGCAGGAGTTTAATAAATCATGCATCATTTTTTTTTTCTTGGTGTTTTCTATAGGTTTTTTAACTTTTCATTTTGTATTGGGGGTGTGGTCCTCTGACATAGACCACATTCCCTGGCCCAGTGGCTGGGAGAGAAGACACCCTTCCCAGACAGTTCCCAGCCCAACCTACCCGTCTGTCCCCGCTACCCTCCCCCACTTCTGGCCTGAGGGCTTCAGACTGCAGTTTTCTCTATGAGAAAGGAGAACTTCACTCCTTGTGCCCGGCCCGCAGGCTTGCAGCCCACAAACACCCGACCTTCCACTTGTAGAATCTAAGCACCCAGGGTAACGGTGGTTAGTGAGGACCACAGCCAAGGAGCTCTGAGGTGGGCTGGGAGAGGTGCCGAGGGCAGACCCAGGCCCAGGTGGGAGGGCGTTCAGTTCCGCCCCCCCAGGGATCTTTGGGCTCCCTCTCCCCCCTTCTCTCTGCCCCTGAGGCTCACACACTTCCTGTTCATTTCTCAGCATCTCTAGCCTTCCAAGAGCATCCTCTGAATGACCACGGATGCGTCTGGCTGTAGTTGCCCCCATCCTGAGCCCTCAGAGGCCCGCAAGGAGGGGGATGCAAGCCCAGCGCGGCTCCTGGGGTTCCCTCAGATACTCTCGGCCCAGGGCCTTCACCCAGAGGCTGCTGTGGGGTGCGGCTGGACAGGACAGGGTGGCAGCGTCTGCTTTCACCTCTGAAACACCTCCATGCACAGCGGACCCTCTTCCTGCCTTCTTTTCCGTATGTGTGTGCATGCGTGCTAAGTCGTGTCTGTCGTGTCCGACTCTTTGTAGCCCCATGGGCTGTAGCCCCCCAGGCTCCTCTGTCCATGGAACTCTCCAGGCAAGAATACTGGAGTGGGTTGTCCTGCCGCCGCCAGGGGATCTTCCCAACCCAGAGACCAAACCTGCATCTCCTGCATTAGAGCCGCTGAGCTACCGGGAAGCCCCCTTTTCCACGTAGATGTAAAGATACAGAGTGTGTGTGGATACACATGAAACGCATGCGCACCCTTCCTGTTTGATCTGTTTCCTCCCACCTCAGAAGGCACCGCAGAGACTGGGCTGGGACTGCAGCTCCCCCCTCCACCCCCGGTGGGGCTCAGGGGTGTTTCTGGAAGGAATCCGTTGCAAGGTCAGGCTGCTCTACAGGAGTTTCTGGGCTTACCCCCCACAACTCTCCTCTGTATTCTGAAGGCATCCCTGGCATCTGCCAGCAGCTGGGCAGCGGGATTACTGTATTCACTGTGGCTGGAAGGTGACACTTCACTTGATTAAACAGGATGGACTCCTCTGGAGGCGCCCATCCACGTCCCCTCTGCTACCACCCATTGCGTCTGCCTGAAGCCCCGGTCACTTCCTGAGTTGAGGCTTCCCGTACTGATGTGTGTGCAGGGGTCGGGGGCCGGGGAGAAGCTCCCAAGGACCCCTGAAATGGCAGGCAGGCAGGCAACACTGTCTCACCCCGTGTGCCTGGCAGAGGGCACTGAGGAGAGCTGTGGTCAGCCCGCCAGCCCATGGGCACAAGGAGGACACGTCACCAGGAGCCTTTTATCCTGATGTTTATTGATCCCACACTCTGCCAAAGGCCTGGAAACTTTCGGGGGAATTTGATTTCACTCAAGGACTGAGAAAGACTTAGGAATCAGAAGGTGGGTAAAGGGAAGGGGGTGACTGGAGGAGGAAGCAAGAAGCGACCCCTGTCCCGACCCGTGCCTCAGATACTCTCGGCCCAGGGCCTTCACCCAGAGGCTGCTGTGGGGTGCGGCTGGACAGGACAGGGTGGCAGCGTCTGCTTTCACCTCTGAAACACCTCCATGCACAGCGGACCCTCTTCCTGCCTTCTTTTCCGTATGTGTGTGCATGCGTGCTAAGTCGTGTCTGTCGTGTCCGACTCTTTGTAGCCCCATGGGCTGTAGCCCCCCAGGCTCCTCTGTCCATGGAACTCTCCAGGCAAGAATACTGGAGTGGGTTGTCCTGCCCCCCCAGGGATCTTCCCAACCCAGAGACCAAACCTGCATCTCCTGCATTAGAGCCGCTGAGCTACCGGGAAGCCCCCTTTTCCACGTAGATGTAAAGATACAGAGTGTGTGTGGATACACATGAAACGCATGCGCACCCTTCCTGTTTGATCTGTTTCCTCCCACCTCAGAAGGCACCGCAGAGACTGGGCTGGGACTGCAGCTCCCCCCTCCACCCCCGGTGGGGCTCAGGGGTGTTTCTGGAAGGAATCCGTTGCAAGGTCAGGCTGCTCTACAGGAGTTTCTGGGCTTACCCCCCACAACTCTCCTCTGTATTCTGAAGGCATCCCTGGCATCTGCCAGCAGCTGGGCAGCGGGATTACTGTATTCACTGTGGCTGGAAGGTGACACTTCACTTGATTAAACAGGATGGACTCCTCTGGAGGCGCCCATCCACGTCCCCTCTGCTACCACCCATTGCGTCTGCCTGAAGCCCCGGTCACTTCCTGAGTTGAGGCTTCCCGTACTGATGTGTGTGCAGGGGTCGGGGGCCGGGGAGAAGCTCCCAAGGACCCCTGAAATGGCAGGCAGGCAGGCAACACTGTCTCACCCCGTGTGCCTGGCAGAGGGCACTGAGGAGAGCTGTGGTCAGCCCGCCAGCCCATGGGCACAAGGAGGACACGTCACCAGGAGCCTTTTATCCTGATGTTTATTGATCCCACACTCTGCCAAAGGCCTGGAAACTTTCGGGGGAATTTGATTTCACTCAAGGACTGAGAAAGACTTAGGAATCAGAAGGTGGGTAAAGGGAAGGGGGGGTGACTAGGGAGGAGGAAGCAAGAAGCGACCCCTGTCGCCCACAGAAAGCAGCCCTGTGTCCACCCCCTCACCAGACCTATGCACCAGGACAGGGACCTGGCGTGGGGGTGGAGAATGGTGATGGGGTTCCTTCTGGAGCCCCAATCCCAGGCCCCAGCCCCTGGGTGCCTGCCTTACTCTGCAGACCCCATTTGAGAGTTCCCCAGGCCTTGGTCTTCTGCAGCCCCCACATTCTGGGGTTGAGGGGCTATCCAACAGGTTGGGGGTGCACAGCCCACACAGCCCGCTCCCCACCCCTCAGGAATCCTTTTGCCGGTCGGCTGAGGGAGGGAGACCCCTCCTCAAGACCAGGGTTGTCACTGACAGGCCTGGCTGTCCGACCCCACTGTGGGAGGCCCGTGGGGTGCTTGGGGACCCCGCTCTCACTCAGAGCCCTGTCTCAAAGCCCCTGTCTCCAGCCCAGCCCTCCACCATGGGGCTGGAGTTCACCCTCTTCTCGTTTCCACTTATGCCAAGTTGCAGCTCCGTTCTTTAGTGGAGGGTCTGGATATCACTGTAAAGTGTGAGATTTTTCAATGCTAAAGTCGTACAATCCTGAGACAACCAGGACCTTTGGTGACTCCAGTGACTAAACCCTCCAGACCCTTCTGTGCCTTGCAGGTGGCCACCCCTCCCCCACCATCCCCTGCCCTACTGTGCTCTGGGTAAGACCATGTTATTTTATTCTCTTTTATGTTTCAGACGCAGGTTTTAGGGGTCTCAAGCCCCCTCCTCTGGCTCCACAGGCCCTGTCCACTTGGCCTCTCCAGCCAAGGGGACAGCAGGCATGGTAACGCCATTCCACAGGTGGGGTCCGGGGCCCCGAGCAGTCTTTTCGGCGGGCGGGTTTTGAGGAGAGGGCCGGCAGGCCACTTCTATTGGTTTTCATTTATCAATTTTCATCCATTTTTCCAGGAGAGCTGTGGTCAGCCCGCCAGCCCATGGGCACAAGGAGGACACGTCACCAGGAGCCTTTTATCCTGATGTTTATTGATCCCACACTCTGCCAAAGGCCTGGAAACTTTCGGGGGAATTTGATTTCACTCAAGGACTGAGAAAGACTTAGGAATCAGAAGGTGGGTAAAGGGAAGGGGGGGTGACTAGGGAGGAGGAAGCAAGAAGCGACCCCTGTCGCCCACAGAAAGCAGCCCTGTGTCCACCCCCTCACCAGACCTATGCACCAGGACAGGGACCTGGCGTGGGGGTGGAGAATGGTGATGGGGTTCCTTCTGGAGCCCCAATCCCAGGCCCCAGCCCCTGGGTGCCTGCCTTACTCTGCAGACCCCATTTGAGAGTTCCCCAGGCCTTGGTCTTCTGCAGCCCCCACATTCTGGGGTTGAGGGGCTATCCAACAGGTTGGGGGTGCACAGCCCACACAGCCCCCCCCCACCCCCTCAGGAATCCTTTTGCCGGTCGGCTGAGGGAGGGAGACCCCTCCTCAAGACCAGGGTTGTCACTGACAGGCCTGGCTGTCCGACCCCACTGTGGGAGGCCCGTGGGGTGCTTGGGGACCCCGCTCTCACTCAGAGCCCTGTCTCAAAGCCCCTGTCTCCAGCCCAGCCCTCCACCATGGGGCTGGAGTTCACCCTCTTCTCGTTTCCACTTATGCCAAGTTGCAGCTCCGTTCTTTAGTGGAGGGTCTGGATATCACTGTAAAGTGTGAGATTTTTCAATGCTAAAGTCGTACAATCCTGAGACAACCAGGACCTTTGGTGACTCCAGTGACTAAACCCTCCAGACCCTTCTGTGCCTTGCAGGTGGCCACCCCTCCCCCACCATCCCCTGCCCTACTGTGCTCTGGGTAAGACCATGTTATTTTATTCTCTTTTATGTTTCAGACGCAGGTTTTAGGGGTCTCAAGCCCCCTCCTCTGGCTCCACAGGCCCTGTCCACTTGGCCTCTCCAGCCAAGGGGACAGCAGGCATGGTAACGCCATTCCACAGGTGGGGTCCGGGGCCCCGGAGCAGTCTTTTTTTCGGGGGCGGGGGGGCGGGTTTTGGAGGGAGAGGGGCCGGCAGGCCACTTCTATTGGTTTTTCATTTATCAATTTTCATCCATGTTTGTTCTTTGGCCCGTATGGGCCTCCCATCGCAGTGGCCTCTGTTGTCGCAGAGCACGGCTCTGGGCGCATGCGCTCCAGAGCTCCGGCTCAGTCATTGGACACATGGGTCCAGCCGCTCCGCGGCATGTGGGATCTTCCCAGGCCAGGGATCGAACCGGCGCCCCTTGCACTGCAAGGCGGTGTCCTTACCCACTGGACCACCAGGGAAGCCCGCTGGCGCAGTCTTGAACTCTGGACTCGCTCGCGTGTCATTGAAGGAAAGTCAGCCAGGCTGCTTCCTCACAGCAGAGATCTGAGTGACACCACGTCTCCTCACAGCTCCTCGCCCATCGCACCCCTACTGGGGCTTCCTCCCCCCAATGCGGCAGGCTCACACTCTCTTGGTGCAAAGGTCTTAATTACATCTTTAATGCTCTCACACGGAGATGCTGTGAGTTAAATTACAGCTTCTGAGCATCCTAAATTACCCGCAGCCCTCCAGCTGGCTCAAATGCTAACATATTTATAGCATCTAGAGAATGAAATAAATCCAGAACCTTCCCCTCGAAGGCCTCCTAGGCCCTCGCGTCCAGAGGATGGTATTTGCGCAACAGAAGGTTCGAACCTGCCGCTCTCGCGTCCCCTCCAACCCGCGGAGGACGGCGGCCGCGAGGCTGAGGGCGGGGCTGTGCCTGCATGCTCCTGTGCGCATGCGTGTCCTGCGGAGACACGCCCAGCCCTTGGGGTCTGGCTCGCTTTGCCCAGATGACCCAGACTGGCGGAATTCCTGCGGGACATGGGCGGGGTGGGGGTGGGGAGGGGGCAGACAAAAAGTGACCAGAACCCAGTCTAGGTCTCTTAGGTCTGTTCCTCAAGGGGCTATCCCCACCCTGTTTCAGGCAGTCAGATCTTCCCCTGCTGGCCCGCTCCCCGAGACCAGTAGCCTCTCTCCCAATCCCCCATACCCAACAAACACCAAGGCGCGGGGCCAGTTTCCGAAGCTGGTTACTGACTAGCAGAGCTCATTGAAGGGATGCAGTAGGCAGCGGACCCCTTGGTTCAGCTTCCTCGCCCGTCAGTCCCTGAACACTGAAGGCGGAGAAGATGGCCCACTTGATGTTCCTCCACATACCTCGGGGTGGGGGCCGGCTGGGAGCGGCGGGGGGACCGGTGCAGAGGCCTCCATCTGACCCCCTGTGCTGGCAGAGGTGCGTGTCTGCAGCTGGACACAGTCACACGCCCACGCGGGAGACCTCCTGATGGGTCTGGGGGCTGCATTCCGCCACACTGCTTCCTCCCCTCCCCTCCCCCTCAGCTCACCGCCAAGCTTGAGCCCAGCCCTTAGCCGGCCACCAGGGAGGCATGGCTGGAAGACCTCACGGATCCTCCTATGACCGAACCTCCTCCTGGTATCCTTGCCCTCTGGGCCGTCAGCTCTATTCCTGCTGAGCTTCTCCCAGGGCCCGTCATACCATGTACCTCAGACGTGGGTGGCTGCCTCCCCCCACCCAGAGAAGCCAGATTCCAAAGACAGGTCTCTCCCTGATGGACCACAACACCCCCCCCCCCCATTTCCGCCACATAGAGGAGCAGACCCTGATGTGAGGGGTCTGGGAAGGACACAAGGAATCCAGCCTGGTCTCCACCTTCCTGACATGTGGGACGATGCTCTTCATGCCAGGGCCCTCGGGTCAGGGGATATCAGTGGCCATAGGCCCCACCTGGCTGGGGTAGATACGTCTCTTTTAGAGACTGGAGAGTCAGCAGCTGGGTCCTCACAATAGCTGGGGCCTCAGCAGGGCAGGTTCTGAGAGGAGGTCTTGGTGATCTTGGAGTGGGCGGCTCTGCGGGCACTGGGGCAGATGTCTTCATCAGAGGTCCAGGCTCGTCCCCGGGCTCCTCACGCATGGATGGCATTGGCTACATCGGTGAATACCAGCCGGCTGGGCCTCTGCATGGGGCCCTGAGAGGGGAGCACGGTCTGCAGAGAGACGGACAGGGACATCAGGGACCATGGTTGAGGCCAGGCACTCCGCCCTTTACGACCCACGTCCACTCTGTACCAGCTACGCCTTCTGCTTGGAACGTCCTCCCACAATCTCAGCCAGGAAATAATCACCTGGCTCAGATGATTCCTCCTGCAGTTCGTCCCCCAGCTCGCCCTGCCAGCCCTGCCAGGCCAGGTGGAGGGGCCTGGCTGGTGCCCACCTTGCCCTGCGTGGCCTGCCCAGTGGCGGCGGCCTGCACGGAGGCGGCGTCTCGCCCATGCTCCAGCAGCTCCTGCTCCAGTTCATCTTGCTCCTCCGTGGGGTCAAAGTTGTACATAGGCATGAGCTGGTGGCGTAGCTTCTCCAGCCTGGGGGTGTGGGCAGAGACTGCTGGGGGCCGGACAGCCCCTTTCCCTCCCCCCAGCTCTCCAGGCCCTGCCTACTGATCAGCGGACACAATCCTATGTATGGTCCTAAAATTTTCCCCGGGATTTAGTGAAAGACATTTGTGTGCATATAGTACTGGCTCTGTCCCTTGGATGGGTGGTCAGGGAGGGAGAGTTTCCCACTCCTGGGACCAGATTGGGTCGTGGGACACAAGAGCTGTCATCTGGGGGCCACGGGGGCTGGCTAAGCCAGGGTCTTATGGGGTTCACAGCCTCTGGGGTGGCTGGGATGGGGAAAAGGGAGTCAAGGGCAGCAGGGCAAGAGTGGCTCAGCCTTCCCCCAAGGAAAGTAGTCACCCCCAACCCTGAGTGGGCAGAAGAGGCCCTGACTAGGCAAAGGGACCCTCGTGGTGGGAGGACTCTCCTTTCCCACCCGGGTCCCTAGAGTCCAGCCCAGCACTGCCTACAGGCTGTGGTCCTGGGAGCGGCTGGGGAGTTACCTCTTCTTCTTCCTGATGTACAAAACCTGCAAGAGAACGAGGCACATCAGATCACCAGGAAAGGAGACCCTAATTAATCCAGCAGTCCCTCGGGACAGGGGACACACTGAGGCTGATGAACATTAGCCCTATAGGCTCCCCTCCGTCCTCAACGACTCCATCCCAGGGACACATACGGCCTACACCTGTGAAGCGGACAGAGCCCAAACTCAGAAGTGGGCAGCAGCCCCGCCTGAGAAGACCTGGCCTGGGAGTCATGGGCCCACCCTGCCAACACTGACTGCGCCTCCAGCCACTCAGTGCCTGCCTCGGGTTCCTTGGGGTTGGAGTGTATGTGGGTGGGTGGGGGGGGACTTCAGCACAGCCCCTCCTCTCCACTGTCTCCAGGTGCAAATCTTTTCCCCAAGTATAGATACAACAAAACAAAACAGGGTTCAGACAGAGGCCAGACTCTGTAGGGCAGTGGCTTGCGGGGAAGGCTCTGGGCTGGGTTCCTGGGGTTTCCATGGGAGGCTAATGGTCCTCAGTGGACAAGGGCTGAGGAGGAGGACCTGAGCCCCTGGATATCAGCCCAGACCAAACTCCTGAATCCTGATGCCTGTAGAACATAGGAAGACCCCTTGGTCCTCACCCGGCTCATTATAAAGACTTGAAGATAAAGGCCTAGGCAGCCTGAGAAAGCATCCCAAGACCCAAGAGCTTCTGGCTGCAGCAGGACATCCTGGCGTAGAGCAGTGAGGGCATGGGAGAGAAAGGGTGAGACTTGGGTGATCACCTGGGCAGGGACCCCAGGGACCTCTCCCACCATCTCGCTCATCCCTAAACTGGTGTTTTTGACTCCCGGGAGCATGACCACTTCTGTCTGGGGAAAAGCTGCATTCTGAGAGTCGGTCCCAACCCCGCCGTGGCTCCTACTCTCTTTGTGGCCCATCTGTAGCTTGATTCTGGTTTGTTTCCAGCATGACCCAGAGCTCCTCCTGATGCTCATTCCTGGGGTACCCCAAAGGCAGAAAGAAGCTGAGGTGTCCTTCCTCCATATCCGCCCGCCCCCAAAGGTCACATGCAAGCAGGCCTCTTGGTCTCCTGTAGGTGGGAGGAGACAGGAACTCCAGGTCTCTGGCCCAGCCCCTGAATGCCCCAAGAACCAGCAGCTCCAGCCCCGGCAGCCTGCACTCCCTCGTTTCAGCCCTGCTGCAAACCCCTTTCCCCGCCCCATGGCCTGTGATACAGTAGGATTTTCAAGAGACACTAAACCAATCTCCACGTCTCCACCTTGCTGCTCCTTCTACCCCAAATAATAACACTCTCCCCCAACATCCCTTCCTTTCTGAATGTTTCCTACACTTCAGTGTCTAGCTGTATCCCCACCTCTTCCAGGAAGCCCTCCTGTACTGCTCCTCCACCATGAGGCACACTGCCTGGCTCATTTGCTCTTCTTTGCATCCTGCCTGGCCTGGCTTAGGACTGGCATGAGGGCAGATTCCATAGCACGTGAAGAACATCTCTGGACCTGGCCCAGGCCCAGGCACTGTTTCCAGTCCTCCACTGCCTTTGCCTCATAACCTCCCTACCTCTGCTTTTGGTGATAAGACCATCCACCTTGGCCCTCCGAAGGCACCTCCAGAATGAAGAACAAGGAAGTCTTCCCAAGTTCCCAGGACAAAAGCTTTGAGTCTAGGCCCTGCTTTGCTCCTGAGGTTTGGGTGGCTCAGCCTGCTTAACCACCGTGTGGGTGCCACACACTGGCCTTTGCCTCGCCCCTGCTCCAGAAGCCTGTGCAGGCCCCGGCCTCACTCCATGTGTTGCATCCTGGCTCAGCCTCCTGGACAGCAGTCGCTCCCTGGCAGCAATCCGGAGCCTGTGGGGCTCATATGGTGACCTTGGTTTAGAGCAGCTTCAGCCCTGATGGACCATCCACAGCCTTATTTGTCAGAGCAACATGCTCCTAGGTCTCAGGCTTGCCGTCAGAGCCTGGGAAGGGCAGCAGGTCCCATACCACAATTTCTAGGCCTGTCAGGAGATCTCAGGTGCACCCCACCCTTCCAAGTCTCAGCCTATACAATCTCCAGCAACATTCTGAGTGTAAAGGTATCATCTTAATGGAAGAGTCTATGTCTTTTTTTTTTTTTTTGGCTGCAGGATCTTAGTTCTCAAACAGGGATTGAACCCGGTGCCATGGCAGTGAAAACACCAGGTCCTAACCACTGGACCACAGGAAATTCCCAAGGGAGAGACCATATCTTCATATGTAGACACCAGATCTGGAAGCATCACATCTGCTCTCAGGGGGCACCTGCAGCCTCACCCCAGCTCTCCTCTGTCCTGATGTCTGTCCAGCTCTGCCCCTCCTGTGACACTTGGCCAGGCCTCCATGGTGAGGTCTCAGCCCTAATGGTGCCTCCTCAGGGATCCCTGACCACTTAGCCTAGGAAACCCTCCAACCCGCACCCAAGTCCCCAACCCAGTCCTAAAGTGTTTCTCTTGGCAGCCTCGGTTGTGTCTATCTCTCACTCCCCATAAGATTGGCAGGGCAGGACCTGTTCTCCCTTGTCCCTGGGGCCCTGAGGCTTGATCCATGAAAAGTGCCCAGGAAAGAATTGCCAAGTGACTGACTGACTGAATGAACACGGCCAGCAGGCTGCCATGCCCAGCGCATCCTATCCAGTCTCTGCAGCCCTTAATCTTTCCCAGTTGCCTCCTGATCTCCACTCTCATAGGGCTCCCTTGCCTCACTGTCCTGCTCATTGCTCACAGAACCTCCTGCCTCCAAGCTCAAGATCCTCCATCTGGAACATTCTCCTCCCTGACTTCTACACAGCCTTCACGGCCCAGCTCAAAATGCCGTGTATTCCTCAGAATCTTTTTCTCTTCCAATTGGAGGCAGACATTTCTGGTCTATGGGCTCCCATAAACAAATCTCTGGGGAAGGAAAGGATTGTACTATCACTAACAGACAACTGTGTTCTGACTAGACTCTCTAAAATCTAACCATCGATCACTCTCTGCCAAGTGAGGGCCGTGTGGGCCAGCCCCAACCCGCCCCGGCTCTCACCATGGCCACAGTTAGGCCAATCATTGTGATGATCCCAAAGGAGAGAAGCATTGTGCCCACGCCGGCGGTGCCACTGGCCACGTCAGGGATTCTGGTGTCATTAAAGGTGGTGGCTTCTGGGCTGAGGGTGGTGGTCTCGGAAGCTGGCCCATCTGTGGCAGGCTCCAGGTCAGGCTCAGACGTGGGTGGATGGCTGCTGATCCAGCCCTGAGCAGATGGGATCCTGGAGTCCATGCTGATGCTGAGAGACTGCTTGTGGTCAGTCAGTCTGCCCGCTCACTGCTGACATCAGGAGGGTCCCAGCCTGAAGCCCCCACACCTGGGGTTGGGGAGCACGTCCTCAAAAGGTAGCTCCCTGGGTGCTGGGGGGAAAGAAACATGAGGCTGAGGACAGGACTCCGTGGTAAGATGAAGTCTCCCTAACTTCTGAAGGCAAGGGGAAATAAAAGTTTGAGGGCAAGGACAAGAGCAAGGTTAGGGACCACCAGGACGTGTGCTCCACATAGCTGTGGATGCCATGTGGATTTAGGAACATGAAAATGAAGCCTTGCCCCCTCTTTGTAGGTAAGATGATCATAATGAGCATACTAGGAAGATGTGAAAGGTAGGGGGTGAGGTTTGAAAAAAAAAAAAAGTCCACTTCCTTCCCCTAGCTTCTACTTCCCATGCTCTTCATCTTCTTCCTTCCTATCCCCCACAACCCTCACCTGCAGCTTGGAGGAAAAAAAAAAAAATGCAGCGTTTTCCTTTCCTGGAAGGAAATACTTGCATGGTGGTCAGACAGGTCTGTGAATTCTGGCTCAGCCTCTTAACTGAGTGACCCTAGGCAAGTAAACCACCTCTCTGTGTCTCAGTTTCCCTGAGTCTAAGGTGGGGGCATTAAGAGCACCTTCCTCATAGAAAGGGTCATAGGGTCACTGGTGTATCAGAATGAAGTAGTCCCTAGAAATTACTTAGCTTAGTACAACCCTCACCCACAGTAAGCATCCAATAAGTGTTATCTCTTCTCCCTCCGGCCAGTCCAGTTGGGAAAGGGGAGCCACAGAAGCCCCTGGACCCACTCTGCTGCGTGCAGTCCAACCTGTCCTTGGCGTGAGGACAGGGACAGGTGTGGCAAGACCAGAAGACAGGAAGGAGAGAGAGGCTACGGTCAGGGCCTCTTGTGGGCCTTTTCTTGTAGGCTCTTGGGTCACTGGACCCCACAGGGGAGCCAGAGGCTGCCAGGGACCACAAGACAAGCAAGGAGAATGGTAAGAACAGCTCACCCACTCTGAGGTGACTTCTCTTCCTTTCTCCTCCCTTGGGAGCCCAACCCAGGCTGTGACTTTGGCCGTCCCCGATCAGAAGGCCCTGGGTACCGCTGGGTGGAAAGAGGTCCCAGCCAAACTGCAGACGGGCAGGCCTAGGGATAGGAGGAAAGCACAGATCATGGCTGCAAACACACCTCTGTGCGCTAGCTCCTGGGTATATGTGGGGTGGCTCCCTGTGCAGGTGTATGGGCGTCTGTGAGGTGTGACGCCCAGGACAGCCCCTTAGGAAGGGGCAAGGTTGGGACAGAAACGTGGGATGCGAGAGGCTCGTCGTCCCTCTCTGTCCTCTTCCTCTAGGAAGCCAGCGCAGGTCAGGAGTCCCAGGTTCTTTCTTGGTTCTGCCACTGACTCTGAGATGTGACCTTGGGCTAGACCCTTAACACTTGTTCTGGGTCTCTGTTTATTCTTCCCTCCAAAGGAAAGAAAAGGCCCTGCTCATCACTGTTCGGGACTAACGCCTCGTGGTTCAGAGGGCAAGAGAAGGAATGGGGAGAGACGGGGGTGGACACCTCGACCTCCAAGAACCCACATACCGTTCTCCACCAGATTCATTATTCCTCCCTACCGCAATCCCCTTCCCCACCTTCGCCACTCCGATTGCTCCATTCTTGCACAGAAGCAGCGATCTCAGCACTTACTTAATCCTCTCTGGGACGCCGCGCTCAGCCGGAGAGGTTAGGGGTGGTGGCAGCCGGCAGGAGGCCGGGGCAAGGTTGGGGGGTATCCCCCAGGTCCTGGACTGGGGGGCGGCGGGTCCGACCCGAGATCCGCCCTCCCTGGGCAGACCTCCCTGGGCTGGGCCGGTGACGTCGCACCGCCCACAGTCGAGCGCTCGCTTTGCCAGCCTGGACAGGGACAGGCCGGGCCGGGACCCACCGCGGGGGTGGGGCTGAGGCAAGCAACCTCGTCTCGCAGATGCTCCAGCACCTCTCCTCCCTGTCAGCCCCGCGCCTCCGGCTCCGGATTGGCTGTCAGGCCCAGAGTCAGCTCTTCATTGGCCCGCTGGCCTGCCGCTCAGATCTAGCTCTGCCCCCAGCAAGAGTGGAAGCCGGGTCGCAGTTCTTGAAGACCACTGCTAACTCTCCGTGGCCCGTGCAGAATAGGGCGGCGGACGGTGGGTGTCCAGGCCTTTCCTAAGAGACAGAAATATGGCCACTGGATAGTCCAGGCTTCATCTCCACCAGGACAGACTCGCGCTCCGCAAATGAAGGTGGAGACAGGTTATGGGACTAGGAGTCCTTGTGCCAGCGTTGAGCTCCAGCTGGACACTCCACCAGCTAGCTGGCCTAGAACAAGACTCTTCTGCTCCTTGTCTCTCAGCTTCCTGTTCAGATGTGCTTTGGTGTGAGGGCTCTTGGTAAATGATATTCACCCCGGCTAGCAATGAGGCATTTTTTTAGAGAAACTGACGGGTGGGATGGTATTATTATTGGAGTTAGCATTATTGGTCACCTGGATCCAAGAAAACCTACATCCCTCCATCACCTCTAGAGAGAGGAACCTTCAGAGACCTTCTAATCCTTAGGTTTTCAGAGGAGCTTATGAGGATCGCAAGCAACTTGCTACAAATACAGATCCCGGGGTGGACACCTCGACCTCCAAGAACCCACATACCGTTCTCCACCAGATTCATTATTCCTCCCTACCGCAATCCCCTTCCCCACCTTCGCCACTCCGATTGCTCCATTCTTGCACAGAAGCAGCGATCTCAGCACTTACTTAATCCTCTCTGGGACGCCGCGCTCAGCCGGAGAGGTTAGGGGTGGTGGCAGCCGGCAGGAGGCCGGGGCAAGGTTGGGGGGTATCCCCCAGGTCCTGGACTGGGGGGCGGCGGGTCCGACCCGAGATCCGCCCTCCCTGGGTGGACCTCTTGGGCTGGGCCGGTGACGTCGCACCGCCCACAGTCGAGCGCTCGCTTTGCCAGCCTGGACAGGGACAGGCCGGGCCGGGACCCACCGCGGGGGTGGGGCTGAGGCAAGCAACCTCGTCTCGCAGATGCTCCAGCACCTCTCCTCCCTGTCAGCCCCGCGCCTCCGGCTCCGGATTGGCTGTCAGGCCCAGAGTCAGCTCTTCATTGGCCCGCTGGCCTGCCGCTCAGATCTAGCTCTGCCCCCAGCAAGAGTGGAAGCCGGGTCGCAGTTCTTGAAGACCACTGCTAACTCTCCGTGGCCCGTGCAGAATAGGGCGGCGGACGGTGGGTGTCCAGGCCTTTCCTAAGAGACAGAAATATGGCCACTGGATAGTCCAGGCTTCATCTCCACCAGGACAGACTCGCGCTCCGCAAATGAAGGTGGAGACAGGTTATGGGACTAGGAGTCCTTGTGCCAGCGTTGAGCTCCAGCTGGACACTCCACCAGCTAGCTGGCCTAGAACAAGACTCTTCTGCTCCTTGTCTCTCAGCTTCCTGTTCAGATGTGCTTTGGTGTGAGGGCTCTTGGTAAATGATATTCACCCCGGCTAGAAATGAGGCATTTTTTCAGAGAAACTGACGGGTGGGATGGTATTATTATTGGAGTTAGCATTATTGGTCACCTGGATCCAAGAAAACCTACATCCCTCCATCACCTCTAGAGAGAGGAACCTTCAGAGACCTTCTAATCCTTAGGTTTTCAGAGGAGCTTATGAGGATCGCCGAAGCAACTTGCTACAAATACAGATCCCTGGGTCTGGGACGGAGCCCGGGAAACTGCATGTTCAATAGTAGTTTAGTCAACAGTGATCTAATTAACAATGGACTCGGGGGCGAGGGAGTGGCTTGGCAAGCCACACTTGAGAGATACTTGTATGATTTTTTTTTTTTTACTTCCATGAATTTTATAGGAACAACTGAGGCATACAAGAGGTCCGGGACGTTGAGAAAGCCTCGGGACGAGTCAGGATTCAAAACCCTGGTCTACTAATATTTCCAGTTTCGAGTTGCCTGCTTAAAACAGGAGCTAGATGGTCACAAGAGAGGCCCTGGGGTCGAGTGGCCACCTGAACCCCAGGCCCTGGACACTGGGTCCCACTCCTCAAGTTAGTGCCCGCCCCCGACACTAAGACACGCCCATGTGCCGCTCCACCCGCACATAGGCTCTGTTAGACCACGCCCCTGTGCA
The DNA here is from genome assembly GCA_022376925.1 of Tragulus kanchil. NCBI lineage: Eukaryota > Metazoa > Chordata > Mammalia > Artiodactyla > Tragulidae > Tragulus > Tragulus kanchil. Next base: position 214,640,807 of record JAIOJX010000030.1, on the reverse strand, counting down.
GAGCGCCCCATCCTTTGAACTCCGGGCCTGCTGCTGACACGCCTCCGTTCGAGTGGCCCACACATCTCCCGACCGGGTACCCAAACGCCATCTCAGAAAAGTCACCGCAGGCTAGAGCCGTATTCCTGCCGTGACCTTCAGGAAGACTGTCCAGACCAGACCTCCGGGGAGCAACCCTAACACAATCCGGCACTTTTCCACCGAGGGCCTGCGGAAGTAGTGTGTGTGGCGTTCATATGCTCCAATGAGAGTTGGCCCTCGGGGGCGTCCGAGCCGAACTCAGCGGCTCTAGGAACCTTGGAGCTGGCCAACGGAATCCGCCCGAGCCCTTTCTCAATTGCACCCACCCCGGAAACAGAGCGTCGGAGGACGCTCACATCCGGGTCATGAGCTTCCGAAAGCCGAACCCGCGGCAGTTTCTTCAGGCTGGCGGGAGGGTGGCGTAGACGTATAGAAAGGTATGACCAACACCCTCGAGAGCTCGAGTTCTTCAGAGTTATGGTAGCCTTCCTCAGAAAGCCTGTGACACCAGTGTTCAGGTGGAGAAACAAGCTTGGGGACTGAGGGGGAAGCTGGGCTCGACTTCAGGCCCCCCGTCCTCCTACCTCAGGAGTCCCAAGGAGGTATGTCTTACCTCGACCAGTTCCTAGCCGGGTGACTTTGGGCAGGTTACTTCCCGTTTCTGAGTCTTCATTCCTTTCTGTTTGTCTCTGAAGAGCGGCACCTGCCAGATGTTTTATAAAGGCTAGTTTGAACCCTGGTCTTTGTAAGAGGAAAGGAGACCACTGATTTTAAACCTTCAGTTAAATGTGTTTGTGAGCATTTTTAAAAGTTAACAAAAGCTGTCAGCTAAAACTTATTTATTTATGTGTATGTTTGTTTTTGCCTGCGCTGGGTCTTGAGTCTTCCTTGTTTTACTGGGGCTTTCTGTTGATGCAGTGCGCGGGCTTCCATTGGGGTGGCTTCTGTTGTTGCAGAGCACAGGCTCTAGGGCGTGCGGTTTTCAGCAGTTTTGTCTCTCACTGGGTTAGTTGACCCGCGGCGTGTGGGATCTTCCCTGACCAGGGATTGAACCTGTGTCCCCTGCATTGGTAGGCGGATTCCCAACCGCTGGATCAACCAGGAAAGTCTAAAAAATTGTCAGGGGCTTCCCATGGTAGTCCAGTGGGTAAGGACACCGCCTTGCAGTGCAAGGGGCGCCGGTTCGATCCCTGGCCTGGGAAGATCCCACGTGCGGTGGAGCGGCTGGACCAATGTGTCCAATAACCGAGCCGGAGCTGTGGAGCGCAGTCGCCCAGAGCCGGTGCTCTGCGACAACAGAGGCCACCGCGATGGGAGGCCCACAGGAGCCAAAGAACAAAGATGGATGGAAAAAGATAAATGAAAGACCAATAGAAGTGGCCCGCCCGTCCCCCTCCCGCCCCCCCTCCAAAAAAAGATAAATAAATGAAAAATTGTCAAATTTTTACTTGGCATTTTATGATGGTGTTTAGGACCATGGCTTAAATTGGGTGGAGTGATTTTCGGCATACAAATCAATGAGGGTGCCTAGCGAAAACAGTCTCCTTCTCTAGTAATACTAGTTAAGAGTAATACTAGTTAGCATTGAGTCCGTCTGTGTGTTGAGCTGGCTCCCTGGCCCTTAACATTGATTGATGCATTGCTCACCATGGAGTTTGTATTATTTCTGCCATTGTGTGGATGATACAGTAAACCTCAGGAATAGGGCTTCCCTGGTGGTCCAGTGGGTAAAGAGTCCGCCTTGCAGTGCAAGGGACACCGGTTCGATCCCTGGCCCAGGAAGATCCCACATGCCATGGAGCGGCTGGACTGGTGTGCCCAATTGCGAGCCAGCACTCTGGAGCGCATGCGCCCAGAGTCAGTGCTCTGCAAGGAGAGGCCAGTGCAGTGGGAGGCCCATGCGGGCCAAGAAGTAAAGATACATGAAAATAACAAATAAGTGAAAAACCAATAAAAGACGCCAAAATTAAAAAAAACAACAACAACTCAGGAATAGTGACTTTCCCAAAGTCGTACCTTCTGGGTCAAATAGATCTGTCCAACTGCCCCCACCCCCAAGCCTGCCGGCCCATTTATTAGCAGGGACTGAACCATGGGTTCAGATAATTTGAACCAAAGACATGAAGAAAATATCACTGACCAAGGCAAGAAAACTCAGATAGGTGGGTGGGGGTCTAAAATGGAGTCACGGGGGTGACAGCGAGAGCCTGCCCTCTCTCAGGCAACAGGTCAGAATGCAGTGGGTTCCCCAAGACTCAGCTGCTCTCCTGATTCTCCTCCCCTGTTCCAAGGCAGCTGCATCTGAGGACCAGAGTCATGCCGAGGAGCCAGAGCTTCTGACCTCTCCATCTTCATCCAGCTGTGGCCCATCACCGTCCTCAGTAGCTGACCTCACAAGAACGACTTGAGGACCTTGGGGACGTGCTCAAGAGATCCTTACCCTGAGACGTGGAGCATTGAGCCAGAATGCTCAGGGCCCTCCTGTCTGGCCTGGGAGGGAGGGGAGGTCTTTGGGGCTGCACCTTCAGCTCATGGCGACCCCATCAGCCTCTGGCAGGGTCGCTGAGTGCCACAGAAGTGGTTGGCCGCTGGACAGAGGTCTTTGAGGAAAAGGGCATCCCTGAGGCCCAGGAATCCAGTGAGTACATCGTGGCTCATGTCCTGGGAGCTAAAACAGTTAAGTGCAGTGTTGTCAAGACGGCAGGATGTGGGGGAGGGAGGAGCTGGGGAAGGGACATCCCGGCTTTTCCACTCCACTGAGAGTGCTGAGCTGAGAATGATGGGATTTTTCTGCAGGAATGTCTTAGGTGGATACTTAGTCATCCATCCAAGAAACTCTTACAGCACGAGGGGCTTCAGGGATGGCCAGGGTGGTCAGTGTTGGACCCATCAGGATTGTCCACAAAAGAAACCTTGGTTGGGGAGGCAGCCACTCACGTTCTCTAGGGGGCAGTTTCAGAGCCTGAGGCCAGGACTTTGGACCCAGCCCCTGACCGCTTGGCAGTTACAGCGTATCCAGGAGCTGAGTAGCTACCGACTGCAAAGGTGAGCGTTATGGACCAAGCCTGAGCTCTCTGTGTGGGGAGCAGGGTCCAGCTTCCTCTCCCTTACCGAGTTCGTGGTGAGGGAGGTAGAAAGTGTCCAGGGACGGGGGAGATGTTGGGATGAGAGTGATGAGAAGAAAGGTCATAATAGTAAAAAGGAAGAAGGGAGGGAGGGAGGGAAGGCCTTGGCTAGGAGTTCTGGGACATAAGAGCATGACCCTTCTCAATAGTAGAGGCCACAGTGGTATCTCGGCCGAGACGTGGCCCTTTTGGTCCAGGCACTGTCACTGATGGTCGCTCTGCCACCCCCTCTGCAGGATGCCTGTGCAGTACATCCTTGGTGAGTGGGACTTTCAGGGCCTCACTCTGAAAATGGCGCCCCCAGTTTTCATCCCTCGGCCAGAAACCGAGGTAAGTGTGCCAGCAGGACTGGACAGGATGGAGCTCAGGACTGGACAGGATGGAGCTCAGCAGGGCAGAGGGTAGGGCGGGGAAGTGGAGTGTTCAGGGCACCTGTCTTATTCCAGATGTCCACCAGGGGGTGCTGGGTCCCCATGATTACTATCCTTTAGAGACAGCGCCCTTCCTGGCTGGCTGGTTTGGTGGGGCCTGTAGGAAGGCGGTCTCCTGTTGGCCTCTGTGACTTCCCTCACTTTCTAGGCCACTGCCCCAGCCCTTGACAGTGGGTCAAGGTGTCCCAACTAGTGCTGCCCACCAAGTACTCAGCCTGTTGCTGTCATTTCCCTAGGAGCGGTCCCATGAGCCCGTAGCCTGCCCAGCCCATGGGAAACAAGTGCCTCCTCTTCTTCAAGAGACAGGGCCAAGCGCAGGGGGCTCCTGCTGGAATCTGGCAGCCTTATACAGGCTTTCTGACCTTGAGCTCAGTGTCCCCTCTTGACCCAGATGATGAGAGGGTTGGGCCTCCAGACCAAGGAGTTGGTCGGGTCCTTTAACCTTTTACATCCATCAAATCACTGCTTGTGTTTCTCAGTTTACTGAGACTGGGGAGTGTGTGGTCCCAGTATGCTGTCTGTAGGTGAGGCACCTTAGTCCTGGGAGAAATGCTTTCTGTGGTCCTTCTTTGGCTCCCCATGACCTGGGTAGGTAGCAGATCTAGAAGCCAGAGAGGGCAGAGCACGTGGCAGGGTATATGAGTGGGATGCTGGTGGGAAAGCCAGAGGGCACCAGGTTCTGCAAAGGGGTGTTTCTGGAAAGGTGCGCCCATTCCTGGCAAAGATCAAACCTCAGCCACCTCCCCCAACCAGAGATTCAGCGCCCCTCCTCACTTTCCCAGCCTTCCCCAACAACCAAGAAACCCTCTGACCCTTTATGTCACATGGTTGGGAAGCCAGGTCCTTGCCTTACTGTCCAGTGTCCGGGCAGGGATAGTAGGGAGTCTGAGACCTTGCTGAGGTCATAGGTCATAGGACTGCCCCAGCAGGGAGTGTGGGGTTAGCACTTGGGCATCCTGTCTCCCAAGGGCCTCATTCCTCACTAGGACCGCTCCATCTGGAACTGGATGAGCTGGGATGGATGCAGGACCAGAGCAGGATATGGTCTGCTTCCTGCAGCCTTTGGGAAGGCCAGTCTGTCACTCCTCTAAGCATGTGACCTCTGGCCAGAGGTCACTCACCATCCCCTGAGGCTGTCCAGGGTCAGGGCATTGGAAAGAAGCTACCGCAATGCCCTTTGAGTCCCCTCAGAGCTACCCTGGCAGTAGCTGCGTGTTCCAGGGTTTTGAGTGTTGGGTGTGGACTTCCGGCTCCCCCCCTTTCCTGGGTGGGTCTGGGCCGGGAGAGCAGCTTTGCTGTCACGGGTGAGGGAGGTGGGGAGAGGAGGGAGGCTGCGGTGGGGAGGCCAGGTCCTTGTACAGACATTTCTCAGAACTTGCCAGGTTACCCCAATGTGAAGCCGCATCAGGGGGTGCCTTACCAAGAACTTGAGAGGACGTGGCCTGTGGTGGGGAGTGGGGAGAATGAGTGGAGGGGAGGGGCCGTGCTGCTTGCATTCTCTCCATCCACTGAGGGTGGTTTCTGATGATGGGTGCAGAATTCTGAAATGCAGAGTTGTAGGCGGCATGTGGCCTGACGAGTTGGGTTTTCCCTGGGGTTGCGGAGGAGGTGCAGTCCCCAGTCTGGTGGCATGTACAGTAGGACACCCAAGGCTGGAAGCGTGAGTTGTTCTTCCCCAGCTTGGTGGGGTGTGGGAGGCTCCGTGCCCTGTGTGTAATCAGCTTGAAGGAGACAATGCCCCCTTCCTGGGGCTGTCCTATTGAAAATGTAACACCAGTGTGGGTGCTCATGGCCCTCAGGTCCTGCTGAGGCTGTGGCCAGCCTCTTGAGGGCTGTGGAGTTCTGTGGAGGCAGTGGCCTACTCTTTGCCTCCTGACCACCTTTCTCTCTGCTCCTACCCTGCCATGTTCTTGGATTCTTCCCTTGTTCGCCTAGAGAAGGTGCCCTGGGCCTGTAACCAGCTTGATTTTCAGCCTCATCCAGGGAGCCACCAACCCTAGGCTAAGGAGTTACTTTTTGGGTGAGGAAGAGTTTCTGGACATGTTGGGAGTGGTCTCCACCCTTACCCACTCCCTCTAAGATGGTCCTACCACCAAGATGATCCCTTCGTGGTCTGGAGTGTGAGAGAGGCAGAGGGGCACCAGTGGCCGTGAGGGCCCAGTCTCAGAGTCATGCCCTGCCCAGGGTAGACGCTCACATGTGGTGTGTGTCTCTGAGGTCGGGGTGTCTCTGTGAGGTGGCTGGCCAGTGCGGTTGACTAAGGGGTCATTCTCCACCCAGGGTAGGCCTGTCTGTGGCCCGGAAACCAAGAGAAGTTCACGCCCCTGCCAAGTTTCATGTGTCCGACTGGCTGCTCAGTACGTGGTCTCACCACTGAGACCGCAAGCTCTTAGCCATAGACCTGATAGCTGGTTCTGTGCTGGTCCCAATGCTGTGGGCCCAGCTTGCTGCCAGCACTCCGATATTCCAGTGGTGTCTGGTACAGGGCTGGTGGGAACGAGAGAGGAGAAGCCCTGTCTGGCTGGAGTCGGGCTGTCTCACCCATAGACAGTAGCTTGTTTGGTGCAGAAGGGGCTTGGAACAGGAAAGGTAGGCCCCACTAGTCACGTTCTGCTTGCTTTGGACTTGCTTCCCTGGGAACGGGTGAGCTTTGTACCTTGGTTGGGGTGTCTCGGAGGATGAAATCGTTCTAGTGACTCAGCATTGAAAAACTTACATGGAAAAAGGGTCTGAGTGATCTGGAGCCCTTTGCCCCAGTGGACCTAACTGTTGACTTTGGGGCTTGTGTAGATGGTGGGGCAGTCTGAAGCTCTGAAGGTAGCTTCCTGCAGCCATTGAGAACGTGCCCAGCATTTGAGAGTAGCCAAGAGGCCCCCTCCCTGGGCCAAGCCCTGCCCATGTAGGACGCACCGTGATGGGATAATCCCTGGGCTTTGCGTCATGCAGCCTTCAGTCTGGTGGGAGAAGCACACCTCATCCTAGACTTAGGCCTATAGTAAGGAAAGTCATGGTAGAGAGAGCCAGGAGGAAATGGATCTCTTTCAGAGGAGGGAAACACCAACTTCCTGATCCCTCTCCTCATTCCCTGAACCAACCCTGCCTTGAACCCCAGGAGTCCTCAGCCCCCAGGGGAGCCTCTCCTGCCCTCATCCAGAGGGCAGGTCTTTTTGAGAAGAGACCACACTGCCCTTCGCCTTCTCCACGCCTGGCTCCTCGAGCGCCCACTCTACTGCTGTTTAAAAATACTTGGGCAAGTGGGCAGCCATGGCCCTTCACCCTCACCTTCACCGTATATTGGCTTCCAGGCACAGTCTGCAGGTGGCAGAATGGATGAGTGAGACTTGAAACTATTGTTTCTAAAGTGACAGTGTCTGGGTGTTGCCCTGCCACCAAGGTACTATGTTGTTAGGCAGCTCCTACTATGCCATCCCCACTTACCCCGTGCCCTGTATTGTATGCCACAGCCCCTTTCAGATATGGGATTCAGGTAGGGCTGTGTCACCCCCTTCCCTGCCCCTCGGGGAGGGAGTTCCCTGTCCCTTTGATCTTGGAGCCTCTCTGGGGAGGCTGTAAGGAAGCTGGGAATACATCAGCCCCTGATTCTCAGTCACCATGAGCTGCAGGCCAGGCTTCTGGTGGAGGAACCGTTACCTCTGGGCCTCACGTTCCTCAGCAGGGTCTCTGACATATTAATACACAGAAAATTCTAGAAGTGGGAGGTGGCCAGGGACCGTCAAGTATGACTCTTAACGTTTCTGTTAACATAAAACAAGAGGATATCTGTAAAGGGATTAGGTGGGGCTCACTGAACCCCTACCATGTAGCATGCGTGGGATCATTGTTTCATAAATGTGCCTCTGTGTAATCTCCACCTGCCCTCGGGGAGGTGGGTTTTCTTCAACTGTGTTGAGTTTATAGATAGGGAGGCAGAAGCATGGACAGACAGTGTGGCCCACCCATGACCCCAGCAGACATGACGTTGAGTCTGGCTTTCTTTGGTCATCCTGCTTCTTCATTCACACAGGGGCTAACTGTGCTTGGGCCTTTGTGCCAACGGGGCCAGGTCAGCACCTGTCTGATCGAGACCTGTTTGTCTTGCAGGAGCTGGTTGAATGGGTGCTGGAGGAGGTGACCCAAGGGCTCCGTGTGGTGGGAGCCCACTGTGGCCCCCTCATCTTGGAGGTCGGCTGTGGATCAGGAGCCATCTCTCTCAGCCTGCTGAGCAGGCTTCCCCAGGTGAGCCCCCTCTATATCCCTCCATCCCATGCTGGGAAGACTATGACTGGCATTCGCTGTCCTTCCTGCTGATCCCTCCCCAACCCATTTCTGCCAGAGGCACTTGCGGGGAAATGACCGGATGTAGGAGGAAGACGGCTGCCCCAGCCTACCTGGTCACAGCCTCTAAGTCCCATCCCCTTCCATCTGGCCAGACTGGCCACAGAGAGGGGAAAGCTGTTGAATATTCCCCTCCTCTTCTAGTAGAGGGTTGAAAGAGGGCCCTGGTCCCCAGGCCTGGCCTCTCCGAACACCCTGCTTTCCTTGTACCTTTGTTTTTGGGGCAGAGCCGAGTCATTGCTGTGGACAAGGGAGAAGCTGCCATCTGCCTGACCCATGAGAATGCTCAGAGGTAGGTGGTCCTGAGGGCAGAGGGTCAGGGTGGGTTTGTCAGACTTTGGGGCCTAATCTCAATCCCTGTCTTGGTATCGAACCAACTGATGTCCACACCCGAGAAGGAGGAGGCAGTGGGCGTGGCCTGGTGCACATGAGGGGATGCAGATGGGTTACAGATGGACAGTGGACACTGGCTATCTTGCTGCTCCTAGAAGGATTTATTCTCCCAAGTCTTTGTAGCCAAGGGTAGGAATCTGTCCCCACCCCCCGTGCTCACCTTTGTCTTCCTGTCTCTCCAGGCTTCAGTTGCAGGACAGGATTCGGATCGTCCCTTTGATGTGACCTTAGGTACCTTCCCCATCCATCGTCCTTGGGTGGGTATCCTGGGTCCGGGTGCTTCTGGGTGGATGAGGCACCCTACAGAGGTGGAGGGAGGGCTTCTCCAACCGCCATATACACACACACACACACACACAGGGTGTCTCAGACCAGCCCTTGCTGAGGACAGACAAGTCTCTGTTGTCTCCTGGGATGACCTGACTCATGAAGGGACCAACGATGGCCCCTTTTGTGTGCTCTGTAATGAATGAGTGTAATGAGGGGTTACCTGTTGTCCAGAGGTAAACAAAGGCTTTAGAGAAAACCTGGAGACTAAGAAACTGGAGTGTCTGCCTGGCTCACGAGTCCGGGCCTTTGAGCAGGCTTCCCCAGGTGAGCCCCCTCTATATCCCTCCATCCCATGCTGGGAAGACTATGACTGGCATTCGCTGTCCTTCCTGCTGATCCCTCCCCAACCCATTTCTGCCAGAGGCACTTGCGGGGAAATGACCGGATGTAGGAGGAAGACGGCTGCCCCAGCCTACCTGGTCACAGCCTCTAAGTCCCATCCCCTTCCATCTGGCCAGACTGGCCACAGAGAGGGGAAAGCTGTTGAATATTCCCCTCCTCTTCTAGTAGAGGGTTGAAAGAGGGCCCTGGTCCCCAGGCCTGGCCTCTCCGAACACCCTGCTTTCCTTGTACCTTTGTTTTTGGGGCAGAGCCGAGTCATTGCTGTGGACAAGGGAGAAGCTGCCATCTGCCTGACCCATGAGAATGCTCAGAGGTAGGTGGTCCTGAGGGCAGAGGGTCAGGGTGGGTTTGTCAGACTTTGGGGCCTAATCTCAATCCCTGTCTTGGTATCGAACCAACTGATGTCCACACCCGAGAAGGAGGAGGCAGTGGGCGTGGCCTGGTGCACATGAGGGGATGCAGATGGGTTACAGATGGACAGTGGACACTGGCTATCTTGCTGCTCCTAGAAGGATTTATTCTCCCAAGTCTTTGTAGCCAAGGGTAGGAATCTGTCCCCACCCCCCGTGCTCACCTTTGTCTTCCTGTCTCTCCAGGCTTCAGTTGCAGGACAGGATTCGGATCGTCCCCTTTGATGTGACCTTAGGTACCTTCCCCATCCATCGTCCTTGGGTGGGTATCCTGGGTCCGGGTGCTTCTGGGTGGATGAGGCACCCTACAGAGGTGGAGGGAGGGCTTCTCCAACCGCCATATACACACACACACACACACACAGGGTGTCTCAGACCAGCCCTTGCTGAGGACAGACAAGTCTCTGTTGTCTCCTGGGATGACCTGACTCATGAAGGGACCAACGATGGCCCCTTTTGTGTGCTCTGTAATGAATGAGTGTAATGAGGGTTTACCTGTTGTCCAGAGGTAAACAAAGGCTTTAGAGAAAACCTGGAGACTAAGAAACTGGAGTGTCTGCCTGGCTCATACAGTGTGTCCTGGGACTTCTGGCTCCATTTCAGGTTCCATCATGTGCCCGCTTGAGTTTCACGTGTTTTTTCCATGGAGTGTGATACCTGGCATGGCGTAGGGCTGGTAAACAAAGCCACTAGGAATCAACTTGACGGATGCCAGGCTTGCCTCCATACACTCAGTCTATGTTAGCTTTGAGGCAGAGTGTGGCACAGGGCCATTGCAGAGAACAGAGACTCTTCCTTGGCCAGGCTTTCAGAGATGGTTGCCTGAAAGTGATGCTTTAACAGAATGTTGCTTATTGAGGAGGGTTTTGACAGGAAAAGGAAAAGAAATCAGGGCCACTCCAGATCATGTCAGAGCATACACACTCCCAGCCAGGCTGCTGGCTGGGCTTCTGGGCCCTGATCTACAGGTCTAGTTTATCATGTTCAGGTAAGCCCAAGCTGTGACTTGGGGAGAGGGATTACCCATGGGACATAGCAGTGCATGGAGCTTTTGCCCTTTACCTCCCTCTCTCCTTTGATCACAGAAGAGAACTGGGCACACCTTCTACCCTGGGGCCCTGTGGACCTGGTTGTCAGCAACCCTCCCTACATCTTCCACCAGGACATGGAAAAGCTGGCTCCTGAGATCCTCAGGTTTGGACTAGACCAGGAAGGCCACACCTGAGAAGGCCTAGTGGAGTGGGTCTGCCCTGAAGGAACACATCAGGAGGGGTGGGGAGGCTGGGGGGCTGAAAAAGGCAGTGGTGTTGAAAGAGAGCCTCATCTGGAACCCACAGACCTACTTGGGTTCAGCACCTACCTTCCCACTTAAGACCAGTGAACCTCTCTGAGCCTCGGTTTCCTGCCTCTGAAAGGGGACTGGTAGAGCTTTGTCAGGCCATGGGGCGGACTCAGCGATGACGGAAGTATCAGGCAACAGTATACGATCTTTGGAAGTTATCTGAATGGGTGTAGCGTTTTCCAGGAGACTGAGGCCCAGAGAGGGACAGTGCCTTGTCCAAGGTTGTGCGGGGACTTAGCAAGAAAGCTGGGACTGTGACCCTACTCCAGGCTTTGCCCTGAGCCATCCTGCTCTCAAACGGGCAGAGAACCAGGGGTCACCCAGGAGCCTCTGGTGTCAGGGTGCTGGCTTCCCATTTCCTGGCTCTCAGGAGTGATTAGGTCCAGTTTTCAGCTCCCCAGGTCAAGAATAGAAACACCCTAGTTGTGGGGAGATTCTCATAGCCTGAGGGCAGTTGAGCATGCCCAGCACTGCTCCATAGGGGCTTCCTGTGGAGTGGCAGTGGTGGGGGTGGGGAATTGGAACCGCCATCACTTGGGGGTCTGGGGCCTCAGACTTTGAGCCCAAAGTACAAGTTCCATAGAGCCCTCTTTATGGAAGCCCTGGTTAGCTTCTCCATACTTTTCAGATACCTCGTCCCAGGCCCTCATTTCGCACTGTTTTCCTCTTCAGCTATGAAGACCCAGTAGCCCTGGACGGTGGGGAGGAGGGCATGGACGTCATTACCCACATCCTGGCCCTGGCACCTCGGCTCCTGAAGGACTCTGGGTATGGAGGGGGTGTCTCCTGTGTCTGACCTCCGCAGCCTCCTCCCCTCCTGATGTGTACGGTCTGCTCTGACCATCACCCCTCCCAGCGCGGGCAGCCCGAAGTGCAAGTCCAGCCCAGCTGACCCATTTCTCCCCCGCGTAGAAGCATCTTCTTAGAAGTGGACCCACGACACCCAGAGCTCGTCGGCAGCTGGCTTCAGAGCCAGCCTGACCTGTCCTTAGATCTCGTGGCTGTGCGCAGGGACTTCTGTGGGAGGTGAGACTCTGCCCTCTCCCCAGCCCCCACAGCCGTGCTGGTCCTTCCGTGCCGACCATCACAGTGCTGACTGTGGGGCAGTGCACTTTCTCCTCCCTGCTCATCCTCCAGGGCTCAGGCAGTAACTGGCAGCTTGTCCCTGTCTCCTTAGGCCGCGGTTCCTACGTATCAGGAAACCTGGGCCACAGCATGGTTGCCCTGTGGATGCCTGACCAGGTTGCCAACCTGCCAGAGTGCCTGGCTGACATTTCTACCTGGAATGCTCCTTGGAGGGAGGTGGATGGTGCCGCCCAGAGACCCAGATGCTTGGGCCTTTTCCCATGGCTCTTTGATTCTCCATGCTCCGTGATTTCTAGGAGGCCTGGGAGTAGGAGCAAGGGTGGGGGTGTTCTTCCTGAGGCAGCAAAGAGCACCGGCATGCACAGTGCAGCTCAGGAGCTGAGCAGACCCAGGTTCCCAGTCTGGCCATGATCTGTGGGAATTGCTCTGGGGATGTTGTGAGATATGGTCCAATAAAGGGTGAGAGACCTGCAAGTGGTGACCTAATGTTACTGTGATGTGTGGGTTCCTTGATGCCTTGTTCTGGCAGTGCTGGGGGTAAGAGGTTCTTTCTGCCCTGGCAAGGCTAACTGGCAGCCCCCCACTGGAGGGCTTGTGGGAGGCAGTGTGGAGAAAGGCACATGGTTTCTCCTTCTGCCTTCAGAAGCTGGGGTCCTTGGCAGTCAACAGCTCCCCACTGAGTGCTGGCTTAGCCCATCAGTGGCTCTGGTGCACTCACACACACTCCCCGACCAGGCCTGGGCTCTGAGCACAGAAACCTCATCTGAGCTTGAACTTGGGAATGGTGCCTGCTTCCTGGAGGACATGGGGCTGACGGACGTTGCTGCGCAATTCTGGGGTCACATATCCACATTCACTTAACTGAAGGCGTGAGCCAGTTAGCGGTGAACAGGGTTTGTGGTTTTTTTGTTTTGTTTTTTAATTATTGCTTTATTTATTTTAATTTGGCTGCGCTGGATCTTACTTGGGCATGTGGGATCTAGTTCCCTGACGAGGGATTGAACCCAGGCTTCCTGCATTAGGAGCACAGAGTTTTACCCACTGGACCACCAGGGAAGTCCCTTGTGTTTGCTTTTTATTCCCGTAGTTTCTAGGTAAAACTTTCCTTCCGTGTCACCTTTTGGGTTTCTGAAAATCCATCTGTCCCTGGTTGGGGCTGGGCAGAGTGAGAAGCTGAGCAAGAGTGGGACGTCCACCATAGCTCTGGTCTACAGAATTGTTGTAGCTGCCAGGAGGCCTAAAGGCCCAGCCCCTCTGTCCACAGCGATAGGAAACCTCCAAGTTGGTAGGTTAGCCTGCATCAGGGTAGGTCTCGGGGTACACAGCAGACTAGGCTGACTCATTCTGTTGAACTCCCTCTCCCATCCCTCCAGCCCGGGGCTTTCATCACCTGTCATGGCGATGCAGTCGCCAGAGGCCGCGTCCTGTGGTAGATAGCATCCTGTGATGGAGCAAAAGACTGTCATGCAGTGGGACCTTGGGCAGCTGTCCTCCCTGTGAGAAGCTGGCTTTTCTGGCTCCAAGGCCTCTGCAAGGTGGCAGCCTCGTTTTACTCTGTCAGCCAGGTGAAGTATGTAACTAGTATCCTAAGACCTGCTCCCAGGAGAAGACATGGCCTGCCTGAGGTCCCCTGATGGGAGGAAGCCAAGTGGCAGTAAGAAAGTTAGGTCCCTGTCTTGGGTGAGTCTGTTTGCTGGAGTCGTATGTGGCCTGAGTGAGTCCCTCACTCAGGCTGGGGATTGTATTTGCCTTCACGGAGGCCACACTGCAGTTCCGAGCGCCACTGCAAGGCAGTGTCCCTACTCACTGGACCACCAGGGAAGCCCCTTAATACGGTTTTGAAGAGACCACGGGTTGTACTTTCCATGGGGGCACTGTGAGTGCCTTCATTGCCTGCCTGGGAGGGCAGACATAAAGAGGGCCCTGTACTCTCGTGTGTGGGTCTCCTGTTTGGCACCAACATGAGACAGACAGCACATGGCAATCTGGAAAGGAGGAAAGGCAGTCTTGGGCTTTTTTTTTTTTTTTTTCAGTCTTGTTCTCTTGACTTCTCTCTGCCTTCTGGAGATAGAGCCACTGCCAGGCTGGTAGCCTGGCAGCCAGATCTCCCCTCCCATCCATCCTCTCCCTCCTCACCAGGGCCTGAGTGCCCCAAAGGTCCAGGCCAGAGAAGGCAGTGACTCCAGCTCAGGGAAAACCACTCTCACCTGCTGTGTCTCCTCCCTCCTTCCTGGGCTCAGAAGGCAGGAGCATGTAAGGCTCCTCTAGGAGTCTACACTCTGTAGGGCTCTGAGGTCTTGAGAAATGTGCCTGCGCCTGCTGTCCCCCTGGTCTCCTTCAGCTGGAGCCACAAGCATGGACAGAGGGTGTCGGAGCCCCTGGTGGACTCTGAAAGAGCAATCCCATCTCTTCCTCTTGACGGTTGAGGAATCTTGAGAGCTTGCCTCAAGTTGGATGCTTTTCCCAACCGCCCATGGCTCTCTCCATGGTGCCCATCTAGCTGTTTTATTGACATGCACCCTTTCTGCTCCCCACTACCCCTGCCTGGACCCTGGGCCATTAATTTCTTCCAATCCCTGCCCTAAACCTTTGGCTAGCTCCCCATGACTTGAGTGGTGTCTGTGTCCTGCCAACTCCAGATCTGAAGAGCTAGGGGAGGGTGGTCATGGGATGGGTCTTGGGGAGTCCTCCCAAATCCTCTTCAGTACTCTGTGTCCCATCAGAACAGAGTGTTAGTACTGCTGACCAAGTTTGAGAACTGTAACCTGTGCAGGTGGCATGTCCCTCTCTGTTCACCTCTGGATTCTCTCTTCCACTGCCCTAGACTCCAGCTTCCCTGCAGAACTCCCCATACCCCAAACACCCCTCCTTCCCTTTGCCCCGTCTGTGCTGCATTCATTAGAAATGCCCTTGCCCACCACCGCCAGTCCAGATGATCCTCTCCAACACAAACACTGTCTCCTCCAGAACACCCACTCTGACCTCTGTGTCTTCCCCGCCAACCCCTAGGCTGCTGCTTCTAATACCAGTAACATTCTGTTCCATGCATTTGGGAGCATCTCATCTCTGTCGGGTCCCATGTGGGTCTGGGGTACCCAAAGTTCAGCAAATATCTACCAGTAAGCCAAAAGTGTGTGCTTTTTCTGGAATGTAGCTGGAATTCCCATGTGGCTCGCATCATAGCCGACAGCAGCTCTTGCGTATTCAGGAAACAGCGGGGAGGGCCTAGCTGCCCACCCGGGCCCAACAGCTGTTTGAGTTGAGCCACAGCCAGTTCCAGGGCTCAAGTGCACCTGATCTCTACACAGCAGCCACGCTGAGTACAGGGTGTCCTTGTCAGCAGCAGGGGTAGGCACCAGGTTTCCTGGAGCTCTGGGCCCCAGCCAGCCCCCAGTCACTGCTGGCCAGAACAGCGTCCTAGTCCCCACCCTCCATGACCCCTCTATTTTAGGACAGATCATCTTGGGTAGGTATTGGAACTGATAAAGACATCGTCCACCTCCTGTGGCAGGCAGAATAATGGCCCCAAAGAAGCCTGTGTCCTCATCCCCTGAACCTGGGAATATGTTACCTTATGTGGCAAAAGGAACTTTGCAGCTTTGATTTAAGTTAAGGATCTTGAGATGGAAAGATTCAATTCAGTTTAGTTGCTCAGTTGTGTCCTACTCATTGCGACCCATGGACTTCCCTGCAGCACGCCAGACTTCCCTGTCCTTTACCATCTCCCAGAGCTTGCTCAAACTCAGGTCCATTGACTTGGTGATTCCATCCAACCATCTTGTCCTCTGTCGTCCCCTTCTTCTGCCTTCTGTTTTTCCCAGCATCAGGGTCTTTTCCAGCGAATCGGCTCTTTGCATCAGGTGGCCAAATTATTGGAGATTCAGCTTCATCATCAGTCTTTCCAATAAATATTCAGGGTTGATTTCCTTTAGGATTACCTGGTTGGATCTCCTTGCAGTCCAAGGGACTCTCAAGAGCTTTCTCCAGCACCACAGATCAAAAGCATCAATTCTTTGGGGCTCAGCCTTCTTTATGGTCCAGCTCTCACATTCATACCTGACTACTGGGAAAACCATGACTTTAACTGTATGGACCTTTGTTGGCAGAGTGATGTCTCTGCTTTTTAATCTGCTGTCTGGGTTTGTCATAGCTTTTCTTCCAAGGAGCAAGTCTTAATTTCATGACTACAGTCACCATCCACAGTGATTTTGGAACCCAAGAAAATAAACTCTGTGTCAATGTTTCTATCATTTGCCCATCTATTTGCTATGAGGTGATGGGACCAGATGCCATGATCTTTGTTTTTTGAATGTTGAATTTTAAATCAGCTTTTTCATTCTCCTCTTTCACCTTCATCAAGAGGGTCTTTAGTTCCTCTTTGTTTTCTGCCATAAGGGTGGTGTCATTTGCATGTCTGAGATTATATTTCTCTTGGCAATCTTGATTGCAGCTTGTGCTTCATCCAGACTGGCGTTCCCATGAGGTACTCTGCATATAAGTTAAGTAAACAGGGCGAAAATATACAGCTTTGATGTACTCCTTTCCCAATTTGGAACCAGTTGCTTGTTCCATGTCCAGTTTAACTGTTGCTTCTTGACCTGATTACAGGTTTCTCAGGAGGCAAGTTAGGTGGTGTGGTATTCCCATCTCTTTAAGAATTTTCCAAAGTTTGCTCTGATCCACATAGTCAAAGGCTTTAGCATAGACTATGAAGCAGAAGTTTTTCTGGAATTCTCTTGCTGCTTCTATGATCCAGTGGATGTTGGCAATTTGATCTCTGGTTCCTCTGCCTTTTCTAAACCCAGCAAGTACATCTTGGAGTTCTCAGTTCACGTACTGTTAAAGCCTAGCTTGGAGGATTGCGAGCATGATTTTGCTAGCATGTAAAATGAGTGCAGTTGTGTGGTAGTTTGAACATTCTTTGGCATTACCTTTCTTTGGGATTGGAATGAAAACTGACATTTTCCAGTCCTGTGGTCAGTGATGAGTTTTCCAAATTTGCTGGTGTATTGAGTGCAACACTTCAACAGAATCATCATTTAGGATTTGAAATAGCTCAGCTGAAATTCCATCACCTCCACGAAGTTTTGTTCGTAGTGATGCTTCCTAAGGCCCATTTGACTTCATATTCCAGGATATATGGCTGTAGGTGAGTTGACCACACCATTGTGGTTATCCGGGTCATTAAGACCGTGTTTGTATAATTCTTCTGTATATTTTTGCCACCTCTTCTTAATATCTTTTGTTTCTGTTCAGTCCATACCATTTCTGTCCTTTTTTATGCCCATCTTTGCATGTAATGCTTCCATGGTATCTCTGACTTTCTTGAAGAGATCTCTAGTTTTTCCCATTCTATTGTTTTTCTCTATTTTGTTGCATTGTTCACTTTGGAAGGCTTTCTTACCTCTCTTGACCATTCTTTGGAACCCTATATTCAAATGAGTACTTCTTTCCTTTTCTTCTTTGCCTTTAGCTTCTTTTCTTTTCTCAGCTATTTGCAAGGCCTCCTCAGACAACCATTTTTCCTTTTTGCATTGTTTTTTCTTGGGGATGGTTTTGATCTCTGCTTCCTGTATAATGTTACGAACCTCTGTCCTTAGTTCTTTAGGCACTCTGTCTACCAGATCTAATCTCTTGAATCTGTTTGTCACTTCCACTGTATAGTCATAAGGGATTTGATTTAGGTCATATCTGCCTGGCCTAGTGGTTTTTCCTACTTTCTTCAGTGTAAGAAATACATTGTCATAAATCCCATCTACACGGGAGGGATACTTTCCTTGGCCCACTAGACAGATGAAGAGACTGAGGCTTAACTTGTGCAACATCCAACAGGCAGGAAGTGGTCGTGCTGGAGTTTGAACCCAGTCTCTGACCTTCCCGCTGGAAAGAGGGTAAGCTGGCCACAGAGGCCAGCTGCAGCCCTGGATCCCAGCTGGGGTACCCCCAGGACTGACATGTGCTTCCAGGGCAAAGAGGAAAGTGGCGAGTGCAACAGAAAGCAGCAGATGGAGAGTGAGCTTCCTTCCCTCCCAGGTGCCCCTGGGGCCAAACTTTCACACCGCACTGCGGAGGAGCTTGTCAGGGAGGGGAGGGCAGGGCAGTGAAAGTGGTGGCTGCTGAAAAGAGGCTGACGTCCTCCGGATGTGGGGTGAGACTGACAGACGCCCAGACTCTGGTTCCCAGCTGACAGGTGGTGAGGAAAGTGAGTCCCATCTCAGCATAAGTTGGTGTAAACCCTGCCAGACCAGGGGGCCGTTTCAGGTCCTCAAGCCTGTGAGGTTCTGGAAGGAGGTACAGGTGGATGTGCCTGAAGGCCTCGAAGGCTTTCCACAGCTCAGGAACTGACCGGGGCTCGCCATGCTCTGTTGGCACAGAAATCCTGTGTCTCGTCATCTGTCCATCCTCCTGCCAAGACCCCTAGAACTGTGGCGTTTGTTCTCTCAGACCAACATTCATGGGGAACTCAACTGTATGTTTTAAACAAAAGCAGCATCGTAAATGTAAATGTATTTTATATGTTCAGGTTCTCAGCTCTCAGCATTAAGTCCATCATGGTGAACAGTGATGAACACTGTTTAAAGTGGGGGCTGGGATGGGGGTTGCAGTCTTCTGTCAGATTCAGCTTTCAGATTCTTGCAGTGTTTGGTTTTGGTGGCACAGGACCAAGTGACTCCACCAAGTGATTCTCACAGATAGCTGGGTACAAATGGGAGCATGTTTCTGAAGGCCCCCTTACAGTCTCTTTCATTCTCAGGGGCCACGTGGACACAGTGGGAGGAGTCTAACATATCATCGTCTGGTTTTGTGCCCATTTGAGTGTGTGTGTGTGTTTTTAAACTGGGATATTTCCAGTAGTTAAAAACATGAACAAAAGAAATGGAGAGAGGAAGGAAAAGAAAGGAAGGGACGGGAGGGAAAGGAGAAAGAAGGAACTCCTGGGGCACGTGAGGATGCCCTCACTCAGGTTCTTGGTGACAAAGTCCACCCTGACTGCAGGTACCAGAGCCTCTTCTCACTCAGCATCTGTCTCAGCAAATGAATCTGGACCACATACTTCTGAAATATCAGGAGTCCACAACTCCCTCCTGGCTCCTGGGGCCTCCCAGGTCCTCAATCCTGGATCTGGGCAGGACAGAAGGCCCTACACGGGACAGGGACTAGGGGCTTCCCCGACCCTGTGTGGTGTCTCCAGGGGTGGGAAGGCCGGGGAACCCAGTGCCCCTGAGAGCCTGGGGTTTCTGTACCTTTAGTTCTGGGAACTTGCTGTGTGCTTCAGTAAGAGAGAAATGAGAAGCAAAACCCTAGGGCCCCAGCGCCACCAACCCCCCTTCCTGTCTTCCTTCCGCTGAGTCATAGCCAAGCTCCCGGCGCCTCGGCCTCCTTCGGGGCCATCTGGATGGGGTGGAAGTCAGAGTCACGTGAGGACACAGCATCTGGACAAGTCCACTTTTCCTGCCTATATCTGCGGGGCCCTGAGTTGCTGAGCACTGCAGCTGCCCCCCATGCTTGGAGAAGGGGTGACTGAGCTCCTTAGTTACCTGTCTCTCCCCTGTCCCCAGACTGGCTCTTCACCTGGAAACACTGAGCACCAACTGTAAGCCAGGCAGGGTGGTTCAGATGGGGCCCTGTCCTTGAGGAACTCATGAATGTGGACAGGAACACCTCCTGACAGGACCCTCGTGAGTGCCTGAGTCCTTAGGCCTTCTCTGGTCAGTGCGGAACCATGGGAGGCAGGCCGTATCACACATCATGGAGACCTGCACACCCTACACAGGTGTCCGTAGGTGTGTGCATGTGCGCAGGTGTGGGACTTGAGCATGTGGGCCCATGTCCATGATCACAGATGTCCACACAGGCCCTCCGTTGGATGGGAGAGCTCCAGGCTCTGGGACCCAGGTTAGGACCTTGTGTGTATGACCTTTCTGAGGGGACCCAGGTTGCTGAGGGGTAAAACTACCTTCCAGACTTGGAGAAGGGGGTGACTGAGCTTAGGAGTTAGCACTCCTGTCTTGGAGGTCCAAGTACTGTCTCTGAGTCATGGGAGCCTGCGAGAGCTTGAATACTCCTCCCTCATTTCATGGGAAAGAAAGCTTTCCAGAGTGGGGCCATGATTTGCCCAAGGCCATACAGAAAGTTGGGGGAGATTGTGGCAGCCTTTGGCTGAGACAGTGTAAGCCACACCCAGGCCAGCCCAGCCCTGCAGATTTTGCCAGTCACTAGGGTGGACCCAGGAGCGGGGAGAGCAGACAGCTCCTCTTCTAGGTCTCACCACCTGCTCCCAACTCTGCCCTTGCCCTCAAGGCCTAGGCCTGGAGCACTGTACTTGAGGCAAGATTGATCCCTCCGTGTTTACCATTCCAGTTTGTGTATTCCCCTATACCTCAAATACCCCTCCACTGGGGGCTAGGCCTCTGCTTTATGGGTTAGATGGTGGGGCTCAAACAGAGACGAGAACCCTCGGATTTTTGTTGGTGTCGCTCTTTTGTTGAATGGCCCTGGATAGAGCTATCTTCTCAAATCTCTTCCCCTCTACTTGGTTTCAGGAAGCAGGTAGGGGGCCGTCTTTGCCCCATGAGGCTCTGAGCCCCATCATTGGTCAGATCTCCCCTCACTCCTCTCCAGCCATGACTGAGAGCCTAAGATTGATTGTTAGGCCTACCCTTGGTGCTTAAGTATGAAGGGAAAATGGACAGAGACATTGCCCGTAAGGAGGCGATGGCCAGGTGGAGGACAGAGGCAAGTCAACAGGTCCTTATCATTGGCCCACGTGCTCGGCACCGTGCCAGGCTCTGGGCATGGGCGGTATTCAGATAAGGCCCTGCTCACATGGAGCCCTCCCCTCCTGCTCCCACACAGCAGTCGCAGAACTCAGCTTGAGGCTTTCACGGCACAGGCCAGCTTGAGAGGGGCAGTGGCTAGGGAGCTCACTCTCTGAAGCAACCCCAGCCCCATGAAGGGTGGGAATTGGTGGGTGCCCATCCCAGCTTTGTCACCCCTTTGGTGGGACAACCCTGAGGTGTGTTCCATACCATCTGTCAACCGGAGACTGACCTCAGTTGACCACAGAGGGAGCACACTTACTTGCACACCTTCTCTGACTTCCTTTCCTTCCCTGTCGAACTTCTATCATCTCTGTCAGGGACTAGGAAGGCTCTCTGATTTCACCCGGCTTTCAAGCTGACAAGTTGCCCTGTTCCCGAGAATGCTGGCAGAAGACATAAGACTCCTGCTTGAGAAAGAAAGGTCAGTTTATTTCTCACAGTAACAATAGATAGAGGATCAGCATTTTCTTGTACCACTTCCTTGAACCCCAGTTCCTGCAGCGTGACCCTGTAAGGGCTAGAGGGTGTCTACACACGCAGTGGGTTGACAGCAGTCAAACCCTGAGATCAGGGAACCCAAATCTTTTATCTTCAGACTATAAATCAGCCTGCCTAACTTTGCCCCCGAGGCAGATGCTATCATTATTATACTGAATAATAAACAAACCTGCTTTTTTTCCCTGGAAGGAGGCACTTTATCTTCTAAGGCTGTTCACTGGAATAATCACCTTTGAGAATATTGTTTGGACAAGGGCAATGAGTGCCTCTGCCAGCAAATGTACAGACTAGGGAGAGCCAGGAGAATTGTCTCCCAATAGCCTGCTGGTGCTCAAAATAAACGAAGCAGGTAGGGGGCCGTCTGCCATGAGGCTCTGAGCCCCATCATTGGTCAGATCTCCCCTCACTCCTCTCCAGCCATGACTGAGAGCCTAAGATTGATTGTTAGGCCTACCCTTGGTGCTTAAGTATGAAGGGAAAATGGACAGAGACATTGCCCGTAAGGAGGCGATGGCCAGGTGGAGGACAGAGGCAAGTCAACAGGTCCTTATCATTGGCCCACGTGCTCGGCACCGTGCCAGGCTCTGGGCATGGGCGGTATTCAGATAAGGCCCTGCTCACATGGAGCCCTCCCCTCCTGCTCCCACACAGCAGTCGCAGAACTCAGCTTGAGGCTTTCTCTACGGCACAGGCCAGCTTGAGAGGGGCAGTGGCTAGGGAGCTCACTCTCTGAAGCAACCCCAGCCCCATGAAGGGTGGGAATTGGTGGGTGCCCATCCCAGCTTTGTCACCCCTTTGGTGGGACAACCCTGAGGTGTGTTCCATACCATCTGTCAACCGGAGACTGACCTCAGTTGACCACAGAGGGAGCACACTTACTTGCACACCTTCTCTGACTTCCTTTCCTTCCCTGTCGAACTTCTATCATCTCTGTCAGGGACTAGGAAGGCTCTCTGATTTCACCCGGCTTTCAAGCTGACAAGTTGCCCTGTTCCCGAGAATGCTGGCAGAAGACATAAGACTCCTGCTTGAGAAAGAAAGGTCAGTTTATTTCTCACAGTAACAATAGATAGAGGATCAGCATTTTCTTGTACCACTTCCTTGAACCCCAGTTCCTGCAGCGTGACCCTGTAAGGGCTAGAGGGTGTCTACACACGCAGTGGGTTGACAGCAGTCAAACCCTGAGATCAGGGAACCCAAATCTTTTATCTTCAGACTATAAATCAGCCTGCCTAACTTTGCCCCCGAGGCAGATGCTATCATTATTATACTGAATAATAAACAAACCTGCTTTTTTTCCCTGGAAGGAGGCACTTTATCTTCTAAGGCTGTTCACTGGAATAATCACCTTTGAGAATATTGTTTGGACAAGGGCAATGAGTGCCTCTGCCAGCAAATGTACAGACTAGGGAGAGAGCCAGGGAGAATTGTCTCCCAATAGCCTGCTGGTGCTCAAAATAAACTATATTTGTGTTTGGATCCTTCTCTTCAATATCTATTTATTTTTATTCATTCATTCATTCATTTGGCCGCACTGTGTCTTCATTGTGGCATACAAGATCTTTAGTTGCAGTGTGTGGGTGGAATCTAGTTTCCTGATGAGGGATCAAACCTGGGCCCCTGCATTTGTGGAATCTTAGCCATTGGACCATCCAGGAAGTCCCTGTGTTTGAGTCCTTGTCCCTGAGCCTGTCTCTGGGAAAACCCCTTCAATACTGGAAAGATGACACTACATGGGCCTTAATGGGTTTTTTGATGTGGCTCTTTTCTCCATATCTGTCCTACGAGTAATGCAAGGGAGCCACATAGAGGAAGACGTTTCCTTACCCAGAAATGATACTGTTGTGACTCTTAGGAAAGGTGATGTAAAGGATTCTTGGAGTGTCATTCTTTCTGTTTAAATAGTTCATCTAGAATATGGTGGTTTCGCCTGTGAGGTAAACATTAGACTTCACTTTTTTTCCCCTGGACCGTTCTAATAGCATTTTTTTTTTAACTTTTATTTATTTATTTTTGGCTGTGCTGGGTCTTTGTTGATGTGTGGGTTTAGCTGCTCTGCAGTACGTGGGATCTTCCCGGATCAGGGATCGAACCTGTGTCTCCTGCATTGGCAGGCGGGTTCTTATCCACTGAGCCACAAGGGAAGCCCCTCTAATAGCATTTATTAGAAAGTGAGCCTGGTCCATCACACTGTCTTCTAATCTGCCTGAATTGTGATTGTTTAGAACATATCACAAGCACACATGATAAGTTCACAGTACGTGGTCCACCAAACACGGTACATGGGCATCACCATCTTTGGGGATTTGACACTCAGCAGTGGAATGAAGTGTGACAAACCTGTCCCACTCATGATGACACTGTTCAGGCTCCAGTGGAAGGCAGGGAGGTTGTGAACCAGCCTTAGAGTTCACAGAGGGTTTGAACATGAATTGGGAAGGTTTTTTTCTCTAAAAATATTTAACAGTTGGTAAAAATTTTAAAAAACTGGGGGCTCCGCTGGCAGTCCCCTGGTTAAGATTCTGTGCTTCCACTGCAGGAGGCACAGACTTGATTCCTGGGTGGGAAACTGAAATCCTTCATGCTGCTTGGTGTGGCCAAAAATAAAGGGTGCTTCTGGGGCTCCTGTCTGTTTGGGTCCATGGTCAGAGGGAAGACCAAGGGGTCAGGTGGAACTAGGGAAGAGACCCCAAGAAGAAAAATCACCACGTATTATTGCTCCTCACCATGGCTCTGCACTGAAGGAGGACATGGCAACCCCCTCCAGGATTCTTGCTTGGAGAATCCCCATGGACAGAGGAACCTGGCGGGCTACAGTCCATGGGGTCGCAAAGAGTTGAACCCAACTGGAGTGACTGAGCACGAGCACATGATTCTGTAAGGTAAGAATTGATGACTGACTTAAGTCACACAGGGTGCCTAGCTGCCTCAGGTAGCCCCAGACAACCAGCACTCCAAAGTACAGGCGTAGTGAGGAACCATGTCCCTCGGCTGCCCCACTGTCCTCCCACCTGTCCGTCACACCTCTGCCTCACAGCCCCAGCCTTGGCCCTGAGTCTCAGCCCTTCTCAACCCCAGGATGGGCCTCTGGAATGGCTGGGGGCCCCTTCTCTATGGCATGTTGGGGGTGAGTAGTAGGCTTAGAGCTGTGCTCAGAGCCAAGAAGTGACCTGAGGGCACAAGGGGACAGGTAGCTCCCTGCCCATTCTGTCCAGCCTTCACCAGGGAGCATTCTCCATTGTTCTCAAGGCAAAAACAGGTCCTGGATGGTTAAAAGACTGCCCCAAGGTCAGCTGACTAGAGAGAGAGAGACCCTCACTTCCCTTCTGCGCCTGTCTAGACATGTCTCCCAGCACTTCT
Source organism: Tragulus kanchil (assembly GCA_022376925.1). Classification (NCBI taxonomy): domain Eukaryota; kingdom Metazoa; phylum Chordata; class Mammalia; order Artiodactyla; family Tragulidae; genus Tragulus; species Tragulus kanchil. Next base: position 214,616,312 of record JAIOJX010000030.1, on the reverse strand, counting down.
TCAAGGCCTCGGGACCCTTTGAAAGGAACACTCAGGGCCACTCCTCACCGTGAACCCAGCCCCAGAAGCAGGTCACAGCCTCCATGGCCTTCCTGGGGACCCTGCAGGGTGTCTGCCTCATTCTCTGAGTAGAGACAGCTGAGGCTCCGGTAGGCCAGATGTGTGGGCTCCAGTTTAAGAGTTCACAGAGGGTTTGAACATGAATTGGGAAGGTTTTTCTCTAAAATATTTAACAGTTGGTAAAAATTTTAAAAACTGGGGCTCCGCTGGCAGTCCCTGGTTAAGATTCTGTGCTTCCACTGCAGGAGGCACAGACTTGATTCCTGGGTGGGAAACTGAAATCCTTCATGCTGCTTGGTGTGGCCAAAAATAAAGGGTGCTTCTGGGGCTCCTGTCTGTTTGGGTCCATGGTCAGAGGGAAGACCAAGGGGTCAGGTGGAACTAGGGAAGAGACCCCAAGAAGAAAAATCACCACGTATTATTGCTCCTCACCATGGCTCTGCACTGAAGGAGGACATGGCAACCCTCCAGGATTCTTGCTTGGAGAATCCCCATGAACACAGGAGCCTGGCGGGCTACAGTCCATGGGGTCGCAAAGAGTTGAACCCAACTGGAGTGACTGAGCACGAGCACATGATTCTGTAAGGTAAGAATTGATGACTGACTTAAGTCACACAGGGTGCCTAGCTGCCTCAGGTAGCCCCAGACAACCAGCACTCCAAAGTACAGGCGTAGTGAGGAACCATGTCCCTCGGCTGCCCCACTGTCCTCCCACCTGTCCGTCACACCTCTGCCTCACAGCCCCAGCCTTGGCCCTGAGTCTCAGCCCTTCTCAACCCCAGGATGGGCCTCTGGAATGGCTGGGGGCCCCTTCTCTATGGCATGTTGGGGGTGAGTAGTAGGCTTAGAGCTGTGCTCAGAGCCAAGAAGTGACCTGAGGGCACAAGGGGACAGGTAGCTCCCTGCCCATTCTGTCCAGCCTTCACCAGGGAGCATTCTCCATTGTTCTCAAGGCAAAAACAGGTCCTGGATGGTTAAAAGACTGCCCCAAGGTCAGCTGACTAGAGAGAGAGAGACCCTCACTTCCCTTCTGCGCCTGTCTAGACATGTCTCCCAGCACTTCTTCAAGGCCTCGGGGACCCTTTGAAAGGAACACTCAGGGCCACTCCTCACCGTGTGAACCCAGCCCCAGAAGCAGGTCACAGCCTCCATGGCCTTCCTGGGGACCCTGCAGGGTGTCTGCCTCATTCTCTGAGTAGAGACACTGAGGCTCCGGTAGGCCAGATGTGTGCTCAGTGCTGGGCACTGGTGCTAGGACCACACCAGGAGGCCTGATGCTGCAGCTGGGGCCTGTACCCTGCTGTGGGACAGGGATCTGAGCGGAAAGACCCTGGAGGAAAAGACTGGCCTCAAGGTGGGACAGGAGGCCTGGCAAGAGATTGCCTGTTCATCAGTGAGGGACTTGGTGAGCAGGGCCTGGCCCTGGCATCCCGCCTTACTCTCCCTCCTCCTCCTCCCTCTTCGCCCATCACAGCCTTGACTGCTCCCCAGTCTGCAGCCTGGCCAGTACACTGGCACCTAGCATCCTGCTTTCACCTGCGCCCCCTCGCCCGCACACTGCCTCTCTTCCCAGGCACACATCCCCTTTCCCCTATTGTTTCTGGTTGTCCACTCGGTGCCCAGGCTGGCAGCTGGGTACCACAGAAGTTGTGCCAGAGCTGGGCCATCCTGGCAGAGCCCTTTAGAGGGACCCTTCAGACTTCTGAGATAGGGAAGTCTCCGAAGGTACCTGCCATCAGGGAGGGCTTCCTGGAGGCAAGGACTTCAGCAGTGGCCTCGGCACCTCCTCCCCCTCACCTGGGTCACTGCCTCTCCCCTAAACCTCTCTCCCAGGCGTGGCCAGCGGGTTCCTGGAAATGTCCCATCGCTCTGCAGGGCTGATTCCAAGAACTGCGGCTCCTGGCAGCGCTTGCTCAGGATCCTTTCCTAGAACATAGGCCTTGCCCCACCCAGGCTGCTGGGGTCTCATTGGGCAGCTGGCAGAGGGAATGAAGGAGGCGGGGCCCTGGGCGGGGCCTCTGTAGGGTCCAGACACTGGGAGGTAGGCCTCGGCTGTCTGCCTGGGAGAGGGTGGCCACATCAGCGTCAGAGGCCAGAGGTCAATGTGTGTGAAGGCACTTTGACTCCCAAGTCAGCTGTGGGGGTGGGGTAAGCCCAGGGAGTTCAGCTCTCAAGCCTCCCTGCACACACAAGAGGCTCACCTATGGGGCCTTGAACTTGTTGTTACACTCTACCCTCAGTGCCCCCCTTCCTCTCCCAGGGTCCCATCCCATAAGCGCATGGCACAAGCCTTACTCCAGTCTCAGAACAGGCCTCCATCAGATAGCCTGCAGAGGTACAGGTCAGGGGACAGGAGTGACAGGTTCTGAGCAGTGAAGGGGGGGATGGGACAGTCAGTCCTTGGAAGGGCAGGGCACCTGTATTATTAATTTTGTTGTAAGTTTACATTTCCTGCTTATGACAGAGGAAGTCACCCCATCCAACACCCACAGCAAGGTGGGTGGGGGGTGGGAGTGACAGGCCCTGATTCGCAGGCAGGTACAGGGTCCACCTTCTGTCAAGGTCACTGGGCCTCCCCCTCTGAGACAGGTCCTCTACCCCCGCCACCTCTGAGCTGGCAGCAGGCCTGCCAACCCGCCAGGGACCTGCCAGATGACGTTGAGCAACCAGTTCCTGAGAAGCGTTGAAGGCTGTTTGGTTTAAAATTAACTCCCCCGCCCCCCCCTCCCCTGCCTGCAGGCCTCCTCTGAGTTCTTGGAAGAGGCGCTCTGCTCTTTCTTCCTGGGAAGAGGCCTCTAGCCACAGCTGCTGCGATTCTAGCAAGAACACCTCACCCAGGGTAGGGGTGGGGGTTGCCCATGCCCCGCCTTCTCTGCCCTCTGTGAGGGCACCCAGAGGTCCTCCTGGAGCCTAGCTTTCCCCAGTGCATCCACTGACCCCCGGGGAGAAAGGGGGTGACTGTCAACGTGCTGAGAAGTAGGTGCTACTGCTTGCTGCAAACCCCATGACCCCCGATCAGGCACCTGGTGGTTCTGAAGAGAAAATGGGCGATAGAGACCCAGTCTGGGCACTGCTGAGTTAGGGACAGTGAGTGCTGATGGCACGGATGGCAAGGCCGGGTCTTTGGTCTGCTTTGAGGCATATATGGCTCAGAGAGAGAAAGCGATGTGCCCAGGGGCACCCAGCTTTGCCTGCCTAGACTCAGCCTGCCCACTAGATGCTGGGCTGACGGACTGGCGAGGATGCCCACGGCCCCCGCAGGCACTCCCACAGGAGTGAGAGCTCTCTTTGTCTCTCCGCCACACTCTGGCTGCCCTGGGAACCACCACCCCCGCTTCTGGATAAGCCTTCATTTTCTAGTGTCCCCTGAGGCTCCATGTCTCCGGAGCTTTGGAGAAAAGGTTTCCTGAGAACCTGCCTTCGCTAAAAACTCCTCTTACCATGGCCATCTACCCGAAGGAGCTGAGAAAAACAAAGGAATGCTGGCCAAGTGGAAAGGTCAAAACACACACACACTGCTGTTGCTTAGAAGTAGGGCTGGTGGGGGTGGGGAGGGAAGGAGTGCTTCTTAGGAGACGGCTGAAGGGGCAGAAGCACTTTTAAAGACGAAGCTTTGGTTTAACCCAAACTCTGAGTGAAATCCTCACCTCTGATGGAGGAGGCACGCAGCTCTGGTGACAGGAGGGACCCAGTCTGGCTCATCATGGGTGCTGGGTGTGGGGAGTTCCTAAAGCAAGGTTCTGTCTGGGGAGCATTTGCTGGGTGCCACTCCTCTCTGGCCACACCATCAGAGTATGGGTCTCCCAATGCAGTGAAACAGTCCTAGAGGACTGCCTGGAGGAGTCGTGGCCTTCCCAAGATCCCTCAGCCCTCAGAGGCCACATCTTGCACTCTGAGCCCTGCCTGCTTCAGCCAGGCCTGAGTCATGAAGCAACTGCCCTTCCATTGAGCAGAAAGCTTGAGCAAAAAGCTCCTCCTGCTTTGGGCCTGCCACGTCCCCTCCTGCTCATAAGATGAGCTTCAGCTTCCATTCACCCCTTATCCTTCCAAGGATAGGCATGGCCACTCCCCAGCCACCCTGTGGCAGGGCACTTCCCCTAGCTCTGTCAGACAGATGCGGAAACTGAGGCTCCAACAGATTAAACCACTTGCCTAGGGGTCCTAGGGTGATTTTGGAGGGCTAAAATTTGAACTCAGCCTGAGTTTTTTCCACTTGGCTAATTTGCTCGTTCAGAGACATCCCCAGGAGACTCGTGGGAAGCATGTGTGTGTGTGTTTGTGTGTATGTGCTCATGCAATACGTATGTGTGTGTGTGAGAGAAATTGGGCCAAAGAATGGCTGTTTTGAATTTGTCATGGAAATTATGTTTTCTTCTCCCCAGCCTGGAGAGACCTGGGAAAACTCAGGCCCCAGGGGGATTCCCTAGGATGCAGTGGGAGCCCAACACAGGTGCAAATCAGTGCTAGAGAAGTTGAGGAAGATTTCTCGGAAAAGAATCATTTGAGTTGGACTTTGAAGGGTGAGTAAGAGCTTGCTCTGACAGAATGACGAAGAGGGACGTTCCAGGGTGAATGATATCATGGGGAGGGCTGTTTGGAGAGTAGAATGGAATGGCCTGGAAACTCGGGAAGCCATATCTTGGAGCCTGAGGCGAGGCACTGGCAAGATATGAGGGGCATCTGTGAGTACCACTAATGGAGGAAGGCAGGGCATGATCGGGTTGCAAGCCCTTCACTCTGGATGTTGTGGTAGGGCTGAGGGGGCCAATGAGGAAGCCATCAGAATGGTCCCGCCAATGAGGAAGCCATCAGAATGGTCCAGCCAGGTCAGTGAGCCACGGCAAGGCTGAATGTGGGCAAGGCAGCCGTGGGGAGCAGCAGGAGAGTAGCCTGAGAAGGACCAGGGCTGGGGTAGACGGATGTGGAGATGAGAAGACGGGGTGTGCATGTGGGAACTGTGGAGGCGTGTCTCGGGGAAAGTGGCGAATCCACGGGATTCAAAGCCCTGGGCTCCAGCCCTGTGTAGCCACTTCCCCTCCGGTGACTATGGACTAGTTACCTTGCCTCTGCATCTTAGGCTTACAACTCTGAAATGGGACCAACCTAGCTCACCTCCTTCACCTGTGACTCACCCCTGAGGGCACACAGGGGTGAGCTGAGAGAGGGACAGACCTGAGGCAGACCCACCCCTCCAGGTGTGGGCACAGGTAGCAGATGGCCTAGTTTCTACTGAAGTTGCTAGAAGGCTGGGCTGGGCTGGCCTCCACCCCAAGCCACGCAGAACCAGACCAAGGGTCTGTTCACCATGATGGGAGCCCAAGACATGGGTTGGCAAATGATGCCTGAGGGTGGAGGGCCGGGCCTGCAGTGAGGCACTAAAGCTGGGGGAATGGTAAGGGGCCGCTTGTAGCTCCAGGGGGTTCCAGCCAGGTCTTCTACAGCTCCCGTGGGGACCACAGGGGACAGCAGCACCTGCCTGGCCCACCTCTCAAGTGGAATTAAAATCAGGGACAGAGAGTAGTTACAGCGACAGCTGCAGCAGCTGCTGCGTCGAGCCCGCTCAGCTTCTCCTCTGTGTCTCCACATACATCCTCCTGGGCCCCCATGTTCCCTTTCTCACTCTCCACACTTCGCAGCTAAGGAATCTTCTGAGGTTCAGTGACGTTAAGAGAAACACCCCTGAAATCAAGGGTTCAGCACATAATCAAGACTGGAGGGGAGGTAGGGGTAAAAGCAGGATGTAGGGGACACACAAGCCCCAAGTAAGCCTTCAAGGACCTCTTCTGTCTCACATCTCACATGTGGGAGCCTCAGCCTTCTGCCCCAGGGTGACTACTAGAATGGCCCCTTGGGTGGCAGGCTGTATAGCCTGCCTCAACTTGAGGGGGTCCCCCACCCTGCAGTTGGGGTGCAAAGGACACCTTCACCAGGAGAGGCTGTTGAACTTCTGGCAAAGCTCCTGCCTGCTTTATATTTAAACTGGTCTCACAGGTTAGTATGAAAGGGCTGCCCAGGCTTGCGCGGGCTCCACTTCTCCTGAAGGAAGAGGGCCTTTGTGAGATCTCAGACTCCTCCTGCCTCCTTGATCAAGACTTAGTTCGGCTCTTGCCCCTCTGCTTCACTGTGCAGCTGTGCAGGGTGGGAGGTTCCCTCTGAGAGTGGAGCCAGCCTGCCCACGTCTCCAGCCCTATTCAGACCCATGTGTAGCCTTGACCATCCAGCCAGATTTGCTCAGGTGGCAAATTAGGAGCTGAGCCCAGGGCCAGGGGCTCATAATGATGCAGGGGGTGTTAGGACACTCGGTGATCATGGGCGAAGCCTCCCAGGAAGACCTCTTGCTGATGGACAAGAGACGCCCGAGTGGCCTAGTGGCATCTCTGTCCCAGAGTTGTTCCAGTTGGGTGTCGTGGGTCCAAAGAGGGACACCACATAGGATCAGTCTGCAAAACCACCTCCCCTGGACTGACAGAACCCTCCAGAATGGAGTGCCTAGCCTCATTCCTCCAAAATGCCCTCCTCAATCGCCTTTCCCCTTCTGCATGCCCCCAGCACCTTGTGAATGCCAAGGCTTTAGCATGCCAGCCCCTGGGAGGCAGCGCAGACCTGCAGTTACGCAAACAAGGTCTTGATTCAGGGTTTGAACCCTGGCTCTGCTCCTCACAAGCTGTGTGATCCTGAGAAAGCTACCACCTCTCTCTGAGCCATATCTCTTCTCCCAGTGTGCAGGGCTGTGGGGAGAACTTAATGGGGCAGGAAGTCATGCCCAGGATCACCTCACCTCCTCTGCTCTCCATCACACCCTACTCTGCCATATCCCAGACCTCTCACCTCCTTTCTGGCCTCTGGTCTCTAGGCCCTTGTGGGACCCTCCCTTGACTGGTTCACGTCTTAGAAATGAGCATTGGATCATAGCATTTCCTTGCTGCACTCTGACGGGGCACTCCACCACCAGAACACCATCTGTGGGTCCCCTCTGCCCTCTCCACCCTCTGTCTGTCTCCTCAGCCATCTTCTGGTCTCACCATGTTTGCTCCTACCTCAGGGCCATTGCACTAGAGCTCCTTCCATCTGGGTTTATCACCCCCGTCTCAGATCACTTTCTTCCCTGACTCCTGCTTTGCTTTCATTTCGCTCTCAGAACTTGTCCCAAGTGTCCGTCTGTTTACTTGTTTATTGTCTCTCACCTACCAGCCTATGAGTCCCACAAGGATGGGGAGTGTGTCCATCTTATTCCCTGCTGGGTCCTCAGGGCCCAGATGGCATCTGGCCCAGTTGGTGACCAAAGAGCATGTGTCCCAGTAAAGAGTTACCTTCAGCTATTGTGTGTATGCTGTGCAGGGTCCTGTGAGCCCACCAATCGGCTCCTCTCTTCCTTCCAGACCAGTGCCGGTAGACGTGCTCCTTTCACCAGCCCAGAACCACCCGGGGTGACTGCGGAGACTGGAGGATATTTAGCAACTGTTACACTGAGTCTCTGATGTGGGTCTGGGATCTTCTGACATGCTCTCCACTGATCTTGTTCTAAGCAGGCATCATTCACTCCCTCGATGGGGAAACGTGAGAATAAGATTAAAGCAGACTGGGACTTCCCTGGCACTCCACTGGTTAAGACTCCATGGTTCCAATACAATGGCTGTGTGTTTGATCCCTGGTCTGGGAACCAAGTTCCCACATGACACACAGCATGGTCAAAAAAAATCAGGGCCCAGAAGTAGCTGGTAGCCCCTTCTCAGGCAAGAGCTAGACCCTAGCTTGGGCTGAGGCAAAGGGAAAGGGATAGGACCCTGTTGGCCAGGCCAGTGGCTCTAGAGACCTAAGCAGGCAGGGCACAAGGAGAAAACCAGCATCCAAGAATAGCTCACCTGTAAGCTGCCCCACCCCAGATGCCCATCTTCTCCACCTCACCAAGCAGTGAAGGGGCAAGGGGGCAGTCAGGGCAAGGGGACAGTCGGGACACTGCGGGCCCTGTGCCTTACCTCCTTAGCCAGCCCCTTGCCCAGTCTGGGCCTGTCTCATCATCTGTGAAGGATGGGTAATATTTTGTTGTTGTTTAGTCACTAAGTTGTGTCTGACTCTTTGCAGCTCCCTGGACTGTACCCACCAGGCTCCTCTGTCCATGGAGTGGGTTGCCATCTCCTTCTCTAGGGGATCTTCCCCACCCTGGCATCAAACCTACGTCTCCTGCATTGGCAGGCAGCTTCTTTACCATTGAGCCATCAGGGTGATGTTTAGGCTGACTCTAACCCACTCAGCATTGTAGTGAACTTTGTAAGAGGTGCAAAGCCCTTGTCTGTTGCCATCACCTGGTGGGACCCTCATGTCTCCCATCTGTGAACAATGAAGGGCTTTCTCCTGCTCCACCACAGTCTGGGTCATAGTGCCAGGTAGGAAAGAGCCGGCCTTTGGCCCCTCTGCGTCCACTACCTGCCCAGTGGGTGACTCAAATACGGGGGTGGAGCAGACATAGGGGTCACATCAGGCATACTGGGAGTCACAAAGGGGCTGGGATCCAGGCTGAAGTAATGAGAATCCGCAGACATCCCTGGCAGGGCCACGGTGCCCTGGACAAAGTGTGTTGTCGGGCACTGAAGCCAGCAACAGAGAAGGTGCCAGGCGGGACATGTGGGCCTGGTAAAGACAGCCCTCAGCCACTTCTTGCTCACTCTCACCCAACATCAACTCCATTCTTTGCCTCAACTCTATACTCCCAAGAGTTCCTGATTTTCATCTGGTCCTGCCTCCTTCTTCTCCTCAACATGTCACACTGCTCACACCTTCCTGCCTTCAATCTGCTGATATTTGCCTCTTTAAATCTGCAATTTTAATTGTCTAAGGGCTAAGAAAATAAAAGGGTTAGAACTATTTCTAAAATAAGGGTTAAAAGGCTATGAATGAGCTGCAGAGGCACTTTGCTGTGAAGGACTCAGTAAAGATGCAGAAAATTTCAGGACACAGTAGGATTCCAAGTATTGTAATGCTCCAAAGGCAGACCATCAGATAATGAGAGTTTTCATTTTAGTTGCTCTTTTATCTACTTTCGTGAGTTGCCTTACCTCCTTAGCCAGCCCCTTGCCCAGTCTGGGCCTGTCTCATCATCTGTGAAGGATGGGTAATATTTTGTTGTTGTTTAGTCACTAAGTTGTGTCTGACTCTTTGCAGCTCCCTGGACTGTACCCACCAGGCTCCTCTGTCCATGGAGTGGGTTGCCATCTCCTTCTCTAGGGGATCTTCCCCACCCTGGCATCAAACCTACGTCTCCTGCATTGGCAGGCAGCTTCTTTACCATTGAGCCATCAGGGTGATGTTTAGGCTGACTCTAACCCACTCAGCATTGTAGTGAACTTTGTAAGAGGTGCAAAGCCCTTGTCTGTTGCCATCACCTGGTGGGACCCTCATGTCTCCCATCTGTGAACAATGAAGGGCTTTCTCCTGCTCCACCACAGTCTGGGTCATAGTGCCAGGTAGGAAAGAGCCGGCCTTTGGCCCCTCTGCGTCCACTACCTGCCCAGTGGGTGACTCAAATACGGGGGTGGAGCAGACATAGGGGTCACATCAGGCATACTGGGAGTCACAAAGGGGCTGGGATCCAGGCTGAAGTAATGAGAATCCGCAGACATCCCTGGCAGGGCCACGGTGCCCTGGACAAAGTGTGTTGTCGGGCACTGAAGCCAGCAACAGAGAAGGTGCCAGGCGGGACATGTGGGCCTGGTAAAGACAGCCCTCAGCCACTTCTTGCTCACTCTCACCCAACATCAACTCCATTCTTTGCCTCAACTCTATACTCCCAAGAGTTCCTGATTTTCATCTGGTCCTGCCTCCTTCTTCTCCTCAACATGTCACACTGCTCACACCTTCCTGCCTTCAATCTGCTGATATTTGCCTCTTTAAATCTGCAATTTTAATTGTCTAAGGGCTAAGAAAATAAAAGGGTTAGAACTATTTCTAAAATAAGGGTTAAAAGGCTATGAATGAGCTGCAGAGGCACTTTGCTGTGAAGGACTCAGTAAAGATGCAGAAAATTTCAGGACACAGTAGGATTCCAAGTATTGTAATGCTCCAAAGGCAGACCATCAGATAATGGAGAGTTTTCATTTTAGTTGCTCTTTTATCTACTTCTGGTATGCAGGGCCCTGAGTGAGCAACCCTCTAAACCCCAATCAGCCTGGAGTGGAACCCCATTAGCCCCATCCCAGACCAGACCCTGCGGCCAGCTACTATCCCCAAGTCAGCTGTTCTGCTCACTGCATGGCATGATCCTTCCCTAGGCCTCCTGGTGGTCAGGAATATAAGCTGCCCAGCCATGCCCTGGTGCCTCTGTATGCCCTGTACCTTCTCCTTGGGATGACTGGTCCTCACTTCTCCAACTGCTGGCCTTGTCATCTCAAAAGATGCTGCCCCCAAGAGTGGTCCAGGGCACCCATCCCCCTAGGATTCTCCACTTCCAGTCTTTAGTTGGCATCGCCTGGTGACACACCTCTCAGGTCTGGTGCTCCTCTGCCACCACCCCCCCCTGGGCAGTGACCCCTGCAAGCAATCCCACTAGTTACCCAGCATCCCACCCTCCATGGGAAAAGAGGGAATGAGTGGACCAAGGGGTCTCTGTACCCATGCCACTCTCTGCTAGGTGCCCTAGCAGGGCCGGCTCAGCCACATAGGTCTCTGGGCCTCTGCTGACCCATATGTATAGTGGAGGACACTTGACGGTAAGATTGAAGGGGACAAACTGCATACGACTCCAAAGAGGCACGTCTGAGGGCTCTGTAAATGAAAGGTGTGATTTTATTGGCATTACAGAAAAGCAGTGAAAATAAAAGACTATCAAACTGTTTTCACAGCCCTCACATTCTTGCTCACTCTCACCCAACATCAGCTCCATTCTTTGCCTCAACTCTATACTCCCAAGAGTTCCTGATTTTCATCTGGTCCTGCCTCCTTCTTCTCCTCAACATGTCACACTGCTCACACCTTCCTGCCTTCAATCTGCTGATATTTGCCTCTTTAAATCTGCAATTTTAATTGTCTAAGGGCTAAGAAAATAAAAGGGTTAGAACTATTTCTAAAATAAGGGTTAAAAGGCTATGAATGAGCTGCAGAGGCACTTTGCTGTGAAGGACTCAGTAAAGATGCAGAAAATTTCAGGACACAGTAGGATTCCAAGTATTGTAATGCTCCAAAGGCAGACCATCAGATAATGGAGAGTTTTCATTTTAGTTGCTCTTTTATCTACTTCTGGTATGCAGGGCCCTGAGTGAGCAACCCTCTAAACCCCAATCAGCCTGGAGTGGAACCCCATTAGCCCCATCCCAGACCAGACCCTGCGGCCAGCTACTATCCCCAAGTCAGCTGTTCTGCTCACTGCATGGCATGATCCTTCCCTAGGCCTCCTGGTGGTCAGGAATATAAGCTGCCCAGCCATGCCCTGGTGCCTCTGTATGCCCTGTACCTTCTCCTTGGGATGACTGGTCCTCACTTCTCCAACTGCTGGCCTTGTCATCTCAAAAGATGCTGCCCCCAAGAGTGGTCCAGGGCACCCATCCCCCTAGGATTCTCCACTTCCAGTCTTTAGTTGGCATCGCCTGGTGACACACCTCTCAGGTCTGGTGCTCCTCTGCCACCACCCCCACCTGGGCAGTGACCCCTGCAAGCAATCCCACTAGTTACCCAGCATCCCACCCTCCATGGGAAAAGAGGGAATGAGTGGACCAAGGGGTCTCTGTACCCATGCCACTCTCTGCTAGGTGCCCTAGCAGGGCCGGCTCAGCCACATAGGTCTCTGGGCCTCTGCTGACCCATATGTATAGTGGAGGACACTTGACGGTAAGATTGAAGGGGACAAACTGCATACGACTCCAAAGAGGCCCGTCTGAGGGCTCTGTAAATGAAAGGTGTGATTTTATTGTCATTACAGAAAAAGCAGTGAAAATAAAAAGACTATCAAACTGTTTTCAGTAATAATTATTTTATAAAGTCTTATTAGTTATGGATATTCGTTCCCTCTCTCATGTGCAGGCACCTTCCTGGGCAGGAAGCAGACCCAGCAGAGTTGGAGCGGTGACCTCCCAGTGACCATGCTGCTCCTTGACCAGGCCCCTGTCCTCACGCAGGGCCTGTGCCCTGGTGAGACCAGCTCTGTGCAGACAGGGCTCGGCCCTGCGAGGGGGTGAGTGGCAGGTTCTGCTGGGCGCTAGCACTTTGGCTCCTGGTTCTTGTTTATTCACCCATCCTCCCAAAACAGGGCTGGAGGCCAAAGAAGGTGGAGACCTTCAAGGGTGGGTGGGTCAGCGCCAGGACATCCAGGACCGCCTTGGGTCCGGCAGCGCATCTCAGGATGGGGCTTTCTGCCAGGAGGAACCAGAGAAGCTGGGGCTGGGCCAGGGCCTCTGGAGCACTCAGGCCTCAGGACACAGAGGAGGGGTTGGCTCGTCTGGAGACCACTCCAAGGAGAATAAATAAATAAATACTACATAACTGTGCTGTCCTCCAGCTTGGTCTATGCCCCCACCAGGGGACTGTCACCGTCAACCTCAGTTTCTCTGGCTGACATACCCTCCGAGACAGGCTGGCTGGAAGGAGGGGGCCTGCCCCACCCTGTGGACGGAGAAACCAAGATCAGCCAAGTCTACGCAGTTCAGGAGCCCAGAGCAGGTGAGTGGGGGACTGGGCCCCGCCCACTGGGTCCCGTCAGTGCCCTCTCTTGACACATGGCCCATCACAGTGCAGTCACATGGCAGCTAGGGGCACTGAGCTCCCAAGTTGTGTGACACTTCTCCCAACCCCTCATCCTCAGCCTTGTTCCTGTGGCCTCTTCCTGGTCCAGCGGCTGGATACATGCGGGCACCACTCTCTGCTAGGTGCCCTAGCAGGGCCGGCTCAGCCACATAGGTCTCTGGGCCTCTGCTGACCCATATGTATAGTGGAGGACACTTGACGGTAAGATTGAAGGGGACAAACTGCATACGACTCCAAAGAGGCCCGTCTGAGGGCTCTGTAAATGAAAGGTGTGATTTTATTGTCATTACAGAAAAGCAGTGAAAATAAAAGACTATCAAACTGTTTTCAGTAATAATTATTTTATAAAGTCTTATTAGTTATGGATATTCGTTCCCTCTCTCATGTGCAGGCACCTTCCTGGGCAGGAAGCAGACCCAGCAGAGTTGGAGCGGTGACCTCCCAGTGACCATGCTGCTCCTTGACCAGGCCCCTGTCCTCACGCAGGGCCTGTGCCCTGGTGAGACCAGCTCTGTGCAGACAGGGCTCGGCCCTGCGAGGGGGTGAGTGGCAGGTTCTGCTGGGCGCTAGCACTTTGGCTCCTGGTTCTTGTTTATTCACCCATCCTCCCAAAACAGGGCTGGAGGCCAAAGAAGGTGGAGACCTTCAAGGGTGGGTGGGTCAGCGCCAGGACATCCAGGACCGCCTTGGGTCCGGCAGCGCATCTCAGGATGGGGCTTTCTGCCAGGAGGAACCAGAGAAGCTGGGGCTGGGCCAGGGCCTCTGGAGCACTCAGGCCTCAGGACACAGAGGAGGGGTTGGCTCGTCTGGAGACCACTCCAAGGAGAATAAATAAATAAATACTACATAACTGTGCTGTCCTCCAGCTTGGTCTATGCCCCCACCAGGGGACTGTCACCGTCAACCTCAGTTTCTCTGGCTGACATACCCTCCGAGACAGGCTGGCTGGAAGGAGGGGGCCTGCCCCACCCTGTGGACGGAGAAACCAAGATCAGCCAAGTCTACGCAGTTCAGGAGCCCAGAGCAGGTGAGTGGGGGACTGGGCCCCGCCCACTGGGTCCCGTCAGTGCCCTCTCTTGACACATGGCCCATCACAGTGCAGTCACATGGCAGCTAGGGGCACTGAGCTCCCAAGTTGTGTGACACTTCTCCCAACCCCTCATCCTCAGCCTTGTTCCTGTGGCCTCTTCCTGGTCCAGCGGCTGGATACATGCGGGCACCACGATGACTGGAGGAAGGGGCGTGGAATCCCAAGGCCAGCTGGGGCTGGTGTCCCCTCCAGGGTCCAGCGGGGTGAGGCCAGGCAGATGCTCAGCCGGGTCAGAGCTGAAAGGGGTACTGTCGGAGGTAGTCAGCCATGCGCCGGGGGAGCGGCAGGCAGTCCACGTTGGCCACCAGGCGGTTGATGACGAGGCGGCACAAGTGCTGCAGGCTTCGGGCGCTGCTCCTGCGCACAAAGGGCTGCACCAGCTTCAGGTGAACAGCCGTGGCCAGCAGGGCCGGGTCGCCAGGCGCATCTTCCTTAGGGGCGGGCAGGGCCGGGGTGGTGGCAAGGTCCGGATTGTCGCTCCGGGCGTCTGTTGCACAGGAGGCCACATAGTGCTGGACCAGACTGACCACATCTGGGAAGGCCAGGATGCGCGGCCTGGACAGGCAGTTGGAGTCCAGGCGGAAGCTGGAGTCAGCATACTCAATGCGCACGTTGGTGGGCCCGCGGGTGGTCTTGACGGACAGCGTGAACAGGTAGCTGGGGTGGGTGCTGTCACGTACCAGGAACGTGCCCTCTGGCATCTTCTGCAGGTGTTGCCGGGCCTCACTGGCTGTGATGGAACCCCAGTACCAGCCTAGGCAAGTAGAGAGGAGGGTAACAGACAGGTCACGGGGGAAATGAGCTAGGCACACCAACCCAGGGCCAGGTAGGGCTTAGTCTCTCTCTTCACCCCTCCCTAGGGAGGACTGGACCCCTTCCCTCCCATCAGATTCTTCTGGCCAGAGCCTTGCCTCTCAAATTAGACTCAACAGGCAAAGCTAAACTTCCCCCATCAGACTTCCCAGGACAAGTCCTGCCTCCCTCCTCAGACTTACCAGATTCCTGAAGGTAGGAGAAGGTCTTGGCTATGCACAGCAGATCCTTCTCGGGGTCCAACACCCTGGGCTCACTCTCTGGCTGGGCTGGGGACTCCTCTGCTGCCTCCTCCACGAAGGCGCCAGCAGGCAAAGGCTGCATGGCTGGTTGGGACAGCTCCAGGGACTGGGCCCACAGGGGCCGCTGCCCAATCTGCTCCACAGCCAGCAAAGGACAAGGTCTGGAAGGAGGTGTGTGGGCAGTGAGTGGAGGCCCTGTGCTCTCCTGATTTCCAGAGATCCCCTCTGCCCCGAACAGGCTACATGACCTCTGACCAGTCTGTCTCACTGTGAGCCCCAGTTTCCCTTCTGCCCACTCATGAGACCAGTAGCCCGCCTTCCACTCGTCATCACAAAAGGTCCCTTGATGATTTGCCTCACATATGACCCCTCTTCTGAAAGAGACTTTTCCACCCTCCTGCATGTATCAAAGAGTAATTACAACCGTTCCTCTGTGTCTGTGGGGGAATGGTTCCAGGAGCCCTGTGGATACCAACATCTATGGGTACTTGAGACCCTTATATGAATGATGCGGTGCAATGAAGACATGGACCCTCCAGGTTTCACATCTGCAGGGACAAAGGGCCAGCTGTAATCTCTCTTCTATTTTGCACCAACCAAATACATTTATCATTTCCTATAGGCATCTCTATCTCACAGTGGCTAGTTGGGGTTCCCACCGTACAGTGGTACCCTCCTGGGAGAGCTGGGCTGATTTAAATGTCATGGTCCTGGTGGAGCCAGGATGAGGCACATGATCTCTCTCCCCATGGACGGGAGTGTCTGTCAGACAGACCTAGGTCTACACTGGCCAGGCCTTATAGGCTGGAATTATCTCAGGTCAGACTCCCATCCTGTTCTTTCCTCCTTCCAGCTGAGGGAAGTGCACTGAGAAGTCCCACTTCCTATAAATATGAGCTCCCACCAAAGGGCAGGGTACTCATCCCACATTCCAAATACCATCCTCACAAGCCTGCCCTACCAGGCTTTGTGATCTTATGCAAACACTGCTCTTCTCTAGATGTCCATTTCCCCACCACCCCAGTGAGGGGTTCTCCCAGCCCAGGCACTGAGGGGTTGGGCCATACCATATTCTCAGATGGCTAGAGCTGTGTTGCTGCACTGGCCCCATTCTGAGCAGTAGCTATTCTTTAGGGAAGCCGACCCAGCGTGGTGATCCTGGGGTTTCCTAGGAGTGAGAGGCACAGCCCTGCTTCCCAGGAAGGAAGAGACTGCTGGTCCTCTCCCACTTGTCCCAAAAGAAATCCTGGGATCTTAGTTCTGGGTCTGGTTCTCTGCTGGGCCTCAAGACATCAGGATAACGAGACCCTGGGCCCTGCCATACAGGAGAACTCATAACCCAGAGTCATCATAGCAAGGGATGTTATGGAGAGTCAGGGTTTGCCTGCTCCTGAGCTGAGTCTAAGGCGAGAGGAAGGAATAGTGGCAACGGCACCGCAGGCTGAGATGACGGCATGGGGAAACACTGCCAGGTATTGCTTACGCGGCAGGAAGAGGTGGGCAGGAGCTCTGTGTCTGTGGGGGAATGGTTCCAGGAGCCCTGTGGATACCAACATCTATGGGTACTTGAGACCCTTATATGAATGATGCGGTGCAATGAAGACATGGACCCTCCAGGTTTCACATCTGCAGGGACAAAGGGCCAGCTGTAATCTCTCTTCTATTTTGCACCAACCAAATACATTTATCATTTCCTATAGGCATCTCTATCTCACAGTGGCTAGTTGGGGTTCCCACCGTACAGTGGTACCCTCCTGGGAGAGCTGGGCTGATTTAAATGTCATGGTCCTGGTGGAGCCAGGATGAGGCACATGATCTCTCTCCCCATGGACGGGAGTGTCTGTCAGACAGACCTAGGTCTACACTGGCCAGGCCTTATAGGCTGGAATTATCTCAGGTCAGACTCCCATCCTGTTCTTTCCTCCTTCCAGCTGAGGGAAGTGCACTGAGAAGTCCCACTTCCTATAAATATGAGCTCCCACCAAAGGGCAGGGTACTCATCCCACATTCCAAATACCATCCTCACAAGCCTGCCCTACCAGGCTTTGTGATCTTATGCAAACACTGCTCTTCTCTAGATGTCCATTTCCCCACCACCCCAGTGAGGGGTTCTCCCAGCCCAGGCACTGAGGGGTTGGGCCATACCATATTCTCAGATGGCTAGAGCTGTGTTGCTGCACTGGCCCCATTCTGAGCAGTAGCTATTCTTTAGGGAAGCCGACCCAGCGTGGTGATCCTGGGGTTTCCTAGGAGTGAGAGGCACAGCCCTGCTTCCCAGGAAGGAAGAGACTGCTGGTCCTCTCCCACTTGTCCCAAAAGAAATCCTGGGATCTTAGTTCTGGGTCTGGTTCTCTGCTGGGCCTCAAGACATCAGGATAACGAGACCCTGGGCCCTGCCATACAGGAGAACTCATAACCCAGAGTCATCATAGCAAGGGATGTTATGGAGAGTCAGGGTTTGCCTGCTCCTGAGCTGAGTCTAAGGCGAGAGGAAGGAATAGTGGCAACGGCACCGCAGGCTGAGATGACGGCATGGGGAAACACTGCCAGGTATTGCTTACGCGGCAGGAAGAGGTGGGCAGGAGCTGGCAGCAGGAGCCAGGCGGAGGACCCAGATCTGATGGTGTAGGTTATTGGGAACTCTTAGATGGTTTTAACAAAGCAGGGGCCCGCGACTGCTCATGAGAAGGGGCCATGAGACCCCGGCACACCATAGCCGGCTGATGCTTTTCCACCCCTACTCTGGCTGCACTGCGGGAGCTCTGGAATTACTCTTGAGAAGCTAGAGGTTGAGTTCCAAGGAACTGGCCTCCATATTGGGACCCAGAGCTCAGCCCAGACCCAGGAGCCTTCTAGGAGGCGGTTAGCCGGTCAGACCAGACAGAGCCTCTGGGGGTGGCCGTGTCCAAACAGCTTAGCAGGGCTCACGTGGGTGTGGGCACCTCTAGGGATGACATAGTGTCTGGGTGTGTGAATGGCTGTATTGGTCACCACGAGTTCCTGTTGGGTGACCGAATCTCTGGGGAGGGGTGTGTCCAGAGCTGTGTCATTGTCCTGGTGGTGGTGATGGCTGGTGTGCTGCAGGGCTGAGTGGCCCGTATGTGTGAGCACCTGCTGTGGAGCCCAGCCTGTGAGTTCCGCCTGGGGACCTACACCAGTGAGGCAAACTCAGCTCTGCAGAGGGAGCCCTCAGCAAAGCTGACACCCCAAATCTAGAGTTGGGAATTCCTGTCCCTGCCTCAGGAGGGCACTGGCTGGTCTTGCTCCCTGACACTCGGCAAGGGGGTGTGTATTCAGCTGGAGCAGAGAGTGTGGGGCCCCAGAATTGCCTGGGGTCTGGGAATAAAGGCAGGAACGTGGAGGAAGGTGTTCGGGAGTCCTAGAGTTCAGAGAGGAGGAAGGGAAATGCTGGAGATGATCAGGGAAAAATATAGAAGTATGGACAGTCTTCCTATCACCTCCAGGTCTCTTCCCTGGAAATGGGACAGCTCAGAGCTGGGAGGCCCTTCAGCCTTGCCCCACCTCCCACCCTTCCTCACTCGGTAACATGCCAGTTTTGATAACAGCAGTCACTGGGCCACCCAGTTCTCTCTGGCGGTGGAGCACTCATTCACAACCCCTTTCACTAACCCTGGAGCTTCTGAACTCCTGTCAGATGAGAGCATCACACCTTTGATTGAAGGGGACACTGAAGTTCTGGTCAGATGGAATGTTTCAAGAATGCTCATCTGAGGCCAAGACTCTTATCAGCCTCCACTCCACCCCTGCAAGTTTTGGGGAAACTTGAAGGAAGGCAGGAACCAAGGTCCTACTCACATTGGGATTCCCATATTGGGCTGAGAGGAGAGGTGAGGCCATTGTGGGGGTGCCTCCGACAGAACCGGGTCAAACCTAGTCTCTCTCAAGAGCTGCTTGTTCAGCAGGTGCTAACCTCAGGAGAGGGAGGGAGCTCAGATTAGTTTCCCAGAAAGAGCCTAACTGCTAGCCTGAGGCAGAAAGGGGCAGGGGCTGGATCACAGTCACACAAGGCTGTTGGGCCGTCAGGCTAGGGTCAGTGACGCGGCCCAGCACGGCTGGGCGAGTGAGCCCTGTCTGGGAGATGGCGCCGCCTGAGGCTTCTATCTTTTCCAGCCAGAACCCAAGCTTAGCCCACCCTATGTTTCTCCTGTCGTTAGCCGACCCCCGATTTCCGTACCCACAGTGCCAGGAGAGGTGGTGACGATGTTGTCACCATTCTTTGTTATCACACTCCCGAGGTCTTTCCGCGCTCGGTCGTTCCGTACCCAACAGGGTCAGGCCCTCAGCAAAGCTGACACCCCAAATCTAGAGTTGGGAATTCCTGTCCCTGCCTCAGGAGGGCACTGGCTGGTCTTGCTCCCTGACACTCGGCAAGGGGGTGTGTATTCAGCTGGAGCAGAGAGTGTGGGGCCCCAGAATTGCCTGGGGTCTGGGAATAAAGGCAGGAACGTGGAGGAAGGTGTTCGGGAGTCCTAGAGTTCAGAGAGGAGGAAGGGAAATGCTGGAGATGATCAGGGAAAAATATAGAAGTATGGACAGTCTTCCTATCACCTCCAGGTCTCTTCCCTGGAAATGGGACAGCTCAGAGCTGGGAGGCCCTTCAGCCTTGCCCCACCTCCCACCCTTCCTCACTCGGTAACATGCCAGTTTTGATAACAGCAGTCACTGGGCCACCCAGTTCTCTCTGGCGGTGGAGCACTCATTCACAACCCCTTTCACTAACCCTGGAGCTTCTGAACTCCTGTCAGATGAGAGCATCACACCTTTGATTGAAGGGGACACTGAAGTTCTGGTCAGATGGAATGTTTCAAGAATGCTCATCTGAGGCCAAGACTCTTATCAGCCTCCACTCCACCCCTGCAAGTTTTGGGGAAACTTGAAGGAAGGCAGGAACCAAGGTCCTACTCACATTGGGATTCCCATATTGGGCTGAGAGGAGAGGTGAGGCCATTGTGGGGGTGCCTCCGACAGAACCGGGTCAAACCTAGTCTCTCTCAAGAGCTGCTTGTTCAGCAGGTGCTAACCTCAGGAGAGGGAGGGAGCTCAGATTAGTTTCCCAGAAAGAGCCTAACTGCTAGCCTGAGGCAGAAAGGGGCAGGGGCTGGATCACAGTCACACAAGGCTGTTGGGCCGTCAGGCTAGGGTCAGTGACGCGGCCCAGCACGGCTGGGCGAGTGAGCCCTGTCTGGGAGATGGCGCCGCCTGAGGCTTCTATCTTTTCCAGCCAGAACCCAAGCTTAGCCCACCCTATGTTTCTCCTGTCGTTAGCCGACCCCCGATTTCCGTACCCACAGTGCCAATAGAGGTGACGATGTTGTCACCTTTCTCTGTGTCACACTCCCGAGATCTTTCCGCGCTCGGTCGTCTCCGACCAATTAAGCCCTCTTAATACTCAGCGGCTAGCACGAGGCCCATACTCCGCCGCGTGCAGGCGCGGAGCTGGGCGGGGACGGAGAGCCACTGCTTACCCCTGAACGCAGAGGACCATGTCCCGGCAGCGGCAGCGGTTGCTCCGGGGATGAGGCTCGGCCTGACGGCGGCGGCTGGAGTGAGCCAGTGGGCACGGATCGCGCTCGCGGGGTAGGCTCCCGGGGCTCACGGGCGGCGGGCCGGGACTGAGAGGAGGAGGCTCCGGCCGGCCGGGAGGGCGCGGGGGGGGGGCGGGGGGGGCGGGGCGGGGCGAAGTCTAATCTTTTGTCCTCTGTGTCCCAGCCCTTCCCGGAAGCGACGTCTTCCTAGAACCGCCGGCTGTGCGGTCGGGCTGCGAGGGGTGCAGGCGGGGGGTGCCGGCTCCCTAGTCTGGAGCCGAGGGCAGCTAAAGGAAACACCTTTGACAGATTTCCAAGAACTTTCCAGGAAAATGGGGCGGGGTACTGCTCGCCGGCCAGTCGCAGTGCAGGAGGTGGAGCCAGTGGTCAGGGAGGGCCAATTACAGACCTTGGATCCGAGGCTGACGTGAGCAAAGTGGGTTGAGCGTGACCTAGAGACCAACCGGTAAAAACCAAGTTGAAGCGGGCTAGGGAGGAGCCGGTGCTCTACATACCTGAACCCAGATTTCCTTAGGGCAGCCCGCTTCGTTAGCGACTGGCCCGCTTATCTCCTGTAGGACCGGTGGCGGCCCGAGGGCTCGATCCACCCTACTAGTGGCTTCTCCAAGGCGGTGTGCTGGTGTGCAGGCGCCCCCTATGGGCTGCACTTGAACCCCTGGACTCTCGGGAGCTGGGTGGCATGGGGTGCAGTTTGGAGGCAAACATTAGGGGAGGGAAGGGGAACAGAGGAGTACTCAGATCCGAGCAGGTTCACGCGGATCCAACCTGCAGCCACTACAGCCTGTAGCATCCAGGCGAGTTCTATCTTTTCCAGCCAGAACCCAAGCTTAGCCCACCCTATGTTTCTCCTGTCGTTAGCCGACCCCCGATTTCCGTACCCACAGTGCCAATAGAGGTGACGATGTTGTCACCTTTCTCTGTGTCACACTCCCGAGATCTTTCCGCGCTCGGTCGTCTCCGACCAATTAAGCCCTCTTAATACTCAGCGGCTAGCACGAGGCCCATACTCCGCCGCGTGCAGGCGCGGAGCTGGGCGGGGACGGAGAGCCACTGCTTACCCCTGAACGCAGAGGACCATGTCCCGGCAGCGGCAGCGGTTGCTCCGGGGATGAGGCTCGGCCTGACGGCGGCGGCTGGAGTGAGCCAGTGGGCACGGATCGCGCTCGCGGGGTAGGCTCCCGGGGCTCACGGGCGGCGGGCCGGGACTGAGAGGAGGAGGCTCCGGCCGGCCGGGAGGGCGCGGGGGGCGGGCCGGGAGGGCGGGGCGGGGCGAAGTCTAATCTTTTGTCCTCTGTGTCCCAGCCCTTCCCGGAAGCGACGTCTTCCTAGAACCGCCGGCTGTGCGGTCGGGCTGCGAGGGGTGCAGGCGGGGGGTGCCGGCTCCCTAGTCTGGAGCCGAGGGCAGCTAAAGGAAACACCTTTGACAGATTTCCAAGAACTTTCCAGGAAAATGGGGCGGGGTACTGCTCGCCGGCCAGTCGCAGTGCAGGAGGTGGAGCCAGTGGTCAGGGAGGGCCAATTACAGACCTTGGATCCGAGGCTGACGTGAGCAAAGTGGGTTGAGCGTGACCTAGAGACCAACCGGTAAAAACCAAGTTGAAGCGGGCTAGGGAGGAGCCGGTGCTCTACATACCTGAACCCAGATTTCCTTAGGGCAGCCCGCTTCGTTAGCGACTGGCCCGCTTATCTCCTGTAGGACCGGTGGCGGCCCGAGGGCTCGATCCACCCTACTAGTGGCTTCTCCAAGGCGGTGTGCTGGTGTGCAGGCGCCCCCTATGGGCTGCACTTGAACCCCTGGACTCTCGGGAGCTGGGTGGCATGGGGTGCAGTTTGGAGGCAAACATTAGGGGAGGGAAGGGGAACAGAGGAGTACTCAGATCCGAGCAGGTTCACGCGGATCCAACCTGCAGCCACTACAGCCTGTAGCATCCAGGCGAGAAAGTTTTCACTGGGACTTGGGGGAGAAAGCACCATCCCAACCTTTGGGCAGGGTCTTCCAGTCTCTGCCCCAAGCTGGCCTCTGGCCAGCCCTCCAATCAGGGAAGAGATGACTACCGACTTGAGGAGGGAGGCAAGGATCCCCCAGCTCACCCCACAGGACAGTTCACTTGTCCTGGTTTGGTGGGCCCCTTAAAAATGAGGGTAAGAGACCTGGAGGTCCAAACAAACACCCAGAGATAAACCGAAGGTAGAGGGATAAAGGTAGAGAGAAGGAGCACTTGATACATCCGGTCCTGAACAGCTGCTATTTCCCCATTATGCTAAGCCCCAGGGAACATGGTCCTACCCTCAATCCTCTCCACTTCTTCCCATTCACTGGACTCACCAGGGAGCATCCTTAAAGACCACAGGAGCTGCACACACCTCCTCCAAGCCCTTGGGCCAGAAAGAGTGAGAGAACTGAAAAAGTGGCAGGATCCACTCCCCCTCCCCCACTTCCCAGTGTGTAGCCCCAGGTTCCCTGTAAAGAAGGCAAGATTCAGGTCCACTATCAGGGATGACAGACTCCTGGCAGTGTCCAGAGGCATAAATGGTAGTACCCAGGCTTTCCCCAGGGCCGACAGGCTGAGTTTGCCCTGCCTGGGAGGGGATGGAAGGACAAAATAACAAAATAATTGGTTCACAGGAGACATGACTTCATAAAACCCACTCCTCTATAAATGCCATGAAGAGAAGTTGAGCTTCACTGTAGCCCCACCAGCCCTCCTGGGTAGGCCAAGAGGCTGCTTGCCTGGGATGAAGATGCCTAAGTATGAAGTCCTCATTACTACTTTGATGGCCGGGGTTCCTGGAGAGCCCAGCACGGAGCTCCTGTGTAGGGTGGTGTTTCTCCTGTAGGAACTGTCTCCCACCCGACATTACTGTGAAGACAAAGGTTCACAGCTTTGAACCCCGGGCCCCCTGAGTACAGACCCCAAGACTCAACCCCTCCCCTCTAACTGTGACTACTGTACCGAACATTTACTATTTGCCAGGTGATCTCAGCAATTTCAAGCCCCATTTCATTGTCTAACTACGGAGTACTCAGATCCGAGCAGGTTCACGCGGATCCAACCTGCAGCCACTACAGCCTGTAGCATCCAGGCGAGAAAGTTTTCACTGGGACTTGGAGAAAGCACCATCCCAACCTTTGGGCAGGGTCTTCCAGTCTCTGCCCCAAGCTGGCCTCTGGCCAGCCCTCCAATCAGGGAAGAGATGACTACCGACTTGAGGAGGGAGGCAAGGATCCCCCAGCTCACCCCACAGGACAGTTCACTTGTCCTGGTTTGGTGGGCCCCTTAAAAATGAGGGTAAGAGACCTGGAGGTCCAAACAAACACCCAGAGATAAACCGAAGGTAGAGGGATAAAGGTAGAGAGAAGGAGCACTTGATACATCCGGTCCTGAACAGCTGCTATTTCCCCATTATGCTAAGCCCCAGGGAACATGGTCCTACCCTCAATCCTCTCCACTTCTTCCCATTCACTGGACTCACCAGGGAGCATCCTTAAAGACCACAGGAGCTGCACACACCTCCTCCAAGCCCTTGGGCCAGAGAGAGGGAGTGAACTGTAAAAGTGTCATGATCCACTCCCTCTCCCCCACTTCCCAGTGTGTAGCCCCAGGTTCCCTGTAAAGAAGGCAAGATTCAGGTCCACTATCAGGGATGACAGACTCCTGGCAGTGTCCAGAGGCATAAATGGTAGTACCCAGGCTTTCCCCAGGGCCGACAGGCTGAGTTTGCCCTGCCTGGGAGGGGATGGAAGGACAAAATAACAAAATAATTGGTTCACAGGAGACATGACTTCATAAAACCCACTCCTCTATAAATGCCATGAAGAGAAGTTGAGCTTCACTGTAGCCCCACCAGCCCTCCTGGGTAGGCCAAGAGGCTGCTTGCCTGGGATGAAGATGCCTAAGTATGAAGTCCTCATTACTACTTTGATGGCCGGGGTTCCTGGAGAGCCCAGCACGGAGCTCCTGTGTAGGGTGGTGTTTCTCCTGTAGGAACTGTCTCCCACCCGACATTACTGTGAAGACAAAGGTTCACAGCTTTGAACCCCGGGCCCCCTGAGTACAGACCCCAAGACTCAACCCCTCCCCTCTAACTGTGACTACTGTACCGAACATTTACTATTTGCCAGGTGATCTCAGCAATTTCAAGCCCCATTTCATTGTCTAACTACTGCATAGTGTCCCTTCTTTTCAGGTGATGAAAATGAGGCACAGGGAGGTTGAAATATACCCTAGATCTCACAGGCCTGCGCTTCCTCTCTAGCTCTTGTGACAAGCCAACTGCTAGGCATCCTTCGGGATTCAACTTTCAGATCCTCAGTGAAGCTTTTCTGCCTCCAGGCCAGTCAACACCAGAGTACCCCAGGTGTCCCCTTGAAAGGCCCCCTACAGAAGTCAGTGCTGGTGGGGTTCTGTGTGTAAACTCCAGGGATTTTGCCCTCCAGCTGCCTTCTGTGAATTTGACAGCGCTATGCCCCTACTCTGCATTCTGGCAAGAGTGGTGTGCCCCTGTTTTGTCCCACGCACCTGCCTGCCCCCGGTGGTGTGGGTCCCTCTGGTCTCATTATCAGCCTTCCTGCCCTGACTGCTCGGCCCACACTGCCACCTAGTGGCAGTGCCTCTCGTAGTTTCACATACCACATCTTCATGGATTCTTTTTTTCCAGAAAAACTCCCTACACCCCAAAGATTCTTGCTGCAGAATCTCGCTTCTCTCCGTCCTTCCCCACCCAGAACAGTCACAAGATGGGTCATGAGAAAACACAGCAGTGCCTTCCTCTAAGTCTGACTTGTTTGGTCTCTAAACATTCACGTGTGTAGCCTCTCCTCTCCCCAAAGAACAGTTCACATTCTGTGTGTGCCTCTGTGTGTGTGTGTGTGTGTGTGTGTGTGTGTGTGTGTGTGTGTGTTGGGGGTTCTCAGCCCCCATCCCCTTGGACATACAGTTTCCATGAAAGGCTGTGTGGCAGAGTTTGCCAAATGTACCAACCTGCTTGGCTTCCCTGGTGTTTTCGTGGTAAAGAATCTGCCTGCCAATGCAGGAGATGCAGGTTCGATCCCTGGGTCTGGAAGATCCCCTGGAGGGGGAAATGGCAACTCACTCCAGTATTCTTGCCTGGGAAAGCCCATGGACAAAGGAGTCTGGCAGGCTACAGTCCATGGGGTCTCAAAGAATCGGAGTACAGACCCCAAGACTCAACCCCTCCTCTAACTGTGACTACTGTACCGAACATTTACTATTTGCCAGGTGATCTCAGCAATTTCAAGCCCCATTTCATTGTCTAACTACTGCATAGTGTCCCTTCTTTTCAGGTGATGAAAATGAGGCACAGGGAGGTTGAAATATACCCTAGATCTCACAGGCCTGCGCTTCCTCTCTAGCTCTTGTGACAAGCCAACTGCTAGGCATCCTTCGGGATTCAACTTTCAGATCCTCAGTGAAGCTTTTCTGCCTCCAGGCCAGTCAACACCAGAGTACCCCAGGTGTCCCCTTGAAAGGCCCCCTACAGAAGTCAGTGCTGGTGGGGTTCTGTGTGTAAACTCCAGGGATTTTGCCCTCCAGCTGCCTTCTGTGAATTTGACAGCGCTATGCCCCTACTCTGCATTCTGGCAAGAGTGGTGTGCCCCTGTTTTGTCCCACGCACCTGCCTGCCCCCGGTGGTGTGGGTCCCTCTGGTCTCATTATCAGCCTTCCTGCCCTGACTGCTCGGCCCACACTGCCACCTAGTGGCAGTGCCTCTCGTAGTTTCACATACCACATCTTCATGGATTCTTTTTTTCCAGAAAAACTCCCTACACCCCAAAGATTCTTGCTGCAGAATCTCGCTTCTCTCCGTCCTTCCCCACCCAGAACAGTCACAAGATGGGTCATGAGAAAACACAGCAGTGCCTTCCTCTAAGTCTGACTTGTTTGGTCTCTAAACATTCACGTGTGTAGCCTCTCCTCTCCCCAAAGAACAGTTCACATTCTGTGTGTGCCTCTGTGTGTGTGTGTGTGTGTGTGTGTGTGTGTGTGTGTGTGTGTGTTGGGGGTTCTCAGCCCCCATCCCCTTGGACATACAGTTTCCATGAAAGGCTGTGTGGCAGAGTTTGCCAAATGTACCAACCTGCTTGGCTTCCCTGGTGTTTTCGTGGTAAAGAATCTGCCTGCCAATGCAGGAGATGCAGGTTCGATCCCTGGGTCTGGAAGATCCCCTGGAGGGGGAAATGGCAACTCACTCCAGTATTCTTGCCTGGGAAAGCCCATGGACAAAGGAGTCTGGCAGGCTACAGTCCATGGGGTCTCAAAGAATCGGACACAACTTACTGACTAAACAACAACCCACCTGTCCTGACCCAGCCATCCCAGCTTCTTTATGGTCTAACTCTCACATCCATACATGACTACTGGAAAAGCCATAGATTTGACTAGACACATCTTTGTCGGCAAACTGATGTCTCCACTTTTTAATATGCTGTCTAGGTATGCCATAGCAAACGTCTTTTAATTTCATGGTTGTAAGTCACCATCCACGTGATTTTGGAGCTCAAGAAAATAAGATCTGTTACTGCTTCCGCTTTTTTCCCATCCACTTGCCATGAAATGATGGGACCAGATAGCATGATCTTAGTTTTGAGTTTTAAGTCAGCTTTTTCACTCTCCTCTTTCAAGAGGCTCTTTAGTTCCTCTTCACTTTCTGCCATTAAAGTGGTATTATCTGCATATCTGAGGTTGTTGGTATTTCTCCTGGCAATCTTGATTCCAGTTTGCTTCATCCAGCCCAGCATTTCACATGGTGTACTCTGCATATAAGTTTAATAAGCAGGATGACAATATACAGCCTTGACATACTCCTTTCCCAATTTTGAACTAACCCATTGCTCCATGTCTGGTTCTAACAGTTACTTCTTGTCCTGTGTACAGGTTTCTCAGGAGGCAGGTAATATGGTCTGGTATTCCTGTTTCTTAAAGAATTTTCCACAGTTTGTTGTAATCCACAGAGTCAAAAGCTTTCATGTAGTTAATGAAGCATAAGTGGATGTTTTTCTGGAATTCCCTTGCTTTTTCTATGATCCAACAGATGTTGGCAGTTTGATCTCTGATTCCTCTGCCTTTTCTAGACCCAGCTTATACATCTGGAAGTTCTCAGTTCATATACTGATAAAGCCTAGCTTGAAGGGTTTTGAACATAACCTTACTGGTGTGCTGCAGTACATGGGTTGCAAGGAGTCGGACACGACTTAGTGACTAAACAACAACAACAAAGGTCCACTTGACTTCACACTCCAGGATGTCAGGCCCTAGGTGAGTGACCACACCATCGTGGTATTCTGGGTCATTAAGATATTTTTTAAAATACAGTTCTTCTGTATATTCTTTTTTTTTTTTTTTAATTTTTTTTGGCCACTTCTATTGGTCTTTCATTTATTCCCAGGCCAGGGATCGAACTGGCACCCCCTTCACTGCAAGGCGGTGTCCTTACCCACTGGACCACCAGGGAAGCCCCTTTTGTATATTCTTTTTTTTTTTTTTTTTTTTATTTATTTTGGGCGGGGGTCGGGTTGGGGAGGGAGGGGAGCGGGCGGGCCACTTCTATTGGTCTTCCATTTCTCTATTTTTCATCCGTCTTTGTTCTTTGGCTCCTGCGGGCCTCCCATCGCGGTGGCGTCTGTTGTTGCAGAGCGCCAGCTCTGGGCGCATGTGCCCCAGAGCTCCGGCTCGGTGATTGGACACATCAGTCCAGCCGCTCCGCGGCACGTGGGATCTTCCCATCGAGGGGCGCAAGGGATCGAACCGGCGCCCCTTGCACTGCAAGGCGGTGTCCTTACCCACTGGACCACCAGGGAAGCCCCTTTTGTATATTTTTTTTTTTTTTTTTTTTTTTATTTATTTTGGGCGGGGGTCGGGTTGGGGAGGGAGGGGAGCGGGCGGGCCACTTCTATTGGTCTTCCATTTCTCTATTTTTCATCCGTCTTTGTTCTTTGGCTCCTGCGGGCCTCCCATCGCGGTGGCGTCTGTTGTTGCAGAGCGCCAGCTCTGGGCGCATGTGCCCCAGAGCTCCGGCTCGGTGATTGGACACATCAGTCCAGCCGCTCCGCGGCACGTGGGATCTTCCCATCGAGGGGCGCAAGGGATCGAACCGGCGCCCCTTGCACTGCAAGGCGGTGTCCTTATCCACTGGACCACCAGGGGAAGCCCCCTTTTGTATATTCTTGCCACCTCTTTTCTTTTTTAAAATTTTTGGCCTCTTTTATTGGTTTTTCATTTATTTATTTTCATCCCTTTATTCTCTGGCCTGTGTGGGCCTCCCATTGCAATGGTCTCTCTCATTACAGAGCACCGGCTCTGGGCGCATGTGCTCCAGAGCACTGGCTTGTAATTGGACACACCAGTCCAGCTGCTCCGCAGCACATGGGATCTTCCTGGGCCAGAAATCAAACCGGTGCCCCTTGCACTGCAAGGCAGACTTTACCTACTGGACCACCAGGGAAGCCTGCCACCTCTTTTTAACATCTTCTACTTCTATTAGGCCCTTACAGATCTGCTTCTAGATTTCTGCATGTGAGTGGGGGCCTTGCTTGTCCAGAATGGGATCTTCCTCTGCTTTGGGTTCATCTGGCTCAAATTAGTCATCTCCATAGGAGAAGGAGAAACTTCCAGCCTCCAACCACTGGAAGCTTCTGGATCACAGGGTATCCTGCAAGGCTCTGAGATCTTGGTTCAGATTCTCAGGTGGGGCTCAAGGACAGAGGGCCTGAGTCCAGGTAGGCATAAGTGTGTGTGTGTGTGTGTGCATATGCACGCATGTGTGTCTCTATGTGCGTGTGTGCACATGTGTCAAGGTGGGGTTGCTTGTGTGTGCATGTGTGAACACGTGAGAACGTGTACACGTGGATGTGGGAAGAGGCAGGGAGGCACAGGAGAGGAGAGCATAGTTTGAGGGTGAGAACTGGGCCCCCAGGGTTGCTCTTTGGTGGCTGGAATGGGGACTGTGCCATGATTGAGTTCTCAGGACTTGTCTCTTGTGTGTCCGGTGTAGGCTGTGTGGAATTGGTACTGCTCTCCCTCTTTTGGTCCCCGTGGGATCATGGGGTGCTCAGATCACCTACCCAATGTCTGGTTCAAAGGAAGGGTCCAGTGTGCTTAGTGAAGCTATCCTTTGGGCCTCTGCTTTACTGAACCTCGCTAGCTTTAAGGTTGCCTCAAGGAGACAGGGAGAAGGCCCCCCCACACTCATCCAGCTCAATGTGTGCACACAGAAGCTGCCTGTTATCCTGGAGCTGCTGCCCTGAAGAGCCTGGACCTGCAGGCGAGGCCTCCACCTGCATCCACATGCATGTGTGTTTTGGAGCCTAGGGGTAAGGAGTCTCAGGGCCAGCTCCAATTCTGAGGCTTGAAGACCTATGGGTCAGATAGAGGCCAGGGTTCCTGCAGTCCTATTAATGGCCAGTAGATGGCAGCAGAGGCCCGCACTGAGATCCTGCCCCAATCAGTTGCACCTTCCCTGTTCCAAGTGAGCCACCTCCTTGGTGGTTGTGGGGTGAGGAGTAGTGCAGACTTGTCCAAGGAGACAGCCACACACCCTTCAGCTCTAGACAAGCTGTTTCCTTTAGGACTTCTAATTTTCCTTATCTGTGAAATAACAGTTAACAGCCTGTGATGAGAAAACCGGTTCGAAATACATAAAGTAATCTAAGATGGATTCAGAGTAGAGGCCTAAATGTGGAAGGGAAAACTATTTAGCTGTTAAAGAATATCTGTCACTGGGCTGGATGGTGGAGACATAAGGTGACAAGTTGATGGATCTCACCAAATAAGGTGTATCTTAAGGGTGATGTGAACAGGGTATCCTGCAAGGCTCTGAGATCTTGGTTCAGATTCTCAGGTGGGGCTCAAGGACAGAGGGCCTGAGTCCAGGTAGGCATAAGTGTGTGTGTGTGTGTGTGCATATGCACGCATGTGTGTCTCTATGTGCGTGTGTGCACATGTGTCAAGGTGGGGTTGCTTGTGTGTGCATGTGTGAACACGTGAGAACGTGTACACGTGGATGTGGGAAGAGGCAGGGAGGCACAGGAGAGGAGAGCATAGTTTGAGGGTGAGAACTGGGCCCCCAGGGTTGCTCTTTGGTGGCTGGAATGG
This sequence comes from Tragulus kanchil, assembly GCA_022376925.1. Classification (NCBI taxonomy): domain Eukaryota; kingdom Metazoa; phylum Chordata; class Mammalia; order Artiodactyla; family Tragulidae; genus Tragulus; species Tragulus kanchil. Next base: position 214,585,699 of record JAIOJX010000030.1, on the reverse strand, counting down.
GGACTGTGCCATGATTGAGTTCTCAGGACTTGTCTCTTGTGTGTCCGGTGTAGGCTGTGTGGAATTGGTACTGCTCTCCCTCTTTGGTCCCCGTGGGATCATGGGGTGCTCAGATCACCTACCCAATGTCTGGTTCAAAGGAAGGGTCCAGTGTGCTTAGTGAAGCTATCCTTTGGGCCTCTGCTTTACTGAACCTCGCTAGCTTTAAGGTTGCCTCAAGGAGACAGGGAGAAGGCCCCCCCACACTCATCCAGCTCAATGTGTGCACACAGAAGCTGCCTGTTATCCTGGAGCTGCTGCCCTGAAGAGCCTGGACCTGCAGGCGAGGCCTCCACCTGCATCCACATGCATGTGTGTTTTGGAGCCTAGGGGTAAGGAGTCTCAGGGCCAGCTCCAATTCTGAGGCTTGAAGACCTATGGGTCAGATAGAGGCCAGGGTTCCTGCAGTCCTATTAATGGCCAGTAGATGGCAGCAGAGGCCCGCACTGAGATCCTGCCCCAATCAGTTGCACCTTCCCTGTTCCAAGTGAGCCACCTCCTTGGTGGTTGTGGGGTGAGGAGTAGTGCAGACTTGTCCAAGGAGACAGCCACACACCCTTCAGCTCTAGACAAGCTGTTTCCTTTAGGACTTCTAATTTTCCTTATCTGTGAAATAACAGTTAACAGCCTGTGATGAGAAAACCGGTTCGAAATACATAAAGTAATCTAAGATGGATTCAGAGTAGAGGCCTAAATGTGGAAGGGAAAACTATTTAGCTGTTAAAGAATATCTGTCACTGGGCTGGATGGTGGAGACATAAGGTGACAAGTTGATGGATCTCACCAAATGGGAATTTAGGATGTCTAGTCTTAGGATGCTGTGTTCCAAGGGAATGTGAACAAGTGATGCACAGAAGGGGAGAGATGCCAGTGCTAGAAGGATCCCCAGAGCCACCAGGTACTAGAGGGAAGCGAATCACAACACAATTCCATTTCATTCGTCATGTTGGCAAACATTAAGACTCCAGATACCCTGGCAGTGGGCCACCACTAAGTTGGGAACCTTACAAATTGTGGCGGAGGGCCTCTTGGCAGCGTGCAGAGAAAACACCCGACCCCAGGCTCCAAGAGAAACAAGGTTTTCTGTGCTGTGACTTCCTCAGTGGCTGGTCAATTTGGCGGCTCGCTCAGCCCTCGCGGTACCCGGCAGCTCTAGCGCTGGCTCTCCCCGGCGGCTGGCTCGGAGGTTTCCGCCCCCTCGCGAGGCCACGCCCCCACTTCTGCCGCGGCTCTAGGCGGGCCCCGCCCCACCCCGTCCTGCCTGGGCCGGCCTGGCCCTTTAAGGCTGACCGAGCTTGGCCTCAAGTTGGGGACGCGCGGGCGAAGGGAGCGGTCACGTGGGCAGGCGGCGGCGCTGCTCTCGGCTCCCGGCGGTCCGGGCCGCGGTCTCTGGCGACCGCCGCCCCTACCCCTTAAACGGGCGGCACAGCCCAGGTGAGCTGCCGTCAGGTACGCCCTCGTCAGGAACGCCCTCCCTGGGCTCCTTCCACCTCCCACTCCAGGGACCTCGCGGCCCTTTGCGCTCTTGACGGGTGGCCGGGCAGGACTCGCCGGTGCCCGGCGGCATGACCACCGCCCCCTGTCGCGGGGCTGTACACTCCAGCAGGGCGTTCTTCATTCCCAGCGCTGTCCCTGGCCCGAAGCCCGTTCTGGCTCAGGGCTCCACGGCTGAGGTGGACTGAAGGAGTTTGAGCGGAACTCACTCTTCTTCTCTTTCTCAGGTGGCCCCGGACGCGCCAGGCTGGGGCCGCCTCTGACGCGGGAACTACCCCCCCCTTGGACAGAGTTGAGGCCTAAATGTGGAAGGGAAAACTATTTAGCTGTTAAAGAATATCTGTCACTGGGCTGGATGGTGGAGACATAAGGTGACAAGTTGATGGATCTCACCAAATGGGAATTTAGGATGTCTAGTCTTAGGATGCTGTGTTCCAAGGGAATGTGAACAAGTGATGCACAGAAGGGGAGAGATGCCAGTGCTAGAAGGATCCCCAGAGCCACCAGGTACTAGAGGGAAGCGAATCACAACACAATTCCATTTCATTCGTCATGTTGGCAAACATTAAGACTCCAGATACCCTGGCAGTGGGCCACCACTAAGTTGGGAACCTTACAAATTGTGGCGGAGGGCCTCTTGGCAGCGTGCAGAGAAAACACCCGACCCCAGGCTCCAAGAGAAACAAGGTTTTCTGTGCTGTGACTTCCTCAGTGGCTGGTCAATTTGGCGGCTCGCTCAGCCCTCGCGGTACCCGGCAGCTCTAGCGCTGGCTCTCCCCGGCGGCTGGCTCGGAGGTTTCCGCCCCCTCGCGAGGCCACGCCCCCACTTCTGCCGCGGCTCTAGGCGGGCCCCGCCCCACCCCGTCCTGCCTGGGCCGGCCTGGCCCTTTAAGGCTGACCGAGCTTGGCCTCAAGTTGGGGACGCGCGGGCGAAGGGAGCGGTCACGTGGGCAGGCGGCGGCGCTGCTCTCGGCTCCCGGCGGTCCGGGCCGCGGTCTCTGGCGACCGCCGCCCCTACCCCTTAAACGGGCGGCACAGCCCAGGTGAGCTGCCGTCAGGTACGCCCTCGTCAGGAACGCCCTCCCTGGGCTCCTTCCACCTCCCACTCCAGGGACCTCGCGGCCCTTTGCGCTCTTGACGGGTGGCCGGGCAGGACTCGCCGGTGCCCGGCGGCATGACCACCGCCCCCTGTCGCGGGGCTGTACACTCCAGCAGGGCGTTCTTCATTCCCAGCGCTGTCCCTGGCCCGAAGCCCGTTCTGGCTCAGGGCTCCACGGCTGAGGTGGACTGAAGGAGTTTGAGCGGAACTCACTCTTCTTCTCTTTCTCAGGTGGCCCCGGACGCGCCAGGCTGGGGCCGCCTCTGAACGCCCCGCGGGGCCATGGACGTGGAGACAGCAGAGGAGCAGGGGGGCCCCGCGCCCCCTTCGGGGGGCCCCTGCGGACCTTGTTCAGCCGGGGCTCCCGCCCTCGGCGGGCGGCGGGAGGCCAAGAAGTACGCCGTGACCGATGACTACCAGTTGTCCAAGCAGGTGCTGGGCTTGGGTGTAAACGGCAAGGTGCTAGAGTGCTTCCACCGGCGCACTGGGCAGAAATGTGCCCTGAAGGTCAGTGACCCCGCGCTGTCCCGTGGGTGAAGCGAAGGGCCCAACAGCAATGACTGGAGGATACAGGAGTTGCCTAGGGCTTCTGTTAAGCTTCTTAGCATTGCACTTCCTCCTCTTACTCCCCTGTACAATGGGGTTCCTGGTCCTCTCTGCTTTACAGATGGGGAAACTGAGGCTTAGCTTAACTAAGCTTGGTATCCCAGGGAGCAGGGGGTGTAGTCAGTGTGGGTAGAGCCAGCTGTACCCGGAAGCAGGGAAGGAGTGGCTCCTGACTCTGGGTTTCTGGCTGGGCCTATGAGTTTGGGCCCGAGGGGGACCCTGGTTCAGGCTGGCTGTTCCTTCCACGAGAAACGCTTCTGACTGGAATGAGTCTCAGTTTCTTTCTGTGTGAGGCTGAGTCCCGCAAAAGCTTGGGGTGGGACTGATTCTCCTGAGACCCTTGCCTGCCTAGGCTGGAGTGGTGATAAGTCTCCTAGGGCTGGTGGGCAAGGCTGATACCCATTGCCCCTGTGGGCAGGAAGCTGCTCATGGGCTCCAGATGAGTCACCAGACCCATGTTGAAAGGGGCAGGCCCTGCTTCAGATCTGACCCACCCTGTTTCCTGGGCAGAGGGCGGTGTCTAGCCACGTCACACCATACACTCTCTGTGGGCCTGGTGAGGACCTCACTGATACAACTGGAATCCAGGGAGTCCTGGGGATGGCTGATGGAGCCATGTAGTTCTGACTTAGGTCATACAGTTCTGGGCCCAAGACCCTGCCCCATACCTGGAATCCCTTGACTCTGTCCTCACTGGAAACTTCACTCAGTTGCAGCCTCTGCCAGTGGCCACCTGATAGAGTGTGGTAAGGAGAGCGACTCCTGGAGGTTAGAATACAACTAAGGACCTTCTCATATTATAGACGTTGCAATTATGAGCCCAAGCACAGAGTCCTGCAGTTGCAGCTCTAATCTTTGGCCTCCATTTGTCAGCTCCATGACCTTGGACTAGATCTTGGACTCTGAAAATCAGGTTCCTCTGCTCAAGGGTTGATAAGATAAGGAGTTGATGTGAGCTTGGAATGGGCTGATGCACACAGAGTAAGTGGTATAGGGCCTCCCACAGGCCTGGAGAAGCCACAGGACTTGCATAGGGCACAGAGTCTGCAAATATCTGAGCAGGGACCTGGGCCCAGCTCCCTGTGCCATTCCCAGCGGCACCAGGACTGATAGAAGAGGGTCATGTGGCCAGGGTGGTCTTGGAGGATCATGAGAATGGATCTGGAAGATGCTCAGGACTGGGCTGGTGAGGCTGGGTCTCAGGCACAGCTTGTTTGCTTACAAATCCAGCAGTGGAGTGGGGTTGGGAGGCCCTTCTGGAGCCCCAGACAGGGGATTCTCTGAGTCTTTCAGGAAAGGGGGGGGGGGGGCTTTTTCTCTTACAGGAAGGTGGAGGTAAGGAAGTGAACAGTGAGAGTCTTCATTCTCTCCCTGATCCTTTCACTCCTGCTCTGGTCAGGGTGCAGCCTGGGTGGGCAAGGGGCTGACTGAGGCCTCTTCTTAATACGAAGGTTTTGGTCCTGTGAGCCGGGGCAGAGCTTCGACCACCCTGTGTGGTACTCCAGAGGCTCTGAGTGAAACAGAAATAGAGTAGAGGCTGGAGTTTGTGGACCCAGGCAGCACTGGCTTTAAGCAGGACTGGCCCAAGGTCTTTCCCCATAGGAGCTGTGTCTGACAAGTGACTTGGGGGAATTTCTGACTGCCACAGTTTTCAGAGTACTTCATCTTCAGTCTAGGGCCTCGGTGATCTCGGTGGATTGGGAAGGGGGAAGGCCCAGAACATCCCCCTTTAGGCTTTATGGATGGGCATAGCTAGAAATGTTGGCTGGGGATCTTCGGGACCTGGCACTTGCTGGGCCCAAGACCCTGCCCCACACCTGGCATCCCTTGACTCTGTCCTCACGGGAAACTTCACTCAGTTGCAGCCTCTGCCAGTGGCCACCTGATAGAGTGTGGTAAGGAGGCGACTCCTGGAGGTTAGAATACAACTAAGGACCTTCTCATATTATAGACGTTGCAATTATGAGCCCAAGCACAGAGTCCTGCAGTTGCAGCTCTAATCTTTGGCCTCCATTTGTCAGCTCCATGACCTTGGACTAGATCTTGGACTCTGAAAATCAGGTTCCTCTGCTCAAGGGTTGATAAGATAAGGAGTTGATGTGAGCTTGGAATGGGCTGATGCACACAGAGTAAGTGGTATAGGGCCTCCCACAGGCCTGGAGAAGCCACAGGACTTGCATAGGGCACAGAGTCTGCAAATATCTGAGCAGGGACCTGGGCCCAGCTCCCTGTGCCATTCCCAGCGGCACCAGGACTGATAGAAGAGGGTCATGTGGCCAGGGTGGTCTTGGAGGGGATCATGAGAATGGATCTGGAAGATGCTCAGGACTGGGCTGGTGAGGCTGGGTCTCAGGCACAGCTTGTTTGCTTACAAATCCAGCAGTGGAGTGGGGTTGGGAGGCCCTTCTGGAGCCCCAGACAGGGGATTCTCTGAGTCTTTCAGGAAAGGGGGGGGGGGTGCTTTTTCTCTTACAGGAAGGTGGAGGTAAGGAAGTGAACAGTGAGAGTCTTCATTCTCTCCCTGATCCTTTCACTCCTGCTCTGGTCAGGGTGCAGCCTGGGTGGGCAAGGGGCTGACTGAGGCCTCTTCTTAATACGAAGGTTTTGGTCCTGTGAGCCGGGGCAGAGCTTCGACCACCCTGTGTGGTACTCCAGAGGCTCTGAGTGAAACAGAAATAGAGTAGAGGCTGGAGTTTGTGGACCCAGGCAGCACTGGCTTTAAGCAGGACTGGCCCAAGGTCTTTCCCCATAGGAGCTGTGTCTGACAAGTGACTTGGGGGAATTTCTGACTGCCACAGTTTTCAGAGTACTTCATCTTCAGTCTAGGGCCTCGGTGATCTCGGTGGATTGGGAAGGGGGAAGGCCCAGAACATCCCCCTTTAGGCTTTATGGATGGGCATAGCTAGAAATGTTGGCTGGGGATCTTCGGGACCTGGCACTTGCTGGGCCCTCAAGAGGTACAAGGATTAGATGTGGCCCCCAACCCAGCACCTTTATGTTCTTGCCAACCCCCAACCCCGCTCCAGTGATCAAGTCCCCAATCCAACTAGGCAGGTCCTCACCTGCTTCCAAGATGGGGGAACTACAGTCTTTTAGCACATCATACCTACACTGTGAGTGATGGCTCTAGCCTTGGCAGTGCGGGTGGTACCTTTCTGTTTATAGTGTCTGCCCCCTGCCCAGAAGGGCCAGGACCATGAGCCCTTAGCACGTGGCCTGGCTTGAGGCCCAGGAACTCAGTGAGTTCCAGAATGGGTCTCAGCCTCTCTCTGCTTCTACCTAGCTGTCTCTGCAATTAATGCAGGTCAACCTAAGCAGAGGCCCTGGGCTCTGACCATTCTGCTTCCCTGGACCTACACCACAGGTTCCCAGGCAGGCCTGTCCTTATCTTGTAATCTGGCTTTGTCCAGGCCTTCTCTGCCATTCTTGGTTATCCAGGCCCTCTCTCCAGGCCTGTCCTCTTGACCCTGTTGCTCAAAAGTGGCTGATAGTGGTTGGCACGAAGCCTGGAACACAGGAGGCACTCATAAAACAGGAAGAGCTGTGGTCAATGTCCCAGTAACTATTGCTGTTCTTAGGGGGCCCTAGAGAAGCAGGCTCCTCCTTCTTGGGAAGCTGGGCCTCTTCCCCTTTCCCTTGCCCCCTGACCACTTGGCTTGATCCATCTTGGCCTCCATCATACTCAGTGCCTCTCCCCTGAGGCAGCTTCCACCCCTATGCCATCATCGTTCTAGTCGCCACTCCACCCTTAGCACCTCTGCTGTCTCTTCAGCAGGAACTGGAGGTCTGCCTGCCAAGTATCTAGGACAGGGGATTGCCTCCTTCCGAGCTCTTGTTTGTGACCCTTCCAGGCCTAACTGGTTCATTAACATCCTGTTTCTTGTCTCCTAACTGGACACAGTCACCCCTCCATGTTGGAGACCCAGCCCCTCAAACCTTACCGTTATATGAAAATCAAGACCAGGAGTTAGCGGTCAGAAGTCACATGACTTGATTGGGATGGAGATTATAGCAGAAGCCAGAATCGCCTCCCCTCCTGACTTCCTGCCACATGTGCATGTGATCCCCGGTCTCCTGGCAGGCAGAAATGACAGTGGCACTTAGATAAATAAAAACAAAGGCTTGTGGGAGGGAGGTTCAAGAGGGACAGGGCTGGTGCATGTGGATGTGTGACAGAAACCAACATAATATTGTAGAGCAATTAGCCTTCAGTTAAAAGTAAAAAAAAACAAAACCCAAAAAGACTTGAGGAGTTTGTAGGGGTCTACAGTGGGAGTTTTCATTCCCAGCCCTGCTTTCTGGGTCCACTGAGAAATGTTGAGAGCCCCTGGGGCCCCCAGTGCACTCCTCTTCTCATCTCTTGTTGGAGTGGAGTGGTGGGATGCTGGATCCACACGCCAGGAGGTCCCTGAGTTGCTTCATGGGTGGGGCTGACCTGTTGGAGCTGGTGTGTGGAGTTGGATTTGAGGCTGGGTGGGGCTGCCAGGCAGGCCAGGTACTTTCTGATTTGGCAGCTGCTACCCATTCACCTACCACCTCCAGACCGGTTAGATCAGCCTCTGAGGGGCCCCTTGTTTACTGAGTTCATAAATCATGAAGCACGTGGAGGGAAGGTGGCCTCCTACAACAGAGTCCCCATGAGTGGTTTTACTACATCTCTCCAGGCTGCTCGTCCCCTGAAAGGAAAGAATCTGAAGAACTCAAGCCCTACCAGACTCAAGTGGAGCCTTCTGAACTGCCAGAAGCGGGCAGTTTGTTTTTTTAAATGAGAATCCTAGGGAGGCTGTCAAACCGTATGAAATGCAAATAGTGAGTTTGGGTGGGGGCAGAGAAGGGTTGGTATTTATTATTATTATTATTATTGTCTATTTATTTTTGGCTGTGTTAGGTCTTCGTTGCTATCCGGGCTTTTACTCTAGTTGCCGCAAGCGGGGACTACACTCTAGTTGCAGTGCTCAGGCTTCTTATGGCCGTGGCTTGTCTTGTTGCAGAGCACAGGCTTCAGGGCTCATGGACTTCAGTAGTTGTGGCTCCAATAGTTGTGACTTAGTTGCTTTGCGGCATGTGGGATCTTCCTGAATCAGGGATCGAACCCGTGTCCCTTGCATTGCCAGGTGGATTCTTCACCCTTGAGCCTCCAGGGCGGCCCCAGAGGGGGATTGTTTTAAGATGCTCCCCACCCTGCCCCGCTGGCCTCTTGCCCAGCTTCAGGAGACATGCGCCTAGCCTGCTATCAGGATCCTTTCTGCTGGGACTTCCAGAATCGTTTTCCCACCCCAGCGAGGAACTGATGCCATCTCTCCAGGCGTCAGGCCTTGGTGTTGTGGGGTCTGATATTCCTGGGAATGGCTAACAGTTTTCAAGGTGATCAACTTGCCCAGGGTGTATGACTGCTGTGTGGCAGGCTGGGGCATGAGTCTAGGCAGTTTGATGCCAGTGTCTTAGAGCCTAAGTCATCTCATGCCTCGTGCAGTTCTGTGGGGACATAAGAGGGTCTCTGGGACTTGGCTCCTAAAAGAATGCTAACAGGATCCTCCATGACTCCACTGGGCCCCAAGTGGTACTGCTGGTGTTTTCATCTGCCACGCTGTCCTCACAGTGTGAGGTACTCTATGCCTAGAAGTACATGGATGGTGGTCCCGCAAGACCAGCACACAAGGACCGTGGGACTGTGGGACTGCCTCAAAAAGGGTGTGTGTTTCATCTCAAGCCTTGGAATTCTCAGACAAGCCCAGCTCAGCGAAGTCCAGGGTGCCATAGGCAGGAAGTCAGGTTGGTGAGTGGGCGAGAGGAAACTGTCAGGACTGGGCCAGCCAGGGGAGTTTTCCTGGGAGAGATTGCCAGCTCTCATGCAAGCCTCTGGCCTGAGAAGCATGTGGGTGACTGAGGAGGGCACAGGGTGTATCTGTGTGTGTGACAGTGGGCCCGGTATGCCCCTCTCAGGGCTTTCCGTGGAGTGCCACTTCCCCACTCCCAGTCTGTGTCCTGGTAGGATGTGCTCATCTGAGGAAGGCTGGTGTCCAGGCCCTAACAAATTCTGGGGAGCCATGGAAGGACCAAGGGCCCTGTGGAAGACGAGGCAGTTACGTAGGGTTTGAAGGTTGGGGAGAAGGTCAGCAGTGGCTCTCCCTTGCCATTTGTCACAACTCAGATTCATATGTCATCCCAGCAGAAAGTGAAATTGAAAGTGTTGGTCGCTCAGTCATGTCTGACTCTTTGCCACCCTGTGGACTGTAGCCCTCCAGCCTCCTCTGTCTATGGTATTTCCTGGGTAAGAATGCTAGAGTGGGTTGCCATTGCCTTTTCCAGGGGATCTTCTACCCAGGGATTAAATCCAGGTCTCCCACATTGAGGCTTCTTACTGACTTTGGTGCCGTCCTCTCTAGGTGGGCAGAAACCTTCCTCCTTCTCCCAGAATGTTCTTGCATAGTGTCACCAGGACCCTTGTGGGATGCTATTGCTAGAGATGGTATAGGGGCTCCGGTTCAGCCCAGCGTCTGATATTCCTGGGAATGGCTAACAGTTTTCAAGGTGATCAACTTGCCCAGGGTGTATGACTGCTGTGTGGCAGGCTGGGGCATGAGTCTAGGCAGTTTGATGCCAGTGTCTTAGAGCCTAAGTCATCTCATGCCTCGTGCAGTTCTGTGGGGACATAAGAGGGTCTCTGGGACTTGGCTCCTAAAAGAATGCTAACAGGATCCTCCATGACTCCACTGGGCCCCAAGTGGTACTGCTGGTGTTTTCATCTGCCACGCTGTCCTCACAGTGTGAGGTACTCTATGCCTAGAAGTACATGGATGGTGGTCCCGCAAGACCAGCACACAAGGACCGTGGGACTGTGGGACTGCCTCAAAAAGGGTGTGTGTTTCATCTCAAGCCTTGGAATTCTCAGACAAGCCCAGCTCAGCGAAGTCCAGGGTGCCATAGGCAGGAAGTCAGGTTGGTGAGTGGGCGAGAGGAAACTGTCAGGACTGGGCCAGCCAGGGGAGTTTTCCTGGGAGAGATTGCCAGCTCTCATGCAAGCCTCTGGCCTGAGAAGCATGTGGGTGACTGAGGAGGGCACAGGGTGTATCTGTGTGTGTGACAGTGGGCCCGGTATGCCCCTCTCAGGGCTTTCCGTGGAGTGCCACTTCCCCACTCCCAGTCTGTGTCCTGGTAGGATGTGCTCATCTGAGGAAGGCTGGTGTCCAGGCCCTAACAAATTCTGGGGAGCCATGGAAGGACCAAGGGCCCTGTGGAAGACGAGGCAGTTACGTAGGGTTTGAAGGTTGGGGAGAAGGTCAGCAGTGGCTCTCCCTTGCCATTTGTCACAACTCAGATTCATATGTCATCCCAGCAGAAAGTGAAATTGAAAGTGTTGGTCGCTCAGTCATGTCTGACTCTTTGCCACCCTGTGGACTGTAGCCCTCCAGCCTCCTCTGTCTATGGTATTTCCTGGGTAAGAATGCTAGAGTGGGTTGCCATTGCCTTTTCCAGGGGATCTTCTACCCAGGGATTAAATCCAGGTCTCCCACATTGAGGCTTCTTACTGACTTTGGTGCCCGTCCTCTCTAGGTGGGCAGAAACCTTCCCTCCTTCTCCCAGAATGTTCTTGCATAGTGTCACCAGGACCCTTGTGGGATGCTATTGCTAGAGATGGTATAGGGGCTCCGGTTCAGCCCAGCGTCTGGTCTCCATGACAACACAGGTCTGTTCCATCTCCGCCTGGTCTCCCGGCTTGCACTTAGTGTAGCTGCTCATCTTCTTCTCCCAGGGCCTCCTTGGGACATCCTTATAGGAGACCCCTGCAAGGGTGCAGCAGGTGGAGCGTCTAGCTTTGCAGGTCCCTGGCCTCCTCTGGTCCCAATCTGACAACTGGCTGCCATGTGTCCAAAGGTGATGGCCACCAGGCAAGAGCTGGGGATGGTGGTTGTCCCTGGTTGAGGTGCCTTGCTAGCCCCTCTATGCTATAGAAGTGCGCACCAGGTCCTATTTGGATGAGTGGGTCTGCTGCTCTCAGAGCAGGGAGACCGCAGCCCAGCGGGCTCCCGCAGGCTCCCATGTTTTCTCAGGAGAACGTTGCTGCCCTCCCTCCAGCCTGTTTGGTGGCTTGTGTGGCACCACGCGAGAGGCTGTCTGGAGTTGAGAGAGGACCAGACTCTGCGCTCAACGTGTTTCCTGCCACCTTCTCCCGGAGTAACCTTGGAAAAAGGCAGTTTGGGAATTCTTTGCAAAACCGTTGTCTTTGTGGTGTAGGGTTTGAATATGTGGTAGGAGGCAGGAGTTGGTCTTGGTGGCTAAGATCCCCGGCATCCTGCCGTGAAACAGCAGGGGCTGTAGGCGGAGGGCTCTTGGCACCTGTAGGAAGTGTTGGCTTCGGGAGCTCAAGTCATGTCTGCCATTTGTCACAACTCAGATTCATATGTCATCCCAGCAGAAAGTGAAATTGAAAGTGTTGGTCGCTCAGTCATGTCTGACTCTTTGCCACCCTGTGGACTGTAGCCCTCCAGCCTCCTCTGTCTATGGTATTTCCTGGGTAAGAATGCTAGAGTGGGTTGCCATTGCCTTTTCCAGGGGATCTTCTACCCAGGGATTAAATCCAGGTCTCCCACATTGAGGCTTCTTACTGACTTTGGTGCCCGTCCTCTCTAGGTGGGCAGAAACCTTCCCTCCTTCTCCCAGAATGTTCTTGCATAGTGTCACCAGGACCCTTGTGGGATGCTATTGCTAGAGATGGTATAGGGGCTCCGGTTCAGCCCAGCGTCTGGTCTCCATGACAACACAGGTCTGTTCCATCTCCGCCTGGTCTCCCGGCTTGCACTTAGTGTAGCTGCTCATCTTCTTCTCCCAGGGCCTCCTTGGGACATCCTTATAGGAGACCCCTGCAAGGGTGCAGCAGGTGGGCGTCTAGCTTTGCAGGTCCCTGGCCTCCTCTGGTCCCAATCTGACAACTGGCTGCCATGTGTCCAAAGGTGATGGCCACCAGGCAAGAGCTGGGGATGGTGGTTGTCCCTGGTTGAGGTGCCTTGCTAGCCCCTCTATGCTATAGAAGTGCGCACCAGGTCCTATTTGGATGAGTGGGTCTGCTGCTCTCAGAGCAGGGAGACCGCAGCCCAGCGGGCTCCCGCAGGCTCCCATGTTTTCTCAGGAGAACGTTGCTGCCCTCCCTCCAGCCTGTTTGGTGGCTTGTGTGGCACCACGCGAGAGGCTGTCTGGAGTTGAGAGAGGACCAGACTCTGCGCTCAACGTGTTTCCTGCCACCTTCTCCCGGAGTAACCTTGGAAAAAGGCAGTTTGGGAATTCTTTGCAAAACCGTTGTCTTTGTGGTGTAGGGTTTGAATATGTGGTAGGAGGCAGGAGTTGGTCTTGGTGGCTAAGATCCCCGGCATCCTGCCGTGAAACAGCAGGGGCTGTAGGCGGAGGGCTCTCGTTTGGGGCGACCTGGGTGCCTTTCTTGGCGGCCCGTTATTGGCCTTCATGAGGACTCAGTTGGGCTCAGCCTGCACCTGGAGAAGCCAGCCCCCCTTGTGGGGCTGCGAAGAATGGTGTCAAAGAATCTCCTCACCCTCCGCCCTTTGGGAATTAACTGGATTAGGCCCAGTGTAATTGTGATTAAAATCCTGCTGTGTGGGAACCATGGGGGTGTGTTTAGGGCAGGGGTACCAGGTGGCCCTTTGGGGGAACTCAGAGCCTCAGGAGGCCTTTTCAGTGCTGAACAGGCCAGAGATGCTGAGAAAATTGATTTTTTCTTTTTTTTGCGGGTTTGGGATTAGGATCGCTTTTCTGTTTCGACTGCAGCTTTGTCCTTGCCACTTTCTCTTTGTGCTGCTTGCCCTTTCTGTCTTCTCTACCTCCTTGTCCCCCTCCTTTATTCTTTCCCAGCTCTGTTTCTCTCGCTGTCCCTCGGTCGCTCCTCTCTTGGGCCCCGCCCCACTGTCTTGTGGGTTCTGGGCTTGGTGTACCTCTTCCCTGCAGCCTGCAGGCTGAGGGCACGCAGAGGACAGATGGGGGCTGGTCAGGCGCTCAGGGCTCGTCCTAGTCACCCTGGAAGTCTGCCCACCCCAAGGGACAGGGAGAGGGTAGGACAAGAAGGAGGTGCTTGTCAGTGTTTCCTCCTGCTCCTGGCCTTGCTCAGGTGCTGGCCGCCTTGGCAGCCAGAGCAGTGGAGTCAAACCTGTAACCTGAGGCGTCCCCTGTGGAGTGTGGAAAGTCAGCCTCGGCTGTGGCCTCTGCCGGTGGGTCTCCTTTTATGGCTCCATGGTCAAGCCTTTTGCTTGAGACGATGGTGAAAGACTAGGAGCACTGGAACTGCCCAGGAACCCTGGGCTGAGGTTGAGGAGAGAGGGGCTGAAGGAGCCTGCGGAGCGGCTGGGAGGCTCAGACGCCAGGCGCAGCCTGCAGAGCTGAGCGCGGCCCTGCAGGCCTGGGTTGAGCACCCCAGAGTGGCTGGCTCTCCAGCCTGCACCCCGCCTCCACCCCCCACCTCAGCGAGGCTCACAGTCTATTTCAGGAGTGTGAAGGGCCAGAGCCTTGGCCCGCCACTTCCATCACCCCATTCCTAAAGGCTCGGCCTCCAAGGGATTCTCCAGGTAGTGATACTAGAGTGGGTTGTCATTCCCTTTTCCAGGGGATCTTCCCGACCCAGGGATCCAGCCCAGGTCTCTCCCACATTCTGGACAAGATTCTCTACCATCTAAGCCACCAGGCAAGTGCCCAGGCACCACATAGCTTATACCATAGCTGTTCCACCAACGCACAGAAGCCCACTTGTCGGGATACGGCTGAAGGCCTGACCAGTGCTCTCCATGCCCTCTGGCAGGCAGTGGCACGGCAGGGTCAGGGGTGAGGGTAAGAGCACCCGCTTGTCACTTTGAATGCTCCCAACATGCTGAACACACAAACCCGGAAGGATCTAAGAGTGGTTGTATTCACCCCTGTGTGATTGGATGCAGAGACTGAGGATGCAGAAGGATGAAGGAGCCCTGGAATCCTGGCCTGTCTGGCAGCCAGACTGTGGCTCTTAGCCCTCCTTCCCTGTGTGCCCGATCCGTGGGGATCAGGAGCCGGGCCTCTCTTATAGGTCAGTTTGCCTGTCTGTAAAACAAGGGCCCAGGCACTCTGCTTCACCAGGGCCCTCTTTCTGGCTATGAAGAGGATGCGCAAGATACCTCTCCTGAGCCTGGCAGCGTGTTTCCAGGGGAACAGTCAGCTGTGGTAACACCACCGTTTGGGCATGGCCTGGGGTCTGGGGTTATTGACTCAGCCAGAGCAGTGGAGTCAAACCTGTAACCTGAGGCGTCCCCTGTGGAGTGTGGAAAGTCAGCCTCGGCTGTGGCCTCTGCCGGTGGGTCTCCTTTTATGGCTCCATGGTCAAGCCTTTTGCTTGAGACGATGGTGAAAGACTAGGAGCACTGGAACTGCCCAGGAACCCTGGGCTGAGGTTGAGGAGAGAGGGGCTGAAGGAGCCTGCGGAGCGGCTGGGAGGCTCAGACGCCAGGCGCAGCCTGCAGAGCTGAGCGCGGCCCTGCAGGCCTGGGTTGAGCACCCCAGAGTGGCTGGCTCTCCAGCCTGCACCCCGCCTCCACCCCCCACCTCAGCGAGGCTCACAGTCTATTTCAGGAGTGTGAAGGGCCAGAGCCTTGGCCCGCCACTTCCATCACCCCATTCCTAAAGGCTCGGCCTCCAAGGGATTCTCCAGGTAGTGATACTAGAGTGGGTTGTCATTCCCTTTTCCAGGGGATCTTCCCGACCCAGGGATCCAGCCCAGGTCTCTCCCACATTCTGGACAAGATTCTCTACCATCTAAGCCACCAGGCAAGTGCCCAGGCACCACATAGCTTATACCATAGCTGTTCCACCAACGCACAGAAGCCCACTTGTCGGGATACGGCTGAAGGCCTGACCAGTGCTCTCCATGCCCTCTGGCAGGCAGTGGCACGGCAGGGTCAGGGGTGAGGGTAAGAGCACCCGCTTGTCACTTTGAATGCTCCCAACATGCTGAACACACAAACCCGGAAGGATCTAAGAGTGGTTGTATTCACCCCTGTGTGATTGGATGCAGAGACTGAGGATGCAGAAGGATGAAGGAGCCCTGGAATCCTGGCCTGTCTGGCAGCCAGACTGTGGCTCTTAGCCCTCCTTCCCTGTGTGCCCGATCCGTGGGGATCAGGAGCCGGGCCTCTCTTATAGGTCAGTTTGCCTGTCTGTAAAACAAGGGCCCAGGCACTCTGCTTCACCAGGGCCCTCTTTCTGGCTATGAAGAGGATGCCGCAAGATACCTCTCCTGAGCCTGGCAGCGGTGTTTCCAGGGGAACAGTCAGCTGTGGTAACACCACCGTTTGGGCATGTGTTCCTACTAGGGACAGGATCTGGGGGTTATGACTCAGCTTTGAAGACCCCTCTCCACTGCTCTGTATGACTCGGTTCCGTCCTTGAGTCAGCCGAGCCTGTACCAGGGCGTGTCCTTACCCTTGGGGGCCTGGGAGAGGGAGGGTGAGTCACGCAGCCCATTCCCATGGCAGGAGTGTCTCCCCAGTACTGGCAGGCTGTCACCCCAGTTCCCCAGAGGGCAGGACCTTCCTCCCCCTCCTACTTTTTCTGATGGCCGGGACTCCAGAGACTTGCCCAGGAGCCAGGGGTTGGGTGTTGAAGGCCCCGGAACCTTCTAGTTGAACAGGAGCAAGAGAGAGAAAGGGGCCAGGAGCCAAGGGAGGCTGGAAGCCTGGGCAGCAGGTTTTTCTGCCTCCCCTGAGCAGAGCCTGCCTGCTGGTGCTCACCCAGGCCTGTGCGGGGAGCTGCAGGGATGTGGATGAAGCCAAGGGAAGCGGGAGCGAGGCAGAGCTGATGTGATGTTGGTTTCAGGAGCAGCAGGTCTGGGGCGTGGAGTTGGAAGGTTCCTGAGGGTCTAAGCACCCTGTCTCTGAGGGTGGTACGGTTCAGACTCCCCACCCCCTCTTGGTATTCCTTTGTCTTCTTTGTGATATTGCCTCCAGGGGAGAGACCAGCTGTCCTTCTTCTGAGAGCTCAGGTGTGTTGGGTCCCTTCTCCAGAGCTGACTACACGGCGTGGGCAGGGGACGCCCTGCCCTCATTGGTCATGGTCCTCTCTGCAGCTGATTCACCCCTGTGTGATTGGATGCATGAAAAGAACTGAGTGGTTGTATTCACCCCTGTGTGATTGGATGCAGAGACTGAGGATGCAGAAGGATGAAGGAGCCCTGGAATCCTGGCCTGTCTGGCAGCCAGACTGTGGCTCTTAGCCCTCCTTCCCTGTGTGCCCGATCCGTGGGGATCAGGAGCCGGGCCTCTCTTATAGGTCAGTTTGCCTGTCTGTAAAACAAGGGCCCAGGCACTCTGCTTCACCAGGGCCCTCTTTCTGGCTATGAAGAGGATGCCGCAAGATACCTCTCCTGAGCCTGGCAGGGGTGTTTCCAGGGGAACAGTCAGCTGTGGTAACACCACCGTTTGGGCATGTGTTCCTACTAGGGACAGGATCTGGGGGTTATGACTCAGCTTTGAAGACCCCTCTCCACTGCTCTGTATGACTCGGTTCCGTCCTTGAGTCAGCCGAGCCTGTACCAGGGCGTGTCCTTACCCTTGGGGGCCTGGGAGAGGGAGGGTGAGTCACGCAGCCCATTCCCATGGCAGGAGTGTCTCCCCAGTACTGGCAGGCTGTCACCCCAGTTCCCCAGAGGGCAGGACCTTCCTCCCCCTCCTACTTTTTCTGATGGCCGGGACTCCAGAGACTTGCCCAGGAGCCAGGGGTTGGGTGTTGAAGGCCCCGGAACCTTCTAGTTGAACAGGAGCAAGAGAGAAAGGGGCCAGGAGCCAAGGGAGGCTGGAAGCCTGGGCAGCAGGTTTTTCTGCCTCCCCTGAGCAGAGCCTGCCTGCTGGTGCTCACCCAGGCCTGTGCGGGGAGCTGCAGGGATGTGGATGAAGCCAAGGGAAGCGGGAGCGAGGCAGAGCTGATGTGATGTTGGTTTCAGGAGCAGCAGGTCTGGGGCGTGGAGTTGGAAGGTTCCTGAGGGTCTAAGCACCCTGTCTCTGAGGGTGGTACGGTTCAGACTCCCCACCCCCTCTTGGTATTCCTTTGTCTTCTTTGTGATATTGCCTCCAGGGGAGAGACCAGCTGTCCTTCTTCTGAGAGCTCAGGTGTGTTGGGTCCCTTCTCCAGAGCTGACTACACGCGTGGCCAGCTAGGGGCTTCTGCAGGGGTCACCGGCGCCTGGCCTCAGTCACTCTGGTCACTGCCAGTCCTCTCTGGCCCCCAGTGGGCTTAGCAGGCACTGCTGCAGCACACCTGACCAGCTGGGGGCACAGACTTTGTGGATGAGGTGGGATCTTTTCATGAGGAAGGACCACTGAAGAGACATTTTTAAGGTGAGACTAAAGCACATTTGCTAGAAAATTTCCAGTCCTAGGATGAAGCTGTTTTAGTTTTACACTGTCACAGAAGGAACAGAACCAGGCTAACGTTTCACCAATTATGGAGCTGATTTGGACAGAAAAATCCTCTTTTCCTCTAGAAGTGAGGCGATAAGAGAAACTGAACCCTCTGAGCATGCACTTGTGTGGCCTCTCCTCACCTGCTGTGGGAAGGCTGTGGGTGGAAGATGCTGGGGTCTGCCACCTGCCTGGGAGAGAGGGAGTTCTCATCCTGCCATTGCACACTGTGTAACCTCCGGGCATGGAAGGAGGTCCTAGCTCTTTCTGGCGTCTTTGTTGTTGAGTCACTCAGTCATATCCAGCTCTTTGAGACCCCATGGACTGCAGCACGCCGGACTTCCCTGTCCTTCACTATCTCCTGGAGCTTGCTCAAACACATATCCATTGAGCCAATGACGCCATCCAACCATCTCATCCTCTGTTGCCCCCTTCTCCTCCTGCCCTCAATCTTTCCCAGCATTAGGGTCTTTTCCAGTAAATCGGCATTTAGTATCAGGTGGCCAAAGTTTTGGAGCTTCAGCATCAGTCCTTCCAGTAAATATTCAGGGTTAAAATCCTTTAGGATTGACTGGTTTGATCTCCTTGCAGCCCAAGGTACTCTCGAGAGTCTTCTCCAGCACTACAGTTCAAAAGCATCAATTCTTTGGTGTGTGTGTGTGTGTGTGTGTGTTTTTAATGGTCCTTTAAGGTCTTCTGTGGGCCTTTATGGTCCGACTCTCATATCTGTACATGACTACTGGGAAGACCATAGCTTTGACTCTACAGACTTTTGTCTGCAAAGTGCTTTTTAATAGCCTCTGCTTTATAATACACTGTCTAGGTTTAGCATAGTTTTTCTTCCAAGGAGCAAGCACCTTTTTTTTTTTAAAGATTTATTTATTTATTTATTTTAGGCAGGGGTCGGGTTGGGAAGGGAGGGGCGGGCCACTTCTATTGGTCTTTCATTTCTCTATGTTCATCCGTCTTTTGTTTTTTGGCTCCTGTGGGCCTCCCACCGCGGTGGCGTCTGTCGTTGCAGAGCGCCGGCTCTGGGCGCATGTGCTCCAGAGCTCCGGCTCGGTGATTGGACACATCAGTCCAGCTGCTCCACGGCACGTGGGATCTTCCCAGGCCAGGGCTCGAACCGGCGCCCCTTGCACTGCAAGGCGGTGTCCTTACCCACTGGAGCACCAGGGGAAGCCCGCAAGCACCTTTTAATTTCATGGCTACAGTCACTGTCTGCAGTTTTTTTGGAGCCTAAGAAAATTAAGTCTGTCACTATTTTCATTTTTTCCCATTCATTTGCCATCAAGTTATGGGACTGATGTGTAAAGTAGGTGCCAATAGTCTCAGACCTGCCTACCCCGCTCCCCTTGGTGCCATGGGTGAGGAGGCTGCAGGCCCCCATTTCACAGATAAGGAGCTGAGGCTCAGGGAGATTAGGTCAAGGTCACTACACACTTTGCAGGAGAGGACATTGCTCAAATGGATGCTTGGAGGAGTTGAGAATGTAAACGTATCTGCCACCTGGGAGAGTGGGAATGTGCCCCCACCTCTAGTCTGCCGAAACTGAAGGCCAGGTCAGTTCTTTGGCTTAGGTCCCTAGCTCTCAGCCTTGGTTCCCGTGCCTCAGGGTCCTTTCCCTGAGATCAGCCATGAGCTTCCCATCCTGGAGGGTCTGGTCCTTCTTTCTGAGTATCCATAGACCCTTTTTTTTTTTTTTTAAAGATCTATTTATTTTTTAAGATTTATTTTTTTAATGTGGACCATTTTTGAAGTCTTTATTGAATTTGTTGCAATATTGCTTCTGTTTTATGTCTTAGTTTTTTGGCTGCAAGACGTGTGGGATCTTAGCTCCTGGACCAGGGATTGAACCTGCACCCCCTGCAATGGAAGGTGAAGTCTTAACCACTAGGCCACCAGGCAAGTCTCAGTATCCATAGACTTTGGACTCTTCGTCTACTTTTGCAGGGGCTTCCCTGGTGGCTCAGTGGTCAAGAATCTGCCTGAAGGGCAGGAGCCACAGGAAATGTGGGGAAATTTCGATCCCTGCGTCGGGGAGATCCCCTGGAGGGGGACATGGGAACTCAGTCTAGTGTTCTTGCCTGGAGAATCCCATGGACAGAGGAGCTTGGCAGGCTACAGTCCATAGCATCACAAGGAGTTGGACATGACTGGAACGACTTAGCACACAAGCACTACTTCTGCAAAGCCTGGTCCTGCTCCTCTCAGGATCTGGGACTGTTTCCTGTGACTTGCTGAACTGGAGGAAATCTGCCTCCTTGGGTTTTAGAGGCTGTACCTGAATTTCCCCCAAATTCTGGAGAACAGGACCATGAAGAGCATGAGACCACATCAGGGCAGAACCCAGGGGGTCCTGAAGCCAAGCCACCCTCAAAACCCAGTTCTACCCAGTGTGCCTTGGGGCCTGTGCTAGCCTGAGCTCTCTATGTGTTCTCATTCCGTCTTCACAGCCACCTGGGTAGATGAGTACTGTCACTGTCCCCATTTTCCAGATTGGCCTAGGGAGGCTCAGAGAGGTTGAATGGCCTGCCCAAAGTCACAGGTGAGTGGAGGATGAACTGGCCTCTGCATCTGGCATGCAGGTCTGTGTCACCCTGAGCCCTGTGGCCGTAGCTGGTCCTAACTAGTGCACGGTCCCCGGCCTGGTGCCCTGGGACCTGGACTGGCTCCAGCCAGCACTTGTGTTCCCACTGGGTCTCTCTCTCCCTGCCTGAGAGCCTAGCTTAGCTCCGCCTTTCCAGAAGCATTCTTCTCTTCCTGCATCCCTCACCCCAAACCTGGCACTTCTGCCTTTGTTTCCAGGTTTTCTGGGGCCTGGTAGGAGGCCACCAAAATTTAGCAAATTGAAGGAGTCTTGTGCTTCTGAGTTTTATTTTCTTTTTAGTATAATTGTATTTATTTACTTTTGGCTCTTCTGGGTCTTCGTTGCTGTGCAGGGTTTTCTCTAGTTGCAGCGAGCGGGGCTTACTGTCTAGTTGTGGCGGGGCCAGTGCATGTTCGTAGGGGTCAGGAAGAGATCTGTAAAATGGGCAGCCCCTCCATGGGCATGGGGATTGACTTCTGGTTCCCAAAGGACTCCTGGACTTGGAGGTGGCCATGTGTGAGCCTTGTGACCCAGAGAAGCTACAAAACCTCCTGAGCATCAGCTGAGAATGACAGTCAGGGATGCCCTTGTTAAAGGGCAAGAGCTCGCTCTGTAGTGCGCCTGGTGCCTGCCAGGTGCTCTGTGAACAGCCACCACTGTTGTAACCACCGCCAAGTGGCAGAGCCTGGTGTAGCCCCAGG
Source organism: Tragulus kanchil (assembly GCA_022376925.1). Taxonomy (NCBI): domain Eukaryota; kingdom Metazoa; phylum Chordata; class Mammalia; order Artiodactyla; family Tragulidae; genus Tragulus; species Tragulus kanchil. The sequence continues at coordinate 214,564,750 of JAIOJX010000030.1, read as the reverse complement.
GCTGTGGGGCCAAGCTCCACACATAAGAGGAGCACAGTAGCTACCGGCATCACCCTCGCTGCTGAACTGGAGGAAATCTGCCTCCTTGGGTTTTAGAGGCTGTACCTGAATTTCCCCCAAATTCTGGAGAACAGGACCATGAAGAGCATGAGACCACATCAGGGCAGAACCCAGGGGGTCCTGAAGCCAAGCCACCCTCAAAACCCAGTTCTACCCAGTGTGCCTTGGGGCCTGTGCTAGCCTGAGCTCTCTATGTGTTCTCATTCCGTCTTCACAGCCACCTGGGTAGATGAGTACTGTCACTGTCCCCATTTTCCAGATTGGCCTAGGGAGGCTCAGAGAGGTTGAATGGCCTGCCCAAAGTCACAGGTGAGTGGAGGATGAACTGGCCTCTGCATCTGGCATGCAGGTCTGTGTCACCCTGAGCCCTGTGGCCGTAGCTGGTCCTAACTAGTGCACGGTCCCCGGCCTGGTGCCCTGGGACCTGGACTGGCTCCAGCCAGCACTTGTGTTCCCACTGGGTCTCTCTCTCCCTGCCTGAGAGCCTAGCTTAGCTCCGCCTTTCCAGAAGCATTCTTCTCTTCCTGCATCCCTCACCCCAAACCTGGCACTTCTGCCTTTGTTTCCAGGTTTTCTGGGGCCTGGTAGGAGGCCACCAAAATTTAGCAAATTGAAGGAGTCTTGTGCTTCTGAGTTTTATTTTCTTTTTAGTATAATTGTATTTATTTACTTTTGGCTCTTCTGGGTCTTCGTTGCTGTGCAGGGTTTTCTCTAGTTGCAGCGAGCGGGGCTTACTGTCTAGTTGTGGCGGGGCCAGTGCATGTTCGTAGGGGTCAGGAAGAGATCTGTAAAATGGGCAGCCCCTCCATGGGCATGGGGATTGACTTCTGGTTCCCAAAGGACTCCTGGACTTGGAGGTGGCCATGTGTGAGCCTTGTGACCCAGAGAAGCTACAAAACCTCCCTGAGCATCAGCTGAGAATGACAGTCAGGGATGCCCTTGTTAAAGGGCAAGAGCTCGCTCTGTAGTGCGCCTGGTGCCTGCCAGGTGCTCTGTGAACAGCCACCACTGTTGTAACCACCGCCAAGTGGCAGAGCCTGGTGTAGCCCCAGGGCTGTGGGGCCAAGCTCCACACATAAGAGGAGCACAGTAGCTACCGGCATCACCCTCGCTGCTTAGAAGCCAACGGGTCTGGGTCCAAGCTTTGACTCTCACGATCCAGCAGTGTGACTCTGGGCGTCACTTCACCTCTCAGAGTCACTGCTTCCCCACAAGAAATGGACATGACTCCTCTTCTTCTCAGCAGATGACGAATCCTGAATGAGGTGGTGTCTGTAACCAGGCACTGTGGCCAACATAGCACTGACCAAGCACCAGGGAGGGACAGTTGTGACGAAGGGGGTGTAACTCCATCAGTCATCTGGCATTCAGATAGGGCGCAGGCATTCGTGGCCAGGAACAGCATGGGAGCTGACCTCTCTGGAACTCCGCTGCCGAGGAGGACAGGATACGGCCAGAACTTAATGAAGCGAGGTCTCATCTGGCGTGGGGCCAACTCATCCATAGCTGCAAAATCGGTTCCATTAGCTCCTTTAATGAGCTACGAAAGCTGGGGAAATGAGTGTGTGAGAGAGTAATGGCACATGTCTGAGGCTCTCATTTGGGACCGTGGCTAAAAAGTCAGATTTGACGTGACCAGTGGCTCTCCGGGGAGCAGTGGTGCCCTTGCGGGGAAACAGCCAGTGAGCAGGGGACAACTCTGACTCTATAAGAAAGATTCTTGTTGTTTAGTAGCTAAGTCATGCCCATCTCTTTTGTGACCCCATAGACTGTAGCCTGCCAGGTTCCTCTGTCCATGGGGGTTTTCCCAAGCAAGAACACTGGAGTGGGTTGCCATTTCCTCCTCCACAGATGAGCGAGAGGAAGTGGATCCCTGGCTTCCAGGAGGGTCCCCTTGCTGTAGGCTTGATGTCTCTCAGGCTGTGGGCTGTCATGAAATCCAGAATTCATATTTCTTAATTTGTCTTACTGATGGGAGAGAGATTATAAACCAGCTGTCTTCCTCCGGAAGGAGTGGGCGTTCCGGCCGAGGCCACAGCAGTTTGGTCGAGGCTACAGGTTAATTGATTGGGAGCAGGGAAGTTGCGGTGGGGTAGGAGAAGCTGCTTGTCCAGCCCGGGCCCTTGGGGTGTCCTCTGTGTGTGTGTGTGTGTGTGTGTGTGTGTGTGTGTATGTGTGTGTGTCTGAAAGAGAGAGAGACTGTGAACTAGAGAAGAACCTGTCCAGGAGTGAGCTGGCAATGTGAAGGGGCTTATGTGTGTGGGAAAGTGGCCTTTCCTGGGCTGGGAGATGGCTGAGGAAGGGTGATGGGGGCTGGTCCTAAGGCTGTGTCTTACGGAGTCGCTGCAGCACCCCTAGCTCTGTGTGATGCTCTGGAAAGGCAGACAGCATACTTCTACAGCTCTGGGGCAACATGAGATAGAGAGTCCTGTAGCGGAAAAGGGGGCTCACTGGGAAAGGAAGTCTGAGCAGAGGGGTCTGGGCTTGGTCACTTGCCCAGGCAATGCTGTCAACAGCTTGGGTTGTGGCAGCAAGACCCCTGGTCTTTCCTGGGGACCTCTCTGTGCCCAGTTCTCTGCTAGGCACTTCAGAGAAATAGAAAATATTGGACAAATAAGTAGACCCATCGCTGTTGTTTAGTTGCTAAGTTGTGTCTAACTCTTTTGGGACCTCATGGACTGTAGCCCACCAGGCTTCTCCGTCTATGGGGTTTCCAGGCAAGGATACTAGGATGGGTTGTTATGTCCTTCTCCAGGGGATTTTCCCAACCCAGGAGTGGAACCCACGTCTTGTACATTGGCAGGTGAATTCTTTACCCCCGAGCCACCTGAGAAGCCCAAATGGACGAATGGATCGGCCTTGTTTTCCGAGGGGCTCCAAGTTGATATCACAGAGTCCAAAGACACAGACGTGCCGTAGCCCACACCCTGACACACATTCTTCAGACACCTACACCTGTGCACACCCATGCGTGCACTCCTTACTTGCAGGTACTCGTGTGTACAAGGGCCCATGTTTCCAGGCAGACACACACCCCTACACACTCCTGCTCATGCACAAACCAGGCTCCTATGCACACATTTATTTCAGAACATGATTCCAGAGCCTTGTAAGCAGTAGTTTTGGCCACTGCCTGTCTGACTTGGGGCCACCCCGACCTCTCATCATCCCTGCTTAGAGAGGGGTTGTCTTGGTGCTGTCTCTGGAGTCTGTTCAGCTCTCCTCCCGTCCAGCCTCACCTCACTCCAGCCTGGCAGCCCTAGGGTGATGACTTCATCCTCCAGAGCCTCTTCCCCTCCGTCTGCAAATTGGGGCTGTTGGTCTCCGCGCTGCTTGCATCACAGGGTGGTACCGAGCATTCCCATGAGATAAGGCAAAAGAGTGTTTGGTAAACTGTAAATTGTTTTCCAAACAGTCCTATGCTGCTGTTGTTTTCCCCCCTCCTGAACTCAAGAATTCCTGGTGAAGGGGGGCTGGAGGGATCGCTGCAGCACCCTAGCTCTGTGTTATGCTCTGGAAAGGCAGACAGCATACTTCTACAGCTCTGGGGCAACATGAGATAGAGAGTCCTGTAGCGGAAAAGGGGGCTCACTGGGAAAGGAAGTCTGAGCAGAGGGGTCTGGGCTTGGTCACTTGCCCAGGCAATGCTGTCAACAGCTTGGGTTGTGGCAGCAAGACCCCTGGTCTTTCCTGGGGACCTCTCTGTGCCCAGTTCTCTGCTAGGCACTTCAGAGAAATAGAAAATATTGGACAAATAAGTAGACCCATCGCTGTTGTTTAGTTGCTAAGTTGTGTCTAACTCTTTTGGGACCTCATGGACTGTAGCCCACCAGGCTTCTCCGTCTATGGGGTTTCCAGGCAAGGATACTAGGATGGGTTGTTATGTCCTTCTCCAGGGGATTTTCCCAACCCAGGAGTGGAACCCACGTCTTGTACATTGGCAGGTGAATTCTTTACCCCTGAGCCACCTGAGAAGCCCAAATGGACGAATGGATCGGCCTTGTTTTCCGAGGGGCTCCAAGTTGATATCACAGAGTCCAAAGACACAGACGTGCCGTAGCCCACACCCTGACACACATTCTTCAGACACCTACACCTGTGCACACCCATGCGTGCACTCCTTACTTGCAGGTACTCGTGTGTACAAGGGCCCATGTTTCCAGGCAGACACACACCCCTACACACTCCTGCTCATGCACAAACCAGGCTCCTATGCACACATTTATTTCAGAACATGATTCCAGAGCCTTGTAAGCAGTAGTTTTGGCCACTGCCTGTCTGACTTGGGGCCACCCCGACCTCTCATCATCCCTGCTTAGAGAGGGGTTGTCTTGGTGCTGTCTCTGGAGTCTGTTCAGCTCTCCTCCCGTCCAGCCTCACCTCACTCCAGCCTGGCAGCCCTAGGGTGATGACTTCATCCTCCAGAGCCTCTTCCCCTCAGTCTGCAAATTGGGGCTGTTGGTCTCCGCCCTGCTTGCATCACAGGGTGGTACCCGAGCATTCCCATGAGATAAGGCAAAAGAGTGTTTGGTAAACTGTAAATTGTTTTCCAAACAGTCCTATGCTGCTGTTGTTTTCCCAGCTCCTGAACTCAAGAATTCCTCCACCTGCGTGTACACCCTGTGCTTGGGTGGGAAGAGACACCGCGTGGAGGTAGTGAGGAGGCCTGGCTGATTCTGGGCCTCCCATTGCACCCGAAGAGCTGGAGGGGTGTGGGCAGCTGTCTCTGTGGGGCACAGGCCCCTCTGCCCTTAACCTGTGCGGGGTCCACTGTCTGATAGGGTTGGCCGATGTCTTGGCCATCCAGCTGCGAGCTCTGGCTGTGAGCTCTAGGAATTGGCCAGAGAATTGACAAAGGAGAGTGACGGGAGAAGGGAGAGGTGGAAACACTTCATCAGAGCCTGCGGTTTAGAGCATCGTCATTTGATCAAGGAAGCGTCCCTACAGATTCGATACTTACCGGACTTCAGTGGGGGCCACGCCTCCAGCACAGCTGAGAGCCCTCCCTGAGGAGGTGCAGCGGAGCCTGTTGGGCCCTAGCTGGAGCTGTGGAGTGAGCCAGGAGCCATCACAGACCCTCCAGCTCTGGTGTACCTCCAGGGGACTCAGGGACTGTAGGATGAGAGTAAGGCCAAGGTGCAGGTCTTCTGGGCACCCCATCTTCTTTTCTTCCCAGCTGTGACTGGGGACCAAGACACTGAGTGGCCTTCAGCAGTTTCAGGCATTTGGATATAGGGTCGGTGGAGACCCAGAGGCTGCTCCCTAGGGACAGTGATGTTGGAAAGGGGCCATAGTAGGTACTTTGCAAGGAGACACTGACCAGAGGTCCCCATCCTTCCACTGTAGCCCAAGTTCTGCATCTCAACATCAGTGAAACAGGCACAGAGAGGCAAAGGACCAGCCCCAGGTCACACTGAGAATAGGAGTAGAATCCGAGCTTCCCATCTCTTAGCCCTGTGTTCATTCCCATGCCTAGGAAGATGGGGCTCTTGCTTGGGGACCCCTTTTATGAAAGATAGTGAACCCTCATGTACTTGCATGAATAAAGCCAACTTGTAGCAATGGTCTTAGAAGCTGGAGGAGTCAGGATGGGCTCCTTGGAAGAGAAGGTAATGTCTGGTTCACCAGAGCAGGTCGGTGAGGTACAGTGGGGAGGAAGCTAGGCCAGGTTGTCATGCCTCCCATTTGTTGAACCTTCCTGGATCCTCAGTAATCCTGTTCGCTTCTCATGATGGGTTGTGAGGATTTCTTCCCCTTACCCCTACTTTATAGATTTGTTCATTCAGTCTAGAAATACTATTTTTGCCAGTGCTCTGTGCCAATACTGGAACCCAGAAGTAACCAGGCAGACTGACCCTTCCCTTGGGGACCCACAGTCTTGTGCCAGAGACAGTCTGTGATGACCTGACCGGGGAAACAACTGAATGACCGGGGTCGGTTACTCACCCCTCTGTGCCTCCATTTCTCAGCTGAAGAATGGTGGTAATAAGGTCCCTTCCTCCTAGTATTTGTGAAGTGCTCAAAACAGAGCCAGGCATATTGAAAGTAGTATCTGTGTGTGTGTGTGTTTCTAGAATTATCAAAGGAACAAGCTAATTGTAGGTCATGAGCAAGTGATGCATAGGAGGGAGGAGAAAAGGGTGATGATGTAGGAGCTTTCTGGGGGAGTTGGCAATGTTTTCTCAACATTAAAAAGCATTTTATTATTTATTTGGCCTCACTGGGTCTTAGCTGGGATCTAGGTCCCTGAGCAGAAATCAAACCCATCATCCCATTCTTTGTTCTGGAGCCCAGTGTTTTCCCTGTTGACTCTACCTGCCTCTGCCTTCAGGCTTTCTCCAGCCTGGTGGAGGTACAGAGGCAAAAACCACTGGGCGGAAGGAGGTGCTGGGAGGATCTCCCAGGAGAGGAGACATCTGAACTGAGCGCAGAACATTCCTCCAAAAGAGAGTTGGCCCAGTGGAAGAGGAGATGGAGCAAGAGATCATCTGGTGTAGGCGGAGAGTGAGGCTTGTTTGGGATCAGCACGTACATCTTTCTGACCAGAGCCAAGTGTTCTGGGGCCAGGGCAGCAGGAAAGGAGCTGGGAGAGGAAGGCGAGCTCTGGATGCCTGGGGAGGAGGTGGCCTTTACCTGGAGCGAGGGCGGTGGATTTAAGGAGTGAGGTTGGGGACAGGGAGAGAAAGGCCAGAGAGGAAGAGGGCACTGAGGATCCCACCGAAAGACTTTCAGCTGTGGGCTGAGGCTTTTAGGAGAGAAGAGACAAGACCCTATACAGGGGTTGGGTACCAGAAGCAGTACATAGCGAGGGTCCAGGAGCCTTCCTGTGGGCCCTGACAGGACACCGTCAGGTTGGTTAGGGAAGCAGTGGTGGGGGGCAGGGGGCAGGGACGAGTGTCAGGAGGCCAAGCAGAGAAGGGATGTGGAGAGGACAGAGCAGGGAGGGAGGATGGTGCATCTTTGATCCTGTGGCTAAAGCCTGAGGCACCTGGCTGGAGCCACCTCAGGGCACAGTGGGGACGAGGGAGCTGATGTGAGTGAGGGTGACCAAACCTCCCCCAACAGTGCTGTTAAGTTAGAAGCTGGTGGATGGGAGCTGTGTGGGCAGGGAACAGAGGCAAAGGCAGCATGAGCAAGGGATCCATGGTTTCCAGGCTGGGAGTGTCTGCCTACAGCTACCTCCGTGCACACCCCCATTCTGGACTGTTTGTGGACCAGGAGCCCCTGAGCTGGTGGAGGGCCTTGCCCAGCTCCTTGCATTCCACACCAGGGTCAAGGTGAACAGTTTCTGAGACCAGCGGCAAGCAGACGTGGAGACCCACTGCCTTCCTCTCCGCCTCCGTTGATCTCTGCCTAGACAGCTTGATCCCAGAGGCTGCCCCACACTTGCCCGGGTGGAGGGGAGACCGTCCTGCAAAGGAAGAAAGCAAGGTCCAAGGTGGCCCGGGTCCTGTGGGTACTGAGCCAGCTGGAGCTGATCTGAGCTTGTCTTGGTTTCCATCCCTGGTCTTCAGCCCTGTTCAGCCAGGAAGCAAATATGAACAGTCTTACTGGAGCATGACTTGTCCCTGCTCTCCCCATTCTGGGCCACCTCCTTGTGCAGGCTGACTTCGCCACCCCCTCCACCTCCTCTGAGCATGAGCACTTCAGGGCCTTGCTCATTTCCGGTGATTGGCCTTAAGATTGGCAACCACAGCCTGGGGCTGAGTTCACCAGAGCAAGAATCCCAACGCCCACCCACCTGCTGCCTGCTGCCTGCCTTGCTATGATGCATCCTGTGGGGATGACTGTTATTACTCCATTTTACAGAATTGTGGGCTGTGGCTTAGAGCTGCTAATGTCTGCTTGAGGTCACACTGAGTCACTGGAGGAATTTAGCCCCAAGACTTAAAACCTCACCCACCAGGTGGTCACCTCCCTCAAGCAGGGTCCTCTTGGCCACCAGCCTCTACCTCTGATCCACAAGCCTCATGTCATCCCAGTGGAAATGTGAAGCTCTGGAGACCTGTGGCTCCTTGCTCGGAGTCTCAACCAATGTGTGATTTGACTACAAAATCCACTCAATTTCCATCTCAGTTGCTGTCCTTGGGAAGGGAAGCAGGGGCTTCTCTGGCCCTTCCAAGCTTTCAGCACCTCACAGCCCTTCTCAAGTTACCAGTTAAGCTGCTTGCAGTTGACCCTCCATCAGGTCCAGAGGCTCATTGGACTGCACATCCAACCTGGATTGGAATCCTTCTTTTGCCCTGCATAAACTGGGTCACCGCCGCAGGTCACAGGCCTCTCTGAGCTTGCATGTCCTGGTCTGCCAAGTGAGGGCACTGGCACTCTGGGTGGCTCCTGGGAAGTGTACTCTGGGCCTGACCTTCGGTGAACAGTTTCTGAGACCAGCGGCAAGCAGACGTGGAGACCCACTGCCTTCCTCTCCGCCTCCGTTGATCTCTGCCTAGACAGCTTGATCCCAGAGGCTGCCCCACACTTGCCCGGGTGGAGGGGAGACCGTCCTGCAAAGGAAGAAAGCAAGGTCCAAGGTGGCCCGGGTCCTGTGGGTACTGAGCCAGCTGGAGCTGATCTGAGCTTGTCTTGGTTTCCATCCCTGGTCTTCAGCCCTGTTCAGCCAGGAAGCAAATATGAACAGTCTTACTGGAGCATGACTTGTCCCTGCTCTCCCCATTCTGGGCCACCTCCTTGTGCAGGCTGACTTCGCCACCCCCTCCACCTCCTCTGAGCATGAGCACTTCAGGGCCTTGCTCATTTCCGGTGATTGGCCTTAAGATTGGCAACCACAGCCTGGGGCTGAGTTCACCAGAGCAAGAATCCCAACGCCCACCCACCTGCTGCCTGCTGCCTGCCTTGCTATGATGCATCCTGTGGGGATGACTGTTATTACTCCATTTTACAGAATTGTGGGCTGTGGCTTAGAGCTGCTAATGTCTGCTTGAGGTCACACTGAGTCACTGGAGGAATTTAGCCCCAAGACTTAAAACCTCACCCACCAGGTGGTCACCTCCCTCAAGCAGGGTCCTCTTGGCCACCAGCCTCTACCTCTGATCCACAAGCCTCATGTCATCCCAGTGGAAATGTGAAGCTCTGGAGACCTGTGGCTCCTTGCTCGGAGTCTCAACCAATGTGTGATTTGACTACAAAATCCACTCAATTTCCATCTCAGTTGCTGTCCTTGGGAAGGGAAGCAGGGGCTTCTCTGGCCCTTCCAAGCTTTCAGCACCTCACAGCCCTTCTCAAGTTACCAGTTAAGCTGCTTGCAGTTGACCCTCCATCAGGTCCAGAGGCTCATTGGACTGCACATCCAACCTGGATTGGAATCCTTCTTTTGCCCTGCATAAACTGGGTCACCGCCGGCAGGTCACAGGCCTCTCTGAGCTTGCATGTCCTGGTCTGCCAAGTGAGGGCACTGGCACTCTGGGTGGCTCCTGGGGAAGTGTACTCTGGGCCTGACGCTTTCTGTGCCTCTCTGCCCTCAGCTCCTGTACGACAGCCCCAAGGCCCGGCAGGAGGTGGACCACCACTGGCAGGCCTCGGGTGGCCCACACATTGTGCGCATCCTGGATGTGTATGAGAACATGCACCACAACAAGCGCTGTCTCCTCATCGTCATGGAATGGTATGCCGCCTCCCCACTCAGCATCTCATGTGTCCCCCCAGTTCCCATCATTCTTTAGGGGACCTCTCTGTTCTTCAGATAGCAGCCCCGCCCAGTCTCTGAAGGGTCATGAACCTGGGCAACTGGTCCTCAGAGCACTCCTGAAAGGGTAGGATTCACAAGCCTGATTCTTCCCCTCCCTTTCTACTTTCTCCCACAGCATGGAGGGTGGGGAGTTGTTCAGCAGGATTCAGGAGCGTGGTGACCAGGCTTTCACTGAGAGAGGTACGTGCATGTTGCTGCACCAGGGGTTTGGGCTGTGTGATGCTGGCCAAGACCCTGTCCTTCTCTGTGCCTTAGTTTCCCCCGCTGAACAAAAAAGAGGGTGGGGCATCCCCCAAGGGTTTCTTTGAGTCTCTGGCAGCTTGTCAGAGGTGGGCTTTCCATGGCCTTGGGATGAAGGTCTCGATGCCTCTTGGTGCCAGCTGCTAGGGGTATCTCTAGAAGAAACCAGGGTGACCAGGATGGGGCTGTGGGGTGGGATCCTGGGTGGCAGGAGTGCACCGTCTTGTACTTTCTCAAGAAGGGTGATGGGAAAGGGCCCCTAGGCTGCCTGACGCTTGAGTGACTTCAGCGGCCCCCTCCACGGTCCGTATCTGCAGAAGCTGCAGAGATCATGAGGGATATTGGCACTGCCATCCAGTTTCTGCACAGCCGGAACATTGCCCACCGAGATGTCAAGGTGAGGCTCCAGGACCCAGGTTGGTCTCTTTGTTTCCTTCAAACATGTGTAATCCTAGTTGTTGTCTAATCGCCAAATCGTGTCAGACTCTCTGACCCCATGAACTGCAGCACAGCAGGCTTCCCTGTCCTTCACTATCTCCCTGAGTTTGCTCAAGCTCATGTCCATTCAGTGATGCCACCCAATCATCTCACCCTCTGTCACCCCCTTTTCCTCCTGCCCTCCATCTTTCCCAGCATCAGAGTCTTTTCCAATGAGTCAGTTCTTCGCATCAGGTGACCAAAGTATTGGAACTTCAGCTTCAGCATCAGTCCTTCCAATGAATATTCAGGGTTGATTTCCTTTAGGATGAACTGGTCTGATCTCCTTGCTGTCCAAGGAACTCTCAAGAGTCTTCTCCAGCACCACAGTTCAAAAGCATCAGTTCTTCAGTACTCAGCCTTCTTTATGGTCCAACTCTCACACCTACACATGACCACTGGAAAAACCATAGCTTTGACTATATGGACCTTTGTAGCCATAAGAATAAATGAGTGCCTGCCTTGAGCCAGTAGGTCCTGAGAAGCATCTCATTTAATCCTGACCCAGCCCTGTGAAAGGATGCTGTTATCCATTTGACAGATGAGAAAACCAAGGCTCAGAGGACAATTGTCTTGCTCAAGGTTCTGCAGACGCTACACTGGGATTCAAATGTTGTCAGTGAAGATTTTGTGGAGGCAGTATTACAGGCTTGATCAGGCAGGGGCTGCCTGATAGTGTTAGGTCTTGTGTGAAGAAACAGCCTTGAGCAACAAGGAGATCAGCCATAGTTCCCATAGGTGGAGCCCTCTAATGGCAGTATTTTAAGGGAAAAAAGCCATTTGCTGGGCACTGAATGGAGGAGCGGAGATAATTCCAGTGGTTGGACCTGCTTGCCTTTCCAGTGGACAGGCTTGAGAGATGTTCTCTCCAAATTTCCTGTCCAGGGAGGACTGGATCTCACAGGTGATCAGGATCAGATGACATGTAAACCAAGGCAGCACACACACACACATGCACACACATGCACGTACTAGCCACCGTCAGAGCATTATTGTATCTCCTGGGTCCCTCAGCTGCATGCCTAGACTCTGACCCCTAACCACTAGGCTTATTTCCTCCTGAGACTGGGCAGAGGAGGCCCCAGTGCCAATGCCAATGCCTCAGGTTCTTCCTCTGTCTGAGTATCACCAATGTTTATAGTGCAAAGAGAACCTGAAAAATAGGTTTCACTTCTCTCTCAGGATTAGCATTCCTAGATTGGAACTCCATGTACCACTGTCCTTCTATCCCAGCTCTGCTGCTCCTCTCCATGGGCCTAGTCCTACCCCTTCATTAGAAACCAGCCTGAGGACAGACTTCCATATTGCCTTCATCCCTCAGACTCTTGTTTTATAACCGGAAAGGGTGGGCTCTGTGCAGTTCCTGGGGCCTAAGTTCCCTGAGCAATCTTAGGTGGGGGCCTGTCCTGCAGGCTCCTTCTGGGCTGGGTACAGGCGGTGTACTTGGCAGCACTGGCTCACGGGCAGTCCACCTTTTCCCGGACCCCTCATTTTGGCATCTCATGGCAGCATCACCAACTCAAGCTCAGAAGTTCCTGCCCGTGGGCTCTCTGTGGCACTCGGTTATCCCCAGGCGAGGTGGAACAACTGCCTCAGTTTCCCCTCTGTGAAACAAGATCTGGAAGACCCAGTTCTTTTTACTGAGATGGACCTGGCTCCTCCTGCATCCATCTGGATGAGGGAGCGAGGAAGGAAATCTGACTGCAGATCACAGTGGAACTCTGCCCCCACCTGGTTCCTGACTCCAGACTAATGTTTTCTCTTCTTGGCCCAGCCTGAAAACCTGCTGTACACGTCCAAGGACAAAGATGCGGTGCTCAAGCTCACTGACTTTGGCTTTGCTAAGGAGACCACCCAGAATGCCCTGCAGACTCCCTGCTACACTCCCTACTATGTGGGTGAGTCCCTGGGATGTGACTGGTACCTCTTTATGCCCCACTCCACCCGCTGTGCAGCCAGTGCGCTTCAGAAGCCAAAGGGTTAAAGCTCTCTGAGGAGGGTAGGGAGGGTTCTGTCTGCCTGGAGGCGGTGGCTGGGGGGCCGGAGGCTGCAAAAATATTCTCCCAAACTTTAGCTTCTGCTTTTGAAAATAGATCCAGGAAAATTCTGGCTCTGGCCTGTGAGCTGAATGACATCACAGTGGCTCTAAATCTATACGTGATAAAAGGCTGCCGTCGGCTTGGGAGGAGCCCGAGCGCGGTTGTTTTCTCCGGTTTTTATCTTCCTGGGAGTCATATTCAGAAAATGGGCAGGCGCCTCCTACATGAGAGGGATGCAGGAGGCCAGCCACAAGGGGCATGTCAGATCACCAATGTTTATAGTGCAAAGAGAACCTTGTTTCTTTTATAACCGGAACCAGCCTGTCCTTCTATCCCAGCTCTGCTCTCTCCATGGGCCTAGTCCTACCCCTTCATTAGAAACCAGCCTGAGGACAGACTTCCATATTGCCTTCATCCCTCAGACTCTTGTTTTATAACCGGAAAGGGTGGGCTCTGTGCAGTTCCTGGGGCCTAAGTTCCCTGAGCAATCTTAGGTGGGGGCCTGTCCTGCAGGCTCCTTCTGGGCTGGGTACAGGCGGTGTACTTGGCAGCACTGGCTCACGGGCAGTCCACCTTTTCCCGGACCCCTCATTTTGGCATCTCATGGCAGCATCACCAACTCAAGCTCAGAAGTTCCTGCCCGTGGGCTCTCTGTGGCACTCGGTTATCCCCAGGCGAGGTGGAACAACTGCCTCAGTTTCCCCTCTGTGAAACAAGATCTGGAAGACCCAGTTCTTTTTACTGAGATGGACCTGGCTCCTCCTGCATCCATCTGGATGAGGGAGCGAGGAAGGAAATCTGACTGCAGATCACAGTGGAACTCTGCCCCCACCTGGTTCCTGACTCCAGACTAATGTTTTCTCTTCTTGGCCCAGCCTGAAAACCTGCTGTACACGTCCAAGGACAAAGATGCGGTGCTCAAGCTCACTGACTTTGGCTTTGCTAAGGAGACCACCCAGAATGCCCTGCAGACTCCCTGCTACACTCCCTACTATGTGGGTGAGTCCCTGGGATGTGACTGGTACCTCTTTATGCCCCACTCCACCCGCTGTGCAGCCAGTGCGCTTCAGAAGCCAAAGGGTTAAAGCTCTCTGAGGAGGGTAGGGAGGGTTCTGTCTGCCTGGAGGCGGTGGCTGGGGGGCCGGAGGCTGCAAAAATATTCTCCCAAACTTTAGCTTCTGCTTTTGAAAATAGATCCAGGAAAATTCTGGCTCTGGCCTGTGAGCTGAATGACATCACAGTGGCTCTAAATATATACGTGATAAAAGGCTGCCGTCGGCTTGGGAGGGAGCCCGAGCGCGGTTGTTTTTCTCCGGTTTTTATCTTCCTGGGAGTCATATTCAGAAAATGGGCAGGCGCTTCCTCCTACATGAGAGGGATGCAGGAGGCCAGCCACATCCCTTGTGGGAGAGGGTCTCTTAGGTGAGGGCCGAGAGGGCCCCTGGGGCCGTGCACACACTCATGCCTCCTGGAAAAGCTTCCTGCTCCCCTGTGAGCTGGAAGCTCCCAGACCTGGAGAAGCCTCCCTGAAAATGCACTCCTTCCTGGTGAGTGAGGTGATGACTTGTTTTCAGAGAGCTATTTTGCCTCAGTATAAGCCTTCCAAGAACTGTTAAAGGGGTGGGAAGCCCCCCGAGACAGCTGGATGGCACTCCGTTTACCAGGACACATTTGACAGTGCATTGACTTAGTAATCTCCTGGCCTACCCATCTCTTTTGCACAGATGGGAAGACCAAGAACCCGTGGGGTGGTCACCAGGTGGACACTAGAACCCAGAGCCCTAGGCACGGCCCCTCTTTGCCCATGACTTAGGCTGTCCATTCAGGAGTCAAGGGACACAAGGCAGCTGGTGGACTGAGGCCTTCTCTCGTATGGCAGGACCCCACCCAATCCCCAACTGCCCTGCTCTCCTTCCCCAGCCGCACCAAGGCTGAGATTGGCCCAAACTAGCCCAGAGGCTATCATTTCTTACAGCCCAGCCTGAAAGCGGGTTGATTCTATCTGGGAGCTGTTGTTCCTCCCCCAACTTCACACACAGGCTGCCATCCCTGAAGGTGCCAGACACCAATCTGCTCTGCCCCATCCCCTGGTGCGGCACCTGCTCCTACCTTAAGAAGGTTTAGGCTTCTGGTGGGGCTCCAAGACTCTTGTCCTGAAGGTCCTCCTTTGCTCTCTGCCTTGGCAGCTCCTGAGGTCCTGGGTCCAGAGAAGTATGACAAGTCATGGACATGTGGTCCCTGGGCCATACTGAAAAAATATTCTCCCAAACTTTAGCTTCTGCTTTTGAAAATAGATCCAGGAAAATTCTGGCTCTGGCCTGTGAGCTGAATGACATCACAGTGGCTCTAAATATATACGTGATAAAAGGCTGCCGTCGGCTTGGGAGGGAGCCCGAGCGCGGTTGTTTTTCTCCGGTTTTTATCTTCCTGGGAGTCATATTCAGAAAATGGGCAGGCGCTTCCTCCTACATGAGAGGGATGCAGGAGGCCAGCCACATCCCTTGTGGGAGAGGGTCTCTTAGGTGAGGGCCGAGAGGGCCCCTGGGGCCGTGCACACACTCATGCCTCCTGGAAAAGCTTCCTGCTCCCCTGTGAGCTGGAAGCTCCCAGACCTGGAGAAGCCTCCCTGAAAATGCACTCCTTCCTGGTGAGTGAGGTGATGACTTGTTTTCAGAGAGCTATTTTGCCTCAGTATAAGCCTTCCAAGAACTGTTAAAGGGGTGGGAAGCCCCCCGAGACAGCTGGATGGCACTCCGTTTACCAGGACACATTTGACAGTGCATTGACTTAGTAATCTCCTGGCCTACCCATCTCTTTTGCACAGATGGGAAGACCAAGAACCCGTGGGGTGGTCACCAGGTGGACACTAGAACCCAGAGCCCTAGGCACGGCCCCTCTTTGCCCATGACTTAGGCTGTCCATTCAGGAGTCAAGGGACACAAGGCAGCTGGTGGACTGAGGCCTTCTCTCGTATGGCAGGACCCCACCCAATCCCCAACTGCCCTGCTCTCCTTCCCCAGCCGCACCAAGGCTGAGATTGGCCCAAACTAGCCCAGAGGCTATCATTTCTTACAGCCCAGCCTGAAAGCGGGTTGATTCTATCTGGGAGCTGTTGTTCCTCCCCCAACTTCACACACAGGCTGCCATCCCTGAAGGTGCCAGACACCAATCTGCTCTGCCCCATCCCCTGGTGCGGCACCTGCTCCTACCTTAAGAAGGTTTAGGCTTCTGGTGGGGCTCCAAGACTCTTGTCCTGAAGGTCCTCCTTTGCTCTCTGCCTTGGCAGCTCCTGAGGTCCTGGGTCCAGAGAAGTATGACAAGTCATGCGACATGTGGTCCCTGGGCGTCATTATGTACATTCTGTGAGTACTGTCCGTCTCCTGCACCCCTAGGCGCCCTCAGAGCTACTTCTGCCCCCACCATCCTGGGTGAGAGACTTGAGCAGGCCACTCTTCCAGCAGTCTACCCTTCCCTTCTGGTCATGGGACACCCCTCCTTCAGGCTCCTTGAAGGTCTCCCAATGCCAAAGGCAGCTGGTGTTCTCAGGACGAACCCTCGGGTTCAGAGGGCTGCTGTTACTGCCCTGGTGTCTGGCTGCCTGTCTCCCAGTCAGGGCCTCGGGGAGGAGAATGGGTCTGCCCTGGCACTGCCCTCATGCCCATGCCGAATGACCTCCTCTCTCCCCCAGCCTGTGCGGCTTTCCGCCCTTCTACTCCAACACGGGCCAGGCCATCTCCCCAGGGATGAAGAGGAGGATCCGTCTGGGCCAGTATGGCTTCCCCAATCCTGAGTGGTCGGAGGTTTCTGAGGATGGTGAGTGCCTCTGCCTAGCTCGCTCCACAGGACCCCATAGCCTCCCCCTCCAGGAGAGACCTCTGAGGTGTCATACCAACCCGTGTGCAGATCCTAACTTCTTCCACATCCCAGCTGTGTGATCCTAGGCAAAGTCAGCTAACCTTTTGAACACCAGCCTCATTACCTGCCACATGGGCTCCAAACCTGCCTCCTCAGAATTTCCTCTAATTCTTTTTTTTTTTTTTTAAGATTTATTTATTTATTTATTTGGGGGGGTGTGGTGGGGGGGGAGGGGGCAGGTGGGCCACTTCTATTGGTCCTTCATTTATCTATTTTCATCCATCTTTTTTCTTTGGCCCATGTGGGCCTCCCATCGCGGTGGCCTCTGTTGTCGCAGAGCACTGGCTCTGGGCGCATGCGTTCCATAGCTCTGGCTCGGTAATTGGACACATCGGTCCAGCCGCTCCGCAGCACGTGGGATCTTCCCAGGCCAGGGATCGAACTGGCGCTCCCTGCACTGCAAGGCGGTGTCCTTACCCACTGGACCACCAGGGGAAGCCCTCCTCTAATTCTTGTTCTTCGTTCATATATTCCCTTTGGGAACCATGAGTAAGTCTGCCCTGTATCAGTTATGTGTTGCTACCTAACAATTTACCCGGGACACTTAGTGGCTTACAACAAGCCACAATTATTTGTGCCCTGTTTCTGTGGGTTAGGAATGCGGGGGCACGCGCAAAGCTGGTGGTATTTGGGAGAGAGGGGGGCTGGCTCTGATGAGCTCCACAGCCTCACCACTCCCCTCTTCCTAGCCAAGCAGCTGATTGCCCCAAGCACCCCACTGAGAGAATGCCCTGTTACTGCCCTGGTGTCTGGCTGCCTGTCTCCCAGTCAGGGCCTCGGGGAGGAGAATGGGTCTGCCCTGGCACTGCCCTCATGCCCATGCCGAATGACCTCCTCTCTCCCCCAGCCTGTGCGGCTTTCCGCCCTTCTACTCCAACACGGGCCAGGCCATCTCCCCAGGGATGAAGAGGAGGATCCGTCTGGGCCAGTATGGCTTCCCCAATCCTGAGTGGTCGGAGGTTTCTGAGGATGGTGAGTGCCTCTGCCTAGCTCGCTCCACAGGACCCCATAGCCTCCCCCTCCAGGAGAGACCTCTGAGGTGTCATACCAACCCGTGTGCAGATCCTAACTTCTTCCACATCCCAGCTGTGTGATCCTAGGCAAAGTCAGCTAACCTTTTGAACACCAGCCTCATTACCTGCCACATGGGCTCCAAACCTGCCTCCTCAGAATTTCCTCTAATTCTTTTTTTTTTTTTTAAGATTTATTTATTTATTTATTTGGGGGGGTGTGGTGGGGAGGGAGGGGGCAGGTGGGCCACTTCTATTGGTCCTTCATTTATCTATTTTCATCCATCTTTTTTCTTTGGCCCATGTGGGCCTCCCATCGCGGTGGCCTCTGTTGTCGCAGAGCACTGGCTCTGGGCGCATGCGTTCCATAGCTCTGGCTCGGTAATTGGACACATCGGTCCAGCCGCTCCGCAGCACGTGGGATCTTCCCAGGCCAGGGATCGAACTGGCGCTCCCTGCACTGCAAGGCGGTGTCCTTACCCACTGGACCACCAGGGGAAGCCCTCCTCTAATTCTTGTTCTTCGTTCATATATTCCCTTTGGGAACCATGAGTAAGTCTGCCCTGTATCAGTTATGTGTTGCTACCTAACAATTTACCCGGGACACTTAGTGGCTTACAACAAGCCACAATTATTTGTGCCCTGTTTCTGTGGGTTAGGAATGCGGGGGCACGCGCAAAGCTGGTGGTATTTGGGAGAGAGGGGGGCTGGCTCTGATGAGCTCCACAGCCTCACCACTCCCCTCTCTTCCCTAGCCAAGCAGCTGATTCGCCTCCTGCTGAAGACAGACCCCACTGAGAGAATGACCATCACACAGTTCATGAACCATCCGTGGATCAATGTGAGTGCCTCCTGGCCCTGTGGCGGGCTGGGTGCCGTGTCGGGCTGCTGGCTCCAGAGGCCCTGGGGTGGGCCAGCAATCATGCAGTAGTGCCCCGCCTGTAGCCTGCCTTTGCTCCTGCTGCCATCGGGCTCCTTCATGTCCCTGAGCCTCAGTTTCCTCATCTGAGCCCAAAAGAATGGAGGTGGGAGGGTGGCAGCCAGGGCTGTCCCAGGTGCCTGCGGGGTCTGATCCACGGGTTTGGGGCTCCTTCCAGCAATTGATGGTGGTACCCCAGACTCCACTCCACACGGCCCGCGTGCTGCAGGAGGACAGAGACCACTGGGATGAAGTCAAGGTAGGTGGACAGTCTCCTCATAGGTCACAGGGTTTTGGGAAAAAGGACTCCAGGGTGGTGACCTCCCAGAACCTGTGTCAGTGACTGGACCGCACTAACCCGTTCAGGGTAGTGCTCTTGACTGGCTCCCTCAGTGAAGGGGAGGAGCTTTGGCCCCAAGCTTTGCTCATAATCCCTCCTAGTGCTCAGCCCACTTTTAGGCTCAGGAGAAGCCAGATTTGAGCCTGTGGGACAGCAGCTCAGAGTCTGGCGCAACCTGGGCACAAACTTCAGGCACTGGTACCCTGGGTACGCAGTCCAATGGCGCCTTTGCAGACCTTGTGGTCCAGAGCAGGTGACCCTGGTCCAAGTCCCTGTCCTGCTTACCCTTGATGTGGTCCTGGGGAGTCACCACACTTCCTGTGCCTCATCACAGGAAGCTCAGTGTCTACCACAGAGGGCTAGAGTGAGGGCTGTGTGAGGCAAAGCAGTGGTCTCAGAGCCAGGGACATGGGGGCGCTTGGGCAGCCAAGGGGGTCACTGCCACCACTGCCATCGTTAAGGGGCTACTCAGGCAGGAGGTGATGTCTCCTGAGGTCAGTAGGCCTGCTCTCCCCCACACCTGTCCCCAGGAGGAAATGACCAGCGCCCTGGCAACCATGAGGGTGGACTATGACCAGGTGAAGATCAAAGACCTGAAGACCTCTAACAACCGGCTCCTCAACAAGCGGAGGAAGAAACAGGCAGGCAGCTCCTCGACCTCACAGGGCTGCAACAATCAGTAGCTCCTGCAGCCTTCAGGGAGCCAGAAGACACCCTGGCGTGGGCTGAGGCCCTGACCCAGAGGGCCCAGGGTCTCGGTTTTTAACAGAAGACTTGTTTGTGTTGTGTTGTACGTTGTCACTCAGAACTTCGGGATGGGGGAACATGACCCCAAGTCCTTCAGAATCCCAGGCCAGGGTCAGGCCCTAGAGAAGGGCCTGGGGAGTCACGTGCTGCGGCTCCAGTGCCTTTGACCACAGCAGCCTGAATGCACTGTGGCTCCATCGCAATGGGGGGGCATGGCCTTAGAGTTCTAGGCCACTGGGCCTTGTGCCTGGGCTTTCCTCCTTCTGTGAAAACAGCTCCCCGGAGGATGGCCAGATGGGCCTGGCCTTGGGAAAGGCATCCGGTCACTGGTTGTCATGGCGACTAGGGACAGAGTTGCTATCTCTGAATGCTGAGTGAGTGAGCAAGGGAGGGAGAGGGGCAGTTGAGGGTCTCCCTGCCTTCTTGGGGAGGCTGCTCTCCCTCGTGCTGCTTGCCCCTCTCAGGCTGCCCCTCTTTGGTCTCCCTCAGGCCACAGGGTCAGTCGGCCTGGCTCCCTGGGTGGTCCAGCCCTGTGTTCCTGCAACCCCGTCCCACAGGGCCCCTCGAGGTCTCCTTCCAGAGTGCCTGAGCCCAGCCACTCTATTACGCACCCCCCCCACCCAAAGAGTAGCCTCTCATCTCACTGATGGGAGTGGGGGAGATATTTTTAACTCTTCTTTTTTTTTTCTTTTGAAAAGGTCACTGTGAAAAAAACCAGCACAGGTACCCTGCCCCCACCTGCTCACTGGATCCCAGGAAGGAGAGCCTATTCAAAAAGGTTCATCCCCTGCCCTGTCCTGTTGGATGGCAGAGTCTCCTGGTATACTTCTGTGAGAATGGCTGGCTAGGGGTGGGCCCAGGAGGCTCCCTGTTTCAGATAGCCCCCCCCCCGGGGCGCCCTGGCAACCATGAGGGTGGACTATGACCAGGTGAAGATCAAAGACCTGAAGACCTCTAACAACCGGCTCCTCAACAAGCGGAGGAAGAAACAGGCAGGCAGCTCCTCGACCTCACAGGGCTGCAACAATCAGTAGCTCCTGCAGCCTTCAGGGAGCCAGAAGACACCCTGGCGTGGGCTGAGGCCCTGACCCAGAGGGCCCAGGGTCTCGGTTTTTAACAGAAGACTTGTTTGTGTTGTGTTGTACGTTGTCACTCAGAACTTCGGGATGGGGGAACATGACCCCAAGTCCTTCAGAATCCCAGGCCAGGGTCAGGCCCTAGAGAAGGGCCTGGGGAGTCACGTGCTGCGGCTCCAGTGCCTTTGACCACAGCAGCCTGAATGCACTGTGGCTCCATCGCAATGGGGGGGCATGGCCTTAGAGTTCTAGGCCACTGGGCCTTGTGCCTGGGCTTTCCTCCTTCTGTGAAAACAGCTCCCCGGAGGATGGCCAGATGGGCCTGGCCTTGGGAAAGGCATCCGGTCACTGGTTGTCATGGCGACTAGGGACAGAGTTGCTATCTCTGAATGCTGAGTGAGTGAGCAAGGGAGGGAGAGGGGCAGTTGAGGGTCTCCCTGCCTTCTTGGGGAGGCTGCTCTCCCTCGTGCTGCTTGCCCCTCTCAGGCTGCCCCTCTTTGGTCTCCCTCAGGCCACAGGGTCAGTCGGCCTGGCTCCCTGGGTGGTCCAGCCCTGTGTTCCTGCAACCCCGTCCCACAGGGCCCCTCGAGGTCTCCTTCCAGAGTGCCTGAGCCCAGCCACTCTATTACGCACCCCCCCCACCCAAAGAGTAGCCTCTCATCTCACTGATGGGAGTGGGGGAGATATTTTTAACTCTTCTTTTTTTTTTTTACTTTTGAAAATGTCACTGTGACAAAAACCAGTACAGTTACCCTGCCCCCACCTGCTCACTGGATCCCAGGAAGGAGAGCCTATTCAAAAAGGTTCATCCCCTGCCCTGTCCTGTTGGATGGCAGAGTCTCCTGGTATACTTCTGTGAGAATGGCTGGCTAGGGGTGGGCCCAGGAGGCTCCCTGTTCATCTGAGGTCTCTTTCTAGACTTCGGGTCACACTTGAGGCAGTTAAGGGCTGCTGTGTGCTGCTTAGAGGGTCTGGTCTTGTCTTTTTTGCCTGCGTCAGAGCAGAAAGGCCCCCTGCCCCCCTGGTCCAGGCTCACCCAGCCCCGCACTGCCCAGGCAGACTCAGGGTGCTGAATGGCTGATCTGGACCTGGTCCGTGCCTGGCCCCCAGCCTGGTGCCTGGTTCCTCACCCTCCTGTCACTGGCTAGGAAACCCTAGACCACGTCAGGGAGGGCACCACCACCGTTGGGTTTTACATCCAGATATTAATAAACAGCATTTTGGCATTTTCCCTTGTTCCTGGGTTTCTCTTTGTCTACGTGAGTGGACCGAAGTGGCCTACAGGTATTGCTCACACTTGCTAGTGATTTAACTCCTGCCGGACAGGGTGCCTCAGGCCTGGTAAACCTGCCAGGCTGGCTCCAGGGCCACTCGGGCCTCACCAGGCGTGGAGAGGTCAAGGGAGCAAAGAGATGGCAGCTGCCCCGTGCCCCCAGCTCCGCACCACCCGGAGAGCTGTGTGTGCGACACCCACCCCCAGCCCGGTGAGCGCCAGCGTCTGCCCACAGTGGCCACCCCCAGCTGTGTGCCAGCCTGCTGAAGGGCGGGCAGAGCGCCTGCTGCAGCGCTGAGCTATTTTCAGAAGCTGCCAGATTTCATTTGGCAGCGAGAATGTCGGGGAGGGGAGGGGGCGGGACGCTGGAGACTGTCTTTTGACTACTCCAGCAATGGAGCACCCTCTGCCCGCGGAAGCCCTTGCGGGCATCCTCGAGGGGGGCCCTGACTGTGGCAGATCCCCCAGCTGCTGTCCTCCCAGGTTCCCAAGAGCTCATCGGGTACCCACAGCACTGCCTCTCCACCTCCCTTCTCCTCAGGGTGTGGGGGAGGGTGCTGAGATGTTAGGAGGCAGGACAGGCAAGTCGCCTGAGCTGAGTGCTGCTTCCTAGCCTGGCGACCTTGGCCAAGCCTCCCAGCTTTCCTGCCTGGATTTCCTCGACTGTAGACTGGGCTTGATGGTGCCCACCCTGGGAAGTCACCTGGGAGATCCGAGCACATAACATGTGAAGCACTCAGCGGGGTGCCTGGCCCCTGTTTGCCACCCCAGCGTCCTTAACTGTAAGAAAGGAGAAAGGACCTGAAGTTTCTCAAAGAAAAAGCAGTCTATCCCCAAATCTACTACCTCTGAGACTTTCCACCTATAAAACCAGGGTTTCTACACCCGTGGGATCGTACTCTCAAGGGCCTGCTCTCTCGAACAGCGTCATATGGTTTTCCTAGACCTTGGTTCAAGCCCTGGCCTTCAAGGAAGGTGGCCCCTCCTTCTGAAGGGCCCATGGGCTCCCCAAAAGAGTTCTGGGGGCCTCACAGAGCGTGTGATTCAGACCAACCCTTGTTATGCACTCTGCTCAGTAAGATGCTGGCCAGATGCAAAGCCAGGTAAAGGCTATCTAGTTACAAAGCTGCAGCGGTGCAGCCCGGTTCCTTCCTTCCCTTGGTTGCTCAGTGCCTGCCGCCGGAGACCCTGTGCTGCATGTAAGGAAGGCAGGCATGGAGACAGAGGCTAGAGTCTCACCTCAGGGAGTTTCCACACATGAGGGAGAAGGACAAAATACCTCACAAATACATGTTGCATCACGGACTCGATGTGGTCTATGAAAGAAAGATATGACTTGAGAGGAAGTGTCACTGTGCAGTTGAAACCAAAGAGGGGATTTGGGCCCCACTGTCAGGAGGGTGCCTGATCAGTCGCAAGGTTGAAGGCAGAACCGCAGGGACCAGGACCTGAGGGACAGAGGGACTCTGTGTGCCCCTCACCTCTGCCTGTCTGTGCTTCTCCCGAGGTCTCAGTGTGGCTTGTCTGTGAAATGGGAACAAATCCTAACCATTAGCTGGTATGAGGTGATCAAAGAAGTCAAGGGGCCACATCAGCCTGTTCCAACACATGCATTTACGTGGGCTTCATGTGGCTTCCCCAGGAGCTTTCAATAAAGAATCGGTAAGAAATGTATTCATGTCTGTGTGTGTGAGTGCACAAGTATGTGTGCATGTGAGGCATTTCTTCCTAGTGATGATACCCCTGACCCAGCCAACAGCAGCATTCTCTGCCTTGCAAACCTGGCGCTGGCCGGCTTCCAGCGGTCTGGCTTATTGCTATTCCGCACCAGCCCCTTTCCACCCTGGATTCAGCCCCTCCACTGCAGCGTCAGAACTCAAAACGCAGCTTGCCGCAACCTCTGCAGGGGTCTTGATGCATCTGGGTCTGCTCTCTCTCTCTCTGGCAGACACGAGAGGGGGCACAGGTCGCTGTCCCCAGACCTGGCTGTGTTGCTCTGAGCCTTTGCATTCCTAGTGAATTCTCACAGATGCCCCCAAACCCAGCAGGATAAAACTCCCCTTTGTCCCTCCAGACAGCCTGCATGTTCATCCCTTGGAATGGAGGCCAGCAGGCAAGGATGGATCTGCGGAGCCCACCTCCCACCCTGTGTGTAGGGTGTGTGTGTGGGGTGGTTATTTAGTTTAGAGCCAGGAGATTTCATCTCTGATTTACATGAAGCCTTGGGCAAAGCTGTTCTACTTTTTGATGTCCCCATCAGTAAAATGAGATATTGATTAATCAGGGCCAGCTCCTCCCTGCTCCCTTGGTGGACAGCCTGCCACTGGTTGGTGGATTATGAGAATGCTCTGTGGCTTCAGGCAGATAATGTACTTTGTTGGGCCTCAGTATTCTTACCTCTTAAATGGGAGTAATCCTTATCAGGGTGGGTCAGGACTGCAGTGGAAAGGGGTGGCGGTGGCCAAGCCCCCAACGCTTGATCACCAATGCAGCTTAAGTCTCTGCTAGGTGCCTCACCCAGCTGTGAGGACTCTGTCGGTTCTGCCTTCTCTCTGTTTCCCCTGACCAGGAGAAAGAGCCAGTGACTTGAGGGAACCAGTTTCCAGGGATTCAGAGGCTCAGGTCAGAGCAGGTTAGTTGAGGTGTGGGGCCACCTGCTGGTCACCTGGTGAGTATTCAAAAGATGCCTACTATGTGCCAGAGCCTGAGGTAGCTGTGGTCCTGCCTAAGGGGAGGGGGAGACCACAGCATTGTAATGAACAGTCGCTGTTTACTGAGTGCCTCCTGTAGGCCAGGACCATGTGGGGGCTTTGCCTGGATCATCTCACTTAGTCCTCACATTCCCATCTCACAGATGGAGAAACTGAACCCTCGGGCTGTTAGCTGGAGGAAGTCGGAAGGAGGGATGGATACTACTTGTGGTTGGGAACAATCATAGAGGGCTTCCAAGAGGTGGTGTGAATTTGAAGGGCAAATCTGGATAGAAGAGATTTGGGAAAAGGACATTTCACCTGACAGGCATAGGGTGAGGTAAGGTGAGAAGGTAGGAGTGGGGTGTGCCTGCGAAGACCAGAGAAAAGTCTCTTGAATAAATGAGAGGCAGGAGGTCTCTCATTTCCTCATCTCATCTCCTGTAGGAAGTTAGGGTGGGAGCCTTAGGGGTGAGAAGTGAGCACTTGCTGGTAGCTTCTCTGTCTTAGCTCTCCTAGGCCAATATCGTGTGTGGAGGATGCATCGTCCATGTCTCCCTTCCCTAGAGGGACACCTGACTCTTGATGCTAGGCTGTCAAACAATCTGTCCACCTGCTCTTGCCGGTATGGCCTTTTCAGGCAGTTCCAGAGTTAGATCTTTTTGCACTGGACTCCCTGGACCTCGGGATGTGGCCTGTGCTTCCAACAGAGCTATCCTATGTATCGGATTTTCTTCTGAGATTTAATTTGAACAAGAGTTTATGTACTTTAGGAAAGTTTATGGGGAACTTTCCTGGTGGTGCAGTGATTAAGACTCTGTGCTACCAATGCAGGGGACATAAGTTCAATCCCTGGTCAGGAAACAAAGATCCCACATACCATGTGGTACAGCCAAAAATTTTTTTTTTATATTGTGGACCATTGAACAAGACACTTAATATTTATCATAAATCCTGTAGTATGATTCCCTTTCATGGATGGGAAACCAAGGCTCAGCATGACTTAGTAGCTTGCCAAGGTCCACGATTGGGCTCTGATATGGAAAAATGGCCAGGGATTCAGAGGCTCAGGTCAGAGCAGGTTAGTTGAGGTGTGGGGCCACCTGCTGGTCACCTGGTGAGTATTCAAAAGATGCCTACTATGTGCCAGAGCCTGAGGTAGCTGTGGTCCTGCCTAAGGAGGGGAGACCACAGCATTGTAATGAACAGTCGCTGTTTACTGAGTGCCTCCTGTAGGCCAGGACCATGTGGGGGCTTTGCCTGGATCATCTCACTTAGTCCTCACATTCCCATCTCACAGATGGAGAAACTGAACCCTCGGGCTGTTAGCTGGAGGAAGTCGGAAGGAGGGATGGATACTACTTGTGGTTGGGAACAATCATAGAGGGCTTCCAAGAGGTGGTGTGAATTTGAAGGGCAAATCTGGATAGAAGAGATTTGGGAAAAGGACATTTCACCTGACAGGCATAGGGTGAGGTAAGGTGAGAAGGTAGGAGTGGGGTGTGCCTGCGAAGACCAGAGAAAAGTCTCTTGAATAAATGAGAGGCAGGAGGTCTCTCATTTCCTCATCTCATCTCCTGTAGGAAGTTAGGGTGGGAGCCTTAGGGGTGAGAAGTGAGCACTTGCTGGTAGCTTCTCTGTCTTAGCTCTCCTAGGCCAATATCGTGTGTGGAGGATGCATCGTCCATGTCTCCCTTCCCTAGAGGGACACCTGACTCTTGATGCTAGGCTGTCAAACAATCTGTCCACCTGCTCTTGCCGGTATGGCCTTTTCAGGCAGTTCCAGAGTTAGATCTTTTTGCACTGGACTCCCTGGACCTCGGGATGTGGCCTGTGCTTCCAACAGAGCTATCCTATGTATCGGATTTTCTTCTGAGATTTAATTTGAACAAGAGTTTATGTACTTTAGGAAAGTTTATGGGGAACTTTCCTGGTGGTGCAGTGATTAAGACTCTGTGCTACCAATGCAGGGGACATAAGTTCAATCCCTGGTCAGGAAACAAAGATCCCACATACCATGTGGTACAGCCAAAAATTTTTTTTTTATATTGTGGACCATTGAACAAGACACTTAATATTTATCATAAATCCTGTAGTATGATTCCCTTTCATGGATGGGAAACCAAGGCTCAGCATGACTTAGTAGCTTGCCAAGGTCCACGATTGGGCTCTGATATGGAAAAATGGCCTCAAGATTGTCCTTTCTCCCACTGTCCTCAGAAGGCCCAGACTCCATGGGGACAGGCAGGGAGTAGCTGCCTGTATTATCTGATGGTCTGCAAACAAGTGTTACAAAGCGGGACAGAGATGATGGGGTGATCGTGACTCTCTTAGGCAGGATTGCTTTACTCTTTCTAATGGGGAGTTGAGAGAAACTTGGGACAAAAAGGAAGTGATGGGGATGGGGAGACACTGGGGAGTCTGCTTCATCCACAAATACCAACCCCTGCTGCAGGGCCAGTGTGGATAAAACAGAGTACGCCCCCGGACCCACCCTCAGCCTTCAGCCGTACTCACATCAAGTCAGAGAGACCAGCAAGCCAATTAGCCATCAGGCCTGGCAGCAATCCTCTGTGCAGAGCAAGGAGGGCCCTTCAGCCATGCTCTGGACTCACCCCGAGTGTGGAGAACCTCACTAGTGCAGCCTCACTTCTGGTTGATGGGACCTTGACTCCTGGACCATATGTCTCCCTAGTGAGGAGATATTGGGCTACCCAGCTCTGGGCCTGCCCTGCTCCAGTCACATGCTGGAGCCCATGTTTTGAGCATTTAGAGTGTACCAGATGTCTCATATGTGACTTTTACTGTTCTGTACAGATGAAATCACTGAGGCTTGAGTAGCATGGGGATAAACTCACTTTTTTGATGCTAGGCTGTCAAACAATCTGTCCACCTGCTCTTGCCGGTATGGCCTTTTCAGGCAGTTCCAGAGTTAGATCTTTTTGCACTGGACTCCCTGGACCTCGGGATGTGGCCTGTGCTTCCAACAGAGCTATCCTATGTATCGGATTTTCTTCTGAGATTTAATTTGAACAAGAGTTTATGTACTTTAGGAAAGTTTATGGGGAACTTTCCTGGTGGTGCAGTGATTAAGACTCTGTGCTACCAATGCAGGGGACATAAGTTCAATCCCTGGTCAGGAAACAAAGATCCCACATACCATGTGGTACAGCCAAAAATTTTTTTTTTATATTGTGGACCATTGAACAAGACACTTAATATTTAT
Organism: Tragulus kanchil; assembly: GCA_022376925.1. Taxonomy (NCBI): domain Eukaryota; kingdom Metazoa; phylum Chordata; class Mammalia; order Artiodactyla; family Tragulidae; genus Tragulus; species Tragulus kanchil. The sequence continues at coordinate 214,537,035 of JAIOJX010000030.1, read as the reverse complement.
CATAAATCCTGTAGTATGATTCCCTTTCATGGATGGGAAACCAAGGCTCAGCATGACTTAGTAGCTTGCCAAGGTCCACGATTGGGCTCTGATATGGAAAAATGGCCTCAAGATTGTCCTTTCTCCCACTGTCCTCAGAAGGCCCAGACTCCATGGGGACAGGCAGGGAGTAGCTGCCTGTATTATCTGATGGTCTGCAAACAAGTGTTACAAAGCGGGACAGAGATGATGGGGTGATCGTGACTCTCTTAGGCAGGATTGCTTTACTCTTTCTAATGGGGAGTTGAGAGAAACTTGGGACAAAAAGGAAGTGATGGGGATGGGGAGACACTGGGGAGTCTGCTTCATCCACAAATACCAACCCCTGCTGCAGGGCCAGTGTGGATAAAACAGAGTACGCCCCCGGACCCACCCTCAGCCTTCAGCCGTACTCACATCAAGTCAGAGAGACCAGCAAGCCAATTAGCCATCAGGCCTGGCAGCAATCCTCTGTGCAGAGCAAGGAGGGCCCTTCAGCCATGCTCTGGACTCACCCCGAGTGTGGAGAACCTCACTAGTGCAGCCTCACTTCTGGTTGATGGGACCTTGACTCCTGGACCATATGTCTCCCTAGTGAGGAGATATTGGGCTACCCAGCTCTGGGCCTGCCCTGCTCCAGTCACATGCTGGAGCCCATGTTTTGAGCATTTAGAGTGTACCAGATGTCTCATATGTGACTTTTACTGTTCTGTACAGATGAAATCACTGAGGCTTGAGTAGCATGGGGATAAAGTGCTGAGGTTCCTACATGTGGTGAGTGGCTGGGGAGGGATCTGAACGCAGGATCTTGGGGCTGCATGTTGTTTAATCATGAAATCATGTCTGACTCTTTGCAACCCTGTGGACTATAGCCCACCAGGCTCCTCTGTCCATGGGATTTTCCAGGCAAGAATACTGGAGTGGCTTACCAGTTCCTTCTCTGTGAGGCTCTATGATCCCTAACAGAAGTGCTGTCCCTCTCCAAAGACCATGCCTGACTGCTTCTCTGATCTTCTGTGTCCCCGGCTACCAGAGGAAGGGCCCTTGGAAGGAGGGCTCTCATGCTCTCTGGCCTTCCAAACTTTGACAGGGAGTGTCAGGCATGTGTCAGCATGGTTGAAGGCCAAGGCATTTCCCTGCAGATGAGATGGAAGTTGAGCTGGGTTACACAGCCTGCAGCGCCTACCAGCTCTGCTCCGTGACCACGGACAACTCCCTTTACTCCTCTGAGCCCATCTCCTGGTTAGAACATGTGGACAGCAACGCCTGCCCCCTGGACCACAAGACTGTGAAAGGTAAGGCACGATGCCCCGCAGAGCTCTCAGCCTATCCTAGGTCCTTGAAAATGTCACATCACACAAGAGACTGTAGGGTTTGATGGTGTATTGGGATGGATTGAGTTGTAGGCTAAAAGCCATCAGAGAGGAGGCTGTCTTCCTGGGAAAAGCTGCAGTCAGTATGCTGTCCATCTGCCCTGGTAAACTCTCTCTGGAGGTCCTGTCAGGCGGGAGCCCAGTGGGCTGCACAGCAGGTCTGGCCGTGGCTGTTGGGGAGACAGCAAGGCAGAGGAGGCAGTGAAAGGAGGTTCAGAGAACTCCTCAGTAGGTCTTGAAGGTATTCAGGGAATGTGGAGCACCACACCACCCAGGTGATGAGAATGGGCTGACCTAGTGTGTCTACTCAGGAAAAGCCTCTTTGACTATTGACCGGGGCACTCCAAGATAAAACTCTTTCTTTAAGACAGAGTTCATAGCCAAAGTGGGTGACGAACAGGGACAGGAGAGTCAGGAAAGGTTTCTGAGGATGGGGAATGATGCTGAGGAAGAAAAACTAGAAGTTGCTGTGAGAACAGGAGGAAGGGTATTCCAGGCAGAGAGAAAAGCAAGTGTAAAGGCCCTGGGGCTGAAAAGATCTTCAGGTATCTGAGGAGCAAAAATTAGTGCAGTATGCCTGGAGTGTGGTCCAGCCTCTCTTGAACAGAAGGTTGTGGACAGCCTTATGGGGCCCCAGGAAATTGGGCTTTTTGGAGATGATTTCTATAGGCTCTGCCACTGACCACCCATAGCAGGACTCAGGGCAGCTTGGCCAGATGTGAATCAACCCTTACCTGGCCCTGAACTCCATGGAGATGGCTTTAATATCTAACCATTGACAATAAATGGAAGTCACTAAACTGTGGTGCAAAGCTTGATGGGGCTGTTGACATCAGCAAGGCCAGTAGCTGTGTCTATTTTTACACGGAGAAGGTGTAATGACATATAACTTACCTCTGCATGTAGATTCTATGGAGCTATGGCCTTGCCCTCTGCTCCTGGGAGAGAGGGGACCAGTTCCTCTTAGTGAGCTCCTGTAAATGGGGTTCAATCTTATGGGAATTACATGAATACTCAGGCAAGGCGGTGCTGGGGTGTGGGGTGCACAGAGTGAAAACCAACACAGATGTGGTTCTGACGTGGCTTTGAGAGCTGGAGTGGATGAATAGATGGAATCTGAGAAGGTCAGAGCTGGAAAGTGCCTTAGTGCATTTAATCCCATCTTATAAATGAGTAAATGGAGGCTCATAAGCCGGCCTTTCAGGCTAGACTGCCCCCTACGTGCAGTCTCCCTTCGGGCTTTCCAGGGTTGAAATTCTGAGTCCAATAGGCAAGGCCTGGCTTGGTCCTGATGAATGGACCAAATCAAATAACATGAAGAATGCTCTCAGGCCTGATTTATCCAACCTGTCTAACGACATCCATGCTGCATCTGAGTCCAAACTTCAGTTTTCATAACAAATAGCATTGCGTCTATGATGGGCTTTAATAACAGTCTGTAGCTTTGCTGGCCACTGTTATAATCCAACAGGTAGCCTCCAAAGTTTGATTCTTTGCTACATTTTGTATAAAATAAAATATAAAATATAAAACTAGATAATTTAACATATGGTAATGTATATGTTCCCATGCTACTCTCTAAATCCTCCAATAAAATTTTTTTTAATTAGATAATTTTGAACTAATGTATATATGCATATAACCAGGATCCCAGTCAGGATATAGAGTATTTGCATCCCCTCAGAAAAAAACTCCAATTACCCCCATCACATAATACCAATCTGATTTCTATCATCATAGATAGGATTTGCCTAGCCTAGAAGTTCATATCAATGAAATTATACAGTATGGAATTAGATAGCTTTTTTGCATCTGGCTTATTTTGCTTCATTTGAGATTTGTCCATGGTTATGCAGTAGCAGTTCTTTCCTTTTTATTGTTTCTTCTTTTTTTCAAAATTTGGTCTCTTCTATTGATTTTTTTAATCCATTTATTTTCATCCGTCTCTATTCTTTGGCCTGTGTGGGCCTCCCATGGCAGTGGCCTCTCTCGCAGAGCATTGGCTCTGGGCGCGTGTGCTCAGGCGCTGGCTCATAATTGGACACAGCGGTCCAGCCGCTCCACGGCACGTGAGCTCCTGTAAATGGGGTTCAATCTTATGGGAATTACATGAATACTCAGGCAAGGCGGTGCTGGGGTGTGGGGTGCACAGAGTGAAAACCAACACAGATGTGGTTCTGACGTGGCTTTGAGAGCTGGAGTGGATGAATAGATGGAATCTGAGAAGGTCAGAGCTGGAAAGTGCCTTAGTGCATTTAATCCCATCTTATAAATGAGTAAATGGAGGCTCATAAGCCGGCCTTTCAGGCTAGACTGCCCCCTACGTGCAGTCTCCCTTCGGGCTTTCCAGGGTTGAAATTCTGAGTCCAATAGGCAAGGCCTGGCTTGGTCCTGATGAATGGACCAAATCAAATAACATGAAGAATGCTCTCAGGCCTGATTTATCCAACCTGTCTAACGACATCCATGCTGCATCTGAGTCCAAACTTCAGTTTTCATAACAAATAGCATTGCGTCTATGATGGGCTTTAATAACAGTCTGTAGCTTTGCTGGCCACTGTTATAATCCAACAGGTAGCCTCCAAAGTTTGATTCTTTGCTACATTTTGTATAAAATAAAATATAAAATATAAAACTAGATAATTTAACATATGGTAATGTATATGTTCCCATGCTACTCTCTAAATCCTCCAATAAAATTTTTTTTAATTAGATAATTTTGAACTAATGTATATATGCATATAACCAGGATCCCAGTCAGGATATAGAGTATTTGCATCCCCTCAGAAAAAAACTCCAATTACCCCCATCACATAATACCAATCTGATTTCTATCATCATAGATAGGATTTGCCTAGCCTAGAAGTTCATATCAATGAAATTATACAGTATGGAATTAGATAGCTTTTTTGCATCTGGCTTATTTTGCTTCATTTGAGATTTGTCCATGGTTATGCAGTAGCAGTTCTTTCCTTTTTATTGTTTCTTCTTTTTTTCAAAATTTGGTCTCTTCTATTGATTTTTTTAATCCATTTATTTTCATCCGTCTCTATTCTTTGGCCTGTGTGGGCCTCCCATGGCAGTGGCCTCTCTCGTTGCAGAGCATTGGCTCTGGGCGCGTGTGCTCCAGAGCGCTGGCTCATAATTGGACACAGCGGTCCAGCCGCTCCACGGCACGTGGGATCTTCCTGGGCGGGGATTGAACCAGTGCCCCTTGTACTGCAAGGCAGACTCTCTGCCCACTGGACCACCAGGGAAGCCCTATTGTGCCTTTTTGTTGCTGAAGAATATTCTATTTTATGAATGTTCCACAATTTGGTGAGTATCTGATTCTAGTTTTTGGCCATTATGAGTAAATCTGCTGTGAACATTCATGTAGAAGTCTTTGTGTGGACATATGCTTTCATTTCTTTTGTGTAAATACTTAAGACTGAAATGACTAGTCAATACTGAGGGAAATTTCTGGACAGATATTAAGTGTATGCTTAACTTTTTGAGAAACTGACAGATTTCAAGAGTGGTTGTATCAGTTTATATTCCCACCAGCCATTTATGAGACTTCCAGGTATTCCACGTCCTCATCGACACTTGGTATCGTCAGTCCATTTTATCTTAGCTATTCTGATGAATATGTAGTGTTACTTCATTGGCATTTTAGTTTGCCTTTTCCTGACAATTAATGATGTAAGGTATTTAATCCTGTGGTTATTGGCCAATGACATATCTGTTCAAGTCTGTAGCTTATTTTCAAGCATGGAGTTGTTTGTCTTCTTTATTACTGACTTCTGGGAGGTCTTTATCTGTTCCGGATATACATCCATTGTCAAAGGATATGAATTGGGAATGTTTTTTCCTACACCAGGGCTTACCTACTCATTTTCATATGGTGCTTTTGATAAGCAGTTTTTAGTTTTTTTTTGAAATTCAATGTATCATTGTTTGCTTTTATGATTCGTGTCTTCCTGACCTGTTTAAGACATTTTTAGTTATCCCAAAGTCACAGAGAAATTCTTCAATTTTTTCCCCCTCTCCTAGAATCTGTATAATTTTAGCTTCTGCATTTGGGACTGTGTGCCATCTGTAATTGATTTCTGAATATGGTAAGAGCTCAGGATTGAGATTTATATTTTTCCATATGGATATCTAGACAGCAGCAATCTTTCTTCTTTTTAATTTTTGACTGCATTGGGTCTTTGTTGCTGCACATGGACTTTCTCTAGTTGTGGCGGGTGGGGGCTGCTCTTCTTTGCACTCTGTGGGGTTCTTATTGTGGTGGCTTGTCTTGTTGTGGAGCACAGGCTCTAGGCACATGGGCTTCCGTAGTTGCAGCTCTCGGGCTCCAGAGTGCGGACTCAGTAGTTGTGGCACAGTTGCTCCATGGCTGCCGAGGCTTAGTTGCTCCATGGCTGCCCAGCAAGTAGAATATTCCTGGACCCGGGGTTGAACCTGTGTCCCCTGCGATGGCAGGCAGATTCTCAAGTAATGGGCCACCAGGGAAGTCCCAAAAGCAGCCGTCTTGAAGAAAAATGAGTATTTCTTACTATGGGACTCATCACAAACAACTTACTTGCGTATAGATCTGGACTCTTTCATTGATTGTCTGTATATTTGCCAATATCATACTGTCTTAACTACACTCAGTCCATCAATATGGCATAGCTTCCTATTTATTTAGGTCTTTTTTAATGTTTCTCAGCAATATTTTATAGTCTTGCACATTCAGTATTTTTAGTTTTCAGATTCTATCCTAAGTAGAATTAAAAAACATTTAATTGCCTGATAGTTTATTCCTATTTTATGAATAGTTTATAAAAATGCAATTGATTTTTATATATTGATCTGTATTCTGTGACATTGTTAAATTTTCTTGTTAGCTCTGGTAGTTTTCCAGGTTCACAGTAATGTTACCTGTGAAGAACGAGAGCTTTACTTCTTTCTTTTCAGTCTTTATGGCTTTCTCTCTCTTGTCTCTGCACCTGTTGGGACGTTTTTTTTTTAACTAACTTTTTTTTTTTTGGCTACTTCTATTGGTCTTTCATTTATTTCCATCTTTGTTCTTTGGCCTCTGTGGGCCTCCCATCGCAGTGGCCTCTCTTGCTGCAGAGCACTGGCTCTAGGTGCATACGCTCCAGAGCTTTGGCTTGGTAGTTGGACCCATCGGTTCAGCCGCTCCGCAGCACATGGGATCTTCCCAGGCCAGGGATTGAACCAGTGCCCCTTGCACTGCAAGGCAGTGTCTTTACCCACTGGACCACCAGGGGAGCCCCAAGACTTCTGATACATGTAGAGTAGTGGTGGGAGCAGAGCAAGAATGAGTGGCCAGGCTTTGTTTCTTGGGAGGCCCTTCTCTCTACAACGGGGATGCCATGCTGTGATTTACTTAAAAACAAACATCTCTGGCTTCCTGGGAAGAACTGTAACAGCAAAAGGGGGAAGCAGAGAGACTGATAAGGAGGATGCAGATTTTTGAGTGAGAGAGGCAGGTAGTTTAGGCTGGAATGATGGGAGATCTGGGATATATTTGGAGTTGGAGCCATAGAATTCACTGTGGAGGAAGGAGAGGGGAACCAAAGAGGATGCTGGAGTATAGCCTTGAGCTGCTGGGGGTATGAGGATGGAGATACTGTCTGTTGAGATGAGAAAAGTGGGGCTGAGGGTGCATTCTGGCCTTTCTTTTTTGTTTATTTATTTTTGTTGTGCTGGGTCTTCACTGCTGTGAGGGCTTTTTTCTAGCTGTAGAGAGTGGGGGCTCCTCTCTGGTTGTAGTGGCTTCTCTTGTTGCCCTGGGGCATGTGGGCCATTGTAATGGTGGCTCCCAGGCTCTAGAATATAGGCTTAATAGTTGTGGTGCACGGGCTTAGTTGCTCCACGGCATGGGTGATCCTCCGAACCCAAGGATTGAACCCGTGTCTCCTCCATTGCCAGGCGGATTCTTTACCACTGAACCACCAGGGAAACCCCTTGACCACTTTCATTTCAGGATACTATTAGACATTCACGGTCTCAGGAGGACAGCTGGAATGATGGAACTTGAGGCATGGCTTTTGGGTAACATCACGATTTAGATGAAATGTCAAACCGCAAGACCAAAGAAGAGAGAAGAGAACGTGGAGAAGGATGAAAAGGAGACTTCATCTGGTGTAGAGGTTGGGGAGATCTGAAGGAGCCAGGAAAGTAGACTGAGAGAGATCAGTGGAGTAGAGGAGAACCTGTATATAAAAAAGTATATAGCTTTTTTGAAGTCTTGAGAAGGCAGTGTCCCAAGACAGGGGTGGTCACTGTGTTGAAAGCTGTTAAGCAAGAAAACTAGGACAGGGCTTCCCCTGGTGGTCCAGTGGATAAGGACACCGCCTTGCAGTGCAAGGGGCTCCGGTTCGATCCCTGGCCTGGGAAGATCTCACGTGCCGCGGAGCGGCTGGACTGATGTGTCTAATCACCGAGCCGGAGCTCTGGAGCGCATGCGCGCAGAGCTGGAGCTCTGCGACAACAGAGGCCACCGCGATGGGAGGCCCGCAGGAGCCAAAGAACAAAGACGGATGAAAATAGAGAAATGAAAGACCAATAGAAGTGGCCCGCCCGCTCCCCTCCCTCCCCAACCTGACCCCTGCCCCCGCCCAAAGTAAATAAATAAATAAATCTTTTTAAAAAAAAAAGAAAACAAGGACAGGGAAACAACCATAGGACGTTCTGTCACAGACATCTTTGATGACCTCCACACAGGCACTGATATGCTCTAGTGGGGCTGAAAGCTCAACTGGGGAGGTGGGAAACACAGACAAGAAAGTGGCAGCAGTGAGCACAGAGAAGAGAGTGGTGATCTTTCTCCAAGAGCCCAGTGAGGGGCCTTGAGAGCTCTAGGGGTTTGCTGAGGGACCAACGCTCTCACTGGCCTTGTGAAAAGACGAGTGAGCCCTGGGCTCTGGAACTTATGGCCTGGGCCAGCCGGCATGGATGAGTAGGTAAGACAGGCTGGGAGGAAGGTGAATAGCCACAGGACTCCGTGCCCAGTACTGATTCCAGCTTTTAAGAAGTCCACTGCGCTCACCAGGAACCCCAAGAACCACTTTCATTTCAGGATACTATTAGACATTCACGGTCTCAGGAGGACAGCTGGAATGATGGAACTTGAGGCATGGCTTTTGGGTAACATCACGATTTAGATGAAATGTCAAACCGCAAGACCAAAGAAGAGAGAAGAGAACGTGGAGAAGGATGAAAAGGAGACTTCATCTGGTGTAGAGGTTGGGGAGATCTGAAGGAGCCAGGAAAGTAGACTGAGAGAGATCAGTGGAGTAGAGGAGAACCTGTATATAAAAAAGTATATAGCTTTTTTGAAGTCTTGAGAAGGCAGTGTCCCAAGACAGGGGTGGTCACTGTGTTGAAAGCTGTTAAGCAAGAAAACTAGGACAGGGCTTCCCCTGGTGGTCCAGTGGATAAGGACACCGCCTTGCAGTGCAAGGGGCTCCGGTTCGATCCCTGGCCTGGGAAGATCTCACGTGCCGCGGAGCGGCTGGACTGATGTGTCTAATCACCGAGCCGGAGCTCTGGAGCGCATGCGCGCAGAGCTGGAGCTCTGCGACAACAGAGGCCACCGCGATGGGAGGCCCGCAGGAGCCAAAGAACAAAGACGGATGAAAATAGAGAAATGAAAGACCAATAGAAGTGGCCCGCCCGCTCCCCTCCCTCCCCAACCTGACCCCTGCCCCCCGCCCAAAGTAAATAAATAAATAAATCTTTTTAAAAAAAAAAGAAAACAAGGACAGGGAAACAACCATAGGACGTTCTGTCACAGACATCTTTGATGACCTCCACACAGGCACTGATATGCTCTAGTGGGGCTGAAAGCTCAACTGGGGAGGTGGGAAACACAGACAAGAAAGTGGCAGCAGTGAGCACAGAGAAGAGAGTGGTGATCTTTCTCCAAGAGCCCAGTGAGGGGCCTTGAGAGCTCTAGGGGTTTGCTGAGGGACCAACGCTCTCACTGGCCTTGTGAAAAGACGAGAGTGAGCCCTGGGCTCTGGAACTTATGGCCTGGGCCAGCCGGCATGGATGAGTAGGTAAGACAGGCTGGGGAGAGGGGAAAGGATGAAATAGCCACAGGACTCCGTGCCCAGTACTGATTCCAGCTTTTAAGAAGTCCACTATGCGCTCACCAGGAGGGATGGACTCCAAGGAGGGTGGGAGGATGGACTGAAGAGCACTGCCCATCTCTCCACGTCCTGCCTATGTGTGCTGTTTTCCTGGGAAAGCGTCACTGGTTTCTGTAAGTTTGTCAAACAAGGACCGCATATGCTTTGGGAAAGTTGTAGAAAAGAGGGAAAGATTAACTTGGTGTATTTGATTCTGGTTTGTTTCTACATGCAATTGTTCTTACATAATTATAACCATGCTGTGAGCAGAGTTTTGGGCCTGATTATTTTTCCCTGAATGTTACATAATAGACTTTCTCCATGTTGATATATAGCTTTCCTTGGTGTTATCGGTTGCATAAGCCCCATGTTCAGTGAATTCATCCCCTACTGGGGGTCATTTGGGCCACTTTTAGTATTTACGGACAGTGCCCCATTGGATATCTAGGTGTGTGGAGTTTTCCCTGCATCCGTTGTCACAGAACTAACATTTTGGGGGTTTGTGATACCCACTTGCTATATTGCTGGTTGGGAGTCAGCTACTCCCACCCTGCTGAGAAAACACTACATGAGGCAGCCTACTCTCATATTCCTAACTGCCTGCACACTGTCACTTAAAATGTTTCTTTTTATCTGATGGGCTCAAGAAGGGGTCTCATTCTAGCTCCAAGCTGTCTTTCTGAGGACTTCCCCAGTGGTCCAGTGGCTAAGTCTTGGCCTTCCAATGCAGGGGGTGCAGGTTCAATCTCTGTTTGGGGAGCTAAGATCCCACAGGCCTCGCGGCCAAAAAAAATCAAAAGGCATAAACAACAGAAGCAATGTTGTAACTAATTCAATAAAGACTGTAAAAATGGCCCACATAAAAAAATCTTTTAAAAATAGCTGTCTTTCTTGAAGGTTATAGAAGATACTGATTTTCCCACATGTTCACTTACTAATTCTTTTTCTCCTCATGGGAGGAAGCAGATCCTGTCAAAGGACCCACACTTGTGCTCTTCCAATGGAATGTCTGAATGGTCCCCCCGGCCCTGGTGGAGATATCCTTATCCACTGTAATAATCCATAGTGTCTTCCTGGACAGTTCCTCCCCAAAACCGTCCCCATTGCCTCTTCTTTCACTGCCCCAGCCTGTTTTTACAGTCACCTCCTTCCTCCTGGGGGTCTCACATAGTTCCTGCTGCCCAATTTTCAGTGTCTCTCCCAGGCCAGACCCTCATCCCCACATCAGGGAACCATGGAATAGTCCCAGCAGTGTCTCAGCCTGCTGCACAGTCTCCTCTCAGCCATCATCAACTCTGCCCTGGCTGCCTGCCCTGGCAGAGCCTTTGGGAAACATGCCTTGACCAACTGATCAATCTGGTCTCTACTGACTGCTGGGAACTCTGTCATCTGCTTCTACCCACCTGCCGCCTGCTCTGAGGAACTCTTGGGCTCCAGTCACGCCGGCCTCTTTACTGCTTCCTGCCGTCTTTTTTTTTTTTTTTTGGCCACTTCTATTGGTCTTTCATTTATTTATTTTCATCCATCTTTGTTCCTTGGCCTGTGTGGGCCTCCCATCGTAGTGGCCTCTCTCGCTGAAGAGCACCGGCTCTGGGCACATGCACTCCAGAGCTCCGGCTCGGTAGTTGGACACATTGGTCCAGCCACTCCGCGGCACGTGGGATCTTCCCAGGCCAGGGATCGAACCGGCGCCCCTTGCACTGCAAGGCGGTGTCCTTACCCACTAGACCACTGGGGAAGCCCCTGCCTGTCTTTGCTTCACTGCTCTGTGCCTTGGTTCATGAAGCCTCCATCAAGAGTGCCCCCCGTTACTCCTAAATCGCTCTCGTCCTCTGTGATCTTGTCTCTTCAACTGAGCCTTCGTGGATTTTTCTGATCTACTTGACCCCCTGAATGTCTATAGCATATAGATTCTACAGAGAGCTCTTTGAGAGGGGTCGCAGTAAGTAATCCCCATTCCCAATTCAGCTTTGGAAGAACTCGGAAATAAAACCCAGATGGAGATCAAAGCATCACCTTCCTCACTGACGAGGGCTGGGAGGAAGAAGAAGTTTAGTGTGAGGATGCATGAACCATTGAACTGAGCCCAGAACTACGGGCTCTTCCAATGGAATGTCTGAATGGTCCCCCCGGCCCTGGTGGAGATATCCTTATCCACTGTAATAATCCATAGTGTCTTCCTGGACAGTTCCTCCCCAAAACCGTCCCCATTGCCTCTTCTTTCACTGCCCCAGCCTGTTTTTACAGTCACCTCCTTCCTCCTGGGGGTCTCACATAGTTCCTGCTGCCCAATTTTCAGTGTCTCTCCCAGGCCAGACCCTCATCCCCACATCAGGGAACCATGGAATAGTCCCAGCAGTGTCTCAGCCTGCTGCACAGTCTCCTCTCAGCCATCATCAACTCTGCCCTGGCTGCCTGCCCTGGCAGAGCCTTTGGGAAACATGCCTTGACCAACTGATCAATCTGGTCTCTACTGACTGCTGGGAACTCTGTCATCTGCTTCTACCCACCTGCCGCCTGCTCTGAGGAACTCTTGGGCTCCAGTCACGCCGGCCTCTTTACTGCTTCCTGCCGTCTTTTTTTTTTTTTTTTTGGCCACTTCTATTGGTCTTTCATTTATTTATTTTCATCCATCTTTGTTCCTTGGCCTGTGTGGGCCTCCCATCGTAGTGGCCTCTCTCGCTGAAGAGCACCGGCTCTGGGCACATGCACTCCAGAGCTCCGGCTCGGTAGTTGGACACATTGGTCCAGCCACTCCGCGGCACGTGGGATCTTCCCAGGCCAGGGATCGAACCGGCGCCCCTTGCACTGCAAGGCGGTGTCCTTACCCACTAGACCACTGGGGAAGCCCCTGCCTGTCTTTGCTTCACTGCTCTGTGCCTTGGTTCATGAAGCCTCCATCAAGAGTGCCCCCCGTTACTCCTAAATCGCTCTCGTCCTCTGTGATCTTGTCTCTTCAACTGAGCCTTCGTGGATTTTTCTGATCTACTTGACCCCCTGAATGTCTATAGCATATAGATTCTACAGAGAGCTCTTTGAGAGGGCTCTCAATAAGTAATCCCCCATTCCCAATTCAGCTTTGGAAGAACTCGGGAAATAAAAACCCAGATGGAGATCAAAGCATCACCTTCCTCACTGACGAGGGCTGGGAGGAAGAAGAAGTTTAGTGTGAGGATGCATGAACCATTGAACTGAGCCCAGAACTAGGTTCTCATCTTCTTTGTCCCTTAGTCTCACTTGTTCTGGGTGAGTGAGGATGGGGGTACCACAACTAGTGGGAACCCGCACATGGAAGGGAACATCGGAAGGAAGTGAGAAATCCACTCTATTCCCCACAGTCATTTCCCCCGGAAGAAGTGGGGAATCCTATCTTGAATTATTTTCTAGCCCCTTTCAGTGGGTTTGTTGCTTCCCCTCCCCTGTGAACTCCTTAAGACTCAGGTAGGCCTAATTCCTCACACTGCCTTCTAGTGGATGAAGAGGACTTGCTTTTAGGCAGCCCCACCTCTTTCCTGTATACACGACCCAGCTAAGTTTGAAATTCTGTTCTGAAGGCTTCATTTCTCTATCAATGCTGGCCTCAGTCGATGCAGACCCTGTGGGAGTGGGTACGGGTGGAATGACTGTCATTAACTCGGGCCTCCTGAAGGCCGGCTTACATGGGGCTGCAGGGCGTGAGAGTGCAGTTAGTCTTGGTATCCTCGTAGTTGGAACGAGGAGACAGCCAAACAAGCAGTTGGTATGGCACAGACATGCTCTGCTGAACTCACGACTGTGCTAAGTGCCTCCTTTGGGCCTTTCCTGGACCGAGTGATGAATAACTAGGTCATTCAAGGTTTGGGGGATTAATTGTTTTCGGCTGGGCAGGAGTTTCTGTGGACAGAGCCAGGTTACAGACTGCTGCTCCATTGGCTGCTGCTTTCTAGAGGAATTGGAGCCCTCGCACGATTTGAAGCCCACCTGGTAAGGCTTGGATTCCAGAGCTGTGGGTGCACACACATCATTGCACCATGTAGCGTTAGAAAAAGATTTCTCTAAAAATAACTACCGAGGAATATTTAATTTGATAGCAAGACTGTGACTAATGCATGAAACAGAGAGAGTCTGTGTGACAAGACACAGTACAATAATGGGGAGAAATTCATGTTTGACCTTTATACCAGTGCAAAATGAAACAGACCTGAGCCTTGGCAGCTGAGGCTCCAGGGGAAGTGGCTGTGAGCAGCGGGTATGGTGGTCACGGAGACCTTCCTCACTGACGAGGGCTGGGAGGAAGAAGAAGTTTAGTGTGAGGATGCATGAACCATTGAACTGAGCCCAGAACTAGGTTCTCATCTTCTTTGTCCCTTAGTCTCACTTGTTCTGGGTGAGTGAGGATGGGGGTACCACAACTAGTGGGAACCCGCACATGGAAGGGAACATCGGAAGGAAGTGAGAAATCCACTCTATTCCCCACAGTCATTTCCCCCGGAAGAAGTGGGGAATCCTATCTTGAATTATTTTCTAGCCCCTTTCAGTGGGTTTGTTGCTTCCCCTCCCCTGTGAACTCCTTAAGACTCAGGTAGGCCTAATTCCTCACACTGCCTTCTAGTGGATGAAGAGGACTTGCTTTTAGGCAGCCCCACCTCTTTCCTGTATACACGACCCAGCTAAGTTTGAAATTCTGTTCTGAAGGCTTCATTTCTCTATCAATGCTGGCCTCAGTCGATGCAGACCCTGTGGGAGTGGGTACGGGTGGAATGACTGTCATTAACTCGGGCCTCCTGAAGGCCGGCTTACATGGGGCTGCAGGGCGTGAGAGTGCAGTTAGTCTTGGTATCCTCGTAGTTGGAACGAGGAGACAGCCAAACAAGCAGTTGGTATGGCACAGACATGCTCTGCTGAACTCACGACTGTGCTAAGTGCCTCCTTTGGGCCTTTCCTGGACCGAGTGATGAATAACTAGGTCATCCAAGGTTTGGGGGATTAATTGTTTTCGGCTGGGCAGGAGTTTCTGTGGACAGAGCCAGGTTACAGACTGCTGCTCCATTGGCTGCTGCTTTCTAGAGGAATTGGAGCCCTCGCACGATTTGAAGCCCACCTGGTAAGGCTTGGATTCCAGAGCTGTGGGTGCACACACATCATTGCACCATGTAGCGTTAGAAAAAGATTTCTCTAAAAATAACTACCGAGGAATATTTAATTTGATAGCAAGACTGTGACTAATGCATGAAACAGAGAGAGTCTGTGTGACAAGACACAGTACAATAATGGGGAGAAATTCATGTTTGACCTTTATACCAGTGCAAAATGAAACAGACCTGAGCCTTGGCAGCTGAGGCTCCAGGGGAAGTGGCTGTGAGCAGCGGGTATGGTGGTCACGGAGGAGAACTTGTGGGATGTACGGCTCTCGAGAGTGTTGCATTATGGAAATAGCTCAGGGAAATCAATACCCTTTTGGTGTTCAATAGAGAGAAGGGACTGGGGCTGAGCTAAGATGGTGGCCAGTGAGAGGCAATCCAGGAGGCCAGCCCAGCTGGATGGGGTGACAGAAGTGACTCTTACAGGCTGACTTGGAGGAGAAGTAGGTTGCCCAAATGCAAGGAGACCCAGTGTTTCTGGGAAGCCATCTGAGCTGATGGAGTAGGAGCAAGATTCCAATGTTGAGCAAACAGTTGCCTTCTGGTAGGCTAGATGCACGTTTGATTTCTTGGCTGGGAAGATCCCCTAGAGGAGGAAATGGCAATGCACTCCAAGATTCTTGCCTGGGAAATGCCATGGACAGAGAAGCCTAGCGGGCTACAGTCCATGGGGTCTGCAAAGAGTCAGATATGACTGAGCAATTAAACAGCAGCAGCAGGCTCTGTGTAGAGAGCGTCCCAGGCATTCTCCTCAGAAGGATCCCTGATACAGAAGCTGTTACTATTCCCACTTGACAGAGAAGGAAACTGGGGTCACCCAGTTGGGAAGTGCCTGGAGCTGGATGTGAAGCCAGAGCCTTATTTGCTGTCGCGTGGTCACTGACAACTTGAAAAAGCTCCAGGGCTGCCAGCAGCCTCGAGTGACAGGTTGGGGTCAGGGTGGGGGCAGGCTGAGTGTGGGTGGTGGTTTCAGCATGGGTCACCTGATGACAAGTTCTCGTGAAAAACTGCCCGTGGCTCTTGGCATGACAGGTTTCCGGGTCGGAGTCACTTCCAGGATCGTTCCATAATTCATGACTGCATATTATAAATTCTGATCCATCCCCTTTGGTGCTAATTGGAGAACAATAGTGTCTCCGTTTCTTAGAGTTGTTCTTCCTCAGTGGCAAGAGGGTGAGGACTGGTGCTGCTGCTTTCTGGATCAGCATCTTGCGTGTTTTGATTACTCATTTAAGGTGTGCTCTCAGGAAGGAGGTTTTTTTCTTTTTTTAAAATTTATTTGGCTGCACTTGGTCTTAGTTGGGGAATGTGGAATTTTTTAGTGGCCCCATTCAGACTCTTAGTTGTGGCATATGGGATCTAATTCCCTGACCAGGAATCTAATCCCCAGCGTTGGGAGTTCGCAGTCATAGACACTGGCCCCCCGAGAACTTCCACTAGAGAGTTCTTTAAAGGTTTTTGTTTGAATCCTCTTCTAAATGTTGGGCTTCTCAGGTGACGCAGTTCGTAAAGAATCTTCCTGCCAATGCAGGAGACACAAGAGACTCAGGTTTAATCCCTGGGTTGGGAAGATCCCCTGAAGAAGGAAGTGGCAACCCACTCTAGTATTCTTGCCTGGGAAATCCCATGGACAGAGGAGCCTAGCAGGCTACAGTCTAAGGGGTTGCAAAGGGTTAGACGTGACTGAACATACACTAAATGCTCCTCAAGAAAGACATTAGCAGTGGTCCCTGATCACATTCAGGGCCAACTACTTCTTGGCATGTTTGGTGATATTCTTTCCCTATCCCCTCAGTACAGGCAGAGCTGTGGGGGACAAGCCAGCAAGTCAAGAGTTGAGGTAGCATTTGACACAGTGGGCCCAGGACCTCTTCTAGACTCTGGGAGAGTGCTCTATAGAAATTAAGTTAACTCTTCCCCTCTGATCTGGGAAGTGAGGGCTGAGTCTTTGTTTAGGTGTGCCATCTTGAGACTCAAGGAAGGATTGGCTCAGAGAAGAGAGGGCAGCCTGGAGTGGTTCTGGCTGGGGAGTGGCCTGTACAGCTTCTATTGGATACTCAGAGGATTGGGAGGCACAGTGGTGCCTCCAAGGGTGCACCTCTTTGTACAGCACTCAAGGGAGTGGGCCTCTGCCTCGATGTCCCCCTCAACAAGCTCAGGGTCTCCACGAGGGGTCTTAGGCTCTGAAGGGTCTTCATCTCTGTTTCTGACCCAGGGCCTGGCAGTGGTTGGTGCCCCAATGTCATGGGACCCAGTAAGGTCCCCACCTCCCACCCTAGCCACGTCGCCCCCCACTCTCCACTTGCTTGCTCTCTCATCACATCCTGGTCATGCTGGCCTCTGCATTCTTCAGAGACACCCAACTCCTTCCTTACCTGACTCAACTCGCAAATGCTACTCCCTCTGATCCTTCTTAACTTTGTCTGCATTGTCAGGTTCCAGGGTTTTTTTTTGTTGTTGTTTGTTTGTTTTTGGCCATGCTGAGTCTTCGCTGTGTCATGGGCTACCCTCTAGAAGCGGTGCACAGGCTTTTTATTGCCGTGATTTCTCTTGTTAGGTTCAAATGTAAACATCATTTCCTCCAGGAAGTCTTCCCTGACTTGTCAAACTAGGTCAGTTCCCTTGGCAGATGCTCCCTTTGTGCGTGTACTCTTCTGTCCTAGTACTTAGGTCTCTAATTAGGGATTTGCTTGTGTGATAATTGGTTCAGGATTTCCTTTCCCCCACCTGGATGGTTAAACTGTGTCAGGGAAGACTAAACATCTGCCCTGGACCTGGTCCATAATAGGTGCTCAGTAAGTATTTGATAGATGAATGATTAAAATTCCCCATTAACTTCAAGGTGAAAAGTATGAGGAGTATGAGAAGCTGGAGGAAAGGAAGCCTGGGTTCCCTTTCTAGCCCCAGCTCTCCCAGAAATTCAGAGATGGGGTAGGTGGTGCTCCACCCAACAAACAGGCTGTGTTTCGTACTTAATTCAAGTGAAATGGTAAAGGCTTTGCAATTGGTTGCTTTTTATGTGTAGAGAAATTACCTCTGTCCTGATTTGCAATATCTGTGCTATTTTGGGGCTGTTTTTCTCTTTTGGGCCTATTTGTATTGGAGCAATAATTTCACCCTTTGGCTATGCAGAGGCCCAATTAATATTACAAATATGGTCCCATAAAATTCACTTCTTGACATTAGAACGTTTTGTTGCTAATTACTCTCCAAGGTTTTTAATTTCAATTCCTCCTTGATGACTTAGTGCAGAAATTCAAGGGCACCGTTATTTCCCCCAAAGGGAAAGGTGAACTTAGTGATGCCAAGCTTCTATCAACTTGCTCCTCCTTCCAGGGGCTATCTTGTTTTTGATTCTATCTCTTTTTATTTTCCTAGCCAGAAGCAAACAGCAAACAAACAAAACCCCTACTGGAACAAAGATTTAAATTTCTGGAAAAAAGGGACTATTCACTAATGCATTCATTCTAGCAACATTTACAGAGAACCTACTATGTGTCAGATTCTGTGTGCTAAGCACTGAGGGCATAAAAAAAAAGCCATCGTCTCTAGATAGCTCATAGTCTTTATTTATTTATGACTGTGCTGGGTCTTCGTTGCTGCAAGGGCTTTCTCTAGTCACGGTTCACGGGCTTCTCGCTGAGGTGGCTTCTCTTGTTGTAGAGCCCAGGTTCTAGGTTGTGTGGGCTTCAGTAAGTGTGGCTCCCAGGTTCTAGAGCACAGGCTTGGTAGTTGTGGCACACAGGCTTAGTTGCTCTGCAGTCTGTGGGATCTTCCTGGACCAGGGATTGAACCTGTGTCCTCTGTATTGCAGGGTGGATCCTTAACTACTAGACCACCAGGAAAGTCCAGCTCAAAGTCCTGAGTGGACAGGAAGACGGTGTTGAGGAGCCTGTGACCTGTCCCAAGATGCTTCCCATGATGAGGCTTGATTAGCTAAAGCCCATCCAGAAGTGTCACATCCATTTCTGGTGGTTAAAATCAGAGGCTTTGGTCATTTCTCATTTGAAAAACCCTAGCCAACTGCAAGGAATCTGCAGCCCCAGCTCCCCAAAAAGGTGGTGGGGCTCCACCCAACAAACAGGCTGTGTTTCTTAATTCAAGTGAAATGGTAAAGGCTTTGCAATTGGTTGCTTTTTATGTGTAGAGAAATTACCTCTGTCCTGATTTGCAATATCTGTGCTATTTTGGGGCTGTTTTTCTCTTTTGGGCCTATTTGTATTGGAGCAATAATTTCACCCTTTGGCTATGCAGAGGCCCAATTAATATTACAAATATGGTCCCATAAAATTCACTTCTTGACATTAGAACGTTTTGTTGCTAATTACTCTCCAAGGTTTTTAATTTCAATTCCTCCTTGATGACTTAGTGCAGAAATTCAAGGGCACCGTTATTTCCCCCAAAGGGAAAGGTGAACTTAGTGATGCCAAGCTTCTATCAACTTGCTCCTCCTTCCAGGGGCTATCTTGTTTTTGATTCTATCTCTTTTTATTTTCCTAGCCAGAAGCAAACAGCAAACAAACAAAAACCCTACTGGAACAAAGATTTAAATTTCTGGAAAAAAGGGACTATTCACTAATGCATTCATTCTAGCAACATTTACAGAGAACCTACTATGTGTCAGATTCTGTGTGCTAAGCACTGAGGGCATAAAAAAAAAGCCATCGTCTCTAGATAGCTCATAGTCTTTATTTATTTATGACTGTGCTGGGTCTTCGTTGCTGCAAGGGCTTTCTCTAGTCACGGTTCACGGGCTTCTCGCTGAGGTGGCTTCTCTTGTTGTAGAGCCCAGGTTCTAGGTTGTGTGGGCTTCAGTAAGTGTGGCTCCCAGGTTCTAGAGCACAGGCTTGGTAGTTGTGGCACACAGGCTTAGTTGCTCTGCAGTCTGTGGGATCTTCCTGGACCAGGGATTGAACCTGTGTCCTCTGTATTGCAGGGTGGATCCTTAACTACTAGACCACCAGGAAAGTCCAGCTCAAAGTCCTGAGTGGACAGGAAGACGGTGTTGAGGAGCCTGTGACCTGTCCCAAGATGCTTCCCATGATGAGGCTTGATTAGCTAAAGCCCATCCAGAAGTGTCACATCCATTTCTGGTGGTTAAAATCAGGGAGGCTTTGGTCATTTCTCATTTGAAAAACCCTAGCCAACTGCAAGGAATCTGCATTTTAATAATATTTTGAATGGGTTGGTAAAATAGGAACAGATGGTTAAAGTTTGTCATTTTAGGGAAAATAATGAAACACTGCACTGCTTAATCTGTCTCTTTTTTACACTCTTTCCTATCCCCTCCCCACTACAAAGATATTCAGGAGCAACAAAATTGAAAGGAAAATAATAATAATATCTACATCGCTTAGGTCTCTTCACCTGAAAGGACCCTAACTTTGTCAGCCATCCCTGTGCTAACCTACTCTGTTATCTCTTTATTTCCAGTGTTAACTCCTGAGAGAAGGTTTCCTAAAAGACGTTGCTTTGGGGGAACATAAAGCATTGGTGGTAAAGTGAGATGGTGTGCCATGAAAGAAACTGGCTTTGTAGATGTTTTATTAGCCAGAGGTGACCCATTCCTAGATGAACCCAGAAGAGCAGAGAGGTGTTGGTGAACACGTGTTCTGAGCCTCCTATCCACCTGTCCCTGGGCTGCAGATGGGTCCAAGCTGTAGATGCAGCACCTCTTGATGAAGAGAAGGCAGATTGCCACCACCATCACCTGCACTTTGCTTCGACTTGCCTCTCTACACGCTGCATTTCTCTGAAGTTTTCCCATCCTTCTGCTTGGAAAGAGCACTAGATGAGCTCAACTGCTGGGAGAGAGAAGTGAGTGCTGCTCTGGCACCATGGCCAAAACCTCTCTGGGGAATGAGCATCATGTACCTCTTGCCTACTGCTTGCTGACTTCAGTCGCAAGAGCCTCCAGGATGCTCCTGGATAAACATCATCTTTGTGGCCACACATTGTTTTATGAGCTGAGTCATCAGACTGGCTGACTCCTTAAATGCTGCTGTCTGATTCTCCAGGCAGCAGAAAATGAGGGGAGAAGACATGAAGTGTAGCTCCTTGAGCTTTGTCCAGTGCCAGTCTCATTGCTGAAGGGGTTGGGGGGGGGTCATCATTATGGAGTTTGCTTATATTAAAAAATGGTTGATTAACGTGAATTCTATTTAGGAGAAAAAGATGATGCTGACCGCATTCCTTGTATATTATTACAAAATCTATTTAGTTATGGGCTATTTTTAAATTTTTAAAAAAAACTTTTAATTTTGTCTTGGGGTACAGCCAATTAACAAACAATGTTGTGATAGTTTGAACACACCTGTGTGATAAGCAAACACTGAACAGATTCAGCCCTACATATACCTGTATCCAGTCTCCCCTCCCATCCAGTCTATCACTTAACACTGAGCAGAGTTCCATGTTCTTTATAGTAGGACCTTGTTGGTTATCCATTTCAAATACAGCATTGTGTACCTAGCTATCCTAGACTCCCTAACTCTCCGTTCCCCTCATTCTTTTTTTTTTTTTCAAATGTGTGACATTTTTTTTTTTAACTTTATTATTTTTTTAATTTTAGGGGCGGGTTGGGGAGGGAGTGGGGCGGCAGGGCCACTTCTATTGGTCTTTTCATTTATCTATTTTCATCCATCTTTGTTCTTCTACCTGTGTGGGCCTCCCGTCGCAGTGGCCTCTGTTGTCGCAGAGCACTGGCTCTGGGCGCGTGCACTCCATAGCTCCGGCTCGGTAGTTGGACACATCGGTCCAGCCACTCCGTGGCACGTGTGATCTTCCCAGGCCAGGATGCTGCTCTAAAAACATTGCCCCCCCTCTTTCCCCACGCTGCATTTCTCTGAAGTTTTCCCATCCTTCTGCTTGGAAAGAGCACTAGATGAGCTCAACTGCTGGGAGAGAGAAGTGAGTGCTGCTCTGGCACCATGGCCAAAACCTCTCTGGGGAATGAGCATCATGTACCTCTTGCCTACTGCTTGCTGACTTCAGTCGCAAGAGCCTCCAGGATGCTCCTGGATAAACATCATCTTTGTGGCCACACATTGTTTTATGAGCTGAGTCATCAGACTGGCTGACTCCTTAAATGCTGCTGTCTGATTCTCCAGGCAGCAGAAAATGAGGGGAGAAGACATGAAGTGTAGCTCCTTGAGCTTTGTCCAGTGCCAGTCTCATTGCTGAAGGGGTTGGGGGGGGGTCATCATTATGGAGTTTGCTTATATTAAAAAATGGTTGATTAACGTGAATTCTATTTAGGAGAAAAAGATGATGCTGACCGCATTCCTTGTATATTATTACAAAATCTATTTAGTTATGGGCAATTTTAAATTTTTAAAAAAAACTTTTAATTTTGTCTTGGGGTACAGCCAATTAACAAACAATGTTGTGATAGTTTGAACACACCTGTGTGATAAGCAAACACTGAACAGATTCAGCCCTACATATACCTGTATCCAGTCTCCCCTCCCATCCAGTCTATCACTTAACACTGAGCAGAGTTCCATGTTCTTTATAGTAGGACCTTGTTGGTTATCCATTTCAAATACAGCATTGTGTACCTAGCTATCCTAGACTCCCTAACTCTCCGTTCCCCTCATTCTTTTTTTTTTTTTCAAATGTGTGACATTTTTTTTTTAACTTTATTATTTTTTTAATTTTAGGGGCGGGTTGGGGAGGGAGTGGGGCGGCAGGGCCACTTCTATTGGTCTTTTCATTTATCTATTTTCATCCATCTTTGTTCTTCTACCTGTGTGGGCCTCCCGTCGCAGTGGCCTCTGTTGTCGCAGAGCACTGGCTCTGGGCGCGTGCACTCCATAGCTCCGGCTCGGTAGTTGGACACATCGGTCCAGCCACTCCGTGGCACGTGTGATCTTCCCAGGCCAGGGATCGAACCGGCGCCCCTTGCACTGCAAGGCGGTGTCCTTACCCACTGGACCACCAGGGAAGCCCCTCCCCTCATTCTTCCCACTAGTAATGGTAAGTTCATCTTCTAAGTCTGTAAGTCTCTTTCTGTTTTTCAAGTAAATTCATTTGTATCATATCTTTCTTTCAGTTGTCTCATCCCTTACTCCACATAAAATGGATGTCATACAATATATTTCTTTCTCTGTCTGACTTACTTCACTCAGTATGACAATCTCTAGGTCCATCCATGTTGCTGCAAATGGCATTATGTCATTCTTTTTAATGACTGAGTAATGTTCCATTGGATATAGGTACCACATCTTCTTCTTTTTTTTTAAATTTTATTTTTGGCTGTTGCTGGGTCTTCATATCTGCACTTAGGCTTTCTCTAGTTGTGGTAAGTCAGGGCAGCAGTGCATGGGTTTCTCACTGGGGTGGGTTCTTTTGCTGTGTAGCACAGGCTTTAGGCACATGGGCTTCAGTAGTTGTGGGACACAGGTTTAGTTGCCCCGAAGCATGTGGGATCTTCCTGGAGCAGGGATCGAACCCTTGTCCCCTGCATTGGCAGGCAGATTCTTAACCACTGGACCACCAGGGAAGCTCTGTACCACATCTTCTTAATCCATTGGTTACGGGCCATGTTTAATAGTCACCAGTCTTAAAGGAGATCCTGCTGAAAACTTGATTCCTTCTTTACTCATTTATTATCTGAGGTAATCAGTTCAACCCAAAAGTAATAGTGGCACGTTAAGTCAAACTGTTTGAAGACTTCTCTATTTCATAGATGAATTGCTCTTTTATATAGCTACTCAGTAACATGTCTTGATAAATTTTTAATTAAAGCCCATGTGCCTGTATCAAAGAAATTTATCCTAATTAACTCAACTTTCTGAATTTGGAGATTTGTGACTTCCCGAAGTAAATTTCTCAGTTCTATTTTCCAGTCTATTTCATTATGGTCCCAGAAAACATACAAGAAGATCATCCACCCAAGACTATATACTGAATTCCTGTTAGGTGGTAGGCACTGTTAGTCCCTGTGGGGGGTAAAAGTAAGTGAAGAGCAATCTTTACTACTGAGGAAGGAAACAAATGTTTGTTAATGTGCGAGGTGGATGTATTTGATCTCTTGGAGAAGGGTGGGATGAGTAAGGGCTATAGGAAAATTCCTCATGGGAGAGCAAAGTCCCCTTCAGCCAGAGGCAGCTGGGGAAGCTTTCCTGGGGAAAGCAGCCCTTGGAGGGTGAGGAGGATCCATGAATTTATTTTTCTTCAAGTACATTTTGTTTTATTTTTCAACACCAAAAACACTTTGTATTGGGGTATAGCCAATTAACAATGTTGTGATAGTTTCAGGTGAACAGTAAAGGGACTCGGCCATACATATAATGTATCCATTTCACCCCAAGTCCCCCCCTCCAAAGAGGATCTATGAGTTTCAAGACAGCAAAGTACCTGGGCTGAGGAATACTGGATGCAATGATCCAGTAAGAGCCAGGGAACAACATATATTTGAGTCTGGAGTTGGGATGACTCTGGGAACTTCGATGAGAGCACTTTCCTGGAAGTGACAGGATCAGAAAACTAAACTTAAAAACAAACAAACAAAAAAAAACAGCAAAGAAAAGAAAACTGAACTTAGGGGACTGAAAGCCAAATAAGCAGTGTTGAAATAAAGGGGTCTGGAGTGGATATTTCTTTGAAGTCAGCTAGTGACTTCCTCTTCTCTGAAAAGGAAGCGAGCGAGAACAGGGGCTGTGAGTACCAACAGAGCAGGTGTTCCTGGGACCACAGAAAGAACCTGTGGAGGCAAACAGGGCAAAAGTCGGGGACAGGGAGCCACAGTGGTGCAGTGGGTTCCTGGTGGTCAGAACATAAGAAAGAGTGGCTGAAAAGCAAAGGAGGGCAGGCGCCGAGGAATTTTATCTGAGTGGGCACGTTAAGTCAAACTGTTTGAAGACTTCTCTATTTCATAGATGAATTGCTCTTTTATATAGCTACTCAGTAACATGTCTTGATAAATTTTTAATTAAAGCCCATGTGCCTGTATCAAAGAAATTTATCCTAATTAACTCAACTTTCTGAATTTGGAGATTTGTGACTTCCCGAAGTAAATTTCTCAGTTCTATTTTCCAGTCTATTTCATTATGGTCCCAGAAAACATACAAGAAGATCATCCACCCAAGACTATATACTGAATTCCTGTTAGGTGGTAGGCACTGTTAGTCCCTGTGGGGGGTAAAAGTAAGTGAAGAGCAATCTTTACTACTGAGGAAGGAAACAAATGTTTGTTAATGTGCGAGGTGGATGTATTTGATCTCTTGGAGAAGGGTGGGATGAGTAAGGGCTATAGGAAAATTCCTCATGGGAGAGCAAAGTCCCCTTCAGCCAGAGGCAGCTGGGGAAGCTTTCCTGGGGAAAGCAGCCCTTGGAGGGTGAGGAGGATCCATGAATTTATTTTTCTTCAAGTACATTTTGTTTTATTTTTCAACACCAAAAACACTTTGTATTGGGGTATAGCCAATTAACAATGTTGTGATAGTTTCAGGTGAACAGTAAAGGGACTCGGCCATACATATAATGTATCCATTTCACCCCAAGTCCCCCCCTCCAAAGAGGATCTATGAGTTTCAAGACAGCAAAGTACCTGGGCTGAGGAATACTGGATGCAATGATCCAGTAAGAGCCAGGGAACAACATATATTTGAGTCTGGAGTTGGGATGACTCTGGGAACTTCGATGAGAGCACTTTCCTGGAAGTGACAGGATCAGAAAACTAAACTTAAAAACAAACAAAAAAAAACAGCAAAGAAAAGAAAACTGAACTTAGGGGACTGAAAGCCAAATAAGCAGTGTTGAAATAAAGGGGTCTGGAGTGGATATTTCTTTGAAGTCAGCTAGTGACTTCCTCTTCTCTGAAAAGGAAGCGAGCGAGAACAGGGGCTGTGAGTACCAACAGAGCAGGTGTTCCTGGGACCACAGAAAGAACCTGTGGAGGCAAACAGGGCAAAAGTCGGGGACAGGGAGCCACAGTGGTGCAGTGGGTTCCTGGTGGTCAGAACATAAGAAAGAGTGGCTGAAAAGCAAAGGAGGGCAGGGCGCCGAGGGTTCTGATTTTCAGAGGCAAGATGGAAGTCCGTTCACATGCCAGGAGGGCTGTGTTTGTGTGGGCTGAGGGTGGACTGAGAGCCTCCATAGTCGAGTGGACTGAGAGCCTGAAGAAGAGCTCAGAGCAGACGCTGGGGGTACAGGAGAGCAGATGCATTGTCCTGCTAAAGGCTGATTTTCCACAATGTGTGCTTTGCCCTTTTGCTTCAACTGAAGACAACATTCTAAATTTAGCACCAACAGCAAGACTATAAGAGTCTGGGAC
Source organism: Tragulus kanchil (assembly GCA_022376925.1). NCBI lineage: Eukaryota > Metazoa > Chordata > Mammalia > Artiodactyla > Tragulidae > Tragulus > Tragulus kanchil. The sequence goes on along the minus strand of JAIOJX010000030.1, from coordinate 214,511,117 downwards.
TTATCACATGCCCTCCCTCTCACCTTGGCCCCTTTTCTTCTCTCTTTGCCAATTGGGATTAAAGCCCTCCCACGCCTCAGCTGAAGTGTACAGCCATGGATTGGAATCATCTTTGTATAGGGAAGCCTTCATCTAAGACGGGTTCAGACAGGAAATAAGGGAGTGAACTTTGGGAAAACTAGTTCTTAGGCTCTGAGATGGTCATCACATATATCCATCAGTGGAGTAGAACTAGAGGATGAAATAAGAGCTTTTAAGGGCTTCCCTGGTGGTCCAGTGGGTAAGGACACTGCCTTGCAGTGCAAGGGATGACGGTTCGATCCCTGGCCTGGGAGGATCCCATGTGCCACGGAGCCGCTGGACCAGTGTGTCCAACTACCGAGCTGGAGCTCTGCAGTGCACGTGCCCAGAGCCGGTGCTCTGCAACGAGAGAGGCCACTGCGATGGGAGGCCCACGCAGGCCAAAGAACAAAGATGGAAATAAATGAAAGACCAATAGAACTGGCCAAAACAAAACAAAACCAAAACTAAAGGAAAAAAAAAAAAAAAGCTTTTAAAAGGTTATTCAGGGGCTTCCCTGGTGGTCCAGTGGGTAAGGACACCGCCTTGCAGTGCAAGGGCGCCGGTTGGATCCCTGGCCTGGGAAGATCCCACGTGCTGCGGAGTAGCTGGACTGATGTGTCCAATTACTGAGCCAGAGCTCTGGAGCGCATGCACCCAGAGCCAGCGCTCTGTGACAAGAGGCCACCACGATGGGAGGCCCACACAGGCCAAAGAACAAAGATGGATGAAAACGGACAAATGAAAGACCAATAGAAGTGGCCTGCCTGCTCCCCTCCCTCCCCACCCCACCCCCACCAAAATAAATAAATAAATAAATCTTAAAAAAGGAAAAAAAAGGTTATTCAGAAGGTCTGTGTAGCTTAGTACCCTGGATAGCTCCCTGGAGAGAGCTTTGTGGGAATGCGGCTTCATTCAGTGGTAAACATCCCATGATGGTCACTGGGCAGGGGTCTAGCTTTCTGGACTAGAGACACAAGTAAGTATATTCACATTTCCACCTGTCCTTCCCCGCCTTTTATTAAGTTCTTGGATCAAAATGTATCTAGCTATTGAGAAACTCAGTCGTAGGTGTGGGCAGCCTTCATTGGTGGGAGGTGGAGTCTTACAGGTCAGGAGCTGGGAGTTGGTGGCAATAATCCAAGTGAGCACAGTCAGGCCTGGGAGGAGTTATGAATCATAAAGAATATAGTGAACAAGGAATCAACAAGATTTGTTGATTACCAAGACATTCTTGTATTAGTCTTAATTCCTCTTCAACAAGTGTGTGTCAGGTGCTGGGCTGCATCATGATGGACCAGAAAGGTCACTTTAGCCTGGAGCCTGCCTTTTGGGAGCTGACAGTCTTCCAGGAAAAGTAAGATGCAAAGGCATATATAGCTTGAATCCCAGAAGTAAAGAAGGATTGGTCTGCTAGCTTATGGACCAGGCAAGATTTCCTAAAGGTGATGCCTTGGGCTGAGTTTTGAAGAATCCGAGTGTCCAAGAGTGACAGTGGGGGATGACACCAGGGTTTTGACTTGTTGACACAGATGTACGGATTTGCTGGCATTGGGGCTATGAACACCATGCGATCCAGATGTGGGTGGAAAGGAGAACTCCTGCAGTTACCAAGATTTCCCTGGTTTTTTTTGTTGTTGTCGTTTTGCCTCTAAGTTTTTCATCCATCCTTTCCATCCTTACGTGCTGCGGAGTAGCTGGACTGATGTGTCCAATTACTGAGCCAGAGCTCTGGAGCGCATGCACCCAGAGCCAGCGCTCTGTGACAAGAGGCCACCACGATGGGAGGCCCACACAGGCCAAAGAACAAAGATGGATGAAAACGGACAAATGAAAGACCAATAGAAGTGGCCTGCCTGCTCCCCTCCCTCCCCACCCCACCCCCACCAAAATAAATAAATAAATAAATCTTAAAAAAGGAAAAAAAAGGTTATTCAGAAGGTCTGTGTAGCTTAGTACCCTGGATAGCTCCCTGGAGAGAGCTTTGTGGGAATGCGGCTTCATTCAGTGGTAAACATCCCATGATGGTCACTGGGCAGGGGTCTAGCTTTCTGGACTAGAGACACAAGTAAGTATATTCACATTTCCACCTGTCCTTCCCCGCCTTTTATTAAGTTCTTGGATCAAAATGTATCTAGCTATTGAGAAACTCAGTCGTAGGTGTGGGCAGCCTTCATTGGTGGGAGGTGGAGTCTTACAGGTCAGGAGCTGGGAGTTGGTGGCAATAATCCAAGTGAGCACAGTCAGGCCTGGGAGGAGTTATGAATCATAAAGAATATAGTGAACAAGGAATCAACAAGATTTGTTGATTACCAAGACATTCTTGTATTAGTCTTAATTCCTCTTCAACAAGTGTGTGTCAGGTGCTGGGCTGCATCATGATGGACCAGAAAGGTCACTTTAGCCTGGAGCCTGCCTTTTGGGAGCTGACAGTCTTCCAGGAAAAGTAAGATGCAAAGGCATATATAGCTTGAATCCCAGAAGTAAAGAAGGATTGGTCTGCTAGCTTATGGACCAGGCAAGATTTCCTAAAGGTGATGCCTTGGGCTGAGTTTTGAAGAATCCGAGTGTCCAAGAGTGACAGTGGGGGATGACACCAGGGTTTTGACTTGTTGACACAGATGTACGGATTTGCTGGCATTGGGGCTATGAACACCATGCGATCCAGATGTGGGTGGAAAGGAGAACTCCTGCAGTTACCAAGATTTCCCTGGTTTTTTTTGTTGTTGTCGTTTTGCCTCTAAGTTTTTCATCCATCCTTTCACTTCAGCCTGTGTGCGCCTCCCATTGCAGTGGCCTCTCTCGTTGGCAGAGCACTGGCTCTGGGTGCATGTGCTCCAGAGCTCTGGCTCATAATTGGACACACCAGCCCAGCCACTCCGCTGCACGTGGGATCTTCCCCCGCCAGGGATTGAACCGGTGCCCCCTGCACTGCTAGGCAGACTCTTTACCCACTGGACCACCAAGGAAGCCCTTCCCTGGTCTTTGATGAGTGGTTGTCTGAGGGTCATAACATGATATTTGCAGACCTTAGGGTTGAGCGAACGGAGGAAAGTTTTAGGACTAAACCAGAAACTCTGAATGGCTTGTAACATAGAGACCTAGGAGCAGCAGAAGAGGTGCCCAGTGCCGAACAACACGCCCCTACCCCTCTACCCCCATGCCCTCAAGGAGGAAGCGCTTCCTTACTGGGAAGGCTGCAATGATTGTTCCCGCCCCAAAGATTTATCCCGCAGGCCAACTCCGTGTAACAAGAAACTAGGAGGCACCAGTGGCTTCAGTCTAGGAGTCTCAGAGTCCAAAGGGCGAGGGGCATAAGTATGTCCTACTTGGTTCTCCCATAGTGACTCCACCCTGCGGACCGGGCGATGCACAGGGTGGCTCCTGGGACCTTCCCAGGGAAGGGGTTCGTGACAGCGCTGTGGATGGCAGCTAAATGGGTCTTAAAGCGGTATCGAGTCTTAATTCCTCTTCAACAAGTGTGTGGCAGGTGCTGGGCTGCATCATGATGGACCAGAAAGGTCACTTTAGCCTGGAGCCTGCCTTTTGGGAGCTGACAGTCTTCCAGGAAAAGTAAGATGCAAAGGCATATATAGCTTGAATCCCAGAAGTAAAGAAGGATTGGTCTGCTAGCTTATGGACCAGGCAAGATTTCCTAAAGGTGATGCCTTGGGCTGAGTTTTGAAGAATCCGAGTGTCCAAGAGTGACAGTGGGGGATGACACCAGGGTTTTGACTTGTTGACACAGATGTACAGATTTGCTGGCATTGGGGCTATGAACACCATGCGATCCAGATGTGGGTGGAAAGGAGAACTCCTGCAGTTACCAAGATTTCCCTGGTTTTTTTTGTTGTTGTCGTTTTGCCTCTAAGTTTTTCATCCATCCTTTCACTTCAGCCTGTGTGCGCCTCCCATTGCAGTGGCCTCTCTCGTTGGCAGAGCACTGGCTCTGGGTGCATGTGCTCCAGAGCTCTGGCTCATAATTGGACACACCAGCCCAGCCACTCCGCTGCACGTGGGATCTTCCCCCGCCAGGGATTGAACCGGTGCCCCCTGCACTGCTAGGCAGACTCTTTACCCACTGGACCACCAAGGAAGCCCTTCCCTGGTCTTTGATGAGTGGTTGTCTGAGGGTCATAACATGATATTTGCAGACCTTAGGGTTGAGCGAACGGAGGAAAGTTTTAGGACTAAACCAGAAACTCTGAATGGCTTGTAACATAGAGACCTAGGAGCAGCAGAAGAGGTGCCCAGTGCCGAACAACACGCCCCTACCCCTCTACCCCCATGCCCTCAAGGAGGAAGCGCTTCCTTACTGGGAAGGCTGCAATGATTGTTCCCGCCCCAAAGATTTATCCCGCAGGCCAACTCCGTGTAACAAGAAACTAGGAGGCACCAGTGGCTTCAGTCTAGGAGTCTCAGAGTCCAAAGGGCGAGGGGCATAAGTATGTCCTACTTGGTTCTCCCATAGTGACTCCACCCTGCGGACCGGGCGATGCACAGGGTGGCTCCTGGGACCTTCCCAGGGAAGGGGTTCGTGACAGCGCTGTGGATGGCAGCTAAATGGGTCTTAAAGCGGTATCGTTCCCTCCCGTCCCTGCTCTCCCCTCTCGGACTGGCAATCTCGGGCCGATCTCTGGGTGCTTGGCAGGAGGCACTGGACACCAAAGCCTGTGAGAGGAGGGGGGCTGGGAACCATCTGCCCAGCCCCCCTTCTCCAGAGCTTAGGGCCCTCCAGGGCCTTGGGCCTGCCTCAAGCCAGTTCTCACCTTCGCGGGGACCTCCAAATCGCAGCTCCCGGATTTCCCTCCGCTGGCGCGCGGCGGCGCCGGCGCGTGGGCTCGCGCGCGGGCTCGGGCGGCGCGAGCCCGGGTCGCGCGAGCCCCCGCGCGCCAGGGAGCCGCGCATGCGCGAGCATCTTGCGAGCCCGCTGAGGCGAGCCGAGCCGCGGCGGCGCCGGGAGCGGAGCAGCGAAGCTGCGAGGGGCGAAGCGGCGGCGCGAGAGCGGCGGGGACGGACAGGTCCGCGAGCCCTCGCCCGAGCCGACCGCGACTGCTGGGCCGCCCGCGTGGCCTCGCGGTCCGGACGCGGCGGCGGTGGCATCCCGGACGGCCTGTGAGGGATGCGCCGCCTACTGCCCCGCGCCGCCTGACCGCCCCCTCCTCGGCTCGCGGTGCGCCACAGCGGGGCCCGCGGCCGTCCCCGCCGCGCTGTCACCCGGCCGCCGCGCCCGCGGGGCCGCGCCCGGCCCGGCCATGTGGACCCCCACGGAGGAAGAGAAATACGGTGTAGGTAGGTGAGGCTCGGGCCTGGCTGCGGCGGGGACTCGGGGGACGCGCCCCTGCTCTCGGCCTCGCGCGGGCCCCGCCTCGCCTCGCGCCCGCGCACCCCCAGCCACTGCCCGCAGGCTGCGCGGCCTCGGCGCGAGATGTGCGCGGGGTTGGGGGCGGCGCGGGCTCGAGGCGCGGGGGTGGGAGCGGGTCTCTAGGCGCGCGGAGGGCGGCAGGGGGCGCTGCCGGCGCGGCCTCGGCAGGTGCGGCCGGCGGGAGGGGCGGGCAGGGCCCCAGCGGCTGCCCGAGGTCTCCGGTGCGGGGCGCAGGCAGTTTCACCCAAGAAGCCAATTTCTGGGAATCTGGTTTCTCTGCTCTCAAATCTCAGTGTTAATGAGTTTCTGCACTTGAGTTGACCAGCCCGATGACTTGTTTATTTTTGGACTGACCCTTAAGGGGGGAAAAAAAAAAAGAGATAAAATATGTTGACATCATTTTCCCCAGTTCAGAATTTTGCAGACATTTGACTGGAAATGTTTGGTCCGTTTTAGCTTGTTTTGCCTTCAGTACTAGAAAGAATAGCTACCTCACAATAGAAAGTGTTGTTGCACGTGCCTCAGTGTTTAGTGTATATTATAGTCATGGTTTTGTTAGAAAACAAATGAACATGTTTGTAGAGACCATTATTCCTCTTAAAGTCCCCCTTTTATCTGTTCCAGGTGTTCCGTTCCAGAAACTAACTATTCTTACAGTGTTCAGCTATTTTGAAAAGAATGTTCAATAATTGTTCAGTAATTTAAGGGGTTGAACATTAGTTTTACTTTTAGAGCATTAGTGTTTCGTGGTGGTTATGCAAGAGAGTTCAGCCACATTGCATTATTGTTAAGTCACCTGTCATCTTCTTCACTTAGAAACAGATAGAAAGATGAGTGTACAGGTTCTCCTCCCGTTAGAAGTTTTAATGAAAAATTTTAGATGAAATTTGTCTGAACATAGACTTTTGTTTCTCGTTTTTACTGCAGCTCCTTCAAAGTTTAGTTCACCGTTTGCTACAAAGTAACTTTTTAAACTGTCAGTGGTCACAAACGTTTAAAAATCCTATTGGGCAAATCATGTAGAAAGTGAATTTATTTAAAATTTAAGGACCCGCAGAGAGATCTGTGCTGGTAGAAAATCTTATTTTGAAAGGTAACTTCCAAAAAGTTCTGAATTAGCTATGCCGTAAGGACACAATGGGGCTTCCCTGGCGGCTCTGTGGTAGAGAGTCCACCTGCCAGTGTAGGAGATGTGGATTCGATCCCTGGGTGGAGAAGATTCCATGGGAAAGGGAATGGCAACTCACTCCAATATTCTTTCGTGGGAAGTCCCACGGACAGAGGAGCCTGGTGGGCTACAGTTCGTGGGGTGGCAAAAGAGTAGGACACAGCTTAGTGACTCAACAACAGCAATAAGTGCACGGTGATGCTGGCTAAGATAGAAGTGATGGAAGGAGCCCTAGTGCTAGAGTCTGTTGAGGTGGGATTGGGAAATGATGTGGGAGCTGGGATTCACCTCTGGGAACGTTTTATCCTTTCTCTTAGAGCATTCCCCAAATAGTAAACATATTCTGTGACTTGAAGAGTTGATGATGTATCTTTCCCATAATGTGCTCTCAGATCTCCTTAACTGGAAAAACACATAATTGATGTGAGAGTGATCAACTGCCCACGGGCACCTAAGTGGTCATTTTGTTCCATTCCTCTGAGTAGTGGAGTTGGCAAATTTCAGAGTCCTGGATTCTCTTTTACTGGTGTTGTGGGCAAGTTATTTAACATCCTTTACTCCATGTGTAAATTGGGGATAATATTTACCTATAGGGTTGTGACAATCAGATGAGAGCATACCACATACTTGATAAATGTTAATTTCTTCTTTTCCCCTTAGTAAAATACTTAGAGTAATAACAAGACTGGTCGTATCCTCAGGTGTGTGGGTTCTGAGTCGGAGACAGTGCAAGGTCATCAAGACAGGTATATGTGAATCTCACAGCACTATGATTTGGTGTGTGATTTATTCAGGAAGATGGAAGGAAGTTTTTGCATTCCTGGGACTGTGGGTTTAGCTTTAGAAAAAAAATTTTTTTTTTTCCTGTGGAAGGGCATAGCATTGGGCACAGGACAGGATTTAAATGCTTGTTTAATGAGAGAGAGTTATTCTGAAGACATTAGCAGTTGTAATTTAGTGTGATCTATTTGGCCTTTCTGCCAAGAAAACTCCCATTTTATGGGATTAGGAAATGGGATTCTCTCATAGCTTTCTTCTACTATCCTTTCCTCAGCTATGGTCTGAAAGTTCCTGTTTTTGCTGTTCAAAACTCAAGAGTACATTTTTTCCCCCATAAGCATGTTAGGCTTACACTCCTAGGCCTTTTCATAAAAGCCAGTTCAGTCTATAAAGTAGCCTACATATTGTCCTTATGGTGAGAAAAAAACCCGTCAGTTAAAAAGGGAATGTTAGCTGCATTGTTTAATTGCTTGCCTGAAAATCTAACCATTATCATTATTCCTATGAGAAAATGTTTTAAATTCCAACTTTGATTTTTATGAGCAGCTTGGAGCACAGATTTCTATCTCTGCTTGTTAATCCACAGTTCTTATAGCAAGGAGGGAAAACTTAGACCTTCTTCCCACCAGTTTGGATAAATTGCTTAGATGTTGGCAAGGGAAGGAGTCCCCTGTTGCAGCCATGCCAAGGAGTCGTTTCTTCTTTTTTTTTTCCAAGGAGTCTTTTACACTGCAGCTGTTCATCTTTGTTTGTCTTCAGTGAGGTTTGTGAGATCCTGTAGTAATACCTAATTGCCTTTAAATTTTTTTATGATATAAAAATTCTGTACAGGTTGTTGCATTTTCACATTATTCAGTTGATCCACTTAGAACTAGACAATATCTGAGCTTGTCTTTCTGTTTTTTTCACAATCAGAAGGTTTTTTATTTTGCCTTTTGCTTTTACAGAGTTTTGTTGTTTACAAATAGGTATAATTCCGGATTAGTCATGAGTATATCCCATGCCCCCCTGAGCTTGCCTTTCTGTTGTAATGTTCTGTGACTGAATTTCGAGGGAGAGGCAGAAACTACCCCCTTTTATTTTTTTCCCACTATAATTAAAGATGTTTATCAGTTTTTACAATAAGCAGCCAGACCAAAAAAGATAATTACAGTTGCAAGCCATAATGGAAACATGATTAACCTAACAATATAACATAATCAGATACAATTTGGGGGATTACCTAGACAGATGTGGTAAGGGGAAGTGCCTCCATGCATGTTTTCATCTGCCCAGCCAGTCTATGTCTTTTGGTTGTTGCATTTAATCCATTTACATTTAAGGTAATTATCCGTATGTATGGGTTTCCCTGGTGGCTCAGATGGTAAAGAATCTGCAATGCAGGAGAGCCAGGTTCTATCCCTGGGTCAAGAAGGTCTTCCTGGAGAAGGAAATGGCAACCCACTCAAGTATTCTTGCTTGGAGAATTCTATGGGCAGAAGAGCCTGGTGGGCTCGCAAAGAGTTGGACATGACTGAGCAACTAACACTTGCATTCACTTGATGATCCTATTACCACTTTCTTAATTGTTTTGGGCTTATTTTGTGTAGGTCTTTCCCCTCTCTTGTGTTTCCTGCTTGGAGAAGTTCCTTTAGTGTTTGTTGTAAAGCTGGTTTGGTGGTACTGAATTCCCATAACTTTTGCTTGTCTGGTAAACTTTGGATTTCTCGATCCAATCTGAACAAGAGTCTTTCTGGGTAGAGTATTATTGGTTGTAGGCTCTTCCGTTTCATCACTTTAAATATATTGTGCCATTCCCTTCAGGCTTGTAGAAGAAACTCTGTTCTTTTGAAGATCAATGATGGGCCAGTCAGTGTGCTGTGGGTCATAGTCCTAAGGTTATTTTCATTATACAGATGATGAAGTTGGATCTCAGAGATTGTTAATCCTTTTTGTCCTTCAAAAATTAAATACCCATTAATTTTCTTCTGGGCAATGGGTAATGTTTTGTCACATGCTCTATCCTCTCATTGCCCTTCTCTGGTATTACAAGGCACTGTTCTTTACCAAACCTGTACAGCCCATGTTTTGACTCCTTAGGTCTCTCTCCTCTTAAGGATTCTGTGGTTTCTGTTCTGTTGCCACAAATACTTGGGAAGCCGTGCATCTTTCCATTCTTAATTTTACCTTTTCAGGAAGCTTCCTATTCTAAAGTGCATTAGGTGAGAAAAATCCAACTATTTTTCTGCCTTTTCCCATATTGATTGCACCCAAACTACCAAATATATAAACTGAAGAGCAAGCGCATGGTTTTCCCACCCTCCCACAACAGCAGCAGTAAACACCACCGACAAATAAAACAAGCGTTTGTAATTAAACTCCTAGAATAGAAAAGCAGGTTTGAGTACATCTATTTTAGTTTGGCATCTAAGAAGTGGAAGCTGCATCACAAGCCATCTTTCTTATTCTACTGTCATGAGGTAAATTTTGCCATTATTCAGAGCATTTATGTTTTATTCCTTTTTAGTCCCCACTTAGCAGACTATGAAAAAAATTTCCTCGTTACCAACCAGAATGCCCTCTATTTTAGTTTCGTAATGTCATATTGATTTCTTTTCTAATTTAGAAACAATGCATATTTTCTGCCTTACTTTTACCTGATTTCCTTCAGCTTTATTTTACCCAGATAGAAAAAAGAAAGCCCTGAATCTTTAAAAGAAATTTGAGTTCTGAAGAGCCTGTGGTGCAGAGGCACGTGAAGATAGGAAGGGGCTAGGTTCTTGAAACGAGATCTGAAAGAACCAGTGTTAACAGAATTTCACTAAATCTGCTGGTAAATGAAGTGAAGCAGTGTGAGGGCAGTGGGCTCTTTCGTTACTTGTTCCATAAAGGAATCCCATTTTGTTCTGAAAAATGAGGATGTGCTTAATGTTTTATGATCAGGAATTTAACGTTTATAGGGAACTTCCACATCATGATTCTGCTTGAACCTTGTACCATCATATCACATGTCTCTTTCCCTTTTATTAAATTGATGAGAAAGAAACTTTAGCTGAAAGAAATTACGTGACTGACTAAAGATACTTAATCCAACTAAGTGCCAATTTGAGATTTGAACCCAGGACTTTGGTATTCTGATCCACAGCAGCTTTCATTACACTGTGTTAACCCTGAAAAGAATTTGTCAGCAGTGTGTCTCTGGCTCAAAAGATAAAGACTTCCAAACTCAAATTGGACAGTTATATTTAAGAAAATGTATTTGTATATTAGACATTCTTATAAGACAACACAGTATTTATTGTTCTGCTTCTGAATGTAATGATTTCATTGCTGATGGGAACAGAGTCAAAGCATGACAATTCAGAAGATAGGTTTTTAACCACCCTGAGAAGTATGTTGGGTAGTGTTGCCTGCTTTTTTTTTTTTTCCTTAAGCTTTTTATTTTATATTGCACACAGTTAATTAACACTGTTGTGTTAGTTTTAGGTACAACAAAGTGATTCTGTTATACCTTCTTTTTCTTTCTGTTTTGTGAACAAGTTCATTTGTATCATTTTTAAAGATCCTGCATATAAATGATATCATTTGATATTTCTCTGTCTGTCTGACTGACTTCACTCAATATGATAATCTGTAGGTCCATCTGTGTTGCTGCAAATGGCATTATTTCGTTCTTTTTAATGACTGAGTACTATTCCATTGTATATCGTATCACAACTTCTTTATCCGTTCTTCTGTCAGTGAACATTTAGGTTGCTTCCATGTCTTGGCTGTTAAAAACAGTGCCACAGTGAACGTTGGGATGCATTTTTTTTCCCATCTTTTCTTTGACCATAAAAAATTTTCCATCGTGAAGATAGGAAGGGGCTAGGTTCTTGAAACGAGATCTGAAAGAACCAGTGTTAACAGAATTTCACTAAATCTGCTGGTAAATGAAGTGAAGCAGTGTGAGGGCAGTGGGCTCTTTCGTTACTTGTTCCATAAAGGAATCCCATTTTGTTCTGAAAAATGAGGATGTGCTTAATGTTTTATGATCAGGAATTTAACGTTTATAGGGAACTTCCACATCATGATTCTGCTTGAACCTTGTACCATCATATCACATGTCTCTTTCCCTTTTATTAAATTGATGAGAAAGAAACTTTAGCTGAAAGAAATTACGTGACTGACTAAAGATACTTAATCCAACTAAGTGCCAATTTGAGATTTGAACCCAGGACTTTGGTATTCTGATCCACAGCAGCTTTCATTACACTGTGTTAACCCTGAAAAGAATTTGTCAGCAGTGTGTCTCTGGCTCAAAAGATAAAGACTTCCAAACTCAAATTGGACAGTTATATTTAAGAAAATGTATTTGTATATTAGACATTCTTATAAGACAACACAGTATTTATTGTTCTGCTTCTGAATGTAATGATTTCATTGCTGATGGGAACAGAGTCAAAGCATGACAATTCAGAAGATAGGTTTTTAACCACCCTGAGAAGTATGTTGGGTAGTGTTGCCTGCTTTTTTTTTTTTTCCTTAAGCTTTTTATTTTATATTGCACACAGTTAATTAACACTGTTGTGTTAGTTTTAGGTACAACAAAGTGATTCTGTTATACCTTCTTTTTCTTTCTGTTTTGTGAACAAGTTCATTTGTATCATTTTTAAAGATCCTGCATATAAATGATATCATTTGATATTTCTCTGTCTGTCTGACTGACTTCACTCAATATGATAATCTGTAGGTCCATCTGTGTTGCTGCAAATGGCATTATTTCGTTCTTTTTAATGACTGAGTACTATTCCATTGTATATACGTATCACAACTTCTTTATCCGTTCTTCTGTCAGTGAACATTTAGGTTGCTTCCATGTCTTGGCTGTTAAAAACAGTGCCACAGTGAACGTTGGGATGCATGCATCTTTTCTGACCATATTTTTCTCTGGGTATATGCACAGGAGTGACTACTGCCCTCTTTTAAAGACATTGTCAGTAGAGAAGAAAAACATTGATTTCAGCAAACATTTATGAAATGCCTTTTTAAATCAAGATGACTTTGTTTTGATCTGCCATTCTGTAAAGTAAGCAGGAAATAATCACTAGGAAATTGCCAACATTTTAACAAGAAAGTCAATATGGAATAATATTCTATAGACTATTCAAAATTTATGGCTAATTTTATCATGCAGTGTTATGAGAGAATGTGCTTTGAACACAAAAAGCTTAATTGTAAACATGACACCATTTTCTATCATTTGTAGGCACATTCTGAAGCATGACATCTCAAAAGAGTGGGCATTAAAGTTAAAATTACTTTATATTCATACCATACTTTTACACTGGTGCTGAATTTCAGTTTTTAATGGTTTGTATTGTTAATCCTTTTTGAATTATTGCATCTTTTTTTAAAACTTTTTTTTTGGCCACTTCTATTGGTCTTTCATTTATCATTCATCTTTGTTCTTTTTGGCCTATATGGGCCTTCCATTGCAGTGGCTTCTGTCACTGCAGAGCACCAGCCGTGGGCGCATGTGCTCCAGAGCTCCGGCTTGGTAGTTGGACACTTCGGTCCAGCTGCTCCGTGACACGTGGGATCTTCCCAGGCCAGGGATCGAACCGATGCCCCTTGCACTGCAAGGCAGTGTCCTTACCCACTGGACCACCAGGGAAGCCCTGAATTATTGCTTCTTTATTCTTGATGATAAGAATGATCTGAATTTGTTCCCAAGGTGTGAGCATTATTGGATATGCTGTGTTAAGACTTTAATTGCAATGGTATACTTTTATTGTAATGAACAAATCTGTTGCTTATGATTATGCTATAAAGACTCTTACATACCCACTCTTGAAAGATTTTTTTATAGAAAAGCAAGATTTTTTTTCCCACATAAAAGTCCTGGGAACTCTTAAGATTCTTTTCAGAAGTACATTGCCAAATTATTTTGACTGTGGCCCAAGTACTTGCTGTAGACTTGCTCTGTCACACATTGGGATACTCTAGTAAAGATAATTGCTATGTTGGGAAATGTTATTCAGAAACTTCCTGTTTGTCTACTTATCTACAGTGGAATAAAATCCCAACCTCCTGCTTCCACCTGTTTCTCCCTCTCTCTTCAGGACTCATTCGTGAGCTGATTGATGAATGAGAACAGAAACTGATGGAAGAATCACTGTATGATAAATGAAGAACTTTCGATTACAGACTTAGTATCATACTTTGACCTTTCTTCAAATACATCTGATGATGGTGTCCTCACCACTTTTTGAGACAGCCCATTTTATTGTTAGTTCTGATAAGAACATTCTTCCATGTCAAATAGAGTCCTTGTAATTTCTTATGTTTGTATTCTGTGTCTACATGTAAATGACTTCTGTCATAGCCCTTCAGTAATTCCTAAAATTTTAGAATTGTGAGTAATCTTTAAGATGATATGATTTAAGCCTCCAGGGATAATAGGTAAGACCAATGGAAGAGCTGAGTGTTTACTGTGGGCCCAGCACTTGCATTGTTGTGTTCACTAGCTCAGTTTTGTCCTACCCTTTGTGACCCCATGAACTGTAGCACACCAGGCTTTCCTGTCCTTCACTATCTCTTGGATCCTGCTCAAACCCATATCTATTGAGTCAGTGATGCCATCCAGCCATCTCATCCTCTGTTGCCCCCTTCTCCTCTTGTCTTCAGGCTTTCCCAGCATCAAGGTCTTTATCAGTGAGTCTGCCTCTTCATAGCAGGTGGGCAAAGTATTGGAATTTTAGCATCTGTCCTTCCAATGAATAGTGAGGGTTGATTTCCTTTAGGATTGACTGGTTTAATCTCCTTGCTGTCTAAGGGACTCCCAAGACTCTTCTCCAACACCACATTTCTTTTCTTTTTTGTTTACTTTTTATTTTTACTTTTATTGTAATGAACAAATCTGTTGCTTATGATTATGCTATAAAGACTCTTACATACCCACTCTTGAAAGATTTTTTTATAGAAAAGCAAGATTTTTTTTCCCACATAAAAGTCCTGGGAACTCTTAAGATTCTTTTCAGAAGTACATTGCCAAATTATTTTGACTGTGGCCCAAGTACTTGCTGTAGACTTGCTCTGTCACACATTGGGATACTCTAGTAAAGATAATTGCTATGTTGGGAAATGTTATTCAGAAACTTCCTGTTTGTCTACTTATCTACAGTGGAATAAAATCCCAACCTCCTGCTTCCACCTGTTTCTCCCTCTCTCTTCAGGACTCATTCGTGAGCTGATTGATGAATGAGAACAGAAACTGATGGAAGAATCACTGTATGATAAATGAAGAACTTTCGATTACAGACTTAGTATCATACTTTGACCTTTCTTCAAATACATCTGATGATGGTGTCCTCACCACTTTTTGAGACAGCCCATTTTATTGTTAGTTCTGATAAGAACATTCTTCCATGTCAAATAGAGTCCTTGTAATTTCTTATGTTTGTATTCTGTGTCTACATGTAAATGACTTCTGTCATAGCCCTTCAGTAATTCCTAAAATTTTAGAATTGTGAGTAATCTTTAAGATGATATGATTTAAGCCTCCAGGGATAATAGGTAAGACCAATGGAAGAGCTGAGTGTTTACTGTGGGCCCAGCACTTGCATTGTTGTGTTCACTAGCTCAGTTTTGTCCTACCCTTTGTGACCCCATGAACTGTAGCACACCAGGCTTTCCTGTCCTTCACTATCTCTTGGATCCTGCTCAAACCCATATCTATTGAGTCAGTGATGCCATCCAGCCATCTCATCCTCTGTTGCCCCCTTCTCCTCTTGTCTTCAGGCTTTCCCAGCATCAAGGTCTTTATCAGTGAGTCTGCCTCTTCATAGCAGGTGGGCAAAGTATTGGAATTTTAGCATCTGTCCTTCCAATGAATAGTGAGGGTTGATTTCCTTTAGGATTGACTGGTTTAATCTCCTTGCTGTCTAAGGGACTCCCAAGACTCTTCTCCAACACCACATTTCTTTTTCTTTTTTGTTTACTTTTTATTTTTTACTTTTACAGAGTTTTGTTGTTTACAGATATGTATGATCCCAGATTAGTCATATGTATATCCCCCCCATCCCACCCCTCCAGGCTGTCGCACAGCGCCCCTGCAGGATCCCCTTTTCTCATAGCGTAATGACAATAGCTATTTTTTTTTCACATATGACAGTATAGGCTTTCATGCTACTTTCTTTATGCCTCCCACCCACTGTTCATTCCCCACAATGTCCATACGTCTATTCTGCATGTCTGTTTCTTCATCACTTCTCTGTGCAACACCACATTTTTCTAAAGCATCAACTCTTCAGCACTCAGCCTTCTTTATGGTGTAGCTCTCACATACATACGTGACTCCTGGAAAAACCAAACTTTTGACTATACAGACATTTGTCGGCAAAGTGATGTCTTTGCTTTTTAATATGCTCTCTAGGTTTGTCATAGCGTTTCTTCCAGGGAGCAAGTGTCTTTTAATTTCATAGCTGTAGTCACTGTCTGCAGTGATTTTGGAGCCCCAAAAATTAAAATCTGTCACTGTTTACATTTTTTCCCCATCTATTTGCCGTGAAGTGATAGGACCAGATGCCATGATCTTAGTTTTATGTATGTTGGGTTTTAAGCCAGCTTTTTAACTCTCTGCTTTCACCTTCATCAAGAGGCTGTTTAGTTCCTCTTCACTATCTGCCATTAGGGTGGTATCATTTGTATATCTGAGGTTGTTGATATTTCTCCCAGAAATCTTGATTCCAGCTTGTGGGTTCTCCAGCCCAGCATTTCACATGATGTATTCTGCATATCAGTTAAATAAGCAGGGTGACAATATACAACTTTGGTGTACTCCTTTCCCAATATGGAACCAGTGCCTTGTTCCATGTCGAGTTCTATCTATTGCTTCTTGACCTGCATACAGGCTTCTCAAGAGGCAGGTAAGGTGACTCTGGTATTCCCATCTCTTGAAGAATTGTCCACAGTTTGTTATGATCCATACAGTCAAAGGTTTTAGCATGGTCAATGAAGCAGAAGTAGATGTCTTTTTGGAATTCCCTTGCTTTTTATATGATCCAGCAGATGTTGACAGTTTGATTTCTGGTTCTTCGCCTTTTCTAAATCCATCTTGTATCTCTGGAAATTCCCAGTTAATGTATTGAAGCCTAGCTTGAAGGATTTTGAACATTACCTTGCTAGCAAGTTAAATGAGCGCAATTGTGGGGTAGTTTAAACATTCTTTGGCATTGCCCTTCTTTGAGATTGAAATGAAGACCAGCCTTTTCCAGTCCTGTGGCCACTGCTGAGTTTTCCAAATTTTCTGGCAAATTGAGTGCAGCACTTTGACATCATCATCTTTTAAGATTAGCAATAGCTTAGCTGGAATTCCATCACTGCCACTAGGTTTGTTTGTAGCAATGCTTTCTAAGGCCCACTTGACTTCACATTCCAGGATGTCTGGCTCTAGGTGAATGAACACACTATCATGGTTATCTGGAAATTTTATTAAGACCTTTTCATGTAGTTCATTTTTTGTATTCTTGCTATTTTATTTCATAGCTGTAGTCACTGTCTGCAGTGATTTTGGAGCCCCAAAAATTAAAATCTGTCACTGTTTACATTTTTTCCCCATCTATTTGCCGTGAAGTGATAGGACCAGATGCCATGATCTTAGTTTTATGTATGTTGGGTTTTAAGCCAGCTTTTTAACTCTCTGCTTTCACCTTCATCAAGAGGCTGTTTAGTTCCTCTTCACTATCTGCCATTAGGGTGGTATCATTTGTATATCTGAGGTTGTTGATATTTCTCCCAGAAATCTTGATTCCAGCTTGTGGGTTCTCCAGCCCAGCATTTCACATGATGTATTCTGCATATCAGTTAAATAAGCAGGGTGACAATATACAACTTTGGTGTACTCCTTTCCCAATATGGAACCAGTGCCTTGTTCCATGTCGAGTTCTATCTATTGCTTCTTGACCTGCATACAGGCTTCTCAAGAGGCAGGTAAGGTGACTCTGGTATTCCCATCTCTTGAAGAATTGTCCACAGTTTGTTATGATCCATACAGTCAAAGGTTTTAGCATGGTCAATGAAGCAGAAGTAGATGTCTTTTTGGAATTCCCTTGCTTTTTATATGATCCAGCAGATGTTGACAGTTTGATTTCTGGTTCTTCGCCTTTTCTAAATCCATCTTGTATCTCTGGAAATTCCCAGTTAATGTATTGAAGCCTAGCTTGAAGGATTTTGAACATTACCTTGCTAGCAAGTTAAATGAGCGCAATTGTGGGGTAGTTTAAACATTCTTTGGCATTGCCCTTCTTTGAGATTGAAATGAAGACCAGCCTTTTCCAGTCCTGTGGCCACTGCTGAGTTTTCCAAATTTTCTGGCAAATTGAGTGCAGCACTTTGACATCATCATCTTTTAAGATTAGCAATAGCTTAGCTGGAATTCCATCACTGCCACTAGGTTTGTTTGTAGCAATGCTTTCTAAGGCCCACTTGACTTCACATTCCAGGATGTCTGGCTCTAGGTGAATGAACACACTATCATGGTTATCTGAGTCATTAAGACCTTTTTCATGTAGTTCTGTTGTATTCTTGCCACCTCTTCTTAATCTTTTCTGCTTATGTTAGATCCTTGCCATTTTGGTCCTTAATCGTATTCATCTTTGCTTGAAATGTTCCCTTGGTATTTCTAATTTTCTTGAAGAGATGAGCTGCATTTGCTGACTTGCTTATACTTTGCACTTCAGCCAAACTAAACTTTCCCCAGGTTCTTCTGACTGGACTTAATTATACCATTGCTGCCATGTGCCAGGACAGTTTGCCACCTGTTAAACCCTTCTTATTAAGTGCTGCTCCATGCCTTTGTTCATATTATTCTTTCTACATGCAGTACCTCCTCCTAATCCCGTCTTCATCCTTCAGATTCTTTCCTACCTGTTAAGGCTTCTATCATATATTACTGTCCTTGTAAATCTTTTTCTAGACCCTTGACCCCTGTCTTTCTCCAATCAGTTTTATTCTTTTAAGTTCTATGATACTTTATATCTTATAGTGATATATTTAAGTTATTTTCTTCCATTAGATTAATGTCCTTCCAACTTTTGACTCTGATCTACAATCAATACATTTAAAATATTGTATCTTACATATTTATACACACACATGAGAAAGTTGGACAAAAGTTTCATGGTATAGTACTTCGTTGAGTGTACTCTGATGTTTCTGTTTGTTTCTATTTTCATTAAAAAACATGGGTGGCAACTCAGTTGATTTTGTGACCCATGTTTAAAAACTCTGCTTTAAGCTTAAACTCTTTTTTTTTTTTTTTTTAAAGATGCATTTATTTATTTATTTTTGGGCGGGGGTCGTGTTGGGGAGGGAGGGGAGCGGGCGAGCCACTTCTATCGGTCTTTCATTTATCTATTTTCATCCGTCTTTGTTCTTTGGCTCCTGTGGGCCTCCCATCGCGGTGGCGTCTGACGTTGCAGAGCGCCGGCTCTGGGCGCATGGGCTCCAGAGCTCGGGCTCGGTAATTGGACACATCGGTCCAGCCGCTCCGCGGCACGTGGGATCTTCCCAGGCTAGGGATCGAACCGGCCCCCCTTGCACTGCAAGGCGGTGTCCTTACCCACTGGACCACCAGGGGAAGCCCTAAGCTTAAACTCTTAAAAGTAGGGATTTTGCTGGGACTTCCTTGATGGTCCAGTGGCCAAGACTCTGCTTCCAGTGCATGGGGCAGGGGTTTGATCCCTGGCTGGGAAATGGGAACTAAGAGCCAGCTTGCTGCAGGGCGGGGTTAAAAAAGAAATAGAGATAATGCCATATTTACATTTGACCCTAGAGCAATGCAGGTGATTGCAGCAACCCCTCACACAGCCAGAAATCTGTGGTTCTGTGGTTTCTGCCTTGAAAACAAAGGAGCTGGTAAATGACTCACCCGAGGGCAGGAAGCTGCAGCAGGTTGGATAGAATCAGAACTCCAGCTCTGCTTCTTTTGATTCCACATGATCTGTAATTAAATACAAATGTTACCCCACACTTAGTTGATTTAAAGATCTATAAACTGAAAATACAGATACTACATTTACTGAAAAATTCGCATATAAATAGACCTGCACAGTTTAGACTGTGTTGTTACAAAGGTCAACTGTATCTTTGTTTACCCGCACAGTTGTAGACTATTTGACTCTGATCTACAATCAATACATTTAAAATATTGTATCTTACATATTTATACACACACATGAGAAAGTTGGACAAAAGTTTCATGGTATAGTACTTCGTTGAGTGTACTCTGATGTTTCTGTTTGTTTCTATTTTCATTAAAAAACATGGGTGGCAACTCAGTTGATTTTGTGACCCATGTTTAAAAACTCTGCTTTAAGCTTAAACTCTTTTTTTTTTTTTTTTTAAAGATGCATTTATTTATTTATTTTTGGGCGGGGGTCGTGTTGGGGAGGGAGGGGAGCGGGCGAGCCACTTCTATCGGTCTTTCATTTATCTATTTTCATCCGTCTTTGTTCTTTGGCTCCTGTGGGCCTCCCATCGCGGTGGCGTCTGTCGTCGCAGAGCGCCAGCTCTGGGCGCATGGGCTCCAGAGCTCTGGCTCGGTAATTAGACACATCAGTCCAGCCGCTCCGCGGCACGTGGGATCTTCCCAGGCCAGGGATCGAACCGGCGCCCCTTGCACTGCAAGGCGGTGTCCTTACCTACTGGACCACCAGGGGAAGCCCTAAGCTTAAACTCTTAAAAGTAGGGATTTTGCTGGGACTTCCTTGATGGTCCAGTGGCCAAGACTCTGCTTCCAGTGCATGGGGCAGGGGTTTGATCCCTGGCTGGGAAATGGGAACTAAGAGCCAGCTTGCTGCAGGGCGGGGTTAAAAAAGAAATAGAGATAATGCCATATTTACATTTGACCCTAGAGCAATGCAGGTGATTGCAGCAACCCCTCACACAGCCAGAAATCTGTGGTTCTGTGGTTTCTGCCTTGAAAACAAAGGAGCTGGTAAATGACTCACCCGAGGGCAGGAAGCTGCAGCAGGTTGGATAGAATCAGAACTCCAGCTCTGCTTCTTTTGATTCCACATGATCTGTAATTAAATACAAATGTTACCCCACACTTAGTTGATTTAAAGATCTATAAACTGAAAATACAGATACTACATTTACTGAAAAATTCGCATATAAATAGACCTGCACAGTTTAGACTGTGTTGTTACAAAGGTCAACTGTATCTTTGTGTTCTTGACAGACATAACTCAGTACCAGGCATGTAGAAGGTTTTATACAGGAATTTGTAGCATATAATTGGATGTCTTTTGTTAATGTGGTATAAAGCCTGATATTTGGAGACTTTTGAGCTGCCATTCATACTGATTACTCATATTGGCTTTATAACAGCTAAATTCTAGATTTTACTTCACATGAACTGAAGTCAAGGTAGATCTCCTGTATCTTGAATGTGTACTATTTTTTTTTGCCGGGGCTCGGGTTGGGGAGTGAGGGGGCGGGCGGCGACTTCTATTGTTTTTTCATTTATCTATTTTCATCCATCTTTGTTCTTTGGCCCTTGTGGGCCTCCCATCGCAGTGGCCTCTCTTGTCGCAGAGCACTGGCTCTGGGTGCATGCGCTCCAGAGCTCTGGCTCGGTAGTTGGACACCCAGTTGGTAGTTGGTCGAGCCTCTCTGCGGCACCTGGGATCTTCTCAGGCCAGGGATCAAACGGGTGCCCCTTGCACTGCAAGGCGGTGTCCTTACCCACTGGACCACCAGGGAAGCCCGAATGTGTACTATTGATAATAAATATAAGTGTAAAATTTAACTTTCACTTTAAAAGGATTTTACATTTGTTTTCATTACATTTCACTGAGGCGGAACATGTTTGGCTCACCCCTGTTGTTTCTAAGTTGAGGAGTGGACTCTCTCTATTTGGCTTATTGGTACAAGCCAAATACAAGTCTTTTTTGTAGCTTCAGTTTGTCATCCCACATATTATTAACTTTTCCTTGAAACTTTTTTTACCATACAGAACTGATAAACCTGTTTTCTGTCCTTTTCCAAGTGGCTGATAAAATGTTGAACAAAATAGGAAAAAAATTTATCATCTAAAGTGAAGTGTCTATTTTAGAAAGGAGTAGATTTTGCTTTGTTGTGTTTTGAATGCAAATTAACTGGATGACTTACTGAATATTTCCTGACAGTGCCAGCTGTGCCACCTGTGTGAATTTGACAATGTTTGGGGTTAGGTGGTCAGAACTCCAGCTCTGCTTCTTTTGATTCCACATGATCTGTAATTAAATACAAATGTTACCCACACTTAGTTGATTTAAAGATCTATAAACTGAAAATACAGATACTACATTTACTGAAAAATTCGCATATAAATAGACCTGCACAGTTTAGACTGTGTTGTTACAAAGGTCAACTGTATCTTTGTGTTCTTGACAGACATAACTCAGTACCAGGCATGTAGAAGGTTTTATACAGGAATTTGTAGCATATAATTGGATGTCTTTTGTTAATGTGGTATAAAGCCTGATATTTGGAGACTTTTGAGCTGCCATTCATACTGATTACTCATATTGGCTTTATAACAGCTAAATTCTAGATTTTACTTCACATGAACTGAAGTCAAGGTAGATCTCCTGTATCTTGAATGTGTACTATTTTTTTTGCCGGGGCTCGGGTTGGGGAGTGAGGGGGCGGGCGGCGACTTCTATTGTTTTTTCATTTATCTATTTTCATCCATCTTTGTTCTTTGGCCCTTGTGGGCCTCCCATCGCAGTGGCCTCTCTTGTCGCAGAGCACTGGCTCTGGGTGCATGCGCTCCAGAGCTCTGGCTCGGTAGTTGGACACCCAGTTGGTAGTTGGTCGAGCCTCTCTGCGGCACCTGGGATCTTCTCAGGCCAGGGATCAAACGGGTGCCCCTTGCACTGCAAGGCGGTGTCCTTACCCACTGGACCACCAGGGAAGCCCGAATGTGTACTATTGATAATAAATATAAGTGTAAAATTTAACTTTCACTTTAAAAGGATTTTACATTTGTTTTCATTACATTTCACTGAGGCGGAACATGTTTGGCTCACCCCTGTTGTTTCTAAGTTGAGGAGTGGACTCTCTCTATTTGGCTTATTGGTACAAGCCAAATACAAGTCTTTTTTGTAGCTTCAGTTTGTCATCCCACATATTATTAACTTTTCCTTGAAACTTTTTTTACCATACAGAACTGATAAACCTGTTTTCTGTCCTTTTCCAAGTGGCTGATAAAATGTTGAACAAAATAGGAAAAAAATTTATCATCTAAAGTGAAGTGTCTATTTTAGAAAGGAGTAGATTTTGCTTTGTTGTGTTTTGAATGCAAATTAACTGGATGACTTACTGAATATTTCCTGACAGTGCCAGCTGTGCCACCTGTGTGAATTTGACAATGTTTGGGGTTAGGTGGGTTCCTGGCCAGAGCGCGGTCTGTGGCCAAGGAGGAAAGATGCTGCTAGGAGGTCTGTGTGGTCTTACTTTTAGAAGTGTGGAAGGTGACAGAGAAATATGAGCATTAAAAAGATCCTGTGTCTCTTTTCATCTTCATGAACAGGAGGAAAGGAGGCACCAAGCTTTTCTTAAGTTTTGTTTCTGTTGTTCTTTCCACATTCCCTACACTTTAGATATGCTGGATAATTCACCCTTTTCCAGACAAGCCTAAAACTTTCCTACCTTTGTCACTTTGCTCAGTTCTTATGATATGACAAGAATGCCATGACTGCCTTTCTCTGCCTGGGGAATGCCACCTTAAAAAAGCTGAAATGTCACCTCTTTGATGTCTTTCCCAGCTCTGCCCAGTAATAAGCACTGCTTCTTGCTCCTGCGGCAGTTGGCACCAACTTCTAGTATGGGCCCTTATCCCTTTAGATCATGCTTAATTGCCTCTCTTTGCCTCAGGGGATTGAGCTTCTTTAGGACAAGGAATTTTGTCTTCGTGTTTGTAACCCCAGGACCTAGCAGGTAGTGAGGATCAATAGGTGCTTAATTAGGGGTCCAATTTAGTGAGCTTTATTTTGTACTCTTGATTCTGATAGTATTTTTTTTTTTCTTTTTTTAAAAAACTTTTAATTTTGTATTAAGGTATAACCAGTTAACAGTTTTGTATTGGGATATAGACAGTTTCAGGTGAACAATAAAGGGACTCAGCCACGCATATACATATATCCATCTCCCTGAAACCCCTCTCCTATCCAAGCGGTGACATAGCTTTAACCAGAGTTCCATGTGCTATACAGTAGGTCCTTGTTGGTTATCCACTTTAAATACAGTGATTTATATCAGAGAGTACTCTATCTATGTTGTCCTCTAGGAGTTTTATATGTTTCAGTCTCACAGTTAGGTCTATAATCCATTTTGAGCTTATTTTTGTGCATGGAATTAAAGAATGATCTAATTTCTTTTCTTTTTTTTTTTTGCATGTAGCTGTCCAGTTTTACTAGCACCATTTATTGAAGAGATTGTCTTTCCAACATTGTGTAGACTTTCCTCTTTTGCCATAGATTAATTGTCCATAGGTACATGGGTTTATTTTGTGGTTTTCTATCCTCTTCCAATGATCTATATTTCTATTTTTGTTCCAATACCATACTGTTTTCATGACTGTAGTTTTGTAGTATAGTCTAAAGTCAGGGACCTTGATTCTTCCAGTCTATTTTCTTTCTCAAGATTGCTTTGGGGCTTCTCTGGTGGTCCAATGGGTAAAGAGTCTGCCTTGTAGTACAAGGGGCACCCGTCTGATCCCTGACGTGGGAAGATCCCACGAGCCACGGAACATCTGGACTGGTGTGTCTTTCCATCTGTTTATGTCTTCTTCAATTTCTTTCATTAGCATCTTTTTTTTTTTTAACCTTTATTTTGCTTTTAACTTTTACAGAGTCTTTTTGTTTACAGATATGTATGTTCCCAGATTAGTCATATGTATATCCCCCCTTCCCACCCCTCCCGACCATCACACAGCACCCCTGAAGGATCCCCTTTTCTCACAGAGCAATGACTAGAGCTGTTTTCTTCATTTATGATAGTACAGGCCTTCATGCTACTTCCTTTACGCCTCTCACCCACTGTTCCTTCCCCACAATGTCCATATGTCCACTGTCCATGTCTGTCTTTCTGTCGCTTCACTGCGTATGCCATCATCACCATCCTACTAGATTCCATATATATGTGTTAATATACTGTATTTGTCCTTCTCTTTTTGACTGACTTCACTTTTGATGATATATTCTAGATCCAGCCACCTCATTAGGGCTGATTCTTCTGCATTTCTCTTTACAGCTGTGTAGTATTCCATTGTATATATGTACCAGAGCTTTTGGATCCATTCATTCGTCGATGGACATCTAGGTTGCTTCCATGTTCTAGCTATTGTATAGAGAGCTGCAATGAACATTGGGGTACAGGTGCTTCTTTCAGATTGGATTTCATCAGGGTATAAGCCTAAGAGTGGGATTGCTGGGTCATATGGTGCTTCTATTTTTAGTTTTTTAAGAAATCTCCAGACTGTCTTCCATAGAGGCTGTATCAATTTACACTCCCGCCAGCAATGCAGGAGTGTTCCCTTTTCTCTGCACCCTCTCCAGCATTTATTGTCTGTCGATTTGTGGATGATGGCCATTCTGACGGGTGTGAGGTGATATCTCATTGTAGTTTTGATTTGCATTTCTCTAATTATTAGTGAAGTTGAGCATCGTTTCATGTGCTTTTGGGCCATCTGTATGTCATCGTTGGAGAGGTGACTGTTTAGGTCCTTTTCCCATTTTTTAATTGGGTTGTTCGTTTTTCCGATGCTGAGTTGTCTGAGTTGCTTGTAGATTTTGGAGATTAATTTTTTGTCTATTGTTTCATTTGCTATGATTTTCTCCCACTCTGTGGGCTGTCTGTTCAGCTTTTTTGTAATTTCTTTAGCTGTACAAAAGCTTTTAAGTTTCATGAGGTCCCACATGTTCATTTGTCTTTTGAGTTCCACTATTCTAGTAGGTGGGTCAGAGAAGATCTTGCTTTGATTGATGTCCTTGAGGGTTTTGCCTATATTCTCCTCTAAGAGTTTGATGGTTTCTGGTCTTACATTTAGGTCTTTAATCCATTTTGAGTTGATCTTTGTGTATGGTGTCAGGGTATGTTCCAACTTCATTTTTTTGCATGTAGCTGTCCAATTTTCCCAGCACCACTTGTTGAAGAGGCTGTCTTTGTCCCATTTTATATGTTCGCCTCCTTTGTCAAAAATAAGGTACCCATAGGTGCGTGGGTTTATCTCTGGGTTCTCTATCTTGTTCCATTGGTCGGTATTTCTGTTCTTGTGCCAGTACCATACTGTCTTGAGGACTGTTGCTTTGTAGTAGAGTCTGAAGTTGGGGAGACTGATCCTCCAGCTCCATTTTTCGTCCTCAGGCTTGTTTTGGCTCTTTGAGGTCTTTTGTGTTTCCATATGAACTGTGTTATTCTTTGGTCTAGTTCTGTGAAGAATGTTACTGGAAGTTTGATAGGGATCGCGTTGAATCTATAGATGACATTGGGGTACATCCAGGGTTATAAGCCTAAGAGTGGGATTGCTGGGTCATATGGTGCTTCTATTTTTAGTTTTTTAAGAAATCTCCAGACTGTCTTCCATAGAGGCTGTATCAATTTACACTCCCGCCAGCAATGCAGGAGTGTTCCCTTTTCTCTGCACCCTCTCCAGCATTTATTGTCTGTCGATTTGTGGATGATGGCCATTCTGACGGGTGTGAGGTGATATCTCATTGTAGTTTTGATTTGCATTTCTCTAATTATTAGTGAAGTTGAGCATCGTTTCATGTGCTTTTGGGCCATCTGTATGTCATCGTTGGAGAGGTGACTGTTTAGGTCCTTTTCCCATTTTTTAATTGGGTTGTTCGTTTTTCCGATGCTGAGTTGTCTGAGTTGCTTGTAGATTTTGGAGATTAATTTTTTGTCTATTGTTTCATTTGCTATGATTTTCTCCCACTCTGTGGGCTGTCTGTTCAGCTTTTTTGTAATTTCTTTAGCTGTACAAAAGCTTTTAAGTTTCATGAGGTCCCACATGTTCATTTGTCTTTTGAGTTCCACTATTCTAGTAGGTGGGTCAGAGAAGATCTTGCTTTGATTGATGTCCTTGAGGGTTTTGCCTATATTCTCCTCTAAGAGTTTGATGGTTTCTGGTCTTACATTTAGGTCTTTAATCCATTTTGAGTTGATCTTTGTGTATGGTGTCAGGGTATGTTCCAACTTCATTTTTTTGCATGTAGCTGTCCAATTTTCCCAGCACCACTTGTTGAAGAGGCTGTCTTTGTCCCATTTTATATGTTCGCCTCCTTTGTCAAAAATAAGGTACCCATAGGTGCGTGGGTTTATCTCTGGGTTCTCTATCTTGTTCCATTGGTCGGTATTTCTGTTCTTGTGCCAGTACCATACTGTCTTGAGGACTGTTGCTTTGTAGTAGAGTCTGAAGTTGGGGAGACTGATCCCTCCAGCTCCATTCTTCTTCCTCAGGATTGCTTTGGCTATTCGAGGTCTTTTGTGTTTCCATATGAACTGTGTTATTCTTTGGTCTAGTTCTGTGAAGAATGTTACTGGAAGTTTGATAGGGATCGCATTGAATCTATAGATGACATTTGGTAGTATGGTCATTTTCACAATATTGATTCTTACTACCCAGGAACATGGAATATTTCTCCATCTGTTTGAGTCTTCTTTAATGTCTCTCATGAGTGTCTTGTAATTTTCTGTGTACAATTCTTTTGTTTCTTTGGGTAGGTTTATTCCTAGATATTTGATTCTTTTGGTTGCGATGGTGAAGGGGATTGCCTCTTTGATTTCATTTTCTGATTTTTCATTGTTTGTGTATAGGAATGCCAGTGATTTCTGTATATTGATTTTGTATCCTGCGACTTTGCTGAATTCGCTGGTTAACTCTAGTAGTTTTGTAATAGTGTCTTTGGGATTTTCTATGTATAATATCATGTCATCTGCAAAAAAAGAGAGTTTGACTTCTTCCTTTCCAATCTGGATTCCTTTGATTTCTTTCTCTTCTCTTATTGCTGTTGCTAGCACTTCCAGGACTATGTTGAATAAGAGTGGTGAAAGTGGACACCCTTGTCTTGTTCCTGATCTTAGAGGAAATGCTTTGAGTTTTTCACCATTGAGGATAATGTTCGCTGTGGGCTTCTCATAGATGGCTTTCACTATGTTAAGTTCCTTCTGTGCCCATTTTTTGAAGAGTTTTTATCATAAATGGATGCTGTACTTTGTCAAAGGCTTTTTCTGCATCTATTGAGATGATCATGTGATTTTTGTCTCTAAATTTGTTGATATGGTGTATCACATTGATTGATTTGTGGATGTTGAAGAATCCTTGCATGCCTGGGATGAACCCAACTTGATCGTGATGAATGAGCTTTTTGATGTGTTGTTGAATTCTGTTTGCTAGGATTTTGTTGAGGATTTGGCGTCTAGATTCATCAGTGAAATTGGCCTATAATTTTCTTTTTTGTGTTGTCTTTGCCTGGCTTTGGTATCAGGGTGATGGCAGCCTCGTAGAATGTGTTTGGAAGTGTTCCTTCCTGTGCAATTGTTTGGAAGAGTTTTAGAAGGACAGGCATTAGCTCTTCTTTAAATGTTTGGTAGAATTCAGCTGTGAAGCCATCTGGCCCTGGGTTTTTATTTTTGGGTAGAATTTTGATCACAGGGTCGATTTCTGAGCTTGTGATTGGCTTGTTCATAGTTTCTATTTCGTCCTGGTTGAGTCTTGGGAGATTAATCTTCCCCAAGAAACTGTCCATTTCTTCCAGGTTGTCCAGTTTGTTGCCATAGAGTTGTTCATAATAGTCTCTTATAATCCTTTGGATTTCTGCATTCTCTGTTGTAATCTCTCCTTTTTCATTTTTGATTTTGGTGATCTGGTTCTCTCTCTTTTTCTTCATGAGTCTGGCCAGTGGTGTGTCGATTTTATTGACCTTTTCAAAGAA
Organism: Tragulus kanchil; assembly: GCA_022376925.1. Classification (NCBI taxonomy): domain Eukaryota; kingdom Metazoa; phylum Chordata; class Mammalia; order Artiodactyla; family Tragulidae; genus Tragulus; species Tragulus kanchil. The sequence goes on along the minus strand of JAIOJX010000030.1, from coordinate 214,482,796 downwards.
CCAGCTTTTTGTTTTATTTATCTTTACTATAGTTTCTTTCATTTCTTTCTCATTTATTTCTGCCCTGATCTTTATGATTTCCCTTCTTCTGCTGGCTTTGGGGTGTTTTTGTTCTTTCTCCAGTTGTTTTAAGCGTGAGGTTAGGTCGTCTGTTTGAAATTTTCCTAGTTTCTTGAGGTGGCATTGAATTGCTATAAACTTCCCTCTTAGAACTGCTTTTGCAGTATCCCATAGGTTTTGCACTGTCGTGTGTTCATTGTCATTTTCTTCTAGGAATTGTTTAATTTCTCCTTTGATTTCCTCAATGATCAGTTGGTTTTTTAGGTATGTGTTGTTGAATTCTGTTTGCTAGGATTTTGTTGAGGATTTTGGCGTCTAGATTCATCAGTGAAATTGGCCTATAATTTTCTTTTTTTTCTGTTGTCTTTGCCTGGCTTTGGTATCAGGGTGATGGCAGCCTCGTAGAATGTGTTTGGAAGTGTTCCTTCCTGTGCAATTGTTTGGAAGAGTTTTAGAAGGACAGGTATTAGCTCTTCTTTAAATGTTTGGTAGAATTCAGCTGTGAAGCCATCTGGCCCTGGGTTTTTATTTTTGGGTAGAATTTTGATCACAGGGTCGATTTCTGAGCTTGTGATTGGCTTGTTCATAGTTTCTATTTCGTCCTGGTTGAGTCTTGGGAGATTAATCTTCCCTAAGAAACTGTCCATTTCTTCCAGGTTGTCCAGTTTGTTGCCATAGAGTTGTTCATAATAGTCTCTTATAATCCTTTGGATTTCTGCATTCTCTGTTGTAATCTCTCCTTTTTCATTTTTGATTTTGGTGATCTGGTTCTCTCTTTTTCTTCATGAGTCTGGCCAGTGGTGTGTCGATTTTATTGACCTTTTCAAAGAACCAGCTTTTTGTTTTATTTATCTTTACTATAGTTTCTTTCATTTCTTTCTCATTTATTTCTGCCCTGATCTTTATGATTTCCCTTCTTCTGCTGGCTTTGGGGTGTTTTTGTTCTTTCTCCAGTTGTTTTAAGCGTGAGGTTAGGTCGTCTGTTTGAAATTTTCCTAGTTTCTTGAGGTGGCATTGAATTGCTATAAACTTCCCTCTTAGAACTGCTTTTGCAGTATCCCATAGGTTTTGCACTGTCGTGTGTTCATTGTCATTTTCTTCTAGGAATTTTTAAATTTCTCCTTTGATTTCCTCAATGATCAGTTGGTTTTTTAGGTACGTGTTGTTTAATCTCCATGTGTTTGTGTTTTTAGCGTTTTTTTTCCTGTAGTTGATCTCTAGTCTCATTGCATTGTGGTCCGAAAAGATGGTTGATAGAATTTTTCAGTTGTCTTGAATTGACTGAGGTTTGATTTGCGGCCCAAGATGTGGTCTATCCTGGAGAATGTTCCGTGAGCACTTGAGAAGAAAGTATATTCTGCTTTTGGATGGAAAGTCCTAAAGATATCAATGAGGTCCATTTCTTCTAGTGTGGTATTTAAGGCTTGTGTTTCTTTATTAATTTTCTGTTTGGATGATCTGTCCATTGGTGTGAGAGGAGTGTTAAAGTCTCCTACTATGATTGTGTTAGTGTCGATGTCTTCTTTTATGTCTGAAAGTGTTTGTCTTATGTATTGGGGTGCTCCTGCATTGGGTGCATAGATATTTATGATTGTTATGTCTTCTTCTTGGATCTATCCCTTAATCATGATGTAGTGACCTGCCTTGTCTCTTAGAATCTTCTTTACTTTAAAATCTATTTTGTCTGATATGAGGATTGCTACTCCAGCTTTCTTTTGATTTCCATTTGCATGGAATATTTTTTTCCAGCCTCTCCCTTTCAGTCTATGAGTCTCTAGGTCTGAAATGAGTTTCCTGGAGGCAACATATGTATGGGTCGTGTTTTTGGATCCATTCAGCCACTCTGTGTCTTTTGGTTGGGGCGTTTAGTCCATTGACATTCAAAGTAATTATTGATACATATGATCCTATTGTCATCTTCTTAGATGTTAATTTAAATGACGGGCTTGTTTCGTGGATCTTCTCCTTTTATACTTGTTGTCTATATAAGTCCCTTTGACACTTGTAAGGCTGGTTTGGTGTGACTAAATTCTTTTAATTTTTGCTTGTCTGTAAAGCATTTGATTTCTCCATCATGGTTTGGTGTGACTAAATTCTTTTAATTTTTGCTTGTCTGTAAAGCGTTTGATTTCTCCATCAATTTTGAATGAAATCCTTGCAGGGTAGAGGATTCTTGGTTGCAGATTATTCTCTTTTAGCCATTTAAATGTGCCCTGCCATTCCCTTCTGGCCTGCAGAGTTTCTGTTGAAAGATCAGCTGTTAAACATACGGGCTTTCCCTTGTATGTCACTAGTTGCTTTTCCTTTGCTGCTTTGAGAATTCTGTCTTTGTGTTTAATTTGTGTTAACTTCATTAATATGTGTCTTGGTGTGTTTCTTCTCGAATTCTGTATGGTACTCTTTGTGCTTCTTGGACTTGATTGACTATTTCTTTTCCCATGTTGGGGAAATTTTCAACTATAATCTCTTCAAAAATGTTCTCATAGCCTTTCTTTTTTTCTTCTTCTTCTTGAACCCCTATAATTTGAATATTGGTGCGTTTGATATTATCCCAGAGGTCTCTGAGGCTATCCTCTGCTCTTTTCATTCTTTGAGCTACAGTCTGTTTTTCAGCAGTTACTTCCACCATTTTATCTTCCAGCTCACTTATCCGGTCTTCTGTCTCAGATACTCTGCTCTTGATTCCTTCTACAGTGTTTTTCAGTTCGGCAATTGAGTTGTTTGTCTCTGTTACATTTTTGGTAATTTCTTGTATTTCTTTATTCAGTGTGTTAGTTGTGTCTTGCAATTTCTCTAAGATTCTGTTTTCAATGTCTTTCATCATCTTTACTATCACTCTTCTGAAATCACTTTCAGAAAGTTTGCCCAAATTCTCTTCATTGATTTGATCTTGTGTGTTTGTGGATTGTTCCTTCGCTTGTGTGGTATTTCTCTGCCGTTTCATTGTTATTATTAATTTTTTAACTGACTCTGTTTGTGATTTCCTTTTCCCAGACTTTGAGTTATGTCTGTTGGTGTTTGTTGTTTGGATGGGGCTTCTTATTCTGGGTGATGCTGGTGATTGGGTGATGTCAGGACTTACATACAAGTGATTACCTTTGTTGGCATTCTCACTTGTATACTGCTCTTTAGTGGTAGGCGTTCTCTATTATTGTAGAGTTTTGGAGTCAGTGCTCCCTCCCTAAAGCCCCAGGGCTTGTTGCCTGACCAGGGAATGAAGATTTCATGGCTGGTTTGTTATGGCATTAAATGATATTAAAACATATATATGCAAATGAGAAACAGAAGGTATACCTTTGACAAATGGCAATTAAAAAATTATGCAAATACTATCTAGCGTATTGAATTATACACATAAACATAAACAGCTGTAACATAACCCAAGCATTCCAACCAAAAATACAGTACAATACGTTAGCACGGCGAATAGAGAAAACCAAGAATGATATCCACCAGTTAATAACCAAACTAAGTAGAGCACCCATTGGAGAATAATGCTAGAGCAGGGTCCTCGTTGGGGATAAGGCAATGAGGACAGAACAGATGAAGAAATATGGGGGGGAAAGGGAGGATAGAAGAGAAATATAGAATAATATTGCAAAGTTAAATATAGGGAGATAAAGATTTGTATGTATTAGAGTTTAGTGCTATAGGAAAGGAGCTTCAGAGAAAGCAAAGAATTATAGAGGAAGTAGTAGTACAAATGAAAAATTTTAAAAATTAAAAGAGCTAAGTATATAGAAAAATATAGAAAAACAACGCAAAAATAATAAAAACAAACAAAACCCCCACAGAACCTTAAAAGGTCAATGGGGAACCAAAAGTTTATACCAAAATAAAATGTGTGGTTTAAAAGGAAAAAGAAAAAAAAATTATGTAAACTTGAATATATTCAGTCTTAGTGATAAGATTAGTAACTTCAATAGAATTCAGTGAAGGAAATGAACACACCCAGTCTCACACAGACACACACACACACACACACCCCGCAAAAAAAAAAAAAAAAAAAAAAAAACCATACAAAAAGCAGGGGGTGTACTGAGTGTGTTTGGAAAAAAGAGAAAAAAAAAATTGAAACAAAGTAATACAATACAAAAAATGAAAATTTAAAGTCCAGCAGTAACTCCAGCTTCAGAAAAAATGTGAAAATAGTGTTTATGTTCTTCTGTCTCTTGCTGACTATTCAGGAATTATCAGTCTTTTTCTTGCCTCTGGCAGTGGTTGGATCTGAAGACCTCTTTGACTGCTTGTTTATTTCAGCCTATTCCAGAACTAAAAGGCCTGCCCAGGCTGACACTGGGAGTTTCTTAATCCAAATCCCTTTTCTTGCTGGGTGGAGCTAAGTTCCCTCCCTGTAGCTTGACCAGCAGCCAAACTACAGTAGGGAAAATGGCGTCTGTCTCACAAAGGATTTATTCCCATACGCTCTATGGGAAGCACTTCCGCAGTGACCCCGACCCTGCTGCAGGCCACCGTCGACCCCCACCACCGCGGGAGACGTCAGGTTACTCAGAGGTAAGTCTGGCTCAGTCTCATGCAGGATCGCTATTTCCCTTTCCCGGATCACAGTGTGCAAAGACTTTCCAGTCCTCGGCGACTCTGTGATCCGGTTAATGGTAACCTCCTCCAAAGGAAACTGAGTGCCGTCCTTCCGAGGCCTGCTCAAGGGCACTTCTAGCTTAAAGGGGCACCTGGACCCTCCAAAAGCAGGTCTGGCTCAGTCCCTTGTGGGTGTCACTGCTCCTTTCCCAGGTTTTGATCTGCAACAGGCTTTGCGCCTTTGGCCCGCCCAGCCTCTCTGGCGGGTATGAGGTTTGACTTTTTTTTTTAAAAAGATTTATTTATTTATTTATTTTGGGCGGGGGTCGGGTTGGGGAGGGAGGGGAGCGGGCGGGCCACTTCTATTGGTCTTTCATTTCTCTATTTTCATCCGTCTTTGTTCTTTGACTGTTGTGGGCCTCCCATCGCGGCGTCTGTCGTCGTAGAGTGCTGGCTCTGGGCGCATGCACGCCAGAGCTCCAGCTCGGTAATTGGACACATCAGTTCAGCTGCTCCGTGGCAGGTGGGATCTTTCCAGGCCAGGGATCGAACCGGCGCCCCTTGCACTGCAAGGCGGTGTCCTTATCCACTGGACCACCAGGGGAAGCCCTGAGGTTTGACTTTTAAAAGTGCGATTGTGCCCCTCTTACCGTCTTGATGCGGCTTCTCCTTTGTTCTTCGGTGTGGGGTATCCTCTCTGTGATCAGATCCAACCTCCTTTCGTCGATGGTTTTCCAGGAACTCCCGTTGCAATTCAGGCAATTTTGCAGGAGAGATGAGTGCATGTCCTTCTACGCCGCCATCTTTGATAGTATTTTAAAAGGCGGGCTGTTAAGTGTTATATTTAGTTGTTAGAAATTCGTGACATCATGAATGCAGTTTTTTTCTTAGCTTTTCTCTTTCTTGAACCTGTTAGGAAGGTTTACTGCCTGTGGGTGAGTTTAGATGAGGGATTTTGGGGCGGAAGCCTTAGAATTCCAGTATGAATCCATCTCACCAACCATTTCACAGTTATCACCATAGTGATTCAGAAAATTTGTAGCAGATAATTGGGATGCAGTTTGAACTAACTCCAGCAAAACCTCTTTCATTTGACACTTCTGGGAAATCTGTTTTGGATGAGTGACTTTTCCATAGAGCTCAAGGTTAAACCTTTAAAAATACTAAGAAAAGGTTTTTTGTTGGAGTTTATTATAAAATATGTTCTGTTCTTTCCTGTATTGTGAATTCAATATGGTGAATACATTTGAGCTTTTCCTGTATAACGTTTCTGCTCTGATTACATAAGATACATGTTCATTATAGACATCTCAGTAAATACAGAAAATACATAAAAAAGAAAATAAGGGTGATATCTTACTTTTAAGATACTATGTTGTTTTATGTTGTTTTCAGATATAATGCCTCTAACATGCTGGCATATCTTTCCAGTCTTTTTTTTTTTTTTTTTTTGATGAAGGCATTTAAAATAAATTTAGGACTGTACTGTCTATATTGTCATAATTCTTTTATTGTTTAAAGCTCGAGTAATTTATTTTTTGACCGTGCTGCATGGCGTGCAGGATCTTAGTTCTATGACCAAGAATCAGACCCCTGCCTACTGCAGTTAAAGCTCAGAATCTTAGCTACTGGACCACCAGGGAAGTCCCAACAGTCTTTTATTTTAAATCTGTTCTACTATGAACTTTTTCTTATGTCTGGCATGTCACTGTTTTAATGACTGCTGTTCCATCAGGCACTATAGTAGGTGCTGTGATTTACCTAACCTCCTACTTCTGAGGAGTTGGTTGTTAGAAATTAACTGTTGCCAGGACATTGAGGATACTTGTTTCTCAGCACCCTTGGCAGTGTAGAGCATCATTTTCTCCACAGATTTGCATCTTAAAAGATTTTAAGATTGATACATGCTTAGAGGAATAAAGTCTCAAGGTTACAAAAATAAAGTGTCCCATACTACCACTTCAACTTCTTGGGCGTCAATTGTTTAATTAAACTTCCTGACTATTGGATGTTGTTAATACAAGCAGGTCACTATAACATTAATACAGTGATGCTTATTATTTATTACTTTTCTCATCTGTCTGTAATGCTCTCTCGGAATTTGGTGGTGGTGGGGATATGGGCTTTCCATGTGGCACTCATGGTAAAGAACCTGCCTGATAGTGCAGGAGATGCAAGGACTTGGGTTCGGTCCCTGGGTCAAGAAGATCCCCAGAGTAGGAAATGGAAACCTACTCCAGTATTCTTGCCTGGAAAATTCCACAGACAGAGGAGCCTGGCAGACTATGATTCATGGGGTTACAAAGAGTTGAACATGACTGAGCACACACAGGATGGACAGATGAGGTGGGGTGGTGATATGTGAGACTCTTCAACTTGTATTAGTGACTTGAAGTGGTAATTTTGTTTTGATATTCTTTCTTTGTTCATTTGTGTCCTCTGTAGCTACTTTGAGTATCATTCTGTTTCCTTACCTATTTGCCAGCCACTCTTTGCCCTTTGCTTCTTTCCCCTACCATGTATTTTCAAGCTAAACATGAACTGAACTTGTCCAAGGGAAACTGGATAATGAGCTCTGTGAAAAACAGAAGTGGCTGCTTTCTTTTCCTTTGGAGTGAGATTTAATGCCTTTATGAAAAACTTAGGCCTGCTGAAAGAACTGACTCATAGCCAAGGCTGGACTCTGTAGGAATGGCTGACTTTGGAACAGAGGCAGTGATCTGAGAGTGATAGAGCCTAAAGCAGATTTAGAAACTACAGAGGGCATTTCCCCCTCTGGATGGCTGCACGTAGGTATGGCATCTGGGACTGCTGCAGCCATCTTGTTATCACAAGGAAAACCAGGAAGGAGGAGGGTTGTTTATTGTTATTATTTTTTTATTGGAGTATAGTTTCTCTTCACTGATGTGTCAGTTCCTGCTGTACAACAAAGTGAATCAGCCATAAGTATACCTATACCCCTCTTTGCTGGATTTCGTTCCCATTTAGGTCACCACAGAGTGGCAAGTAGAGTTCCCTGTGCTATACAGTAGGTTCTCATTAGTTATCTGTTTTATACAGAGTAGTTCCAATCTCCCAATTGCCGATTCTTTGTTGATGAACTCTTATGGGTTGTTTCTTTTAGCCCTTGTGAATAATGCAGTAATGAACATTTGGCATCTCAGTACCTGTTTGACTACCTGTTGTTAAATCCTTTGGAATTACTTATCATTTGTTTATTCTGTGTTTTCTGAGGAACCACCATACTGCTTCCTGTAGTGCCTGTACCACTTTACTTTCCCATCAGCAATCCACAAGGATTCCAATCTCTTTACATCCTTGCTAATACTTGTTATTATTTTTTTAATAAAACGTTTTTATGAATGGCTGTTTAAATGGTATAAAGTGATATTTCTTTATGGTTTTAATTTTTCATTTTTCCTAATAATTAGTGATGTTGAGCATCTTTTCCTGTGCTTATTGGCCATTTGTATGTTGTTTTTGGAGAAGTGTCTACTCAAGTTTTTGCCCATTAATAACACTGTTTATTTATTTTTGGCTGTACTGAGTCTTTGTTGCTGCTTATGGACTTTCTCTAGTTGTGGCAAGCAGGGGCTTCTCATCACAGTGGCTTCTCTTGTTGTGGAGCTTGGACTGTAGGTGCTTGGGCATCAGTAGTTGTGTTGGGTGGGCTTAGTTGCCCCATGGCATGTGGGCTCTCCCCAGATCAGGGATCAAACCCATGTCCCTTGCATTGGCAGGTGAATTCTTAACCACTGGACTACTAGGGAAGTCCCTAGAGTGGTTCTTAAACACATTTTCACTTAGGGATGTTCTTGCTGGGATAGTCCCTAATTGTTCACTTCATAGAGACCATGTAGTTTATAAAATGAACTCTGGGGCTTCCCTGGTGGTCCAGTGGGTAAAGAATCCACCTTGCAGGTCAAGGAGCACCAGTTCGATCCCTGGCACGGGAAGATACCACATGCCGTGCAGTGACTGGACTGATGTATCCAATTATGAGCCAGTGCTCTGGAGTGCATGTACCCAGAGCCAGTGCTCTGCAACAAGAGAGGCCACTGTGATGGGAGGCCCACATAGGCCAAAGAATAAAGATAGATGAAAATAAATAAATGAAGGACCAATAAAAGAGACAAAAATTAAAACAAAAAAAAGCAAAAAAAAAAAATCTCCGACATTGGGAGAAACAAACCTAGGCAATTATTGGAGATTGGTGAAAGCATTTCAAACATATTTAAATAAGTATATAAATTGATAGAAATTATTGAACAATTCAGCTCTGAAAACACAAGAGTTTGAAATTACTTTCAGTTGTGATTAGGAGGTAGAGTATAAAGATGATACTGAGATTACATGTTACAAAGATTGGCAAGATATCAACTATAGTTTGTTGCAGGAACCACAAGCAGGAAAAGAAAGTTAAATTTTCTGAGTGCCTGTACCCCCTTTACTTTCCCATCAGCAATCCACAAGGATTCCAATCTCTTTACATCCTTGCTAATACTTGTTATTATTTTTTTAATAAAACGTTTTTATGAATGGCTGTTTAAATGGTATAAAGTGATATTTCTTTATGGTTTTAATTTTTCATTTTTCCTAATAATTAGTGATGTTGAGCATCTTTTCCTGTGCTTATTGGCCATTTGTATGTTGTTTTTGGAGAAGTGTCTACTCAAGTTTTTGCCCATTAATAACACTGTTTATTTATTTTTGGCTGTACTGAGTCTTTGTTGCTGCTTATGGACTTTCTCTAGTTGTGGCAAGCAGGGGCTTCTCATCACAGTGGCTTCTCTTGTTGTGGAGCTTGGACTGTAGGTGCTTGGGCATCAGTAGTTGTGTTGGGTGGGCTTAGTTGCCCCATGGCATGTGGGCTCTCCCCAGATCAGGGATCAAACCCATGTCCCTTGCATTGGCAGGTGAATTCTTAACCACTGGACTACTAGGGAAGTCCCTAGAGTGGTTCTTAAACACATTTTCACTTAGGGATGTTCTTGCTGGGATAGTCCCTAATTGTTCACTTCATAGAGACCATGTAGTTTATAAAATGAACTCTGGGGCTTCCCTGGTGGTCCAGTGGGTAAAGAATCCACCTTGCAGGTCAAGGAGCACCAGTTCGATCCCTGGCACGGGAAGATACCACATGCCGTGCAGTGACTGGACTGATGTATCCAATTATGAGCCAGTGCTCTGGAGTGCATGTACCCAGAGCCAGTGCTCTGCAACAAGAGAGGCCACTGTGATGGGAGGCCCACATAGGCCAAAGAATAAAGATAGATGAAAATAAATAAATGAAGGACCAATAAAAGAGACAAAAATTAAAACAAAAAAAAGCAAAAAAAAAAAATCTCCGACATTGGGAGAAACAAACCTAGGCAATTATTGGAGATTGGTGAAAGCATTTCAAACATATTTAAATAAGTATATAAATTGATAGAAATTATTGAACAATTCAGCTCTGAAAACACAAGAGTTTGAAATTACTTTCAGTTGTGATTAGGAGGTAGAGTATAAAGATGATACTGAGATTACATGTTACAAAGATTGGCAAGATATCAACTATAGTTTGTTGCAGGAACCACAAGCAGGAAAAGAAAGTTAAACTTTGTTTCTTGACCGGAGTGATGGTGGAGGCTTTTTGATGTAACAAAAAACAGGTAGTAACATGAAGTTCAAAATACAAGTCTAACTGGAAAGATAAGATACTTCATTGGATTCATTTATTGATTGAATAGTGGAAGGTCTAGTATGTGTATGAGGCTTTGGGAACAATGAAGGAAGACAGTGCGGGTCTACCCACTTTTAAGACCTCTAATCTAGATGATTGTGAAAATTAGAGAAGTTTTATGAAGTTGGTAGTTGAAACAATGCAAGTAGACAAAAAATTTTAGTTAAGAATTATAGATTTATGGAACTTTAGATCTAGAAGGGACTGTAGTGTAATGCAGTATTCTTATTTTTCAGATGGTAACTTTCTCAAAGTCACACGGTTTGACTATTTGGATATTGAATTCAGAGACACATTCCCTAAAAAGGCTTTTTCCCTCTACTATATCATTGAATCTTGAATAAAACCACTAGAAGGTAGGAATCAGTCCAGAAATATTTATTGGATGCCTACACTGTGGAAGGTGTAATGGAGAAAACAAGCATACTCTTGTTTTCTTTTTCTTGTTTTCTTTCTTGTTCTCTTGTTTTCTGTTCTTGAGGATTCTTTCTTTCTTTTTTTAAAAAATTGAACTATGGATGATTTACAGTATTGTGTTAATTGCTGCTGTACAGCTAAGTGGGTCAGTTACACATATATATATATATATTCTTTTAAAAAATATTCCTTTTCATTATGGTTTACCATAAGATATTAAATATAGTTTTCTGTGCTGTAAAGTAAGACCTTGCTGTTTATCCATTCTACATATAAAAGCTTGCATCTGCTAATCTCAGCCTCCCACATCATCCTTCCAAGGACCCCTAGGCAACTACCAGTTTGTTCTCTATGTCCGTGATTCTGTTCCTGTTTCATAGATAGGTTCATTTGTGTCATCTTTTAGATTCTGCATGTAAGTGATACAGTATGATATTTGTCTTTCTCTTTTGGACTTAACTTCGCTTGGAAATAAAATCTCTAGGTTCATCTGTGTAGCTGCAAATTGCATTGTTATATTCTTTTAATGACTGAGTAATATTCCATTGTATATATGTGCCATATCTTCTTATCCATTCATCTAGGTTGTTTCCATATCTTGGCTATTGTGAATAGTGCTGCTGTGAACATAGGGATGCATGTATCTTTTTAAATTAGAGTTTTGTTTGGATATACGCCCAAAAGTGAGATGGCTGGATAATATGGTAATTTTACTTTTAGTTTTCTGAGGAACTTCCATTCTATTTTCCGTGATGATTCTTTCAATTATAATTAATAGAAATCCATTTCAAACTGAAACAGAAAGGAGAATTTATTGGTTCATATAACTGAGAAAGGCGTGACAGGATCTGGCTTCCAGAGACTTGGATCACGACCTCAAGACAGAAGGACCTCTGTGTTTCCTTTTACATTTTGGTATATGCCTAGGTATTATATTATTTTTTACAGTCATTAACTTTAAAAAATTTACTGTTTTAATTATTGAGGACCATCGCTCCTGGCAGCCTTGGGATTCCATCTTTACAGTTCCTGATGGAGTAGGAAAGAGCTAGTTCCTATTGGGAAGATGCAGGGAGTGAATGGTGTAGCCCAGTCTATTTTACTTGCCTTCTTGGAGGTGAAATGGGTCTGACTGATAGTCCCACTGAGATCACATAGAGCGGCACAGTTTCTGTAAAACGTGAGGGTTAGGAGTGTGGGGCACACAGAGCAGTAAAGCAGTAGGACTACTGACGCACATATACATGAAGCTGCAGTTAAGGTCAAACCTGTGGTAGAAGTGGAAGGTGCCAGAGGACTCCAGAACCTGGAGGGATATTTCCAAGAGTACAAACACTTAGTCTTGGTGCATGGGAAGGATTTTTGTCAGTGAAGAGGAAGCATGAGAGAAGATCCAGGACGTAAGGAACAGTGAGGTATGAAAGGGAGACTTGTGCAAGGTTATGTGTTAGAGACTTGTTTTGGAGAACAGTGACTAGACCATGTCTTCTGTCATTGGGAGGATAGGCTTGGCTGAGAGTGTTAAGGGCCTCGGATATAAGAAGGGGGAATTTGGGTTTTATTCTGTGGGCAGTAGGGAACCAACGAAGCATTTTGAACAAGGGAAAAAGCAATTTTAGGAACGGAAATGAAGGCACAATAAGAGTGATTTTAGATTCAGGAAAATGAGGTAAAAGAATAATAGAATTTATTTTCATAGGAATGAGGCACTACTCTTCCTCACATGGGAAACCTATAAGGATTGTGAACAAATCACTTAGCTGCCTTCTATTTTCCTCTTCAGTAACGTAAAGTAAATATCCTGTACTAATCTTTCCTAACGTGAGATTAGAGCTTATATATAGTTTCAATAAGAAAAATATTGTCATAGTAGGCATTATAGTGTTATAAATCACTTACTAACTTTGATACATATGAGAGTATTCTTCTCTGGTATTTGGAGCTTGTAAGTTGGAAATAGATTATTGATTGAGGAAATGATCTTCACATTTTTATTAGCTCATAAAGTTAATGGAACCAATAATTTGGGTTGCATTTTCTTTTACATTCTGTGTTTTAATTAGGTGAATGACAGAAACAGGTCCTAAAACTAAACTTAAGTGCTATGTGTTGATGTTTTTTCCCTTCTAATCATACATTAAAGAAAATTACCAAGAATTCTCAAAACAATTTCAAACAATGCAAGCTTGTTCGTAGTTTCAGCGTTCTTGTAAATTAATGACAAAAGTTAAGAATTTTCAGAACTGCCTTTGTTACTGAGGTTTTTGACACCTGTGGCCTAAAGCAGTGCTGGAACTGTTGTGTCTCCACTGCCTGCGCTCCTCAGTTTCAAATTCTTGGAGAGAAAGCTGTAACTCCTCTGTGCATGTGTGTGTCCTTAGTAGCTTAGTCATGTCCAACTCTTTATGGGCCCACGGACTGTAGCCCGCCAGACTCCTCTGTCTGTGGAATTTTCCAAGCAAGAATGGGTGAGAAGATCCAGGACGTAAGGAACAGTGAGGTATGAAAGGGAGACTTGTGCAAGGTTATGTGTTAGAGACTTGTTTTGGAGAACAGTGACTAGACCATGTCTTCTGTCATTGGGAGGATAGGCTTGGCTGAGAGTGTTAAGGGCCTCGGATATAAGAAGGGGGAATTTGGGTTTTATTCTGTGGGCAGTAGGGAACCAACGAAGCATTTTGAACAAGGGAAAAAGCAATTTTAGGAACGGAAATGAAGGCACAATAAGAGTGATTTTAGATTCAGGAAAATGAGGTAAAAGAATAATAGAATTTATTTTCATAGGAATGAGGCACTACTCTTCCTCACATGGGAAACCTATAAGGATTGTGAACAAATCACTTAGCTGCCTTCTATTTTCCTCTTCAGTAACGTAAAGTAAATATCCTGTACTAATCTTTCCTAACGTGAGATTAGAGCTTATATATAGTTTCAATAAGAAAAATATTGTCATAGTAGGCATTATAGCGTTATAAATCACTTACTAACTTTGATACATATGAGAGTATTCTTCTCTGGTATTTGGAGCTTGTAAGTTGGAAATAGATTATTGATTGAGGAAATGATCTTCACATTTTTATTAGCTCATAAAGTTAATGGAACCAATAATTTGGGTTGCATTTTCTTTTACATTCTGTGTTTTAATTAGGTGAATGACAGAAACAGGTCCTAAAACTAAACTTAAGTGCTATGTGTTGATGTTTTTTCCCTTCTAATCATACATTAAAGAAAATTACCAAGAATTCTCAAAACAATTTCAAACAATGCAAGCTTGTTCGTAGTTTCAGCGTTCTTGTAAATTAATGACAAAAGTTAAGAATTTTCAGAACTGCCTTTGTTACTGAGGTTTTTGACACCTGTGGCCTAAAGCAGTGCTGGAACTGTTGTGTCTCCACTGCCTGCGCTCCTCAGTTTCAAATTCTTGGAGAGAAAGCTGTAACTCCTCTGTGCATGTGTGTGTCCTTAGTAGCTTAGTCATGTCCAACTCTTTATGGGCCCACGGACTGTAGCCCGCCAGACTCCTCTGTCTGTGGAATTTTCCAAGCAAGAAGATTGGAGTGGGTTGCCATATACCTGCTCCAGGGGCTCATCCAGACCCAGGGATTGAACCTGTACAGGCAGGTTGTTTACCACTGCACCGCTTAGGAAATCCACACCCTTCAGCAGAGGGATGCAGCCACACTCCAGGGCTCTAAACATCCCCGTCTCACCAGTCCTCCCTCATCTGGCTGTGTTATCCAGTGCCTTACCTAGCCAGCCATGGGGCAGGCAGGAGACTGTTCATGCTGCCCATGAGAGCAGGCTCCCCTGGGGCGTAGAGTGAGGTGGAGGAGGATAGAGAGTGGACCTCAGGGGCAGACAAGTCTTGCAACCCTGTATGGATCATGCCCCTTTTCCTCACATCTCACACTCCTTAGCCCTCTGCCACCAGCAAAATGATAAATTCTTTGTAGGCAGAGATTATTTTTTCTTTCTCTTAAAACATTTTTATTTTATGTTAGAATTGATTAATAACATTGTGCTAGTTTCAGGTGTACAAAAAAGTGATTCAGTTATGTCTGAACACATATCTATTCTTTTTCACATTTTTGAAGCTCACACTGACCAGTAACTTCTGATGTTCCTGACAGACATAGAGGAGAATAGAATGAAACCATCTATAACTGACAGGTTTATTCTTTGTAATATTCCTACAAATAGAGTATAGGCCTGAAAATAGACCCATGACTATAGGGAGAAAGCTCAACTTTCTTTTGAATCTCTTGGTTTTCTAACAGATTGTTTTCTTTTCTATTTATGCATTAATTAAAAAAATCATTTGAAAGCTTGCCTTGAATGAAGATAGTAAAATGGAAAGTTTACATAGGTTCTCTGAATATGCACAGAATACCCAATTTCAAACAATGCAAGTTTATTCACAGTTTCAGTGTTCTCGTAAATTAATGACAAAAGATGACAGGAGTGCTGAATGCTCTGGAGATTGAAATAATAGCAAGGACCTCAGTAAATAATTTGTTAAGGAGTTGAAGATGTGGAGTTGAAGTGCTAATGCAATTCATTGTGATTTTACTATAAGCCATGGCTCAGAGATTGCACACTTTTGACCTTAGGTCAGCTGTCTCATTGTTAATACATTGATGCCTTCAAGGACTTTCAGGGGCTTAACATATTTGAAAAATGAATTGAAAAATGAATTAGAAGAGAGAGTATATATTTAAGAAAATTTAATGCCTAATTTCAGTGACACTAACCCTGTGTCAGTATTTAAAAATGCTAATTGATGTGTTTATCTTCGCTTTTCTAGTGATATGCAGCTTTCGAGGATCTGTCCCCCAAGGGTTGGTCTTAGAAATAGGAGAAACAGTCCAGATTCTTGAAAAATGTGAAGGTAAGTATGGACCTATGAATTATAAGACGCAAATAGTGATCATTTTGGGCAGTATTATATACATTTACTTTGTAGTACTATGTTATAAGCAATCATTTTGAAGCTGAGATTAATCACATTATGATACACTGCTATAAAATCATTCCTGATCTCTGTTCAGCGTAATGGATGAGCTATTTGGGCTCTAATCTAGTGGCAACAATTAAGTAACTGTTGTTGACTGTCAGAACATGATTTTTTCATACTATGTCACATGATTATTTTTTATTTCCTACAATCAAATAGATAATATTTCACTCCTGATTATCTGCATTTGAATTGAATTGAGTTGTAATCAGTTCATTTGTATGTTTCTGTCTGATTGGCTGGACATGATCAGTTGTAATTAAAACAAGGCAGTGAATATGCTCAGATGAAATTTGGCTTGACTATTTTCTCTTGTGACATTTTTTGGTACTTCTGATATAATATTTATGCATTATTGAAAGATATCACATTCTTCAAAATTATGAATTCCAGTCAGCAAAATATATGGGAAAGAAAATACAGTTATGGAGATAACACACAAAATCAGAACATGGACAAAAACAAAATTTATATAAAAATTGATATACCGGGCTTCCCTGGTGGTCCAGTGGGTAAGGACACCGCCTTGCAGTGCAAGGGGTGCCAGTTCAATCCCTGGCCTGGGAAGATCCCATGTGCCGCAGAACAGCTGGACCAGTGTGTCCAATTACCGAGCCGGAGCTCTGGGCGCATGCGCCCAGAGCCGGTGCTCTGTGACAACAGAGGCCTAATGCAATTCATTGTGATTTTACTATAAGCCATGGCTCAGAGATTGCACACTTTTGACCTTAGGTCAGCTGTCTCATTGTTAATACATTGATGCCTTCAAGGACTTTCAGAGGCTTAACATATTTGAAAAATGAATTGAAAAATGAATTAGAAGAGAGAGTATATATTTAAGAAAATTTAATGCCTAATTTCAGTGACACTAACCCTGTGTCAGTATTTAAAAATGCTAATTGATGTGTTTATCTTCGCTTTTCTAGTGATATGCAGCTTTCGAGGATCTGTCCCCCAAGGGTTGGTCTTAGAAATAGGAGAAACAGTCCAGATTCTTGAAAAATGTGAAGGTAAGTATGGACCTATGAATTATAAGACGCAAATAGTGATCATTTTGGGCAGTATTATATACATTTACTTTGTAGTACTATGTTATAAGCAATCATTTTGAAGCTGAGATTAATCACATTATGATACACTGCTATAAAATCATTCCTGATCTCTGTTCAGCGTAATGGATGAGCTATTTGGGCTCTAATCTAGTGGCAACAATTAAGTAACTGTTGTTGACTGTCAGAACATGATTTTTACATACTATGTCACATGATTATTTTTTATTTCCTACAATCAAATAGATAATATTTCACTCCTGATTATCTGCATTTGAATTGAATTGAGTTGTAATCAGTTCATTTGTATGTTTCTGTCTGATTGGCTGGACATGATCAGTTGTAATTAAAACAAGGCAGTGAATATGCTCAGATGAAATTTGGCTTGACTATTTTCTCTTGTGACATTTTTTGGTACTTCTGATATAATATTTATGCATTATTGAAAGATATCACATTCTTCAAAATTATGAATTCCAGTCAGCAAAATATATGGGAAAGAAAATACAGTTATGGAGATAACACACAAAATCAGAACATGGACAAAAACAAAATTTATATAAAAATTGATATACCGGGCTTCCCTGGTGGTCCAGTGGGTAAGGACACCGCCTTGCAGTGCAAGGGGTGCCAGTTCAATCCCTGGCCTGGGAAGATCCCATGTGCTGCGGAGCGGCTGAACCGATGTGTCCAATTACCGAGCCAGAGCTCTGGAGCGCATGCGCCCAGAGCCGGTGCTCTGTGACAACAGAGGCCACTGCGATGGGAGGCCCATGCGGGCCAAAGAACAAAGATGGATGAAAACAGATAAATGAAAGCCCAGTGGAAGTGGCCCCCCTGCCCCCCTCCCCCCCCCACCAAAAATTGCTATACCAAAATTGGTAGCAGTTTAGTATCACAAGAAGCCCCCTCAAATCATGTAACAGTGTAGAAATTTCGCTATGTAGACATGGAGACAGTATACATGAACGTGGAGCTCTGATCCAGTTTCTGTTCAGATGGGAATGGGATCTTCTCAATCCAGGAATTGAACCAGGGTCTCCTGCATTGCAGGTGAATTCTTTACTACCTGAGCTATCAGGGAAGCCCAAGTGCAACCTACTATGACTGAGGAACTGTGTAAGTTTGGTAGTGCACTTTTCTGGAAAGGGAGCTCTAGTGCAGAACTCATTTTAATAATTTTCTTAATACAGAAGTATCAATCAAAATCACTTCATGATTTAAAAACTCTTAGCAAAATATGAGTAGAAGGGAATTTTCTTAATCTGATAAAGGATATCTAAAAGCCTACAGCAATATTTCAGCAATATTTCAATATTTCAAAACTGAAATATTGAAAGATTTTCAACTAAGAGCTAAAAATAAGACTATTATAAAATAAGACATGGTTTGGAGGCAAATACAATAATGATACAGGATGGAGATTCCATAAATAGACCATCATGTTTATCTTCCAGTGATATGAGGTGGTATTGCAGTACGGTGGGGAAATGATGTCCATTACAAGAGGTGGTGCTGGACTGATTGGAATGAAAAATGAAGGCCTAGTCAATAAAATGGTATTGGATCGGTACTGAAACCAGTGAATGTTGAACCTGACTTCACAGTGTATACTCCAAACTGAATTCCAGATAGATGGTCAATAGAAATGTGAAATGTAAAACAATCATGCACCTTGAAGGCGTAGGAAAATATTCAATAAAAAAAATGAAAAGAAAAAATTTTGTTTTAAACCCAAAACATGCCCTGAAAAATGATGGTCCAATTACGAGCCCGAGCTCTGGAGCGCATGCGCCCAGAGCCGGTGCTCTGTGACAACAGAGGCCACTGCGATGGGAGGCCCATGCGGGCCAAAGAACAAAGATGGATGAAAACAGATAAATGAAAGCCCAGTGGAAGTGGCCCCCCTGCCCCCCTCCCCCCCCCACCAAAAATTGCTATACCAAAATTGGTAGCAGTTTAGTATCACAAGAAGCCCCCTCAAATCATGTAACAGTGTAGAAATTTCGCTATGTAGACATGGAGACAGTATACATGAACGTGGAGCTCTGATCCAGTTTCTGTTCAGATGGGAATGGGATCTTCTCAATCCAGGAATTGAACCAGGGTCTCCTGCATTGCAGGTGAATTCTTTACTACCTGAGCTATCAGGGAAGCCCAAGTGCAACCTACTATGACTGAGGAACTGTGTAAGTTTGGTAGTGCACTTTTCTGGAAAGGAGCTCTAGTGCAGAACTCATTTTAATAATTTTCTTAATACAGAAGTATCAATCAAAATCACTTCATGATTTAAAAACTCTTAGCAAAATATGAGTAGAAGGGAATTTTCTTAATCTGATAAAGGATATCTAAAAGCCTACAGCAATATTTCAGCAATATTTCAATATTTCAAAACTGAAATATTGAAAGATTTTCAACTAAGAGCTAAAAATAAGACTATTATAAAATAAGACATGGTTTGGAGGCAAATACAATAATGATACAGGATGGAGATTCCATAAATAGACCATCATGTTTATCTTCCAGTGATATGAGGTGGTATTGCAGTACGGTGGGGAAATGATGTCCATTACAAGAGGTGGTGCTGGACTGATTGGAATGAAAAATGAAGGCCTAGTCAATAAAATGGTATTGGATCGGTACTGAAACCAGTGAATGTTGAACCTGACTTCACAGTGTATACTCCAAACTGAATTCCAGATAGATGGTCAATAGAAATGTGAAATGTAAAACAATCATGCACCTTGAAGGAAGCGTAGGAAAATATTCTTTTTGACATAGGGGCAGAAAGAGATATTTTACTGATAAATTGTACTTCATTAAAATGAAGGTCTGTTTTACAAAAGATATCATTAAGGAGGACTTTCCTGGTGCCTCAGTGGTGAAGAATCTACTTGCCAGTGCAGGGGACATGGGTTCAATCTCTAGTTCGGAAAGATCCCACATGCCACAGAGTGACTGATAAGCCTGTGTGTCACAACGATTGAGCCTGTGCTCTGGAGCCTGGGAACCACAACTACTGAGCCATGCACCACTGCTTTTGAAGCTCACATACCCTAGAGTCCGTGCTCCTTAACAAGAGAAGCCACCACAATGAGACACCCATTTACTTGCAACTAGAGAAAGCCTGTGCAGTAATGAAGACTGAGCACAGCCAAAAATAGATAAATAAAAGTTAAAGAAAAAAGATACCATTAAGGAGAGGGAAAAGACAAGTCACAAAGTGAAAGAAATATCTGATAAAGGACTTATATTCATATGGTATGTCTTTCTCTTTCTTATATTCATATTATATGTCTTTGCTTAGTATGATAATCATTATGTCCATCCATGTAGCAGCAAATGGTATTATTTCATTCTTTTTTATGGCTGAGAAAATTCTATTGTATGTATGTACCACATCTTCTTTATCCATTCATTTGTCATTGGACATTTAGATTGTTTCCATATCTTGGCTATTGTAAGTAGTGCTACATGAAAGTAGGGGTTCGTGTTTTCAAATTATGATATTCTGTAGATATATGCCCAAGAGTGGGATTTTGGATCATATGGCAACTCTAATTTTAGTTTTCTGAGGAAGCTCCACACTATTCTTCATAGTGGCTGCATCAGTTTACATTTCTGTCAACAGTGTAGGAGGATTCCCTTTGCTCCATACCCTTTCCAGCATTTGTCAAACATCTTTTCTTACTTCACTGGTATGGAATTAGAAATAAACTAAAGAAAACTGAAAAAAAAAAGCCCCACAAACATATGGAGAGTAAGTAACATGCTACTAATCAATGGATCATTGAAAAGTCAAAGAGGGATGAAGGTAAAAAAGTTCATAGTGATACAGACCTACTTCATGATACAAGAAAAGTCTCAAATAGTCGATATGTACATTAAAGAAACTAGAAGAAGAACAAGAAAAGCCCCAGTTTAGTAGATTAAAGAAAATAAATGACTAGAGTGGAAATAACTGAAATAGAGACATGAACAGGCATGAAAACAGACACACAGTAGAGAGCCCAGAAATAAACATATATGGTCAATTAATCTGTAACCAAGGAGGCAAGAATATACAGTAGGGAGAAGACAGTTGTTCAATAAATGGTGCTTGGAAAACTGGACTACTTTTTATAACTTGAAAAAAATATTAGTTTTTAAAAATCAAACTACAATTAACAAGAGAAGCCAACCACAATGAGACACCCATTTACTTGCAACTAGAAAGCCTGTGCAGTAATGAAGACTGAGCACAGCCAAAAATAGATAAATAAAAGTTAAAGAAAAAAGATACCATTAAGGAGAGGGAAAAGACAAGTCACAAAGTGAAAGAAATATCTGATAAAGGACTTATATTCATATGGTATGTCTTTCTCTTTCTTATATTCATATTATATGTCTTTGCTTAGTATGATAATCATTATGTCCATCCATGTAGCAGCAAATGGTATTATTTCATTCTTTTTTATGGCTGAGAAAATTCTATTGTATGTATGTACCACATCTTCTTTATCCATTCATTTGTCATTGGACATTTAGATTGTTTCCATATCTTGGCTATTGTAAGTAGTGCTACATGAAAGTAGGGGTTCGTGTTTTCAAATTATGATATTCTGTAGATATATGCCCAAGAGTGGGATTTTGGATCATATGGCAACTCTAATTTTAGTTTTCTGAGGAAGCTCCACACTATTCTTCATAGTGGCTGCATCAGTTTACATTTCTGTCAACAGTGTAGGAGGATTCCCTTTGCTCCATACCCTTTCCAGCATTTGTCAAACATCTTTTCTTACTTCACTGGTATGGAATTAGAAATAAACTAAAGAAAACTGAAAAAAAAAAGCCCCACAAACATATGGAGAGTAAGTAACATGCTACTAATCAATGGATCATTGAAAAGTCAAAGAGGGATGAAGGTAAAAAAGTTCATAGTGATACAGACCTACTTCATGATACAAGAAAAGTCTCAAATAGTCGATATGTACATTAAAGAAACTAGAAGAAGAACAAGAAAAGCCCCAGTTTAGTAGATTAAAGAAAATAAATGACTAGAGTGGAAATAACTGAAATAGAGACATGAACAGGCATGAAAACAGACACACAGTAGAGAGCCCAGAAATAAACATATATGGTCAATTAATCTGTAACCAAGGAGGCAAGAATATACAGTAGGGAGAAGACAGTTGTTCAATAAATGGTGCTTGGAAAACTGGACTACTTTTTATAACTGTATGTAAAAATAAACTCAAAAATTAGTTATGAAACACTTTAAAAATCAAACTACAGAGATTTTAAAATGTAATAAGACAAGGACAAAGCAAGTTGGCAAGGCTTTGAAAGAGCGGAAACTAAGACTTAACAAATCCAACGTATCTGAATCGCAAGCATGTGGTAGGAATCTTGGAACCACCCTTGTTTACACAGCATATCCTTACAAGGCATAGGAACTTATAGCACCAAGTACCTTTGGAAATGAGGATGAAATTATGTAAGTCTTATCCCTTCAGTTCATTTGGTGACTGTTCTTTGTTCCTCTGGTAGAGGTTTTGAGGTTTATTAGAAAATAAACAATAAATAAAGCATCTGTGGATTGGGAGACTTCATGCACATTTTTGTAGGAAATAGTTTCTGTAGTGAAAACTTGGGGATTAAGTCACAGCGTACCTCCTGAATATAGAATATGGAAACTTCTAGCCTTCATCTTCCATTTGGCCTTTGAAATCATGGCAGCCAGACCTTCCAAACAGAAGATGAGAAGACTTTTGTCAGCTTTCTGAACATGGCAAGGTGAGAGACCTAAAATGCTGACTCTGTCAGTTACTGACGATTTTTGCCTCTACATGCCAAACCTGGGCTTCTTAGCCATTCCTGTGATACTGAGCTGAACATTCTGGAAGCCATGTTTCTTCTCTGACAGCTAAATCTGTGTTACACTCTGCCAATAAAGGGGCATTATAGGGAGACCACTAGGCTGGAGGTTGAGGAAGAGAGGATGAAGGTAAAAAAGTTCATAGTGATACAGACCTACTTCATGATACAAGAAAAGTCTCAAATAGTCGATATGTACATTAAAGAAACTAGAAGAAGAACAAGAAAAGCCCCAGTTTAGTAGATTAAAGAAAATAAATGACTAGAGTGGAAATAACTGAAATAGAGACATGAACAGGCATGAAAACAGACACACAGTAGAGAGCCCAGAAATAAACATATATGGTCAATTAATCTGTAACCAAGGAGGCAAGAATATACAGTAGGGAGAAGACAGTTGTTCAATAAATGGTGCTTGGAAAACTGGACTACTTTTTATAACTGTATGTAAAAATAAACTCAAAAATTAGTTATGAAACACTTTAAAAATCAAACTACAGAGATTTTAAAATGTAATAAGACAAGGACAAAGCAAGTTGGCAAGGCTTTGAAAGAGCGGAAACTAAGACTTAACAAATCCAACGTATCTGAATCGCAAGCATGTGGTAGGAATCTTGGAACCACCCTTGTTTACACAGCATATCCTTACAAGGCATAGGAACTTATAGCACCAAGTACCTTTGGAAATGAGGATGAAATTATGTAAGTCTTATCCCTTCAGTTCATTTGGTGACTGTTCTTTGTTCCTCTGGTAGAGGTTTTGAGGTTTATTAGAAAATAAACAATAAATAAAGCATCTGTGGATTGGGAGACTTCATGCACATTTTTGTAGGAAATAGTTTCTGTAGTGAAAACTTGGGGATTAAGTCACAGCGTACCTCCTGAATATAGAATATGGAAACTTCTAGCCTTCATCTTCCATTTGGCCTTTGAAATCATGGCAGCCAGACCTTCCAAACAGAAGATGAGAAGACTTTTGTCAGCTTTCTGAACATGGCAAGGTGAGAGACCTAAAAATGCTGACTCTGTCAGTTACTGACGTATTATTGCCTCTACATGCCAAACCTGGGCTTCTTAGCCATTCCTGTGATACTGAGCTGAACATTCTGGAAGCCATGTTTCTTCTCTGACAGCTAAATCTGTGTTACACTCTGCCAATAAAGGGGCATTATAGGGAGACCACTAGGCTGGAGGTTGAGGAAGAGAGTTGATTCTTCCTGTTTTTATTTTATCCTCCTGGCAAACTGCTCTGAAGACAGTGGGTCCTTGCAGTATTCCTTATGGCAGTCAGTGGTCTTGGTTCTGCTGAATGGCCTCCAGCATTTGTCACTGTGGCAGTTGTTAGCACGTTTTGCATCAGCCCCCTGTTCTTCAGAGATCTGCATCTTAACCTATGGGGACCCTTTCTATAAATTGTTACTGTTTAGTTACTAAGTTGTGTCTGACTCTTGCAACCCCATGAACTGTGCCCACCAGGCTTCTCTATCCATGGGATTTCCCAGGCAAGAATACTGGAGCAGGTTACCACTTCCTTCTCTAGCGGATCTTCCCAACCAAGGGATGGAACCTGCGTCTCCTGCGTTGGCAGGTGGATTCTTTACATTGTCATATGTTTTCTGTCTGTATTTGTTTGTCTGCTCACATTTTTTACCCTTCCCAGTGCTGTTTCTTTCATTTTCTCCTTCATGATTCCATCTGGGATCACTTTGTTTTTTCCGTAAAAGTGAAAGTGTTAGTCTGTCGAGTTGTGTGCAACTCTTTGCCAACCCTATGGACTGTAGGCTGCCAGGCTCCTCTGTCCATAGAATTTTCCAGGCAAGAATACTGGAGTGAGTTGCCATTTCTTTCTCCAGGAGATCTTCCTGACAGAGGAATTGAACCTGGTTCTCCTGTGTTGCAGGCAGATTCTTTACCATTTGAGCCACCAGGAAAGCTTTTTTTTTTTTTTTTAACCATAAGTACTCCTTTTATTTTATTTTATTTTTTTTAAAGATTTATTTATTTATTTATTTTGGGCGGGGGTCGGGTTGGGGAGGGAAGGGAGTGGGCGGGCCACTTCTATTGGTCTTTCATTTCTCTATTTTCATTGTCTTCGTTCTTTGGCTCCTGTGGGCCTCCCATCGCAGTGGCTTCTGTCGTCGTAGAGCGCCGGCTCTGGGTGCATGCGCTCCAGAGCTGCGGCTCGGTAATTGGACACATCAGTCCAGCCACTCCGTGGCACGTGGGATCTTCCCAGGCCAGGGCTTGAACCGGCGCCCCTTGCACTGCAAGGCGGTGTCCTTACCCACTGGACCACCAGGGGAAGCCCAAGTACTCCTTTTAATAATATTTCTTTACTGCAAGTTTGCTGTGCATTTATTCAGCTTCTGTTTATGTCAATCTGTTTTTTCTTAATTTGTCGTCATTTTAAAAGGTCTATTTTTCCTGGGTGTAGCATTCTAGGTTCATGGATATTTTCTTTTAGCATTTTAAAGATTGACTTCATTAATTTCTGGTTTCCATCATTTCTGTTGAAGAGCCACTATATTATTATTATTACAGTCCTAAAGGTAATGTGGCTTTGCTTAACTGTTTAGCTTCTCAGCTGCTGCTTTCTGCTGGGCTTAGAAATTTGTCCTGAATTACCACTGTAGGAATCAGGCAGTCCTGCGAGTGGAGATTGTATCCAGTAGCTCTCAGGGTCAACCCTTTTTGCTTATCTCAGTGGGGCTCTAATTTTTGCTGGAATGCCCTCACGGAAAGACTCAGCTGATGTGATTCTCTTTTCTCAAGGACTAAGACTTTGCATTGCTTTCGCATGATTGTTTCATGTATTTTGTTCAGGTTTATGTTTGTCTAATGCAAAATGTTTTTCTAGGGCTAGAACCAGAAGTTAGTAAATGTATTTTATATATATTTGAATTATAGAAAAGTTTTTAAAATGTGTTTATCAATGGCAGTATTATTGAAACACATTTACGGTTCTCCAGAATGACTAACCTTAAATGAATAATAACTCGTTTGGGAGTACAAGTTCTCAATTTTTAATGTACATTTATTGATTACCAGTTACTATCTTTTAAACTTTTTGCACATGAACAAAGATTTAAAATAACAATGAATTACTTTGTACACAAATAATACACAAGGTTATTCTTTAACAATTTGCAATGAAGATAATGGAAAGAGGAATTTGAATGTTGACCTTTTGAATGAGTATGTTTCCCAACTTGGGGGCTGAATTCCTGTAGATTTCTTTTTTTTATGTGAGTAGTTCATACTTCCTTTCATGCCTGTTAGTTATACAGTTGGAATAAGGATAAAGAATTGGACGAGGGCTTCCCTGGTGGTCCAGTGGGTAAGGACACCACCTGGCAATGCAAGGGGCACCAGTTTGATCCCTGGCCTGGGAAGATCCCACATGCCACGGAGCGGCTGGACTGATATGTCCAATTACTGAGCCGGAGCTCTGGAGTGCATGTGCCCAGAGCCGGTGCTCTGCGACAACAGAGGCCACTGCAATGGGAGGCCCACACAGGCCAAAAACGAAGATGGATGAAAATAGATAAATGAAAGACCAATAGAAGTGGCCTGCCCGCCCCTCGCTCCCCAACCCACCCCCAAAGAATTGGATGAGGTATGTATATTTTATTGATATAGTGAAGAAAAAATTAGTATTTTTAGAAGATTGTAGATCTTTTGTTTCTGACTTTACAGTTGGTTACCTAAATGAGCTCTAAAGTGGATCTGCATGCAGATCCACCCTTCATAATGATGATTTTTTTAAAAAATTATTTTAAATCATGATATGGAATGGAATAGAAATTGTGCCTGTTGTCTACCTGTCTCTACTTCCTGAGCAGCTTTTATCTCAGTGGGGCTCTAATTTTTGCTGGAATGCCCTCACGGAAAGACTCAGCTGATGTGATTCTCTTTTCTCAAGGACTAAGACTTTGCATTGCTTTCGCATGATTGTTTCATGTATTTTGTTCAGGTTTATGTTTGTCTAATGCAAAATGTTTTTCTAGGGCTAGAACCAGAAGTTAGTAAATGTATTTTATATATATTTGAATTATAGAAAAGTTTTTAAAATGTGTTTATCAATGGCAGTATTATTGAAACACATTTACGGTTCTCCAGAATGACTAACCTTAAATGAATAATAACTCGTTTGGGAGTACAAGTTCTCAATTTTTAATGTACATTTATTGATTACCAGTTACTATCTTTTAAACTTTTTGCACATGAACAAAGATTTAAAATAACAATGAATTACTTTGTACACAAATAATACACAAGGTTATTCTTTAACAATTTGCAATGAAGATAATGGAAAGAGGAATTTGAATGTTGACCTTTTGAATGAGTATGTTTCCCAACTTGGGGGCTGAATTCCTGTAGATTTCTTTTTTTTATGTGAGTAGTTCATACTTCCTTTCATGCCTGTTAGTTATACAGTTGGAATAAGGATAAAGAATTGGACGAGGGCTTCCCTGGTGGTCCAGTGGGTAAGGACACCACCTGGCAATGCAAGGGGCACCAGTTTGATCCCTGGCCTGGGAAGATCCCACATGCCACGGAGCGGCTGGACTGATATGTCCAATTACTGAGCCGGAGCTCTGGAGTGCATGTGCCCAGAGCCGGTGCTCTGCGACAACAGAGGCCACTGCAATGGGAGGCCCACACAGGCCAAAAAACGAAGATGGATGAAAATAGATAAATGAAAGACCAATAGAAGTGGCCTGCCCGCCCCCCTCGCTCCCCAACCCGCACCCCCCCCCAAAGAATTGGATGAGGTATGTATATTTTTATTGATATAGTGAAGAAAAAATTAGTATTTTTAGAAGATTGTAGATCTTTTGTTTCTGACTTTACAGTTGGTTACCTAAATGAGCTCTAAAGTGGATCTGCATGCAGATCCACCCTTCATAATGATGATTTTTTTAAAAAATTATTTTAAATCATGATATGGAATGGAATAGAAATTGTGCCTGTTGTCTACCTGTCTCTACTTCCTGAGCAGCTGTTAGCCCTGAGATGGGAGTGAACATGAATACATTTGCATTTTTTCCGTTTTGTCCAACAGTGAACAATATGTTATACCTTTGAAATCAAAAGTTGGAAACTACTTATTAAAGGGTACTTTTTGTTGGACTTCATTTGGGGCTTTTGATCTGGCTTGATTGGTTTGCACCCGGAATCTTTGTAAAGGCCTACTGATTGTTGACTGTCACATGGTCTGAATTATATAGAGGCTTCATTCTTTTGGGTTAACACTGCTAACACTGTTCTGTAGCCTGTCTGTCAGCAGCAATTGTAGTGGTACTGTTGGCTCTTTTTGATAGTATAGCCTTATTTACATTGGCAAGGACATTTCACAATCTAAATGATGATGCATATTTAACAAAGTGTTATTCAGTGGTGTTTTGAGAATATAGATGTGAAAATGCCTGGCACAGAGCATGGCACAGAACAGGTGACCACTGTTGTTTTGTCTGTATGTTTAAATCATTGTAGCTTTCAGATGAATTATTCTTTAATATATATATTGACACCCAAGATCCAGAATATTTTCCCAGAATATTTTCTCTTAATTTATATTTCCTTTCTTATTGATTGCTTTTCTAAATAACCTAATGGGTTTTTAAAATTTCTTTTCTTTTGTTTTTTTTTTAAATCAGGCTTGGTCTGACTCTTTAACCAAGTGTGTTTCTACACCAATTGTGGGAGGTGTAATCAACCCAGAGTTAAGTCGACAAATGTAAACCCTTTACATCTGTCTCATTTCATTCATGCATTAAGTACTCACTGAGCACTTACTTAGTGGCAGTAAGCACTCAAACAGGGCTTCCTCCGTGATTCAGATGGTGAAGAATCTGCATGCAATTCAGGAGACTCAGTTTTGATCCATGGGTTGGGAAGATCCCTTAGAGAAGGGAATGGACACCCACCCCAGTATTCTTGCCTGGAGAATTTCATGGACAGACAAGCCTGGCGAGCTACAGTTCCTTGTGTCACAAAGAGTTGGACGTGATTGAGTGACTAACACACACACACACACACACACACACACACACACACCCCGATGTCCCACTTTTCTATTTCTGTGACCATATATTGTTCTTTGTTCTTTTTTTTTTGTATATTAATTACCTTTAAACAGGGTGTAATGTTTTCTCTGAGTTCTATTATCTTTGAGAGTATAGTGAATCCCAAGCTGCAGTCTAATAGATTATCTACTATTTGTTTCCTGCTTTTCGGTCTAATGTGGTTATATATATATATACTTATTTATTTAATATATTTATATATATTTATATTTATATATATATGTAAATGTGGTTATAGTTTATTTAAAAATCTGTTTTCTGTATTTTTCCATCTCCTTTGTGGAGTAATTGCCTAAATAGAATACATTTTAAGTAACTCATAAATTAAAATCTCTAGTGATTTTGGTATAAAATAGGATTTAACATTGCATCTCAATTAGGTATTTTTTCATTTATTAAGTTAAAGCTTGCACAGGACTCTTAACCTCATCTGTCAGAGGGCAGACAGAATGAAAAGCACAATCACAGAAAACTAACCAAACTGATTGCATGGATCACAACCTTGTCTAACTTAGTGAAACCATGAGCCATGCCGTGTAGGGCCTCTTAAGAAGGATGGGTCATTGTGGAGAGTTCTGACAAAACGTGGTCCACTGGAGAAGGGAATGGCAAGCCATTTCAGTATTCTTGCCTTGAGACCTCATGACCATGGAGTTACAAAGAGTCTAACATGACTGAGCGACTGAACTGAACTGATACTAATTTTTAATCACATTTTGTAAAATGGCATTTTTAGAGTCTAAACTTGAGGAATTTTTCATGTAGACTTTTCTGAATTGTCTAACTTTACTAGTATATAATAAAAAATTTTATTTTTTGTAGGATTACCTTTAAAATTTTTTACTTCTGAGTCTGTTGCTGCACATAGACTTTCTATAGTTGCTGAGAGGGGGGCTACTGTCTAGTGGTGGCGGATGGGCTTCTCACTGTGGTGGCTTCTCTTCTCATAGAGCACAGGCTCTTGAGGACAGGCTTAGCAGTTGGGGCGCATGGGCTTAGTTACCCTGCAGTATGTGGAATCTTTTTTGGACTAGGGATCGAATGCATGTCCCCTGCATTGACAGAACTGTTGGACAATCAGGGAAGGCCCTGATATCATTCTTTATATCCTGTTTAAGATACTGTAAAGTGTCATGTTGATAAAGTTATCACTTAAAAAATGAAAATATTGAGACTCCCAAGTGTAAATTGAGTTATTCAAATTTATGATCTCAGCTGTTGTACTGAATAGAAATAAAGGTATATCCTCTTTTATTGTTTTTTTTTTTTTTTATTTCAGAGGAGAAAGAGTTGATTCTTTTCCACATAGCTTTGCAGTAGGACTTTAAAACATGGAATAAGTCAATTTCAGTATGTGGAACTTAAGAATAATAAGTTCTCAGACTTCCCTGATAGCTCAGTGGTAAAGAGTTCGCCTGCCAGTGCAGGAGACATGGGTTCACTGATCTGGGAAGATCCCACATGCTGCAGAATAACTAAACCCATGAGCCACAACTATGGAGCCTGTGCTCTAAAGCCTCAGAGCCGCAACTATTGAGCCCATGTGCTGCAACTGCTGAAGCCTGTGAGCCCTAGAGCCCGAGTTCTGAAACGAGAAGTCACCATAACAAGAAGCCTGCTCACCTCAACCAGAGAGTAGCCCATACTCCCTACAACTAGAGAAGAGCTGACAGCAGCAGTGAAAATCCAGTATAGCCAAAAATAAATAAATAAAATATTAGAATAATAAGCCCTCTGTTAATATTAGTTATCATCAACAATCTCCTCTTACTTTTTTCTTCATATTACTCCTTTAAATACAACTCTTGGCTTCCTCTTCTACTCATTGGAGTTGTTTCCTCTTAAACCCAAGTCGAAAAACTTAGCAAAACTGTAAAAATGATAGATGGAATTTGGGAAAAGTTGTCAAAATTGTTTCCTTTCTCTGAAAACTATTTTTATTTTGTAATTGAACTTTCACTGTTATTGCTATGTATGAATGGTGAGAGTGAATAAATGAAGTGCTGCTGTCACCTTTAGTGACTGGAAAGCCAAGAAATGAGAATAGTGTAGTTTAGTGCATGGGAGATTCAGGAATACAAGGATATAGAAAGTCTGGGCTGTACTCCTATCTGCCACCAAAAACACTATATGATTTGACATTTTCCTAACCTCTAACGGTTTCATCTGGAAATTTGCAAGGAGTTGAATATATGTCCTCTGAAATCTTTTCTTTTGTTTTTTTGTCTTACTCAGTTGAAAGGATTTTGTGCCTTTGATGAAAATTGGGAGCATGTTGCTTAATCTAAGATTGTTTCTTTTGGAGTAAACTAAGTTTAATAAAGGCATTAAATGCCTAAAACTTACTAGAAAGTTTTGCATTGATTAATGAATTATCTGAAAAATACTCATGTCTCTTATGGAGAATGAGAACAATATGATTTTAATGTCTTTCATATGCTTTGTTTTAGGTTGGTATAGGGGAGTTTCAACAAAGAAGCCAAACGTAAAGGTAATGAAAAGTTTATTGTACCCTTTCTAAAGTAGAAAGTGGCCTAGAATGTTTGATAGAAAAAGTTCTTACTTTCCATCCTTTAATCATTTTAAATTTAATTTAATTTAATTTATTTTTTATTTAAAGATTTAAAAAAAAAATTTTGGCGTCTCTTGTTGGTTTTCCATTCGTTTATTTTTCATCCATCTTTATTCTTCGGCCTGTGTGGGCCTCCCATTGCAGTGGCCTCTCTGGGTGTAGAGCACTGGCTCTGGGTGCATCTGCTCCAGAGTACTGGTTCGTAATTGGACACACTGGTCCAGTTGCTCCATGGCACGTGGGATCTTCCGGGCCAGGGATTGAACCGGTGCCCCTTGCACTGCAAGGCAGACTCTTTCCCCACTGGACCACCAAGGAAGCCCCCCATCCTTTAATCTTTTACAGTAGCCACACTCATTCTTTCCTTTACAGAACTGCATCAAAATCAACTTTCTCAGAAATATTACAATGGCTTTTTAAAAAGGACAGCATGTGTGTGGTAATAGCCACAAAACTTATTTTTAAAAAAGCTTTTTTAGGGCTTCCCTGGTGGTCCAGTGGGTAAGGACACTGCCTTGCAATGCAAGGGGCGCTGGTTCCATCCGCTGGCCTGGTAGAGACACTGTCCATGCTGAACCTTGCCCCCCGAGTGAAAAAATGGGAGATTCAGGAATAAAATATGAAAGTCTGGGCTGTACTCCTATCTGCCACCAAAAACACTATATGATTTGACATTTTCCTAACCTCTAACGGTTTCATCTGGAAATTTGCAAGGAGTTGAATATATGTCCTCTGAAATCTTTTCTTTTGTTTTTTTGTCTTACTCAGTTGAAAGGATTTTGTGCCTTTGATGAAAATTGGGAGCATGTTGCTTAATCTAAGATTGTTTCTTTTGGAGTAAACTAAGTTTAATAAAGGCATTAAATGCCTAAAACTTACTAGAAAGTTTTGCATTGATTAATGAATTATCTGAAAAATACTCATGTCTCTTATGGAGAATGAGAACAATATGATTTTAATGTCTTTCATATGCTTTGTTTTAGGTTGGTATAGGGGAGTTTCAACAAAGAAGCCAAACGTAAAGGTAATGAAAAGTTTATTGTACCCTTTCTAAAGTAGAAAGTGGCCTAGAATGTTTGATAGAAAAAGTTCTTACTTTCCATCCTTTAATCATTTTAAATTTAATTTAATTTAATTTATTTTTTATTTAAAGATTTAAAAAAAAAATTTTGGCGTCTCTTGTTGGTTTTCCATTCGTTTATTTTTCATCCATCTTTGTTCTTTGGCCTGTGGGGGCCTCCCATCACAGTGGCCTCTCACGTTGCAGAGCACTGGCTCTGGGCACATGTGCTCCAGAGTGCTGGTTCGTGTTTGGACACACTGGTCCAGTTGCTCCATGGCACGTGGGATCTTCCGGGCCAGGGATTGAACCAGTGCCCTTTGCACTGCAAGGCAGACTCTTTCCCACTGGACCACCAAGGAAGCCCCCATCCTTTAATCTTTTACAGTAGCCACACTCATTCTTTCCTTTACAGAACTGCATCAAAATCAACTTTCTCAGAAATATTACAATGGCTTTTTAAAAAGGACAGCATGTGTGTGGTAATAGCCACAAAACTTATTTTTAAAAAAGCTTTTTTAGGGCTTCCCTGGTGGTCCAGTGGGTAAGGACACTGCCTTGCAATGCAAGGGGCGCTGGTTCCATCCCTGGCCTGGGAGAATCCTGCGTGCCACAGAGCAGCTGGACTGATGTGTCCAGCTGCTGAACCTGAGCTCTGGAGCGCATGCGCCCAGAGCCAGTGCTCTGCAGTGAGAGGGGCCACTGCTATGGGAGGCCCACACAGGCCAAAGAACAAAGATGGAAATAGAGGGGCCAATAGAAGTGGCCAAAAAAAGAGAAAAGTCTTTTTAGGACATTTAGTATTTCTCCTTAAAATAGTTGACAGCAAGTAAATCGACATAGACCTACACCTATGCAGTCGTGTGGTAAAATGACTTTATTTCTGAAGTGAAAAAAAAAAAACCATTTAAATAATTTTCAGTTAGATAAATCTCTGATCATATAGTTCTTGTTAACATGTGAATTTAAATAAGATTGTTAAATGCCAAATGCTAATTTTATGAACTAGATTTATGTGTTTATTCTATTGTCAATTAACAGTAATTTAATCAGACCAAATACTTTTTAATTGTCAGTTATAATACATGTAGCAGCTATCTTTTCCAGTGATGCACTTACAAAAACTTCTTTATGCTTTACTTTTTCTGTGATATTATGTGGCTTAATATTTAATGTATTAGGCTTTTTCTTTTATAGAAAATACCAAAAATTATCCTATATTAATTTTTACTAAAGATTTTCAGAGTTTTAATCATCAATTTTGTCAGTAGAATCACTTGTTAGTTTTTAAGGTAATGATTATAAGAAGATGGTACCTTCAGACTTTTAATTCCTCATAGCCAGGGCTTCTTATTTTTGTCAGTGTTGACATTTTGGGCTAGATAAATCTTTGTTATCTTGTACCTTATGAGAAATTTAGCAGCATATATGACCTCCACTCATGCACATCTCCTCTCAAGTTGTAACAGTGAGAAGTGTCTCTAGACTTTGCTAAAGGCCCTGGGGCTTGGGGTGAGGGTGGGAGGTGGGAGGTAAAATTGCTCCTGGTTAAGAGCCACTGCGATAAAAGGGTCAGTATGTCAAGGGATGTAACAGTCAGAGCTATGTGTACACTGGAAATGGAGCCCCTAAATATGTTAAGCAAATACTAATAGATTTGAAGGGAGAAATAGATAACAATACAATAAAAATAATAAGGGCCTTCTGTACCCCATTTTCTGCACTGAATAGGTCATTCAGACAGAAAATCAACAAGGAAGTGTTGCACTTGAACTGTATTTTAGATCAAATGTACCTAACAGACATATATAGAGTATTCTATATATCAGCAGCAGAGTACATGTTCATCTAAACTGTAAGTGGAACATTCTTCAGACTACGTCATATTATAGAGCTTTAGTAAATTTAAGAAGATTGGAATCACACCACAGGTCTTTTCTGACCAGTGGTATGAGACTAGAAATCAACAATGGCGAGAAAACTGGAAAATCCAAATATATGTAGAAATTAAAGAACATATTCTGAAAAAACCAATGGACCAAAGAAGATACAAAAATGTCAAAAAAAGTGAAAACAGAAACACAGTACACCAAAACCTATGGGCTACTGCAAAAACAATTTGAAGAGGCAAGTTAATAGTGATAAATTTCTACAGTAAGAAAAGAAGAAAGATTTTAAAGTCTTACTTTACATCTGAAGAAACTACGAAAAAGAAGAAACTATGCCCAAATTTATCAGAATCAAGAAAATGACAAAAATCAGGGTGGAAATAAGAGCTGGTTATTTTAAAAGATAGAAGTAGCTGAGGGGAAAAAAACCAGTGAGGAATGAAAGAGCAGACATTAAAAATGACAACACAGCAATACAAAGGATTATAAGAGACTGCTGTTACAGCTGTATGCTAACAAATTGAACCATCTATAAGAAATGGATAAATTCCTAGAAACTTATAATCTGTCAAGAATCAATCAGGGGCTTCCCTGGTGGTCCAGTGCGTTGAGTCCACCTTGCAGTGCAAGGGGCACCGGGTCGATCCCTGGCCAGGGAAGATCCCACGTGCTGCAGAGCTGCTAAGCCGGTGTGTCCAATTACGAGCCAGCGCTCTGGAGTGTGTGCACCCAGAGCTGGTGCTCTGCAACGAGAGAGGCCACTGCAATGGGAGGCCCACACAGGCCAAAGAATAAAAAAGATGGATGAAAATAAATGAATGATGACTTAGAGGCAAAAAAAAAAAATAAAATAAAATCAATCAGGAAAAGTAGAAAATCTGAGTAGTCCAATAATGAGTAAGGAGATTGAATCAGTAATTATTAAAAACTTCCCAATGAAGAAAAGTTCAGGGCCATATGACTTCACTGGTGAATTCTAAACTTTAACAGCCAAAGCTATTCTAAAATATATAGAGTATTCTATATATCAGCAGCAGAGTACATGTTCATCTAAACTGTAAGTGGAACATTCTTCAGACTACGTCATATTATAGAGCTTTAGTAAATTTAAGAAGATTGGAATCACACCACAGGTCTTTTCTGACCAGTGGTATGAGACTAGAAATCAACAATGGCGAGAAAACTGGAAAATCCAAATATATGTAGAAATTAAAGAACATATTCTGAAAAAACCAATGGACCAAAGAAGATACAAAAATGTCAAAAAAAGTGAAAACAGAAACACAGTACACCAAAACCTATGGGCTACTGCAAAAACAATTTGAAGAGGCAAGTTAATAGTGATAAATTTCTACAGTAAGAAAAGAAGAAAGATTTTAAAGTCTTACTTTACATCTGAAGAAACTACGAAAAAGAAGAAACTATGCCCAAATTTATCAGAATCAAGAAAATGACAAAAATCAGGGTGGAAATAAGAGCTGGTTATTTTAAAAGATAGAAGTAGCTGAGGGGAAAAAAACCAGTGAGGAATGAAAGAGCAGACATTAAAAATGACAACACAGCAATACAAAGGATTATAAGAGACTGCTGTTACAGCTGTATGCTAACAAATTGAACCATCTATAAGAAATGGATAAATTCCTAGAAACTTATAATCTGTCAAGAATCAATCAGGGGCTTCCCTGGTGGTCCAGTGCGTTGAGTCCACCTTGCAGTGCAAGGGGCACCGGGTCGATCCCTGGCCAGGGAAGATCCCACGTGCTGCAGAGCTGCTAAGCCGGTGTGTCCAATTACGAGCCAGCGCTCTGGAGTGTGTGCACCCAGAGCTGGTGCTCTGCAACGAGAGAGGCCACTGCAATGGGAGGCCCACACAGGCCAAAGAATAAAAAAGATGGATGAAAATAAATGAATGATGACTTAGAGGCAAAAAAAAAAATAAAATAAAATCAATCAGGAAAAGTAGAAAATCTGAGTAGTCCAATAATGAGTAAGGAGATTGAATCAGTAATTATTAAAAACTTCCCAATGAAGAAAAGTTCAGGGCCATATGACTTCACTGGTGAATTCTAAACTTTAAAGAAGAATTAACACCAGTCCTTCTTTAAAGCTATTCTAAAAATTCAAGAGGAGGGAACACTTCCAGATTCATTTAATGAGGGTAGCATTACTCTGATACCAAAGCTAAAAAAGGACACTAGAGGTCCTTGCTCCTGAAGAATATAGATGCAGAAACTCCCAATGACATTAGCAGTCTGAAACAGTCACATTCGTGATAGCATCAAAACAGTCAAATATTTAACAATAAATATATATAACTAAGGAGCTGAAAGATCTGTACACTGAAAACTGTGAAATGTGTCAGTGTAGTCCAGCTGCTGATGGGCTTGTGTGGTACAGATTGACTTTATTACTGACAGTGGTGTGTGTGAGCCAGAGAGTATTAAAAAAAAATAGGCCATCTATGTTTTATTTGAAGGGAGTTTTACACATCAGGAAAAGGAGTGAAACAGTGATCGGAAAGTGTAATTGTTTTTATTTTTTTTAACATTATTTGTTTATGTCTGTGCTGGGTCTTCATTGCTGTGTTAGGGCTTTTTCCAGTTGCGGTGGCTTCCCTTGTTGCAGATCTCAGGCTCTAGAACATTGGTTCAGTAGTTGTGGCACACAGGCTTAGTTGTCCCTCGGCATGTAGTATCTTCCTGGACCAGGGATTGAACCTGTGTCTCCTTCATTGGCAGGCAGATTCTTAACCACTGAGCCACCAGGGAAGTCCCAGTGTAACTGTTTTTAAAAAAGTGTATGTTTAAAAATCTCTTTAAGAATTGAAATCAAATTATGGCAGATACCAAAGTAGAAACCATTTAGAAAAAGTAAAATAAGAAATATTTATAGAAGCTCACAAATTGACTTGTTCTTTGTGAATACGAATGTTACTCAGAGCCTGAGAATTCTTTCTCTAACTTAGAGCTGGATAACCTGTAAACTGTTGGTTAGATGATGATGTTGGTTTTGTAGATACATGCCAAACTCTGTACATAACTCTGTACTATCCTAAGAGTGATTTGATGGAATATTTCTAAAACTTCCCAATGAAGAAAAGTTCAGGGCCATATGACTTCACTGGTGAATTCTAAACTTTAAAGAAGAATTAACACCAGTCCTTCTTTAAAGCTATTCTAAAAATTCAAGAGGAGGGAACACTTCCAGATTCATTTAATGAGGGTAGCATTACTCTGATACCAAAGCTAAAAAAGGACACTAGAGGTCCTTGCTCCTGAAGAATATAGATGCAGAAACTCCCAATGACATTAGCAGTCTGAAACAGTCACATTCGTGATAGCATCAAAACAGTCAAATATTTAACAATAAATATATATAACTAAGGAGCTGAAAGATCTGTACACTGAAAACTGTGAAATGTGTCAGTGTAGTCCAGCTGCTGATGGGCTTGTGTGGTACAGATTGACTTTATTACTGACAGTGGTGTGTGTGAGCCAGAGAGTATTAAAAAAAAATAGGCCATCTATGTTTTATTTGAAGGGAGTTTTACACATCAGGAAAAGGAGTGAAACAGTGATCGGAAAGTGTAATTGTTTTTAATTTTTTTTAACATTATTTGTTTATGTCTGTGCTGGGTCTTCATTGCTGTGTTAGGGCTTTTTCCAGTTGCGGTGGCTTCCCTTGTTGCAGATCTCAGGCTCTAGAACATTGGTTCAGTAGTTGTGGCACACAGGCTTAGTTGTCCCTCGGCATGTAGTATCTTCCTGGACCAGGGATTGAACCTGTGTCTCCTTCATTGGCAGGCAGATTCTTAACCACTGAGCCACCAGGGAAGTCCCAGTGTAACTTTTTTTAAAAAGTGTATGTTTAAAAATCTCTTTAAGAATTGAAATCAAATTATGGCAGATACCAAAGTAGAAACCATTTAGAAAAAGTAAAATAAGAAATATTTATAGAAGCTCACAAATTGACTTGTTCTTTGTGAATACGAATGTTACTCAGAGCCTGAGAATTCTTTCTCTAACTTAGAGCTGGATAACCTGTAAACTGTTGGTTAGATGATGATGTTGGTTTTGTAGATACATGCCAAACTCTGTACATAACTCTGTACTATCCTAAGAGTGATTTGATGGAATATTTCTAAAACTTAAATAATCATTTTTTGTGGTTGCTTCTCTGATCACGAATGACAATGAAATGCCTGTTGAATGTAGTTTGTGCAACTTTGTATTCTCAATCAGTAAGTAAGGTGGTTGCTACTGTGTTGTTGATAGAGTATTTTCATGCTGAAATCTAACTGCTGTTTTGGTCTATATGAGATATTAATCCCAAATTACATTTTCTTATTGGCAATCTTTTCTCTTTTACAGGGGATCTTTCCTGCCAATTATATTCATTTGAAAAAAGCAATCGTCAGTAATAGGGGGTGAGTAGTTGTAGTTGGCTTTGCTAAACCTTTTTATAGGTTGCAGAGGAAGGCTTTTTTCCTTTTAATTCATAGTATAAAACATGCTATTGGCATGTTTTCCTGCAAAAAATATACTTTATCATTATGATTCTGAAGACATAGTTTTATCTTAAAATGCTGACAACTTTTTTTTCCTTTATACTGGAAAGGTAACCTGAGTTGTCATGAATTTCATAAAAACAAGTATGCATGCAGCATATTTTACAAAATGATGTGTTATTTTGAGAATGGTCCTTGATAGGATGGAAGTTAGTGATAAACCTGTCATTTTGTTTCTGTATGTGAAAAATGAGAGAGACTTTTTTTTATTAATTTTTATTTTGCTTTTTACTTTTACAGAGTTTTGTTGTTCACAGATATATTTGATCCCAGATTAGGAGGGAGACTTTTAAAATCTTTTCTTTTTGCAAGTAGAAATTGAAAAAACTATGGAAATGGAAACCCACTCCAGTATTCTTCCCTGGAGAATCCCATGGACAGAGGGTCCTATGGGCTTCAGTCCATGTGGTCACACAGAGTGGAACACGACTGAAGCAACTTAGCACACACATATTTGCATAAAGGCATACCTTAAAGATAAAACTATAGTGTACATAATGGATAAATAATGTTGTCACAAATTTGTGAAACAAAAACAATTGCTCAATAAAAGAGAGTCAAATACAAATCTATCAAAATGTTAACATTAATTGTTTTTTGCATGTTCAGATTTTAGGTGATTTAAAAAATTCTTTACTTTTAATGTCTTATTTTTAAGGCCTATTAGGGTTTAGTCAGGAAAAGAGAAATGTGTGAGTCACTTTATAAAATGGAATTTAATATAGGGAATTTTGGACACATATTCGAAGAGTGAAAAAAAAAAGGAGGAAACACAGAAATGACCCAAAATAATCACTGCAGTAAAGCATTCTACGCTTTAATGGCTGGGAATACAAAAGATACTAGATACTAGTATCTAGTTAGGTATACTAAAACCTCAGAACTATTAAATATTTTAGTAAATATATGTTATCTTAAGAAAAAGATAAAATTCTCCAGCATAATCACAGAATAATTACGACACTCAGAAAATGTAACATAGATATCATAGTACTGTGAAATACATAATTCATATTTAAATGTCCCTAATAGTCCCATGAATGTTCTTTATATCTATTTTAATCTGGTTGATTTTTTTGGTGATTGGGTGGAGTGTGATACAGGATCCAGTCAAGAATTAAATGTTGTATTTTATCTTTGTCATCAGTTCTCCAGCTTTGGTTTTCTTTTTCTTTTCATGGCATTGACTTTGTTGAAGTGCCCAGACCCCGTTGTTTTGCAAAATGTCTCTCAATTTGTGTTTGTCTGTTTGCTTATGGTTAGATTCAACTTAAGCATCTTAGATAGCAGTACTGCATAGGTGGTGTTGTGGATTAAAATGGTCAAATTTCTCCTGGATATCTTCCCAGTGCTTGGCTAGATCAGTAGGACTGGGACTTAGGGTTCTTCCTTTGCAGATGTCAACCAGGAATTGAGTGTCTCTGCATCAGAGAATGCATTGTGTTTCTCTTATGAGCCACTCCAGTATTCTTCCCTGGAGAATCCCATGAGGGTCCTATGGGCTTCAGTCCATGTGGTCACACAGAGTGGAACACGACTGAAGCAACTTAGCACACATATTTGCATAAAGGCATACCTTAAAGATAAAACTATAGTGTACATAATGGATAAATAATGTTGTCACAAATTTGTGAAACAAAAACAATTGCTCAATAAAAGAGAGTCAAATACAAATCTATCAAAATGTTAACATTAATTGTTTTTTGCATGTTCAGATTTTAGGTGATTTAAAAAATTCTTTACTTTTAATGTCTTATTTTTAAGGCCTATTAGGGTTTAGTCAGGAAAAGAGAAATGTGTGAGTCACTTTATAAAATGGAATTTAATATAGGGAATTTTGGACACATATTCGAAGAGTGAAAAAAAAAAGGAGGAAACACAGAAATGACCCAAAATAATCACTGCAGTAAAGCATTCTACGCTTTAATGGCTGGGAATACAAAAGATACTAGATACTAGTATCTAGTTAGGTATACTAAAACCTCAGAACTATTAAATATTTTAGTAAATATATGTTATCTTAAGAAAAAGATAAAATTCTCCAGCATAATCACAGAATAATTACGACACTCAGAAAATGTAACATAGATATCATAGTACTGTGAAATACATAATTCATATTTAAATGTCCCTAATAGTCCCATGAATGTTCTTTATATCTATTTTAATCTGGTTGATTTTTTTGGTGATTGGGTGGAGTGTGATACAGGATCCAGTCAAGAATTAAATGTTGTATTTTATCTTTGTCATCAGTTCTCCAGCTTTGGTTTTCTTTTTCTTTTCATGGCATTGACTTTGTTGAAGTGCCCAGACCCCGTTGTTTTGCAAAATGTCTCTCAATTTGTGTTTGTCTGTTTGCTTATGGTTAGATTCAACTTAAGCATCTTAGATAGCAGTACTGCATAGGTGGTGTTGTGGATTAAAATGGTCAAATTTCTCCTGGATATCTTCCCAGTGCTTGGCTAGATCAGTAGGACTGGGACTTAGGGTTCTTCCTTTGCAGATGTCAACCAGGAATTGAGTGTCTCTGCATCAGAGAACATGCATTGTGTTTCTCTTATGAGCCTTCTTCATTGCATCCTGCCACACTTGTGAGGAATGTAACTCTGCTCTCAGTGCTTCATAGGGCATATTAAATTTGCCCTTGACCTCATTGCTGGTCTGTTTATCATACGTTTCTCAAACCTAGCCTCAGATTTTTACCTTCTTTAGAGGTAAGAAGATAGTGTTAGAGTCTTACAATCATATGGATTTCTGTTGCATGTGTTCTGGGAGCCTTTAGCCTTTTTATTACCCTTACCACATATGATTGGGTATCTGTGGCCTTGACGTTGAGAGGTGAGAGAGAGGATAGGAAGGGAATCTGTAATGGCCTCCACTAAAAAATATTGGGAGAGTTCTTGAGAGTTGGTTGTCAGGGAACAGTACGAAACACGTGATCATCTCAAGGACTATGGGAAAAGACTGTGCTTTGTACAGTATTAGACAGCTTAGAGAAAGACAAGCTATGTCCTCAGTTGTCACAGCTTGACATGGAAGGAAAAGTGGGAACTCTCTATGATTGTTTTCCTGCCTGTGTTAACTGCAACGCCTTCTAACTACTCTCCCTGCTCATAACCATGCCTTCCTACAGTTTATTCTCAATACAGATGCCAGAGCAGTTTTTAAAGACTATAAGATAGATTATACTGCTCTTGTGCTTAAAACCTTCCAATGGCTCCCATCTGACTCAGAGCAAAAACCACAGTTCTTATGAAGGCTTACAAGGTTTTATGATGTGGCTTCTTGTCACCCCTGTGACCTGTTATTCTGTCCTTTTCTCTCAGTTGACTTCAGTTATAGTGGCTTCCTCCCCTTTTATTCAAACATAACAGGTATGTTCCTGCCTTAAGGTTTTTGCTAATGATGTTTCCTCCGCTTGAACACTGTGCCTGGTTAACTTTGTTACTTTCTTTAGGCCTTTTCTCAAATCTTCTGTATTTAGTTCTGCCTCTTGCCCTCACCTTAACTAGATCAAAACTGGATATTTCTGTAGGACTTCTGACTCTGGAAACTGAATGTACCTGCCAGCAGGTTGATTTTTTTTGTAGCTTCTGCTGCGTTGGATACTTGATTTTCTTTTCTGAGTCTGGACTGGGTAGAACTCAGGTCTTGAGCCTGTACAATCATCAGAAGGAGTCTGAAAAATCAAGTGTCCATAATTTTCCACTTGTATAGTGAAGGCAGCTCTGTCTCTATGTTAGGGATTTTCTCTAACATAAAAAGGGAGCTACAATGCAGGACAGCTAAGGAAAAGGAAATACGATATTCCCTAATATTACCAGTTTTTTCTTCTGGGATTTCTATTAGGGGTAGATTGGAGTTCTTCCACCTCATCCCCATGACTTTCTTTTGAATTTTGTCTAGCGTGTATACTTTGTGTTGAGGTTTTTTTTTTTTTTTTTTTCCTCCTGCTAGTATTTTTTAAAGAATTAAAAAAAAAAACATTTATTTTATTTATTTATCTTTTGAGGGGTGGGGTGGGGAGGGAGGGGGATGGGCAGGCCACTTCTGTTGGTCTTTCATTTATCTATTTTCATCCGTCTTTGTTCTTTGGCTCCTGTGGGCCTCCCATCGTGATGGCGTCTCTCGTTGCAGAGCTCCGGCTCTTGGGCACATGCACCCCAGAGCTCCGGCTTGGTAATTGGACACATCAGTCCAGCCGCTCTGCTGCACGTGGGATCTTCCCAGGCCAGGGATCGAACCGGTGCCCCTTGCACTGCAAGGCGGTGTCCTTACCCACTGGACCACCAGGGGAAGCCCACTGCTAGTATTTTTTATCATTTACAAAATTGTGGTAAAATGTGTAACATAAAATTAGCGTTTAACCATTTTAAGTGTACCCTCCAGAGGTGTTACATATATTCACAATGCTGTGCAACCTTCAACAGTATTCAGATCCAGAAGTTTTTCCTCACCCCAAACGTAAACTCTG
Organism: Tragulus kanchil; assembly: GCA_022376925.1. Classification (NCBI taxonomy): domain Eukaryota; kingdom Metazoa; phylum Chordata; class Mammalia; order Artiodactyla; family Tragulidae; genus Tragulus; species Tragulus kanchil. Next base: position 214,439,485 of record JAIOJX010000030.1, on the reverse strand, counting down.
TACCCTTTAAACAATAATTCTCTATTCTACCTTTCTCCCAGCTCCTAGTAACCTCACCTCTGTTCTGCTATCTGTGTGTATGTTATTGGAATCATTCAGTATTTGTTCTTTCATGTCTCTTTTATTTCACTTAGTTTAGTGTTTTCAAAGCTCATCCCTGTTGTAGCATGTATGAAAATTTCATTCCTTTGATTAATATTCCATTATATATTTATAATTTCATTGTTTCAGTATTCCCATTCAACCATAGATGGGCATTTTGACTATTTTTCATTTGCAAAATTCCTGCTTGGTTATTTTGCATATCCATTGGCTCTTATTTTATTTATGTTGGCTTTTGTTTCATGCTTTTCATTTTTAAATGGAAGTTACTAATTTCTCTTCTCTAAGCATTGCAAATATTTAAAAATGTTATCAAACTGATAAAATCCCGAGAAGTATTTTTGTTTTATTTTTAAGCCTTTGGTTATCTTTTTTTTTTTTAAACATCTTTAGGTTTCTTAGAGTTCTGGTTTTCAGAAGTGGGAGATTTTGTTTTCCCTTCCTTTTCACCCTTTGAGTACATCTGTCTAGTGCTTGCATAGTTACTTCTACCTGCTTCCAAGGCCCTGGTGTAGAATTAGGTCCTACAATTTATTTATCTTTTGAGGGTGGGGTGGGGAGGGAGGGGGATGGGCAGGCCACTTCTGTTGGTCTTTCATTTATCTATTTTCATCCGTCTTTGTTCTTTGGCTCCTGTGGGCCTCCCATCGTGATGGCGTCTCTCGTTGCAGAGCTCCGGCTCTTGGGCACATGCACCCCAGAGCTCCGGCTTGGTAATTGGACACATCAGTCCAGCCGCTCTGCTGCACGTGGGATCTTCCCAGGCCAGGGATCGAACCGGTGCCCCTTGCACTGCAAGGCGGTGTCCTTACCCACTGGACCACCAGGGGAAGCCCACTGCTAGTATTTTTTATCATTTACAAAATTGTGGTAAAATGTGTAACATAAAATTAGCGTTTTAACCATTTTAAGTGTACCCTCCAGAGGTGTTACATATATTCACAATGCTGTGCAACCTTCAACAGTATTCAGATCCAGAAGTTTTTCCTCACCCCAAACGTAAACTCTGTACCCTTTAAACAATAATTCTCTATTCTACCTTTCTCCCAGCTCCTAGTAACCTCACCTCTGTTCTGCTATCTGTGTGTATGTTATTGGAATCATTCAGTATTTGTTCTTTCATGTCTCTTTTATTTCACTTAGTTTAGTGTTTTCAAAGCTCATCCCTGTTGTAGCATGTATGAAAATTTCATTCCTTTGATTAATATTCCATTATATATTTATAATTTCATTGTTTCAGTATTCCCATTCAACCATAGATGGGCATTTTGACTATTTTTCATTTGCAAAATTCCTGCTTGGTTATTTTGCATATCCATTGGCTCTTATTTTATTTATGTTGGCTTTTGTTTCATGCTTTTCATTTTTTAAATGGAAGTTACTAATTTCTCTTCTCTAAGCATTGCAAATATTTAAAAATGTTATCAAACTGATAAAATCCCGAGAAGTATTTTTGTTTTATTTTTAAGCCTTTGGTTATCTTTTTTTTTTTTAAACATCTTTAGGTTTCTTAGAGTTCTGGTTTTCAGAAGTGGGAGATTTTGTTTTCCCTTCCTTTTCACCCTTTGAGTACATCTGTCTAGTGCTTGCATAGTTACTTCTACCTGCTTCCAAGGCCCTGGTGTAGAATTAGGTCCTACAATAGCATATTAGGTCTCCTTCCCCACAGGGACACTGGACCCTTGGGAGATCCTAACCCTTGGCTGAGAGAAGGAGGGACTTAGGCTCCAATCTGTTTGGCCTTAGAAGTTGCTAAAACCATGGTTTTAAGTGAGGCTCAATAGCAATTCTTGCTGTGCTTCTTGTTGACCTTTCAAGGAGCTTTAAGTAGTAAACCAGGTCTCTCTTCTCATTTGGAGCACTTTTCGTCCCTATTCTTGCTCTACATCAAAGTTCCTAGAAGTCACCATTAGATTTTGACTCTAGAACCTAGAAGTGCTGAGATTTCACCCTACTTCACACCTCTCTTTTTTTCTGTGCTGTTCAACAGGGGTATTCATTTTATTTTGGAGTTTAGAAATACATTTGGTTTTCTATTTCATATTTCTCCGCTGGGTATTGGAAGTTAGGAAATATGTTGAAACATGAACTTACAGAGTTATTTGGACAAGAAGTCTTTAAAAATATTTTTTAAGTACAATATAAACTCTAACTTGTTTTGACATTATTTTATTTTATTTTTTTTGGCCACTTCTACTGGTCTTTCATTTATCTATTTTCATCCATCTTTGTTCTTTGGTCCGTGTGGGTCTCCCATCATGGTGGCCTCTCTCACTGCAGAGCACTGGCTCCGGGCACATGCACTCCAGAGTTCTGGCTAAGTAGTTGGACACATTGGTCCAGCCGCTCCATGGCATGTGGGATCTTCCCAGGCCAGGGATTGAACCGGTGCCCCTTGCACTGCAAGGCGGTGTCCTTACTCACTGGACAACCAGGGAAGCCCTTGACATTATTTTAGATATCTTTAGTAATTTGTAAGTAAAGAAAATCAAAAGATTAAGTAAAATCAACAATAGCTACCGTTTGTTAAATACTGGGCTTTGTATTTGATGTTTTCTACCCATTACATTATGCTTGGTAATTCCACATTAGATGGGATTGTCCATTTATTTCATATGAGGGGGGAAGGCTTTGAGAGTTCAAGTAGCTTTGGCAGAATAGTATGGCAAGGAAGTAGGGAAATTAGGAATTGAGGCCAATCTGTCTAACCCTGAAGTTCACATCCTCAGCTACATTTCTGTGCCATATACATGGAATTTATACATATGTATAACTAGCATATATATATATGTGTATATTTATATATATCTTCTCAATATCAAATTTCATTTTTAGCAAATTCTTTACTTGCATGAATGCAGAATTTTCTTGGAAATCTACTTACTAATTCACTTTATTTGGTTATTTTTCATAATTTTATGACTGCATTCCACTTGGTCTATGGAACAATGTGTTTATAAACAACACTTGATCTGAATTTTAAGAATTTCTAGAGTATTGATTTTATATTATAGTCTAAGAAAAATATGTCAGTATTAGTATAGACTTGGATTAGTATAAATTGAGGTAAGTCAAAAGTTTTAGAACTTGCAAATAGGAACAATGCAAGTTTCCATTAAAGTCACTGATTAAAGTAGCTGAAAACCTAGTAAATGGATCATTCAGATAACTTTATTCCAGTTTATCCTGTATGGCAGTTCTGCATTAATCTTAGTAAAAGACAACACTCATTAACAACTCATGTGTCTGTCTGTTTCCATAGTGTCAAGTTTAAATCTCAGCCTTGCACTGAAAATTCACCTTATAAATTTGATAAATATGAACAGTGCTCTGGCATCATTCTAAGATGATTATTTTAAATCTGCTGGAATAAATCACACAAAATAAAAAAGGGGTTACAGCATAGATCAAGTAATATGTATTCATTGATGCTCCGTATTAACACTCTATGTCACCTTTGAACACAGTGGTGGTTTGTTAGTTGTGCAGAGAAATAATACTTTTTTTAAAAAAATTCTTTATTTTAAAGGTTTTACAGAGTTTTGTTGTTCACCGACATGTATGTTCCCAGATCAGTCATATGCATATCCCTGGTTCCCCCCTACTAGATTCCAGAGAAATAATACTTAATTCTGATTTGTGAATTGAATTTTCATTTGCTGTTTCCAAGTGGATGATGTTCTTTTTAGCTAATAAATCAGAATACAGGTTCCATTTACCTCAGTGGATCAGTACATAAAATCTTTGGTCCCATAAAATATTTTACTAATCCTTAAAATTGGCATAGACATTATAAAAATATTATCAAGTCATTCCTCTGCTTTGAACAGCCTTTCAACATCTTCTCATTCATTTTCCTTGTTAAGATCTAGTGTCCTAAGTATCATTTGGAGAGGCTCTGTGAGAGCTGGCCTTAGTCAATCCAGCCTTCTTTAAGTTCCTAGATATGTGAAATTCTTTTCAATATCAGTGACTGCATTCCACTTGGTCTATGGAACAATGTGTTTATAAACAACACTTGATCTGAATTTTAAGAATTTCTAGAGTATTGATTTTATATTATAGTCTAAGAAAAATATGTCAGTATTAGTATAGACTTGGATTAGTATAAATTGAGGTAAGTCAAAAGTTTTAGAACTTGCAAATAGGAACAATGCAAGTTTCCATTAAAGTCACTGATTAAAGTAGCTGAAAACCTAGTAAATGGATCATTCAGATAACTTTATTCCAGTTTATCCTGTATGGCAGTTCTGCATTAATCTTAGTAAAAGACAACACTCATTAACAACTCATGTGTCTGTCTGTTTCCATAGTGTCAAGTTTAAATCTCAGCCTTGCACTGAAAATTCACCTTATAAATTTGATAAATATGAACAGTGCTCTGGCATCATTCTAAGATGATTATTTTAAATCTGCTGGAATAAATCACACAAAATAAAAAGGGCTTACAGCATAGATCAAGTAATATGTATTCATTGATGCTCCGTATTAACACTCTATGTCACCTTTGAACACAGTGGTGGTTTGTTAGTTGTGCAGAGAAATAATACTTTTTTTAAAAAAATTCTTTATTTTAAAGGTTTTACAGAGTTTTGTTGTTCACCGACATGTATGTTCCCAGATCAGTCATATGCATATCCCTGGTTCCCCCCTACTAGATTCCAGAGAAATAATACTTAATTCTGATTTGTGAATTGAATTTTCATTTGCTGTTTCCAAGTGGATGATGTTCTTTTTAGCTAATAAATCAGAATACAGGTTCCATTTACCTCAGTGGATCAGTACATAAAATCTTTGGTCCCATAAAATATTTTACTAATCCTTAAAATTGGCATAGACATTATAAAAATATTATCAAGTCATTCCTCTGCTTTGAACAGCCTTTCAACATCTTCTCATTCATTTTCCTTGTTAAGATCTAGTGTCCTAAGTATCATTTGGAGAGGCTCTGTGAGAGCTGGCCTTAGTCAATCCAGCCTTCTTTAAGTTCCTAGATATGTGAAATTCTTTTCAATATCAGTGACTTCTTGTATACTGTTTCCTCTGCAGATGATAACACACCTCTCCTTCATAACAAACTGTTTGGTCCTAACCTTTTTGCATGTTTGAGGCATTGCTGTTTCTTCAGAAAATGCGTTACAGTTCTCTTTAAGTTTTTTCCCCAGCTAAAAGCTCCAATTGTGCCATTTGGTTTCTTTCTTAGATTCATCACGGTCTGTATCTGTTGTGATTAGTTGTCTAATTCTCTATGCAGAATAAGAGCTCTCTGAAGACAGGAGCTCTGTCCATTTTTTGCTCACTGATAAACCCTTGGCAATTAGCACAAGGACTGGTGCCATAATGGGTGTTGCTTATAAGGCAGTTGGAAAGAAACCTAGTATCTCTCTGTTTCTAGGGTCAGAATTCCTCTGCTAGACCCAGAATTTCTCAGTTTATAGGAAAACATACTATCAGTATAAGGGAGAGCTTATAAAACTTTTCAAAACGCAGTGTCTGAGTCTCCCACCCAACCCATTTCCATCAGAGCATGAGTTGATTTACATTATTGATACATGTAACGGTCACAAATAATTTTTAAAAATTAAGCAAGATTTGGGCAGTGCTGTGGTCTTCCTTTAGAGAAAAAAGTTTAAAAACTATCTTTAATGACAGTACTTATAAAAGTAATATTGAGGATTGATATAGCAAATTTTGCATTAATTCATTTTACTTATTGCAGTGTATTACTGCAAAATACTCTGTTTCCAAGTGGATGATGTTCTTTTTAGCTAATAAATCAGAATACAGGTTCCATTTACCTCAGTGGATCAGTACATAAAATCTTTGGTCCCATAAAATATTTTACTAATCCTTAAAATTGGCATAGACATTATAAAAATATTATCAAGTCATTCCTCTGCTTTGAACAGCCTTTCAACATCTTCTCATTCATTTTCCTTGTTAAGATCTAGTGTCCTAAGTATCATTTGGAGAGGCTCTGTGAGAGCTGGCCTTAGTCAATCCAGCCTTCTTTAAGTTCCTAGATATGTGAAATTCTTTTCAATATCAGTGACTTCTTGTATACTGTTTCCTCTGCAGATGATAACACACCTCTCCTTCATAACAAACTGTTTGGTCCTAACCTTTTTGCATGTTTGAGGCATTGCTGTTTCTTCAGAAAATGCGTTACAGTTCTCTTTAAGTTTTTTCCCCAGCTAAAAGCTCCAATTGTGCCATTTGGTTTCTTTCTTAGATTCATCACGGTCTGTATCTGTTGTGATTAGTTGTCTAATTCTCTATGCAGAATAAGAGCTCTCTGAAGACAGGAGCTCTGTCCATTTTTTGCTCACTGATAAACCCTTGGCAATTAGCACAAGGACTGGTGCCATAATGGGTGTTGCTTATAAGGCAGTTGGAAAGAAACCTAGTATCTCTCTGTTTCTAGGGTCAGAATTCCTCTGCTAGACCCAGAATTTCTCAGTTTATAGGAAAACATACTATCAGTATAAGGGAGAGCTTATAAAACTTTTCAAAACGCAGTGTCTGAGTCTCCCACCCAACCCATTTCCATCAGAGCATGAGTTGATTTACATTATTGATACATGTAACGGTCACAAATAATTTTTAAAAATTAAGCAAGATTTGGGCAGTGCTGTGGTCTTCCTTTAGAGAAAAAAGTTTAAAAACTATCTTTAATGACAGTACTTATAAAAGTAATATTGAGGATTGATATAGCAAATTTTGCATTAATTCATTTTACTTATTGCAGTGTATTACTGCAAAATACTCTGTATTCAATTGGATGTACCTTTCTTTATATATGCATGAATTTAAATTTGATTTACACATGTTGAAAAGGGCAGCAGACAGTATTCTGGTAGTTTATCAAAGGTAATGTGGCTGTTTGTTGTGACTCTGGTTCTAGGCAGTATGAAACTGTGGTTCCACTTGAAGATTCTATTGTGACTGAGGTTACAGCAACTCTGCAAGAATGGGCCAGTCTGTGGAAACAACTCTATGTGGTAAGTAGTTGGTAATTAGTTTGCTAGAACAACAAAGTTCTCTTGTACCAAGTGAAAAAATTATGGTACTTATGCCAGTTGTAAATTTATAGACTTCTGAATATTTGCAGTTTTTCAAATATACGTTCCTGATATTAACTGAAACATAGTAGACTTGAGTTTTGTCCAATCTGAAGAGAACACATGATTCATATGCCTGCAGTTTTCTTCATCATGTTCCAGCCAGTAGAATGTAAGTTCCATAACAAGGGTTTTAGCTGTCTTACTCATTGCTGTATCCCCAGAAGCTTTCATAGAACAGGTCTTTATTAATAGAATGAACAGACTTCAGAGTTATTAATATATCGTGAACCTAATGGTGGGTAAAGGTCAAGAAGCTGTATCAACACTTTCTTACAGCTACTAAGTTAAAATGATATGTCATATATGATACTTTTTGCCAGGCCAAAAATTACTAGAGTAATAAAACCTCAGTTCATATTCCCTGGAAATTTAAAGAGCAGAGGGTGATAGAACACACAAAAAAATACAGACTAAAAATAAATGTCAGGATTTGGGTTCTGAACAAGGTGGAATAAACACATTCTATTTTTACTCTTCCTAATCACAACAAAAATGCTGTATAAAACCCATAAAATGCGCTATCAGAACACTCTGAAAGTTAGGAAACAAAAGAGGGATGACTAGGGACATTGGGACTGAAGGGTTAAGTGAGTGCCCTGATTGTCTTTTTTTTCTTGCCTCCCATACATCCTGGCCTGGGATATACAGAAGGCTACAACCCTGAAATGCTAATGAATTCAGACAAAAAGAAATAGCACCAAGGAAAGCCTGTTCTCTCTAGTCGAAGGATAGGCCAGAAAGGTAAAAACAGCCTAACCTATCCTATCCCATTCTCTAGGGGAACATTGCAGTAAAATCTATACCCCCCTCCCACTCAAGCAGGCATTACCGCAGCGATATCCATGACCAGAGCTTTGTCTCACAAACACTGTTGCCCCACCTGCGGTAACAGGGAGATGTTCCCCTTCAGTGCAGCCTGTGGGTCAGACTCTGACTTCTCTTCCCTGCTGCAGTAATGAGGCAGTGCCCTTCCTCAGTAGAGCCTGTAGGGAGGACTGACTCCCACCCTACCAGAAGTTACAAGGTGGCAGCTCTCTTCAGCAGAGCCTGTGGGTGACACTCTGACTTTTGTAACTCCACAGCATTAACAAGGTGGTGCCTTTACCCTGCAGAGTTCTGAGGCAAAACTGAACTTTCTCACATGCTGTGAAGAAAGGAAGAAGCATTCCTCCACAGAGGAGCCTGTGGTCAGAACTCTTGATTTCCCCTCCCCTTTACAGTAATCAGGTGCTACCCTTCCTAGCTGACCTGCGGATTGTACTCTGACTTTCACAACTCTCTGCTTGCCTGCATATTGCCCTGGTTTCTGTGACTTCCCTACTGAGGTGAGGCAGTGCTTCTCCCCACTCAAACCCAGGCTGAGGATAGTGTATGGAGTACTGTCATCCAGGTAGCATGCAAATAGGGAAAGCTAAGGAGTACTGGAGAGACTTTATAAACTAAACTGACATTTGAACCATAGTCCATGGAAGTCCACTGAAGGGGTCACAGAGTTGAACATGACTGAGTGACTGAACAACAACCACCACCACAAAAGTGAGCCTAGGATCACATTCTGAATGGAAACAGGTTGACTAAAATAAAAGATTTGAGTTGGAATTAGAGTGTCATAGTATAGTACTTAAAATATCCTGCATACAGCCCCAAATTACTTGTCACATGAAGAAATCAGGAAAAATGCAACTCTAGTAAGAAAAGACAATCAGCAGAGGCTAAATGACACAGATGTTGGAATCATCAACAAGGATTTAAAAGCATTTGAGAAGATTTAACACTTTCATGATTAAAGACTCTCAGCAGACTAGGAGCATGTCTCTAAAAAATATATCTCACTCTGATAAAGGACATTTATAAACGTAGAGCACACATCATACTTAATGATAAAAGTCTGCTTTTGGCAACAATGTAAGGATGTTTGCTCTTAACAGGCTCGTTCAGCTTAGTACTAGAAGACTTAACCAATGCAGTAAGGCAAGAAAAGGAAAGAAGAGACATATGGATTACAGTGAAGAAAAAGCTGTTCGCATTTGCAAACAATATGATTGGCTACATAGCAAATCCCAAGGAATCTACAAACACTAGAGCGTACAAAAGATAGTTCTGAAAATAAGTAAGTTTGCAGTTGTAGGACATCAGTTCAAAATACACAGTCTCTCTTTGTGTCACACATACACAAACATACAATCATATTGCCACATGTTGGCAGTGAACAGTTGGAAACCAAATTTAAAAACGCATACCATTTACAGTTGCTCAGAAATGAAAAGCTTGGTATAAATACAACAAAACATACAATTTTTTAAAAAACTTTTATTTTACTTTTAACTTTTACAGAGTTTTGTTGTTTACATATATGTATGTTCTCAGAAAACATACAATTTCTATGTACTGAAAATCACAAAAATGCTAATAAACAGAAGCAAAGAAGACCTAAATAAAGGGACAGACATTAACGTACTCATGGATTGAAAAACTCACGTATTAAAAATGTCATTCTACGCAGATTGATCTAAATATTTAATTCTTGAAAAGTCCTAGCAGGATGTTTTCTAGGGAAGATGATTTGAAAATTTGTAAGGAAATACGAAATAAGAATAAAGTTAGAGGAATCACATTACCAGATTTTGAGGCTTACTATAGCTACAGTCATCAAGATGGAGTGGTGCTGGCCAAGTGACAGACACATATCATGGATAAAGGGAACAGGATAGAGAGTTCAGATGTATTGATAGGTTTAGTCAAGTAAGGGTCAACTGATTTTTGGCAAAGGTTCAAAAGGAATTAAGTAGGGCTTCCCCTGGTGGTCCAGTGGGTAGGGACACCGCCTTGCAGTGCAAGGGGCGCCGGTTCAATCCCTGGCCTGGGAGGATCCCACGTGCCGCGGAGCGGCTGGACTGATGTGTCCAATCGCCGAGCCGGAGCTCTGGAGCGCAAGCGCCCAGAGCCGGCGCTCTGTGACAACAGAGGCCACGGTGATGGGAGGCCCGCAGGAGCCAAAGAGCAAAGATGGATGAAGACAGAGAAACGAAAGCCAATAGAAGTGGCCCGCCCACTCCCCTCCCTCCCCAACCCGACCCCCGCCCAAAGTAAATGAATAAATAAATCTTTAAAAAAAAAAAAAAAAAGGAATTAAGTGGAGGAAATATGCTCTTGTCAACAAATGGATAGGTAGAGTAGTTGGGCATGCAGAGACATACCAAAAATAAAACCAAAACCTTGACTTAAACCTCATTCCTTATACAACAAATTAACTCACAATGGATCATTTTAATAGTTTCTTAAAACTATAAAAATTTTAGGAGAACATATAGGAAAAAAACTTCATGACCTGCATCTAGTGAAGAGTTCTTAAGCATGATACTAAAAGGATAGTTCATAAAAGAAAAAGTTGATAAGCTGGATTTCACCACAGTGAAAATATTTTGCTCTTGAATGACCCTATTAGAGGATGAAAAGATAAGTCATAGACTGGAAGAAAATATTTTCAAACCACATATCTGTCAAAAGATTTGTGTGTAGAATATATAAAGAACTTTTAAACTGAACAATAATTCTAATGATACTGCCTAACAGTACAGTTAGGAAGTGGGCAGAAAACTTCATCAAGAAGGATATAAGGAGAGTCAATTAGAACTTGAAAAGATTTTCTATATAATTAGCCATTGTTGTTCAGTTGATAAATTGTGTCCAACTCTGCAATCCCATGGACTGTGCATGCCAGTCTTCCCTGTCCCACACGTACTCTTGGAGTTTGCTCAGGTTCATGTCCATTGAGTTGGTGATGCTATCCAACAGCGCATCCTCTACTACCCCATACTCCTTTTGCCTTCAGTCTTTCCCAGCATAAGGGTCTGGTGACTAGTGTATTGGAGCTTCAGCTTTAGCATAAGTCCTAATGCTATGCAGGATTGATTTCCTTTAGGATTGACTGGTTTGATCTTGCAGTCCAAGGGACTCTCAAGAGTCTTCTCCAGTACCACAGTTCAAAGGCATCAATTCTACAACACTTAGCTCTCTTTAGGGCCTAACTCTCACATCTGTACATGTCTACAGGAAAAAAACATAGCTTTGACTATTTGTTGGCAGGGTTATGCTTCTGCTTTTTAATATGCTGTCCAGATTGGTCATAGCTTTTATTCCAGGGAGCAAGTGTCTTTTAATTTCATGACTGCAGTCACTGTCTGCAGTGATTTTGGAGCCCAAGAAAGTGAAATCTCGCTGCTTCTACTCTTTCCCCTGAAGAACTCTTTTGCCATGAAGTGATGGAACCAGATGCCATGATCTTAGTTTTTTGAATGTTGAGTTTCAAGTCAGCTTTTTCACTCCCCTCTTTCACCCGCATCAGAAGGCTGTTTACTTCCTCTTCACTTTCTGCCATTAGAGTATCATCTGCATATTGGTATTTCTCCTAGCAGTCTTGATTCCAGCTTGTGCTTCATGCAACCCAGCATTTTGCATGATATACTTTGCATATAGGTTAAGTAATCAGGGTAACAACATACAGCCTGCATAGTTAATGAAGCAGAATAGATGTTTTTCTGGAATTCCCTGACTTTTCCCATGATCCAGCGGATATTGGCAATTTGATCTTTGGTTCCTCTGCCTTTTCTAAACCCAGGTTCTACATCTGGAAGTTCTTGGTTCACGTACTGCTGAAGTCTGTCTTGAAGAATTTTGAGTATAATTTCGGTAGAATGTGAAATGAATGCAGTTGTATGGTAGTTTGAACATTCTCTGGCATTGCCTTTCTTTGGGATTCCAATTAGCCCTTAGAGTAGTGCACATTAATGATACAGTGAGATACTACTGCATACCTATTAGAATGGCTAACAAAAAAAAATCCTGAAAGCTCCCCCCAGTCTGAGTCAATGGTTTTCTATCCAACAGCGCATCCTCTACTACCCCATACTCCTTTTGCCTTCAGTCTTTCCCAGCATAAGGGTCTGGTGACTAGTGTATTGGAGCTTCAGCTTTAGCATAAGTCCTAATGACTATGCAGGATTGATTTCCTTTAGGATTGACTGGTTTGATCTTGCAGTCCAAGGGACTCTCAAGAGTCTTCTCCAGTACCACAGTTCAAAGGCATCAATTCTACAACACTTAGCTCTCTTTAGGGCCTAACTCTCACATCTGTACATGTCTACAGGAAAAAAACATAGCTTTGACTATTTGTTGGCAGGGTTATGCTTCTGCTTTTTAATATGCTGTCCAGATTGGTCATAGCTTTTATTCCAGGGAGCAAGTGTCTTTTAATTTCATGACTGCAGTCACTGTCTGCAGTGATTTTGGAGCCCAAGAAAGTGAAATCTCGCTGCTTCTACTCTTTCCCCTGAAGAACTCTTTTGCCATGAAGTGATGGAACCAGATGCCATGATCTTAGTTTTTTGAATGTTGAGTTTCAAGTCAGCTTTTTCCCTCCCCTCTTTCACCCGCATCAGAAGGCTGTTTACTTCCTCTTCACTTTCTGCCATTAGAGTATCATCTGCATATTGGTATTTCTCCTAGCAGTCTTGATTCCAGCTTGTGCTTCATGCAACCCAGCATTTTGCATGATATACTTTGCATATAGGTTAAGTAATCAGGGTAACAACATACAGCCTGCATAGTTAATGAAGCAGAATAGATGTTTTTCTGGAATTCCCTGACTTTTCCCATGATCCAGCGGATATTGGCAATTTGATCTTTGGTTCCTCTGCCTTTTCTAAACCCAGGTTCTACATCTGGAAGTTCTTGGTTCACGTACTGCTGAAGTCTGTCTTGAAGAATTTTGAGTATAATTTCGGTAGAATGTGAAATGAATGCAGTTGTATGGTAGTTTGAACATTCTCTGGCATTGCCTTTCTTTGGGATTCCAATTAGCCCTTAGAGTAGTGCACATTAATGATACAGTGAGATACTACTGCATACCTATTAGAATGGCTAACATAAAAAGTACCAAAAATGTGAAGCAGCTGGATTTCTCATACATTGCTGATGAAGATGTAAAATGATACAGCTGCTGGGAAGAAAGTTGGCATTTTCTTAAAAAAATTTTTTTTTTATTGGAATGTAGTTGATTTACAATGTCGTGTTAGTTTCAAGTGTACAGCAAAGTGAATCAGCTGTATATACATACATTCTCATTTTAGATTCTTTTCCCATATAAGTCACTGTATTGAGTAGAGTTTCCTGTGCTGTACAGTCGATTCTTATTAGTTATCTATTTATTATATACAGTAGCATGTATATGTCAACCCCACTCTCCCAATTTATTCTTCCCCCACCTTCCTTCATGGTAACTATGAGTTTCTTTTCTACATTTGTGACTCTACTTCTGTTTTGTAAATAAGTTCGTTTGTACCCTTCTTTAAAGATTCCACATAAAAGTGATATCATATGGTACTTGTCTTAATGTGTCTGATTTATACTTCACTCAGTATGACAATCTCTAGGTCCATCTATGTTGCTGCAAATCACATTACTTTGTTCTTTTTCATGACTAATACTCCATTACCACATCTTCTTTATCTAGTCCTCTTTTTAAATTTTTTAATTATTTATTTGTGACTGTACTGAGTCTTTGTTGTTGTACAGGCTTTTTCTCTAGTTTTAGCAAGCAGGGGTTGATCTCTGGTGCTCGAGCTTCTCATTGCGGTGGCCTGTATTGTTGGGGAACTTGGGTTCCAAGGCACATGGGCTCACTAGTTGTGGTGCTAGTACTGGCCACGGAATTCCCTGACTTTTCCCATGATCCAGCGGATATTGGCAATTTGATCTTTGGTTCCTCTGCCTTTTCTAAACCCAGGTTCTACATCTGGAAGTTCTTGGTTCACGTACTGCTGAAGTCTGTCTTGAAGAATTTTGAGTATAATTTCGGTAGAATGTGAAATGAATGCAGTTGTATGGTAGTTTGAACATTCTCTGGCATTGCCTTTCTTTGGGATTCCAATTAGCCCTTAGAGTAGTGCACATTAATGATACAGTGAGATACTACTGCATACCTATTAGAATGGCTAACATAAAAAGTACCAAAAATGTGAAGCAGCTGGATTTCTCATACATTGCTGATGAAGATGTAAAATGATACAGCTGCTGGGAAGAAAGTTGGCATTTTCTTAAAAAAATTTTTTTTTTATTGGAATGTAGTTGATTTACAATGTCGTGTTAGTTTCAAGTGTACAGCAAAGTGAATCAGCTGTATATACATACATTCTCATTTTAGATTCTTTTCCCATATAAGTCACTGTATTGAGTAGAGTTTCCTGTGCTGTACAGTCGATTCTTATTAGTTATCTATTTATTATATACAGTAGCATGTATATGTCAACCCCACTCTCCCAATTTATTCTTCCCCCACCTTCCTTCATGGTAACTATGAGTTTCTTTTCTACATTTGTGACTCTACTTCTGTTTTGTAAATAAGTTCGTTTGTACCCTTCTTTAAAGATTCCACATAAAAGTGATATCATATGGTACTTGTCTTAATGTGTCTGATTTATACTTCACTCAGTATGACAATCTCTAGGTCCATCTATGTTGCTGCAAATCACATTACTTTGTTCTTTTTCATGACTAATACTCCATTACCACATCTTCTTTATCTAGTCCTCTTTTTAAATTTTTTAATTATTTATTTGTGACTGTACTGAGTCTTTGTTGTTGTACAGGCTTTTTCTCTAGTTTTAGCAAGCAGGGGTTGATCTCTGGTGCTCGAGCTTCTCATTGCGGTGGCCTGTATTGTTGGGGAACTTGGGTTCCAAGGCACATGGGCTCACTAGTTGTGGTGCTAGTTACTGCACGGAATATGGGATCTTCCCAGACCTGGGATCCAACCTGAGCCTCCTGCATTGGCAGGCAGATTCTGTACCACTGAGCCACCAGGGAAGCCCCTATCCAGTCCTCTTTTGATTGATATTTTGATTGCTTTGATGTCCTGACTATTTTAAATAAATGTTGCAATGACCATTGGGGTACATCTTTTTGAATTATGATTTTCTCCAAGTATATGCCTAGGAGTGGGATTGCTGGGTCATATCGTGCTTCTATTTTTAGTTTTTTGAGAAATCTCCATACTGCTCATCATAGTGGCTGTACCAATTCACATTCCCACCAACACTGTAGGAGCCTTCCCTTTTCTCCACACCCTCTTCAACATTTATTGTTTATAGATTTTTTGATGATGGCCATTCTGACCAGGGTGAGGTAATACCTCATTGTAGTTTTGATGTGCATTTCTGTAGTAATTAGTGATATTGAGCATCTTTTCATGTGCCTTTGTCTATCTGTATTTCTTCTTTGGAGAAATGTCTGTTTAGATCTGTCAGTTTTTTTGATTGGGTGTGTTTTTCTTTATAATGAGCTACATGAGCTGTTTGTGTATTTTGGAGGTTAATCCCTTGTCAGTTACTTTGTCTGCAAGTATTTTCTCCCATATGAGGGTTGTTGTTTTGATTTGTTCTTGGTTTCTTTTGCTGTACAAAGGCTCTTAAGTTTAATTAGATCCTATTTGTTTATTTTGATTTTTCAAAATTTGGCCTCTTTTATGGGTTATTTATTTATTTATTTTCATCCATCTTTATTCTTTGGCCTGTGTGGGCCTCCCATTGCAGTGGCCTCTCTTGTTGCAGAACACCAGCTCTGGGCACATATGGCCCAGAGTGCTGGCTCATAATTGGACATACCGGTCTAGCCGCTCCACAGCACGTGGGATCTTCCTTGGCCAGGGATCAAACTGGTGCCCCTTGCACTGCAAGGTGGTGTCTTTACTCACTGGACCACCAGGGAAGCTCCTATTTTGATTTTTATTTTCATTACTCTTGGTGGTAGATCAAGAAAAATCTTGCTGCAGTTTACGTTAAAGAGTGTTCTACCTATGTTTTCCTCTAGGAGATTTATATTGTAGCCTTACATGTAGGTCTTTAATCCATTTTGAGTTTATTCAGTGAATGTTGTTAAGGAGTACCCAAATTTCAGTCTTTTACATGTAGCTCTTCAATTTTCCCAGCAACGCTTACTTTGAGTGTTTACCTTGTACCTACACTTCATTTTTTTTACATGCATTATCTCATTTTAATTTTCACTATGATTACTATTATTCTCCTCATATTACTGGCTAGGAACTTTGATCCTTAGAAGGGATAAGAAATGTGCCCAAAGTCATATAAATAGTAAATGTCATATAAATAGTAAATGAGATGCCAGTTTAAGTTTATTGGGCTCTAGGGGTCTTAATAAATATATTATTTATCTTCTGGATTAAATTCTTCTATCTCACATATAACTTATTGTGATTTTAGTGGTTACTTATTATCTTCGGATATGGAAGTTAGATTAATTAGTGAAGATTATCTGGGAATGGCATCACCTCTGAAAAATAAAATGTCTGTTTAGATCTGTCAGTTTTTTTGATTGGGTGTGTTTTTCTTTATAATGAGCTACATGAGCTGTTTGTGTATTTTGGAGGTTAATCCCTTGTCAGTTACTTTGTCTGCAAGTATTTTCTCCCATATGAGGGTTGTTGTTTTGATTTGTTCTTGGTTTCTTTTGCTGTACAAAGGCTCTTAAGTTTAATTAGATCCTATTTGTTTATTTTGATTTTTCAAAATTTGGCCTCTTTTATGGGTTATTTATTTATTTATTTTCATCCATCTTTATTCTTTGGCCTGTGTGGGCCTCCCATTGCAGTGGCCTCTCTTGTTGCAGAACACCAGCTCTGGGCACATATGGCCCAGAGTGCTGGCTCATAATTGGACATACCGGTCTAGCCGCTCCACAGCACGTGGGATCTTCCTTGGCCAGGGATCAAACTGGTGCCCCTTGCACTGCAAGGTGGTGTCTTTACTCACTGGACCACCAGGGAAGCTCCTATTTTGATTTTTATTTTCATTACTCTTGGTGGTAGATCAAGAAAAATCTTGCTGCAGTTTACGTTAAAGAGTGTTCTACCTATGTTTTCCTCTAGGAGATTTATATTGTAGCCTTACATGTAGGTCTTTAATCCATTTTGAGTTTATTCAGTGAATGTTGTTAAGGAGTACCCAAATTTCAGTCTTTTACATGTAGCTCTTCAATTTTCCCAGCAACGCTTACTTTGAGTGTTTACCTTGTACCTACACTTCATTTTTTTTACATGCATTATCTCATTTTAATTTTCACTATGATTACTATTATTCTCCTCATATTACTGGCTAGGAACTTTGATCCTTAGAAGGGATAAGAAATGTGCCCAAAGTCATATAAATAGTAAATGTCATATAAATAGTAAATGAGATGCCAGTTTAAGTTTATTGGGCTCTAGGGGTCTTAATAAATATATTATTTATCTTCTGGATTAAATTCTTCTATCTCACATATAACTTATTGTGATTTTAGTGGTTACTTATTATCTTCGGATATGGAAGTTAGATTAATTAGAATGAAGATTATCTGGGAATGGCATCACCTCTGAAAAATAAAATCCTTTGCTAAATTTATTTGTGAAATAGTGGAATAATGCCTTCATCAACACTTTAATATATTATATATCATGGAGAAGTGAATTGTAGGGAAGACATGAAAAAGTAACGAGGTTGTTGGTAAGAATCATTAGAATCATCCAAGCTTGCCTTTTGCATGTTTTGGTAATTTGATGTGTCTTTGTGAGGGTAAATATATTGTACCTAAAAGTTCAAATCATATCAATATGATGTCTTCTTTAGCAGCAGCTCATCTTACTCTGAAATGTTCTGGATAAATTAGAGCTTCTATTTGAAGCAATATTGTAAAACAGTTCACTTTGGAAAAATCTTTTAGGTGTGCTTTGAGGTTTATATGTTTGCTTACAAATTTTCCAGAGATATGGGAGAACTTGAAAGTGAGAGACTGTATTGGAAAGAGGACTACTGCAAATAATGATTTTTATGTTTTATACCCCAGACTTGAAATTGCCCTCACAGTTTTTACATTTACTTTTTGATGAATGGAATGTTGCCTTTTCTTTGCCATTTTAACACATCACGGTTCTGGTTATTTTTTTTAGCCTGTTGTTAATATGACAAATGTCAAATGATCATTTTTGTCCTTTTAGGCAAGTTGTAGTTCAAACATGTAGCCAGTCTAATTCAAAACAAATGAATACAAGTCTTTTCCAAATGACTTTCTACTAGAAAAGAATACAAATCTGTTATATTACTAAAATTAGAGTGCTGAACAGTCTCTGTTTGTCTTTTGTACTTAATTTCAAACCTTATAGTTCTTTTCTCGATCTGACTTTACCAAGAGACAATTAATTACTTGGCTTTCCTTTGAGAAGTACTCCTGAGAGCCAGATTGAATCTATATTAACAGTGTCTAAAGTTAATTTATCTGATTTTAAAAACAAAAGGGAAATAATATAAATAAAAGACAGTGAACTATGAAAAACAAGTTTCAATATATGTGACTATAAAGATTAATATCTTTCTGTCTATAGTGTGCAAAAGTCAATAAGAAAACCAGTAAAAACACTGCAAATGTTCAGTAAAGAGTAGGACAAGCCATTTATAAAGCATTACCTTAGAGGAGTATTGGGCCTTACTGATAATCAAGAACATAACAGTTAAATCAATGAGATAAATTCTGCTTCAAATTAACAAGTAAGAAAGTGGGAATTATCCTTTGCCATTCAATTTTTGCTGAAATGAATACTATGTGTTTCACTGGTGGATATCAAATTTTTGTTGGCACATTCAAAAAGTAATTTAGAAAAAGTCTCCATTCAGATTCTTAAGACACTAGTAATTCTAATTCTGGGAATTTGTTTTAAGATAATGTTAAGTATGGGAGTGGGTTGAATTGCAGTTTCATAAATATTACCATTAAAGCATTATTTGCAATAGCAAACATAAATTTACTTTCCTGAATGTGCCAACTGTAGTCCAATTAAGACATAGATGAAGGCCACCGCGATGGGAGGCCCACAGGAGCCAAAGAACAAAGACGGATGAAAATAGAGAAATGAAAGACCAATAGAAGTGGCCCGCCCATCCCCCTCCCTCCCCACCCCACCCCCCAAAGGATAAAAAAATAAAAAATAAATGTTTAAAAAATTTTTTTGAAAAAAAAAAAAAAACCATAGATGAGCTAGCACTTACCTCTAAAGAGCTGTTAGAAAAATTTAAATAGTCATGTTACATGCTAAAGTGAACTTATGTACTATATATATATATATATATATATATATATATATATATATATATATATATACACACACACACACACACATATAAAGTATAACTTCACCTATGTTCTGAAAATATACTTGGAGGAAAATGATGAAGATTCACCAGAATATTAATGGCGATTAATCAAGGGGTTAAGATGTTAGACTGTAGCCCACCAGGCTCCTCTGTCCGTGGGATTTTCCAGGCAAGACTACTGTATTGGGTTGCCATTTCCTTCTCCGGGACTTCTTCCTGACACAGGGGTCAAACCCACATCTCCTGCACTGCAGGCAGGTTCTTTACCACTGAGCCCCAAGGGAAGCCCAATTGTTTGTATAAGTTGTTTCAAAAATCATGTCACTCAAATACAGTATACTAACGCATGTATATGGAATCTAGTAAGATGGTACCAATAAATGCACACGCAGAGCAGCAGTGGAGAAGTAGACTTAGAGAATAAACCTGTGGTTGTTGCAGGGAGGGAAGATTGGACGAGAGGTATGGAAAGAGGAACAAGGAAGCCTACACTCTCATATGTAATAGAGACGACCACTGTGATTAAGCTGTAAGACTAAAGGAACCTACATGGGGTTCTATAACATTAAATGTGTGTAGATAAAATGATCTTTATTAGCATATTTTTCTCTTGTGCATTTCTTTTTGAGGATTCTTCTGCATTTTTTTAATGTTTATTTACTTTTTACTTTTACAGAGTTTTGTTGTTTACAGATATGTATGATCCCAGATTAGTTCTACATTTTTATAGCATGTATGAAGAGCCCGTTAACTTTCTTTCTTTCTTTTTTATTTATAATTTTGGCCTCTTTCATTCATTTATTTATTTATTTATTTTCATCTATCATTATTCTTTGGCCTGTGTGGGCCTCCCACCACAGTGGCCTCCCTTGCTGCAGAGCACCAGCACTGGACACATGCAGTAGGCTTGCAGTTGGACACACTGGTCCAGCCGCTCTGTGGCACGCAGGATCCTCCCCGGTCAGGGATTGAACTGGTGATCCTTGCACTGTAAGATGGACTCTTTGCTCACTGGACCACGAGGGAAGCCCTGTTGTGCATTTCTTAAGGAAGCAGAGTTCGTTATAAAGAAGTTAATCAATTCTCACACCACTTCTAAGAGAGCTGGTTAATTTCTGTCTTAGTGGCAAGAGAGCTGACATGTAGAGAAGTTAAATTACTTGTCCATAGTTACTTGTAGAGGTGGAAATAGAATTTTGAGTTTATGACTTGTCATGTAATATCAAGGCCAAACTGTTCATTGAAAAAGTGCATTTCTGTGTTCTGATGAAAGTGCTCTTTGCATTCTAATAAACCACATAGGTGCTAGTCATGGCTAACATTTAATCCTTGTGACCTATATTTTGAAAAATAACCCCTCTTGTGATGAGCAAGCTTCAAACCATTCTTTCACTTGGCTACCTTTTTATTTCTGGATTAGCAGGTTGAATTTAGGTTAAAAGCATTTTCAAATTTTTACCTTCAAATGAATTAAACCAAATTTTTGAATGGTCATTTGAGAAGTCATCCTCACTTTTGTTCCATTTTATGAAATCATTCATTTCTCTTTAGAAGGATTTAAATATTTAAAGACATTTGTATTTGATGGATATTTGGAAAATTTGTAAAAAGTCTAAGGAATATCTTTTAGGTTTGCTACTTTTCTTGCAGATAATTATTGAACCACCAAACCCGAGTATGTTAGGTGAGAGTAGATCTTATGGATAAATAGTACTTTATAACATATTATGGCTACCAGCGGCACTTGGCATGTATGTGTATGAAGCTCATACCTTCCCATTAGGCTTGAGGAAAGACTTACTGGCTTAATTAGTAGTGACACTTCCTACTAAGTAATTGGTTACATATAGTCACCGTTTAAACATGCCTGCTATAGGCTTGATTTTTCTAGTAAATGATAATAAAATGTAATATATAATAGATAAGTATTTAATCTATTAATATTAGACTGTGTTGCAGTAACAGATAATCTGTTTTCAAGGTATTTCACCAGATTTTGACTTACTTTTTATATGTATTGTTTATTGCCTCCTCCTCTCAGACAGGGGATATTCGTTTTTTTTTTTTTTTTGGCCACTTCTATTGATCTTTTGTTTATCTACCTTTGTTCTTTGGCCTGTGTGGGCCTCCCATCACAGTGGCTTCTCTCACTGCAGAGCTCTGGCTCAGCAGTTGGACACATTGGTCCAGCCGCTCTGTGGCGCGCCGGATTCTGCTAGGTCAAAGATCGAACTGGCACTGCAAGGCAGTGTCCTTACCCACTGGACCTCCAGGGAAGCCCCAGGGAATATTCTTTTGTAGGTTAAGAAACTGAGGGCTTGAGAATTAGAATATCATAACCAAGCTGAGGGAGATAGATTTTGAGGAGGTAAAGCAAAACTAGAATTTACATGTCTTGCTTTTCCATTCTAAGAGATTTAGACTCAATCAAATTGAACTAATCTGTAGTACTTGTTAACCACTAATTATAAAGATTTTAAAATGAAAAAGTTTAATCAATTTATATTGTAATGTCTGAACAGTGCTAATACACAAATTATAATATTGTACTGAGCCTTTTCTTTAATATTTATGATTTTGTTTCAAGTGTTTAATATTCTAGGAAAGCTTTGATACACGATATTGTAAGTAAATAGCTATTGTTTAAATATGGAAATAAAATATTTGTAGGTAGGTATTGATACTGAAATTAATTTTGTTTTAAATTTATATTTAATATAAAATAGCTTCCTTTTAAAAACTGATACTTAGTGAACATTAGATTTCTTCCTACTCTGTTAGCCTCTGTAAGCTAGAATTACCTAGTTGGTTTTGTAAATCTTGAATGTTCTTACGACTGCCTAACTCTGAAAACTGCTCTGCTAATCTGCCAGAACCAAATGCTGGGACAGTTTTCCACTGGATGATACTATTATGAAAACAAAGTGCCGGGTTTTTAAAATTTTTTTTGACTCCTTGCTCTGAGTATTTACATAGCAACACATTTTTAAAGTAGAACAATGTATTTCAAGGAAGGATTTTTTTACGGCAAATATTTCTTTTTACTAAATTTATGGCTCTCAGGTATTTTAAGGAATGCTTACATGTTGAATACCATCCAGAATACCAGAATACACCAGATGCATCCTTTCAGATTTTCATCCAAAAACCTTCTGATATGTGACAGTTTGCATTATTCTCTGTCTTTATTAAATTTTAAGTATTCATATTAAAACATAAAACTGAGCATTGTGTTAGAGTAATTCTGTGTCTCAGTTGTTCATTGTCTTGGTTCATTTAGAAGGAAGGGTTTCTAAATTACTTCAATTACCTAAAGTCAAATTATCCATTCAATAATTTCTTCCCTTTATTTTCTTTCTGTTTGTTTTGAAAGATTATTTGCAAGTGAGTGGGGTTTTAAATTTTTGTTCCTGTTTTATGGCCTCTAATTATTTATTTATTTTTAAAAATTGAAGTATAATTGATTTACAGTATTGTGTCAATTTCTTCTGTACAGTTATATATACACATGTATATATATAAAAACACAGATGAGTTATAAGGAAATGCAAAGGACGCAGGATCACCAAAACAGTTTTGGGAAAGAAAACAGTTAAAGAACTCCAACTTCCTCACTTTCATTTTCTTCATAGGTCTTTTGAAGTAGAGCTTTTTTTTTTAAAAAAAAATTGTTTATTTTATATTAGTTCCTTGTTGGTTTATCTATTTTAAGTTTGATGTCCAGTTATCCTTTTTTTTTAGTGACTTGTTTTTTTGGTTGTCATACTTAAGAATTCTTTATCTAACAGAAGGTCACTGCATTTTCTCCTTAGAGTTACAGTTTTAAGCCTTATATGTAGACCTTTTATCCATTTTTAATTAACTTTGTGTATGATAGAAGCCTACATTAATCTTTTTGTAGATATGCAGTTGTTCCAGCCTCATTTGTTGAAATTTATTTTGTTAATGTTTTATGCTCATGAGGATTACTGTCTTTCTGTAATGTCTGCTTTGGTGTCAGGATGATACAGTTTTCATAGGAAGAGTTAAAAAGCATCTGTGCTTCATTCTAGAAGAGTTCATGCAGAATTGATATTATTTTTTCCTGGAAATATTCATGTGGAATTAAATTAATTTTCCTTTAATATTTGTTAAAAATTTACCACTGAAGCCAAAAAAAAAAAAAAAAGGTATCGCTTCCTTCAATTAAGGAAAACCTTTTGAACTCTTAATTCTATTGCCTTGTCTATGTTCCTATCTTTAGATCAGTACTACATAGTCTTGATTATTATCATTTTACAGTAAATTTTACAATTGAGAAGTTTGAGTCCTTTAACTATTTTCTTTCTCAAAATTGTTTTGGTGGTTCTGAGTCCTTTGCATTTCCTTGTAACTCTCATATTCAGAACCTAGAAAAGAACAATGAATTTTTTCACAGGTTTTTGTTAACTGAAATTTTATATTTAGGTGAGACATACTATTGTTATCATACTCATGACCGTCAAAACAATGATATTTACTGACAGTTTATTCATAGACTTTTTGTTGTTGGACATTTTTATAAGTTGAGATTTTCATTGTATTCCTGTGTAGCTACCAGATAATAGAGTCAGAGATATATTTAGTTGGAAAACAATAAAACCATACATATCCTTGACATGAATATATAATTTAACCGGTATGTTCATGTGATCATATTTTATTCAGTGAGGATACAAGGAAAATGATGATTTAAAGCAAAGTGTGGGGCTTCCCTGGTGGTCCAGTGGGTAAGGACACCGCCTTGCAGTGCAAGGGGCACTGGTTTGCTCCCTGACCTGGGAAGATCCCATGTGCCGCGGAGCGGCTGGACCAATGTGTCCAATTACTGAGCCAGAGCTCTGGAGTGCATGCGCCCAGAGTTGGTGCTCTGCTACAAGAGAGGCCACCGCGATGGGAGACCCACACCGGCCAAAGAACAAAGGTGAATGAAAACAGATAAATGAAAGACCAATAGAAGTGGCCCGCCCGCCCCTCTCCCTCCCCAACCCCCCCACCAAACAAAAACTTTAAAAAAAAAATAAAGCAAAGTGTGAATGAAAATTAAAAGCAACTTCTATAAATGGAATTAATGGTAGTGTCATATATTGCTATTTACAACCGGTAAGCTTACTACACATTTTATCCAGCATTTGAGTATTTACTGTTTGCATTTAATATACATAGTCCTTGCCCTTAGGAAGCTCACACTCTTACTAGATGGACCAGCATTTAGCTAATAGTGCTATGTTACGAATGCTGTTTAAAAAGGTATGGAGACTCAGATGCAAAAAGAAATGCAGAAGATTCAGTTCTAATGAGATGGATGAATCTAGAACCTATTATACAAAGTAAAGTAAGTCAAAAAGAGAAGGACAAGTATAGTATACTAACACATATATATGAAATCTCGTAAGATTGTACTGACAAATACACACGCAGAGCATCAATGGAAAAACAGTCATAGAGAACAGACTTATGGACATTGGAGAGAGGGAAGAGTGAGTGAGAGATATGGAAAGAGTAACATGGAGCCCTGTACTAGCATATGTAAAAGAGATCAATATGCTGTGGGTTAAGGGATCTTACTTGGGGGCTATGCGATGACCTGGAGGGGTAGGATGGGGGGGGGATGGGATATACATATGACTAGTTTGAGATTATACATATCTATAAACAACAAAGCTCTGTAAAAGAAAAATAGCAAGATAAAAAAAACATCACACACACACAAAAAGATATGGGGAAAAGAGTCAGAGAAAGAGACAGGTTGGGGCAGGGTAGGGGACACTTAACTGTGTCTGGAGGTGATAAAGAAGGATACCAAAGGGAACAGAACCATGGCTCTCTTGTAAATAGTAGAATCCTGACTATTGAATAAAACAGGGGTAGTTGTCCAAGCAGAAGGAGTATGGCATGAGAATATGAAAAAAATGCATGGGCATTCAGAAGATTGTGGATGGGTTTTTTGGGGGGGTATAATCCTTGATATGTGAAAGTAAAAAAAAGAAGCTCATCATTCTGTCTAGATTTTCTGTTAGTAATGGACTCTACTTAGTTGTTATTTTAAATAATGGAAATTGATTACGTAGGAACCCAGTAAAATACTGATGCTCAGGTCTCCAAAAGATTGGGAGTTTTGGATTAGTTCTGCATCCAGAGTGGTTCTAGATTGGTTTTAAATATTGGAGTTCCTCAAGGCTCAGTTCCTTACTCCCTTTTCTTCTCTTCACCCTTTCTAGGTCATACCCACAGCCTCGGTATGTATTTACTGAACCATATCTCTGACCTTCACTTCTCTCTGACATTCAGACTGATATGTTCCACTGCCTACTTTCCACCTTTAAATACAATAAAGCATAGATATTATAGTCTGTTTTATAACTCAAGTGCTTGTTTACTGTTTTGAAATTTTATTTCTGGAACTATTTTAAGGCCTAGGATAATGGAGCTTTCATCTATTTACGAATGCTGTTTAAAAAGGTATGGAGACTCAGATGCAAAAGAAATGCAGAAGATTCAGTTCTAATGAGATGGATGAATCTAGAACCTATTATACAAAGTAAAGTAAGTCAAAAAGAGAAGGACAAGTATAGTATACTAACACATATATATGAAATCTCGTAAGATTGTACTGACAAATACACCAGAGCATCAATGGAAAACAGTCATAGAGAACAGACTTATGGACATTGGAGAGAGGGAAGAGTGAGTGAGAGATATGGAAAGAGTAACATGGAGCCCTGTACTAGCATATGTAAAAGAGATCAATATGCTGTGGGTTAAGGGATCTTACTTGGGGGCTATGCGATGACCTGGAGGGGTAGGATGGGGGGGGGATGGGATATACATATGACTAGTTTGAGATTATACATATCTATAAACAACAAAGCTCTGTAAAAGAAAAATAGCAAGATAAAAAAAACATCACACACACACAAAAAGATATGGGGAAAAGAGTCAGAGAAAGAGACAGGTTGGGGCAGGGTAGGGGACACTTAACTGTGTCTGGAGGTGATAAAGAAGGATACCAAAGGGAACAGAACCATGGCTCTCTTGTAAATAGTAGAATCCTGACTATTGAATAAAACAGGGGTAGTTGTCCAAGCAGAAGGAGTATGGCATGAGAATATGAAAAAAATGCATGGGCATTCAGAAGATTGTGGATGGGTTTTTTGGGGGGGTATAATCCTTGATATGTGAAAGTAAAAAAAAGAAGCTCATCATTCTGTCTAGATTTTCTGTTAGTAATGGACTCTACTTAGTTGTTATTTTAAATAATGGAAATTGATTACGTAGGAACCCAGTAAAATACTGATGCTCAGGTCTCCAAAAGATTGGGAGTTTTGGATTAGTTCTGCATCCAGAGTGGTTCTAGATTGGTTTTAAATATTGGAGTTCCTCAAGGCTCAGTTCCTTACTCCCTTTTCTTCTCTTCACCCTTTCTAGGTCATACCCACAGCCTCGGTATGTATTTACTGAACCATATCTCTGACCTTCACTTCTCTCTGACATTCAGACTGATATGTTCCACTGCCTACTTTCCACCTTTAAATACAATAAAGCATAGATATTATAGTCTGTTTTATAACTCAAGTGCTTGTTTACTGTTTTGAAATTTTATTTCTGGAACTATTTTAAGGCCTAGGATAATGGAGCTTTCATCTAGAGAAAATTTGCATTTATATTTGTTAGCTCTAGGGGTACTAGTTTGGGATCATTTTCAACAAAACTAAAATTGAGATTTGTTGGACTATTCAGTGGTGCACACTGAATATGACATTTACAGAAAGGAGCTGTAGTTAGTGGTGGTTCCAGCCTAGAACAATCTCTAGCACTAGACCATCTCCTCAGACCCATAGGTAATATGATTCACTTTTGGTTTCCCTACATCTGGAAACCAAAGCTATATCTGGAGTGTAGCCCTTTGCAGTACAGGTTTAATGTTGAGGTATCTCTGATTAGATTCTCCACTAGGTGAGCTCTCATATCAGTCTCTGATAGCCCCAGGAGGTCGGCAGACAGTGGTTTTGTCTAGATTAGCTTTGCCCTTAGGGAAAGGCAGTTTAGGTCATTTAGCTTCTTTCCCCAGGCTTTTGATTCCTTTGAGAATTTGGCTTAATAATTCCTTGCCATATTGTTGGCTCTTTGATGCTTTTAAGAAACTGGGTTTTTGAAATATTTTATGTAGTACTTTTCAGATATTTTTAGCAAGAAGCTTTAAATAACGTGGTCTTGAATAACTGGAAATGGAAATCTTCCTACTTCTCATCTCCTTGGATCGTCTTAAGGCATCTCAAACCTGGCACTTCCAAAATAAGACTCTCCCAGCCTCCTTTGCTCTTCCAGCTTGATCTTTTCCCAGTGCTTACCAGCTTTTTCATGCATATGACAAATCCATATGAACTCATCACCTCATTCTCTACACTTATTATTGATAGGAACCCAGTAAAATACTGATGCTCCTAAAAGATTGGGAGTTTTGGATTAGTTCTGCATCCAGAGTGGTTCTAGATTGGTTTTAAATATTGGAGTTCCTCAAGGCTCAGTTCCTTACTCCCTTTTCTTCTCTTCACCCTTTCTAGGTCATACCCACAGCCTCGGTATGTATTTACTGAACCATATCTCTGACCTTCACTTCTCTCTGACATTCAGACTGATATGTTCCACTGCCTACTTTCCACCTTTAAATACAATAAAGCATAGATATTATAGTCTGTTTTATAACTCAAGTGCTTGTTTACTGTTTTGAAATTTTATTTCTGGAACTATTTTAAGGCCTAGGATAATGGAGCTTTCATCTAGAGAAAATTTGCATTTATATTTGTTAGCTCTAGGGGTACTAGTTTGGGATCATTTTCAACAAAACTAAAATTGAGATTTGTTGGACTATTCAGTGGTGCACACTGAATATGACATTTACAGAAAGGAGCTGTAGTTAGTGGTGGTTCCAGCCTAGAACAATCTCTAGCACTAGACCATCTCCTCAGACCCATAGGTAATATGATTCACTTTTGGTTTCCCTACATCTGGAAACCAAAGCTATATCTGGAGTGTAGCCCTTTGCAGTACAGGTTTAATGTTGAGGTATCTCTGATTAGATTCTCCACTAGGTGAGCTCTCATATCAGTCTCTGATAGCCCCAGGAGGTCGGCAGACAGTGGTTTTGTCTAGATTAGCTTTGCCCTTAGGGAAAGGCAGTTTAGGTCATTTAGCTTCTTTCCCCAGGCTTTTGATTCCTTTGAGAATTTGGCTTAATAATTCCTTGCCATATTGTTGGCTCTTTGATGCTTTTAAGAAACTGGGTTTTTGAAATATTTTATGTAGTACTTTTCAGATATTTTTAGCAAGAAGCTTTAAATAACGTGGTCTTGAATAACTGGAAATGGAAATCTTCCTACTTCTCATCTCCCTTGGATCGTCTTAAGGCATCTCAAACCTGGCACTTCCAAAATAAGACTCTCCCAGCCTCCTTTGCTCTTCCAGCTTGATCTTTTCCCAGTGCTTACCAGCTTTTTCATGCATATGACAAATCCATATGAACTCATCACCTCATTCTCTACACTTATTATTATTATTAAATATTTCCTTAATCTCTCCACCTCCATTGTTTCCATCCTGATTCACATATCTCTTCACAATACAACAGTAATAGAAACTACTCTGTATTTTTAGGCTTCTATATTCTGTCCTTCAAACTATAGCCAAAATGACATTTTGACATTGATGCGATCACACCATTGCTGTGCTTAAGATCTTTTAATGGCTTACCATAACTTTCAGAAAAAAATACTCAAAGCCTTGTTATTGTTGACTAGACTCCTGTAGGATCTGGTCTTGGTAGTAGGTCTGTATAATACATGACTAGCAAAGGCTACTTGTTCCAGGCTATGAAGTTGCTTGTTATTTTCTTAAGGCTGTGAGGAACCACAACTTTATTTTTTTAAGCAATAAAAAGTGTTAACTACTCAGTGGTGTCCAACTCTTTGCGACCCCTTGGACTATAGCCCACCAGGCTCCTCTGTCCGTGGGATTCTCCAGGCGAGAATACTGGAGTGGGTGGCTATTCCCTTTTCCAGTTTTAAGCAGTGGAAGGATATAATTCTATCTGCTTTTGCAGCATTGATGGTAGACTGGAGTGGAGTGGCAAGGCTGAGGAGCCAGTGAAGATGAGTAACAGGAAGACTGAGCCAGGAGAATGGCAGAGGATGCAGGAGTTGCTTGCAAGAAAGTTTTTAGAAATAGAATTAGTGAGATCCAGCGACTAACTGTATGTGGTTGTTAAAGGAAGAGGAGAAATCAAAGAAAATTGTAATAAACTATTTCATGTATAAATTTATCAGGCAATTACTATATATTAGACATTGGTATAAAACTTGAGCATATTCTTTTTTATTCCTCACAGTCATATTATGAAATAAGTATTATTTATAGCCTCAGTTTTTCAGTAAAGGAAATATTGACACAGATGACTTACTTTGCCCATTTCTAACAGCTGTAGTGCTGCTGAGATCAGATTCTAAACCTTTCTCTTACTCGAGAAAGCAAATTGGCAGTGGTTCTGTTATCTAAGGTATAAAACATATGATGGGGTCAGATATTGAGGAACAAGTCTGTATATGTGTGAAGATGAGCAAGAAAGTGGAGAAGTAGAAGATGAGTTTATCTCCGGATATCTAGGAGATCTGCACACCCAAATGGGAGTGAGGGTGTGGATTTCCAAAGGGAGAGTGGAATTGCAGAACAAGGTTATGTAGTCCTCAGTCAGTGATGTTTAGAGCCATGAAAGGGCCCAATATTACCCATAGAGAAAGTGTGACCTTGTGTCAGGATAGGCCTGGCTTGAGGTCTTGCATATGAGGGTTTAATTACGTATCATGTAAAGAGCACTTGGCATAGTGCCTGGAGCACTTTCAAGTGATCAAGAAGTGTTATCTGTTGTAATTATGATTGTGTAGCATAAATAGAGAATACAGATGAGACTGCAACAAAACTTTTGACATTTTACTAAAGATAAAGCATGATTTTTTAAAAAAATCGAATTGTGGTGGTGTTAGATGTGTTGTGAAAGATTGAGCATTCTGTAGGAGAGAAGTAATTGTATTCCTGAAACAGCAGAAAGGGTTTGGATTCTCATCAGTTTTATTCTTTATATATAGCATAACTGTGACTGTCATTTTAAAAAATATTCTCAGTAGGGGAAATATGTTTCTTCAGGTGATTAAATTCATTTGTAAAAGTCAGCTGATTTAAATACCTCTGACATGTGTAATAAAGAACCTAAGCAATAATTGTCTGGCAAAGGAGTGACTGCTGTTAGTTTTTGTCTCTTTAAACAAATTCAGATATGAATTTTTTTTAGCAATTTAATCAGTGCTACCTACACAGCTTATTTAATATTTCATGAGGAGGCACCATTCTCAGCAGTAAGGCTCTGGAATGTCACTGGTGCACTGAAGGTTTTTCTTGGGGGTTCAAATCATTCAAAAAATTTTGCTGAAATAAGTATTATTTATAGCCTCAGTTTTTCAGTAAAGGAAATATTGACACAGATGACTTACTTTGCCCATTTCTAACAGCTGTAGTGCTGCTGAGATCAGATTCTAAACCTTTCTCTTACTCGAGAAAGCAAATTGGCAGTGGTTCTGTTATCTAAGGTATAAAACATATGATGGGGTCAGATATTGAGGAACAAGTCTGTATATGTGTGAAGATGAGCAAGAAAGTGGAGAAGTAGAAGATGAGTTTATCTCCGGATATCTAGGAGATCTGCACACCCAAATGGGAGTGAGGGTGTGGATTTCCAAAGGGAGAGTGGAATTGCAGAACAAGGTTATGTAGTCCTCAGTCAGTGATGTTTAGAGCCATGAAAGGGCCCAATATTACCCATAGAGAAAGTGTGACCTTGTGTCAGGATAGGCCTGGCTTGAGGTCTTGCATATGAGGGTTTAATTACGTATCATGTAAAGAGCACTTGGCATAGTGCCTGGAGCACTTTCAAGTGATCAAGAAGTGTTATCTGTTGTAATTATGATTGTGTAGCATAAATAGAGAATACAGATGAGACTGCAACAAAACTTTTGACATTTTACTAAAGATAAAGCATGATTTTTTAAAAAAATCGAATTGTGGTGGTGTTAGATGTGTTGTGAAAGATTGAGCATTCTGTAGGAGAGAAGTAATTGTATTCCTGAAACAGCAGAAAGGGTTTGGATTCTCATCAGTTTTATTCTTTATATATAGCATAACTGTGACTGTCATTTTAAAAAATATTCTCAGTAGGGGAAATATGTTTCTTCAGGTGATTAAATTCATTTGTAAAAGTCAGCTGATTTAAATACCTCTGACATGTGTAATAAAGAACCTAAGCAATAATTGTCTGGCAAAGGAGTGACTGCTGTTAGTTTTTGTCTCTTTAAACAAATTCAGATATGAATTTTTTTTAGCAATTTAATCAGTGCTACCTACACAGCTTATTTAATATTTCATGAGGAGGCACCATTCTCAGCAGTAAGGCTCTGGAATGTCACTGGTGCACTGAAGTGCTGTTCATCATTCACATAGCTGAAGAGATTGAGGCCAGGTTACCAGAGAAACTACCAAAGAGCTAAAGCATGGGATCTGCAGTAGAGGATATTAAGGCATATTTTTAGGACTCAATAAAGCAAATAGGATGGCTAAGCCATCTATGACCGTGAAGCAGCAGCAGGAAACAAACCATTAGGTCTGCAGCAAGAAATTTGTCATCAGCCATCATTTGTTGCCCTCCTATTCCTCCAGGGTCTGTGTTTTGAAGTTGAGGGAAAGGGATAGGATGGAGTGTGGAGAATGCACTTAAGTGTAAAATATGGCCCCAGACCTCCATGTACTTTCAGACTTTTGGGAGGGAAAGATTCATAAATGAGGTGGCAAAGGGC
Source organism: Tragulus kanchil (assembly GCA_022376925.1). NCBI lineage: Eukaryota > Metazoa > Chordata > Mammalia > Artiodactyla > Tragulidae > Tragulus > Tragulus kanchil. The sequence continues at coordinate 214,407,151 of JAIOJX010000030.1, read as the reverse complement.
AGTAAAGACGGCTGCTCCTCCCTAGCTAGTAATGAAGATCATGAGTGCTGTGGGTCTTGAATGTTAAGAGAAATCAATCTCTCCACTTCTGAGGATCAGTTGAGGAAGGATGTTCAGGAGGAGGAAGTACATTCGAAAAGTAGAAAGATTGCAAGAAAGTAGGAGCTAACAGGAAAGAAGTATTCTAATCTAGAGAAACTGGGCAGTGTCATAATGCCATGCATTGTTCTATGAATAGGACCAACATGGTATGTCAATTTATTTAGACATTAATCTCTCATTAAGAATTGTTGAATTCCTGTTTACAAGTCACTATTTGACTTTTGTGGTAATAATTTCCATTTTCTTCCTACGTGAAGACCTTATGAACTTTCCATTCATTCATTCCAGAAATATTAATCACTTATTACATGTTAATCACTTACTACATATATACATATGGGTGTATATGTATATATTCTATCCATTCATCTGTTGATGGGCATTATTTAAGTGACTTTCATGTCTTGACAGTTGTATGTAATGCTACTATGAACCTTGGGCTACATGTATCTTTTTCTTTTTTTATGATTATTTTTCATTGGAGGATATTTGCTGTACAATATTCTGTTGGTTTCTGCCATACATCATGTCCCTTCCTTCTTGAACCTCCCTTCCATCTCCTCCCCCATTGCAGCCCTTTAGCTTGTCACAGAGCATCCGATTTGAACTCCCTGTGCCATATAGCAAATTTTCACCAGCTATCTAATTTTCCATGTGGTAATTAATGCATATGTTTCAGTGCTACTCTCTCAATTCTTCCCATCCTCTTCTTCCCCTTATGTCCACAAGTCTGTTCTCTATGTCTGTGTCTTCTATCTGCTGCCTTGCAGATAGGTTCATCAGTATCATCTTTCTGGGTTCCATATATATGTGTTAATATATAGTATTTATCTCCTCTTTCTGACTTACTTCAGTTTGTTGCCCTCCTAGGGTCTGTGTTTTGAAGTTGAGGGAAAGGGATAGGATGGAGTGTGGAGAATGCACTTAAGTGTAAAATATGGCCCCAGACCTCCATGTACTTTCAGACTTTTGGGAGGGAAAGATTCATAAATGAGGTGGCAAAGGGCAGTAAAGACGGCTGCTCCTCCCTAGCTAGTAATGAAGATCATGAGTGCTGTGGGTCTTGAATGTTAAGAGAAATCAATCTCTCCACTTCTGAGGATCAGTTGAGGAAGGATGTTCAGGAGGAGGAAGTACATTCGAAAAGTAGAAAGATTGCAAGAAAGTAGGAGCTAACAGGAAAGAAGTATTCTAATCTAGAGAAACTGGGCAGTGTCATAATGCCATGCATTGTTCTATGAATAGGACCAACATGGTATGTCAATTTATTTAGACATTAATCTCTCATTAAGAATTGTTGAATTCCTGTTTACAAGTCACTATTTGACTTTTGTGGTAATAATTTCCATTTTCTTCCTACGTGAAGACCTTATGAACTTTCCATTCATTCATTCCAGAAATATTAATCACTTATTACATGTTAATCACTTACTACATATATACATATGGGTGTATATGTATATATTCTATCCATTCATCTGTTGATGGGCATTATTTAAGTGACTTTCATGTCTTGACAGTTGTATGTAATGCTACTATGAACCTTGGGCTACATGTATCTTTTTCTTTTTTTATGATTATTTTTCATTGGAGGATATTTGCTGTACAATATTCTGTTGGTTTCTGCCATACATCATGTCCCTTCCTTCTTGAACCTCCCTTCCATCTCCTCCCCCATTGCAGCCCTTTAGCTTGTCACAGAGCATCCGATTTGAACTCCCTGTGCCATATAGCAAATTTTCACCAGCTATCTAATTTTCCATGTGGTAATTAATGCATATGTTTCAGTGCTACTCTCTCAATTCTTCCCATCCTCTTCTTCCCCTTATGTCCACAAGTCTGTTCTCTATGTCTGTGTCTTCTATCTGCTGCCTTGCAGATAGGTTCATCAGTATCATCTTTCTGGGTTCCATATATATGTGTTAATATATAGTATTTATCTCCTCTTTCTGACTTACTTCATTTTGTATAATAGGCTCTAGGTTCACCCACCTCATTAGAACTGACACAAATGAGTTCCTTTTTATGGCTGAGTAATATTTCATTGTGTATATGTAACACAACTTCTTTATCCTTTCATCTATTGATGGACATCTAGGTTGCTTCCATGTCCTAGCTATTATAAATAGTCCTGCAATGAACATTGGGGTAGCATGTATCTTTTTGAGTTAGAGCTTTCATCTTTTCTAGATATATACCAAGGAGTGAGATTGCTAGATCATATGGTAACTCTATATTTAGTTTTTAAAGAATTTCCACATTGTTACCCATAGTGTGAAGACACTGGCTTTTTATTATTCTTCCTTCTTAACCACTGATGAACTGGAGCAAAGCAACAGTATTGTACCAATTACATAAGTCAGTCATTTCTAAGAGTGAATATTTATAAGGAAAGGAATTGGTCTACGTAAGAGAAAAATAATCGTAAGATTGCTTAAGAGAAGTAGTATTATTTTTAATGTGGGAAGAAAGAGTAGTTTAGCACAGATTTCTTGAGCTTTTGTTTCTCTTATCAAGTCTGAAGGGAGTTAAGAAGTTGGGCATATGTTGATTCATTGTTAATTATAGAGTGTAGTGATAACAGGTTTGGTTATTAGTCACTATTCTCCTAGTCTTTGACAATAGCTCTTAATGCAGAAAGAAAAGACTTTTTTTCTTTCTTTTTAAAATAGAATTAAGAGCATTTCTAGTACAATTTCTTTGCATATGGCAGTGCCTTGGCTTTGCGCCTTAAGATAGCTTTAACTTGGTATAATTCCAAAATAGACTTTTGTTTATTCTTCTGTTTTGTATGTGAAGGTGCTATTGCTGGTGAATTAAGCTTACTTTTTATGGATAGCCATAGCATCACATGACTTCTTTACTGTAAGATGCACATAGATCGATTCTGTTGTTAAAATGAAGACTAATAGTGACAATAGTAATTTGAAGTTTCTTATTTTCTCTTGGATTGCTTCCTACTTAATAGAAGTATCCTTAAAATGACAATTTAATGACATTTAATATAATTTCGTCTTACAAATTCCTGGTACCAGTTATTTCAGACTTTCAGCTAAATGGGAACTTATTATCTGCCTGTAACCCTAAACTATGAATTAAAGCTGCCATATGAGATGGTAGGTGAGATGCCATAAAGATGCTATATGAGATGAATCGAGGGCCCCATAAGAAATATATACTGGTTATTAGGAGTAAAGATTTGAAACTGGGAAGGAATTCATGGCATTTGGCAAGTCAGTGCCTCTAGAAAATGTCAGAAAGGAGCAATTTAGAGGCCAGATCTAGACAAGTTCATGTGTCCAACATGCAAAGGCCAAACAAACTGAAGTGTTGGAGTTTGGCGCAGAGAAAGGTTTATTGCAGGGCCTTGGTAGGAGACAAGGGCCTTGGTAGGAAACAAGGTCAGAGACATCACTTTGCCGACAAAGGTCCATATAGTCAAAGCTATGGTTTTTCCAGTAGTTGTGTATGGATGTGAGAGGTGGACCATAAAGAAGGCTGAGTGCTGAAAAATTGATGTTTTCAAATTGTGGTGCTGGAGAAGACTCTTGAGAGCCCATTGAACATCAAGGAGTTCAAATCAGTCAATCCTAAAAGAAATCAACCCTGAATATTCACTGGAAGGATTAATGCTGAAGCTTCAATATTTTGGCCACCTGATGTGAAGAACTGACTCAGATGAAAAGACCCTGATGCTGGGAAAGATAGGAGGCAGGAGGAGAAGGAGCGGTAAGATAGTTATCACTGACTCAGTGGACGTGAATTTGAAGAAACTCCAGGAGATAGTAGAGAACAGAATCCATGGGGTCACAAAGAGTCAGACATGACTTAGCAACTAAACAACAACTTGGTAGGAGATGGGTGGTTTTTCTCCTACCCAGAAAACCCCTGAACTCTCTCTGAAGGTTTCAGCAAAGTACTCAGGGCAAGCTGAGGGAGGGACGCGGTTAGTTGTTGCACACTTTTTGGTGCTGGAATCTTTCTTCTTGCAACTGTCCACTTAGATCAGGCTAGATGTTTCTGTAAACCTCCAGCAAAACAAATGTGATTCTCTGTTCTGCAACTTTTTATCTCTATATGAACGAGCTATTAAAGCTCAGAGCCCTAAGAATAGGCTGTTCTGTACATTTCAGGCTAAAGGCAGCATTCTTCTCCAAAAGATAAGGAGCCAGCATGACTAAGCACAGGTATCTAATATTGAGTGAGGTTTGTTCTTCGCTGTTACAACCTTAACAACCTTAAAATCAGTCAACGATGGTAAAAATTATTATCACCTCCAAGAAGTTTTGAAATAAGGAAATAAAATTTCCCTTTGGGAGTCAGTGACAAAGGTAATATATAGTACTGCAATTGTAATATATAAAGTTGCAGTTGCCTTAGAAAAAGAATATAGACTATTGAATTTTTAGGAACCAGCATCATGAATGTATCTAAAGAAAAGTGTATCAGCCAGAAGAGTGATTTGTAAATGATAGAAACATAGCAAGAAGAAGACTCACGGAGTCAGATGTTAGTACCATCCCATCCAGATCCTTTAGAGGGAAAAGGGGGTCTTATGAGGCTGGCCCTACCCTTCCCATCTTGGGGCACATCCCTCCTAGTAAGCTGGTGTGTCTATGCAATGAATGGGAAAGGTTCCAGATCTGGGCAGGAAAGAACTGATTTTTCAGGAGTCTATGAAATAAAGTAGCATTGAGATAGGAAGGGATAAAAGCCAGGTACTGCAACATAAATCCCCTGTTCAGACAAAGCCAGTGGCGATTTCCTAAAGCCCTGTCTATAGAAGAAGCAGCATTTACACAGCAGAGTGAGATATGGTTTCAGAACATTATGGAGATGCATGCATTCGACCATCTGACTGTCCTCTGAGAATCCTTTGATGATTCATTTGACTCCTCCATTTCCCCTTGTTAGAGTTCACTGCGAGAGTTCAGCCTTCTGATGTTTTGATTCTTTAGGTATAGTGTTAAGACCCCTGCCAACATCAGGCTGTCTTAACTGGTTTTCATTGTAAAGTGATAACTTGACCTGTTGTTTTGTTTGTATTTTCCTTTGGAGTTCAAGGGAGGGTTGAGATATTTATACTCCCTTGTTCATGGCACACTGTAGTCATCAGTATAGTTAAGGCTCTTCTCTCACCTTATTTTCCCGTTTATTCTCTTTCTATTGATCCTGGTTTTACCTCCAACTTACTACTGCTAGAAATACTACTGTGGTAAATAAACATTTGTAAATTTCCTCAGGGACCTATGTGAGAGTTTCTCTGGGATGTCACTGGGAGTGGAGTTGCCACATTGCAGAATATACCCCTGTTTAATTTTACCAAATTACTCTCCCAAATTGCTGACTGGGCTGTACTTTCATGAATTTTTATAGTTCTGTTAAATGTAAAAGTGGCATCCTTTCATTTTCCTTTGCTGTTTTTTTTAATTAGCAGTTTCGATAACCATTGGTTTATGTATTTCTTTGTAAGATTTCCTTTTTGTTAATTATTATTATCATTTGTCTATTTTTCATTTGGATCTTTTTCTTGTTTTTTTTTTGGAGAAAAAATTGAAGTTTATCAGAGTAGGGGAAGGAAGAGTCACTGCCAGTACAGCTGGCCAGCTTAAGGGAGAAAGTGGGAGACACTGTGACAACAGCTGGTCTCACAGCAGACCGGCTCAAGGGAGAGCTGATCCCAAGCAGAAGTCTTTGATCCATTTTATAGCTAAAGAGTGGCATAAGGGTCTTAGGCATCACTGCTGGTTGGATGGCCTACTGGGTAGGGTACGGTTATGACTCAGCATAAGGGAAAGACAGTAGGGTCCAAGGAATGGCAAAGGGGTCTCAAGGATTGGGCGGTGTACTAGAGCCCAGAGGAGGGAAGGGCCTAGGTTATCTCTTCTTGCATTCCAAGACCTTCCTTTGCCTTGTTCTTTTGTCCTGGGGCACCACATTCCTCCCTCTCTTTATTTTGAAGGCCAGTTCTTTGTCCCCTTTGGATACCCTGCTCATGTCTAGCTATCTACCTGTTTCTCTTCTCAGGCATTTGGGTACCCAGTCTCAAGGGAAAAGGGGCGATGACAACTCTGGCTTCTTCAGGCTGTATAGGGGCATTGTGGGGATCTGGGTTCCCAACGCCTGCTCTCTGTCAGGGTTGCCTGCTCTCTGTCAGGTTTTCTTGTTGATTTATAACAATTCCTTATACTTTTTAGAGCCTTCTTTTTTGATGAAGTACAGTTGGTTTATTATATTAGTTTTAAGTGAACAACATACTGGCTTGGTATTTTTATAGATTATACTCCATTCAAAGTTGTTATAAAGTATTGGATAGGGCTTACCTGGTGGTTCAGTGATTAAGAATCCCACTGCCAGTGCAAGAGACATGGGTTTGATCCCTGATCCAGGAAGATCCCACATGCCTCAGAGCAGCTAAACCTGTGCACCACAACTACTGCACCCCTGTGGCTAGAGCCTGTGCTCTGCAAGAGAAGCCACTGCAATGAGAAGCCCATGCACCACAACTTGAGAGTAGCCCTTGCTCAACACAGCCAGAGAAAAGTCTTTGGCAAGGAAGGCTTCGTTGGTCAGCAATGAAGACTTAGCACAGCCAAAAGTGAATAAATAAATTTGTAAATGCTTAAGATATTTTCTATGCTCCTTGTGTTGTATAATATATTCTTATAGCTTATTTACTTAGTAAATATTAATTTGTACTGCTTAATTCCCTATCCTTATCTCACCCCTCCCACTTCCCACTACCTACTATTCATTTCTTCTGTGTATATGTGATTCTGTTACTATTTTGATATATTCATCTGTTTATAGATTCCACATATAATTGATATTATACAGTATTTGTCTTTCTCTGACTTATTTCATGAAGCATAATACACTCTGTATCCATCCATGTTGTCACAAATGGCAAAATTTCATTTTTGTGGGCAAGTAATGTTACATTGTATATATACCACATCTATCCATTCATCTGTTGATGAGCATTTAGGTTGCTTCCATGTCTTGACAATTGTGTACAGTGTTGTCATAAAGGGGTCTCAAGGATTGGGCGGTGTACTAGAGCCCAGAGGAGGGAAGGGCCTAGGTTATCTCTTCTTGCATTCCAAGACCTTCCTTTGCCTTGTTCTTTTGTCCTGGGGCACCACATTCCTCCCTCTCTTTATTTTGAAGGCCAGTTCTTTGTCCCCTTTGGATACCCTGCTCATGTCTAGCTATCTACCTGTTTCTCTTCTCAGGCATTTGGGTACCCAGTCTCAAGGGAAAAGGGGCGATGACAACTCTGGCTTCTTCAGGCTGTATAGGGGCATTGTGGGGATCTGGGTTCCCAACGCCTGCTCTCTGTCAGGGTTGCCTGCTCTCTGTCAGGTTTTCTTGTTGATTTATAACAATTCCTTATACTTTTTAGAGCCTTCTTTTTTGATGAAGTACAGTTGGTTTATTATATTAGTTTTAAGTGAACAACATACTGGCTTGGTATTTTTATAGATTATACTCCATTCAAAGTTGTTATAAAGTATTGGATAGGGCTTACCTGGTGGTTCAGTGATTAAGAATCCCACTGCCAGTGCAAGAGACATGGGTTTGATCCCTGATCCAGGAAGATCCCACATGCCTCAGAGCAGCTAAACCTGTGCACCACAACTACTGCACCCCTGTGGCTAGAGCCTGTGCTCTGCAAGAGAAGCCACTGCAATGAGAAGCCCATGCACCACAACTTGAGAGTAGCCCTTGCTCAACACAGCCAGAGAAAAGTCTTTGGCAAGGAAGGCTTCGTTGGTCAGCAATGAAGACTTAGCACAGCCAAAAGTGAATAAATAAATTTGTAAATGCTTAAGATATTTTCTATGCTCCTTGTGTTGTATAATATATTCTTATAGCTTATTTACTTAGTAAATATTAATTTGTACTGCTTAATTCCCTATCCTTATCTCACCCCTCCCACTTCCCACTACCTACTATTCATTTCTTCTGTGTATATGTGATTCTGTTACTATTTTGATATATTCATCTGTTTATAGATTCCACATATAATTGATATTATACAGTATTTGTCTTTCTCTGACTTATTTCATGAAGCATAATACACTCTGTATCCATCCATGTTGTCACAAATGGCAAAATTTCATTTTTGTGGGCAAGTAATGTTACATTGTATATATACCACATCTATCCATTCATCTGTTGATGAGCATTTAGGTTGCTTCCATGTCTTGACAATTGTGTACAGTGTTGTCATGAACATTGGGATGCATGTATCTTTTTTAATTAGTATTTTCACTCTCTTTCCATGTATATATCCAGGAGTGGAATTTCTGGGTAATATGGTAGTTTTATTTTTAGCTTTTGAGGTATCTCCATACTGTTTTCCATAGTGGCTGTAGTATGTAAACTGTTAAATTCCTACCAGTGGTTATTAGGGTTCTCTTTTTGCCATACTCTGTCTCTAGCATTTATCATTTGTAGACTTTTGGATGATTAGCCATTCTGACTGGTTGCGGTGGTTACTATGCAAAATAAACAAACAGCATATACAACCCAATAGCAAAAAAAAACAAGCAACCCAATTAAAAAGTGGGCATAAAACCTGAACAGACAATTTTCCAAAGAAGATATATAGGCACATGAAAAGATGCTCAGCATCATTAATTATTAGAGAAATGCAAATCAAAACTGCACTGAGATACCACCTCACAGCTCTCAGAATGCCTATAATCAAAAAGAATGTCATCATTGATGAGGATACTTTTTTTTTTTTTTAATTTTGGCCCCTCTTTTATTGTTATTTATTTATTTATTTATTTTCATCCATCTCTATTCTTTTGGCCTGAAGTGGCCTCTCTTCTCAAAGAACACTGGCTCTGGGCACATGCACTCCAGAGTGGTCGTTCATAATTGGACACACCAGCCCAGACGCTCTGTGGCACATGGGACCTTCCTGGGCCAGGGATTGAACTGGCGTCCTTTGTACTGCAAGGCAGACTCTACCCACTGCACCACCAGGGAAGCCCCCAATGAGGATACTTTTTAAAATTATTTTTAGTTGGAGGATAATTGCTTTACAGTATTGTGCTGGTTTCTGCCATACATCAACATGAGTCAGCCATAAGTGTACATGTATCCCCTCCCTCTAAATCTTCCTTCCCATCTCCCACCCCATCCCATCTCTCAAGGTTGTCATAGAGCACCAGGTTTGAGCTCCCTGTGTTATAACAGCAAATTCCTCCTGGCAAAAAGTGAGGATACTTTTTAAGGCATACATACATAGGTCGTTGAAATATGAAAGAACAAAAGGATACAAATCAAGACCCTGTGTACTAGTAAAAGATTTGAAAATGATTATTTTTAGGCATGTGTACATAGTAAGATTCAGAGGCCAAGGGGTGCTGTGATCCTAGTTTGGGAGTCCATCTGGGTGACTTGGTGATGTTTGGTAACCAGGTTCCTAGAGAATGTCTGTTGGAGGGAAGGCAAAGAACACATTATGGCTAATAACTATACTTAAGAGAACTTTCTATGTTCCAGGCACAGTTCACCCCTATAAAAATCCTAGATAGGTGCTCCTTGTTTTTATTGGGTCAGGCAGCCACAGTCACATAGAGATGAACAAATTTGCCCAAGGCACTGAAGTTCACAGGTTGCGGTAGAAAACTAAACATTCCAACTCTAAAGTCAGTACCCTCATCCACTATGCTGTGTTGTGTTTACATCAAAAAATTATGAGATCCCAGAACAAGGGTCAGTTGTGAGAAGGCAGGAAATGGTAAATTTCTCAGATTGAGTATTTTTAATGGTGATAAATATAAATTGTGAGAGTGGGGTGAAGAAATCTATGTTTTTGTTTAAAGTTCCCAGCTGTTTTGTTGGTTTCAGTAGGTAAGAGGGAGTCAATAGGTGAGACTAGAGCAGACAAGGATAGAACTTGGCACAGCAGAATCCCTTAATGCACTTGGAATTGCAGCCTTGTGTGAAAGTACTGTTCATGAAGCATCTCTAGATAACTTGGCTGCAAATGTACACCTTCTGCCTTTCCCATTCTTTGCTGGAGCAGGTTGACTCATACTCTGAAGAGGCTTGCTTGGCAGGGTAGCTGCTATCGTTCCTGCCCTGTATGTACTGTCACCAGCCTGCGAAGCCATGAATGGACAGATGCTATGCTGTAGTCAAGAGACAACACTTTCTCCAGGGAGTTTTTTTTTTTTTGCTATGGAATGTGTTTTATTTTTTATTCACTCTGGGAATGAGATGTGTAAATAATCTAGCCTTTGTGTTGATTATAGAGGGGGATCACTGTACTTGTGCAGGTCTGACTGCTTTCATTTGTTAATATTTAAAGCATTAACAGCATTGAAGGCTGAATTGAGACTCTGCTTAACTTTGTGACCCAGAGAAACAAACTTGGGGTAGGGGATGGGGGATGCACCTTTTGTGGTAGGGGTTGTTTAATTTAATTTTTTAAAAAAATCAAATATGTATATATGGATTTTAAAATAATATTACAAATAACTAGACCTTTAATGAAAATAGTTTTGGGCCTTATCTCTTCCCATTCCTGATTTCTGTTCCTGTAGTTAAGCCAGTAAGTTCTTTTAGCTATTTCTTCTTCTATTTCATATTTCTAAATATTCTTTTAATGTATATTTTGATTTTTCTATTTAATGTTATTTAATGATCTCTTGCTATAGAAGATAAGATTTGAGCTCTGAATGTTTTTCTCCATATGCATATACTCTTTCCTTCCTCCAGTACTTCCAAAATAGTTATAGCTTTTTTTTTTTTTTTTTTTGGTTAAGTCCGTATGTAGTTACTACTATGCCTGTGTAACTGCTTTCACATCTGAGCCATATAGCAAGTTAGGTAAATTTCTCAGTTGAGATTTTAATGGTGGGGGGGGAAGAAATCTATGTTTTTGTTTAAAGTTCCCAGCTGTTTTGTTGGTTTCAATAGGTAAGAGGGAGTCAATAGGTGAGACTAGAGCAGACAAGGATAGAACTTGGCACAGCAGAATCCCTTAATGCACTTGGAATTGCAGCCTTGTGTGAAAGTACTGTTCATGAAGCATCTCTAGATAACTTGGCTGCAAATGTACACCTTCTGCCTTTCCCATTCTTTGCTGGAGCAGGTTGACTCATACTCTGAAGAGGCTTGCTTGGCAGGGTAGCTGCTATCGTTCCTGCCCTGTATGTACTGTCACCAGCCTGCGAAGCCATGAATGGACAGATGCTATGCTGTAGTCAAGAGACAACACTTTCTCCAGGGAGTTTTTTTTTTTTGCTATGGAATGTGTTTTATTTTTTATTCACTCTGGGAATGAGATGTGTAAATAATCTAGCCTTTGTGTTGATTATAGAGGGGGATCACTGTACTTGTGCAGGTCTGACTGCTTTCATTTGTTAATATTTAAAGCATTAACAGCATTGAAGGCTGAATTGAGACTCTGCTTAACTTTGTGACCCAGAGAAACAAACTTGGGGTAGGGGATGGGGGATGCACCTTTTGTGGTAGGGGTTGTTTAATTTAATTTTTTAAAAAAATCAAATATGTATATATGGATTTTAAAATAATATTACAAATAACTAGACCTTTAATGAAAATAGTTTTGGGCCTTATCTCTTCCCATTCCTGATTTCTGTTCCTGTAGTTAAGCCAGTAAGTTCTTTTAGCTATTTCTTCTTCTATTTCATATTTCTAAATATTCTTTTAATGTATATTTTGATTTTTCTATTTAATGTTATTTAATGATCTCTTGCTATAGAAGATAAGATTTGAGCTCTGAATGTTTTTCTCCATATGCATATACTCTTTCCTTCCTCCAGTACTTCCAAAATAGTTATAGCTTTTTTTTTTTTTTTTTTGGTTAAGTCCGTATGTAGTTACTACTATGCCTGTGTAACTGCTTTCACATCTGAGCCATATAGCAAGTTAGTTACATTTCTTTTCTTGTGTAACTTTTCTTTTTGTTCTGTTTGCTATGTTTTCATCCTAGCCTAGCAGAAGTGAAAATCTTCTTTGAATATGTCAAATACTTTAGGTTTTTTTTTTCTAGTTTAATTTTTTTTCCCCAGTGACATCCTGAATGGAGCCCTCCAACCTCTTATCTTAATCTGGCCTGAGGATTTTCTTTGCCCTCCTATATTCCTTTGTCTCCTGGGTTAAACCGGTGTCGCCTTAATTCTTTGCTTACTTCCTCATTTGATGAATGAGGTTTCTCCAAAACTTCCTGAGAAAAGTGTGTAGGATAAATTTTTTTTTTTTGAAATTTTGTATACTTGAAATGTGTTTAGAGCACTCTTACCTTAATTGATGGTTTGGCTTGATATAGACTTCCTGATTACAAATACCATGCAGAAGTTTTAAAGTATTGCTGTATTATTTTCTGGCTTCCAATCTTGTTATTGGGAAGTCCAGTGTCATTCTAGTTCCTGAGCCTTTTATTGACAAATTGTTTTCCATGAAAGATTTTAGGATTATCTCTTTGTCCCCAGTGGCCTGCGATTTTACAATGATGTGTTTTAGATGTATTTTTTTCATTGGTTATGCCAGCTACGTAGTGAGTTCTATCATCCTAGAAACTGATTTACTTCAATTCTGGAGTATTCCATTGTACAATACAATATTGTACAATAATTATTGTATTCTTTGGCATTTTTTTTTTAAAAATCAAATATGTATATATGGATTTTAAAATAATATTACAAATAACTAGACCTTTAATGAAAATAGTTTTGGGCCTTATCTCTTCCCATTCCTGATTTCTGTTCCTGTAGTTAAGCCAGTAAGTTCTTTTAGCTATTTCTTCTTCTATTTCATATTTCTAAATATTCTTTTAATGTATATTTTGATTTTTCTATTTAATGTTATTTAATGATCTCTTGCTATAGAAGATAAGATTTGAGCTCTGAATGTTTTTCTCCATATGCATATACTCTTTCCTTCCTCCAGTACTTCCAAAATAGTTATAGCTTTTTTTTTTTTTTTTTTTGGTTAAGTCCGTATGTAGTTACTACTATGCCTGTGTAACTGCTTTCACATCTGAGCCATATAGCAAGTTAGTTACATTTCTTTTCTTGTGTAACTTTTCTTTTTGTTCTGTTTGCTATGTTTTCATCCTAGCCTAGCAGAAGTGAAAATCTTCTTTGAATATGTCAAATACTTTAGGTTTTTTTTTTCTAGTTTAATTTTTTTTCCCCAGTGACATCCTGAATGGAGCCCTCCAACCTCTTATCTTAATCTGGCCTGAGGATTTTCTTTGCCCTCCTATATTCCTTTGTCTCCTGGGTTAAACCGGTGTCGCCTTAATTCTTTGCTTACTTCCTCATTTGATGAATGAGGTTTCTCCAAAACTTCCTGAGAAAAGTGTGTAGGATAAATTTTTTTTTTTTGAAATTTTGTATACTTGAAATGTGTTTAGAGCACTCTTACCTTAATTGATGGTTTGGCTTGATATAGACTTCCTGATTACAAATACCATGCAGAAGTTTTAAAGTATTGCTGTATTATTTTCTGGCTTCCAATCTTGTTATTGGGAAGTCCAGTGTCATTCTAGTTCCTGAGCCTTTTATTGACAAATTGTTTTCCATGAAAGATTTTAGGATTATCTCTTTGTCCCCAGTGGCCTGCGATTTTACAATGATGTGTTTTAGATGTATTTTTTTCATTGGTTATGCCAGCTACGTAGTGAGTTCTATCATCCTAGAAACTGATTTACTTCAATTCTGGAGTATTCCATTGTACAATACAATATTGTACAATAATTATTGTATTCTTTGGCAGCTTCTTTCTCTCTGTTTTTACATTTTTCTTCACTCGAATTATTTTATTAGAACTGGAGATCTGGCACAATTCTGTAGTTTTCTTATATTTTCCATTGTATTATGTTTTTTGTATTACTCTCTGGCAGAATTCCTCAAAATTCTAGGTTGTCATTACTGAATTCTGTTTTAAATTATAGCTGTCCTCTTTCTACCTTCCAAAAGCTTTTTGGGGCTCTGAATCTTTTTCACTTGCTTTGTTATATCCTGTTATTTTTTCAAGGATGTACTATAATCTTTATGCTTTCTAGAATGTTAATTATTTCTTTAGAATATTATTTTATTTCTCAAATACTTTCTTCATTAACTTAATATATTATTCTTTCACATTAATGTTTAAGAATGATTCATTAAAATTTTTTTTCAAGAAGGATCCCATTGTTATTATTATTATTTTTTTTGGCCACTTCTGTTGATCTTTCATTTATTTATCTTTGTTCTTTGGCCTGTGTGGGCCTCCCATCGCAGTGGCCTTTCTCGTCGCAGAGCACCGGCTCTGGGCACATGTGCTCCAGAGCTCTGGCTCGTAGTTGGACACATAAGTCCAGCCACACTGAGGCACGTGGGATCCTCCTAGGCTAGGAATCGAACGGGCGGCCCTTGGACTGCAAGGCGGTGTCCTTACCCACAGGATCACCAGGGAAGCCCAGATCCCATTATTTTTTACAAGGTTTTTTTTTTTTTTTTTAATTTTGGCCTCTTTTATTGGTCTTTTATTTATTTATTTTCATCCATTTTTATTCTGTGGCCTGTGTGAGCCTCCCATCGCAGTGGCCTCTCTTGTTGCAGAGCACCGGCTCCAGGCGCATACGCTCTAGAGTGCTGGCTCCTAATTGGACACACTGGTTCAGCTGCTTCGTGGCACATGGGATCCTCCCAGCCCAGGAATCGAACTGGTGCTCTTTGCACTGCAAGGCAGACTTCTTACCCAGTGGACCACCAGGGAAGCCCTGCATTAAAATTTTGACAGAAATAAAAGGAGTAAATAAAGCCACCTACCTATGAGTAAAAGAATGTTAGAAAGTAAGAGGTAAGATGGAAAGAAGTCTGGGAATCTTCCCTTAACTTAAACTTTAGGTACTGTGTTTAGTTTTCTTATATTTTCCATTGTATTATGTTTTTTGTATTACTCTCTGGCAGAATTCCTCAAAATTCTAGGTTGTCATTACTGAATTCTGTTTTAAATTATAGCTGTCCTCTTTCTACCTTCCAAAAGCTTTTTGGGGCTCTGAATCTTTTTCACTTGCTTTGTTATATCCTGTTATTTTTTCAAGGATGTACTATAATCTTTATGCTTTCTAGAATGTTAATTATTTCTTTAGAATATTATTTTATTTCTCAAATACTTTCTTCATTAACTTAATATATTATTCTTTCACATTAATGTTTAAGAATGATTCATTAAAATTTTTTTTCAAGAAGGATCCCATTGTTATTATTATTATTTTTTTTGGCCACTTCTGTTGATCTTTCATTTATTTATCTTTGTTCTTTGGCCTGTGTGGGCCTCCCATCGCAGTGGCCTTTCTCGTCGCAGAGCACCGGCTCTGGGCACATGTGCTCCAGAGCTCTGGCTCGGTAGTTGGACACATAAGTCCAGCCACACTGAGGCACGTGGGATCCTCCTAGGCTAGGAATCGAACGGGCGGCCCTTGGACTGCAAGGCGGTGTCCTTACCCACAGGATCACCAGGGAAGCCCAGATCCCATTATTTTTTACAAGGTTTTTTTTTTTTTTTTTAATTTTGGCCTCTTTTATTGGTCTTTTATTTATTTATTTTCATCCATTTTTATTCTGTGGCCTGTGTGAGCCTCCCATCGCAGTGGCCTCTCTTGTTGCAGAGCACCGGCTCCAGGCGCATACGCTCTAGAGTGCTGGCTCCTAATTGGACACACTGGTTCAGCTGCTTCGTGGCACATGGGATCCTCCCAGCCCAGGAATCGAACTGGTGCTCTTTGCACTGCAAGGCAGACTTCTTACCCAGTGGACCACCAGGGAAGCCCTGCATTAAAATTTTGACAGAAATAAAAGGAGTAAATAAAGCCACCTACCTATGAGTAAAAGAATGTTAGAAAGTAAGAGGTAAGATGGAAAGAAGTCTGGGAATCTTCCCTTAACTTAAACTTTAGGTACTGTGTTTAGTTTTCATTAAATTGATTTTGACATAAAGTTTTTAGTACTTATGGCAACCCGTTTGTTTTCTTTGATGAGAGCAGTAGTTTTGATGTAATTTTTAAATTAGATTTTTATAGACCTGTTAGCATATATTAAACAATCTATGCGTATATAGCTTTTAAATAAGGTTAGCTTGCTTTATAATGGATAATGTACAACTGTGCTCAATTACTGACTTAGAGGCAGCACAGTCTTTCAACACTAAGTTACAGTTTAGTAAAAATAATTTTTAAATCAAGAATATTTCTGCAGAGCTCCAGGAATTCTTTCCTGATGATAAGGTAAATTCTACCTAGCTTGTGCTTGCAAAGTAGTTAAGCTACTCTAAATGTATCATTTTTACTGACTCTCAAGTGTACTTTCCAAATATTCTGTGACCATTCTTCACAAATATTAGAGAAATATTAGAACTTTTGCAGAGGGTAAGTGTGTTGCTAGGATTTCTTTTTCTTCTCCTTAAAATATTTTTTTTGTTCTTTTGTTTTATCAATGACAGATGATGGTGCAGGAAAACTAAATTTTATTGCCAACCTAATTACAGGCATACCAGATTTAATTGTGCATTGCTTTGTTACGCTTCATGGATACAGGGTTTTTTTCTTTTCCCACAAATTGAATGTCTGTGGCAGCCTTGTTCAGAGCAAGTCTGTTTGTGACATTTTTCCCCATGGCATTTGCTCACTTCATTCTGTCACATTTTGGTAATTCACAATTTCAAACTTTTTCATTATTATATTTGTTATGGTTATCTATGATCAGTAATCTTTGTTACTACTCATCTTCCTCCTTGTCAAAAAAGGCTTAGGTGGTGGTTAACATTTTTTAACAATAAAGTATTTTCAGTTGAGGTATACATATTATTTCTTTAGATTTTATGCTATTGCACATTTAATAGACTACAGTATAGTGTAAACATAACTTTTATGTGCACTGGGAAACCCAAAAAATTGTGTGACTCTCTTTATTTTGCTATTCACTTTATTGTGGTAATCTGGAACCAAACCCATAATATCTATGGGGTATCCCTCCTATACTGTTATTTTGATCTACTGAGGAGCAGGTTTCTTACTAGAAAAGAATTTTTTTCAGCCCGAGTGGGATGTTTAGCTGTCAAGTGCTCACAGGTAAATTGTGTGCTCTGGAGCCAGTCTTCCAGATTGTTCATGTTGAGTGGTGTTCTCTTCTAAGTACCATGTTGTTTCTGAGTGATGCCGGTGGAACCTCTAGTGCTAGGACCTGTGGTCAAAGAGGCCATTAGGTTGTTATAAAAAGAAATGAACACTACATTGATTGTAATAATAGGGCTGCTTTCTGATTGTATGATCTATTTCATTCTTATTGCAGGTTAGTATTTCCATCTTAATATAATTAGGAACAGTAATCTTTCTGTTGGAAAAGAATACTGTATGGTTGTGGTGGTTTATCTACATAACAAACTACTCCAAACCTCAGTGGCTTAAAATGACTATTTATTGTATTTCATTCTTTTCTGGATAGAGTGAGGTCAGCTGGGCAGTTTCAAACTTACTTCCCAAGACCCCTCAGTGGCTTAAAATATTTTTTTTGTTCTTTTGTTTTATCAATGACAGATGATGGTGCAGGAAAACTAAATTTTATTGCCAACCTAATTACAGGCATACCAGATTTAATTGTGCATTGCTTTGTTACGCTTCATGGATACAGGGTTTTTTTCTTTTCCCACAAATTGAATGTCTGTGGCAGCCTTGTTCAGAGCAAGTCTGTTTGTGACATTTTTCCCCATGGCATTTGCTCACTTCATTCTGTCACATTTTGGTAATTCACAATTTCAAACTTTTTCATTATTATATTTGTTATGGTTATCTATGATCAGTAATCTTTGTTACTACTCATCTTCCTCCTTGTCAAAAAAGGCTTAGGTGGTGGTTAACATTTTTTAACAATAAAGTATTTTCAGTTGAGGTATACATATTATTTCTTTAGATTTTATGCTATTGCACATTTAATAGACTACAGTATAGTGTAAACATAACTTTTATGTGCACTGGGAAACCCAAAAAATTGTGTGACTCTCTTTATTTTGCTATTCACTTTATTGTGGTAATCTGGAACCAAACCCATAATATCTATGGGGTATCCCTCCTATACTGTTATTTTGATCTACTGAGGAGCAGGTTTCTTACTAGAAAAGAATTTTTTTCAGCCCGAGTGGGATGTTTAGCTGTCAAGTGCTCACAGGTAAATTGTGTGCTCTGGAGCCAGTCTTCCAGATTGTTCATGTTGAGTGGTGTTCTCTTCTAAGTACCATGTTGTTTCTGAGTGATGCCGGTGGAACCTCTAGTGCTAGGACCTGTGGTCAAAGAGGCCATTAGGTTGTTATAAAAAGAAATGAACACTACATTGATTGTAATAATAGGGCTGCTTTCTGATTGTATGATCTATTTCATTCTTATTGCAGGTTAGTATTTCCATCTTAATATAATTAGGAACAGTAATCTTTCTGTTGGAAAAGAATACTGTATGGTTGTGGTGGTTTATCTACATAACAAACTACTCCAAACCTCAGTGGCTTAAAATGACTATTTATTGTATTTCATTCTTTTCTGGATAGAGTGAGGTCAGCTGGGCAGTTTCACATAGGGCTTATCATTCTGTAGCAGCCACATGTTGGTAGAAGCTGTACTCTTCTGAAGATGTGGCTCGGCTAGGTGTGGCATCTAACATGGCTCACCCCCACAGCTGGGATGGCTTAGTGGAGTGTCGTATCCTTGTGACCTCTCCATGTAGCTTGGGCTTTCACAGCATGGCAGCTGGATTCTGAGAGGGAACCTTCCAAGAGCATGTATTTTAAGAGATAGAAAGCAGGAGCTATCAAACTAGTTAAGGACTGTCTAGAACTTGCCCAGCTCACTGCTTTTCCAGCTCATTGCTTGATTGGTCAAAGCAGTCTCAAGGCCTGCCCAGATTTAAGGCTGTAAATAAATAGGTTCCAGGGACTTCCCTGGCTGTCCAGTGGTTAGGTCTCTATGCTTTCACTACAGTGGCCCAGGTTCAATCCATGGCTAGGGAATGAAAATCCCCCTAGCTTTAAGGCACAGCCAAAAAAGAGAAAAAGAAAGAAAGAAAGAAATAGGCTCCACTTCATTTCAGGGGAGTGTCAGATTCATATTTTTGCAGAAGAGCACTTGGGATGGGAGATGTTGTTATCATCTTTGGAAAATCTGTTAGAAACTCTTGATTAAAAAATGAATAACCATGTAATGCCTTAAAAGAGTATATTAGTATGTTCTTGCATTGATATTATATGTATATGTGCATGTTTGTTATATAAATACTATATGCATGCATGTATTATGTACACATACGCACACACAAATACATGCATATATATGTCATATTACAGTATCAACAAATGGTTTAAAAAACACAAAAGTGCACTTTCTTTTGGCTACTTCTATTGATCTTTCATTTATTTCCGTCTTTGTTCTTAGGCCTCTGTGGGCCTCCCTTCGCAGTGGCCTCTCTCGCTGCAGAGCACTGGTTCTGGGCACATGCACTCCAGAGCTCTGACTCGGTAGTTGGACACATCAGTCCAGCCGCTCCATGGTACGTGGGATCTTCCCAGGCCAGGGATCGAACCAGTGCCCCTTGCACTGCAAGGCGGTGTCCTTACCAACTGGACCACCAGGGAAGCCAAAAGTGCACTTTTAATTAGTGTTCACAAATGTCAAAACCATTTCAAACAGTTATCAAAGCTGACCTGTCTTTCCACTGATGGTTTGTTACCACTCTCTATGAAACTTTTTAAGTATCTTTTCCTCTTTTCTCAAACCTCTAAAACCCCCTCCCACTGTACTCACTGTCAGCGGGCAAGCTTACTTTTTACTTCCTTGAAAACAAAGCATCCAGAGGAAAAATTTAGTTCTGTCACAAAAGCTCCTAACTCCTGGTGTCATTACTCAGTTCTGCACCTTTCCTCTCTGTGGCAGTAGATTGTCCTGATTAAGCAAAACCTCCCCTTTAAACCTGGGACCTGTCTGGTCTTGATGACTCAACACCTGCATCATCAAATTTTCCCTTCTACTGGATTATTCCCTTCAGCATACAAACAGCCTAAAATTGTATTTTATTCTTAAAACCCTCCCTTAATATCACAACATTGTTTTGAGATCTTATTTCTCTGCTTCCAGCACCTGAGAGTTCTACAGAAGAGTTGTCTGTGCTCTTTCTCTGTTCCCTCCTTTCCTATTACTCTTAGCTCACTCCAGGCATCCCATCAGTGGCCAGAGGTGGCCATCACAGTGCCAAATCCAGGAGCCAGTTTTGTCTGTTTTTTTTTTTTTTAAAGATTTATTTATTTATTTTTTGGGTAGGGGTCGGGTTGGGGAGGGGGGGGAGCGGGCGGGCCACTTCTATTGGTCTTTCATTTTCTCTATTTTCATCCGTCTTTGCTCTTTGGCTCCTGTGGGTCTCCCATTGTGGTGGTGTCAGTCGTTGCAGAGCGTCAGCTCTGGGCGCACGCACTCCAGAGCTCCGGCTCGGTAATTGGACACATCAGTCCAGCCGCTCCGCGGCACGTGGGATCTTCCCAGGCCAGGGATCGAACTGGCGCCCCTTGCACTGCAAGGCGGTGTCCTTACCCACTGGACCACCAGGGGAAGCCCATTGTCTGTTTTTTATTTAACCTCTGAGCACCTTTAACAAAGTCCTCTTTAAACCCTGTTTTCAGTGCTCTCTTTCTTTTCCTCATACCTCACTGCTTTGCTTCTTAATTTCCTTTGTTAAATTCTCCTCACTTTTCCTGACCTCTAACTGTTGAGTGTCAAACTTAACATGTCCAAAATGAACCATGTTTTGCTCTTCCAAGCCTGCTTCTCAGTCTAGGAAAAAGAATGATTCTTGACTTCATATCTGATGTCTATCAACAGCTCTTGACAGCTCTAACTACAAAATTTGTCAAAGTTCCAAACTCTGAAATGTTTACCGTTCTTATCTTTGTCCACAATCAGCCATCTTCTTGCAGATTGTTGCAGTGGTCTCCTCACTGCAGCCCCTATTGTCCCTTTTGCCTTTTCACGATTTATTCTTAACAGGGCACTTAGAAGAATGCTTTCAAGACTTGGGTCATATCAGATCACTTCTCTACTCCAAATCCCCAGTGGCTTCCCATCTTGCTAGGAATAAAAGCTAAAGCCCTTAACATCATTTTCAAAGGCCCTGCCTAATCTGGTCCATGTTGCCTCTCACTGCATCATCACCATTTTCCTGCTTGTTCTCTTTGCTCCAGGGGCACTGATCTGTTTAACTTCTGTAAGCATGTCAAGTCCACTTCCATATAGAAGCATTTGCTCTTACTGTTTCTCATGCCTTTAACATTTCCCCAGTTTTCCTAAATGCTGTCACCATATTGCATTCAAGTGTTTACCTAAAAGTTTAGCTCGCAGAGAAACCATTCTCTAACCATTCTACCTGAAGCAGTAACTTTTCCTGGTCCTCGCCAACTGTTCCTTGGCCACCCATTGTCCCCATTCTGCTTTAATTTTTCTTCCTAGAATTTTCACCACTATTACATATTTGCCTTTGGTCTGTCTCTGCTCTCTAGAATGAAAGCACCGTGAAAGTAGGGACACTTAAGATCACAACAAAGAGAGAGTACATAGCAGGTGCTCCACAAGCATTTGTTAATTGTGTGAATGAATAAGTGCTTGTATGTATATATAGTGGATTGTTGTGTATGGCCTGATGGGAAAGTAATAATCCTAACTTCCTATTTTAAACTTAGACAGGTGGTCCTAATTTGTCAAAAAGAAATGCATGCACTGGAAGCAAACACCACATTGTCTCTGTTGCTTCAAGATCTTGGTTTTGCAGATGCAGTTTGCTTAGGCCTTGTTGCTTTTGACCTGGGGAGAATTTGGGTTCCTGTCCATCTGCCAGCATTGGGTACCATTAAGGTGCTTAACTTTTCTTCATATGTTCATTGAGTGAAGAAAGAAAGGTTTGATATAATTAGAGTGAGTGATTACTAAGGTCTTCTATTAATAGTTGAAAAGAATTTCTTTTTAAAATGGACCTTTAAAAATCTAATGCTGCGTTAGATGATTCCTGAGTAGCATGTTCCAAACATTTTAGTGCTAAGATCAGGGCCACTTAAAAACATTAGCTGATTCTACTCATTTGTAGCTTATGATTATAATTTTAATTATAGCTATTAAAATCCAGCTTATTTTGGCAAGTGTCTTTTTAGGGGAAATTCCAGATAGAGACTTTACGAACACTATGGTAAAGGTTGTCTTTAAAAGCAGTCTTTGGACTAGTTACATTTGAAGAGTTTTAATTATCATGTAAAGTTGTGCTTCTCTATAATAGAAACCAAAACATTCCAAAATCAGGATTTCACTTGTGAACAAGTAGAACTTGAGTTTTTAAACCTATGTTCTTAAATGAACCTTTTTTTTTTTTTTTAAGTATCTGTATACTGCCATGGCATTTACAGTTTTTACTTGTAAGGTTAAAAGCACTGTGATGTCCATAATTAAGTTCATTAAGATGTTTGCACTTAACTCTAATAAAGATGACACTTTTTATTGAACTCAAAAGAGTAGAAATCTGTGGCACTAGGGATGCATACTGTTTTCAAAAACTAATTAAAACTAGATGAGGCCTGGAAACCTAAAATGAATCTCACTCCAGAGACTGAAACTTTTATGTTCGAGCAGTTACTTCAAAATAGGGCAAGTGATCCTCTCTCTCTCTCTCTCTCTCTCTCTCTCTCTTGCTCCCTCAACTTGAGTATCTCTCCTGGAGAAACCAGAGATGTTGCTGGATGGTCAAAATCTTCATTGTAACACACATTGTAACTTCTGTCAGAGAAAACCTCTCTAGGCTACTGTGTTTCTTTTCGTTGGGAATGAGTTTAGAATTTAAAGGAAAATTAATAGTCCAGGTTAGAAATAAGCAAATGGTATTTTGCATGAGCTAGATCAGTTATGTTGTTAGATGTCACTTTACATAGATTTTTAGACAGTAGAAATGAGGGACTTTGTTTTAAGATTCTTAAATAAGCCTCTCTTTACATTTCCTTTTTTAGAGGTTCAGAAACGAGCACTTTTCGTAGTTTAACTGTTTCTCTTTTTTTCCCTTTCTCTTTCCATATCCCTTTTTTTTTCCTTTTACCCAACACCAAAAATGCCCTTTCAGAAACATAAAGTAGATCTTTTCTACAAGCTTCGCCATGTGATGAATGAACTTATTGACCTTCGAAGGCAGCTCCTGTCTGGTCACTTGACTCAGGATCAGGTGCGGGAGGTTAAGCGGCACATCACCGTGCGCCTGGACTGGGGCAATGAGTAAGTATGAATGTCATTTGGCCACCTCTCAGTTTCATTTATGATAGCTCAGTCCTCATGGAGTTTGTACCTGATCAGCGCTTAGCTTCAGGGATTAAAAGACATGGCTGTGTTCTCCACTAAGCTTTGATCATTTTTACAATGAGTAGTTACTTCTTTCACTTTATAGCAAGGTCACTCACTGGGTGGTTCTACTCACTGAAACTCTCTCAGCCATCTTAAAATTCTACCCCCCTGGGTTCGTTCCATGGCATTTACAGTTTTTACTTGTAAGGTTAAAAGCACTGTGATGTCCATAATTAAGTTCATTAAGATGTTTGCACTTAACTCTAATAAAGATGACACTTTTTATTGAACTCAAAAGAGTAGAAATCTGTGGCACTAGGGATGCATACTGTTTTCAAAAACTAATTAAAACTAGATGAGGCCTGGAAACCTAAAATGAATCTCACTCCAGAGACTGAAACTTTTATGTTCGAGCAGTTACTTCAAAATAGGGCAAGTGATCCTCTCTCTCTCTCTCTCTCTCTCTCTTGCTCCCTCAACTTGAGTATCTCTCCTGGAGAAACCAGAGATGTTGCTGGATGGTCAAAATCTTCATTGTAACACACATTGTAACTTCTGTCAGAGAAAACCTCTCTAGGCTACTGTGTTTCTTTTCGTTGGGAATGAGTTTAGAATTTAAAGGAAAATTAATAGTCCAGGTTAGAAATAAGCAAATGGTATTTTGCATGAGCTAGATCAGTTATGTTGTTAGATGTCACTTTACATAGATTTTTAGACAGTAGAAATGAGGGACTTTGTTTTAAGATTCTTAAATAAGCCTCTCTTTACATTTCCTTTTTTAGAGGTTCAGAAACGAGCACTTTTCGTAGTTTAACTGTTTCTCTTTTTTTCCCTTTCTCTTTCCATATCCCTTTTTTTTTCCTTTTACCCAACACCAAAAATGCCCTTTCAGAAACATAAAGTAGATCTTTTCTACAAGCTTCGCCATGTGATGAATGAACTTATTGACCTTCGAAGGCAGCTCCTGTCTGGTCACTTGACTCAGGATCAGGTGCGGGAGGTTAAGCGGCACATCACCGTGCGCCTGGACTGGGGCAATGAGTAAGTATGAATGTCATTTGGCCACCTCTCAGTTTCATTTATGATAGCTCAGTCCTCATGGAGTTTGTACCTGATCAGCGCTTAGCTTCAGGGATTAAAAGACATGGCTGTGTTCTCCACTAAGCTTTGATCATTTTTACAATGAGTAGTTACTTCTTTCACTTTATAGCAAGGTCACTCACTGGGTGGTTCTACTCACTGAAACTCTCTCAGCCTCTATTTTCATTTCCAGAAAATTAAATAATTGGCCTGCATTAGCCTCCCGGGTTTCTTCCAACTCAGATAGCTTGGTTCTAGAACCTCAGTGATCAGAATGCTCTTTTGTGTCATATTTTAGTACCTTTTAATTTCATGTGAATTTGTTGTCCTTTACAACTTACAGCTGTATAATGAATCTGAATAAGTACATACAAATGGAAACTGTCTATATTTGTACTTCAGAATGTTCTTAATTAACTTGTCATTCAGAAATAGTCCTGTATTTATGCAGTGGGTATGGTTATTTGCTATTGCCATACAAGTAAAATTATAAGACTTTGGCATGGGAAGCTAGAGTAGTAGTACTCAGATTTTATTACCTGCTAGACTTAATAATTGCCATAATTCTCAAATGATTTTGTCTCATTATCTTAAAATTGGCCCCATTGAACTTTGAAGTGACTAGGTTGCTTCCTATTTAAGATACACATATACCCAAAGTATATTTTAGAACAAATGTTTAGCTCTCCCTCTCAAGACATGGTTTAAATGATTAAAAAGTGAAGAGAATGGGAGGATCCCAGCAATAAATAAGACATAGGAACCCTTTTCTAGAAGTTGAAAAGTGGATGGAGGATTAGGATAGAAGAATCCTGTAATATATGAAGGAAACCCTTGCTAATGAAGGAGCCGGTCTGCCTCGCAACTCTAGAATCATGGAAGGAAGGGAGTGTGCGCTGGAGCTTAAAAAAGGGGGTTCTTAAAAGTATGTAAAGTAATAATTTACCACCATGAATAGGAATCTTGGCAGCCAGCTGTTTCCCCTTTAGGTAAAGACCAACTGCTTAGTGGGAAACTGGGCAACAAAAGTTTGAACTGAGACTTTATTGCAAAGCCCTCAGTTGTCAGGCATTTAAGTGTTTCAAAGTATAATGACTAGATCCCTTCCACTTACCAGAAAGAGAAGCTTGCTAACTGTAACCCATGTACAAAATCTCTGCACATTTCTAGTGCCTTTTAAATTTGAATGGACAGTCAAGTATTACCAGGTATTTGAAGAAAATCCTTTCACAGGGAAAAAAAGGGAGGCTAGGATAAAGATATTAGGCCCCAGAGAGAGTTAGAGATTAGTAATTACTAAAACTTTAAAAATTTCTGAGAGAGGGGCTTCCCTGGTGGTCCAGCGGGTAAAGAGTCCGTCTTGCAATGCAAGGGGCACTGGGAAGATCCCACGTGCCGTGGAACGGCTGGAAGGGTGTGTCCACTTATGAGCCAGCGCTCTGGAGTGCATGTGCCCAGAGCCACACATGCCAAAGAATAAAGATGGATGAAAATAAATAAAAAGCCAATAAAGAGGCCATAACTTGTCATCAGTAGCTAGCTATGGTTATTTGCTATTGCCATACAAGTAAAATTATAAGACTTTGGCATGGGAAGCTAGAGTAGTACTCAGATTTTATTACCTGCTAGACTTAATAATTGCCATAATTCTCAAATGATTTTGTCTCATTATCTTAAAATTGGCCCCATTGAACTTTGAAGTGACTAGGTTGCTTCCTATTTAAGATACACATATACCCAAAGTATATTTTAGAACAAATGTTTAGCTCTCCCTCTCAAGACATGGTTTAAATGATTAAAAAGTGAAGAGAATGGGAGGATCCCAGCAATAAATAAGACATAGGAACCCTTTTCTAGAAGTTGAAAAGTGGATGGAGGATTAGGATAGAAGAATCCTGTAATATATGAAGGAAACCCTTGCTAATGAAGGAGCCGGTCTGCCTCGCAACTCTAGAATCATGGAAGGAAGGGTGTGCGCTGGAGCTTAAAAAAGGGGGTTCTTAAAAGTATGTAAAGTAATAATTTACCACCATGAATAGGAATCTTGGCAGCCAGCTGTTTCCCCTTTAGGTAAAGACCAACTGCTTAGTGGGAAACTGGGCAACAAAAGTTTGAACTGAGACTTTATTGCAAAGCCCTCAGTTGTCAGGCATTTAAGTGTTTCAAAGTATAATGACTAGATCCCTTCCACTTACCAGAAAGAGAAGCTTGCTAACTGTAACCCATGTACAAAATCTCTGCACATTTCTAGTGCCTTTTAAATTTGAATGGACAGTCAAGTATTACCAGGTATTTGAAGAAAATCCTTTCACAGGGAAAAAAAGGGAGGCTAGGATAAAGATATTAGGCCCCAGAGAGAGTTAGAGATTAGTAATTACTAAAACTTTAAAAATTTCTGAGAGAGGGACTTCCCTGGTGGTCCAGCGGGTAAAGAGTCCGCCCTGCAGTGCAAGGGGCACTGGTTCTATCCCTGGGTTGGGAAGATCTCATGTGCCGTGGAGTGACTGGACTGGTGTGTCCAATTAGGAGCCAGCGCTTTGGAGCGCATGCGCCCAGAGCCCACACATGCCAAAGAATAAAGATGGATGAAAATAAATAAAAAGCCAATAAAAGAGGCCAAAATTTAAAAAAAAGTTCCTGAGAGAATTAAGAGAATTGAGGTTTGTTATATATTATAAAATGCTATGAAAAAAGGAATAGAGCATAGGATTCCAAAAACAGAACTCAGGAAGCAAAGATCTTTCCTTCATTCCCATAATACTGAAATAACTTTTTTTAAACAACTTTGTTAATGTTAGCAGTTTCATTCACATACCATTCAGATCACCAGTTTTTAAATTTAAATTTATTTGTGTTTAATAGGAGGATAATTGCTTTACAGTATTATGTTGATTTCTGCCATGCATCAACATGAATCAGCTGTAGGTATACATATGTCCCCTCCCTCTTGAACCTCCCTCCCACCTCCTACCCAATCCCACCCCACTAGGTTGTCATAGAGCACCACATATGAGCTCATTGCATCATACAGAGAATTTCCACTGGTTATCTAATTTTACATATGGTAATGTATATATTTCAGTGCTCCTCTCTCAGTGTGTTCCTTTCTGCCCTGTGTCCACAGTCTGTTTTCTATGTTGGTGTCTCTGTTGCTGCCTTGCAGATAGGTTTGTCAGTATCATCCTTTTAGATTACATATATATACATTGCTATATGGTATTTGTCTTTCTCTTTCTGCCTTACTTCACTCTGTTGTAATAGGCTCTAGGTTCGTCTGCTTCATTAAAACTGACTCAAATACATTCCTTTCTGTGGCTGATTTAGATCACCAATTTAAATCAGTTTATTGATTTTTAGTATATTCACAGACTTATACAACCTTCACCAGAATCACTTTTATCACCCCCAAAATAGCTGTGCTCTTTCGTTGTTATCTCCTTCATCTGTCTCTAAAGATTTGCCTATTCTGGATATTTAATATAAATGGAGTTGTATAATTGGTCTTTTATAATTGGCCCTGCTGTGGGTTTTGGTTTTACTTCTCCATTCATTATACTCAGTGTCGATGGGCTCTTCCATTCCTAAGTCACCTACTCTTTGGCTCTGGGAAATTACCTTCTATCATTTCTTCAGAATTTCCTCTTTATTGCCTTTATTCTTTTCCTGGAAATATAACATCCAATATTGGATCCCCTGAACTGAATGTCTGTATTATTCTTTCCTCAACCACTTCCCATCTTTTTGTTTTATTTTCCTAGAAATAACAATAATAATTTTGTTGCTTGTGACCTTTTGAAGTGACAGCATCCTATCCTTATTTGTTTCATTAAATCAAAATCTCTCTTGACTGTTCATAGGATTGTTTGGCACACATCACAGGCTCCTTGTATGACATAATATGAATTCATATGTACCATAGATCAGACAGTGTTCTCTAACTTTGGACAATAAAAATATTAGCAAAATGTTATATACATAGCTGCAGATCCTGTCTCCTCAGTTCCAGACAGTATTATGTATAAAATGGTACCATTCTATTTATGTTAAACAATCAGCAATAGTAATATTTGCAAACATATGTGCCAAGCAAATTGTTAGTCTCCAAATGATGATACTAACAGTTATATAAGCATTATGCTGCAGTTTAACTGCACTTATTACATACCAGTAAATGAACAAGAGGAATATTTTAGAAATAGCAATACAACTTTATGATGAAAGTTACAAAACAGACCAATCAGATTTTACAGTCACATCTGAAAACTTAAAGATGATAGCTTGGGAACAAGTTCAGATTATACTTGAAAAAGGCAGAGAACACTGTGAATATCTGTCACTGAAGTACAGAACTGTTCCACCTTCATTAATAACTTTTTCTCAGCCAAGTATTTACATGCTTGTGTGTGTGTGTGTGTGTGTGTGTGTGTGTGTGTGTAGAGTATTTATATGTTCATTTTAATAAGCAAAAATCAGGAACATAGTTCCATCCCTACCACACTTTTTACTTCTCTTTTTGTTCTCTCCTGATCCTTCTCTCCTGGTGTTTCTGTATCTTCTTCCCTCTTTTATCCCTCCCCTTCCACCACTTTCTTTTCCCAGCTCTTATTCTTCCCATTTTTTCCCTTTACTCCCGGTGGAAAATATAGTCACTTAAAAAAACTTAAATGAGAGCTTTGTAGGTCTGCTATTATTAAAGGAAAAAAACATATTGGCCCCCATACCAATAGGACTGTTCTCTCTGGTCCTCATTTGAACTAACCCTTTTAAAAATATCCCTTCTTAGTTTTTTTTTTTTTGATATCTTTCCTAGAATGTCTGTATTATTCTTTCCTCAACCACTTCCCATCTTTTGTTTTATTTTCCTAGAAATAACAATAATTTTGTTGCTTGTGACCTTTTGAAGTGACAGCATCCTATCCTTATTTGTTTCATTAAATCAAAATCTCTCTTGACTGTTCATAGGATTGTTTGGCACACATCACAGGCTCCTTGTATGACATAATATGAATTCATATGTACCATAGATCAGACAGTGTTCTCTAACTTTGGACAATAAAAATATTAGCAAAATGTTATATACATAGCTGCAGATCCTGTCTCCTCAGTTCCAGACAGTATTATGTATAAAATGGTACCATTCTATTTATGTTAAACAATCAGCAATAGTAATATTTGCAAACATATGTGCCAAGCAAATTGTTAGTCTCCAAATGATGATACTAACAGTTATATAAGCATTATGCTGCAGTTTAACTGCACTTATTACATACCAGTAAATGAACAAGAGGAATATTTTAGAAATAGCAATACAACTTTATGATGAAAGTTACAAAACAGACCAATCAGATTTTACAGTCACATCTGAAAACTTAAAGATGATAGCTTGGGAACAAGTTCAGATTATACTTGAAAAAGGCAGAGAACACTGTGAATATCTGTCACTGAAGTACAGAACTGTTCCACCTTCATTAATAACTTTTTCTCAGCCAAGTATTTACATGCTTGTGTGTGTGTGTGTGTGTGTGTGTGTGTGTGTGTAGAGTATTTATATGTTCATTTTAATAAGCAAAAATCAGGAACATAGTTCCATCCCTACCACACTTTTTACTTCTCTTTTTGTTCTCTCCTGATCCTTCTCTCCTGGTGTTTCTGTATCTTCTTCCCTCTTTTATCCCTCCCCTTCCACCACTTTCTTTTCCCAGCTCTTATTCTTCCCATTTTTTCCCTTTACTCCCGGTGGAAAATATAGTCACTTAAAAAAACTTAAATGAGAGCTTTGTAGGTCTGCTATTATTAAAGGAAAAAAACATATTGGCCCCCATACCAATAGGACTGTTCTCTCTGGTTCTCATTTGAACTAACCCTTTTAAAAATATCCCTTCTTAGTTTGAAAGAGGAGATGGTGTACTACAGAAACGAAGTCATTCTGAGCCACGAGGTTACATAAAGGAGACTGTTGCATGCAACAGCTGGGCACCGATAACCATATCCATTGTTCCCATTTAATGCCCTCCTACTTCCACACTTCTTGTTTCACCAGTACTTTTATAGATACCATAAAATATTGAAGCTTGGCATATGCTGGCATGTTGTGAGTGCACAGTCTATATTTTCTAAATGTATTTTTACACTGTAATTGATGTAATGAAATATTAATCATATACAATTTTAAACTTTGTGCCTTTTTCTTTAAGCTCTTAGACCTTGTAGCTCTGCCTTTTCAGAACCAATTTCAGAAGCTCTTAATAAGAGCTGTTAGTAGTTTCTTCAACCAGTGTCACTGTGGCAAGACATGGTCTAACTTGTACATACGGTTATAATGAAATGCTATTATGTTCTTCCAAAAATAAGAGCTCTGTTTTACACAGTAAGGAAACGAAGGCTCAGAAGCACTTTTTCCAGTGTTCCGTAGTGAGTGATAGAACTGACAGAGCTGGTGTTTGTACCCAGAATTGATGCCAAGGCCCATATAGTTTATGCAGGGTCTTACCATGATTGTTTTTAAGTGTGAATCTTAAAACTAGGAAAATTATCGCCATTATCTCTAGTCTGTGAGTTATTTGATCTTTGTTCTTTTCTGTATACTGTATGCCCTATGATTTGTATCTGCCTTAACACTCAGTTAGAACTTTCCAGGATGAAAATGAAACTGGTACTATACTATACTCAACAGTTTATTCAGAGTTTAAATTAATGTACAGCTGTCCATATTTATGTAACACCCATTTTAATTTTGTTTCCTGAGATTAGGACTTACTATTTATTTCACTGAAAATTTGAAGATTTCAGTTCCACCACTTTCTTTTCCCAGCTCTTATTCTTCCCATTTTTTCCCTTTACTCCCGGTGGAAAATATAGTCACTTAAAAAAACTTAAATGAGAGCTTTGTAGCTCTTCTATTATCAAAGGAAAAAAACATATCGGCCCCCATACCAATAGGACTGTTCTCTCTGGTTCTCATTTGAACTAACCCTTTTAAAAATATCCCTTCTTAGTTTGAAAGAGGAGATGGTGTACTACAGAAACGAAGTCATTCTGAGCCACGAGGTTACATAAAGGAGACTGTTGCATGCAACAGCTGGGCACCGATAACCATATCCATTGTTCCCATTTAATGCCCTCCTACTTCCACACTTCTTGTTTCACCAGTACTTTTATAGATACCATAAAATATTGAAGCTTGGCATATGCTGGCATGTTGTGAGTGCACAGTCTATATTTTCTAAATGTATTTTTACACTGTAATTGATGTAATGAAATATTAATCATATACAATTTTAAACTTTGTGCCTTTTTCTTTAAGCTCTTAGACCTTGTAGCTCTGCCTTTTCAGAACCAATTTCAGAAGCTCTTAATAAGAGCTGTTAGTAGTTTCTTCAACCAGTGTCACTGTGGCAAGACATGGTCTAACTTGTACATACGGTTATAATGAAATGCTATTATGTTCTTCCAAAAATAAGAGCTCTGTTTTACACAGTAAGGAAACGAAGGCTCAGAAGCACTTTTTCCAGTGTTCCGTAGTGAGTGATAGAACTGACAGAGCTGGTGTTTGTACCCAGAATTGATGCCAAGGCCCATATAGTTTATGCAGGGTCTTACCATGATTGTTTTTAAGTGTGAATCTTAAAACTAGGAAAATTATCGCCATTATCTCTAGTCTGTGAGTTATTTGATCTTTGTTCTTTTCTGTATACTGTATGCCCTATGATTTGTATCTGCCTTAACACTCAGTTAGAACTTTCCAGGATGAAAATGAAACTGGTACTATACTATACTCAACAGTTTATTCAGAGTTTAAATTAATGTACAGCTGTCCATATTTATGTAACACCCATTTTAATTTTGTTTCCTGAGATTAGGACTTACTATTTATTTCACTGAAAATTTGAAGATTTCAGCATTAAATTTGCATGGCTTATACTTGTTGGCCTCTTCCCTATATGCATTCTGTAAATGAAAATTATTAAAGTTGTATTAGGTGGAAATCAGTATTTATAATATTGTGTCCTAAAATACAGGAAGGGCATTAAAACAAGGCTATATTCAGATTAACTTGCCATCATCTCTGCTCCAGCCTTCTATTCAAAGAATAAGTCAGTTAATTACACCTTCTCCAAGGGAATTTTAAAGTGATTTGTCTAGCAATATAATTTTAATGTGTTAATTTAATTTTTTGACATCTTTCATAAAGATATTGAGAAAAAATTCTTCTCAGTCTCTAATGTCATCACTACACTAAATACAGCATAGTTGAATTAAAGTTATATTGACCCAGGACTGATACAGCCTAATTGATCTTTGCCTTAGAAAAATACCTAGGTAAAAAATATTTTTGGCTTCCCGGTCAGTAAAGAATCTGCCTCTAATGCAGGAGACCAGAGTTTGTTCCCTGTGTTAGGAAGATCCCCTGGAAAAGGAAATGACAACCCACTCCTGTATTCTTGTCTGGAAAATCCCATGGACAGAGGAACCTAGGGGGCTATAGTCCATAAAGTGAACTTGGGGGCTACAGTCCATGAAGTTGCAAGAGTTGTACACAACTTAGTGACTAAACTACCACTAAGAAATATTTCACTCTTAGAATAATTTATAAGATTTCTGTATTTCTTTTTTAGGTAGAAAGTATACATTGGAATAAAATATAAACAGTGTATAAGTGTTTGTTGAATTACAGTCATGTTTCTATAGATTTCAAGTACCCAGTGAGAAAAATCGGTATTTTTTTTATTGTAGTCTCATCATTTAAGACAAATCAGCAATAAATATATACTTTCTAGTCATTTGATTCTGTCTTTATCTCCCTGTCTATCATATTATTGAGTTTCTTATAGAAAAATACAAATGAAGTTTTTGACCAACCCAGTATTTCCCTCCTTTGCTTCTTTTTTGAACCTTCTATTGGGTTTTCAAAGATCTCAACCCACCCATGTCCCTTTCTTCCCACTTAGTTTATAAGGAAACTGCTCTTGGAGGAAACACACCAATATCTTAGGTTGTACTATGCAAAAAATACTGCTACCCCCACCCCCGTTTTCCCCAGGAAGTTTCCTCTGAGTAGATTTTAGCTAGGACTTGGGCAGGTTTATGGTTCAGTACTTTCACTTTAAGGACACAGTGATATTTTCCAGCTTTGGGACATATGAAATTAGTAGAAGCTCCCAGTGCCTTCTTAGAGTTCTGGTACAAGGTGGTGTGCTCATCAGTCAGTATCTTGTCATACTTCAGTCTGAGATAACTATGTTTCACATATGCATATGTCAAAACTGTTCTATCAAGTTATGTTCAAATGATTACCTTATGCTCTCTCTCTCACACACATAGATACTCATGCTTTCTGCATCTGTTTTGCTCATCAGCACACCCTGCACTTGGCACAGTGCCTGTACTTGATAGGCACTACGTCGAAGTACCTAAGTAACAAGATAGGTTTTTCTTATTCCTGTTGGCCATTTGGTCAACAGTCAATGTTTTTTTTCCTTCTGGATTGATGTGTTGACACAAAAGTATTCTTCAAGCTTTTATGACCAAATTGATTATGGTCTCTTATAGCCATTAGTATTTAACTTCATCGTTATTATTAATAGTGGAAAGGCAGCAGCTATAGTGGAAGTATCATGGGTTCAGGTAAGACAGCCCTAGCTTGAAACAAGCTCAACTCTATCCCTTAATAGAGGCTGCTTAGTAGCCTGAGCTTCAGTTTGCTCAGTTATAAAATGGGTCTAATACTGTGCACTTCTCATAGTGCCTAGAGGATAAATGATTTATTAGTTATATGTTGCATTTTATTATTATGTAAATCTTAATATGTCATGCTTTCATTTGTATGCGTGTGTGCTAAGTCACTTCAGTTGTGTCCAACTCTTTTTGACCCTGTGGACTGTAGTCGGCCAGGCTCCTCTGCCCGTGGTATTCTCCAGGCAAGGATTTTGGAGTTGGACCAACCCAGTATTTCCCTCCTTTGCTTCTTTTTGAACCTTCTATTGGGTTTTCAAAGATCTCAACCCACCCATGTCCCTTTCTTCCCACTTAGTTTATAAGGAAACTGCTCTTGGAGGAAACACACCAATATCTTAGGTTGTACTATGCAAAAAATACTGCTACCCCCACCCCCGTTTTCCCCAGGAAGTTTCCTCTGAGTAGATTTTAGCTAGGACTTGGGCAGGTTTATGGTTCAGTACTTTCACTTTAAGGACACAGTGATATTTTCCAGCTTTGGGACATATGAAATTAGTAGAAGCTCCCAGTGCCTTCTTAGAGTTCTGGTACAAGGTGGTGTGCTCATCAGTCAGTATCTTGTCATACTTCAGTCTGAGATAACTATGTTTCACATATGCATATGTCAAAACTGTTCTATCAAGTTATGTTCAAATGATTACCTTATGCTCTCTCTCTCACACACATAGATACTCATGCTTTCTGCATCTGTTTTGCTCATCAGCACACCCTGCACTTGGCACAGTGCCTGTACTTGATAGGCACTACGTCGAAGTACCTAAGTAACAAGATAGGTTTTTCTTATTCCTGTTGGCCATTTGGTCAACAGTCAATGTTTTTTTTCCTTCTGGATTGATGTGTTGACACAAAAGTATTCTTCAAGCTTTTATGACCAAATTGATTATGGTCTCTTATAGCCATTAGTATTTAACTTCATCGTTATTATTAATAGTGGAAAGGCAGCAGCTATAGTGGAAGTATCATGGGTTCAGGTAAGACAGCCCTAGCTTGAAACAAGCTCAACTCTATCCCTTAATAGAGGCTGCTTAGTAGCCTGAGCTTCAGTTTGCTCAGTTATAAAATGGGTCTAATACTGTGCACTTCTCATAGTGCCTAGAGGATAAATGATTTATTAGTTATATGTTGCATTTTATTATTATGTAAATCTTAATATGTCATGCTTTCATTTGTATGCGTGTGTGCTAAGTCACTTCAGTTGTGTCCAACTCTTTTTGACCCTGTGGACTGTAGTCGGCCAGGCTCCTCTGCCCGTGGTATTCTCCAGGCAAGGATATTGGAGTTGGTTATCATGCCCTCCTCCAGGGTAATCTTCCTTATCTGGGGATTGAACACATGACTTACATCTCCTGCATTGGCAAGTGGGTTCTTTACCACTAGCGCTACTCTGGGAAGCCCCATCTATATGCCCTTCTTAAGTATTAGAGAAGAGCACTGCCCACAGAAAATCTTAGTTATCTCTAGCCTTTCTCAACTGATTCTGGGGAAGAACCATTAGGTTGGTGCAAAAGTAATTGCGGTTTTAGAATTTTAAATTCCAAATGGTGATTTGTGTGAATTTTAAATTTTAGAATTAGGCTCAAACACATCTTTATTAATTAAAATAGAAATCTTTACCATCAGCACGTTTTTGCCACGGACCCTTGTTGGAAAGTGATGTCCTTACTTTTTTTTTTTTTTTTTTTAATTAATTTATTTTTTTACATATGCTGTCCCTACTTTCAATACACTGTCTAGGTTTGTCATAGCTTTTCTTCCAGGGAACAGGCATCTTTAATTTCATGGCAGCAGTCACTGTCTACAGTGATTTTGGAGCCCAGGAACATAAAATCCATAAAAGTCAATGCTTCCACATTTCCGCCTTCTGTTTGCCATGAAATGATGGGACTGGATGCCATGATTTTAGTTTTTTATATGTTGAGCTTTAATTTAGCTTTTTCACTCTCTTCTTTCACCCTCACCCAGAGGCTCTTCAGTTCCTCTTCACTTTCTGCCATTAGAGTGATATCATCTGCATATCTGAAGTTGCTGATATTTCTCTCAGCAATTTGGATTCCAGCTTGTGATTCATCCAGCCTGGCATTTCATATGGTGCACTTTGCATATAGGTTAAATAAGCAGGGTGACAATATACTTTGTAGTACTCTTTTCCCAATTTTGAACTATGTCTATATGTAGATATATATGTAGTTGTATGTCTCCTTCTTGTGTCCATCTGTCTAGGAGTCTTTTTTCAGACATTTTCTTTAATCACAATCCTTGTACTTTATGTCATATTTTAGCTAATGATGTAACACCTAATGATAATTATAACACCAGAAGCAGTTCACAGTGCCTGGCAGTGTACTGAGTGCTTTACATGGATTAATCCTTTCATTAGCTTATGATAGTGGAGAAAGACTGTGTGCTTGGTGGGAGAACCAAGATACAAACTAGGCAATCTGACATCAAAGCCTACACTCCTGACTACTCTGATGCACCATCATCCTTTGCTGTGAGAAAAGACTAAAGTTGATCAGTCCCTGCACTTACCATTCATTATTTTTAGAATATACCATAAAAAGAAATAGCCAGGGATCTCTTTTACAGAGTGAAATTTTAGTGAACACATGTTGTTTCTCGCTGTGCAGCCTCTTTGTCTTCTTCCAGTGAGGACAGTCCTTCAGTTTAGCTTTTGGAAACTGCTCTTCTTCCACTGTAGGTGATCTTAGAAGAAAATCACTACTTGGTTTTATTAGATCACCTGTTAATCATTTTTATTTCCTAAGATAATGAAATCAGGAAACTAAAAGGTACTATGTCCTAGCAACTTCTAGGAGAGAGAAAGCTCTTTGCTCTCAGGGCAAAATTAACATGATGAATTTGAACATTTGCTTGATTCAAAACTCCTCTATCTCTTGTATCCACCATCCACTGGTGGTACATGATGGATCCTCAAAGAGTGTCTTTGGGTGAATCTATGGATAGATGGGTGTATAATTGAATGGACAAGCCAGCTAAGGGTGTCACAGTGCTAAGGAAGAGTTTTCATAGATACCAGTCTCCAGACAAGCTCCTGGAAACGGCGTGTGGTGTACTACCACCAGGCACATAACTCTCACAGCCTCGACTTTAGATCCATCTAAAGCTATTGTATTGAAAACATCTATTTTGGTTGGATTATTTGTACAGTCTTTCTTTTTGTTAATTAATTGTCATATTGCGACTACCTCATATATTTTGTGACCACCAGTGGTTAAAGAATATATATGAAATTTTCTCTGGTTTTGCATTTAAAGAAGTTTTAACAGTATACAGAAAATTTGTAAAAATGTTTTAAGTTGATAAATCGTCTGATTTCACTTTCCTTATATATCATTTTTGTGATCTTTCCATATGCATGTAAAAGTATACTGAATACACCAGAAGCAGTTCAGAGTGCCTGGCAGTGTACTGAGTGCTTTACATGGATTAATCCTTTCATTAGCTTATGATAGTGGAGAAAGACTGTGTGCTTGGTGGGAGAACCAAGATACAAACTAGGCAATCTGACATCAAAGCCTACACTCCTGACTACTCTGATGCACCATCATCCTTTGCTGTGAGAAAAGACTAAAGTTGATCAGTCCCTGCACTTACCATTCATTATTTTTAGAATATACCATAAAAAGAAATAGCCAGGGATCTCTTTTACAGAGTGAAATTTTAGTGAACACATGTTGTTTCTCGCTGTGCAGCCTCTTTGTCTTCTTCCAGTGAGGACAGTCCTTCAGTTTAGCTTTTGGGAAACTGCTCTTCTTCCACTGTAGGTGATCTTAGAAGAAAATCACTACTTGGTTTTATTAGATCACCTGTTAATCATTTTTATTTCCTAAGATAATGAAATCAGGAAACTAAAAGGTACTATGTCCTAGCAACTTCTAGGAGAGAGAAAGCTCTTTGCTCTCAGGGCAAAATTAACATGATGAATTTGAACATTTGCTTGATTCAAAACTCCTCTATCTCTTGTATCCACCATCCACTGGTGGTACATGATGGATCCTCAAAGAGTGTCTTTGGGTGAATCTATGGATAGATGGGTGTATAATTGAATGGACAAGCCAGCTAAGGGTGTCACAGTGCTAAGGAAGAGTTTTCATAGATACCAGTCTCCAGACAAGCTCCTGGAAACGGCGTGTGGTGTACTACCACCAGGCACATAACTCTCACAGCCTCGACTTTAGATCCATCTAAAGCTATTGTATTGAAAACATCTATTTTGGTTGGATTATTTGTACAGTCTTTCTTTTTGTTAATTAATTGTCATATTGCGACTACCTCATATATTTTGTGACCACCAGTGGTTAAAGAATATATATGAAATTTTCTCTGGTTTTGCATTTAAAGAAGTTTTAACAGTATACAGAAAATTTGTAAAAATGTTTTAAGTTGATAAATCGTCTGATTTCACTTTCCTTATATATCATTTTTGTGATCTTTCCATATGCATGTAAAAGTATACTGAATATTTGAGATCATAAGTATAAAATTATCTTTAAAGTATAAATTGCTTTTTAAGATGAGAGAGATAGAAAGGATGGGCTTCAGCTATATCTTGCTGTCTGTGACACTGCTGCCTTTCCACATGCCAAGTATTAGAAGCTAGAGGCCAGAGGATAATTAATAAGGGGTGATTGAATGGAGTGCTTCTTTGATGTATGAAGACATCAAAAGAGAAGAGAAATAAAATCTCTTATAGATTTAAGTGCATTAACCTCAGGAATCCGCTTTGATGGCATGGTTTTATCTTTAAACTGTGAAGGCCAACAGTGTATTACTGATTTTCTCATCCTGCAAAATTATGATTTTTTTTAGCATTCAGTACCAAAAAAATTGTTTCCTCTTTATAAACCCTTATTTCTCTATTGTAGAATAAAACAGGTTATAGATAATAAAAGAATACAAGTTTTTATCTTTTAATAGAAAAATAGGTTTCTTTTTTCTTACCTACTAAAAACTGTGTATCTAAATTTTAGTTCTTAATTGTAGTAATCATATTACTCCATGTGATTAGTGTATTTACCCTTGGCTTCTTCATGTAGTTTTGATTTTCCATTTTTATTTTATCAGTCTTCTTGTGATTTCTTTAACTGTTTTCATATCTTTTCCAATAAATTAGTGTGTAAGTTTTAAATAAAATAGTTCTACATTTTGGACTTGTACATGGCTTGTTTTAAGTAACTGGGAATTTCAGATCTCAGTGTAATGTAATAAAGGTTTATTTCTCATTTTAAAAAATAAATGGGAGTTTTATGCATAGAAAGTTTTTTTTTTTTTAAACATTTTATTTATTTATTTATTTATTTTGGGGGGTGGGTGGAGGGGGCGGGCCGCTTCTATTGGTCTTTCATTTATCTATTTTCATCTGTCTTTGTTCTTTGGCTCTTGTGGGCCTCCCATCGCGGTGGCCTCTGTTGTTGCAGAGCGCCGGCTCTGGGCGCATGCGCCCCAGAGCTCCGACTTGGTAATTGGACACAACAGTCCAACCGCTCCGCGGCACGTGGGATCTTTCCAGGCCAGGGATCGAACCGGTGCCCCTTGCACTGCAAGGCGGTGTCCTTACCCACTGGACCACCAGGGGAAGTCTGCATAGAAAGTTTTATACAGTTCTCCTTCCATCTTCTATGGAATATGTTGCCAGGTGCAGCGATTCATAACACTTGTTTTAGAGTAGAGTGATTACAAAGCAACTCTGAAACCCTGCTTGAGAGTTACAGGCCCTCTGTTCAGAGAAAATGAATACATGAACACATGTACATACTTTTATAAGTAGTAGCAGAGGTCTACAACTCCCTAATTCTGTTGGCTTCCAGATTTAGAGCTGCTATTCTAGAGAGTGAGAAAGAAACTAATATGTATTGAATATAAATTATGTCCATATTTGAACCCAAAGGCTGCTTAGACAGAGTTAGTTCCAGTGTCTCACACTGCCTCTTTTTTTTTTTTTTTTGTAAAGCTTTTTAAAATTTTTTTGGGCCACTTCTGTTGATCTTTCATTTATCTGTTTCCATCCATGTTTGTTCCTTGGCCTGCGTGGGCCTCCCATCACAGTGGCCTCTCTTGATGCAGAGCATCGGCTCTGGGCACTAGTGCTCCAGAGCTCCAGCTTGGTAGTTGGGCTCATCGGTCCAGCCACTCCGTGGTATGTGAGATCTTCCCAGGCCAGGGATCGAACCAACGCCCCTTGCACTGCAAGGCTGTGTCCTTACCCACTGGACCACCAGGGAAGCTCTCACACTTCCTCTTAACCAACCATTAATCTTCATCGTTTATTCCTTCTTGTCCAAGTTACACCAAATCTTTTAAGTATTGTTCTATTCAGTAGTAGTGCTTCCTGTTTAAACTTATATCTAAAGTGTTTTAAGATACTGGCTAATGTGTGATCAGGTCTTTACTATAGCCCAGTGTCAGTATATTGATTAAGTTGAAAATGAGATAAAACTCAACCAGAATGTACATTTTTTTGAGTTTAATTCTCTTAGGAGGTGATTGTTTTCCCTTTTTGGTGGCCACAACACATGCCTTGCAGGATCTTAGTTCCCCAACTAGGGATTGAACCTGTGCCCTCAGCAGTGAAAGTGCAGAGTCTTGGACCTCCTGGAATTCTCATGAGCTGACTTTTATGTTTAACTTTGAATTACAAATCTAACTGGACGCTAAATATTTTGTTCTTATCCTCCTGAAAGTAAGGCATGTGCATACTTGTAGGATGAGGGGAAATAGAAAAATAAACATGACTTCTTAATGATCTGAGAAAAATTAATTCATTAATGAACTCAAGCAGTCTGTTAACATATATTATACTGAATGAGTTCTCTTTTACCACCATTGGGAGAACTTCTTGATGACTAAAATTGTCACAGTCTTAAAATTCCTAACCTCATTTACGTACCTAAAGGTGAACACAGTTTGTTGTTCAGTTGCTAAGTTGTGCCCAACTCTTTGCAAGTTACTGTTAGGTTACTGGATAAAGGCATGTCCCTGCTAAGGCAAGAACTCTGTTCACAAGGTCTTGGCTGGCATGGGCTTCCCGGCACATAGAAACAGTTGAGTAATCTAGGATATGGCATGCTGAATGTGGTCTTTCTCTTTCCTAGGCATTTGGGCCTGGACTTGGTGCCTCGAAAGGATTTTGAAGTAGTGGATTCGGACCAGATTAGCGTCTCAGACCTCTACAAAATGGTAAGAAATTCTATACAGGGTAGTTTGTTCGTACACATTTAATTTTTTTCTCTCTTATTATCCCTAGTTACCTTATGAAACAATATTGCTAAAATTATTCATCTTTGTTTCAGTATGTTTAAGGTGTCTTCCTTATCATGGTAGTACTCGCTCTGTAACTGGAGTTACTGTGTAGGGCTGTTGGGCTTACTGTAATGTCTAAGGGTCATTTCTCAGTTGATTTTCCTGGTGAACAGAGCTCCTTCATCCTGTAGTAGTTACTAAAGGAGAAGATATTGTAGCTGAAAAGAGCTAGTTATTATTTAATGTAGTGATTAACCCTGGAAATAATGTACCAGCATTTCTTTTAAAAATCTTCTTATTGAATTATAGTTGATATACAATATTTTGTTAGTTTCTGGTGTATAGCAGAGTGATTCAGTTTCATATGAATATGTGTGTCTGTATTTTTTTCACTTTCTTTTCCATTATAGCTTATTTTTGAGTTTAATTCTCTTAGAATTTTTTTTGGGACAACATCTAACTGGGAAACGCCTAAGTGAAAGTGCAGAGTCTTGGACCTCCTGGAATTCTCATGAGCTGACTTTTATGTTTAACTTTGAATTACAAATCTAACTGGACGCTAAATATTTTGTTCTTATCCTCCTGAAAGTAAGGCATGTGCATACTTGTAGGATGAGGGGAAATAGAAAAATAAACATGACTTCTTAATGATCTGAGAAAAATTAATTCATTAATGAACTCAAGCAGTCTGTTAACATATATTATACTGAATGAGTTCTCTTTTACCACCATTGGGAGAACTTCTTGATGACTAAAATTGTCACAGTCTTAAAATTCCTAACCTCATTTACGTACCTAAAGGTGAACACAGTTTGTTGTTCAGTTGCTAAGTTGTGCCCAACTCTTTGCAAGTTACTGTTAGGTTACTGGATAAAGGCATGTCCCTGCTAAGGCAAGAACTCTGTTCACAAGGTCTTGGCTGGCATGGGCTTCCAGGCACATAGAAACAGATGAGTAATCTAGGATATGGCATGCTGAATGTGGTCTTTCTCTTTCCTAGGCATTTGGGCCTGGACTTGGTGCCTCGAAAGGATTTTGAAGTAGTGGATTCGGACCAGATTAGCGTCTCAGACCTCTACAAAATGGTAAGAAATTCTATACAGGGTAGTTTGTTCGTACACATTTAATTTTTTTCTCTCTTATTATCCCTAGTTACCTTATGAAACAATATTGCTAAAATTATTCATCTTTGTTTCAGTATGTTTAAGGTGTCTTCCTTATCATGGTAGTACTCGCTCTGTAACTGGAGTTACTGTGTAGGGCTGTTGGGCTTACTGTAATGTCTAAGGGTCATTTCTCAGTTGATTTTCCTGGTGAACAGAGCTCCTTCATCCTGTAGTAGTTACTAAAGGAGAAGATATTGTAGCTGAAAAGAGCTAGTTATTATTTAATGTAGTGATTAACCCTGGAAATAATGTACCAGCATTTCTTTTAAAAATCTTCTTATTGAATTATAGTTGATATACAATATTTTGTTAGTTTCTGGTGTATAGCAGAGTGATTCAGTTTCATATGAATATGTGTGTCTGTATTTTTTTCACTTTCTTTTCCATTATAGCTTATTGTAAGATGCTGAATTTAGTTCCCTGTGTTATACAGTGAGATGTTGTTTATCCAGTGTACCAGTATTTCTAAGATAAAACCTTAGCTATCTGTCAGTTATTATAAAAGTATATTGAGTTGATTCATGACCAGGGTTACATTTTTCAGGCTGCATAAAAGAAATAACTAAAACAAAGGTACAAAATTTTAAAGCAAAACAAAGAGATATAAGAAACTTCATGTGACTGTTAAGCTTAGTCAAAGGGACTGAGTTAAGTAAGCCTCACTTTGAGGAGAATATCTTTGAGGAGTGTATGTTGGTGAGAATTTAAGTTTAAGAGCAAATTATAAATTTTTCTTAAGAAAGTATAGTATTTGTAGGGAACACAGAGGATGCAAAGTATGTTGCCTTAGTATATCAGTTGTTTCTCTATGTTTGCTTACATATATTTATAAGAATACAAAAGCATTTGTGTTCAGTTGTATTAAAGTGATAGGTGTGACATACAGAAATTTAAGATGAACAGGACTTATTCCTTCCCTTAAGAATATCACCATATAGGGTATTGGTTGCTGACTTTCTAGGTTATGGAGGATCAGATAAAATTTCTCCTCAGGACAATACAAGTAAGATTTTGCATACAAAAATTTACACTCAATTTTAGGGAGTTGATAGTTGCCTCTGAAACCCATGCGTGTTAATTACTAACTGGGTATTTGTTCAAAAAAGTTACCTTATGAAACAATATTGCTAAAATTATTCATCTTTGTTTCAGTATGTTTAAGGTGTCTTCCTTATCATGGTAGTACTCGCCTGTAACTGGAGTTACTGTGTAGGGCTGTTGGGCTTACTGTAATGTCTAAGGGTCATTTCTCAGTTGATTTTCCTGGTGAACAGAGCTCCTTCATCCTGTAGTAGTTACTAAAGGAGAAGATATTGTAGCTGAAAAGAGCTAGTTATTATTTAATGTAGTGATTAACCCTGGAAATAATGTACCAGCATTTCTTTTAAAAATCTTCTTATTGAATTATAGTTGATATACAATATTTTGTTAGTTTCTGGTGTATAGCAGAGTGATTCAGTTTCATATGAATATGTGTGTCTGTATTTTTTTCACTTTCTTTTCCATTATAGCTTATTGTAAGATGCTGAATTTAGTTCCCTGTGTTATACAGTGAGATGTTGTTTATCCAGTGTACCAGTATTTCTAAGATAAAACCTTAGCTATCTGTCAGTTATTATAAAAGTATATTGAGTTGATTCATGACCAGGGTTACATTTTTCAGGCTGCATAAAAGAAATAACTAAAACAAAGGTACAAAATTTTAAAGCAAAACAAAGAGATATAAGAAACTTCATGTGACTGTTAAGCTTAGTCAAAGGGACTGAGTTAAGTAAGCCTCACTTTGAGGAGAATATCTTTGAGGAGTGTATGTTGGTGAGAATTTAAGTTTAAGAGCAAATTATAAATTTTTCTTAAGAAAGTATAGTATTTGTAGGGAACACAGAGGATGCAAAGTATGTTGCCTTAGTATATCAGTTGTTTCTCTATGTTTGCTTACATATATTTATAAGAATACAAAAGCATTTGTGTTCAGTTGTATTAAAGTGATAGGTGTGACATACAGAAATTTAAGATGAACAGGACTTATTCCTTCCCTTAAGAATATCACCATATAGGGTATTGGTTGCTGACTTTCTAGGTTATGGAGGATCAGATAAAATTTCTCCTCAGGACAATACAAGTAAGATTTTGCATACAAAAATTTACACTCAATTTTAGGGAGTTGATAGTTGCCTCTGAAACCCATGCGTGGTCCACATGTTTAGAAACTACTCTAGTGGGATCAAATAGACCACAAACAAGAATGTTTATGAGCTGCATGTAATTACTAAA
Source organism: Tragulus kanchil (assembly GCA_022376925.1). Classification (NCBI taxonomy): domain Eukaryota; kingdom Metazoa; phylum Chordata; class Mammalia; order Artiodactyla; family Tragulidae; genus Tragulus; species Tragulus kanchil. The sequence goes on along the minus strand of JAIOJX010000030.1, from coordinate 214,362,157 downwards.
TACACATTCATGATGTTAGAGGAAGTGACTGATATCCTGGGACTGGGAAAAATCAGTGAAAGCTTCCAGAGGTGGGTGATACTTAAGGTGCATCTTCAATAGGAAGACAAGCAAGAAGGAAAGGCTTTCCAACATAGCACAGAGCATAGGGAACCTGTAATTCCAGGAAACTGTAAGGTATTTGGTAATATTGACATGTAAGTATATGTTAGCAATTGTGAGATAAGGCCAAGAAAGAGGCAACAGCCAGATCATGAAAACATTTGTAAGCCCCAAATTGATAGAAGCATGGAGTGATGTGATTGGATGTAAGTTTTAAATGCTGAGAAGACTATAAAATGCACAAGACTGGAATGAGGGAGGAAAGAGACCATGAATTGATTTGGACAAGAAATAATGGCTAGGTAGTAATAAAAATGGAGGAGAAATGCAGTGGAGAATGCAGATGTTCATGAGTAAAAATGATGACTTTTGATGATCAATTAGATATGTAAAGTGAAGAAGTCAGAGAGTCTTGAAAGTAGCAAGAAAACCATCATAAGACTATGAGCGTATTTTCAGCTGAAATTTTGCAGGCCAGGAGAGAGTGGGATGATATAAGCCGCTGGAAGAAAAAAGCTCCCAATCAAGATACCTTACCCCTTCCACCCAAAAAGAATACTTTACCCAGCAAAGTTGTCCTTCAGAAACAGAGCAGATATGAAGATTTTCTCAAACACAGAAAAGCTGCAGGAATTCATCATTCCTAGACCTACCTTACAAGAAAGACTGAAAGTTCTTCAGGCTGAAATGAAAGGATGCTAACTAGTAGCATAAAAATACACGAAGATGTAAAACACAGTGGTAAAGATAAGTATATGGTCACATTCAGAATACTCCAATACTGTAATATGGTGATATATAACCCTGATATAAAGGTTAAGAGACAGAAAACAAAAATAACTATAGCCACATTGTTTTCCATATTGTGGAAAATAATACAGAAATTCTTCAAAAAACAGAAAGTAGGACTACTATATGGTACAGCAGTCCATTTCTGAGTGTATAGCCAAAGGAATTGAAATTGGGATTTCAAAAGATAGCTGCACTTCCATGTTTGTAAAAGCATTATTCATAGTAGCCAAAATCTAGAAACAACTTGTGTGTTCATTGATGTTTGACTGGGTAAAGAAAATGTGGTATATATATACCATGGAATTATTATTCAGTCATAAAAATGAAATCCTGCCATTTGTAACATGGATCAACTTCCATGTTTGTAAAAGCAATACTTTCCAACATAGCACAGAGCATAGGGAACCTGTAATTCCAGGAAACTGTAAGGTATTTGGTAATATTGACATGTAAGTATATGTTAGCAATTGTGAGATAAGGCCAAGAAAGAGGCAACAGCCAGATCATGAAAACATTTGTAAGCCCCAAATTGATAGAAGCATGGAGTGATGTGATTGGATGTAAGTTTTAAATGCTGAGAAGACTATAAAATGCACAAGACTGGAATGAGGGAGGAAAGAGACCATGAATTGATTTGGACAAGAAATAATGGCTAGGTAGTAATAAAAATGGAGGAGAAATGCAGTGGAGAATGCAGATGTTCATGAGTAAAAATGATGACTTTTGATGATCAATTAGATATGTAAAGTGAAGAAGTCAGAGAGTCTTGAAAGTAGCAAGAAAACCATCATAAGACTATGAGCGTATTTTCAGCTGAAATTTTGCAGGCCAGGAGAGAGTGGGATGATATAAGCCGCTGGAAGAAAAAAGCTCCCAATCAAGATACCTTACCCCTTCCACCCAAAAAGAATACTTTACCCAGCAAAGTTGTCCTTCAGAAACAGAGCAGATATGAAGATTTTCTCAAACACAGAAAAGCTGCAGGAATTCATCATTCCTAGACCTACCTTACAAGAAAGACTGAAAGTTCTTCAGGCTGAAATGAAAGGATGCTAACTAGTAGCATAAAAATACACGAAGATGTAAAACACAGTGGTAAAGATAAGTATATGGTCACATTCAGAATACTCCAATACTGTAATATGGTGATATATAACCCTGATATAAAGGTTAAGAGACAGAAAACAAAAATAACTATAGCCACATTGTTTTCCATATTGTGGAAAATAATACAGAAATTCTTCAAAAAACAGAAAGTAGGACTACTATATGGTACAGCAGTCCATTTCTGAGTGTATAGCCAAAGGAATTGAAATTGGGATTTCAAAAAGATAGCTGCACTTCCATGTTTGTAAAAGCATTATTCATAGTAGCCAAAATCTAGAAACAACTTGTGTGTTCATTGATGTTTGACTGGGTAAAGAAAATGTGGTATATATATACCATGGAATTATTATTCAGTCATAAAAATGAAATCCTGCCATTTGTAACATGGATCAACCTTGAGAGCACTATGTTAGATGCAGTAAGTCAGCAAATGGCAAATACTTTGTGATCTCACTTTTATGTGAAATTTTTGAAAAGTTGAATTCATACGAACAGTAGGTGGGTGTTTGCCACGGGCTTGGGGAGTGGGAGAAATGAGGAGGTACTGGTCAAATACACGAACTTCCAGTTATGAGAACATTAATTTCTGGGGAATCTAATGTATAGAATGATGATGGTAGTTAACAATAATGCATTATATACTTGAAAGTTACTCGAGGAGTAGATCTAATTGTTATCACCATACTGGTAACAAAAAGGTAAATGTTAAGTGAAGGATGTGTTACCTTATTGTGGTACTCATTTTGCAACATATTACATGTATCAAGTCACCACATTGTATCCTTTAAGCTTATACAATGTTTATGCTAATTATTTACCAATAAAGCTAGGAAAAAATTCCCAGAACATAAACAGGAGTATCCGTATTGAAAAGGCCTAACAAGTATTTATCACTTAATAGTGAAATTTCAGCTCACGAAAACTGAAAGCTTTCAGAGAGAAAAATAGGTCAGCTGCTAAAGGGTCTGTTGTAAAAACAACACTTGTCTTCTTAATAGCGTTATTGAAACCTAGAAAATAATGAGCAAGAGCCTTTAAAATTCTGAGGGAAAATAAAATTTAAGCTAGAATTCTGTATTTACCCAGTAACACTATCCATCAAATAGAGAAGTAACCTAAAGAAAATTATGGTTGATCAGCATCTCAACCCTCTTGCTTTGATTCCTTTTCGGGGAATAACAGAGACATAAATTATTTCTTTGAAATGAAGGAGTAAATAAAGAATTCTTATATGTGCAATCCAGGAAAGAGATTCTGACTCAAATAGATGCACAAAGAATTTTTAGGTTAATGTCAATGGGAAGGCACAGGATGATAGTTGTGTGATAGGCCTAGAGAGTAACTGGCCCAGGTTAAAAAAGTAGGATGTGCTACTGAAAGGTGTTTCATAGAGCTATGGGGATTTGCAGAAAAGACCCTTTTTTAAAAAAAAAAAAAGATGTTTGACTGGGTAAAGAAAATGTGGTATATATATACCATGGAATTATTATTCAGTCATAAAAATGAAATCCTGCCATTTGTAACATGGATCAACCTTGAGAGCACTATGTTAGATGCAGTAAGTCAGCAAATGGCAAATACTTTGTGATCTCACTTTTATGTGAAATTTTTGAAAAGTTGAATTCATACGAACAGTAGGTGGGTGTTTGCCACGGGCTTGGGGAGTGGGAGAAATGAGGAGGTACTGGTCAAATACACGAACTTCCAGTTATGAGAACATTAATTTCTGGGGAATCTAATGTATAGAATGATGATGGTAGTTAACAATAATGCATTATATACTTGAAAGTTACTCGAGGAGTAGATCTAATTGTTATCACCATACTGGTAACAAAAAGGTAAATGTTAAGTGAAGGATGTGTTACCTTATTGTGGTACTCATTTTGCAACATATTACATGTATCAAGTCACCACATTGTATCCTTTAAGCTTATACAATGTTTATGCTAATTATTTACCAATAAAGCTAGGAAAAAATTCCCAGAACATAAACAGGAGTATCCGTATTGAAAAGGCCTAACAAGTATTTATCACTTAATAGTGAAATTTCAGCTCACGAAAACTGAAAGCTTTCAGAGAAAAATAGGTCAGCTGCTAAAGGGTCTGTTGTAAAAACAACACTTGTCTTCTTAATAGCGTTATTGAAACCTAGAAAATAATGAGCAAGAGCCTTTAAAATTCTGAGGGAAAATAAAATTTAAGCTAGAATTCTGTATTTACCCAGTAACACTATCCATCAAATAGAGAAGTAACCTAAAGAAAATTATGGTTGATCAGCATCTCAACCCTCTTGCTTTGATTCCTTTTCGGGGAATAACAGAGACATAAATTATTTCTTTGAAATGAAGGAGTAAATAAAGAATTCTTATATGTGCAATCCAGGAAAGAGATTCTGACTCAAATAGATGCACAAAGAATTTTTAGGTTAATGTCAATGGGAAGGCACAGGATGATAGTTGTGTGATAGGCCTAGAGAGTAACTGGCCCAGGTTAATACAGGAGGGCAGTCAGGGATGTGCTACTGAAAGGTGTTTCATAGAGCTATGGGGGATTTGCAGAAAAGACCCTATAATTTAAATAAAACTGTATCTCTAGTACAAAAGCATAAAGTAGTAGAAGAAAGAAAAAAAAATTTTTAAGAGGTTTAAGAGGTTCGAGAGGTTCGAGACCACTGCTTTTTTTTTTTTAATTTTTGGCTTCTTATTGGTTCTTCATTTACTTATTTTCATCCATCTGAATTCTTTGGCCTGTGTGAACCTCCCATCACAGTGGCCTCTCTGGTTGCAGAGCACTGGCTCTGGGCGCATGCGCTCCAGAGCTCTGGCTCGTAATTGGACACACCGGTCCAGCTGCTCTGCAGCATATGGGATCTTCCTGTGCCAGGGATTGAACCGGTGCCCCGTGCACTGCAAGGCGGACTCTTTACCCATTGGATCACCAGGGAAACCCGAAAGAAGATTTAATTGAAGTATACTACTTGACTCAGCAGTGAACTATATGTAAAAGTTATAATACTATAATCATGTTTTAACCATATTGTAAGCTATTGGGAAGATAGATAAAGGGAAATGAATACAAACAAGTGTGAAAATCTTTAGCTACCATAAGAATAAATCTTAAATTTATTTAAATTTATAAAATCTACCAGTAGATAAATATTAAACTGGATTTTTAAAAAAGAACAGTTTAAATGTGACATTCTGAAATATTTGATAAATTCCAGGAAGAAAACACAGTAAAGACTGGAAATTACCTATCTCTGGGGATCATGATAGGGGTGACCAGAAGACTACTGAAGGCCTTTAAGGTTATTTAACTTTTAATTAATGAGTTTTTTTTTAAAGATTAGTGTTTATACTTTCATTTCTAAATTTCAATCATCTTATTAGATTACTTACTAAATCAAGCATCATTTCATTGGTGAATCCTGACCAGATATATGTGTTTTACATTTCCTTGTGAGACCCACAACACCCAATGCAATTCCCAGCAGGTATAGCAGACAGTTAATTATATTATTCAGTTGAATAGAATGCCTAAAGCTGCCCCTTTTCCTCCTCATAGGCACGGATGATAGTTGTGTGATAGGCCTAGAGTAACTGGCCCAGGTTAATACAGGAGGGCAGTCAGGGATGTGCTACTGAAAGGTGTTTCATAGAGCTATGGGGGATTTGCAGAAAAGACCCTATAATTTAAATAAAACTGTATCTCTAGTACAAAAGCATAAAGTAGTAGAAGAAAGAAAAAAAAATTTTTAAGAGGTTTAAGAGGTTCGAGAGGTTCGAGACCACTGCTTTTTATTTTTTGGCTTCTTATTGGTTCTTCATTTACTTATTTTCATCCATCTGAATTCTTTGGCCTGTGTGAACCTCCCATCACAGTGGCCTCTCTGGTTGCAGAGCACTGGCTCTGGGCGCATGCGCTCCAGAGCTCTGGCTCGTAATTGGACACACCGGTCCAGCTGCTCTGCAGCATATGGGATCTTCCTGTGCCAGGGATTGAACCGGTGCCCCGTGCACTGCAAGGCGGACTCTTTACCCATTGGATCACCAGGGAAACCCGAAAGAAGATTTAATTGAAGTATACTACTTGACTCAGCAGTGAACTATATGTAAAAGTTATAATACTATAATCATGTTTTAACCATATTGTAAGCTATTGGGAAGATAGATAAAGGGAAATGAATACAAACAAGTGTGAAAATCTTTAGCTACCATAAGAATAAATCTTAAATTTATTTAAATTTATAAAATCTACCAGTAGATAAATATTAAACTGGATTTTTAAAAAAGAACAGTTTAAATGTGACATTCTGAAATATTTGATAAATTCCAGGAAGAAAACACAGTAAAGACTGGAAATTACCTATCTCTGGGGATCATGATAGGGGTGACCAGAAGACTACTGAAGGCCTTTAAGGTTATTTAACTTTTAATTAATGAGTTTTTTTTTAAAGATTAGTGTTTATACTTTCATTTCTAAATTTCAATCATCTTATTAGATTACTTACTAAATCAAGCATCATTTCATTGGTGAATCCTGACCAGATATATGTGTTTTACATTTCCTTGTGAGACCCACAACACCCAATGCAATTCCCAGCAGGTATAGCAGACAGTTAATTATATTATTCAGTTGAATAGAATGCCTAAAGCTGCCCCTTTTCCTCCTCATATCGTTAGACTTTTGTGAACTAATATACCAGAGATTACAAAGAGCTAAAAAATGACTTCTCTGTGGGAAAAAATTGGGGGAGGCAACAGTGTATTTCTTTTTTTCTTTTTTTTTAAATTTCACTTGTTAACTCCTTTTTTTTTTTTTTTAAGATTTATTTATTTATTTATTTTGGGGTGGGTGGGGTGGGGAGGAAGGGGAGCAGGCGCGCTACTTCTATTGGTCTTTCATTTGTCTATTTTCATCCATCTTTGTTCTTTGGCCCATGTGGGCCTCCCATCGCAGTGGCCTCTGTTGTCACAGAGCACCGGCTCTGGGCGCATGCGCTCCAGAGCTCCGGCTCGGTAATTGGACACATAGGTCCAGCTGCTCCGCGGCACGTGGGATCCTCCCAGGCCAGGGATCGAACCAGCGCTCCTCGCACTGCAAGGCGGTGTCCTTACCCAGTGGACCACCAGGGAAACCCAACAGTGTATTTCTTAATTCATGTATATTTTGGATGTACATTGCTAAGCACTTAGAATACACAGATAATTAAGATAGGTACTTTATGCCCTGATAGAGCAAGATCTAGAGTTGGGTAACAAACATGGGAATACAATGCGTTAGAGCTCTCATACAGGTGATGGTGGTTCTGAAGAGGAAACTAGTAGCTGGCCAGCTGACATCTTCCTAACAGTAGGGGAAGTTTTTCCTTGTGGTGCCATGAAAGACATTCCAAAATACCAGTCCCAACACCATTCTCCAACCACCCATGGGTGTGCTTTCAGATTAGGTTGAAGAGTTCTCCCCAGATTTGATACCTCTTAAAGTCTAGAATGATGTCTATTATTGTCCATCGATGACCTACACTGAAATTCACTGTAAACTCCCATATATAGTTATAATTGAATATTAATTGCTATGAATTGGTAATCATTTTTGAGTTAGTCAGTAAATTTACTTGAGAAGAATGACTTTAGTTTAGCCCCTAAAAATAAAGTAAAACAATGGAAAGAGTTTTAGGCCAGTAACTTCCTTTCCATTGGGATATGGGTCAGTAAGCCTTATGTTTTTTTTCAAACCTAATTGCAGACAGTTAATTATATTATTCAGTTGAATAGAATGCCTAAAGCTGCCCTTTTCCTCCTCATATCGTTAGACTTTTGTGAACTAATATACCAGAGATTACAAAGAGCTAAAAATGACTTCTCTCTGGGAAAAAATTGGGGGAGGCAACAGTGTATTTCTTTTTTTCTTTTTTTTTAAATTTCACTTGTTAACGCCTTTTTTTTTTTTTTTAAGATTTATTTATTTATTTATTTTGGGGTGGGTGGGTGGGAGGAAGGGAGCAGGCGCCTACTTCTATTGGTCTTTCATTTATCTATTTTCATCCATATTTGTTCCTTGGCCCGTGTGGGCCTCCCATCGCAGTGGCCTCATGTTGTCTCAGAGCACAGGCTCTGAGTGCATGCGCTCCAGATCTCCGGCTCGGTAATTGGACACATAGGTCCAGCCGCTCCGCAGCACGTGGGATCCTCCCAGGCCAGGGATCGAACCGGTGCCCCTTGCACTGCAAGGCAGTGTCCATACCCACTGAACCACCAGGGAAACCCAACAGTGTATTTCTTAATTCATGTATATTTTGGATGTACATTGCTAAGCACTTAGAATACACAGATAATTAAGATAGGTACTTTATGCCCTGATAGAGCAAGATCTAGAGTTGGGTAACAAACATGGGAATACAATGCGTTAGAGCTCTCATACAGGTGATGGTGGTTCTGAAGAGGAAACTAGTAGCTGGCCAGCTGACATCTTCCTAACAGTAGGGGAAGTTTTTCCTTGTGGTGCCATGAAAGACATTCCAAAATACCAGTCCCAACACCATTCTCCAACCACCCATGGGTGTGCTTTCAGATTAGGTTGAAGAGTTCTCCCCAGATTTGATACCTCTTAAAGTCTAGAATGATGTCTATTATTGTCCACTGCGATGACTTACACTGAAATTCACTGTAAACTCCCATATATAGTTATAATTGAATATTAATTGCTATGAATTGGTAATCATTTTTGAGTTAGTCAGTAAATTTACTTGAGAAGAATGACTTTAGTTTAGCCCCTAAAAATAAAGTAAAACAATGGAAAGAGTTTTAGGCCAGTAACTTCCTTTCCATTGGGATATGGGTCAGTAAGCCATAGAAAGCTTGATGTTTTTTTTTGCAAACCTAATTGTTTCTTAAAGCTCTTTTTGGTGACCTGTTTTATATATGAGGTTTTTTTTTTTTGTACATAAGCATTCTGTGTGCTGATTTCCCCAGCTGGTGGAGACTTGTCTTAATTATGCTTAATATGTATCATGGGAACATGTATTCCCATGGATGAACATTAGTAGTCAGTAATAATTAGCTACTTTAGTTAATAATACACATGAATATTTAATAATTAACTACTATGGCCAGTGAGATGCACTTAATGTTTAATTATACTTCAGTTTTATTCATAGTTAAATGTGTCTGGTAAATGAATGAAGCGATTCTGATCAGCAGCTGTTCTCCTTATCCATGTGAGTGGAGCAGTTCACCGAAGTGTTGTCTTACAACCTCTAGGGGCCAGAAGGAAGCAGGATAGAAACTCTGATAACAAGGCCAGGGACTTGAAGAACAGTGAACCCACTATCCTTCCTGGCCAGGACTTACTTCTAAATGTGACTCACTTTTCTATAATAATTATATAGAAGAACACCAATGATAAGAAGAATGCTAATTGTCAATAACAGTGACCAACCATTTACAGTGTGTACTGTGCTTGGTTAATCTGCACAAAACACTGTGAGGTTCAGCACAAAATGTCATCCTCACTTTACAGATGAGGGAAGTGTGAGTCAAGATTTAAAACCAGGAGTTGTGACTCTTGCACTTAGGTCCCTAACTCTTGTGTCACGTTGCTTCCTGTGTTATGTCATTTGAACCTCACAGTCACCTTGAGAGGAGGACAGCAAAAGCTTTTATTTTTATAGTTGAGGGAAGTGTCCTTTGGAGAGAGGAAACAATTTGTTGGGAAGTTTAACAAGCGAGTGCATGTCGCTGGGATTGGAATCTGCTTCTTCTTTGAGTTTAGCCAGCAGCGAAGGAGCAGCATGGAGAGATGTTTGGGAAGGAGCCACTTGGGGTTCAGGGCTCCACCTTCTCCAGTGGAGAGCTTGAGAGATCTGTGTCACACAGTGCAGGACGTGCCAGTCTAGCGAAAATGAGGTTTTTTTTTTGTAAAAAAACATGAAGTTTTAGGCCAGTAACTTCCTTTCCATTGGGATATGGGTCAGTAAGCCATAGAAAGCTTGATGTTTTTGCAAACCTAATTGTTTCTTAAAGCTCTTTTTGGTGACCTGTTTTATATATGAGGTTTTTTTTTTTTGTACATAAGCATTCTGTGTGCTGATTTCCCCAGCTGGTGGAGACTTGTCTTAATTATGCTTAATATGTATCATGGGAACATGTATTCCCATGGATGAACATTAGTAGTCAGTAATAATTAGCTACTTTAGTTAATAATACACATGAATATTTAATAATTAACTACTATGGCCAGTGAGATGCACTTAATGTTTAATTATACTTCAGTTTTATTCATAGTTAAATGTGTCTGGTAAATGAATGAAGCGATTCTGATCAGCAGCTGTTCTCCTTATCCATGTGAGTGGAGCAGTTCACCGAAGTGTTGTCTTACAACCTCTAGGGGCCAGAAGGAAGCAGGATAGAAACTCTGATAACAAGGCCAGGGACTTGAAGAACAGTGAACCCACTATCCTTCCTGGCCAGGACTTACTTCTAAATGTGACTCACTTTTCTATAATAATTATATAGAAGAACACCAATGATAAGAAGAATGCTAATTGTCAATAACAGTGACCAACCATTTACAGTGTGTACTGTGCTTGGTTAATCTGCACAAAACACTGTGAGGTTCAGCACAAAATGTCATCCTCACTTTACAGATGAGGGAAGTGTGAGTCAAGATTTAAAACCAGGAGTTGTGACTCTTGCACTTAGGTCCCTAACTCTTGTGTCACGTTGCTTCCTGTGTTATGTCATTTGAACCTCACAGTCACCTTGAGAGGAGGACAGCAAAAGCTTTTATTTTTATAGTTGAGGGAAGTGTCCTTTGGAGAGAGGAAACAATTTGTTGGGAAGTTTAACAAGCGAGTGCATGTCGCTGGGATTGGAATCTGCTTCTTCTTTGAGTTTAGCCAGCAGCGAAGGAGCAGCATGGAGAGATGTTTGGGAAGGAGCCACTTGGGGTTCAGGGCTCCACCTTCTCCAGTGGAGAGCTTGAGAGATCTGTGTCACACAGTGCAGGACGTGACACAGTGTCTGGAGAGTGCAGTAGCAAAGCAGCACTCCAGTAGCAAGCACCCTCTTGTGACTTGGCTGGTACACTAAGCTAGAAAGGCCTGGGTTTGAATCTAGACTTTGCCACTTTCTTGCTGGGTGGAACCTTCAGCATCTCAGTTCCTTTCTTCTTACACTAAGCCTTAGTTGCCTCTGTCAAATACCAACGACGTTTATCTAACAGGGTTATCATAATTAAATGAGATCCTATATGTAAAATATGTACCAACATGCCTAGCATATAAAAGTTGCTTTAAAAAGTTAGTTTCCAGGCTTCCTTGGTGGTCTAGTAGGTAAAGACACCGCCTTGCAGTGCAAGGGACTCCGGTTCGATCCCTGGCCTGGGAAGATCCCATGTGCCATGGGGAGGCTGGACCAGTGTGTCCAATTATGAGCCAGCGCCCAAAGCTGGTGCTCTGCAGCGAAAGAGGCCACTGTGATGGGAGGCCCACACAGGCTGAAGGATAAAGATGGATGAAAATAAATAAATAAAAACCAATTAAAAAAAAGGCCAAAAAAATCTTTAAAAAAAAAAGTTAGTTTCCAGGCTTCCTTGGTGGTCTAGTAGGTAAAGACACCGCCTTGCAGTGCAAGGGACTCCGGTTCGATCCCTGGCCTGGGAAGATCCCATGTGCCATGGGGAGGCTGGACCAGTGTGTCCAATTATGAGCCAGCGCCCAAAGCTGGTGCTCTGCAGCGAAAGAGGCCACTGTGATGGGAGGCCCACACAGGCTGAAGGATAAAGATGGATGAAAATAAATAAATAAAAACCAATTAAAAAAAAGGCCAAAAAAATCTTTAAAAAAAAAAGTTAGTTTCCGGGGGCTTCCCTGGTGGTCCAGTGGGTAAAGAGTCCGCCTTGCAGGGCAAGGGGCACTTGATTTCCTGGCCCGGGAATATCCCACATGCTGTGGAGTGGCTGGACTGGTGTGTCCATTTATGAGCCAACACTCTGGAGCGCGTGTGCCCAGAGCTGGTGCTCTGCAACGAGAGAGGCCACTGCAGTGGGAGGCCCACATAGGCCAAAGAATTAAGATGGATGAAATCTGATTGATCTGGGAACATACATGTACAAAAATAAATAAATAAATAAATAAATAAATAAATAAATAAAAGACATATATTCTAAAAAAAAAAAAAAAAGATGGATGAAAATAAATATAAATAAAAGTGGCACGATGGGAGAAAAATTAAAAAAAAAAATGTTAGTTTCCTTCCCAACTGATTTGTTTTCTTTCTTTGCATAGCATTTATCTAGCCGGCAGAGCGTACAGCAAAGCACATCTCAGGTAAGCAACTTAACCAGGCCTTTTTTTCTCAATTCTTTCTTTTAAGTAATTATAAGAAGGGACAACCAGGAAATTACTGACTTCTTTTTTTTAATCACTGACTTCTTGATTGTGACCTGAGGAGCTCTGATCTCCAAGCAAACTTGGCTAGTCTCCAGTCCTCTGTGCAAATTTACACAAGCACAATTGAAACAAAGCAGACTGAGACACTAAAATGAATCAATCTGAGGAAATAAAAATGGTATTTAGAATAGTAACTATTACTCTCTAACAGTGTAAACCAAATGGGTCAGGATCATGACAGCATCTCCAAGAAATGACTTTGAAAATGGTTCTCTGGAGAATTTAGATATTTGTGGCCTGGTGGCGATTTTAAGTTCACTTGTAAGTTGAAATTACTGTTCTCTTATCTCCTACACTCTGTTTACTTTTCCCAACTGTGTAGTTGTCTACCTCAAGCCAGGCATATTGACATAACACCCACTACTAGCAAAGACAACACCTTTTTTTTCTTTTTCCCAAAGACAATACTTTTAATCTCGCCTTCTTTTAAATGATCCCCTTTGGCAGTATGAGGAGAGTTAGTCATTTCATTTTTATTTCATTTATGGTCAGTGTAATGAATAACTAAAATAGAAATCACTGTCTCTTCCCTTTCTCATTAGGTAGATACAATGCGCCCACGTCATGGGGAAAGTTGTCGGATACCAGTGCCACATCACTTCTTCCTCAGTCTGAAGAGTTTCACCTACAATACCATTGGCGAAGATACTGATGTCTTCTTCTCCTTATATGATATGAGAGAAGGCAAGCAGATCAGGTAAAAGTTATTAGAAGCTCTGATGAGGTTGAGAGTCTCTGTTTGCATGGTATGTCCTGGATCATGGATGTCTCTAGACTTCAGAGAAGATAGATGCACAGAGGAGGCAAAACAAGATAAAAGTAACCTCTTATTTAGATGAGAGTTTTCCTTCAAATCCCAGTGTTCCTTGAAGTCACATGTGGCCTCTTTTGTATCCTTGTGTATTTCCTCATGGAAGCTCAAATCTCAGTCTTGGCTATCACCAACTCGCATAGCATTTATCTAGCCGGCAGAGCGTACAGCAAAGCACATCTCAGGTAAGCAACTTAACCAGGCCTTTTTTTCTCAATTCTTTCTTTTAAGTAATTATAAGAAGGGACAACCAGGAAATTACTGACTTCTTTTTTTTAATCACTGACTTCTTGATTGTGACCTGAGGAGCTCTGATCTCCAAGCAAACTTGGCTAGTCTCCAGTCCTCTGTGCAAATTTACACAAGCACAATTGAAACAAAGCAGACTGAGACACTAAAATGAATCAATCTGAGGAAATAAAAATGGTATTTAGAATAGTAACTATTACTCTCTAACAGTGTAAACCAAATGGGTCAGGATCATGACAGCATCTCCAAGAAATGACTTTGAAAATGGTTCTCTGGAGAATTTAGATATTTGTGGCCTGGTGGCGATTTTAAGTTCACTTGTAAGTTGAAATTACTGTTCTCTTATCTCCTACACTCTGTTTACTTTTCCCAACTGTGTAGTTGTCTACCTCAAGCCAGGCATATTGACATAACACCCACTACTAGCAAAGACAACACCTTTTTTTTCTTTTTCCCAAAGACAATACTTTTAATCTCGCCTTCTTTTAAATGATCCCCTTTGGCAGTATGAGGAGAGTTAGTCATTTCATTTTTATTTCATTTATGGTCAGTGTAATGAATAACTAAAATAGAAATCACTGTCTCTTCCCTTTCTCATTAGGTAGATACAATGCGCCCACGTCATGGGGAAAGTTGTCGGATACCAGTGCCACATCACTTCTTCCTCAGTCTGAAGAGTTTCACCTACAATACCATTGGCGAAGATACTGATGTCTTCTTCTCCTTATATGATATGAGAGAAGGCAAGCAGATCAGGTAAAAGTTATTAGAAGCTCTGATGAGGTTGAGAGTCTCTGTTTGCATGGTATGTCCTGGATCATGGATGTCTCTAGACTTCAGAGAAGATAGATGCACAGAGGAGGCAAAACAAGATAAAAGTAACCTCTTATTTAGATGAGAGTTTTCCTTCAAATCCCAGTGTTCCTTGAAGTCACATGTGGCCTCTTTTGTATCCTTGTGTATTTCCTCATGGAAGCTCAAATCTCAGTCTTGGCTATCACCAACTCAGGGAAAGAAATAGATGTATTTATCTGTTCATTGCCAGAGAAAACCCATAAGAGAAACAGAACAAAGTAAATTCCAGCTCTTGAATACAGGGAACCCTAGGCTCTACTTTTCTTCTTTATGTGGGAGAGAGGGTTGACAAGAAAATAGGCTAATGTTGTCCTGTGTGAGGGCAGCCCCAAGCCCTCATTCTTAGCTCGGTTGTGCAAAAGGAAGAACATGTTCTGGGCAAAAAGGGAAAGTTGGCCTGGCTCCATCATTCCTCTTTGCCTTGCGTTGGAGGGGAAGCCACAGAAAGGGGCTGACATGCAGTAGACCGTGTGTCTTGGTAGAGCAGTGCAGCCCTTAAAGCACGAGCAACTGTGGCAGTGCGCTTTCCCTTGAAAGGTAGGGAGGAATCAAGGAGATACCAGGCTTCTCTTCCTTGAGAGCTCAGCAAGGCTCTGATGGGGTGAGAAGACCTTTGTGGGGAGCCCTGACTTTTCTCTGTGGTTATCTTCTAGATAGGCCAGAGAAAAAATAAAGAAATAAAATAAATCTTGGGATACTTTTATGTAGCTTGGGTGGTTATTGTTTGACTTAAGATTTGAAAACAACTGTTCTACTTTTTCTGTTGCATTGTATACCTGTGGGAAAGTTTTAAATGGAGGATATAACAGAGTATAAAAAAGCAGTTAATTTGTACATTCCGTGCTGCCTCTAATCTTGACCATCCTACTCAGCCCACCTCCTTGCAAAGTGCTGTGCTTCATTCTGACATGGGAGTAAAACGATACCCTCACTGATGAGCGCCTCTGGAGCCTTGTTCCCAATGGCTCCCAGTATGTGTCCCAGTAGATCCTGACTGCTCTTGTTTTTCCACTCGACCAGAGGTTTGTAAACTGTGTATTTACATTAGTATATGGAAGAATCCTTTCTTTCAAGCTAAATTTTTATAAAAATGTCCAATCAATGAAACAGAGAAAATAGAACTACTAATTGTTGGAAGGGAAAATAGCAGGACTCTCACAGTGTCCCTGCCCCTATCTAGTAAGTACCCTGTGGAACCACTAAAGTCCATGGGTCACAGTTTGAAACATGCAAAATAGCATACTATTTTGTCGTCTTTTCTCCAAGATCCCAGCACCACACACAGTACCTGTGCCCAGTACATTTGTATTGAATTTACTGCGCAGAGCCTCAGGCCCCATCAGGGCACCTCATTGCTCTGGTTTATGGTTCACGCTGCGTCATCAACCCATGCAGTTGTTTTCTCTTTGGGCTTAACTGTTTATAAGTTAGTCTCAAGAAACAACAAAGCGTTTTAAAAGAAGAAATGTAAAAAATATGTTTTAGAGTTCCTGGAAATGATTAGATCATTTAGATACCTACATATTAGAGAACTTTACCACCTTCCAATTCACATAATAAAACTATAAGCCTCTTAGTTGAAAACATGCGCTTTTTTAGTTTTTTTTTTTTTAATTTTTATTTTACTTTTTACTTTTACAGAGTTTTGTTGTTTACAGATATGTATGATCCCAGATTAGTCATATTTATATCCCCCCCAGCCCACCCCTCCAGACTGTCACACAACACCCCTGCAGGATCCTCTTTTACTTTTTTAGTTTTAAGAGTAAACTAATAAACCAAATTTTAGACCTAGGTTTGATTGGTAAATGCCCTTTCTTCTTTTCATTAGGATTATGTGTAGTGTGTAGGCTCTTAAAAATTTTAGGTAATTGAGCTGGTATTATCAGATATTATGCTTTCATTATGATTAGTTATCACATATTATTGATCACATATTATTTTTCTCAAAGCAGTTGTCAGAAGTTATAAAAGATTAGGGGGATGTATTACATCAGGTGCACTGCGAATGGATACAGAGAGATAGGATTAATTGTCTTCTTCCCAAGATAACTCCTTGAGTGAGTATTTTTTCCAATCAAATATTTATAGTCTAGTCTTCAATCAAATGGTGCTAGTCTAGTGTTCAGTAATGTCAGGACACTCTCCTCACTGTGCCAAAGAACACGCATCTGAGGGAGGGAGCAGACTAAAGACCAGCTATTCTTCTCCTCTCAGTCTCATTGCTGATTCCACCGTCAGACCTAAATGGACTGAAGTGAATGACAGATTACCAGCCCACATTGTGCGCTCTGATGAAATATATTGACTGATGAGTGTTGGATGGTCTGCTGGAGGGCAGACGCAGCAGCTGGCAAGGTCTCGGTAGCTCTGTGTTTTGTTTTATTTCATCATTCCAAACAGAATCATAAATATTTAGCCTTGAAATCTGAATCTCTAATTAAGACTTCTCCCCTGAGCTTCAGGTCCTCATTTCCTTTTTCCTACCAGACAAACGCCCTTGGGTGTCCTTCAGATAATCCAGCGACATTCCTAACCTGCATTCATTTTCTTTTCCTCACACAGATGTATTTCTATCTTAACTCAAGTGAAAGGTGTCTGATCAGAGATCCATGTCAGAAATTTAGGAATCCTCTTAGGCTCCTCTGTCTCTTAACTCCTTCCCTTCTCTGTTAATCGGTATATCCTGTTCACATCTGTCTCCCAGTGCCAATCAAGTCACTGTCCTCACTTTATCCTTGCTGTCACCCTAGATCATTCACATTTCTGCTCAATGTAGACTTCTCGAATCATCTTCTTCCCCTAAGTTATCGTCCACACCACTGCCATACTTCTTTATTAAAAATGCAAACTGTTCATGTCAGCTCCCACTTAGCCTTAAGAGCCCTTGTTACTTAACATGGCATAAAAGGCCCAGCATAATGTAATTCTGCCTATTTCTCTGAGCCTATTTCATGCATCCTGTTTTACTCCTGATGACTTATTTGGCTTTTCTAAACATGCTGCACTCTTTCACACCTCTCTACCTTTGTTGGTTTGGTAAACTCGTGTTCATTCGTTATAGCTCAACTTTATGAAATCTCCTTCATTCTGTTTATGAGTAGAATCAACCCTAGGGCTTCCTCGTGCTCATGATGTCATCCTGCACCTAACTTCCTCCCATTACTAGATATTGTATTGTAATTATACACACGTATATAGATTTCCCCCACTGGAATGGGAGCTTCCTTGTGTGTCTTTCGTATCACGTTCTCGCCAGTTTGCTAAGCGCAGAACTTTGGATTTTGGAGCATTAAATAGTTACTGAGTGAATGAATAAATGAATGAATAAGTCCATGTATCAAATAAGTATCAGCAAATCTCCTGTTTAGCAAGCATTTACTGAGGCTTTCTTGTTTGTGGGCCCCGGCAATACCAGATAGGAATTTCAAGGTTAAAAAAGAAATGTCTCTGCCACTCAGGAGGTCTGAACAAGACATTACTGAATTCCTAAAAGATGTAAAACATGTTATTTCTAATTTTATGTACCAAGCAAGATAAGTGGAAAGGTAAGATGGGCAGATGTCTTATTGATATGTGGAAAAGCTTTGTTTTAATTGGGATATAGTTGATTTACAATGTTGCATTAATTTCAGGTGTACAGAGAAGTTATTGTTATACATCTTTTGCAGAGTTTTGTTGTTTACAGCTATACATAATCCCAAATCACTCATAGGTATATCCCTGACCCCTCCTACCTGAGCTCCCCTCTATCTCCCACCCTGTCCTACCCCTCCAGGTTGTTGCATAGCCTCCATGTAGCGGCAAGACCTTAAGCACAGTAAGAAGCCAGGAGAAAACAAACAAAAAAACACCCTATTAAGATGGAAATTTTAATAGAAGCTTTTAAGCTGAAAAAAAAAAAAAGAGAAGTCCTATCTAAATCTTGGCTGTTTGACATGTTTTTCTAATTAATTACATTTCAGACTTCGATTTATATTTAAGATTAAATTGTATGGTCTGGAAAAGAAATACAGTCAGCTTCACAGTGATATACTGGGAGGGATGGCTTTCAGTGTCATGGTAAACTAGATAAATTGTCACCAGAGTTTTTATTTCAACATTTGTAGAACTATTTTTTAAAAGGAAAAGGAGTCAGGGAAGAAAAGGGTCACTGAGAGGCTAAGAAGACCTCAAGGGTTCTTGGAGAAAATGCGGGTAGTTGAAAAAGAGTGGGCAGGGTCCAGATAAGGTACTAAGTCATTTGTTCAACAGATACTTATTAACCATCTGCTGAGTATTGGTTTAGATGCTAGGAATACTGGGATGGGCAGGAGAGATCTGCTCATCTTCCTGGAGCTTATGATTTAGTAGAGAGACTTGACTCTCTCTACTAGAGAGACTATTGAACACAGGAATAAGTACAGAGTTTAAAAATTGTCACAAGTGCTATAAAGGAAAATCATGCAAGATGCTGTGAAACCTCATGTAGACTGGAGTGCAGGGAAGGAAGCTCATATGACATCCAAACTAGGCTTAAAATATGAGTAAGGAAGAAAGAGTGGATAATGTGATCTAGTTAGAATAAGATCTAGATGCAGGGAAGAATTTCGTACATTCAGAGGACTGAGGGACAGTCATCACTGAGCAAATTCAGTGAGTAAGGAAAGGAAAGGACATCATAAGGAAAGATAGTCAGGAACGGGATAATTCAGGGCCTTATGGCCATAGAAGGAATTTGGATTTTATTGTAAATAAAAGATACTTAAGGGCTTCCCTGGTGGTCCAGTGGGTAAGGACACTGCCTTGCAGTGCAAGAGGTGCCGGTTCTATCCCTGGCCTGGGAAGATCCCACGTGCCGCGAAGCAGCTGGACCGATGTGTCCAATTACCGAGCTGGAGCTCTGGAACGCATTGCCCCAGAGCCGGTGCTTTGCGACGAGACAGGCCACTGTGATGGGAGGCCCACAAGAGCCGGAGAACAAAGACAGATGAAAATGGACAAATGAAAGACCAATGGAGGTGGCCCGCCCGTCCCCCTCCCTCACCACCCCACCCCCCAAAAAATAAATAAATAAAATAAATGTTTTTTTAAAAAAGAAAAGAAAGTCTGTGGGCGGGGGGGGGGGGGGGGGGGAAAGTTACTTAAGCATAAAAAGTAGCAAAAGCTTGAGTCAGAAATAATAAAAATGTGAATGCATGTACACAGGAAATTGGCAGAGGCTGTTAGAGCTAAGAAAAAGTTTATGTTGACAGTAAGCTCCAGGTTTTGAATCTTATTTCTTTACCGTTCTTTGCTCATACTGTCCCTCAGTTCTCTGAATGTACGAAATTCTTCCCTGCATCTAGATCTTATTCTAACTAGATCACATTATCCACTCTTTCTTCCTTACTCATATTTTAAGCCTAGTTTGGATGCCATATGAGCTTCCTTCCCTGCACTCCAGTCTACATGAGGTTTCACAGCATCTTGCAAAGCTTCTTGAACAAAGAAAGAGCTCACTAAATGATCAAGAAACAAGTGCTAGATTTTAGATTAAATACATCAAAGATAAGCCTTGAAAACCCTGTAGACTAATTTAGACTTGCTACATCAGACAACCATTCTAAATCCTTGAGCAGGGGACTGCCATGTCCCCTGACATAAAGGTGGTGATTTGGGCTTATCCCAGTGACATTGTAGAGGTTAAACTGAAAAATGAATGAGATGGGTTAGAAGCTGTTGTAGATACGAGTTGGTAAGGCCTCAGGATAAGAGGACTAATAGTAAGATTAGAGAAGAAAGAGCATCTTGCTGTGTAAGATCTGGTCCCAGCCTCATCACCTCTATAATTTAATTTCCTATCGTTCCTCCTTTGCTGTCTCTACTTTACAACGACCTCCTTGCTGTGCCCTAAAAACACAGTACATATTTCTGCCTTAAGACCTGCACTGACAATTTTCTGGATAGTCTCATGGTTCTTGCATCCTGATTTTCTTTAGATTTTTACTCAAATGTTACCCTCTCAAGCTTTTCCCAGCCACCCTATCTAGAATTGCAATCATTACCATCATCTCCCACATACACATGTATACTCTCAATCCCTTCATTGCTTTTCTCAAGCGTTTATTACCATCTAGTATACTGAATAGTTTATCTATTTATCATTTTTATTGTCTATGTCTTATCTCTAGGCTGTAAGCACCATGAGAGCAGAGGGTTTTTCTCCCTTTTTAAATTGAAGTGTAGTTAATTTACAGAATTTAGTTTCAAGTGTACAGCAAAGTGATTCAGTTAAACACACACACACATATATATCTATATATACACAGACATGCATTCTTTTTCAGATTCTTTTCCATTGTAGGTTATTACAAGATACTGAACATAGTTCCTGTGCTATATAGTATATTACTTCTATTTACTATTTTATATGAGAACAGAGATTTTTAAATCTTGCTCATGAGGAGATCCTTTGAACCCAGGAGAATATTGGTATTTGGTAAGTACTCAATACTTATTGATGAATGAAGGGTCAGCAGCAAACTTAGCTATTTCTCTTATCTCTTTTCTTTCTCTCTCTCTCTTTTTTTTTTTTTTGGCCACTTCTATTGGTCTTTCATTATCTGTTTTCATCCATCTTTGTTCTTTGACCTGTGTGGGCCTCCCATCACATTGGCTTCTCTTGCTGCAGAGCACTGGCTCTGGGCGCATGTGCTCCAGAGCTCTGGCTCAGTAGTTAGACACATTGGTCCAGCCGCTCCGCAGCACGTGGGATCTTCCCAGGCCAGGGATCGAACCAGCGCCCCTTGCACTGCAAGGCTGTGTCCTTCCTTACCCATTGGACCACCAGGGAAGCCCCTTCTTTCTCTTTTTAAAATATATAACTCAGTGCATTTTGACCTTGGAGGCAAGGAGAGTAGTACTATAATTTTTGAAATGTGAAAAAAATGACAAGTTTGGTTTGGGCTCTGTTAAGTTTGAAGTGATAGCCATGCTACTGTGCCCATCAGTTTTGCTGAGCATCTCCTCTATGTTTACACTCCAGTTATCAACAAGCCAGGGCTTCCCTGGTGGTCCGGTGGGTAAGGACACCACCTTGCAGTGCAAGGGGCACCTCTTTGATCACTGACCTGGGAGGATCCCACGTGCTGCAGAGCTGGACCGATGTGTCCAACTACCCAGCCAGAGCTCTGGAGCACATGTGCCCAGAGCCGGTGCTCTGCGATGAGAGAGGCCACTATGAAGGGAGGCCCACACATGCCAAAAAAATAAACATGGATGAAAATAAATAAATGAAAAAGCAATAAAAGAGATCAAAATTTGAAAAAAAAAAAAAAAGCCAGGTCATTGGCAGATCCTCAGTCCCCAAATGAAAAATAAATGAATTACATTTTCAGTTTAGGATGCTAGAAAAAGAAAAGGTAAATGTAAAGGAAGTAGAAGAAAAAAATAATAATAAAATGTAAAGAAATAAACAATAGATACAGTGTAAACTAACACAACATCATGCATCAGCTGTACACCCATAAATACTGAAATAAAAAAGAAAGAAGCAATAGAGAGGATCAATCAAATAAAGCTCATTCTCTGGAAAAAGAAACTTTAAAAAAGTAGACATACTAGTAGCAAGAGTAATCAAGAAAAAAGATAAGTAAAATATTAAAAATTACATGTGACATGTTTTTTGATTGAGGTATGATTCATCTAACATAAAGCTAACCATTTTAAAGTGAACTGTTGAGTGGCATTTTCTACATTCACAGTGTTATTCAACCACCACCCCTGTCTAGATCCAAAACATTATCATCACCCCAGGTGGAAGCTAGGACCCTAATAAACCATTGTTCCTCATTCTCCTCCCCACCCCACCCCTGCCTCCATCCCCTGGCAGCTGCCAGTCTTTGTTTCATCTCTGTGGATTTATCTGTTCTAGATATTTCATGTAAATGGGGTCATATAACCATTTGTATGACCTTTTGCATCTGAACTGTTTCACTTATCACAATGTTTTTAGAATGTATTCATGTTGTAGCATGTATCAGTACTTCATTTCTTTATATGGTTGAGTAATATTTCATTGTAATGGACATGCCACAATCTGTTTTTCTATCCGTTCATTGGTAGACAGTTGTGCTGTTTCCACCTTTTGGCTATAGTGAACAGGGCTACTAGGAGTGTGATTGTATGGAGTATACTTGTTTGAGTGCCTATTGTCTTTTCTGTTAGGCATATATCACCTCTTTGATCACTGACCTGGGAGGATCCCACGTGCTGCAGAGCTGGACCGATGTGTCCAACTACCCAGCCAGAGCTCTGGAGCACATGTGCCCAGAGCCGGTGCTCTGCGATGAGAGAGGCCACTATGAAGGGAGGCCCACACATGCCAAAAAAATAAACATGGATGAAAATAAATAAATGAAAAAGCAATAAAAGAGATCAAAATTTGAAAAAAAAAAAAAAAGCCAGGTCATTGGCAGATCCTCAGTCCCCAAATGAAAAATAAATGAATTACATTTTCAGTTTAGGATGCTAGAAAAAGAAAAGGTAAATGTAAAGGAAGTAGAAGAAAAAAATAATAATAAAATGTAAAGAAATAAACAATAGATACAGTGTAAACTAACACAACATCATGCATCAGCTGTACACCCATAAATACTGAAATAAAAAAGAAAGAAGCAATAGAGAGGATCAATCAAATAAAGCTCATTCTCTGGAAAAAGAAACTTTAAAAAAGTAGACATACTAGTAGCAAGAGTAATCAAGAAAAAAGATAAGTAAAATATTAAAAATTACATGTGACATGTTTTTTGATTGAGGTATGATTCATCTAACATAAAGCTAACCATTTTAAAGTGAACTGTTGAGTGGCATTTTCTACATTCACAGTGTTATTCAACCACCACCCCTGTCTAGATCCAAAACATTATCATCACCCCAGGTGGAAGCTAGGACCCTAATAAACCATTGTTCCTCATTCTCCTCCCCACCCCACCCCTGCCTCCATCCCCTGGCAGCTGCC
The DNA here is from genome assembly GCA_022376925.1 of Tragulus kanchil. Classification (NCBI taxonomy): domain Eukaryota; kingdom Metazoa; phylum Chordata; class Mammalia; order Artiodactyla; family Tragulidae; genus Tragulus; species Tragulus kanchil. The sequence goes on along the minus strand of JAIOJX010000030.1, from coordinate 214,338,808 downwards.
AGTCTTTGTTTCATCTCTGTGGATTTATCTGTTCTAGATATTTCATGTAAATGGGGTCATATAACCATTTGTATGACCTTTTGCATCTGAACTGTTTCACTTATCACAATGTTTTTAGAATGTATTCATGTTGTAGCATGTATCAGTACTTCATTTCTTTATATGGTTGAGTAATATTTCATTGTAATGGACATGCCACAATCTGTTTTTCTATCCGTTCATTGGTAGACAGTTGTGCTGTTTCCACCTTTTGGCTATAGTGAACAGGGCTACTAGGAGTGTGATTGTATGGAGTATACTTGTTTGAGTGCCTATTGTCTTTTCTGTTAGGCATATATATAGGAGTGGAGCTGCTAAATTATATAGTAACTTCATGTTTAACTTGAGTAACTGCCAAACTGTTTTCTGCAGCAGCTGAACCATTATACATTCCTGCCAGCAGTGTGTGAGGGGTGTAGTTGATGCAAATCCTCATCAGTGCTTGCTGTTTCCTGGGGTTTTCCTCCACTATTGATTTGCATTTGCATTTCCATGATGACTAATTGAGCATCTTTTCGTGTGTTTGTTGACCATTTGTCAACAAACAATTGCTTCCTTGGAAAAATGTGTAGTCAGGTCTTTTGCCCATTTTTTTTATTACTAATTTTTTTTTAAATTGAAGGCAATAGCTTTACAGAGTCTTGTTGCTTAGTGCCAAACATCAACATGAATCAGCCAGAGGTATGCATATGTTCTCTCTCTCTTGAACTTCCCTCCCATCTCCCTCCCCATCCCACCCCTCTAGGTTGTTACAGAGCCCCTGTTTGAGTTCCCTTAGTCTTACGTCAGATTCCCATTGGTTATCTATTTTTTGTATGGTAATGTACTTTTTGTTGAGTTGTAAAAGGTCTTTATATTTCCTAGATGCTAAAGCCTTATCAGAGGCGTAGTCACGTTTGCTCTTTTGCAACCCCATGAACTGTAGCCCACCAGGCTCTTCTATCCATGGCATTCTCCTAGCATGCATACTGGATTGGATAGCCATTCCCTTCTTCGGGGAATTTTCCTGACACAGGGAATTGAAAGCAGGTCTTCTGCATTGCAGGTGAATTTTTTAGCATCTGAACTACCAGGGAAGCCTGTTAGAGATATGGATTGCCAATATTTTTTCCCTTCCTGTAGGTTGTCTTTTGCACTTTTTTTTTTTTTTAATTACTTAACCCCTTTATTCTTTTTTTTTTTTTATTCTTTATTTTAAAGGTTTTACAGAGTTTTGTTGTTCACATACATGTATGTTCCCAGATCAGTCATATGCATATCCATGGTCCCCACCCACCCAGATCCCCCCATCCCACCCCTCCAGACCTTTGCCCCAAGCCATTGTAAGCACTCCTATTCCCTTAGCACTGTGACACTAGCTATCTTTTCCACACATAACACTATAGGTTTCCTTGTTACTTCCTCCATGCTTCCCCCTCCCTATTTATTCGCCACGATGTCCCTATGTCTATGCTCTGTCTTTTTTTTTTTTTTTTCATGAGTTCCCTGTGTGTGATATCAAGACCGTCCTACTAGATTCCATATATGTGTGTTAGTATACTGTATTTGTCTTTCTCTTTTTGACTTACTTCACTTGTTATGATAGGTTCTAGAGCCAGCCACTTCACTAGGATTGAGTCTTCTGCATTTCTTTTAACAGCTGAGTAGTATTCCATTGTATATATGTACCAGAGCTTCTGGATCCATTCATTAGTCGATGGACATCTAGGTTGCTTCCATGTTTTGGCTATTGTATAGAGAGCTGCTAAAATTGTGAAATTTTCATTTTTATTACTAATTTTTTTTTAAATTGAAGGCAATAGCTTTACAGAGTCTTGTTGCTTAGTGCCAAACATCAACATGAATCAGCCAGAGGTATGCATATGTTCTCTCTCTCTTGAACTTCCCTCCCATCTCCCTCCCCATCCCACCCCTCTAGGTTGTTACAGAGCCCCTGTTTGAGTTCCCTTAGTCTTACGTCAGATTCCCATTGGTTATCTATTTTTTGTATGGTAATGTACTTTTTGTTGAGTTGTAAAAGGTCTTTATATTTCCTAGATGCTAAAGCCTTATCAGAGGCGTAGTCACGTTTGCTCTTTTGCAACCCCATGAACTGTAGCCCACCAGGCTCTTCTATCCATGGCATTCTCCTAGCATGCATACTGGATTGGATAGCCATTCCCTTCTTCGGGGAATTTTCCTGACACAGGGAATTGAAAGCAGGTCTTCTGCATTGCAGGTGAATTTTTTAGCATCTGAACTACCAGGGAAGCCTGTTAGAGATATGGATTGCCAATATTTTTTCCCTTCCTGTAGGTTGTCTTTTGCACTTTTTTATTTAATTACTTAACCCCTTTATTCTTTTTTTTTTTATTCTTTATTTTAAAGGTTTTACAGAGTTTTGTTGTTCACATACATGTATGTTCCCAGATCAGTCATATGCATATCCATGGTCCCCACCCACCCAGATCCCCCCATCCCACCCCTCCAGACCTTTGCCCCAAGCCATTGTAAGCACTCCTATTCCCTTAGCACTGTGACACTAGCTATCTTTTCCACACATAACACTATAGGTTTCCTTGTTACTTCCTCCATGCTTCCCCCTCCCTATTTATTCGCCACGATGTCCCTATGTCTATGCTCTGTTTTTTTTTTTTTTTTTTCATGAGTTCCCTGTGTGTGATATCAAGACCGTCCTACTAGATTCCATATATGTGTGTTAGTATACTGTATTTGTCTTTCTCTTTTTGACTTACTTCACTTGTTATGATAGGTTCTAGAGCCAGCCACTTCACTAGGATTGAGTCTTCTGCATTTCTTTTAACAGCTGAGTAGTATTCCATTGTATATATGTACCAGAGCTTCTGGATCCATTCATTAGTCGATGGACATCTAGGTTGCTTCCATGTTTTGGCTATTGTATAGAGAGCTGCAATGAACATTGGGGTACAGGTGCTTCTTTCAGTTTTGATTTCATCAGGATATAAGCCTAATAGTGGGATTGCTGGGTCATAGGGTGCTTCTATTTTTAGTTTTTTAAGAAATCTCCAGACTGTCTTCCATAGAGGCTGTATCAATTTACATTCCCACCAGCAATGCAAGAGGGTTCCCTTTTCTCCGCAGCCTCTCCAGCATTTATTGTCTGTCGATTTGTGGATGATGGCCATTCTGACGGGTGTGAGGTGATATCTCATTGTAGTTTTAATTTGCATTTCTCTAATAATAAGCGAGGTTGAGCATCGTTTCATGTGCTTTTGGGCCATCTGTATGTCCTCTTTGGAGAGGCGTCTCTTTAGGTCTTTTTCCCATTTTTTGATTGGGTTGTTCGTTTTCCCTGTGCTGAGTTGTCTGAGTTGCTTGTAGATTTGCACTTTCTTGATAATGTTGACGCACAACACATTTTAATTTTAATGAAGCCCACTGAATCTATTTTTTCTTCTGTTGCTTGTAATTTTGGTATCACAGAACACATTTTTTAAATTGTGTGCCTATACTGTGACCAATCTGATACCAATAAACTTGTGCTTATATGTCTAAGAATGTTAATTTTGTAATAGCAAAATGTTCGTAAGAAGAAAGATAACTAGATAATTAATAGTGTTACTTTTGAAAAGATTGAGGCAAAAAGAAATGACAGAATGAGTGAATTAGTTTTCTGTTGTTTCATAACAAATTACAACAAATTTAATGGACTTTAAAATTTCCCATTCTTTAGTTCATAGTTCTGTAGATTAGAAGGAATTACTGGGTTCTTTTTTTTTTTTTTTTTTTGTAATTTTGGCCTCTTTCATTGATTTTTTATTTATTTATTTTCATCCATCTTTATTCTTTGACATGTGTGGGCCTCCCATTGCAGTGGCCTCTCTCGTTGCAGAGCGCTGACTTGTTATTGGACACACCAGTCTAGCAGCTCTGCAGCACGTGGGATCTTTCCAGGCCAGGGATCGAACTGGTGCCCAATTACTGGGTTCTTTGTTCACGATATTACAAGACTGAAAAAGTATTAGCTGGGTTGTGTTGTAATCTAAAAGCTGTAGAGGAGAATTTGCTTACAAGTTTATTGGTTGTTGTTGGCAAGGTTCAGTCCTTGCTGATTGTCGACTAGGAACTGCCATTAGCTCTGAAGGCCACCAGCGTTTCTTGCTCTGTAAAACCCTCTGTCTTCAGGTTAGCAAACATGCAGTGAGTCTTTTCTGTCCTGAGAATCTCTTACTTCTTTTCTGTGGGAGAAAATTCCATGCTTTTAAAAGACTTGTGGAATTAGGTCAGGTTTACCCACAAATCTCTCTATTATGTGGTTAGCTATGTCATATAAAATAATCTAATCATGAGATTAAAAGTTGCCATACTTAAATTCCCAGGTATTAATGGGGGAAAGTTTAGGGGACCACTTTAGAGTTCTGCCTACAACAGAGACTGCATGTGTGCATGCAGAGTCACAGTCATGTCTGACTCTTTGCCATCCTTTGGATTATAGCCTGGCAGGCTCCTCTGTCCATGGGATTTTCCAGGCAAGAGTACTGGAATGGGTTGTCATGCCTTCCTTCAGGGCATCTTCCCAATCCAGGGATCAAATCTGAGTCTTCTATGTCTCCTGCATCACAGGCAGATTCTTTATCCTCTGAGCCATCAGGAAGAGAAAATAACAGATTTACAACTGTGTGTACAATATGACTTGACTTTGTGGGGAAAAACCACATACATCTATATGCATAATATATTATACATTTTTAAAAAGGCTAAAATTTTTCAAAATCATCCTTGAACTGATAGATACTTGATGTTTTGGTAGTAGTTCTTTATTTTTCATAATTTTTAAAAAATGAATGCATTTTATTTATTTATTTTTGGCTATTCTGTGTTTTCACTGCTGCTGCAGGCTCTTCTCTAGCTGCAGGAAACAGGGGTCACTCTCTAGTTGAGGTGAGCAGGCTTCTTGTTGTGGTGACTTCTCTTGTGGAACTTGCACTCTAGGGCACACGGACTTCAATAGTTGCGGCACATGGGCTCCGTAGTTGTGGATCCGAGGCTCTAGAGCACAGGCACAATAGTTGTCGCTCACGGGCTTAATTGCCCCGCAGCATGCAGGATCCTCCTGGATCAGGGATCGAACCGATGTCTCCTGCATTGGTAGGCGAACTCTTTATCACTGAGCTACCAGGGAAGCCCCAGTAATTCTTTCTTAAGTAGCTGGCAATACTCTTAAGGGAAAGACAGTTATAAAAAATTATAGGAAATACTGGGTTTTCTGTATGAGGAGAAAAATATGAAAAAATTTTCTCACCTCTTCTCCCCTTCTTCAAGCCTTCTGGCTTGGCGGTTCAGAATAAAAATTAGCTTGCTTTTGAGTGATAATGGTTTAAGAAAAAGACAAAGCTTATGAAGGCTGGAGTTTTAAATGTGCTTAATATTTTTTCTCTAATATAATGGATCTTACTTAAATTCCCAGGTATTAATGGGGAAAGTTTGGACCACTTTAGAGTTCTGCCTACAACAGAGACTGCATGTGTGCATGCAGAGTCACAGTCATGTCTGACTCTTTGCCATCCTTTGGATTATAGCCTGGCAGGCTCCTCTGTCCATGGGATTTTCCAGGCAAGAGTACTGGAATGGGTTGTCATGCCTTCCTTCAGGGCATCTTCCCAATCCAGGGATCAAATCTGAGTCTTCTATGTCTCCTGCATCACAGGCAGATTCTTTATCCTCTGAGCCATCAGGGAAGAGAAAATAACAGATTTACAACTGTGTGTACAATATGACTTGACTTTGTGGGGAAAAACCACATACATCTATATGCATAATATATTATACATTTTTAAAAAGGCTAAAATTTTTCAAAATCATCCTTGAACTGATAGATACTTGATGTTTTGGTAGTAGTTCTTTATTTTTCATAATTTTTAAAAAATGAATGCATTTTATTTATTTATTTTTGGCTATTCTGTGTTTTCACTGCTGCTGCAGGCTCTTCTCTAGCTGCAGGAAACAGGGGTCACTCTCTAGTTGAGGTGAGCAGGCTTCTTGTTGTGGTGACTTCTCTTGTGGAACTTGCACTCTAGGGCACACGGACTTCAATAGTTGCGGCACATGGGCTCCGTAGTTGTGGATCCGAGGCTCTAGAGCACAGGCACAATAGTTGTCGCTCACGGGCTTAATTGCCCCGCAGCATGCAGGATCCTCCTGGATCAGGGATCGAACCGATGTCTCCTGCATTGGTAGGCGAACTCTTTATCACTGAGCTACCAGGGAAGCCCCAGTAATTCTTTCTTAAGTAGCTGGCAATACTCTTAAGGGAAAGACAGTTATAAAAAATTATAGGAAATACTGGGTTTTCTGTATGAGGAGAAAAATATGAAAAAATTTTCTCACCTCTTCTCCCCTTCTTCAAGCCTTCTGGCTTGGCGGTTCAGAATAAAAATTAGCTTGCTTTTGAGTGATAATGGTTTAAGAAAAAGACAAAGCTTATGAAGGCTGGAGTTTTAAATGTCCTTAATATTTTTTCCCTAATACAATGGATCCTACTTCAACAAGAAACTCATTGCCTTTGTTAAAAATTTTTTTCAATTAAAAAAAGAAAAGAGAAAATATTTTTCTGTATACACGTATGACTCAATGTTATCTTAATGTATTTAATAATTACCACCTAATTACCTCCTTGAAATAGTGTAAAGAGTTTCTTTTAGAATAGAATTTGTGTTTTGATCTTTATCTGCGTTTTAATGGTTATCTTTTATGTTAGTTTTTTTATTCACAGGAGTGTTACTGTATAGCTGACTTACTTTCTCTAAGCCACTGGTGTGCCTCTTAATATGCCTGATTCTCTTGCTGGCTCTCAAGTTTAGCAGAGCTCTCCAAAACCTCTGGGTACTTGTAACTGATTTCATAACTCAATTGGCTTTCCCTAAGGTGTCTTCAATATGCCAGGCTTTCCTCCTAGACCTTGGGAATACACAGTTGCCCTCAGAAACCTAACCTCCCTTGATTATCATGTGAAAGCACTTATGTTAACCATCTTTTCATGGATGCTGTGCAAAGCAAGCTAAAAAAGCTCATTTATTATTCTCCTGGAATTGGCTTAGCATTCAGAACACCCTTGCATACAAGGAACTTTTTCTTAAAAATCAGCCGCTTCTGTAATTACAATAGAGAGCTCTGCCTGAGAGCCAAGTTTTCTACCCCAAAGAGAAGAAATCTCAGGTAACCCAAGAGAGAAATTTTTGTTGAAAATGATGGCTGAGGACTTTGTTAATTAAATCAAACAGTTTTTCTTTTCTCTGCAGAAGAGGTCATATCTTACAGTGCAGAGCTCATCTGCAGGAGCTCGGCTAGCCAGTGCGGGGCCTTCATGTCCTTCCACTCAGGGCCACATGGTATGGTCTGACCTATCCTAACTGGGTCTGGGACATAGACTCCAGCTCACTGTCCAACATTCCCCCAAGGATTTTCTATCAGCCCCAACAGGAATAAGTGGAGCTCATACCCTGGGTCTGGTGACAGTCAACTTCACTTTCTTTTCCTACCCCGCTCTCATTGTCAATATGCTTGCTTTTGATAAGAAAAGACAAAGCTTATGAAGGCTGGAGTTTTAAATGTCCTTAATATTTTTTCCCTAATACAATGGATCCTACTTCAGCAAGAAACTCCTTGCCTTTGTTAAAAATGTTTTTCAATTTAAAAAAGAAAAGAGAAAATATTTTTCTGTATACACGTATGACTCAATGTTATCTTAATGTATTTAATAATTACCACCTAATTACCTCCTTGAAATAGTGTAAAGAGTTTCTTTTAGAATAGAATTTGTGTTTTGATCTTTATCTGCGTTTTAATGGTTATCTTTTATGTTAGTTTTTTTATTCACAGGAGTGTTACTGTATAGCTGACTTACTTTCTCTAAGCCACTGGTGTGCCTCTTAATATGCCTGATTCTCTTGCTGGCTCTCAAGTTTAGCAGAGCTCTCCAAAACCTCTGGGTACTTGTAACTGATTTCATAACTCAATTGGCTTTCCCTAAGGTGTCTTCAATATGCCAGGCTTTCCTCCTAGACCTTGGGAATACACAGTTGCCCTCAGAAACCTAACCTCCCTTGATTATCATGTGAAAGCACTTATGTTAACCATCTTTTCATGGATGCTGTGCAAAGCAAGCTAAAAAAGCTCATTTATTATTCTCCTGGAATTGGCTTAGCATTCAGAACACCCTTGCATACAAGGAACTTTTTCTTAAAAATCAGCCGCTTCTGTAATTACAATAGAGAGCTCTGCCTGAGAGCCAAGTTTTCTACCCCAAAGAGAAGAAATCTCAGGTAACCCAAGAGAGAAATTTTTGTTGAAAATGATGGCTGAGGACTTTGTTAATTAAATCAAACAGTTTTTCTTTTCTCTGCAGAAGAGGTCATATCTTACAGTGCAGAGCTCATCTGCAGGAGCTCGGCTAGCCAGTGCGGGGCCTTCATGTCCTTCCACTCAGGGCCACATGGTATGGTCTGACCTATCCTAACTGGGTCTGGGACATAGACTCCAGCTCACTGTCCAACATTCCCCCAAGGATTTTCTATCAGCCCCAACAGGAATAAGTGGAGCTCATACCCTGGGTCTGGTGACAGTCAACTTCACTTTCTTTTCCTACCCCGCTCTCATTGTCAATATGCATATCTTCCCTGGAAATTACAAATATCTAGAGAAACTAAAAATTAGTTCACTCTCACACAAAAAAAGGCAGGATCCTGTGTCCTGTGGATGGAGAAGCCAATGCATAACTATTCAAGTGAAATACTGTATAATCTATCATCTTATAAGTTTTATCTTCTATCTTTCTAGCACTAAACTGAAAATATGGACAGAATGAATGCAAATATAGTTTGAAGCTAAATGTTTTTCATTTCAGTGTCCAGGCTGATTCAGCATGCTTTTATATACATAACCAAGGCAATATATCTTGCTGTGAACTATTATAGTGAAAATCTACTTAGAGATAGACAAGGTGAAACTTTCATTTTATATATGTACTTTGATCTGTGGTTAAACGTGTGTTTCTTTCTTCTAAGAATAAGGTGAGAAATTGTTCTCCTATGTGTGCCATCTTTTCATTATGTTCTGAGTCTAAATATCAGGCTGGAAAAATTTCAGAACTGAAAAATATAATATCTATATTAAGAATATCTGGAGGCTTCCCTGGTGGTCCAGTGGGTAAGGACACTGCCTTGCAGTGCAAGGGGCGCTGGTTCGATCCCTGGCCTGGGAAGATCCCACGTGCTGTGGAGCGGCTGGACCACTGTGTCCAACTACCAAGCTGGAGCTCTGGAGCGCATGCGCCCAGAGCCAGCGCTCTGCAGTGAGAGAGGCCACTGCGATGGGAGGCTCACACAGGCCAAAGAACAAAAATAAATAAATAAAATATCAATATAAGTGGCCAAAAAAAAGAAAAAAAGAATATCTGGAATAGAAATATCCCCTGGGTGAGGTTAATTGAACCATGAAATGATAGCAGAGAGAATCTGTGAACTTGAATATGAATATGCATTATCCTATCTAAAGAAAGAAAAAATTTGAAGCAAAACCAAATAAAGGGCTTCCTTGGTGGTCCAGTGGGTAAGGACACTGCCTTGCAGTGCAAGGGGCGCTGGTTTGATCCCTGGCCTGGGAAGATCCCACGTGCCATGGAGCAACTGGATCGATGTGTCCAACTACCGTGCCGGAGCTCTGGAGCGCATGTGCCCAGAGCTGGTGCTCTGCGACATCAGAGGCCACTGCGATGGGAGGCCCACACAGGCCAAAGAACAAAGATGGAAATAAATGAAAGACCAATGGAAGTGACAAAAACAAAACAAAACAAACAAAAACAAAATAAACACCAGAGCCTTAGGGTAACAATCTTAAAAGACCTATACTGGAATTTCAAAGGAGAAGAGAAAAAGAATGGACCAGAAAAAGCATTTGAAGAAAAAATGGGATATAACTTGCTAAATTTTGTGAAAGATGGAAATCTACATATCCCAGAAGCCAATCAAACACCAAACAGAATTAAATACGACACATCATAGTCTTAACTAAAATTCTTAAAAGTAACTAGTAAGAATGTCAGATTGCATACATAGAAACAGTCATTTTCAAGTGATCATGGGCTTTTTATCAGAAATTATAGAATCCAGAGGTAACAAGAAAACATCTTTAAAGTATTGAAAGACAAAGACAAAGTTATGTATTTAGTGAAAAAGATGTTTCAGGAATGAAGACAAAGATATTTTCAGATAATGAAAAACTAAGAGAATTCTCACCAGGAGAATTACACTTTAAGACTTGCTAACAGAAATTCTCCAGGCTAAAAAGAGAATTAGAGGGAAACTCAGATGCTCAGAAATGGATGATAGAGTATTGGAAATGGTAACCATATGGATAAATAGAAAAAGACATTTTGTCTCTTAATTTAAAAGGTACAGTACTGTATTAAATAAAAATAACATTTTCTGGGGCTTCCCCCGGTGGTCCAGAGGGTAAGGACACCGCCTTGCAGTGCAAGGGGCACCAGTTCGATCCCTGGCCTGGAAAGATCCCACGTGCCGCGGAGCGGCTGGACTGATGTGTCCAATTACCAAGCCAGAGCTCTGGAGCGCATGCGCCCAGAGCCGGCGCTCTGCAACGACAGACGCCACTGCGATGGGAGGCCCACAGGAGCCAAAGAACAAAGACGGATGAACACAAAGAAACGAAAGACCAATAGAAGTGGCCCGCCTGCTCCCCTCCCTACCCAGCCTGACCCCCGCCCAAAATAAATAAATAAATAAATCTTTTAAAAAAAAATTTTTTTTTCTTAAGGATTTCTAAAGATTTATTTATTTATTTATTTTGGTGCAGGTGGGGTGGGAAGGGAGGGGAGCAGGCAGGCCACTTCTATTGGTCTTTCATTTGTCCATTTTCATCCATCTTTGTTCTTTGGCCCATGTGGGCCTCCCATCACAGTGGCCTCTGTTGTCGCAGAGCACTAGCTCTGAGCACATGCACTCCAGAGCTCCGGCTCGGTAATTGGACACGTCAGTCCAGCCGCTCCGCGGCACGTGGGATCTTCCCAGGCCAGGGATCGAACCAGCACCACTTACACTGCAAGGCGGTGTCCTTCCCCACTGGACCACCAGGGAAGCCCAAGGATTTCTAATGTATGTACTTATGATAACTATAGCAGAAAGGATAGAGGGAGTGGTAACTTAACCTCTGCAACTGCAAGATTTCTACATTTTTTTGTAAAATAGAGTATTGACCATGAAAAGTTAAGGATGTAGAAAATAATAGAAAGAGGTACAGCTGAAAAGCCTATAGATAAATGGAGTTCTAAAATCTACCCAATAATGGAAGATTCATAGAACTGTTCTGGTTCTTTCTTTTCTCACATTCAAAGTACCCGTTCGTGGTGTCTTAACAGCCAGATCATGTAAGAGAGTATGATTTCAGGTAGTACTCAAAACAGTATTGAGTTGCCTCAGTGGTTAAATTTAATCAGTTAGTCTTAGAAACCTATACAATAGAGATCAAAATTACCAAGATAGCAGAGAAGAAAACATAACTTACAATAGAAGTTATCCTTTGTAAATAAAGTGGCTGTAATTAACAAGTTTTTCAGGTTTAAGGAACACGCCTTGCAGTGCAGGGCACCAGTTCGATCCTGGCCTGGAAGATCCCGTGCGCGGGCTGGACTGATGTGTCCAATTACCAAGCCAGAGCTCTGGGCGCATGCGCCCAGAGCCGGGCGCTCTGCACGACAGGCGCCACTGCGATGGAGGCCCACAGGGCCAAGAACAAAGACGGATGAACACAAAGCGAAGACCAATAGAGGGGCCCCGCCTGCCCCACTCCCTACCCAGCCTGACCCCCGCCCAAAATAAATAAATAAATAAATCTTTTAAAAAAAAATTTTTTTTTCTTAAGGATTTCTAAAGATTTATTTATTTATTTATTTTGGTGCAGGTGGGGTGGGAAGGGAGGGGAGCAGGCAGGCCACTTCTATTGGTCTTTCATTTGTCCATTTTCATCCATCTTTGTTCTTTGGCCCATGTGGGCCTCCCATCACAGTGGCCTCTGTTGTCGCAGAGCACTAGCTCTGAGCACATGCACTCCAGAGCTCCGGCTCGGTAATTGGACACGTCAGTCCAGCCGCTCCGCGGCACGTGGGATCTTCCCAGGCCAGGGATCGAACCAGCACCACTTACACTGCAAGGCGGTGTCCTTACCCACTGGACCACCAGGGAAGCCCAAGGATTTCTAATGTATGTACTTATGATAACTATAGCAGAAAGGATAGAGGGAGTGGTAACTTAACCTCTGCAACTGCAAGATTTCTACATTTTTTTGTAAAATAGAGTATTGACCATGAAAAGTTAAGGATGTAGAAAATAATAGAAAGAGGTACAGCTGAAAAGCCTATAGATAAATGGAGTTCTAAAATCTACCCAATAATGGAAGATTCATAGAACTGTTCTGGTTCTTTCTTTTCTCACATTCAAAGTACCCGTTCGTGGTGTCTTAACAGCCAGATCATGTAAGAGAGTATGATTTCAGGTAGTACTCAAAACAGTATTGAGTTGCCTCAGTGGTTAAATTTAATCAGTTAGTCTTAGAAACCTATACAATAGAGATCAAAATTACCAAGATAGCAGAGAAGAAAACATAACTTACAATAGAAGTTATCCTTTGTAAATAAAGTGGCTGTAAAGTGTTCAACAAGTTTTTCAACTTAAGTTGAAAACTAGAAAATTGCCTTAAAATGCCCACAACTAATCCTTGTCCATTTCTTTTTCTTTATTAGAGTCTTACATGTGCAAGGAAAAATGTTACAGAGCCTGCAGTGAGCTAGTAACATTTATCTGTCAAATGAAAGAATGATTCATTATAAACTCTCAAGCATTGAGTCTATAGTTGCAGAAATATGTTAAATATGGCTGAATTCACATTAAAGGTGAATTTCCCCCATTTCTATTTCTGCCTCAAGGCCAAAGCTACAGAGCGACTCAAGCAGCATAAGGCACCCCCATTCTTTTTTTTTTTTAATTCCTTATTTTAAAGGTTTTACAGAGTTTTGTTGTTCACCGATCAGTCATATGCATAACCCTGGTACCCACCCCCCCAGTTCCCCCCATTCCACCCCTCCGGACCATTGCCCTATGCCACTGTGAGCACTCCTATTCCCTTATCACAATGACAGTAGCTATCTTTTCCACACGTGACAGTATAGGTTTCCTTCCATGTTATTCCCTCCATGCCTCCCCCTCCCTATTTCTTCCCCACAATGTCCATATGTCTGTGCTTTGTCTGTTTTTCCATGAGTTTACTGTGGGTTTTATCAAGACCATCCTACTAGATTCCATATATGTGTGTTAGTATACTGTATTTGTCTTTCTCTTTTTGACTTACTTCACTTTTAATGATAGGTTCTAGAGCCAGCCACTTCATTAGGACTGAGTCTTCTGCATTTCTTTTAACAGCTGAGTAGTATTCCATTGTATATATGTACCAGAGCTTCTGAATCCATTCATTCGTCGATGGACATCTAGGTTGCTTCCATGTTCTGGCTATTGTATAGAGAGCTGCAATGAACATTGGGGTACAGGTGCTTCTTTCAGTTTTGATTTCATCAGGATATAAGCCTAATAGTGGGATTGCTGGGTCATAGGGTGCTTCTATTTTTAGTTTTTTAAGAAATCTCCATACTGTCTCCCATAGAGGCTGTATCAATTTACATTCCCACCAGCAATGCAAGAGGGTTCCCTTTTCTCTGCACCCTCTCCAGCATTTATTGTCTGCAGATTTTTTGAAGATGGTCATTCTGACGGGTTTGAGGTGATATCTCATTGTAGTTTTAATTTGCATTTTTCTAATAATAAGCAAGGTTGAGCATCGTTTTTGAGTGTGCTTTTGAGCCATCTGTATGTCCTCTTTGGAGAGGCGTCTCTTTAGATCTTTTTCCCATTTTTTGATTGGGTTGTTCGTTTTTCCGGTGCTGAGTTTCTGAGTTGCTTGTAGATTTTGGAGATTAATTCTTTGTCTGTTGTTTCATTTGCTATGATTTTCTCCCACTCTGTGGACTGTCTTTTCAGCTTTTTTGTAATTTCTCTTGCTGTACAAAGCTTTTAAGTTTCATGAGGTCCCACATGTTCATTTTGCTTTTCAGTTCCGCTATTTTAGTAGGTGGGTCAGAGAAGATCTTGCTTTGATTGATGTCCTTGAGGGTTTTACCTAAATTCTCCTCTAAGAGTTTGATGGTTTCTGGTCTTACATTTAGGTCTTTAATCCACTTTGAGTTGATCTTTGTGTATGGTGTCAGGGACTGTTCCAACTTCATTTTTTTGCATGTAGCTGTCCAATTTTCCCAGCACCACTTACTGAAGAGGCTGTCTTTGTCCCATTTTATAGTTTCACCTCCTTTGTCAAAAATAAGATACCCATAGGTGCGTGGGTTTATCTCTGGGTTCTCGATCTTGTTCCATTGGTCGATATTTCTGTTTTTGTGCCAGTACCATACTGTCTTTATGACTGTTGCTTTGTAGTATAGTCTGAAGTTGGGGAGGCTGATCCCTCCAGCTCCGTTTTTCTTTCTCAGGATTGCTTTGGCTATTCGAGGTCTTTTGTGTTTCCATATGAACTGTGTGATTCTTTGGTCTAGTTCTGTGAAAAATGTCATTGGTAGTTGAATAGGTATTCGTCGGGTTTGGATGCTTCTTTCAGTTTTGATTTCATCAGGATATAAGCCTAATAGTGGGATTGCTGGGTCATAGGGTGCTTCTATTTTTAGTTTTTTAAGAAATCTCCATACTGTCTCCCATAGAGGCTGTATCAATTTACATTCCCACCAGCAATGCAAGAGGGTTCCCTTTTCTCTGCACCCTCTCCAGCATTTATTGTCTGCAGATTTTTTGAAGATGGTCATTCTGACGGGTTTGAGGTGATATCTCATTGTAGTTTTAATTTGCATTTTTCTAATAATAAGCAAGGTTGAGCATCGTTTTTGAGTGTGCTTTTGAGCCATCTGTATGTCCTCTTTGGAGAGGCGTCTCTTTAGATCTTTTTCCCATTTTTTGATTGGGTTGTTCGTTTTTCCGGTGCTGAGTTTCTGAGTTGCTTGTAGATTTTGGAGATTAATTCTTTGTCTGTTGTTTCATTTGCTATGATTTTCTCCCACTCTGTGGACTGTCTTTTCAGCTTTTTTGTAATTTCTCTTGCTGTACAAAGCTTTTAAGTTTCATGAGGTCCCACATGTTCATTTTGCTTTTCAGTTCCGCTATTTTAGTAGGTGGGTCAGAGAAGATCTTGCTTTGATTGATGTCCTTGAGGGTTTTACCTAAATTCTCCTCTAAGAGTTTGATGGTTTCTGGTCTTACATTTAGGTCTTTAATCCACTTTGAGTTGATCTTTGTGTATGGTGTCAGGGACTGTTCCAACTTCATTTTTTTGCATGTAGCTGTCCAATTTTCCCAGCACCACTTACTGAAGAGGCTGTCTTTGTCCCATTTTATAGTTTCACCTCCTTTGTCAAAAATAAGATACCCATAGGTGCGTGGGTTTATCTCTGGGTTCTCGATCTTGTTCCATTGGTCGATATTTCTGTTTTTGTGCCAGTACCATACTGTCTTTATGACTGTTGCTTTGTAGTATAGTCTGAAGTTGGGGAGGCTGATCCCTCCAGCTCCGTTTTTCTTTCTCAGGATTGCTTTGGCTATTCGAGGTCTTTTGTGTTTCCATATGAACTGTGTGATTCTTTGGTCTAGTTCTGTGAAAAATGTCATTGGTAGTTGAATAGGTATTGCATTGAATCTGTAGATGATATTTGGTAGTATGGTCATTTTCACAATATTGATCCTTCCAACCCAGGAACATGGAATATCTCTCCATATATTTAAGTATTCTTTAATTTCTTTCATGAGTGTCTTGTAATTTTCTGTGTACAGTTCTTTTGTTTCTTTGGGTAGGTTTATTCCTAGATATTTGATTCTTTTGGTTGCAATGGTGAAGGGGATTGCCTCTTTGATTTCGTTTTCTGATTTTTCATTGTTTGTGTATAGGAATGCCAGTGATTTCTGTATATTGATTTTGTATCCTGCGACTTTGCTGAATTCATTCATTAGCTCTAATAGCTTTGTAATAGTGTCTTTGGGATTTTCTATGCATAATATCATGTCATCTGCAAAAAGAGAGAGCTTGACTTCTTCCTTTCCAATCTGGATTCCTTTTATTTCTTTCTCTTCTCTTATTGCTGTTGCTAGCACTTCCAGGACTTGTTGAATAGTAGTGGTGAAAGTGGGCACCCCTGTCTTGTTCCTGATCTTAGAGGGTATGCTTTCAGTTTTTCACTGTTGAGGATAATGTTCGCTGTGGGCTTCTCATATATGGCTTTTATTATGTTGAGATAGGTTCATTCTATGCCCATTTTAAGCATTTATTTATTTATTTATTTATTTATTTATTTTTTATCTTTTGGGGGGTGGGGTGGGGAGGGAGGGGGATGGGCGGGCAACTTCTATTGGTCTTTCATTTATCTACTTTCATCCGTCTTTGTTCTTTGGCCCGTGTGGGCCTCCCATCACAGTGGCCTCTGTCGTCGCAGAGCGCCGGCTCTGGGCACATGCGCCCCAGAGCTCCAGCTCGGTAATTGGACACATCAGTCCCGCCGCTCTGCGGTGCGTGGGATTTTCCCAGGCCAGGGATCGAATCGGCGCCCCTTGCACTGCAAGGCGGTGTCCTTACCCACTGGACCACCAGGGGAAGCGCTTATGCCCATTTTCTGAAGAGTTTTTATCATAAATGGATGTTGTACTTTGTCGAAGGCTTTTTCTGCATCTATTGAGATGATCATGTGATTTTTGTCTCTCCATTTGTTGATATGGTGTATCACATTGATTGATTTGCAGATATTGAAGAATCCTTGCATTCCTGGGATGAACCCGACTTGATTGTGATGTATGAGTTTTTTGATGTGTCGTTGAATTCTGTTTGCTAGGATTTTGTTGAGGATCTTGGCATCTAAGTTCATCAGTGAAATTGGCCTATAATTTTCCTTTTTTTGTGTTGTCTTTGCCTGGTTTTGGTATCAGGGTGATGGTGGCCTCGTAGAATGTGTTTGAAAGTGCTCCTTCCTGTGTAATTTTTCGAAAGAGTTTTAGAAGGACAAGCATTAGCTCTTCTTTAAATGTTTGGTAGAATTCGGTTGTGAAGCCATCTGGCCCTGGGCTTTTATTTTTGGGTAGATTTTTAATCACAAATTCAATTTCTGAGCTTATGATTGGGTTGTTCAAAGTTTCTGTTTCTTCCTGGCTCAGTCTTGGGAGATTAATCTTCCCCAAGAAACTGTCCATTTCTTCCAGGTTGTCCAGTTTGTTGCCATAGAGGTGTTCATAATAGTCTCTTATAATCCTTTGGATTTCTGCATTCTCTGTTGTAATCTCTCCTTTTTCATTTTTGATTTTGGTGATATGGTTCTTCTCTCTCTTTTTCTTGATGAGTTTGGTCAGTGGCTTGTCAGTTTTGTTTACCTTTTAAAAGAACCAGCTTTTTGTTTTATTTATCTTTACTATAGTTTCTTTCATTTCTTTCTCATTTATTTCTGCTGTAGTCTTTATAATTTCTCTTCTTCTGCTGGCTTTGGGGTGTTTTTGTTCT
The DNA here is from genome assembly GCA_022376925.1 of Tragulus kanchil. Lineage (NCBI taxonomy): Eukaryota > Metazoa > Chordata > Mammalia > Artiodactyla > Tragulidae > Tragulus > Tragulus kanchil. Next base: position 214,321,153 of record JAIOJX010000030.1, on the reverse strand, counting down.
TCTTTCTCCAATTGTTTTAAGCGGAGGGTTAGGTCATCTGCTTCATATTTTCCTAGTTTCTTAAGGTGGGATTGTATTGCTATAAATTTCCCTCTTAGAACTGCTTTTGTGGTATCCCATAGGTTTTGCACAGTCGTGTGTTCATTGTCATTTTCTTCTAGGAATTTTCAAATTTCTCCTTTGATTTCCTCAGTGATCGGTTGGTTTTTTAGGTATGTGTTGTTTAATCTCCATGTGTTTGTGTTTTTAGAGGTTTTTTTCCTGTAGTTGATCTCTAGTCTCATTGCATTGTGGTCCGAGAAGATGATTGATATTATTTCAGTTTCCTTGAATTGACTGAGGTTTGATTTATGGCCCAAGATGTGGTCTATCCTGGAGAATGTTCTGTGAGCACTTGAGAAGAAAGTGTATTCTTCTGCTTTTGAATGGAAAGTCCTAAAGATATCAGTGAGGTCCATCTTTTCTAGTGTGGCATTTAAGGCTTGTGTTTCTTTATTAATTTTCTGTTTGGATGATCTGTCCATTGGTGTGAGAGGAGTGTTAAAGTCTCCTACTATTACTGTGTTACTATTGATTTCTTCTTTTATGTCTGAAAGTATCTGTCTTATGTATTGAGGTGCCCCTGTGTTGGGTGCGTAGATATTCATGACTGTTATGTCTTCCTCTTGGATAGATCCCTTAATCATGATGTAGTGACCTGCCCTTGTCTCTTAGAATCTTCTTTACTTTAAAATCTATTTTGTCTGATATGAGGATTGCTACTCCAGCTTTCTTTTGATTTCCATTTGCATGGAATATTTTTTTCCAGCCTCTCCCTTTCAGTCTATGAGTGTCTCTAGGTCTGAAGTGAGTCTCTTGTAAACAGCATATATATGGGTCATGCTTCTGGATCCACCCAGCCAGCCTGTGTCATTTGTTTGGAGCATTTAGTCCATTTACATTCAAAGTTAATTATTGATACGAATGTTCCTATTGTCATCTTCTTAGAGTTTGGTTTGATTAGTTTCTTTCATTTCTTTCTCATTTATTTTTTGTAGTCTTTATAATTTCTCTTCTTCTGCTGGCTTTGGGGTGTTTTTGTTCTTCTTTCTCCAATTGTTTTAAGCGGAGGGTTAGGTCATCTGCTTCATATTTTCCTAGTTTCTTAAGGTGGGATTGTATTGCTATAAATTTCCCTCTTAGAACTGCTTTTGTGGTATCCCATAGGTTTTGCACAGTCGTGTGTTCATTGTCATTTTCTTCTAGGAATTTTCAAATTTCTCCTTTGATTTCCTCAGTGATCGGTTGGTTTTTTAGGTATGTGTTGTTTAATCTCCATGTGTTTGTGTTTTTAGAGGTTTTTTTCCTGTAGTTGATCTCTAGTCTCATTGCATTGTGGTCCGAGAAGATGATTGATATTATTTCAGTTTCCTTGAATTGACTGAGGTTTGATTTATGGCCCAAGATGTGGTCTATCCTGGAGAATGTTCTGTGAGCACTTGAGAAGAAAGTGTATTCTTCTGCTTTTGAATGGAAAGTCCTAAAGATATCAGTGAGGTCCATCTTTTCTAGTGTGGCATTTAAGGCTTGTGTTTCTTTATTAATTTTCTGTTTGGATGATCTGTCCATTGGTGTGAGAGGAGTGTTAAAGTCTCCTACTATTACTGTGTTACTATTGATTTCTTCTTTTATGTCTGAAAGTATCTGTCTTATGTATTGAGGTGCCCCTGTGTTGGGTGCGTAGATATTCATGACTGTTATGTCTTCCTCTTGGATAGATCCCTTAATCATGATGTAGTGACCTGCCCTTGTCTCTTAGAATCTTCTTTACTTTAAAATCTATTTTGTCTGATATGAGGATTGCTACTCCAGCTTTCTTTTGATTTCCATTTGCATGGAATATTTTTTTCCAGCCTCTCCCTTTCAGTCTATGAGTGTCTCTAGGTCTGAAGTGAGTCTCTTGTAAACAGCATATATATGGGTCATGCTTCTGGATCCACCCAGCCAGCCTGTGTCATTTGTTTGGAGCATTTAGTCCATTTACATTCAAAGTTAATTATTGATACGAATGTTCCTATTGTCATCTTCTTAGAAGTTTGGGGTTTGATTTGTAGGACTTCTCCTACTCTTGTATTTATTGACTATATCAGGCCCTTTAACACTTGTTGTAGGGCTGGTTTTATGATACAGAATTCTTTTAGTTTTTGCTTGTCTGTGAAGCTTTTGACTTCACCATCGATTCTGAATGAGGTTCTTGCTGGGTAGAGAATTCTTGGTTGGAGGTTATTCTCTTTCAGCCATTTAAATATGTCTTGCCATTCTCTTCTGGCCTGCAGAGTTTCTGTTGAAAGATCCACAGTTAGATGTATGGGATTTCCTTTATATGTTATTTGTTGTTTGCTTCTAGCTGCTTTTAGTAATCTGTCTTTATATTTAGTCTGCGTTAGTTTGATTAGAATGTGCCTTGGTCTATTTCTTCTGTGGTTTATCCTGTATGGAACTCTTTGTGCTTCTTGGACTTGGTTGACTATTTCCTTTCCCATGTTGGGGAAGTTTTCAACTATAACCTCTTCAAGAATTTTTTCGTAGCCTTTCTTTCCGTCTTCTTCTTCTGGAACTCCTATAATTCGAATGTTGGTGCGTTTGATATTGTCCCATAGGTCTCTGAGGCTATCCTCAGTTCTTTTAGTTCTTTGGGCTTTGTTCTGTTCTTCAGCACTTATTTCCACCATTCTGTCCTCCAGCTCACTTATCCGTTCTTCTGCCTCTGATACTCTACTGTTGAGACCTTCTATAGTATTTTTGAGTTCAGCAGTTGAGTTGGTAGTCTCTATTTGCTTATTTTTCATTTCTTGCATGTCTCTTCTCAGTGCACTAATTTCCTCTAATATTCTGTTTTCGGTGTTTTGCATCCTCATTGGTATAGCTTTTCTGAATTCTCTTTCAGATAATTTATCTCCTCCTCTGTCATTTGAAGCTGTGTTTCTCTAGCTTGGTCCTTCATTTGTACAGTGTTTCTGTCATTTCATTATTAGGTTAATTTTTGTTTCTTTGTGTGTGTCTGTGTGTATGGAGTTCTTTTTCCCACCAGGCTTATTGGTTGAATTCTCCCTTCCTTTGGGTTTCTGTCCTTGTACAAGGTTTCAGTGGTTTGTGTCTTGGGTGGTTAGGTCTTGTTTACAGGTGAATAATCTCTAGTGTTGTATGTTCTTTGATAGTGTGGGGTCTTGGAATCAGGGCTTCCACTCCAAGGATCCTTGGTTTGGTGATTGGTCAGGGGGTATAGGCTCTATGTCTGGTTTGCTATGGCGTTCCATGATATTAGTTCAAATACTAGCATCTGAGGAACAAGAGGTGCACCCCGATGGGTGACAGTCTTAAAAGCATGCAGGTGTTTTCTAACATAGTCGTAAGATATACATACATACACAGCAATAACCACATCTAACTAGTCTTACAGAGATAAAGCATAGGAAATTTTTCTGGCAGACGACACAATCAAAGATGATACTTGCCCGTTAAGCTCTAATTAATTAAAATAGTGCCTGGAAAAATAGATCCAGGGCAAGGTCCTGGCTTGAACTATTTCATTGAAAGCAATTTTTAACTAAGGCATGTGTTGGGGGTGAGGAGGAGGAGAGTGTATGGGTAATGAGAAGGAATAGATTCATCTTGGAAGGATTTTATAGGGTTACGTAGCCAAGATTAGTGTGTTGTATTGTTTAGTGCAGCTGGAAGAGAATAGTGGAGACAGGAAGGTAGGAAATATTTGCCTAGAGGATAGTGGTAGATAGGAGAAAGTTTTACACTTAAAACATAGAGGGAGGAAGCAGTGGCAAAGAGGAAAGAAAATTAGAAGTTTCCAAGATTTAAAATTAAAAAAAAAAATTAAAAGTTAAAAATCAAAAAAAAAATTAAAAAGGGAAGAAAAACAATAAGAAGAGACAAAAAAAAAAAAAAAACAAAAAACCAGAAACCTAAACCTGAATGATCAATCAAATAAACAAAACCGTCCACAACAAATAAACAAAAAAAGCTAAATACTGTCCCTGGTTTTTATCCTCTCATCTGTCTGGTGGAAGCCAATCTGCTCTTGATGGTGTTGTCTTGATGATGTAGCCTTTCCCATATAGCACCGGTTGCTATGGTTTCTGTTTTTGTTTTCAGCAAAAGGAAGGCTTTGCTGCAAGCTCAGGTGCTGGCCGGGGCGGCGGGCTGATCCCAGTTCGTCGGGTCGGGGGCCACGGCGCGTGCAGTCCCGTGTTGGAGTGGGGCGCCCCGGCTCTGCCACGTACCCGCCGGTAGCCTCCAATACCTGCCCTTCTCCCAGCTTCCTCCGCTGCGGGTGTAGCTATGGCGGTGCACGGGCTCCTCCGCCACTGGCGCACGCACACTGTCAGTTCCGCGTCCAAGTCCCAAAGGCAGGCACGAGCTTTCCCATCTGGCTTTAACCTGGTTGCTGGTCAGCAATCTGTGGGCGACTTCCCCTCTCCGTTCAGCAAGCCCCCCACTAGGAGTATTTGAACTTACCCGGTGCCAGGCGGAAAATCGCGATGTTCGCCGGGCCAAGTGGCGCAATTTTTGCGGTGGGCACTCCCTGTTCGGCTCTATCCAGGTCCCTAGGCAGCTCCCCGCGGGGAACTCCCTAATTGCTTTCTGCCCGGCCCCGCTCCAGTATCTTATCTCCGCAGTGTCTTAATTTCTGCTGGCGATCCAGCTGGATTCTTGGAATTTTTGCGCTGAGTGGTACCCTCTCTCCCCCGACGCTCCACTCAGGCTCTCTTTTAGGGCACTTCCTAGTGCGCTCCCCGTTGGTCCGGTCTGGCGTGGGGGTTAGGATAGAGGGTTCTCAGAACAGTAGCTCCGGGAAAGTTCTGGCTGTTCACTCTTCGACCCTTGCGGACCTAAGGAGTTCTTCTGTCGTCCAGTGGCTGGTTTGTTGGTGGTGTTTCATTTCTTGATTAGTTCTGGTGATTCTGTTGGGTAGCTGGTTAAATCTTCCCCTCATTCCTCCGCCATCTTGGCCCCACTCCCCCACCCCCATTCTTTTTCCAGGCATCCGCTTAGGTCCATGCCCTGGGCTGATGTTTCCTTCTAGGTGCTGGTCAACAGAAGACAGTTCACTCCAACTGTCCAGATACAGCAGGTCATTTAACTGCTTTTATCTTCTCAAATAAAACTACTGCAAATAGCAGTCTGCTAAAAACCAGTAGAGAGTGTCGACCAAAGATGTCAAAGACCAGGTTGGAATATCCACTGATCACCACTAAGGGCTTTGTTAAAGAAATTATTTAGATACTTGTTAAAGACAGGAGGACTTTATTCAGGACTTTTACAATGTGTATAAGGACCACTACCATGAAATCTCGCAGTAGGGGAGGGAGACTGGGCTTGAGTATGACTACAATAAGAGAAAGTAAGAATTTATAGGCAAAGAGCAGTGTAGGAATCAGTGGGTTGAAAAAGCATTAAAAAGAAACATCAAGGGTTCGGGGGATTCTGACTAGACCAACCTAACAAAATTCTTGCTGAAGGCAGACCAGGGTGATTAGATGTCACCCAAGGGTGATAGGGAATGAGGAGTCTGCTCGAAATAGGGGGTGGAGGGTCGTATATTGAGTGTGACAGATTCTGGCTAAACCAACTGAGCAGGATTTTTGCTCACATTAGAAAATGCACAGAAGGACATGGGCCTCTAAAAGCTGAACTCTAGCTGAAAAACTCAGAGTTTGGTCAAGAGGGGAATCTCTTGTCAGCTTCCTTCTCAAAATGTATAGTCTGGGTTTGGCCAAAGAATGTCTGACCTACTCCCTGTTGGTTCCTGATCAAGAGAATCGTAACTGGTAAGTGTGTCAGCAAGATAGTTTCAGGTACTACTTCAGCTAAGGAGACTGCTCTGTAATCGGAAATTCTGTAGCTGCAAGTACTGTATGAACCTTTTTTGAGACAGACGATGAGAAGGCTTTGGAAAGTAAGCTGTCAGGAAGCATGTAAAGGTGTAGGAGCAGAAGTCCCTCCTTCCATTAGCCATTTGACAATGGGCTAACACTTCTTTCTCCCAGAGAAGTGCATAGACTTTTCTGTGTAAGGGGACTTTTACTCTTCAAACACATGTCCTGCCAACTAGGGCCTCTCTTTTCTTAGGTCACTGAAGGTTCCCTTGTTGCTGCTCTTGCCATCTCTGATACCCCACACAGATTAACTTCTTTCAAAATTCTAAGTCTCAGATTTTCAAAGGATAACTTAAGATGTTCCAGAGAAGTAAATGAAGGAAACTATGAAAAGATGAAAGAAAATACTAGATTGAAGTTTGCTTTGTGCCTTTCAAAAAGCATTTTTGTTGCTGGAATATATTTAACTGGGAGAGAGTGTAACTCATTTATGCTTTCTCTGGAAAGCAGATGGTTAGAGAAACAGCTTAACTGTAGGATTTGTGGCTGACGTCCTTAGAATCACAATCCTCATGGATCTCTGAGTATGACTACAATAAGAGAAAGTAAGAATTTATAGGCAAGAGCAGTGTAGGAATCAGTGGGTTGAAAAAGCATTAAAAAGAAACATCAAGGGTTCGGGGGATTCTGACTAGACCAACCTAACAAAATTCTTGCTGAAGGCAGACCAGGGTGATTAGATGTCACCCAAGGGTGATAGGGAATGAGGAGTCTGCTCGAAATAGGGGGTGGAGGGTCGTATATTGAGTGTGACAGATTCTGGCTAAACCAACTGAGCAGGATTTTTGCTCACATTAGAAAATGCACAGAAGGACATGGGCCTCTAAAAGCTGAACTCTAGCTGAAAAACTCAGAGTTTGGTCAAGAGGGGAATCTCTTGTCAGCTTCCTTCTCAAAATGTATAGTCTGGGTTTGGCCAAAGAATGTCTGACCTACTCCCTGTTGGTTCCTGATCAAGAGAATCGTAACTGGTAAGTGTGTCAGCAAGATAGTTTCAGGTACTACTTCAGCTAAGGAGACTGCTCTGTAATCGGAAATTCTGTAGCTGCAAGTACTGTATGAACCTTTTTTGAGACAGACGATGAGAAGGCTTTGGAAAGTAAGCTGTCAGGAAGCATGTAAAGGTGTAGGAGCAGAAGTCCCTCCTTCCATTAGCCATTTGACAATGGGCTAACACTTCTTTCTCCCAGAGAAGTGCATAGACTTTTCTGTGTAAGGGGACTTTTACTCTTCAAACACATGTCCTGCCAACTAGGGCCTCTCTTTTCTTAGGTCACTGAAGGTTCCCTTGTTGCTGCTCTTGCCATCTCTGATACCCCACACAGATTAACTTCTTTCAAAATTCTAAGTCTCAGATTTTCAAAGGATAACTTAAGATGTTCCAGAGAAGTAAATGAAGGAAACTATGAAAAGATGAAAGAAAATACTAGATTGAAGTTTGCTTTGTGCCTTTCAAAAAGCATTTTTGTTGCTGGAATATATTTAACTGGGAGAGAGTGTAACTCATTTATGCTTTCTCTGGAAAGCAGATGGTTAGAGAAACAGCTTAACTGTAGGATTTGTGGCTGACGTCCTTAGAATCACAATCCTCATGGATCTCTGAGGCTACCTGCCTTGAGACACAGCTTACAGTGATGGGAAGTGTTTCTGTCAGGGGCATGTCCTCACAAACCAGGGGTTATTTTTCTGTCCCTTCATAAAGCAGTGTAAAACATCTGCCCGGATTGAGATCTGAAGACAGAGCAAGATTTTAAAAAGGAAATCTTTGAGTCCTCACAGGGAAGTGTTAAAACACTAGGAACTATTCATAGATCCTGTCAGCAGTTCAGTCAATGACTGTGTTTTGAAGGATATGTTAGGTGTTGTTTAAAAGCAGACAGTCGCGGCTCATGAGAGAGAATGGAAAACTGAATAAGGGATGTGTGGGCTTGGTGTCCAAGGAACAAGATGTGTGACTGTTGTTAGGGTAACTAGAAATCGGGCACAGAGGAAGAGAAGAGTGGAGAAACAGCGCAAATGGAAAACTCTGAGGCTGATTCATTCCTTTGCCGTACGTGAGAACCAGGAAGGTCCACAGTTAATAACTTACTAGACAAAGCTAAACGGTATGAGAAACGGAAAAGAGACATTTAAAAGTTCAAATTCAGGGCTTCCCTGGTGGTCCAGTGGGTGGAGAGTCCACCTTGCAGTGCAAGGGGCACCAGTTTGATCCCTGGCCCAGAAGGATCCCATGTGCCGGACAGTGGCTGGACCCTTGTGTCCAATTACAAGCCAGCGCTCTGGAGCGCATGCGCCTGGAACCAGTGCTCTGCAATGAGAGAGGCTGCTGCAATGAGAGGCCCACACAGGCCAAAGAATGAAGATGGATGAAAAATAAATAATGAAAAAGAGACCAAAATTAAAAAAGTTCAAATGCAACATATAAACAGTTACGAATTTTTAAAGCTCATTTCTTCAATAGAAAACAGTAGAGTATTTTGTCCCGGCACTCCTATATACACTTACTTTATCTTAATATGATCTAAAACTATGAAAAGATGAAAGAAAATACTAGATTGAAGTTTGCTTTGTGCCTTTCAAAAGCATTTTGTTGCTGGAATATATTTAACTGGGAGAGTGTAACTCATTTATGCTTTCTCTGGAAAGCAGATGGTTAGAGAAACAGCTTAACTGTAGGATTTGTGGCTGACGTCCTTAGAATCACAATCCTCATGGATCTCTGAGGCTACCTGCCTTGAGACACAGCTTACAGTGATGGGAAGTGTTTCTGTCAGGGGCATGTCCTCACAAACCAGGGGTTATTTTTCTGTCCCTTCATAAAGCAGTGTAAAACATCTGCCCGGATTGAGATCTGAAGACAGAGCAAGATTTTAAAAAGGAAATCTTTGAGTCCTCACAGGGAAGTGTTAAAACACTAGGAACTATTCATAGATCCTGTCAGCAGTTCAGTCAATGACTGTGTTTTGAAGGATATGTTAGGTGTTGTTTAAAAGCAGACAGTCGCGGCTCATGAGAGAGAATGGAAAACTGAATAAGGGATGTGTGGGCTTGGTGTCCAAGGAACAAGATGTGTGACTGTTGTTAGGGTAACTAGAAATCGGGCACAGAGGAAGAGAAGAGTGGAGAAACAGCGCAAATGGAAAACTCTGAGGCTGATTCATTCCTTTGCCGTACGTGAGAACCAGGAAGGTCCACAGTTAATAACTTACTAGACAAAGCTAAACGGTATGAGAAACGGAAAAGAGACATTTAAAAGTTCAAATTCAGGGCTTCCCTGGTGGTCCAGTGGGTGGAGAGTCCACCTTGCAGTGCAAGGGGCACCAGTTTGATCCCTGGCCCAGAAGGATCCCATGTGCCGGACAGTGGCTGGACCCTTGTGTCCAATTACAAGCCAGCGCTCTGGAGCGCATGCGCCTGGAACCAGTGCTCTGCAATGAGAGAGGCTGCTGCAATGAGAGGCCCACACAGGCCAAAGAATGAAGATGGATGAAAAATAAATAATGAAAAAGAGACCAAAATTAAAAAAGTTCAAATGCAACATATAAACAGTTACGAATTTTTAAAGCTCATTTCTTCAATAGAAAACAGTAGAGTATTTTGTCCCGGCACTCCTATATACACTTACTTTATCTTAATATGACATCTAAAACTGTGGCTGCTGCTTTTTGGAGGAACACTCCATGCAGCTTTCCCTTTGAGCACTGTTTAGAATAGAGATACATATGGAAATAGGTCCTGCTAGTTGTTTACCTTGAACTCGTGTGCTCATACTCACTTTCTTCAGTCGTGTCTGACTCTTTGCGACCCCATGGACTGTAGCCTGTTAGGATCCTCTGTCCATGGGATTCTCCAGGCAAGAATACTGGAGTGGGTAGCCATGCACTCCTCCAGGGGGCCTTCCCAACCCAGGGATCGAACCTACCTCTCCTGCCGCTCTTGTGTTGCAGGCAGATTCTTTACCCACTGAGCCAACTTGGATGCCCACCTTAAGCTCAGTTAATTATTATTAACAGTTCCTAGTACCTTTCCCCCAAAGCTGTATTACATGTTATATGGGCTCTTCAATTCAAAGTGTTAAACTCTCCTATTAAATATCTACCTCATTGTTGCCCTTACATTTTGAACCTAATCATGTTAAAAAATGGCTTTCGTTTCAAGGGCTTTTAATGGAAAAAAATATTTCAGTACCTCAAGACAGACTGGAGAGACTTAATAACAGATTATTAGATCAATAATGGAGTCCCGGTAGAGCTTGAGCTGAGATGCGTTTGTAGAGTGAAGCAGATGACATGCTTGTGTAGAAGAAGGGAACAGAGAACCAAGAGAGATTTCAGTGTCTGGAAAAAATGAAAGCAAAGTTAGTTTATACATTTCACAGGAAAAACAAGTCTGACAGTGACCCCCTTGTTATTTGGACAAAATAGTATCCTCCTCCTTCAGTATTCGCCTTTTCCAGACATGAGCTCTCATTACATTTTGGAGTGATTGTTGAGTGAATGTTCAGGCCGTTACTATGGGAGGGAATGCAAAAGAAGTGGATAGTTACAAAAGAACAGGTTATAGAATACCGGCAGTTCTTAACCTTTGTGGTGCATTAGAACCAAAGTTCCCAGTGGCCAGGCCACACCCCACATTGATTAGATTGGGAGTTTTCAAGTGACTACAAGGTGCTGAGAAGGTTAAGAATCACTGCCTGGGACAGCCGAGTTTAAGGAAATATGAGATTTTCGGTAGCGTTCCTGTGTGCAGAAGGCAGTAGGCGAGTGTTAGAAATAATTTGTTAGTAATGTAGTTACAGTACTGACTTGAAAATCACTTACTTTTTATAGAGTAGATTTGTGGTTGTAATTATGTCAGTCTTGTTAATTTATTCAACGCACATTATACAACTGCCATGTGTAAGAGGTTGTTCCTGCTGCCAGGGAAACAGCAGAGAAAACAAGACAGAGAAAAATCCCTCTCCTCTTGTACCTTACAGTCTAGAAGTGGGAACAGCCAATAAATACATGTATACTGTATGATTAAGGAAGATATAAGTAATTGGAAGAAAACAAAACAATTGAGAATCACAAAAATGAGACATAGCAGGGTTTTTTTAAAAAAAAAAGTTATTTATTTTTTAATTGAAGGAAAATTGCCTTACAGAATTTTGTTGGTTTCTGCCAAACATCAGCATCAATCAGCCATAGGTAGGCATATGACCCCTTCCTCTTGAGCCTCCCTCTTCTGTCCCTCCCCATCCCACCTCTCCAGGTTGTTACAGAGCTCCGATTGAGTTCCCTGAGTCATACAGCAGATTCCCACTGGCTGGCTGTTTCACATACCATAATGTATATATTTCCAGCTGCTCTCAATTAGTCCCACCATCTCATTCCCCAACTGTGAACTTGACCTTTGAGGTCTGTCCTTACCCTTGTTTTAAGCTCCCTGAACTCACACTCCTGCTAATGCCTGCCTGCCTTACCATGGTTAGTGTTGCCAAATACGCAAGGCTGCTTAACCCCCCTGTGATTCCATTTCCTCAGCTCTGAAATGGTAGGGTCTGCATGGTCAAGGTGATGATACTTGTCAAGTCCCTAGATCAGGCCTTGGCAGATAGTAAAGCTCAATTAATATTCATAATTATTGTTGTTATCATACATGGTGCTCTTGAATCTAAATGTCAGTGTTTTTATGTGCTTTAGATGAGCCTCTGAAAGACAGGAAGGGCAAATATAGGTCTGTGGCCACTGCACAGATTCTCCCCACCACAGAGGCCCTGCTTTTGCTGGCACCTGGCAGGCAGCCTTGCCTAGGATTTCAGGTGACAGAGTCTCTGTTAGTTTTGCCTGAGTGGCAAGACAGTAGAGAAATTCCATCAAACTGAGATGTCATCAGAGCCCTTGGCAGCAGTGGGCACATTCAGAATACTCATTTATTGCTATGAAGCCCGTGAGAGTCTTTAAAACAGGAAAAAGTTGTGTGTGTATAGACAGGAGCCTTCTTTGAGGAAACTGTCCCTTTATTACTTTTCATTTTTCCCTCAGCTACCTAAGTGTCTTAATTGTGTAGTCCATCTTAAGTTATTCTGAGTCAAGTGCCTAGAAACTAAACCTGTGTGCTTGATTCCTTGAACTTGCAGAGATGTAGGAGGCACAGTCCCTGGTGCTTTATAGACAAAGACACTAGACTTGAAGGATGTGTTGGAGACCCCCAGGACAACCCCAGTGGTCATTCGCTGGAGGGACTCACCGGACTCAGCCCAGGGTTGTCCTTGGGGCTGATACTTATTACAGCAGTGGAGTAAGGATACACCAGTGGCTCATTAGGAAGAAGAACACAGGTAGAGTTTGAAGGGCTCCACACACAAGCTCCCTTGTGCTCCCTCCATCACATAAGGGGTCATACAAGGTACTCTCCTCCAGTGCACATTTCTAGTTAAAAAGCAGCAATGGGTGTGCAGTGTTTCTGCCCTAGGAAGCCCACTGCAGATCCAGCAGCCAACATTTTGGGGAGCCAGTCACATAAGAACCCTCTGTTTAGCATGTACAAAATGCCCAGAAGGGAAACAACTGTTCAGCATAAACTATATTGTTCACACAAACAGTCTAGGCACGGTGAGCCACCCTTCACTATTGGGAACACTCCTAAGAGCCAGGTCCTAGATGCCAGCCAGAGGCCAACTTTGCCAGTAGAGCTTTCTAAGGACTGCAGTTTCAGGCCTGTGATGTTCACTCTTCCGTACAGAAGAGGTGGCCCCATACATACACAACCAGCTCTAATGCTAACCCGTCAGAGTCACTGCTATACATGGTTAGGTATAAAATTTTTATGTGCTTTAGATGAGCCTCTGAAAGACAGGAAGGGCAAATATAGGTCTGTGGCCACTGCACAGATTCTCCCCACCACAGAGGCCCTGCTTTTGCTGGCACCTGGCAGGCAGCCTTGCCTAGGATTTCAGGTGACAGAGTCTCTGTTAGTTTTGCCTGAGTGGCAAGACAGTAGAGAAATTCCATCAAACTGAGATGTCATCAGAGCCCTTGGCAGCAGTGGGCACATTCAGAATACTCATTTATTGCTATGAAGCCCGTGAGAGTCTTTAAAACAGGAAAAAGTTGTGTGTGTATAGACAGGAGCCTTCTTTGAGGAAACTGTCCCTTTATTACTTTTCATTTTTCCCTCAGCTACCTAAGTGTCTTAATTGTGTAGTCCATCTTAAGTTATTCTGAGTCAAGTGCCTAGAAACTAAACCTGTGTGCTTGATTCCTTGAACTTGCAGAGATGTAGGAGGCACAGTCCCTGGTGCTTTATAGACAAAGACACTAGACTTGAAGGATGTGTTGGAGACCCCCAGGACAACCCCAGTGGTCATTCGCTGGAGGGACTCACCGGACTCAGCCCAGGGTTGTCCTTGGGGCTGATACTTATTACAGCAGTGGAGTAAGGATACACCAGTGGCTCATTAGGAAGAAGAACACAGGTAGAGTTTGAAGGGCTCCACACACAAGCTCCCTTGTGCTCCCTCCATCACATAAGGGGTCATACAAGGTACTCTCCTCCAGTGCACATTTCTAGTTAAAAAGCAGCAATGGGTGTGCAGTGTTTCTGCCCTAGGAAGCCCACTGCAGATCCAGCAGCCAACATTTTGGGGAGCCAGTCACATAAGAACCCTCTGTTTAGCATGTACAAAATGCCCAGAAGGGAAACAACTGTTCAGCATAAACTATATTGTTCACACAAACAGTCTAGGCACGGTGAGCCACCCTTCACTATTGGGAACACTCCTAAGAGCCAGGTCCTAGATGCCAGCCAGAGGCCAACTTTGCCAGTAGAGCTTTCTAAGGACTGCAGTTTCAGGCCTGTGATGTTCACTCTTCCGTACAGAAGAGGTGGCCCCATACATACACAACCAGCTCTAATGCTAACCCGTCAGAGTCACTGCTATACATGGTTAGATATTAAAGAAGGAGAAGGTCCCTTCTGACTGATGGCTCACAGAAACTTTTATGACACTATACATTTGAGCCTGGCCTCAAAGGTTAGGCAGGATTTGAGCAGCAGAGAGAAGTGGGGAGACAGGACACAATGGGCAAAAAGTTAGTACTTTAGGGAAAGGCAGGCAAGCTTATCTGATTAGAAACAAGATGTGCTGATGGAAATAGGGGAACCTAGGCAGGCAGGGAGAGGACAGATGCCACAGGCCCCTGGCCTGGTAAGTGGAGACTTGTGAGCTTTATTTGCAGAGATGGAACACCACTGAAACTTTCTCTTTTAAGACAGGAAGTCATATAGTTCAAGCCATGTTTACAGGCAACACATCTTCGGTGATAGGCTGGGCTGGAGGTCTGAGTCCCAGAGATGGAAGGCTACTGAAGATACCTAGGTATGTGCCCCAAAGGCCTGGGCTTCAGAAGATGCTCATTCATCAATTCCCCACCTCAGTATATAGAAATACGTAAAATAAATGAGGAAGGCAAACTGACTAGGTCTACATTGTAGATTACCCTTCACTGTTTTGGCAGACAGGCCGAGATAACTAGGCCTGTCCTAACATGTGCAGTGTATTTGTTACCAACTGTTGCAACATTCTGCATGCAGAGAAGAAATTGTTTTTACTTAAAAATAATATGCAACCTGTACTGATTAGAGTACTCAGAAACTACCAAATCCCCAATTCAAGTCTTCACAGGTATCTGTCTTGCCCCAGCCCTAATCACAGGGAGAACAAATCTGGGTTTCAAGGCTGCACCTCTCAGCAAAAAGTTCATACTTGGCCAAAGGATAGACCACATGGGACCTTCTCACTGGAGATGCTTTATATTCTATCTGACTTCCTAGATTCTTGTCCCAGATACCCGGCCATTGAGATCTCAGACTGCTTCCCTTGGGCCCTCTGCACCTGGCTCACGAGATTTTGGTCTAGCTCATCTATGTAGACGTCCTCCTCTATGCTTGGATCATTACATTTTCAGAGGTCTCCTTGCCTCTCAATACTTGGAGACCAGAAATGCCTACCTAAAAGAGTTCTGTTCCTGAACCTGGCTCTCTGAACACCTTTCCTTCAGCCTCCATACCCCACCTGTGCATTCTGCCCCTAGTGTTGACAGCATTATGATTTTGTGCTTTGGAAGAGTGTTGCTGTGCAGTAGTCATACAGAAACTTTTGTCCCAGTGAACACCTCCTCCTCCAAACGTAAAGAGCTGTGCTGTCCAGTAGAACCTTCTAGGATGATATAAATGTTATATATATGGCAGAACATATATAGAACATAATATATTCTGTATTATGGTTTGCATGTTAGCCACTCACTCCATGTGGCTGTTTAGTACTTGAAATATGGCCTGTGACTGAGAAGTGTTTCTAATTTTATTAATTTTAGTTAAATAGAGATAACTACGTGTGGCTAGTGGGTACCATATTATAATGGCACAGCATGGATCCCAGTGGGAGTGATCTGAAGATACCTAGGTATGTGCCCCAAAGGCCTGGGCTTCAGAAGATGCTCATTCATCAATTCCCACCTCAGTATATAGAAATACGTAAAATAAATGAGGAAGGCAAACTGACTAGGTCTACATTGTAGATTACCCTTCACTGTTTTGGCAGACAGGCCGAGATAACTAGGCCTGTCCTAACATGTGCAGTGTATTTGTTACCAACTGTTGCAACATTCTGCATGCAGAGAAGAAATTGTTTTTACTTAAAAATAATATGCAACCTGTACTGATTAGAGTACTCAGAAACTACCAAATCCCCAATTCAAGTCTTCACAGGTATCTGTCTTGCCCCAGCCCTAATCACAGGGAGAACAAATCTGGGTTTCAAGGCTGCACCTCTCAGCAAAAAGTTCATACTTGGCCAAAGGATAGACCACATGGGACCTTCTCACTGGAGATGCTTTATATTCTATCTGACTTCCTAGATTCTTGTCCCAGATACCCGGCCATTGAGATCTCAGACTGCTTCCCTTGGGCCCTCTGCACCTGGCTCACGAGATTTTGGTCTAGCTCATCTATGTAGACGTCCTCCTCTATGCTTGGATCATTACATTTTCAGAGGTCTCCTTGCCTCTCAATACTTGGAGACCAGAAATGCCTACCTAAAAGAGTTCTGTTCCTGAACCTGGCTCTCTGAACACCTTTCCTTCAGCCTCCATACCCCACCTGTGCATTCTGCCCCTAGTGTTGACAGCATTATGATTTTGTGCTTTGGAAGAGTGTTGCTGTGCAGTAGTCATACAGAAACTTTTGTCCCAGTGAACACCTCCTCCTCCAAACGTAAAGAGCTGTGCTGTCCAGTAGAACCTTCTAGGATGATATAAATGTTATATATATGGCAGAACATATATAGAACATAATATATTCTGTATTATGGTTTGCATGTTAGCCACTCACTCCATGTGGCTGTTTAGTACTTGAAATATGGCCTGTGACTGAGAAGTGTTTCTAATTTTATTAATTTTAGTTAAATAGAGATAACTACGTGTGGCTAGTGGGTACCATATTATAATGGCACAGCATGGATCCCAGTGGGAGTGATCTGGTGAACTGGCTGTGCAGCTAGCCTGTGTCTGTGTGCACAGGATATCAAGAGACATGAAGCAAGAGAGGAAAATCAGGGAGAGCATCCTTTGTCATCTCAGATGTATCCATTTGTGTACACTTCTAGGTATATAATATTTGGAGATGTATTTTTGTTTAATTGGTTTATTTCTTTTTTGGTCAATATTAAATCTTATTTTCATTGTTTAAATGTGTGTCATGAAAGACAGGTGATAACAGGAATTAGTACAGGCTTTGGAGAATCCAAACTTAAGCTGAACTCTTGTTTCTGTATCATACTAGCTATATCACTATAATATTTTTAAAAATATATCATCAGTTTTTCAAAATTAAGGGACATTAGGGAAGATTTTGATGTAGTGAAGTGAACATGGTTCCTATATCTTATACTTAAAAAGTTAGAGTTCTTAAACACATCATTTGAAATTTTAGTACATAAAGAATCTTTATGCTGTTGTTCCCTGAGATTTTTCTGTGCTTCTCAGTCTTACACTTTAAATGCCTAGAAAATATCTAGTAAAATGTCTGACAGATTAAAGCACTTACTTGGCTTAAAGATAGGCTGGTGTTTCATTTGCTATGATTTTCTCCCACTCTGTGGGCTGTCTGTTCAGCTTTTTTGTAATTTCTTTAGCTGTACAAAAGCTTTTAAGTTTCATGAGGTCCCACATGTTCATTTGTCTTTTTAGTTCCACTATTCTAGTAGGTGGGTCAGAGAAGATCTTGCTTTGATTGATGTCCTTGAGGGTTTTGCCTATATTCTCCTCTAAGAGTTTGATGGTTTCTGGCCTTACATTTAAGTCTTTAATCCTTTTTGAGTTGATCTTTGTGTATGGTGTCAGGGTATGTTCCAACAAACAACAGACAAAGAATTAATCTCCAAAATCTACAAGCAACTCAGACAACTCAGCACTGGAAAAGCGAACAACCCAATCAAAAAATGGGAAAAGGACCTAAACAGACACCTCTCCAACGATGACATACAGATGGCCCAAAAGCACATGAAACGATGCTCAACTTCACTAATAATTAGAGAAATGCAAATCAAAACTACACTGAGATATCACCTCACACCCGTCAGAATGGCCATCATCCACAAATCGACAGACAATAAATGCTGGAGAGGCTGCAGAGAAAAGGGAACACTCCTGCATTGCTGGTGGGAGTGTAAATTGATACAGCCTCTATGGAAGACAGTCTGGAGATTTCTTAAAAAACTAAAAATAGAAGCCAGTTGTTTTTTTTTCTTTTTTGGTCAATATTAAATCTTATTTTCATTGTTTAAATGTGTGTCATGAAAGACAGGTGATAACAGGAATTAGTACAGGCTTTGGAGAATCCAAACTTAAGCTGAACTCTTGTTTCTGTATCATACTAGCTATATCACTATAATATTTTTAAAAATATATCATCAGTTTTTCAAAATTAAGGGACATTAGGGAAGATTTTGATGTAGTGAAGTGAACATGGTTCCTATATCTTATATTTAAAAAAGTTAGAGTTCTTAAACACATCATTTGAAATTTTAGTACATAAAGAATCTTTATGCTGTTGTTCCCTGAGATTTTTCTGTGCTTCTCAGTCTTACACTTTAAATGCCTAGAAAATATCTAGTAAAATGTCTGACAGATTAAAGCACTTACTTGGCTTAAAGATAGGCTGGTGTTTCATTTGCTATGATTTTCTCCCACTCTGTGGGCTGTCTGTTCAGCTTTTTTGTAATTTCTTTAGCTGTACAAAAGCTTTTAAGTTTCATGAGGTCCCACATGTTCATTTGTCTTTTTAGTTCCACTATTCTAGTAGGTGGGTCAGAGAAGATCTTGCTTTGATTGATGTCCTTGAGGGTTTTGCCTATATTCTCCTCTAAGAGTTTGATGGTTTCTGGCCTTACATTTAAGTCTTTAATCCTTTTTGAGTTGATCTTTGTGTATGGTGTCAGGGTATGTTCCAACAAACAACAGACAAAGAATTAATCTCCAAAATCTACAAGCAACTCAGACAACTCAGCACTGGAAAAGCGAACAACCCAATCAAAAAATGGGAAAAGGACCTAAACAGACACCTCTCCAACGATGACATACAGATGGCCCAAAAGCACATGAAACGATGCTCAACTTCACTAATAATTAGAGAAATGCAAATCAAAACTACACTGAGATATCACCTCACACCCGTCAGAATGGCCATCATCCACAAATCGACAGACAATAAATGCTGGAGAGGCTGCAGAGAAAAGGGAACACTCCTGCATTGCTGGTGGGAGTGTAAATTGATACAGCCTCTATGGAAGACAGTCTGGAGATTTCTTAAAAAACTAAAAATAGAAGCACCATATGACCCAGCAATCCCACTCTTAGGCTTATACCCTGACGAAATCAAAACTGAAAGAAGCACCTGTACCCCAATGTTCATTGCAGCTCTCTATACAATAGCTAGATCATGGAAGCAACCTAGATGCCCATCGACGAACGAATGGATCCAAAAGCTCTGGTACATATATACGATGGAATACTACACAGCTGTAAAGAGAAATGCAGAAGAATCAACCCTAATGAGGTGGCTGGATCTAGAACGTATCCTAAAAAGTGAAGTCAGTCAGAAAGAGAAGGACAAATACAGTATATTAACACATATATATGGAATCTAGTAGGATGGTGATGATGGCACACGCAGTGAAGCAACAGAAAGATAGACATGGACAGTGGACATATGGACATTGTGGGGAAGGAACAGTGGGTGAGAGGCGTAAAGGAAGTAGCATGAAGGCCTGTACTATCATAAGTGAAGAAAATAGCTCTAGTCATTGCTCTGTGAGAAAAGGGGATCCTTCAGGGGTGCTGTGTGATGGTTGGGAGGGGAGGGAAGGGGGGGGATATACATATGACTAATCTGGGAACATACATATCTGTAAACAACAAAACTCTGTAAAAGTTAAAAGTAAAATAAAGGTTTAAAAAAAAAAAAAAGATAGGCTGGGTTTTCTAGCTTCTATTCAAGAAACAATCAAGAGGGCTTCCCCTGGTGGTCCAGTGGGTGGGGACACCGCCTTGCAGTGCAAGGGGTGCTGGTTCGATCCTTGGCCTGGGGGGATCCCATGTGCTGCGGAGCAGCTAGACCGATGTGTCCAATTACCGAGCCGGAGCTCTGGAGCGCATGTGCCCAGAGCTGGAGCTCTGGAGCGACAGACGCCACCGCAATGGGAGGCCCACAGGAGCCAAAGAACAAAGACGGATGAAAATAGAGAAATGAAAGACCAATAGAAGTGGCCCGCCCGCTCCCCTTCCTCCCCAACCCGACCCCCACCCAAAATAAATAAATAAATAAATCTTTAAAAAAAAAAAAAGAAACAATCAAGATTTGTCTATCTCTTCTGTGTACGTTTATTTTGGCTTTTGTAAGCTCTGCTGTTCCCATCAAGACTCCCTCATGACCTATTACACACAAGACTTTGTTTCATTGAGATACAGAAACAGCAGAAATAGTGTCAAGGACAAGTTAATAAATATAAATAATATGTATTCTTGTATTTTTAACCAGAGGAATTTGTTACAACAGACCAAATCTGTAGATGTGTGTGTGTGTATGTGTGTGTTGTATTGTATGACAGACCAGGAAAAGCCTTAGACAGATACTATGATTTGTCTTTCATCTGTGAATATACATTCCTCTTATCCTATATTATGCTAAGCAGAAAAAAATGTGAGTAAAGAAGTGAAATTAAAAAGAACAATAAAAAAAATTAAAAAAAATCAGAAGAACAATAATGTTCAGATCATGAACAAAGAACTGGAAATCCCAGGACGAAAGATTATCAGCTTGAGGATGGGTAATGAGGGAGGAGGGAAGCGAGATCCTGAAGGTAGAATGCGAGTGTCCCATGGCACCTACTCTTTCGACATTGCCTTTGTTTTTATTTTTTTTCATTTTAAAAAAATTTTTATAAAGTTGTATTGTTCACAGACGTGTATATTCCCAGATCAGTCATATGCACATCCCTGGTCCCCTTCCCCCTCCCAGGACCCCCCCCATCCCACACCTCCAGGCCATCGCACCGTGCCCTTGCAGGATCTCCTATTCCAGCAGCACAATGACAGTAACTATCTTTTTCACATATGACAGTAGAGGTTTCCATGTTACCCCCTCTATGCCTCCCACCCAATGTTCATTCCCCACAATGTCCATATGTCTGTTCTTTTGTCTGTTTTTCCATCACTTCATTGCGTGTGATATCATTACCCTCTTACTAGATTCCATATATGTGTGTTAGTATACTGTACTTGTCTTTCTCTTTTTGACTTACCTCACTTTTTATGATAGGTTCTAGATCCAACCACCTCATTAGGAATGATTCTTCTGCATTTCTTTTTACAGCTGAGTAGTATTCCATTGTATATATGTACCAGAGCTTTTGTATCCATGCATTTGTCAATGGACATCTAGGTTGCTTCCATGATCTAGCTATTGTATAGAGAGCTGCAATGAACTTTGGGGTACAGGTGCTTCTTTCAGTTTTGATTGCATCAGGGTATAAGCCTAATAGTGGGATTGCTGGGTCGTATAATGCTTCTATTTTTAGTTTTTAAAGGAATCTCCATACTGTCCTCCATAGTGGCAATAACAATATCAATTTACATTCCCACCAGCAATGCAAGAGTGTTCCCTTTTTCTCCACACCCTCTCCAGCTTTTATTATCTGTAGGTTTTTTGATGATGGCCATTCTGACTTGTGTGAGGTGATATCTCATTGTAGTTTTTTTTTTTAAGACTTTTTTTTTAGACACTTATATTGATCTTTCATTTATTTATTTTCATCCATCTTTGTTCTTTGGCTTGTGTGGGCCTCCCATTGCAGTGGCCCCTCTCGTCGCAGAGCACTGGCCCTGGGCACATGTGCTCCAGAGCTCCAGCTCGCACACATCAGTCCAGCCGCTCCACGGCATGTGGAATCTTCCCAGGCCAGGGATCAAACCAGTGCCCCTTGCACTACAAGGCAGTGTCCTCACCTACTGGACCACCAGGGAAGCGCCTCTCATTGTAGTTTTTTTCTTTTTTTTTTTTTTATTATTATTATTTTTAATGGTTTCTTTCGGGGGTGCGGGTTGGGGAGGGAGAGGGGTGGGCGGGCCACTTCTATTGGTCTTTCATTTATTTATTTTTCATCCATCTTTGTTCTTCGGCCCATGTGGGCCTCCCATCGCAGTGGCCTCTGTTGTTGCAGAGTACCAGCTCTGGGCGCATGCACTCCAGAGCTCCGACTTGGTAATTGGACACATTGGTCCAGCCGCTCTGTGGCACGTGGGATCTTCCCAGGCCAGGGATCGAACCGGCGCTCCTTGCACTGCAAGGTAGTGTCCTTACCCATTGGACCACCAGGGAAGCCCTCATTGTAGTCTTGATTTGCATTTCTCTAATAATAAGTGAGGTTGAGCATTGTTTCTTGTTCTTTTTGACCATGTGTCCTCTTTGGTGAAATGTCTCTTTAGGTTTTTTTTCTCATTTTTTGATTGGGTTGTTCATTTTCCTGGTGCTGAGTTGTCTGAGCTGCTTGTAGATTTTGAAGATTAATTCTTCGTCTGTTATTTCATCTGCTGTGATTTTCTCCCATTCTGTGGGCTGTCTGTTCCGCTTTTTCGTAATTTCTTTTGCTGTACAAAAGCTTTTAAATTTCATTAGGTCCAACATGTTAATTTTTTTTTTAAACATTTATTTATTTATTTATTTTGGGTGGGGTGGGGAGGGAGGGGTGGGGTGGGGCACCTCTATTGGTCTTTCATTTATCTCTTTTCATCCATCTTTGTTCTTCGGCCCGTGTGGGCCTCCCATCACAGTGGCCTCTGTTGTTGCAGAGCACTGGCTCTGGGCGCATGCGCCTCAGAGCTCCGGCTCGGTAATTGGACACATCGGTCCAGCCGCTCCGCGGCACGTGGGATCTTCCCAGGCCAGGGATCGAACCGGCGCTCCTTGCACTGCAAGGTAGTGTCCTTACCCATTGGACCACCAGGGAAGCCCTCATTGTAGTCTTGATTTGCATTTCTCTAATAATAAGTGAGGTTGAGCATTGTTTCTTGTTCTTTTTGACCATGTGTCCTCTTTGGTGAAATGTCTCTTTAGGTTTTTTTTCTCATTTTTTGATTGGGTTGTTCATTTTCCTGGTGCTGAGTTGTCTGAGCTGCTTGTAGATTTTGAAGATTAATTCTTCGTCTGTTATTTCATCTGCTGTGATTTTCTCCCATTCTGTGGGCTGTCTGTTCCGCTTTTTCGTAATTTCTTTTGCTGTACAAAAGCTTTTAAATTTCATTAGGTCCAACATGTTAATTTTTTTTTTAAACATTTATTTATTTATTTATTTTGGGTGGGGTGGGGAGGGAGGGGGTGGGGGTGGGGCACCTCTATTGGTCTTTCATTTATCTCTTTTCATCCATCTTTGTTCTTCGGCCCGTGTGGGCCTCCCATCACAGTGGCCTCTGTTGTTGCAGAGCACTGGCTCTGGGCGCATGCGCCTCAGAGCTCCGGCTCGGTAATTGGACACATCGGTCCAGCCGCTCCGCGGCACGTGGGATCTTCCCAGGCCAGGGATCGAACTGGCGCCCCTTGCACTGCAAGGTGGTGTCCTTACCCACTGGACCACCAGGAAAGCCCCCACATGTTAATTTTTGTTTTTAGTTCCACTGTTCTAGTAGGCGGGTTATAGAAGATGTTGCTTTGATTTATGTTCTTGAGTGTTTTACCTAAATTCTCCTCTAAGAGTTTGATGGTTTCTGGTCTTCCATTTAGGTCTTTAATCCATTTTGAGTTGATCTTTGTGTATGGTGTCAGGGACTGTTCCAACTTACTTCTTTGCGTGTAGCTGTCTAGTTTTCCCAGCATAATTTGTTGAAGAGGCTATCTTTGTCCCTCCTTTGTCAAAAATAAGGCACCCGTAGGTGCATGGGTTTATCTCTGGGTTCTCTATCTTGTTCCATTGGTCTGTATTTCTGTTTTTGTGCCAGTACCATACTGTCTTTATGACTGTTGCTTTGTAGTATAGTCTGAAGTTGGGGAGGCTGATCCCTCCAACTCCATTCTTCTTTCTCAGGACTGCTTTGGTTATCCGGGGTCTTTTGTGTTTCCGTATGAACTGTGTTATTCTTTGATCTAGTTCTGTGAAGAATGTCATTGGTAGTTTGATAGGGATTGCTTTGAATCTATAGATGATATTTAGTAGTATGGTCATTTTCACAATATTGATTCTTCCTACCCAGGAACATGGAATATCTCTCCATCTGTTTAAGTCTTCTTTAATTTCTTTCATGAGTGTCTTGTAATTTTCTGTGTACAGTTCTTTTGTTTCTTTGGATAGGTTTATTCCTAGGTATTTGATTCTTTTTGATTCTTTTGGTTGCAGTAGTAACGGGGATTGCCTCTTTGATTTCGTTTTCTGATTGTTCATTGTTCATTGTTAGTATATAGGAATGCACAGAGGGCTAGCATGATTACTTTTCTACAGTACTTCAGACCGTTTGGCCTTCAGCTAAGAAGTGTGAAAGTGTGGGGCTTCTTTAGTCCCCAAAGGTGTGATTAGCAAGTTATAAAGCAGGCAGGGCCAGTTTCCTTCCCCCCAGCTTCCTCACATGGTGGTTCACCTTCCTCAGAAGCATTATGGCTTGAACATTGGAGATGGCAAAGTCGAGCTAACTCAGCATTGTGGTATCAGTAGAATCTCACCATAACTTCAGCCACATCTGTTCATTTACATGTTTCTTATTGTTAGAATCGGAAGCGTGATGCTGGGGTGAGAGCATAAATCATTAAGAGTAAATGCAACTGTTTGTAGCTTCTTGTGTAACTGATCATTAGGTTACCATTGAGTTCATTTTCATGAGAAGTGTGTGATTTCTAAAGACCCAGTGTGTGCATGCTCAGTCATGTCCCAACTCTTTGTGCCTCTATGGACTGTAGCCCACCAGACTCCTCTGTCCATGGGATTTTCTGGGCAAAAATGCTGGAGTGTGTTGTTTTCCCAGCATAATTTGTTGAAGAGGCTATCTTTGTCCCTCCTTTGTCAAAAATAAGGCACCCGTAGGTGCATGGGTTTATCTCTGGGTTCTCTATCTTGTTCCATTGGTCTGTATTTCTGTTTTTGTGCCAGTACCATACTGTCTTTATGACTGTTGCTTTGTAGTATAGTCTGAAGTTGGGGAGGCTGATCCCTCCAACTCCATTCTTCTTTCTCAGGACTGCTTTGGTTATCCGGGGTCTTTTGTGTTTCCGTATGAACTGTGTTATTCTTTGATCTAGTTCTGTGAAGAATGTCATTGGTAGTTTGATAGGGATTGCTTTGAATCTATAGATGATATTTAGTAGTATGGTCATTTTCACAATATTGATTCTTCCTACCCAGGAACATGGAATATCTCTCCATCTGTTTAAGTCTTCTTTAATTTCTTTCATGAGTGTCTTGTAATTTTCTGTGTACAGTTCTTTTGTTTCTTTGGATAGGTTTATTCCTAGGTATTTGATTCTTTTTGATTCTTTTGGTTGCAGTAGTAACGGGGATTGCCTCTTTGATTTCGTTTTCTGATTGTTCATTGTTCATTGTTAGTATATAGGAATGCACAGAGGGCTAGCATGATTACTTTTCTACAGTACTTCAGACCGTTTGGCCTTCAGCTAAGAAGTGTGAAAGTGTGGGGCTTCTTTAGTCCCCAAAGGTGTGATTAGCAAGTTATAAAGCAGGCAGGGCCAGTTTCCTTCCCCCCAGCTTCCTCACATGGTGGTTCACCTTCCTCAGAAGCATTATGGCTTGAACATTGGAGATGGCAAAGTCGAGCTAACTCAGCATTGTGGTATCAGTAGAATCTCACCATAACTTCAGCCACATCTGTTCATTTACATGTTTCTTATTGTTAGAATCGGAAGCGTGATGCTGGGGTGAGAGCATAAATCATTAAGAGTAAATGCAACTGTTTGTAGCTTCTTGTGTAACTGATCATTAGGTTACCATTGAGTTCATTTTCATGAGAAGTGTGTGATTTCTAAAGACCCAGTGTGTGCATGCTCAGTCATGTCCCAACTCTTTGTGCCTCTATGGACTGTAGCCCACCAGACTCCTCTGTCCATGGGATTTTCTGGGCAAAAATGCTGGAGTGTGTTGCCATTTCCTTCTCCAAGTGATATTCCCAACGCAAAGATTGAACCCACATATCCTGTGTTTCCTGCATTGACAGTTGAGTTCTTTACCACTGAGCCACCTAGAAAGCCCAAAGACCCTGTAGGGCCTGTATACTTAGAGAAGTGGTCTTGTAACTTTGAGACTGTGTGATAACGGACTTACTCATGTGTCTCTTTTACTTTGGAGAAAATGAAAAGAATCTGTTTTATGGGATTGCTTATCATTCTAGAGTCTCTATTTGTTCCCAATCAGACAGTGTTGTCCCCCTGATCTCTTCTTCTTTTGGGTGTGAATACCATAAACTTCAAAGAAACTGGGTACCAGCTCTACCCAGTCTCTTGGCATGGCTTGGCGTAGCTTTTCTAATCGGAGACCATGTGGGTAATCAGGTTCCTGGGGCTAACTGGGTTTCATTCACACAGCACCTCTGGTGTCTGTGTGACATAGACACTCTCTGTGCATCCCTGAGGCAGGGTGTGATTTGCAACATTTCCCAGATGTATTTGCCCAGCAGTTCCCTTCTCCCTTCCATCACACTTTTTTTCTCCAGTGCTCATTTCATAAGTGCTCCAATCCCAAAGAAGGGCAGTGCCAAAGAATGTTCAAACTACTGCATAATTGCATTAATTTCACATGCTAGTAAGGTAATACTCAAAATCAGTCAAGCTAGGCTTCAACAGTATATGAACCAAGAACTTCCAGATGTCCAAACTGGATTTAGAAAAGGCAGAGGAACCAGAGATCAAATTGCTAGCATCTGTTGCATCAAAGAAAAAGAAAGGGAAATGTAGAAAAGCATCTACTTCTGCTTCATTGAGTATGCAAAAGCCTTTGATTGTGTGGATCACAACAAACTGTGGAAAATTCTTCAAGAGATGGGAATACCGGACCATCTTACCTGCCTCCTGAGAAAACCATATGCAGGTCAAGAAGCAACAGTTAAAACTTGACAGAGAACAGTGAACTGGTTCCAAATTAGGAAAGGAGTACGTCAAGACTGTATATTGTCACCCTGCTTATTCAGCTTATATGCAGAGTACATCATGTGAAATGTCAGGCTGGATGAAGCTCAAGCTGGGATCAAAATTGCTGGGAGAAATAGCAACAATCTTAGATATGCAGATGAAACCACCCTAATGGCAGAAAGCGAAGAGGAACTAAAGAGGCTCCTGATGAAGGTGAAAAAGGATAGTGAAAAAGTTGGCTTAAAACTTACATTCAGAAAGCAAAGATCATGGCACCTGGTCTTGTCACTTCATGGCAAATAGTTGGGCAAACAATGGAAACAGTGACAGACTTTATTTTCTTTATTTTATTTTACAAAATAACTGCAGATGGTGACTGCAGTGATAAAATTAAAAGACACTTGCGGGCTTCCCTGGTGGTCCAGTGGGTAAGGACACCGCCTTGCAGGGCAAGGGGCGCCAGTTTGATCCCTGGCCTGGGAAGATCCCACGTGCTGCGGAGCAGCTGGACCAATGTGTCCAATTACCCAGCCGGAGCTCTGGAGCGCATGCGCCCAGAGCCAGTGCTCTGCAACAACAGAGGCCACTGTGATGGGAGGCCCACACGGGTCAAAGAACAAAAAGATAGATGAAAATAGATAAATGAAAGACCAGTAGAAGTGACCCGCCCGCTCCCCTCCCTCCCCAACTTGCTCCCATCCCCAAAAATAAAATAAATAAATAAATCTTAAAAAACAAAACAAAACAAAAAAACACTTGCTCCTTGGAAGAAAAGCTATGACAAACCTAGACAGCGTATTAAAAAGCAGAGACCTTACTTTGCTGACAGAAGTCCATGTAGTCAAAGCTATGGTTTTTTCAGTAGTCATGTATGGATGTAGAGTTGGACCATTAAAAAAGGCTGGACGCTGAAGAATTTATGTTTTCAAATGGTGGTGTTGAAGAAGACTCTTGAGAATCCTCTGGACAGCAAGGAGATCAAACCAGTCAATCCTAAACGAAATCAACCCTGAATATTCATTGGAAGGCCTGATGCTGAAGCTGATGCTCCAGTACTTTGCCTGATGCAAAGAGCCAACTCATTGATAAAGACCCTCATGCGGGAAAAGATTGAGGGCAGGAGTAGAAGAGGGCAACACAGGATGAGGTGGTTGGATGGCATCACCAACTCAATAGATAGGAGTTTGAGCACACTCTAGGACGTAGTGAAGGACAAGGAAGCCTGGCGTGCCACAGTCCATGATATTGCAAAGAGTCGGACAAGACTGAGCAACTGAACAAAAACATTTCATAAGGTGAAATACAGATAAAGCATAGGCTTGGAAGTCAGAGAGCTTCCAATTTGAATTCTGAGTTTACCACTCTACTTTTTTATCTCAAGTCAGAAACTTTGGCTCTCAGCTTTCTTCAGAGGTGAAAGAAGAACTGTTATGAGAATTAAATGCAATTAGACAAGAAAAGAAACACTTTAAACAATACCTGGTACACAAAATACACTCATTAAGTGTCAGCTGTTGGTGCTGCAGTAGCAAGCTGATGAGTACAGGGGTGTATGCCCCAGGTACCCCTTTTCCCGGAGCTTCTCACTTGGGCCTTCAGCTGCCTGCTTTTTATTCACTTGCACATCCTAGAGACCTCAGATGCAGCATGCACGCCTGAACTTTCTATCTTCCTCCTTGTACCTTCCCTGGTTGACACTACCACATTCGGTTCACTGCTACCTCTGGTCAGCTTTGTTCCCTAAATATGCCTCACATCCATTCACCTCTCTTCAGTCCCAGAACAGCATCATAGCTTGCCAGGGCTGCTCTTCTTTGTCTTTGCAGTGTTTTCTGTGTCATCAGCCTGCCTTCCACACAGCTCAGGAGATCATCCCCAAACCTTATGAAATTAGCATGGTTTCTCCCCATAGTTGAACTTTCAGAAGCTCCTGTAAGGCTCATAATGGGGTTTTCCAAATGTGCTCATCCTAACTACCAACTAAGAGCTTTTTAAAAATACAGATTCTTGGACTCCCTCCAGGAGTCCTCCCTTCTAGAGCTTCTGATGTAGGAGATCTGGTATTGGGCACAGGACTCTGCACTTTTAATGAGCTGGGAGGTGCACCTGGTGGTAGCCAAGTGGACTTGGCCCTCACATGTAAACCACACTATGGGTTTGTCCACTCTGCGTTGCACAGCACACCCCAGCTCTCCAGTGCCTCCTTATATTTCCCCACCATCAAGCTGCCTCATACTGAAGAGAGCCTGCACTTGGCACACTCTTCTCCTGGAATCCCCTTCTCTTCATCTCTAACTATCCCTTACCAAATACTCCAAGTCTAGCATTATTGCCAGACTGTGTCCCAGTATCTCATTCAGGCATCTTGTTTTCATCCCAGTGGAGCTTGTCAGCCCATTGCTGTGTAGCTAATTGTAGAATTTTCATTGTGTTGCAGTTTTTGTTCTGTGTCTCTTTCTCCCAGTGTACTTAGAATCTTGAGAACAGGGACATTTTATTTCTCCATTCCTAGCATCTTGCTTAGCTTCTGGAACATGGTAGGAGTTCACAAATACTTGTTGAAAGAATAAAAAGAAGAGAAGGAGGCCTGATGCAAAGAGCCAACTCATTGATAAAGACCCTCATGCGGGAAAAGATTGAGGGCAGGAGTAGAAGAGGGCAACACAGGATGAGATAGTTGGATGGCATCACGAACTCAATAGATAGCAGTTTGAGCACACTCCAGGAGATAGTGAAAGACAGGGAAGCCTGGTGTGCCACAGCCCATGGTATCGCAGAGTCAGACAAGATTGAGCAACTGAACAATAACATCTCATAAAGTGAAATACAGATGGGCATGGAAGTCAGAGAGAAAGAATTCCTGAATTGTACTAGAAGTCATAAAAAAGTTCATTGGAGCTTTGAAGTGTCTCAGGGAGAGGTGGTTAGGAGAGAAGCCTAAGTAGGGAGGATTTGTGCTCTTTCCCTTCTCCCTGCCTCTAATTCAACCAAAGTGGCTGTATTTTTAACTTTTTCATGTGTTGGTGAACGGTGTGCGGTCTTGTTGAAAAGAAGGGGAAAATCAATACTAAAATAAATTTGAAAACCACAGCACTGATTTACCTTAATGAAACCCCTTTATCGTCCCTTCTCTCTGTGATTTAGAATGAAGTGGGAAAACTTGGAAATCCATGGGTTTCCCTCGCGTTGCATCAGAGCTTCTGATGTAGGAGATCTGGTATTGGGCACAGGACTCTGCACTTTTAATGAGCTGGGAGGTGCACCTGGTGGTAGCCAAGTGGACTTGGCCTCACATGTAAACCACACTATGGGTTTGTCCACTCTGCGTTGCACAGCACACCCCAGCTCTCCAGTGCCTCCTTATATTTCCCCACCATCAAGCTGCCTCATACTGAAGAGAGCCTGCACTTGGCACACTCTTCTCCTGGAATCCCCTTCTCTTCATCTCTAACTATCCCTTACCAAATACTCCAAGTCTAGCATTATTGCCAGACTGTGTCCCAGTATCTCATTCAGGCATCTTGTTTTCATCCCAGTGGAGCTTGTCAGCCCATTGCTGTGTAGCTAATTGTAGAATTTTCATTGTGTTGCAGTTTTTGTTCTGTGTCTCTTTCTCCCAGTGTACTTAGAATCTTGAGAACAGGGACATTTTATTTCTCCATTCCTAGCATCTTGCTTAGCTTCTGGAACATGGTAGGAGTTCACAAATACTTGTTGAAAGAATAAAAAGAAGAGAAGGAGGCCTGATGCAAAGAGCCAACTCATTGATAAAGACCCTCATGCGGGAAAAGATTGAGGGCAGGAGTAGAAGAGGGCAACACAGGATGAGATAGTTGGATGGCATCACGAACTCAATAGATAGCAGTTTGAGCACACTCCAGGAGATAGTGAAAGACAGGGAAGCCTGGTGTGCCACAGCCCATGGTATCGCAGAGTCAGACAAGATTGAGCAACTGAACAATAACATCTCATAAAGTGAAATACAGATGGGCATGGAAGTCAGAGAGAAAGAATTCCTGAATTGTACTAGAAGTCATAAAAAAGTTCATTGGAGCTTTGAAGTGTCTCAGGGAGAGGTGGTTAGGAGAGAAGCCTAAGTAGGGAGGATTTGTGCTCTTTCCCTTCTCCCTGCCTCTAATTCAACCAAAGTGGCTGTATTTTTAACTTTTTCATGTGTTGGTGAACGGTGTACGGTCTTGTTGAAAAGAAGGGGAAAATCAATACTAAAAATAAATTTGAAAACCACAGCACTGATTTACCTTAATGAAACCCCTTTATGCGTCCCTTCTCTCTGTGATTTAGAATGAAGTGGGAAAACTTGGAAGAAACTTGAGAAATAAAGCCAAGGATCTAAATTGGAAAATGCATCTGTGAGGCAATATTAGAGATTTCCTAATCTGTTGGGTTGTGTCGTATGGTATGGCCTTGGGGCTGCTAACAGCTTTCAGGCACCTTGGGGGTTATCATGAGAGAGATGCTAAGTGTTTGGCAGTCATTTCCACAGACGCCAATGTGAAGAAATGGGAAGATTACATTGAAAGAGTTGTGAGAATGCCTCTGAATTTATTTGAGAAGCATGCTTATATTTCCAAAGCAGAGTCTTCAGGAAATAGCCTCCCTGAGGATTAAAGACTTTTTCTCTGCCTCAGCGCCTGGCACAGATTAGCACCTCCTTGTTGGTCACCAGACATTTGCTGCGGGGATGCATGAATTACCATCAATGGAGAAGTGTATGAAAACGCAGTGCCACCCAGGAATTAGAACTCTCATAAAAGCAAATGATCTTAAAATTAAGACTCTATTAGACTTGCCACGGATTCAAATTATGGATTTCATTTGTAAGAACTTGCTCAATAATATGAAATTAATGTAGCTTATTATACTGTTCATGTGTAGCTCATCATAAAGACAAGTAAATGTAGAGCGGTTCTCTTATAACATTGCTTATGAGAAAACTGCTCTACGGTTACTTTTTCTCTTGAAAGAATTAGAGGTTTCTCACCCGGAGTATTTTAGGAGAAAAACTGTCCTGTTGCTCTCATATAGAGGTGTGAAAGTGAAGTCACTCAGTCTTGTTCAACTATTTGCGACCCTTGAACGAGCCATGGAATTCTCCAAGCAGAAATACTGGAGTGGGTTGCCTTTCCCTTCTCCAGGGGATCTTCCCAACCCAGGGATCAAACCCAGGTCTCCTGCATTGCAGGTGGATTCTTTACCATCTGCGCCACTAGGAAAGCCCCTTGTAGAGTAAATTTTACTCTTTTGGCCACAGTTCCCTTTCACACTTTTGGGATATATGGGAAGGAGTTGTGCCTCTAGTTGGCAAACAGATTTGCTCAGCTTTTATCAAATTGTATTCGTATAGATTCCATGGTCTTATGCACTGGCAGGTTGTGGAGTCAGAGGTTACTTGTCCCATTGGTACTTCAACACATAGCAGCTGATTTCAAGACTCAGAAGTCCTGTGGGGTAGAAACCTTTCTATGTTTAATGCCATATATCTAAGCAGTATTGACCACTTCTTTTGCAGAACAGCTGTTGCCAAATTAGGAAACATTGAATAGATGTTTGCCTTCAGATAGTTTAAATGTTAACAGATAGCAACATTTATCTAACATACCTATTGGTGAAGCCAGCAAAACAGGAAATAATTTGATTTATACCTAGAACCCTTTAAAATGAAAAAGAAAAGTTATTTTGACTCACAAATTGTGAAGATGCACCATTCCTTTTATGGTTAAATAATAACCCACTGTATGGATATACCTACCATGTTTTATTTATCCATTCAGTTGCTGTTAGATTTTTTGGTTGTTTTCACCTTTTGGCTGTTATGAAAAATACTACTATTAATGTTTGTGTAATTTTTTGTGTGGCCATATATTTTCATTTATCTTGGAAATACATACTGAGGAGTGGAATTGGTAGATCATATGTTAAACTATGTTTAACCTTTTGAGGAACCACCAGACTGTCTTCCAGAGTGGATATGTCATTTTACATTCCCACAAGTATTATTTGTTGGTTCCAGTTTCTCTGCCTTTTTGCCAATACTTTGTGCTATCTGTTTGCTAGTGAAAGTGAAGTAGTGCCCTCATTGTGGCTTTTTTTTTTTTCTTTCTTTTTTTGGGGGGGGGGGGTTGGGGAGGGAGAGGGGCAAGCGGGCCACTTCTACTAGTCTTTCATTTATCTATTTTCATCCATCTTTGTTCTTTGGCCTGTGTGGGCCTCCCATCGCAGTGGCCTCTGTTGTCGCAGAGCACCGGCTCTGGGACGTCTCCTGCATTGCAGGTTGATTCTTTACCATCTGCGCCACTAGGAAAGCCCCTTGTAGAGTAAATTTTACTCTTTTGGCCACAGTTCCCTTTCACACTTTTGGGATATATGGGAAGGAGTTGTGCCTCTAGTTGGCAAACAGATTTGCTCAGCTTTTATCAAATTGTATTCGTATAGATTCCATGGTCTTATGCACTGGCAGGTTGTGGAGTCAGAGGTTACTTGTCCCATTGGTACTTCAACACATAGCAGCTGATTTCAAGACTCAGAAGTCCTGTGGGGTAGAAACCTTTCTATGTTTAATGCCATATATCTAAGCAGTATTGACCACTTCTTTTGCAGAACAGCTGTTGCCAAATTAGGAAACATTGAATAGATGTTTGCCTTCAGATAGTTTAAATGTTAACAGATAGCAACATTTATCTAACATACCTATTGGTGAAGCCAGCAAAACAGGAAATAATTTGATTTATACCTAGAACCCTTTAAAATGAAAAAGAAAAGTTATTTTGACTCACAAATTGTGAAGATGCACCATTCCTTTTATGGTTAAATAATAACCCACTGTATGGATATACCTACCATGTTTTATTTATCCATTCAGTTGCTGTTAGATTTTTTGGTTGTTTTCACCTTTTGGCTGTTATGAAAAATACTACTATTAATGTTTGTGTAATTTTTTGTGTGGCCATATATTTTCATTTATCTTGGAAATACATACTGAGGAGTGGAATTGGTAGATCATATGTTAAACTATGTTTAACCTTTTGAGGAACCACCAGACTGTCTTCCAGAGTGGATATGTCATTTTACATTCCCACAAGTATTATTTGTTGGTTCCAGTTTCTCTGCCTTTTTGCCAATACTTTGTGCTATCTGTTTGCTAGTGAAAGTGAAGTAGTGCCCTCATTGTGGCTTTTTTTTTTTTCTTTCTTTCTTTTTTTGGGGGGAGGGGGTTGGGGAGGGAGAGGGGCAAGCGGGCCACTTCTACTAGTCTTTCATTTATCTATTTTCATCCATCTTTGTTCTTTGGCCTGTGTGGGCCTCCCATCGCAGTGGCCTCTGTTGTCGCAGAGCACCGGCTCTGGGCGCATGCGCTGCAGAGCTCCGGCTCGTCATTGGACACATCGGTCCAGCCGCTCCGCGGCACGTGGGATCTTCCCAGGCCAGGGATCGAACCGGCGCCCCTTGCACAGCAAGGCGGTGTCCTTACCCACTGGACCACCAGGGAAGCCCCTCATTGTGTTTTTTTTTTTTTTTTTTTAAAGATTTATTTATTTATCTATTTGGGGCAGGGGTCGGGTTGGGGAGGGAGGGGAGCAGGGGGGCCACCTCCACTGGTCTTTCGTTTCTCCATGTTCATCCGTCTTTGCTCCTTGGCTCCTGTGGGCCTCCCACCACGGTGGCGTCTGTCGTTGCAGAGCACCAGCTCTGGGCTCTTGCGCTCCAGAGCTCCAGCTCGGCAATTGGACACATCAGTCCAGCCGCTCCACGGCACGTGGGATCCTCCCAGGCCAGGGATCGAACCGGTGCCCCTTGCACTGCAAGGCGGTGTCCATACCCACTGGACCACCAGGGGAAGCCCTCATTGTGGTTTTGATTTGCATTTCCTTAGTGGCTAATAATGTCAAACACCTTTTCATATCCTTATTGGCTACTTGTTTATCTTCTATGTACAAATGTCTATTCAAGTTCTTTTATTATTGAGTTGTAAGAGTTCCTTATAAATCCTAGCTAAAAATCCCTTATCAGATGTATTATTTGAAAATACTTTCTTCCGTTCAGTGAATTACTTTTCTGTTTCTTGATGGTGTCCTTTTTTAAAAATTTTTCGGATGATTTATTTATTCATTTTTGGCTGCACTGGATTTTTACTGTTGTGCATGGGCTTTCTCTAGTTGTAGTGAGCAGGGGCTGCTCTCTAGTTGTGGTGCATGGGTTTCTCGTTGCAGTGGCTTCTCTTGTGGTTCCCTGTCTCTAGAGCACAGGCTCAGTAGTTGTGACACACGAGCTTAGTTACTTCATGACATGTTGAGTCTTCCTGGACCAGCGATCAAACCCACATCCCTTGCGTTTCTTGTGGTTATTTACCATCCCTAAATATTCTTTGGTGAAAAGTGTGTTCAGGTTTTTTTGTCCATTTTTGAGTTGTTACTTATTATTGAGTTCTGAGATTACTTTGTGTGTTCTCAATACATGCCTTTCTTAAAAGAGTTTGTAAATATTTTCTTTCGGTCTGTAGCTTGTCTTTTTGTTTTCTTAGCAGTGTCTTTTAAAGAGAAGATGATTTTCATTTTGGTAAAGTACAGTTTATTGTTTTGACTCATGATGTTTGCTTAGTAGTCTGCTATCACAAAGACTTTTCTACTTTGTGCTAAATATGGAAAAACAAATGTGAACGAAATATACAAAGGTATTTGTTTCATTTGTGTGTGTGTATTCTTATTGTTTTAGCTCTTACATTTAAGTCTATGATAAATTCAAGTTAATTTCTTGTAGTCAGGGATCAAGATTTGTTTTTTTACAGGGATTGTTCACTACCAATTGTTGAAACTACTGTTCTGCTTTACTAAATTTTGATACCTAAAATTGACTATATATTTGGGTTACCCCATCTTTAAACAAGATCTCTCTCACCTCAACATGTCCATTTAAGTAAAAGTTTATCACTTCCCCATCTTCACCTCTTCAAAGAGTGGTCTAGACTCAGTTTCTGCTTCCTCCTTTCTTACTCCCACACTAAGCCACTTTCTGTGTCAATTCTACAAAAATGGTTCTTCCTAGAATCACCAGTGATCTCTGTTATAGCGTCCGGTGGAGACGGTTTTGTGGTTGTCTCATGTCATTCTCAGTGTCCTTCAGCCTCAGTGATCCCTCCCTCCTCGTTCAGACACCTTTTCCCCTAACTAATATAAAAGTGTCTGTTTTTCTCTTTGTCCTCACATGTCCCCTTTGCGAGTTCTCCTTCTTTTTCTACCTATTTCTTTAATATCAGTGTCCCTCAGGATTGTCCAAATCCATTTTACTTCTCATTCTGTGCATATGACCTACTGTTCCCATCTAATCCTCTGATTTAAGAATCTCAAGTTTACATCTGGCCCAGATTTTTTCTGAGTTTCATTTCTGCACATTTAACTGTGTACCAGGACCATGAGCTCTAGGAAGACAAGTGCCCTGTATAGATTGTGTTCACACTTGTATTCATCTGATTAGCACAGAGAACTTAAGAACTATTTATTGACAAATGAACAAAGGAATAAGTGAACAAATTAAGCAACCTATGTGGATGATAGTTGTCTTATTATTGAGTTCTGAGATTACTTTGTGTGTTCTCAATACATGCCTTTCTTAAAGAGTTTGTAAATATTTTCTTCGGTCTGTAGCTTGTCTTTTTGTTTTCTTAGCAGTGTCTTTTAAAGAAGATGATTTTCATTTTGGTAAAGTACAGTTTATTGTTTTGACTCATGATGTTTGCTTAGTAGTCTGCTATCACAAAGACTTTTCTACTTTGTGCTAAATATGGAAAAACAAATGTGAACGAAATATACAAAGGTATTTGTTTCATTTGTGTGTGTGTATTCTTATTGTTTTAGCTCTTACATTTAAGTCTATGATAAATTCAAGTTAATTTCTTGTAGTCAGGGATCAAGATTTGTTTTTTTACAGGGATTGTTCACTACCAATTGTTGAAACTACTGTTCTGCTTTACTAAATTTTGATACCTAAAATTGACTATATATTTGGGTTACCCCATCTTTAAACAAGATCTCTCTCACCTCAACATGCCCATTTAAGTAAAAGTTTATCACTTCCCCATCTTCACCTCTTCAAAGAGTGGTCTAGACTCAGTTTCTGCTTCCTCCTTTCTTACTCCCACACTAAGCCACTTTCTGTGTCAATTCTACAAAAATGGTTCTTCCTAGAATCACCAGTGATCTCTGTTATAGCGTCCGGTGGAGACGGTTTTGTGGTTGTCTCATGTCATTCTCAGTGTCCTTCAGCCTCAGTGATCCCTCCCTCCTCGTTCAGACACCTTTTCCCCTAACTAATATAAAAGTGTCTGTTTTTCTCTTTGTCCTCACATGTCCCCTTTGCGAGTTCTCCTTCTTTTTCTACCTATTTCTTTAATATCAGTGTCCCTCAGGATTGTCCAAATCCATTTTACTTCTCATTCTGTGCATATGACCTACTGTTCCCATCTAATCCTCTGATTTAAGAATCTCAAGTTTACATCTGGCCCAGATTTTTTCTGAGTTTCATTTCTGCACATTTAACTGTGTACCAGGACCATGAGCTCTAGGAAGACAAGTGCCCTGTATAGATTGTGTTCACACTTGTATTCATCTGATTAGCACAGAGAACTTAAGAACTATTTATTGACAAATGAACAAAGGAATAAGTGAACAAATTAAGCAACCTATGTGGATGATATAACATATGTTACAGTTCTAGTATAATACTTAATTATTGGCCCTTTTACTGATACCTAACACACGCAGTATGTGATGCTGGGCACAGGAGAAGCAAATTACTTTTAGAAGCACATACTTTGTGTTTGCCATGGCTCAGTTTTCCTACCACAGTTTGTAGAGAGCCTTGGGGTGAGGAGATGGGAATGAGACCCTAGGCATGGGCAGGAAGGAGATAAGAGAGCAAGGAAACATTTCTCCAGATGATGTTAAACACTGTTTCTGAAGTTTTTCAGTTCACTAATTTCCTTCAAGAATTAACCTACATTATTTGAGGAATAAAATATCTTAATAGCCCTATTGAATTCTGATTAGAGCTTTATTTACTGTACATGGTTTCTTTTAACTTCTTACCCAAGCTTTTGTAAGTCCCTGTAACATTTTTTCTTAGCTCTAAAATGAGTCTCAAAAATTATGCAGGAAAATGTCAGCTCGGTAAATGTAGACTCTTTCAAACCTAGTGTGATAAATATTTTTATGATCATCTGAGTGTTCACATCAAAGAACGTGTTCGATTCCTATGGGCTTGCTGTCATGCCCAGAGCTGTGAGGATTTGGGGCAAGAATACAAGACACAGTCCTCATTGCTGCCTTCAGGGAACACCCACCTTTAGGGAGATCTCTGAAGCACTTTGTTGTCTCTGTTGCATGTTGCTTGGAGAGAAAGATAGTCTCCTGCCACTAGACGTGTACTTTTGGTCTTGCTTGTTATTAATGGGCTGTCCTAACAGTATCTAGGGTTTCCCTATAAATGCCCTTTTTATTTGCTCTGGAGCATGCACTCCCTTACATTTCTCTGTCTCTCTCTCCTGCATTTCAGTGAGCGGTTTCTGGTGAGACTGAACAAGAATGGTGGGCCAAGGAACCCAGAGAAGATAGAACGAATGTGTGCCCTTTTTACAGTATGTGCAAATTCTCTTTCCCTTCTCTGCTGTTGACTCTAACTAGGGTCCTGCTGTGTGGATATTGTTGCCCTGGAAACAAGCACTAATTCTTAACTTCCCCACACACTGGTGAGAATAGAACTTGATTTATGTGTCTATCAGGTTTTAATGAAATATTTAAGAAAACTGAAATTAGCTTCAGCTTTTAATTGAATTTATTTAAAAAATTCAATCAAGTATATTTTACTGATGTATATTTTAGGAGCAATGTAATATAATAAACACTTAAAACTTGAGAAACTTCTTTCTTTCTGTTCTTCCTCAAGGCCACTGGGGATTTCTCTGATGTGTAAGTATAGTTTCTCTAAAGGCATCCACCAAATTTACAGTTTTGCAGGTTTATTTATGAGTTTATACAACGAGAGACAAACTAAATAGCCGTCCTCTTTCAAACACCGAACAGAGTCTTTTCATGCCGTGATCCATACTTTAGTTTTTTTCTAAATAACCATGCTGTTATTCATGCTCTTTCAGATCATGGACTCATTAGCTCAGAGAAGTCTTGGTAACCTGCTTATTGAAAAATATTCAGCCTCACACCACCACAGTGCCTTTTGTATTCTTCAGGTTGAGTCTGATTTGCTGTATTTTTTACCCTATTATAAAACTTAACTGCCCAGCCTTATTTATTAATTTATTTGCCTAAGAAGAAGATAAGACCGTGTCACAATTTTAAACCACTTTTGACTGTCGGAGATTCTTTGATCTGCTTCAGTGATACTGAGCTACATCAAAACCTCTTGAGTGCAGGGAGGTGTGATGGTGTCATGGTGCCACTTCCCTCGTGTGGGGGGCATGGTTGATGGTGACAGTCAGGTGTCTCAGACCTTGTGGTGTACCTCTTACACGTAAGTGGAATTTCTCTGATTTGTAGGCTCTGATTTGTGACTTTGTCTGACAGATAAAATTGAATTTGTTTACCTTCCTTTTTTGTTCACTCACTACCACATTATCAAAACTTCAAATAATGTTACTGCAGAATCAAAAGCCATTTTACAGAGATAGCTTGTATTAAAAGCACTCCAGATGTACAAAAGGATTTATAAATTTAGCTAAGCTAAAATGAAGTTTTGTACATCCTCAAGCTCAGCATTCAAAACTTAGGAGATAGCATAGGAAGAAAAAGCAGACCCTTGAAGATGGCTAAGGGAACTGGAAAGATCAGTGCTGTCTCTTCAGTAGGAGGAGAACCGGGCAAAGAGTCCACATCGCAGGTAATGAGATGTAGGTTAGAATATTGGAGGAGAGTGTGTGAAGTGAGAGCACCTGAACACAGGAGCTGGTTCTCTGGGACTGCCTGTCTGAAACAGGATTGGGGGAAATGAGACACCCATCTGTCTGGAATGTCTCAGTGGCCTTAGGAGTCTTTTTTAGGTCCCGATTCTCCAATATTGTTTGGTTAAAGCAGCAAAAGAAATCGCTGACTCCTTGTTCTTTGGCATTGTGGAAACAGGGGTGTATGTGTGTATGTGTGTGTATGTGCACATGCTGTCGTGGACTATGATGAGTGCAGTCCTTGCCTCTTGAAAAATGAACTTAATTATGGTGATATTTGAATATAATTACAGTAAATCAAAATTTTCATTTAGCAGCATTTTAATTATCTATATGGGCCCAGAGGCCTGAACTGTAGCTCCAGCTTTATAAATCAGAGACACACGTAACACTTAGGGTGTGCTCTTATTCTGCCACAATGGGAAGGTGCAAGGCTGCTAAAAATATCTACCTTTATACTTTGCTTTGCAGTACAGCCCTGGATTCATCCTTTTAAGATCAAAAAAAAAATGATTTGAGGAATACTTTTCGAAGCCCGAAAGAGTTTTGAATAAGATTGTCCTAACCAGTGTTTTCATGTTTTACTTTAAGCTTATATGAAATAATAATTTTGATGGAAAGCTATTTTCTAATTATCTAAGCCTTGAGTTCCTCCTGTGGGCCAAAGGAGTTTTCCACCTTGGCATATAAGTTAACAAAGTTTGAGAGTAAATGCAAGAATACGCAGCTACAGCTGTGGTCCATGTCAACCTGTTAGCTTACTTGAACATCAGGAAAAGGGAATAGTGCCAATGCAGCAGTTTTGCAGGGTTACTTGAGCTTACTTCAGAGCCGTATTACAAGACAGTCACATTAGCCATGCACAGCCTTGCTCTTGGTAAATCGTTTTTTTGTTGTTTCTTTCTTATCATGTTGAATTTCAGAGCTTCCTCTGAAGCAAGAATTTTATCTAAGGAGGTGTTTCATACATTTGTGATTGTCTAATACAGTGAAGATTTTGGTGACTTTCATGATTAACAGTGATTGTGTGGTATGAGCACGAGAGAGTTTGTCTGTGTATTTCCTCCTTACTAGATATCTGGTGCCTCACACATGGTGCCTGGCAAATGCTAATGATTTGTTACATAAACAAATAAATATGTGCTTATTGTCTATTATATTTGAACCCAGAGAATGAACTAATTTTCCCTGCATTCGTTGGCATTATTTTTTTTCCATTTATTTATACTCTTTCACATTTCAAAATAGAATTTTAGGTAAGGGTTTCTTGGAATTAAGAATGAGCTTGATTATTTAATAATGACATCATTTATTAAAATATTACCTCCTTTTATGTGTCATAAAAGTGAGTAAACTGTCTGTGTTTTATATTTGTAAATCCCATTACCTCTACAGAAAAAGGGCACTTCAGGTATAGGAAAGTGAATTGACTTTTTCCTGTTTCAAATGGAATCTTAGTAAAACTGAGCCAAGATGCTGTTCCCTGAGTCACTGACATTGCTACCCACCAGGTAGTAGGGAACCCACTATCTAGTTATGTACTGAGGGTATGGTTCAGTGAGTAAGTCTAAACCCCGTTCAGATGAATGGAGCATGAGTCACTGTATTATATTGAAGCCGAAAGAGTTTTTGAATTAAGATTGTCCTAACCAGTGTTTTCATGTTTTACTTTAAGCTTATATGAAATAATAATTTTGATGGAAAGCTATTTTCTAATTATCTAAGCCTTGAGTTCCTCCTGTGGGCCAAAGGAGTTTTCCACCTTGGCATATAAGTTAACAAAGTTTGAGAGTAAATGCAAGAATACGCAGCTACAGCTGTGGTCCATGTCAACCTGTTAGCTTACTTGAACATCAGGAAAAGGGAATAGTGCCAATGCAGCAGTTTTGCAGGGTTACTTGAGCTTACTTCAGAGCCGTATTACAAGACAGTCACATTAGCCATGCACAGCCTTGCTCTTGGTAAATCGTTTTTTTGTTGTTTCTTTCTTATCATGTTGAATTTCAGAGCTTCCTCTGAAGCAAGAATTTTATCTAAGGAGGTGTTTCATACATTTGTGATTGTCTAATACAGTGAAGATTTTGGTGACTTTCATGATTAACAGTGATTGTGTGGTATGAGCACGAGAGAGTTTGTCTGTGTATTTCCTCCTTACTAGATATCTGGTGCCTCACACATGGTGCCTGGCAAATGCTAATGATTTGTTACATAAACAAATAAATATGTGCTTATTGTCTATTATATTTGAACCCAGAGAATGAACTAATTTTCCCTGCATTCGTTGGCATTATTTTTTCCATTTATTTATACTCTTTCACATTTCAAAATAGAATTTTAGGTAAGGGTTTCTTGGAATTAAGAATGAGCTTGATTATTTAATAATGACATCATTTATTAAAATATTACCTCCTTTTATGTGTCATAAAAGTGAGTAAACTGTCTGTGTTTTATATTTGTAAATCCCATTACCTCTACAGAAAAAGGGCACTTCAGGTATAGGAAAGTGAATTGACTTTTTCCTGTTTCAAATGGAATCTTAGTAAAACTGAGCCAAGATGCTGTTCCCTGAGTCACTGTCATTGCTACCCACCAGGTAGTTGGGAACCCACTATCTAGTTATGTACTGAGGGTATGGTTCAGTGAGTAAGTCTAAACTGAATCCCTGCTTGTCAGATGAATGGAGCATGAGTCACTGCTCTTCCCCACCTTGGTTTTACAAGCCTTGTGACATGGATAGCCACACTTGCTACTTAGTATTAAAGGGTGTATGCTTAATAACTCCATGATAACTATGCTTAACAGTGCTCTTATGTTAAATAAGGTTGCTTTTACATTGAATTTTGACAATGAAATTGTGTGGAACTCAACAAATAATAACTATACTTAAAATATTGTCTGGTACTGATTATTATCATCTTATTATTATTAACCTCAAATAAATACCACAGAGAGTTCTGGGCACCATGTACAAAATGGTCAGAAAGAATCCCTACCCAACCAATTAGAAAATACCATAAATTATATTTTAGGCTTCTTCTTTTATTCACTTGAACAGAATCAAGGGAGAGGTCCCACGCTCTTGGGTACAACCCATCTGGTTAGTATTTGGTCATCTAGTAACTGGCTTGAATTCTCTAAGTATATCAAGATTTGTAATTATATCACTTATTCGATGGTTTGGATTAATAAAATCCAGCCTATGTAGAAGGCCATTTTACTTTGAAATGTATCAAACATTTGCATATCTTTCAGTAATAGACATGTTTTAGTGCCCCAAATTGCTCAAAATGGTAATTTATTTTTAAATTTCTGCCTGTTATTTAGTAGCCATCTTAATATTTGGCAAAATACAGTGCCGTTTTGAGGATATCACCTTAAATTAAAGGAACTGCTGAAATGAAATCTGAAACATCATCTTTCAATATCCAAAGATAGCTTTCATGCAAAAATATATCTTTGTGATTCCAGATACCAATTTATGTTGAATTATTTTGTACCCCTTTCATGGTGAGTGTATTTTGTTATTCCATCAAGAAGTTGGCAATAGCCATCTGGAATCTAAAAGCTTCAAT
Organism: Tragulus kanchil; assembly: GCA_022376925.1. Lineage (NCBI taxonomy): Eukaryota > Metazoa > Chordata > Mammalia > Artiodactyla > Tragulidae > Tragulus > Tragulus kanchil. Next base: position 214,278,029 of record JAIOJX010000030.1, on the reverse strand, counting down.
TTCACCATTACACACTACTTTCTAAGGCCTCCTTTTCATATGTTCAGGACCACTCTATAGGACAGAGCTGTGATTATGGTGAGGCAGGCAAAGCACAGGATCCTGAGATGAAGACTTCCTTAAATTTTAGGAGGTCTTCCCATAGATGCCTTGCTTGTCTAAACCTAGACCTATCTCTGCCACAGGGTATAAACATACAGCAAACATAGGGATTTTTGATCCAGAGCTCATTCACAATTATGTCTTCCACTTGATTGTCCCTTTTTCTGCTTTATTGAAAAGAGACAGACATCTGAGACTGATCAAAAGATGAAAGACAGGAAGGAAGTGAAAATAAAGGACCTTTTCTTGGAAGCAAAAGGGAAATCACAGGAAACTGTCCCATTAGAAATAGAGGTTACTCCTTCAATCATCATTCATTCATAACAATGACTTGGAGTGAGCAATGAGTTAATGACCTAGTAAAAGTCAGAAACAATGTATATTGAAGGGAGTTTTATTACTTCAATTATAATGTGTTAAATAAAATATAAATATATATTCACACGCTTTACTTCAAAATGTGCTCTAAACATAAGTAATGCATAAAATTATTTTTATTAGAATAACTCCAGTTTTAAAAGTATCCAATTAAAGGAAGCCCTTAAATTTTTCCAGATAAAATTACTTTCAGCTTTATACTTGAGTATTAATGATATGTATCAGAAATGGGGGATCTAATTATTGAGGCTTCACTAAAGCCAAAGTAATTGTTTTTCAATGAAACGTATTTAGTGTGTGTACAACAGAATAAATGTACAATTAATAGAGAGTAAACTTTCAGAATTTGTCATTAATGAGCCCTTTGGTGTTTTCCCTTTTTATCTACATTGGAAATTTCTTCTTTTTTTTTTTTTTTGGCCACTTCTATTGATCTTTCATTTATTTATCTTTGTTCTTTGGCCTGTGTGGGCCTCCCACTGCAGTGGCCTCTCTCGCTGCAGAGCACCTGCTCCGGGCACATGCACTTTAGAGCTCTGGCTCGGTAGTTGGACACATTGATCCAGCTGCTCCGTGGCACATGGGATCTTCCCAGGCCAGGGATCGAACCGGCACCCCTTTCACTGCAAGGCGATGTCCTAACACTGGACCACCAGGGGAGCCCTCGGAAATTTCTTTTGTTACAAAATGTTTTTATATGATTTTAGAATAAACACAGATAAGCCAATGTAATGAAGATCTCCAGTGTGAGAACTTTTGGAGATAAGTGGTCTAAATAAGACCAGAAATACATTGTCAATATAACAAACTTCCAAAGGCATTTCAGATATCCAAACTTTCACCGCAAGAATCTTATAAATCCTAAACCGCTTTGTGCTTCAACCCCTTCCCCCACCTAGAACATACGCTAAAAGCAGCAAAAGCAACTATTATGAAGTTCAAAATGAAATTTTAATTATTTTCTGAATATTCATTGCCTTAATTTGCTTATTTTTTTTTCTTTTCTTAGGATCTGAGCAGCAAAGATATGAAGAGAGATTTATATATAGTTGCCCATGTGATACGAATAGGTACGGTCAACTTAATACAGTCACTTGACTGAGACCAGCCCAATTTGGAATAAATATCTACTATGTCTGGCCTTTATCTTTTCCTGAGTGCTTACCTGTTACTTCAGATCTTAAGATTCACTCCAGCTTGTATTGTAGCTGTCCCTTGAGTTTAGCTGCTAGTAGTGGCTGAATATGATAGAAATGAAAGAGAGCATTTTCTGTTCCCTGTTTGTTTTTGGACCCATACTTTTAATTTCAAGTGGTCTGGTATTTTTGTTGTTTTTTTGTTTGTTTTTGCTGTGTATGATAAAAAATCTGTTGAGGTTCCAGTTTTGCATTTGCAAGTCCCCTTGCCGCTATCAGCACAGCACTGTTCAGCAGGACAGGCAAGTGCCCGTCCGCTTTCTGACACGGCTCTTACTCCTACAGTGGCGCAGGAGCAGCTTTGGTTGGAACAGGACATTGTCCTCTTTACCTGCGTACACATAGTTTTTACCTGGCAGCTGCTGTGTATCCTTCATTTACCCAAGACGTTTAAATCTGTTAACACATTGGTTCTTCTAAGAAATTCATGAAATCACTGTTTCGTTACCATATGATTAATAGATGGACTGTGAATGTTGAGATGGGTAGTAAGCATGATTAATTGTGGTGCCGGGGAAGAGCACTGGACAAGGGCCTGCTTGGCATTCCTCTACATAAATATCCCTGCCTCCTTGGATGGCTCCCTTCGTCTTCATCTTCCAATTTAGAGGATCTCTAAGGTGCTCATAGCTCTGGCATCCTTGGGTGACAGTTTGGTGATGCCACAGAGGAGCGTGGAGTCCTCAGTCTTGACTGCTGTTTTCTCTTGTACCCCAGGTCGGATGCTCCTGAATGACTCAAAGAAGGGCCCTGCTCACCTACACTACCGGCGACCTTATGGGTGTGCGGTCCTCAGTATCCTGGATGTCCTGCAGTCACTCACAGAGTTAAAGGAAGAAAAGGATTTTGTTCTTAAGGTTTACACGTGAGTAATGAGCATCAGAAATATTAATGATTTGTAGCATAAGACCTCCCAGCGCTGCCCTCCAGAGCAAAAGCTCTTAAGCTTTATAGAACACAGACTCAGCAGGATGTGTAGGATAGGGAGGTTTGGGAAAATGCAGAGATTCCCATCTGAGACTTGGAATGGGCTCAGGCAATTGTATTTTTAATAAGCTCCCCAGGTGATTTTGAAGCAGCTGAACTTGAGACTCTCTATCCTAAAGTGAGAGTCTGGTGATACACATTCCCTCTTCTCTCCAGGACCAGCCTGCCTTAGTATGTACTCACAGGAAAGCTTATAATCTACTTCCTCCTGTGTTTCGGCTGTGAAAGAGTCCTCCGTGTCTAATACTTACCCACCAGCTGTTGTAACTGAGCTAGTTGCTGGTGTAAATTGCTTCAGAGAATTATCACGAGTCAGGTTACCCTGTCCTAGAAGTCTCTTTTTTTTTTTCTAAGGAGCTGAGACTTTATTCTTTATTTCTACCATCACTGATCTGTAAGCCAACAGCCAGGTATGGCATCATTTTCAGTGTTCAGTAGCCAAGGGCTCTGCCTTACAGAAGTAGTGCATCTCCTCCTGACTCTTGTTAAGCAATAGAGACAAAAAAAAGTAATACAGAATCCAAGCATATCTGTCTTTGCATATAGAAATTTCGGCGGGAATCATGGACTTTCCAAGTGGGGCTAGTGGCAAAGAACGTCCCTGCTAATGCAGGAGATGTAAGAGATGAGGGTTCAGTCGCAAGGTCGAAAAGATCCCCTCAGGAGGGCATGGCAACCCACTCCAGTATTCTTGTCTGGAGAATCTCATGGACAGAGGAGCCTGGTGGGCTACAGTCCATGGGTTGCAAAGACTTGAACACAGCTGAAGCAACTTACCACACACACAGGTGTGAATCATAGTGCTGAAAATATGATCAGTGGTGAGTTTAGTGAGGGTTTTTTTCCTTTTAGAATATTAGTATTTTTATTAAGAGAGTAGAGACATAACCAGAGTAAGAAAAAACATTCTTTTCAAAAATTAATTTTTATTGGAGTATAGTTGCTTTACAATATTGTGTTAGTTTCTGCTGTACAGCAAAGTGAATCCATTATATGTATACATATATCCACTCAGTTTTAGATTTCCTTCCCACAAAGCATTGAGTTACCTGTGCTATACAGTGGGTTTTCTGCATCTGTTTTCTGCATCATAGTGTATATATGTCTATCCCAGGCTCCCAGTTCATCCCACTCACCTTTCTCTTGGTGTTCATATATTTGTTCTCTTTGTTCATGTCTCTATTTCTGCTTTGTAAATAATTTCATCTATACCCCTTTTCTAGATTCCACATATAAGTGATATTATACAATATTTGTTTTCTCCTTTTGACTTCACTCTGTATGACAGTCTCTAGATTTGTGTGTGTACTCAGTAGCTTCAGTCGTGTCCAATTCTTTGCAACCCTATGGACTGTAGCCCACCAGGCTCTTCTGTCCATGGGATTCTCCAGGCAAGAATACTAGAATGGGTTGCCATGCCGTACTCTAGGGGTTCTTCCCAACCCAGCGATTGAAACTACATCTCCTGCATTGAAGGCAGATTCTTTACCAACTGAGCCACCTGGGAAGCCCCTTTGGTCTATCTACATCTTTGCAAATGGCATTATTTCATCCTTTTTATGGCTATGTAATATTCCACTGTATACATGTACCACATCTTCTTTATCCATTCCTCTAATGATGGACATTTAGGTTGCTTCCCGTCCTGGCTATTGTAAATAGTGCTTCAGTGAACATTGGAGTGTATATATCTTTAAATTATGGTTTTCTCTGAGCATATGGCCAGGAGTGGGATTGCTGGGTCATCTGGTAGATCTATTTTTAATTTTTTTAAGGAACCTCCATACTGTTCTCCATAGTGGTTGTGCCAGTTTACATTCCCACCAGCAGTATAAGTGAGTTCCCTTTTCTCACCCTAATTTTTTAGGTTTCAAAGCTTTGAAGCATACCACACACACAGGTGTGAATCATAGTGCTGAAAATATGATCAGTGGTGAGTTTAGTGAGGGTTTTTCCTTTTAGAATATTAGTATTTTTATTAAGAGAGTAGAGACATAACCAGAGTAAGAAAAAACATTCTTTTCAAAAATTAATTTTTATTGGAGTATAGTTGCTTTACAATATTGTGTTAGTTTCTGCTGTACAGCAAAGTGAATCCATTATATGTATACATATATCCACTCAGTTTTAGATTTCCTTCCCACAAAGCATTGAGTTACCTGTGCTATACAGTGGGTTTTCTGCATCTGTTTTCTGCATCATAGTGTATATATGTCTATCCCAGGCTCCCAGTTCATCCCACTCACCTTTCTCTTGGTGTTCATATATTTGTTCTCTTTGTTCATGTCTCTATTTCTGCTTTGTAAATAATTTCATCTATACCCCTTTTCTAGATTCCACATATAAGTGATATTATACAATATTTGTTTTCTCCTTTTGACTTCACTCTGTATGACAGTCTCTAGATTTGTGTGTGTACTCAGTAGCTTCAGTCGTGTCCAATTCTTTGCAACCCTATGGACTGTAGCCCACCAGGCTCTTCTGTCCATGGGATTCTCCAGGCAAGAATACTAGAATGGGTTGCCATGCCGTACTCTAGGGGTTCTTCCCAACCCAGCGATTGAAACTACATCTCCTGCATTGAAGGCAGATTCTTTACCAACTGAGCCACCTGGGAAGCCCCTTTGGTCTATCTACATCTTTGCAAATGGCATTATTTCATCCTTTTTATGGCTATGTAATATTCCACTGTATACATGTACCACATCTTCTTTATCCATTCCTCTAATGATGGACATTTAGGTTGCTTCCCGTCCTGGCTATTGTAAATAGTGCTTCAGTGAACATTGGAGTGTATATATCTTTAAATTATGGTTTTCTCTGAGCATATGGCCAGGAGTGGGATTGCTGGGTCATCTGGTAGATCTATTTTTAATTTTTTTAAGGAACCTCCATACTGTTCTCCATAGTGGTTGTGCCAGTTTACATTCCCACCAGCAGTATAAGTGAGTTCCCTTTTCTCCACACCCTCTCCATCACTTATTGTTTATAGGTTGTTTTATGATGGCCATTCTGACCAGTGTGAAGTGATACCTCATGTAGTTTTGATTTGCATTTCCCTAATAATTTATAATATTGAGCATCTTTTCATGTGTTTATTGGCCATCTGTATGTATGCTTTAGAGAAATGTCTGTTTAGGTCTTCTGTCAATATTTTCCATTGGGATGTTTGGTTTTCTAATATTGAGCTGCATGAGCTATTTGTTTTGGAGATTAATCCCTTGTTGGTTGCTTCATTTGCAAATTTTTTTTCCCATTCTGAGGGTTGTCTTTTCATTTTATTTATGGTTTCCTTTGCTGTGCAGAAGCTTTTAAGTTTAATTAGGTCCCATTTGTTTATTTTTGTTTTTTATTTTCATTACTCTAGGAGGTGGGTCAAAAAAGATCTTGCTGAGATTTTATGTCAAAGTGAATTTTTTAAAGCAAGTATATTTCCGTCGATTCTTTTTTAATTCTCTTTTGGTTTTAACCCAATATTTTTTTCAAATTAAATCTAATATTGTCAATCATCAGGCTAATATATCTTTACCATATTTGTGGGTATTTTTCTGTACTATCTATTATATCTGATTCAGACATGAAGTGAACTTAGTTCACAATTATGCTTAATTTGGGCCTCTATATAATCAACCACATTCTATTAATTTGAAAATGAATTCCAGATACCCTTATTACCTGTTTGCCTTAAGCTCTGTTTTGTTCAGTGTTGTGTACTTGATGGGATGAGGATCTTCCTCTGAAATAGCTCATAAAGAAAATGTTGACAGGTTTTCTCTTCCTCTCTTATATCAGTCACAGCCTTTCTGTGTGTAGAAAATCTCTTCATTGATGGAGGGGTGAGACCTGCTTCTTGATACAACTTCCTCCCTTTGAAAAGGACTAAACTTTAACCCCAAATCACTATCATCTTACTCCACTCTGTCCAAGGGCAAGGAGTTTATAGATAGCACTCCAGAGTTGAATCTCTTTGCATATATCAGCCGTTCTTTGCTTCAGTGCAGGTTCTCATTATGGATAGGGGCTTGCACAGCATTTCTCTTGAAATCATGCTGTCAAGCTTAATTGGCCTAATTCCTTCTAAAACAAGAGCTTTCAGTACCAACATGTCACTTTTCCAGAAGTTATTCTTGTGTAACTTTTTTTTTAGCTCCTTGCTCTGAGCTCTGCCTATTATATCAGTTCTAAAAAGTAAAACAAAGATTTTTTATTTTCAGCAGAAAAGATAGTTTTTTAATAAAATTGTTGAAGGACTAATAGAGTTAAAATGTAGGATAGTTTTTCCACTTGACAGTGTTAACAGATTTTCAAAGACACGTCCATGTTTGTGAAATAATCGATTCTGTGCATGGTATGGAATTCCTCTAGGATTAGTGTTTTAAATCCACATCAGCACAGTGAATTCAGCCCTCAGGAGACGTAGTATTTTTCAGTGAGTTTTAGGGTACATGTTGGTCAGATTGAATTGGAAGCTTAAATATTTTACTAATAGATACTGATAGTGCTTTAACTTTTGCTACATTTAAATTTTAGGAGGATAAAAAACCCTCTTGTATAGTTTTAACCAATGAATTGGCAAAATATGTCATTAGTTGTTGACATTCTCATGATTTCCTTTGTTATTCAGAGACAGCCTCAAGCCCCTGACCTTCTTTTGCCATGACCTTCTTTTGCTCTGGCTTTATAGATGTTTAATATCATGTGTGTTAGGAAGGCACCACATCCTTTAAAAAAAAAAATCAGAACAAGAAGCTGAAGTGCAAAAACTAGGTCACTTTTCAGGGAGCCAGAAACCTTAAAAATCACAAATGAATAACCACTGTGTGAAATTCATTCTGATACAGCTATGGTGTTTTCTCTTGGCCAGAGGGAAGAGGAGTCACAGGGAAGCATCAGCCTTGCTGAATATGGAACTTAGGATGGGAAAGGAGAATATGCCAAGGAGCATGGAGATAGGGAAGGGGATGTCCATACATAGTACCTATGACCAAATACCAGGCACCTTGGAATATGTAATGGACCACTCTCCAACTGCACGTTGCAAAAAGTCCAAACAAACATTTTTTGGCCAATTTTAATGAAATAAGCAGCTACTTAGATAGAATATTAAATTTTATCACTTTATATTTTAAATCATGTAAAATGTATGTTACACACTATGTGCTCAATCAAACATGTAGAATTGGTAAGTGTTAGTATTACTTATTTTCTGGAGCTTCCCAGTTGGCACCTGGGGTAAAGAACCCACCTGCCAATGCAGGAGACAGAAGAGAAGCAAGTTTAGTCCCTGGATCAGGAAGATTCCCTGGAGGAGGGCATGGCAACCCACTCCAGTATTCTTGCCTGGAGAACCCCATGGACAGAGGAGCCTGGCGGGCTACAGCCCATAGAGCTGTAAAGAATTAGACTGAAGTGACTTAGCACAGAACACATACTTAATCTGCACTCACATTTTATGAGAAGGGTTTTTTTTTTTTTGGCCATTTTTTATATTTTGCTTTCTCGCTTTTACAGAGTTTTGTTGTTTACAGATATGTATAATCCCAGATTAGTCATATGTATATCCTGCCCCCGCCATCCTATCCCCTCCAGGTCATAGCATAGCCCCCGTGTAAGATCCCTTAACCCATAGCACATTGACAATAGTTGTCTCTCTTACATATGATAGTATAAGGCTCCATGTTATGCTTTCCATATCTCTCACTCACTCTTCCCTCTCTCCAGTGTTCCTAAGTCTGTTCTCTGTGACTGTTTTTCCATCGATGCTCTGCGTGTGTATTTATCAGTCCCATCTTACTAGATTCCATATATATGTGTTAGTATACTGTATTTGTCCTATGAGACGTTTTTTTTTTAGCCTTTTATTTTGTATTGGAGTATACCTGATTAACAATGTTGTGATAGTTTCAGGTGGGCAGCAAAGCAGCTCAGCTGTAAATAAACATGTATCCATTCAGCCCTTATAGCCTGGCTGCCACATAACATTGAGTAAAGTTCTCTGTACTGTATAGTAGGTCCTTATTGGTTATACGTTTTAAATATAGAAGCATGTACATGTTAATACCAACCTCCCTAACTATCCTGTCCTCCCAACCCTTCTTTATCCATTCACCTGTTGATGGATGAATGTCTTGGCTATTGTAAATAGTGCTTCTGTGAGCGTTGGGCTGCATGTATCTTTTCTAGTTAGAGCTTTCTCAGGGCATATGTCCAGGTGCAGGATGACAGGATCATATGGAAACTCTATTTTTAGTTTCCTAAGGAACCTCTATACTCATCTCCATAGTGGCTGCACCACTTTATCTTCCCACCAATACTGTAGGAAGAGTCTCTACACCCTCTCCAGCACTGATTGTTTGTAAAGTTTATGATAATGGCCATTCTGACTGGTGTGAGGTGATACCTCACTGTAATTTTGATTTGCATTTCTTTAAGAATTAGGGACATTGAGCATCTTTCCATGTGCCTGCTGGCCATCTGTTAAATTTCTGGACAGGTCGTGGTGGAAGTGCTGCTTGAGTGCCTGTGCTGGTTATCTCTTGTGCGGGGATAGTGGGCCACAGAGGCACACAGGCCTCTTTTAGATTACAGTCCCTCGTGTGTTTTATGATTGAAGACAAACTATCAACATCAGTAATCATGCTCTAAATATTAATTTGATTGGATACAACATAATCACACTTCATCATAATTATAACTCATTTGGTTAATAAATACTTAGATTTAATTTTTGCCTTACAAAATATCCTAGTGATTGGTTAAAATATGCTAATGACACGAAATCCACTGAGTTTCAGAAGATTTGAGTAGCTCCCTTGGCATTCTAGAAAGGGAGATTGTTGAAAGACCCATTAAGAGGGGATTACACTGGTCTGGAAGATACAGGATAATGGCTGAACCTAGGCCATGAGGAGGAGGGGCCAGATGTGACAGATTTTAAGATAGCAAAATCTACAGGACATGATGACAGCTGGGAGAGTTCTGATTCCATGAACTAGTGGGTTCTGCTCAGAAGCAATATCTCGGAGTAGACACATGGATAGGAAATGACAAGATGTCCTGTGGCTACATAGGTCAAGAGCTTAGCAGGTGTCTGGGCTGGAGACATTTTTGGCTACGTTTTAAATATAGAAGCATGTACATGTTAATACCAACCTCCCTAACTATCCTGTCCTCCCAACCCTTCTTTATCCATTCACCTGTTGATGGATGAATGTCTTGGCTATTGTAAATAGTGCTTCTGTGAGCGTTGGGCTGCATGTATCTTTTCTAGTTAGAGCTTTCTCAGGGCATATGTCCAGGTGCAGGATGACAGGATCATATGGAAACTCTATTTTTAGTTTCCTAAGGAACCTCTATACTCATCTCCATAGTGGCTGCACCACTTTATCTTCCCACCAATACTGTAGGAAGAGTCTCTACACCCTCTCCAGCACTGATTGTTTGTAAAGTTTATGATAATGGCCATTCTGACTGGTGTGAGGTGATACCTCACTGTAATTTTGATTTGCATTTCTTTAAGAATTAGGGACATTGAGCATCTTTCCATGTGCCTGCTGGCCATCTGTTAAATTTCTGGACAGGTCGTGGTGGAAGTGCTGCTTGAGTGCCTGTGCTGGTTATCTCTTGTGCGGGGATAGTGGGCCACAGAGGCACACAGGCCTCTTTTAGATTACAGTCCCTCGTGTGTTTTATGATTGAAGACAAACTATCAACATCAGTAATCATGCTCTAAATATTAATTTGATTGGATACAACATAATCACACTTCATCATAATTATAACTCATTTGGTTAATAAATACTTAGATTTAATTTTTGCCTTACAAAATATCCTAGTGATTGGTTAAAATATGCTAATGACACGAAATCCACTGAGTTTCAGAAGATTTGAGTAGCTCCCTTGGCATTCTAGAAAGGGAGATTGTTGAAAGACCCATTAAGAGGGGATTACACTGGTCTGGAAGATACAGGATAATGGCTGAACCTAGGCCATGAGGAGGAGGGGCCAGATGTGACAGATTTTAAGATAGCAAAATCTACAGGACATGATGACAGCTGGGAGAGTTCTGATTCCATGAACTAGTGGGTTCTGCTCAGAAGCAATATCTCGGAGTAGACACATGGATAGGAAATGACAAGATGTCCTGTGGCTACATAGGTCAAGAGCTTAGCAGGGTGTCTGGGCTGGAGACACTGCTTTGGGTCTTGGGAGCTTTTGGTGGTGGCTGAAACCGAGGGAGCAGATGAGACAGTACCAAAAAGCTTATATGGTTGGGAGGAAATGGACTTCAAATGCAGAGCTTTGAAGGCCACTGATCATTAAGGGTACAAAGGGAGGAGAGTACGACGGTCAAGCCATCAGATGTCTGGCATCTAAATTGTGTGTTGGGTATAAAGATACATATCAGTGTAATAATACACATTGTCACTGCTGATGTGGTTGGTGAAACACCAGCTTCAGTATACTGCTGAAGAACCAGTGAGGGTTCTGTTGGAGAAACACTGAAATTATACCACCTATTGGAGAGAGGGAGTTAATTTTCAAGATTCGTTTTTTGGGTGTTTTTTTTTTTTTTTTGTAGGAGTTCTTTGTGTGTGTGTGTGTGTCTGTGTGTCTGCGTGTGTGTGTGTTTTACACCTGTATGTTTAGCAATGTAGAATGTGTTACTTTGATATATTTATGTTTTGTAATATGATTGCCCGTCAAGCAGTATTTATCACATTGCATTATTATATAGTACAGTATTGTTTGTATTCATTGCACTGTGCATTAGTCAGGACTTTTATTCTGAAGTGAGGTGGGAAGTACACCAGGACAAACTATAGTCAGATTTCTGTGAAAGAAAGTAACTGCTGCTGGTTCTGTAAACCTAGAAAGTGGCAGAAGTGTCTTGACAGCAAGACAAGTCTGAGTCCTACCCAGCTGGGCACTTCTCTGGAGCAGTGACTGGCTGGAAGAGATGCAGCAGTGCACGTGTCAGACAGGGATGGCAAGGTGTACTGCTGCTAGCACCTCTCACTTTGGATCTCCAACTGAGTTGCTAATCACAAGTGATCATTTCAGAGAATGCTCTCTCCCTTCCTCTCCTTGGAAGGAATTCTGTGAGCAGAAGTTACTCTCACAGCTCTGGACTGTGAGAACCCTGTCTTTGATAATTCTTTGTATCATCTCTGAGCAAGTGAGGCATGTTTATACTGACTGAGGAGTCTGAAGAACTACTGATTAGGAAGAAATTAGTCTAGTGACCAGCTTCCTTTATCTCTGAATGGGCTCTATACAAAGCCTTTTATTTAGAAATTAGTTGTGCTTCACGCTGCTGGATGGCACATGATAAATAGCTCTTGCTGGAGTTTCTGCTCGAAAGTGGCTCTGCTGGACCACACACTTCTGTGTAACCATGGAAAGATTCTGTGGGTTTTCCTTTGTGCATCGACTCTGTTTTCTGGGGTCAGTGCTCTTGTCTGTCCACTATCAGTGAAAAGGAGGGGCCAAGGCTGTGAAGACTCCCAGTGTCTCATGGAATTTTCAAGAGATAACCCTATTCTCATTGCAGTTATTTCATCTAGATGTCTATGTTAACATGAGGAATTCCTTCCTAGTCTCTGTTCCTAAGCTAGACCAAATGGTTTGTGACTGCAGCTCTCTTGGAATTGTTCTTTTGAGGGGAAAACCCTAACAGTGTCAGAAATCAGCAGAGTTACAGTGCTGTTCTTCTATTCTCTCTTTTCTTCCAATCCTGAAATTCCTAAGAAAGAACTTTCTTCTTACATATGTAGTCATCCAGCCTTCTCCCTAAGCCCTCTTCCCTTTGACGACAGAGGATTTCACAGTGAACCAAACCCACTACTCTCCCAAGCTTTTCTTCTTATCTTGGTCTGGCTGAAATACAGCCACAGACACATATGCGCATTGCCCTGAGCTTAGCAAGAATTTTCTCTGGGGCCATTATAGTGACAGTTGAATGACAGTATAAAGCCAGTGCAAGTCAGGGAAGTTTCTAAACAGCAGTACTTGCTGAGAGGAACTATTTTTTCCCTCTATCGGGAACATTCTTTTAATGCCTGGTTGCAAGTATGTGTAAGGAATAAAAATCATCTCATGGGAAAGTGTAGGCTCAGAGAAAAGGATATTTTGTCACTTAAAAATATGTGTGCAGGGCTTCCCTGGTAGTCCAGTGGGTAGAGAGTCCACCTTGCAATGCAAGGGGCACCAGTTTGATTCTTGGCCCTGGAAGGTCCTATGTGGCGTGGAGCACCTGGGCCATCTAACTGAATGAGGCATGTTTATACTGACTGAGGAGTCTGAAGAACTACTGATTAGGAAGAAATTAGTCTAGTGACCAGCTTCCTTTATCTCTGAATGGGCTCTATACAAAGCCTTTTATTTAGAAATTAGTTGTGCTTCACGCTGCTGGATGGCACATGATAAATAGCTCTTGCTGGAGTTTCTGCTCGAAAGTGGCTCTGCTGGACCACACACTTCTGTGTAACCATGGAAAGATTCTGTGGGTTTTCCTTTGTGCATCGACTCTGTTTTCTGGGGTCAGTGCTCTTGTCTGTCCACTATCAGTGAAAAGGAGGGGCCAAGGCTGTGAAGACTCCCAGTGTCTCATGGAATTTTCAAGAGATAACCCTATTCTCATTGCAGTTATTTCATCTAGATGTCTATGTTAACATGAGGAATTCCTTCCTAGTCTCTGTTCCTAAGCTAGACCAAATGGTTTGTGACTGCAGCTCTCTTGGAATTGTTCTTTTGAGGGGAAAACCCTAACAGTGTCAGAAATCAGCAGAGTTACAGTGCTGTTCTTCTATTCTCTCTTTTCTTCCAATCCTGAAATTCCTAAGAAAGAACTTTCTTCTTACATATGTAGTCATCCAGCCTTCTCCCTAAGCCCTCTTCCCTTTGACGACAGAGGATTTCACAGTGAACCAAACCCACTACTCTCCCAAGCTTTTCTTCTTATCTTGGTCTGGCTGAAATACAGCCACAGACACATATGCGCATTGCCCTGAGCTTAGCAAGAATTTTCTCTGGGGCCATTATAGTGACAGTTGAATGACAGTATAAAGCCAGTGCAAGTCAGGGAAGTTTCTAAACAGCAGTACTTGCTGAGAGGAACTATTTTTTCCCTCTATCGGGAACATTCTTTTAATGCCTGGTTGCAAGTATGTGTAAGGAATAAAAAATCATCTCATGGGAAAGTGTAGGCTCAGAGAAAAGGATATTTTGTCACTTAAAAATATGTGTGCAGGGCTTCCCTGGTAGTCCAGTGGGTAGAGAGTCCACCTTGCAATGCAAGGGGCACCAGTTTGATTCTTGGCCCTGGAAGGTCCTATGTGGCGTGGAGCACCTGGGCCAGTGTGTCCAATTGCGAGCCAGTGCTCCGGAGCACACGCACCCAGGGCTGGTGCTCTTCAGTGAGTGAGGCCACTGCAGTGCGAGGTCCACACATGCCAAAGAATAAAGATGGGTGAAAACAAAATGATGACTTAGAGGCAAAAAAAAAAATGTATGTGCAGAGGTTCATGTTAGAGTTTTTACTCTTTCCCCAAATGTGAATCTTCTGTGTGCCTTCCCAGAAAACAAGCCTTGTCTAATTTAGTAAATACACGTCCATTTCTTTAGGAAAGCGTGGTTGCGTGTTGAATGACCAGATGTTTAAAATTCTTGAGAATGGTGATGCCTGTCCTTATGTTACAGATGCAACAACGAGAGTGAGTGGTCCCAGATCCACGAGAACATCATCCGCAAGTCCAGCGCGAAGTACTCTGCCCCAAGTGCCAGCCACGGTGAGGTGCTTCTCTGGCTGGAAGACCTGGGGTTGCATCTGTAGTTGCTGATCATACACACCTTCATTGACTTATGCCAATCAGTTGCCAGAGGGAAAGTTGTTTTCTACAGACATCTATTCTCCAGTTTAGGAAATATCTATTTCCTTTTGTGATGATTTGAGACTTCCCCTCATTATTAATACTTCCCTTTAAAAAAAAATTGTTGGAGTATAGTTGATTTACAATGTATTAGTTTCAAGTGTAGAGCAAAGTGAATCCATTATACATACACATATATGCACTCTTTTAAGATTTATTTCCTGTATAGATCATTACAGAGTACTGAGTAGAGAGTTCCCTGTGCTATGCAGTAGGTCCCTATTTATTATCAGTTTTATATATAGTGGTGTGTATATCAATCCTAATCTTTCCTTTCCACTCTAGTATCCCTAAGTTTGTTTTCTACATCTGTGACTCTATTTCTGTTCTGTAAGTAAGTTCATTTGTATCATTTTTTTTTTAAAGATTTATTTATTTATTTATTTTGGGCGGGGGTCGGGTTGGGGAGGGAGGGGAGCAGGTGGGCCACTTCTATTGGTCTTTCATTTCTCTATTTTCATCCATCTTTGTTCTTTGGCTCCTGTGGGCCTCCCATCGCGGCGCCCTCTGTTGTCACAGAGCACTGGCTCTGGGCGCATGCGCTCCAGAGCTGCGGCTCGGTAATTGGACACATCAGTCCAGCCGCTCCGCGGCACGTGGGATCTTCCCAGGCCAGGGATCGAACCGGCGCCCCTTGCACTGCAAGGCGGTGTCCTTACCCACTGGACCACCAGGGGAAGCCCTCATTTGTACCATTTTTTAGTCTCCACATGTAAGTGGGATCATAGGACATTTGTCTTTGGTTTATTTTAATTAGTATAGTAATCTCTAGGTTCATCCGTGTTGCTGAAAGTGGCATTATTTCATTCTTTTTTCACAGCTGAGTTATATTCCATTGTGCATATGTACCACATTTTTTTTTTAATCCATTCCTCTGTCAGTGGACATTGAAATTGCTTCCGTGTCTTGCCTGTTGTAAAGAGTGCTTCAGTGAACATTGGGGTTCATATATCCTTTCAGATTATGGTTTCCTCTGGAAAATATACCAGCCACGGTTGTTTTGTGAAGACCTGGGGTTGCATCTTGGGAAAAGACTTCCCTCATTTTACAGACATCTATTCTCCAGTTTAGGAAAAATCTATTTCGTTTAGTGATGATTTGAGATTTCTCCTCAATATTATCACTTCCCTTTAAAAAAAGGTTGTTGGAGTATAGTTGATTTACAATGTATTAGTTTCAAGTGTAGAGCAAAGTGAATCCATTATACATACACATATATGCACTCTTTTAAGATTTATTTCCTGTATAGATCATTACAGAGTACTGAGTAGAGAGTTCCCTGTGCTATGCAGTAGGTCCCTATTTATTATCAGTTTTATATATAGTGGTGTGTATATCAATCCTAATCTTTCCTTTCCACTCTAGTATCCCTAAGTTTGTTTTCTACATCTGTGACTCTATTTCTGTTCTGTAAGTAAGTTCATTTGTATCATTTTTTTTTTAAAGATTTATTTATTTATTTATTTTGGGCGGGGGTCGGGTTGGGGAGGGAGGGGAGCAGGTGGGCCACTTCTATTGGTCTTTCATTTCTCTATTTTCATCCATCTTTGTTCTTTGGCTCCTGTGGGCCTCCCATCGCGGCGCCCTCTGTTGTCACAGAGCACTGGCTCTGGGCGCATGCGCTCCAGAGCTGCGGCTCGGTAATTGGACACATCAGTCCAGCCGCTCCGCGGCACGTGGGATCTTCCCAGGCCAGGGCCCGAACTGGCACCCCTTGCACTGCAAGGCGGTGTCCTTACCCACTGGACCACCAGGGGAAGCCCTCATTTGTACCATTTTTTAGTCTCCACATGTAAGTGGGATCATAGGACATTTGTCTTTGGTTTATTTTAATTAGTATAGTAATCTCTAGGTTCATCCGTGTTGCTGAAAGTGGCATTATTTCATTCTTTTTTCACAGCTGAGTTATATTCCATTGTGCATATGTACCACATTTTTTTTTTAATCCATTCCTCTGTCAGTGGACATTGAAATTGCTTCCGTGTCTTGCCTGTTGTAAAGAGTGCTTCAGTGAACATTGGGGTTCATATATCCTTTCAGATTATGGTTTCCTCTGGATATATACTCAGGAGTGGCACTGCTAGACAGTATGATTGCCCTATTCGTTTTCTAAGGAACCTCCGTATTGTTCTCCACAGTGGCTATACCAATTTACATTCCCACCAACAGTACAGGAGGGTTTCCTTTTCTCCACACCATCTCCAGTATTGTTTTTTTTTTTTTTTTTTTAATTTTGACCTCTTTTATGGGTTGTTTTTATTCATCTGTTTTTCACCCATCTTTATTCTTTGGCCTGTGTGGGCCTCCCGCTGCAGTGGCCTCTCTCTCGTTGCAAGAGCACCGGCTCTGGGCACATGTGCTCCAGAGAGCTCACTTGCAATTGGACACGCTACTCTAGCCGCTCTGAGGCACATGGGATCTTTCCGGGCCAGGGATCATACCAGCGCTCCTTGCACTGAAAGGCAGACTCTCCATCCACTGGACCACCAGGGAAGCCCTCCAGTATTTGTTCATAGCGTTTTTTTTTTTTCATGTCTATTGTGTGATAAAGTGATTCTTTTATTTATTTGTTTATTTATTTTGCCATTTCTATTGATCTTTCATTTATTTCTCTTTGTTTTTTGGCCTGTGTGGGCCTCCCATCGCAGTGGCCTCTCTCACTGCAGAGCACCAGCTCTGGGCGCATGCGCTCCAGAGCTCTGGCTCAGTAGTTGGACACATCGGTCCAGCTGCTCTGTGGCATGTGGGATCTTCCCAGGCCAGGAATCGAACCAGCACCCCTTGTAGTGCAAGGCGGTGTCCCTACCCACTGGACCCCCAAAGAAGCCCTGTTCATAGACTTTGTGATGATGGCCATTCTAACCGATGTGAGTGATACCTCATTGTAGTTTTGATTTGCATTTCTCTGATAGTTAGCTAGGCTGAGCATCTCTTCATGTGCTTTTTGGCTATTACATTCTCTGCTCTTTCCATTGTGGACTCCTTGTGCTTTGATAGGTGACTTGATTTCTAGTTCGAATCCAGAGTGACGAAAGTGTTGCAGGTTTGTCACATTTTGAAGTCGGTGTTTTCCCAAAGACTACACATGAAGCCTCCTGAAAACACACACACTAATACCACTTTTCTATTCCTGTTCAGTGTTAGTATCACCAAGAAAACCTTACACTAATGAGAATCAGTGATTGAAGTCTGCCAGTATCAATCATTGAGAAACTAAAATAGAAAATCTTTATTTCAAAGCAGCTTTCATCTAAGCTCAACTTCTCCTTTTCATTATTCTTCCTTTTATTTTAAAACTGTGTTTAACTTGTATCAAATCTTGGTGCAGTTGTACATATTAGCATTAATTCTAAACTGAATATGAGTTGTTTGATTAAATTAAAAAAAAGCCCAAAATTTAAAATTAAACTGCTCATGAAGAGCACCGGCTCTGGGCACATGTGCTCCAGAGAGCTCACTTGCAATTGGACACGCTACTCTAGCCGCTCTGAGGCACATGGGATCTTTCCGGGCCAGGGATCATACCAGCGCTCCTTGCACTGAAAGGCAGACTCTCCATCCACTGGACCACCAGGGAAGCCCTCCAGTATTTGTTCATAGCGTTTTTTTTTTTTCATGTCTATTGTGTGATAAAGTGATTCTTTTATTTATTTGTTTATTTATTTTGCCATTTCTATTGATCTTTCATTTATTTCTCTTTGTTTTTTGGCCTGTGTGGGCCTCCCATCGCAGTGGCCTCTCTCACTGCAGAGCACCAGCTCTGGGCGCATGCGCTCCAGAGCTCTGGCTCAGTAGTTGGACACATCGGTCCAGCTGCTCTGTGGCATGTGGGATCTTCCCAGGCCAGGAATCGAACCAGCACCCCTTGTAGTGCAAGGCGGTGTCCCTACCCACTGGACCCCCAAAGAAGCCCTGTTCATAGACTTTGTGATGATGGCCATTCTAACCGATGTGAGTGATACCTCATTGTAGTTTTGATTTGCATTTCTCTGATAGTTAGCTAGGCTGAGCATCTCTTCATGTGCTTTTTGGCTATTACATTCTCTGCTCTTTCCATTGTGGACTCCTTGTGCTTTGATAGGTGACTTGATTTCTAGTTCGAATCCAGAGTGAACGAAAGTGTTGCAGGTTTGTCACATTTTGAAGTCGGTGTTTTCCCAAAGACTACACATGAAGCCTCCTGAAAACACACACACTAATACCACTTTTTCTATTCCTGTTCAGTGTTAGTATCACCAAGAAAACCTTACACTAATGAGAATCAGTGATTGAAGTCTGCCAGTATCAATCATTGAGAAACTAAAATAGAAAATCTTTATTTCAAAGCAGCTTTCATCTAAGCTCAACTTCTCCTTTTCATTATTCTTCCTTTTATTTTAAAACTGTGTTTAACTTGTATCAAATCTTGGTGCAGTTGTACATATTAGCATTAATTCTAAACTGAATATGAGTTGTTTGATTAAATTAGAAGCACTATTTAAAAACCTAAAAGACCTCCTGAATAGACATTTTTTCCACAGAAGACATTATAGCTAGTCAATAGGCACATGAAAATATGCTCAACATCATTAATCATCAGAGAAATGCAGATTGAAACCACAATGATGTATCACCTCAAACCTGTCAAAATGGCCATCATGAAAAAGGACACAAACAACAAATGTTGCCAAGGCTGTGGAGAAAATGAAAGCCTCAGACACTGTTGGTATGAATGTAAATTGGTGCAGCCACTGTGGAAAATACAGAGAGTACTCAAAATACTGGAAATAGAATTGCCACATGACCCAGCAGTTCTACTGCTGGATATATATCAGCAAACAATTAAAAGATAATTTGAAGAGATACTTGCACCTCATTGTTCATGGAAACATCATATGTAATTGCCAAAGTATGGAAACAGTCTGTGTCCATCACCAGATGAATGAATAAAGAAGATGTAGTGTATGCACATGTATGATGGAATACAACTCAGCCTTAAAAAGAATGAAATTTTGCCATTTGCAGCAACATAGGTAGAGTTGTCGAGTATTATGCTAAGTGACATAAGTTAAAGACAAATACTAAAAAAAAAAAAAAAAGACAAATACTTACAGTATCACTTATATGTGGAATCTAAAATGTACAACCAACTGGTAAATATAGCAAAAAAGAAACAGACCAAGATATAGAAAGCAAATCCTTGCCTTCCAGTGGGAGAGGGATATGGGAAGGGGTGAGGGATTAAGAGGTCCAAGTTACTATATATAAATTAAATACACTGCAGCAATATAACAGCACAGAGACAACAGTCAATATTTTATAATAACTGTAAGAGGAGCATAGCCTTTGAAAGTTTAGAATCAGTCTGTTGTACGCCTGAAAAATTAAGTATTTTTAAAAAGAACCGCTTTTCATTAACTCAATAAATTGAAAACAAAAGAAAATCTTTATTTCAAAGCAGCTTTCATCTAAGCTCAACTTCTCCTTTTCATTATTCTTCCTTTTATTTTAAAACTGTGTTTAACTTGTATCAAATCTTGGTGCAGTTGTACATATTAGCATTAATTCTAAACTGAATATGAGTTGTTTGATTAAATTAGAAGCACTATTTAAAAACCTAAAAGACCTCCTGAATAGACATTTTTTCCACAGAAGACATTATAGCTAGTCAATAGGCACATGAAAATATGCTCAACATCATTAATCATCAGAGAAATGCAGATTGAAACCACAATGATGTATCACCTCAAACCTGTCAAAATGGCCATCATGAAAAAGGACACAAACAACAAATGTTGCCAAGGCTGTGGAGAAAATGAAAGCCTCAGACACTGTTGGTATGAATGTAAATTGGTGCAGCCACTGTGGAAAATACAGAGAGTACTCAAAATACTGGAAATAGAATTGCCACATGACCCAGCAGTTCTACTGCTGGATATATATCAGCAAACAATTAAAAGATAATTTGAAGAGATACTTGCACCTCATTGTTCATGGAAACATCATATGTAATTGCCAAAGTATGGAAACAGTCTGTGTCCATCACCAGATGAATGAATAAAGAAGATGTAGTGTATGCACATGTATGATGGAATACAACTCAGCCTTAAAAAGAATGAAATTTTGCCATTTGCAGCAACATAGGTAGAGTTGTCGAGTATTATGCTAAGTGACATAAGTTAAAGACAAATACTAAAAAAAAAAAAAAAAGACAAATACTTACAGTATCACTTATATGTGGAATCTAAAATGTACAACCAACTGGTAAATATAGCAAAAAAGAAACAGACCAAGATATAGAAAGCAAATCCTTGCCTTCCAGTGGGAGAGGGATATGGGAAGGGGTGAGGGATTAAGAGGTCCAAGTTACTATATATAAATTAAATACACTGCAGCAATATAACAGCACAGAGACAACAGTCAATATTTTATAATAACTGTAAGAGGAGCATAGCCTTTGAAAGTTTAGAATCAGTCTGTTGTACGCCTGAAACTTTTATAATAGTGTGCATCAACTGTACCTCAATTAACAGTATACAACATATAAATAAGAATAAAAACCTATGAAGTTTTATATACCTTTGAAGATAGCCATCAAATTTACATAGAACCATGTTTCTCCATATAGTTTTTACCTTGAAACTTCTTTTATATAGCCTTTTTTGTTTTAATGCTATAGACCTGTTGTAAATACAAAGATGCCCTTAAGTGACACTGTAAAGTCACTGCAAGGCATGGAAGTTCCCAAAGTTATTGATAAGCACCTCTGTTAGGGTCAGCATATATTCATCCAGGAGAGTCCTCAGAGGAGCTCCAACCTAGAGGCTACAGATTCGTGACTCTCAGCTAGGAGTACCTGAATTCTCCATAAAACTGTAGCATGGGGTTCCTTGGGCCTCTCTCACTGTTTTTAAGTGCCTGGGTTTCCTTGTATGTGCCCGGATGCCAAGGAGCTACACGCAGGGTGCAGGAAGAGGAAGTTCATGTTCCTCACCTAAAACTAGACTAAAGCAAGAACCTTGCTTTTTAAAATATAGACAGGTTACAATTTGGAAAACTGTTTACACCAATATTTATAGTTGTTCTTGGCTTTATCTACTAATTTTATTTATAAAGAGCTACCCTTGGCTACCAGTTCTTAGGATATGAAGTGGTTAAAACATGGAGAACATTTTAAAACAGGGATAGTGGTAAAAATACATTAAAAGAAACAACTGAAAAGCCGTTTCCACCATTACCTCACCAGGTTAAAATGCTGAATTTTGTCTCACTTCCCAGAGTGAGCAAGGGACCATACCACTGTCATCGTCTGTGGTTTTTGTCTATGACTCACGGACTGGCCACTTAAACAGTGTTATAAAAGTGCCCCTCCCTCTATACTGAGGGCACCATAGACTTCAGAGAGTCTCAGTGAGGGGAGGTCTCCAGGGACTTGTGGGAAACGTAGGAGGAGAAATAGACTGCTTTTCTTTGGAATATGTGTGTGACTGCTTCTTGGCAGGGCTTAACTTCTAAGCTAGTTGAGATCTTGGAAATCACATTTCAGCTCCTTCAGTGAGTAAATGAAGAAACTGAAGCTCAATCAGATAATTTAGTGGCTTAACCAGGGAGCCCAGGTTTCTGGATGCTGGGGAACAGAGAGGAAGGCAACTTAATCTCTTAGAACTCTGTCTGAGTTTAATTGAATAGTCCTCTGGATATTTTGAGATTTTAAAAAAAAGATGTTTTGGCCTCTTTTATTGATTTTTTTATTTATTTGTTCTCATCCATCTTTATTCTTTAGCCTGTGTGGGCCTCCCATCGCAGTGGCCTCTCTCATTGCAGAGTACCGGCTCTGGACACTTGTGCTCCAGAGTGTTGGCACATAATTGGACACACCGGTCCAGCTGCTGCATGGCATGCAGGATCTTCCTAGGCCAAGGATCGAACCAGTGCCCCTTGCACTGCAAGGTGGACTCTTTACCCACTGGACCACCAGGGAAGCCCTTGAGGTTATTTTGACTTAGATTCTTTTAGCTTTCTAGAATGTTTCTTCAGAATAATGTATGTTCCCTGCATCAAAATGTTTCTCAAGAAAAAGTGGTGAATTTTTGTACATTTTTCTCTGAAGAAAAAAAGTGACTCTTTCTGTGTTTTCTAGGGTAGAAATGTGATTCTGAATTTTTTTAAAATGTATTTTTGTTTTGCAGGTCTTATCATTTCTCTGCAGCTTCTTCGTTTGAGAGAAAATCCCATGATATTTAATAGGTTCTTCAGAATTATTTCCTGCACCAGTTCTTAGGATATGAAGTGGTTAAAACATGGAGAACATTTTAAAACAGGGATAGTGGTAAAATACATTAAAAGAAACAACTGAAAAGCCGTTTCCACCATTACCTCACCAGGTTAAAATGCTGAATTTTGTCTCACTTCCCAGAGTGAGCAAGGGACCATACCACTGTCATCGTCTGTGGTTTTTGTCTATGACTCACGGACTGGCCACTTAAACAGTGTTATAAAAGTGCCCCTCCCTCTATACTGAGGGCACCATAGACTTCAGAGAGTCTCAGTGAGGGGAGGTCTCCAGGGACTTGTGGGAAACGTAGGAGGAGAAATAGACTGCTTTTCTTTGGAATATGTGTGTGACTGCTTCTTGGCAGGGCTTAACTTCTAAGCTAGTTGAGATCTTGGAAATCACATTTCAGCTCCTTCAGTGAGTAAATGAAGAAACTGAAGCTCAATCAGATAATTTAGTGGCTTAACCAGGGAGCCCAGGTTTCTGGATGCTGGGGAACAGAGAGGAAGGCAACTTAATCTCTTAGAACTCTGTCTGAGTTTAATTGAATAGTCCTCTGGATATTTTGAGATTTTAAAAAAAAGATGTTTTGGCCTCTTTTATTGATTTTTTTATTTATTTGTTCTCATCCATCTTTATTCTTTAGCCTGTGTGGGCCTCCCATCGCAGTGGCCTCTCTCATTGCAGAGTACCGGCTCTGGACACTTGTGCTCCAGAGTGTTTGCAATAATTGGACACACCGGTCCAGCTGCTGCATGGCATGCAGGATCTTCCTAGGCCAAGGATCGAACCAGTGCCCCTTGCACTGCAAGGTGGACTCTTTACCCACTGGACCACCAGGGAAGCCCTTGAGGTTATTTTGACTTAGATTCTTTTAGCTTTCTAGAATGTTTCTTCAGAATAATGTATGTTCCCTGCATCAAAATGTTTCTCAAGAAAAAGTGGTGAATTTTTGTACATTTTTCTCTGAAGAAAAAAAGTGACTCTTTCTGTGTTTTCTAGGGTAGAAATGTGATTCTGAATTTTTTTAAAATGTATTTTTGTTTTTGCAGGTCTTATCATTTCTCTGCAGCTTCTTCGTGGAGACATGGAACAGATTAGGAGAGAAAATCCCATGATATTTAATAGGGGATTGGCAATTACAAGGAAGTTGGGATTTCCTGATGTCATCATGCCAGGTAGGTGAAACTTCTCGGGGCTGGGATGTGAGAAGGGTTAGGAGAATGGAGTCCAGTCCTTGTGAGCAGGTGGTGAACCACACTGTGGAGGAGACCACGGCCATTGAAAGCCTCTGCAGCCAAGAGTAGGTTGCTAGCTGCAGTCTTCAGCCAGTGACTCCTTTGGTTCTTGTTGGCATTTGTTCTTTTCTTGAAGCCCCCACTTAATGTTCACCAGGGCAGCACAGCAATCTAGCACTTGAACCTTTTTGTCTCCAGTGGAGACAGGATGTTAGGAATCAACACAGAACTCCTCATGGGAATGCCTTTTGTACTCTTCAATTACATCTCTTAGAAGAGAAGCCCCTCATAAGAACGTCCTCTTTAAGGAAAATTGTGCCTGTAATGTCAGTTAATCCCCATTCATGTAAGAGTAGCAGATGTATTTGTATCAGAAAAGTTAATCATAATGAAAATCCCATATGGATCAGGAAAACAGATGGGCAAATGGTATAAGGGAGACACTGTGAATAGAACTACTTGGCCAGTTTCTCAGAAATTGTCTGACTCCTTTCACCTAATGCCCCATGGGGAGCCAGTTTCAATTTCCAGAAAGTTGCGACTCTTGACCCAAGTGTGGACTCTTTACCCACCGGTCCAGCTGCTGCATGGCATGCAGGATCTTCCTAGGCCAAGGATCGAACCAGTGCCCCTTGCACTGCAAGGTGGACTCTTTACCCACTGGACCACCAGGGAAGCCCTTGAGGTTATTTTGACTTAGATTCTTTTAGCTTTCTAGAATGTTTCTTCAGAATAATGTATGTTCCCTGCATCAAAATGTTTCTCAAGAAAAAGTGGTGAATTTTTGTACATTTTTCTCTGAAGAAAAAAAGTGACTCTTTCTGTGTTTTCTAGGGTAGAAATGTGATTCTGAATTTTTAAAATGTATTTTTGTTTTGCAGGTCTTATCATTTCTCTGCAGCTTCTTCGTGGAGACATGGAACAGATTAGAGAGAAAATCCAATGATATTTAATAGGGGATTGGCAATTACAAGGAAGTTGGGATTTCCTGATGTCATCATGCCAGGTAGGTGAAACTTCTCGGGGCTGGGATGTGAGAAGGGTTAGGAGAATGGAGTCCAGTCCTTGTGAGCAGGTGGTGAACCACACTGTGGAGGAGACCACGGCCATTGAAAGCCTCTGCAGCCAAGAGTAGGTTGCTAGCTGCAGTCTTCAGCCAGTGACTCCTTTGGTTCTTGTTGGCATTTGTTTTTTTCTTGAAGCCCCCACTTAATGTTCACCAGGGCAGCACAGCAATCTAGCACTTGAACCTTTTTGTCTCCAGTGGAGACAGGATGTTAGGAATCAACACAGAACTCCTCATGGGAATGCCTTTTGTACTCTTCAATTACATCTCTTAGAAGAGAAGCCCCTCATAAGAACGTCCTCTTTAAGGAAAATTGTGCCTGTAATGTCAGTTAATCCCCATTCATGTAAGAGTAGCAGATGTATTTGTATCAGAAAAGTTAATCATAATGAAAATCCCATATGGATCAGGAAAACAGATGGGCAAATGGTATAAGGGAGACACTGTGAATAGAACTACTTGGCCAGTTTCTCAGAAATTGTCTGACTCCTTTCACCTAATGCCCCATGGGGAGCCAGCGCAGAAAGTGGACATGCGTTGACTCTCAAATGTGGTTCCAGCAGGTTAAAGTGCATACTTCCTAGTGAGGCAGATGCAGGCCAAGCTAGAGCAGTCGAACAGGCCATCAGAACCAAGGAGCTATTTGGAGTGTGGGAAGGACAGAGGCTTGGCTCTGATGAATGGGAGGCAGTCTGGTAACCAGAGAAGATGGGAACCAGGAGAGGGAAGGCAGAACAAGCTAATAGCTAGTTGTCTTGATAAATTACAAGAGAATTGGCCTGTGCCTTTTCCACTGAATGTCAGCATTCTGCTAAAAGTTTATTTGTCTTTGTTTAAAAGAGCCAAGCCATGTTAGGCTAAACTGATTTGACCACTCTAATCACCTCTTTGGTGTTTCCAATAATAAGAAAATCCTCTTAATGGAAATACTTGCCTGCATATATCCAGAAGAGAGTATGGCCTGGGCATACAGATAGCCTGTGTGATGGATTCCGGCTCTCCTCCTGCTTCCCACGTTAGGCCCAAACTTATTTTCTGTTGCTCTTATTCTCTCTCCATACACTGTGACTGCAGAGCAAGCTGCTTTTCGTCTCCTGTCCAGGCACGCAGGAGGGCCTATTGAATGAAAGTCTTAGGCCATTTAATGAATTCCTCATCAATTCTGTGTTTATCTTTAAATGTTTAGAAGACTCCATGCTTCGGAAAGGCCCCCATCTGGCTGTGGAGGTGACGTCCTCCACAGGACATTTCTCCCATCCTGTCCTGATGGTGTTTCTCGGCTACCCTGGTAGTCAGAAGAGCCCAGGCCTAGGCCCTGGCCTCCTACAACCTGTCACTGAAGAAATAATTGGTGGTTGCCAAAACTGATCTGATGATCATTTTAAAATGAAGTATCTAGGCTCATGATATGGAGTCATAGACTCTAAAAGATGTCCTTAAAGTCCTTTCTCTCTTTTAAGAACTTGTTTGTCAAAGATGTGGATATTTGCCTCCTCTTTGCCCTCACCCAATCCTAGAATCAGAACAAAGGGAGCAGAGACTAGAAAGAAACAAGTTTCAGTCACAAGTTTTAAGTCGACTTTAATTTCAAGAGTTCCAGTGTCCATACCTATCTATGGAAAGAGATCTTTTGGTGGAGCACTCTGCATGTCTTTGTATCGTTGGCACACAGGTTGATAAAGGACTCCTGAGAAGACTGGACATGACCAAGCAGTATTAGTATTGTTGGTGAGGCAAGCAGAGTTTCAGGGGGGTTTGCCTCCCTTGGGCAGCTCAGGTCTCTGATTTGTCCCACAAGGCAGAGCCCCTGGCAGTCCTAAGGTATCCAGACTGTATCCTGGGTCTGTGAGTGTGCTCTTCTCTGGGTTGTCTGCCCTTGAAGTACTTCCTTGGGGCTGGAGCTGAAAGTGAGGATTGATTCATAGGCAGGAAGCACTCCTCTGTGCATCTCTCCTCTCCTTTACCCTGCCTCCCTCTGAGGAAAGAATTTTTTGTACAGATCTCCACTCTCCAGATTGTGCACTGACAGCTGACAGCACTCTTAACCCACTCCTCAAAATATCGTCAGAGTGGGTTTGCCATCCTCGGGCGAGGTGTCGAGGCTGACCCTGCAGGTCCTGCTGGAGCAGCAGGAAAAGTGTACAGCAGTGTTCAAGTTGTGGTCCTCTTGTCTTGGCAAACCATGTCTGGTGGCAGGAAGTCTCTTAGTAAGGTCACCCCTCCACTTTCAGCTGGTCCACTCTTCACTCATGGGAATATTAGACCTGGGCTGCAGCTGTCCCTTGGGCCCCATGGTCCTGGTGTGACCGAGTTACAAGAAATTGCAGCTTCTTGATACATGGTCATATGGGAGATGAACAAGGAAATGAATTATGTTAGTGACTGAACATTTCAACACTGAAATCTGAGAAGTCAGAGTAAATGGGAAAAATTAGAATTATTCATATACTATGAATAATGAATTTACTACCAGAAGAAACCACCAGATACTCATTTGGGGAGGTCCTTTAGTCAGGTGATCCAGACAGGTCCTTGTCAAAGCAAATTGACAGAGACGTCCTCCTCTTTGCCACCACTGAGGCCCTGACTGCACAGCCATCTGGCTGTGTTCATGACCCAGGGGAACGAGCACGAGGCAAGACCACCACTGCTTCTCTTCTGGGAGGTCCAGAGAAGGCACATCAACCCAGGAAACTCCATTCAAGATTATAGAAGAATAAACAGATATGGGGACTTAAGCCTGATTTTGAGACTGAACACCTAACAGCCTTTTTAGTGGTTTAGTGCCATATTTCTGTGAGTATTTCCTCCTTCCCTCCTGAATCATTTTAGTTCAGTACAGAAGCCAATAGCTCTATAGTGCACTTTGACTCCTTTCTTAAGATTTTTTGTTTGTTTTCAAGAAAATGTAGAGGAGATACTGGAGCAGGATAGGCATTTCAGGTGGACGAGTTTTCTCTGACTTGTCAACGTTAGCCAAAGTAGAACTCTCAAGAAAACCGTCAGCCAAAATACTGTAAGCTGAAAGAGATGGTTGAAAATCTCTTGCTCACGAGTGGTCCGTACTCTCCTTTGGACTTCACCTAAGCCAGTAGAGACGTGCCACCAGCTTCCGTGCGGGTTCTCTTAAATGTTACAGATCTCCACTCTCCAGATTGTGCACTGACTGACAGCACTCTTAACCCACTCCTCAAAATATCGTCAGAGTGGGTTTGCCATCCTCGGGCGAGGTGTCGAGGCTGACCCTGCAGGTCCTGCTGGAGCAGCAGGAAAAGTGTACAGCAGTGTTCAAGTTGTGGTCCTCTTGTCTTGGCAAACCATGTCTGGTGGCAGGAAGTCTCTTAGTAAGGTCACCCCTCCACTTTCAGCTGGTCCACTCTTCACTCATGGGAATATTAGACCTGGGCTGCAGCTGTCCCTTGGGCCCCATGGTCCTGGTGTGACCGAGTTACAAGAAATTGCAGCTTCTTGATACATGGTCATATGGGAGATGAACAAGGAAATGAATTATGTTAGTGACTGAACATTTCAACACTGAAATCTGAGAAGTCAGAGTAAATGGGAAAAATTAGAATTATTCATATACTATGAATAATGAATTTACTACCAGAAGAAACCACCAGATACTCATTTGGGGAGGTCCTTTAGTCAGGTGATCCAGACAGGTCCTTGTCAAAGCAAATTGACAGAGACGTCCTCCTCTTTGCCACCACTGAGGCCCTGACTGCACAGCCATCTGGCTGTGTTCATGACCCAGGGGAACGAGCACGAGGCAAGACCACCACTGCTTCTCTTCTGGGAGGTCGCAGAGAAGGCACATCAACCCAGGAAACTCCATTCAAGATTATAGAAGAATAAACAGATATGGGGACTTAAGCCTGATTTTGAGACTGAACACCTAACAGCCTTTTTAGTGGTTTAGTGCCATATTTCTGTGAGTATTTCCTCCTTCCCTCCTGAATCATTTTAGTTCAGTACAGAAGCCAATAGCTCTATAGTGCACTTTGACTCCTTTCTTAAGATTTTTTGTTTGTTTTCAAGAAAATGTAGAGGAGATACTGGAGCAGGATAGGCATTTCAGGTGGACGAGTTTTCTCTGACTTGTCAACGTTAGCCAAAGTAGAACTCTCAAGAAAACCGTCAGCCAAAATACTGTAAGCTGAAAGAGATGGTTGAAAATCTCTTGCTCACGAGTGGTCCGTACTCTCCTTTGGACTTCACCTAAGCCAGTAGAGACGTGCCACCAGCTTCCGTGCGGGTTCTCTTAAATGTTAGCTTCCCAGGAAAGCCTGTACCCTGGAGTCAGCAGGAATGCAGAGCTCTGTCGTGGCTTTGTGAGAAAGAAGCCTTTTAACTTGTTTTCTAAGCCTTGAATGTGTAAGATTATCATCTACTATGGGCATTATGGGGCCAAGTTTCATATTGGTTAAATGAGCTTCTCTCCTATTAGAAGAAATCTGCCCTTTGATTTAATGTATTCTAGCTGATGGCGAAGGTTTTTTATGAACCATTATTGCTCTAACTTTAGTATGTAGCAGAATCACCTTTAGAGCTTGGAAGAACACACTGCTCAACCTACCCCAAGAGTTTCTGATGCTATAGGGTGGGGTGGGACCTGAGCATTCATATTCCTCACAGGATCTCAAGTGTTGGTTTAGGACCCCCTTGGAGAACTGTGTCCTAAAGAGTACTCTGCTTTAGGGATGCTTTGCCCCTCCTTGAGTCAGACCTGGTGCAAGCTCCTCTCTGGGTGGCCCCACACTTGGCCTTTAGAAGGCAACTAGGCTGTCGTGACAGCCCTCGAAGGGGCCCCTGACTCTTGCCCTTGTGCTTAGAAATACACTCTGTCCTTCGCTTTGACCCCTGAAAAAAAAAGTGCATGCTTCATCACCGACCTGCAAGTGATGTTTTTTTTTTTTTTTTTCTCTTTTCCTGTTTGTCTTAATTGTTCTTGTTTCTCTCTGTGCTGTCCCCTCATTCTCGCCCCTTTCTTTCTGGTGCAGAGATGAAGATAGTTGGGTGTAAGTTCCTGCTTTTGTGTGTCCTGTCTGCTTTTGCCTGCTTTGTTTCCATCTTCATTTGTCTCATGGAATGTTGCAGTACTGGGGTGGGGTGTCATTTACATTATTAATCCTCCATCAGCCTCACCTTTGGGGATAACTGACAAGATGGTAGAGAAGCTACCAGCCCCGCGTAGGTTGTCTATTACTTCAAGTGTTCATTAAGATCAGAAAAAACTAAGGACATAGTAGAATATTTAGAAAACCTTAAAAAACCCTAAGTGAATAGATACCGGAAAGGATTTTTATGAGACAGGTCAGCTCCTCCCATTGAAAACAACATGAATAGTGCTTATCCTATACTGCAAAGAATCAGAAAGGCAGAAAGCTGCTCTTTTTAGCTCTGCTGGACACATCTCTTGACTTTTGAAAGAAAAGCTCTGCTCACCAGAGTGATGACAGTATTCGCCACAAGTAGACTCGGGGGGCTGTGGTCAGTCTGAGTGTCACATGAGCTTTGGCAGTATCTCTAAGGTGTGGTTTAGGAATGATCACGTCTGGTCCCACCACAGGTTGGGAGCTCATCACATCTCTGAAACCAAGAAAGGAATAGCCATACACAGTGATGTCACATTCTACCCATCAGTGTCATTCTGTTAGAGCAGAGAACATCATTGACTTTGTAGAAATAGCAACCTGTACAAGTGTGATGCTGAAGACTCGATTAGAAAAACAAAGGACTGTCTTTCCTGGATACTGTAGAGAAATCTTCCCAAGAGCCTTTTTTTTTAGGCTCTTCCTCAGAAGAAGAACTACTCTAACATAAAACACTGGTCACGTGTCTGAAACTGTCCATACGGTAGTTAACATCTCCACAGCTCTGTGAATGCTGTCAGGAGACTCCTGTTCTGCCAAGAGATAGAATTGGCACCATCCTGAGCAGACTGCTGCATCTGCTGGGAGAAAATTGGTTCTCATTTTACGTGGTCTTGAGGGAAAGAAAGCAGTATCTGCCGAAGCTTTTCCTAATCCTCTCTCGAATTAGGCAAGTTCTGAATAAGGTAGTAGTTAACACCATTCTCCTTGAACCTAGAGCCTCACACATGTGGTGTGAGTCATTTTGCAGAGTGAATGTGAACATAACATAATAAAGAATGCAAGCAAGACTTAGTGCCCCCAGAACTACAAGTAAGGCCGGAGTGTCTGGCAAGAGATGATCTTGCTAACAGAGCCTCTGGTGCCCTGGTCTTTGAGTTGGACCTCAAAGACTCTGAAATCTCCGTGAAGACTGCTTTCAGAGGAGACCTGCAAGCACACTGTGAGCTGTTTCTCCAGAGGCACACTAGTACGCAGGTCTGTGGATGATGAGACTCGGCCAGTGAAGCCCATGCCTTTTTCTCTGCTGGAACACAGCTCTGTCTCAGTGCTCCCCAGCAACCCCTCAAATTCCTGGTAGCTGAATAGGTCCTTTTAGACCTCTGTCTCTCTATGGACCCCAAAATGTTCAGGGCCAATCCCCGACATCATCCGACAGCCTCAGGTCTCTGACCTTGCTTCCTCCCAGCAGCTGTTTGTGTTGACTTCTAGGAATCTGGACTGTTGCCAGGTAGTGATGCCCCTCCTGACAATTGAACAATCCTGATATCGGCAAACCATAGCCCATAGGCCAAACCCAGCGGCCTGTTCTTATACTACCTGCCAGCTCAGGATGGTTCCTTATGTTTTAAAAGGCTCATGAAAACAAAGAACATGCAACCCCCAAAGCCTAAGGTACTTACCGTCTGGCCTCTTCCAGCTAAAGTTTGCCAGCCTCTGCCCACTTTTAAGTCCTGGTTCTCTGACATGGTTAACAGCTGTCACTGCCTGCGTCTTCCTTTTTTCCCAAGAGCCTTTTTAGGCTCTTCCTCAGAAGAAGAACTACTCTAACATAAAACACTGGTCACGTGTCTGAAACTGTCCATACGGTAGTTAACATCTCCACAGCTCTGTGAATGCTGTCAGGAGACTCCTGTTCTGCCAAGAGATAGAATTGGCACCATCCTGAGCAGACTGCTGCATCTGCTGGGAGAAAATTGGTTCTCATTTTACGTGGTCTTGAGGGAAAGAAAGCAGTATCTGCCGAAGCTTTTCCTAATCCTCTCTCGAATTAGGCAAGTTCTGAATAAGGTAGTAGTTAACACCATTCTCCTTGAACCTAGAGCCTCACACATGTGGTGTGAGTCATTTTGCAGAGTGAATGTGAACATAACATAATAAAGAATGCAAGCAAGACTTAGTGCCCCCAGAACTACAAGTAAGGCCGGAGTGTCTGGCAAGAGATGATCTTGCTAACAGAGCCTCTGGTGCCCTGGTCTTTGAGTTGGACCTCAAAGACTCTGAAATCTCCGTGAAGACTGCTTTCAGAGGAGACCTGCAAGCACACTGTGAGCTGTTTCTCCAGAGGCACACTAGTACGCAGGTCTGTGGATGATGAGACTCGGCCAGTGAAGCCCATGCCTTTTCTCTGCTGGAACACAGCTCTGTCTCAGTGCTCCCCAGCAACCCCTCAAATTCCTGGTAGCTGAATAGGTCCTTTTAGACCTCTGTCTCTCTATGGACCCCAAAATGTTCAGGGCCAATCCCCGACATCATCCGACAGCCTCAGGTCTCTGACCTTGCTTCCTCCCAGCAGCTGTTTGTGTTGACTTCTAGGAATCTGGACTGTTGCCAGGTAGTGATGCCCCTCCTGACAATTGAACAATCCTGATATCGGCAAACCATAGCCCATAGGCCAAACCCAGCGGCCTGTTCTTATACTACCTGCCAGCTCAGGATGGTTCCTTATGTTTTAAAAGGCTCATGAAAACAAAGAACATGCAACCCCCAAAGCCTAAGGTACTTACCGTCTGGCCTCTTCCAGCTAAAGTTTGCCAGCCTCTGCCCACTTTTAAGTCCTGGTTCTCTGACATGCAGCTGTACCAACAGCTGTCACTGCCTGCTGTGTGAAACTGTGAAAGGAAGAAGGATTATTTATTCCGAAGCCCACTTCCAAGAACAGCCTCATTCATTCATGTTCCCATTCAAGAAACTCTGTTGCATGTTCGCTGAGCAGCAAGCATTCAGAGATGTAAGACCCTGCTGATGCTCTTAGAAGCCTGCCAGCCCTAGGAAGCAGAGGACACCTAACAAATCGAGTTGGGCTCTCCCTCCACAATACGTGCTCCTACTCGCCCCCACACTCGTCCCAACATTCCTCCACGCTGCCTAAACGCTGCCTGGTTCCCCGCCCCCAGCCACACTCCACTAGCAGCTTCCTGGCAGATCCACATTTCATCGGCCCCTGATGTTAAACCCTGGAAAGCACCAGAATTACCTGATGGTTTTGTAAAAATACAAGTACACAAGCCCCACTAGACTCTCAAGGGAGGGGTGAATATTAGAAATCTACTTTCAAGAAGCTCCCTAGGTGACTCGAATACAGAGAGTGGTCTTCAGACTAACCACAGAAACTGCTGTTCAGGCCTTCTCTTTCCCATTCTTATTATAAGGTGCCTGTCCTCATATCTCTCCTGGTACTATTTTCTGGCCACTGGTGGCAAAGTTTACACAAGCCTCCTGGAGACAGAACCGTAACTCATGATCCCACTGGTAGGCTCTGGGAACATGTAACATGCAATAAGGAGAGCTGGAAAGAGCAGGGACCCCTGGGAGGCCCTCTGAAAGGCAGACCTGGGTCATAACATCCTGGAGCTCTTCACGTTTATTTCTTACTAGTTCTTTAAGAATTAGTGGTGAGCTCAATTTAAGTGGGCCTCCAGAGAGTTTTTCATGAGAAGACCCAGCAACATTAACTATTACAAAGTGCTGTTTTCAAAATTGAAGCCATAATTTACAAAATTCCAGCCCATAGGCAGTCTGATAGCTATTCTGACTGCGAATAGCCTTGGTTCAAGGCAGATCTTTTCTCTAAACCAGGAGCAAAGATCTGCTGAAATCAAGCTGCTTTGGTGTGTAATTCAGAGGGTGCAGTTGCTTGTGTTTATAGAAGCTTCTAGATGATCACCAAAGGCATTCTGTTTAAATAGAAAATTTTAAAAGAATGAAAACTGTAGGAATAACTAACTCAGTCCTTCCATTTGAAATTGACATTTTGGTTCAAAATACCCTGGAGGAGCTGCCCAGAAACTATCAGCTCACTCTGTTAAACCAAAACAGACCAAATTCTGTCATCCATCTCCAAGACAATGCCCAATTTGGTATTAGTATTTATATCATCGATGGCTAGGAAAATTTGAAATGTTCCATTTAAGGACTTATCATAATATGGTGTAATATGATTACCTTTTGTATAGAGCCACAGAAATTTAAAATGTCTATACAAAGTAGAATACTGTTGCTGGTAGCCAGCATCTGCTTTGAACAGCCACATGAATTGTCTTGAGAATAACTCCCAGAGAGTGCTGATTTAAACCAGGGTGGTTTTTAAACAAAGCACCCATTCTTTAGATATTAAAATTCTCTATTCACTTTATGCCAAATCATTCTAGAAATTGAATAATTACTTAAGTTCCATAGAAAAGCTAATGTGTAACTAAAAGGCTTTTATCAGGAGAAAGCTCTGAGGTATCTGTTCCAATTGTTAAAAATTTAAAGTGCAATCACCTCTTTATTTCCCCCATTATAATGACAACAACCCATAGTAAAGTTCCCAGTAATTGTGAATTTTACTTTCAGAGCTGATTTTTTTTTCAGCCTTTGTCCTGACAGTAGCCAACTGATGAATTTGAGTTTTCCTTCTCCTTCTGCTCACCGTCGCCACCCTCTGTAAGAGACACTCATACACTTCCATGGTTAGAGAGGTAGGCAGTGCAGGAGAGAGGCTGTCGTTATGTACCTGGCCAAACCGGAGAGCTCAGTTGCTCACCGAAAACAACGCCTCTTTATGTTATTGTGATTCCAAGTAAGGAACAGACTTAGATGTGCCAGTTTTTCTAAAAACTGAAGCAGAAAGAATCTCTGGCTTCTGAATCGGGTTGCTTTGCAAGTTAATGAATTGTTCCATTAACTTTCAGTTGATTTCTTCAGGCTGCCAACACATCCTCACTTTGCCTTACGTGGTTTCCCTTGTGATTTTCTTCCTTTGAAGATTTTTGTTTTCCCCCACCGCCTTTACTTTTTTTTTTTTTTTGGGTAAATCAAAAGCCCTTCTTTAGTTTGTGTTAAGTAAAATTGGTCATTTTATGGGTTTAGAAGCTTAGAGCAGCCTAAGTAAGCTCCTTTTATACATGAACAGACAATGCCTTCCCCCACACCCCACCCCAAAGGGTTTTGAGACTTAGGTCATTTCAGACTTGCAGTTGGAGCTGCTCCTGTCCAGTCTCAAGTAGCAGGTGTGGGCTGCATGGGCTGACCTCAGAGCCCATGGACACGACCAGAATACAACACACTGTCACTCTAGTGCTTTGGCACCTGTGCTCCCAGAGCACTTGCTCCAGAAAGAAGAAAAGCTGGCCATCCAGTGACTTCTCCTGGCACCCCAGCAGGGCGTGGGATTGGTAAACTTCCAGAAGGAAGGAGTAGTGTCTCCTCTAGGCAGACTCAGAGAGACTGAGGGGTGCCAAAAGAAAACCTAGAAAAGAGAGGGAAAGGAAGAGGGATTAGTAGTTAAAACACAGACATGATTCAAGTAAGTCCTATTCCTATTGATTTAAAAATCTTCACTCTTTTGGGAGGCTTAGATTACAGCCGTTTTCCTGGAGGGGAGAGACGGAACAATCCCCTGCAGTCTGCCTTTTCCTATCCCTAGCCAGACTGTGTGGTGAACCCCGTTAAGACAGACTTAGCACATGACTAACCCACCTGAGTACCGCTGCACTGATACTGGTGGAACATCCATTGTTATTAACCAAGCTTGGAATGCCCTGAGCACCTCCTGAGCCCCAGAGGATCCAGATGCTAGCCTTGTCTTCCACGCACATGGGGCAGAGTGGCTTCTGCGGTCATGAAGACATGACACTTCTTTCCCCGCAGGTGATATACGCAATGACCTGTACCTCACCCTGGAGAAGGGGGATTTCGAGAGAGGGGGAAAGAGTGTACAAAAGAATATTGAAGTGACCATGTATGTGCTTTACGCAGATGGCGAAATCTTGAAGGTAAGGTTTGTCAGTCGGTTTGGAGTGGTGGCTAATCCTGTAGTAATTTTGTTTTCCTTGTGATTTTCTTCCTTTGAAGATTTTGTTTTCCCCACCGCCTTTACTTTTTTTTTTGGGTAAATCAAAAGCCCTTCTTTAGTTTGTGTTAAGTAAAATTGGTCATTTTATGGGTTTAGAAGCTTAGAGCAGCCTAAGTAAGCTCCTTTTATACATGAACAGACAATGCCTTCCCCCACACCCCACCCCAAAGGGTTTTGAGACTTAGGTCATTTCAGACTTGCAGTTGGAGCTGCTCCTGTCCAGTCTCAAGTAGCAGGTGTGGGCTGCATGGGCTGACCTCAGAGCCCATGGACACGACCAGAATACAACACACTGTCACTCTAGTGCTTTGGCACCTGTGCTCCCAGAGCACTTGCTCCAGAAAGAAGAAAAGCTGGCCATCCAGTGACTTCTCCTGGCACCCCAGCAGGGCGTGGGATTGGTAAACTTCCAGAAGGAAGGAGTAGTGTCTCCTCTAGGCAGACTCAGAGAGACTGAGGGGTGCCAAAAGAAAACCTAGAAAAGAGAGGGAAAGGAAGAGGGATTAGTAGTTAAAACACAGACATGATTCAAGTAAGTCCTATTCCTATTGATTTAAAAATCTTCACTCTTTTGGGAGGCTTAGATTACAGCCGTTTTCCTGGAGGGGAGAGACGGAACAATCCCCTGCAGTCTGCCTTTTCCTATCCCTAGCCAGACTGTGTGGTGAACCCCGTTAAGACAGACTTAGCACATGACTAACCCACCTGAGTACCGCTGCACTGATACTGGTGGAACATCCATTGTTATTAACCAAGCTTGGAATGCCCTGAGCACCTCCCTGAGCCCCCAGAGGATCCAGATGCTAGCCTTGTCTTCCACGCACATGGGGCAGAGTGGCTTCTGCGGTCATGAAGACATGACACTTCTTTCCCCGCAGGTGATATACGCAATGACCTGTACCTCACCCTGGAGAAGGGGGATTTCGAGAGAGGGGGAAAGAGTGTACAAAAGAATATTGAAGTGACCATGTATGTGCTTTACGCAGATGGCGAAATCTTGAAGGTAAGGTTTGTCAGTCGGTTTGGAGTGGTGGCTAATCCTGTAGTAATTTTAGTGCCTCCGTGGACTTTGTCCAGAGACCCATCCTCTTCTTGACTGAACTCAAATCACCTCCTAAGCGTTCTTCTCCACCTTGGTCTTTCTTCAGGGAAACCCTGCACGAGGCTCTGATAGTAACTTCCAGTGTCACACAGCCTTATTAGAAATTCTTCCTAGGGCTTCTCCGATGGTCCAGTGGGTAAGGACACCACCTTGCAGTGCAAGGGGCACTGGTTTGATCCCTGGCCTGGGAAGATCCCATGTGCCGCGAAGCAGCTGGACTGATGTGTCCAACTACCAAGCCGGAGCTCTGGAGTGCATGTGCCCAGAACAGGTGCTCTGCTACGAGAGAAGCCACTGCAATGGGAGGCCCACACGGGCCAAAGAACAAAGATAAATAAATGAAAGATCAACAGAAGTGGCCAAAAAAAAGAAAAGTCATTGAAGAAATTCTTCCCAGTGTCTGACCTGAATCCTTCCTCCTCTCATTTAGACCTATTCCCTCCAGTTCTGTCCCACATGTTACTTTTTCAGCTACCTGTCTAACTTCAAGCTGCCTAGTTTTGGTAACTGTTACTAGCTCCCACTCTTTGGGTTCCTTGAGCTAATATAGAAAGTTACATTTGCTCTTTAGTAAAGGGTGGGACTTAGGGACCCACTTGCTTTTAACAGGTTATGTGGCAAGGAACAGCAGACTGAGGTCCTCCCAGGTGACTTCCAGCCAGGGCAGTACAAAGACCCTCTGTCGCTGTTCATTAAAAGAGGAGACCTGGAGTGCTGTTTTTCTTCTGTCGTTATGTCAGTTTTTCCCACAGTCAAGTCATGGTCAAGTCCTTGCCAAATAAAAAGGCATAATTTGCATGTCGCCTGGTAGAAGGCAAATCAGTTTTTTACAAATCTTGCTTCTGTGTGTTGACAGCAGCCTTATGAGGTAGGCAACACAGGAATGATCACCCACATTTACAGAAGTGAAAAAGTAACTACTTAATAGAAAGAAATGGAGGGCAATGGAGACATGGTGATAGAAACTAAGATTTGTTTGTCATCTTAAAAGCCCACCTCAAGTACTCGGGCCTGTTCATAGTTTGCATGAATAACGTGGAGGTCAGCAGAGCTCTCAGCTGTTCATACCGCCCTGTGTGGACCCGGAGCTGCTCCGAATTATGTTGCCTACTGCTTCCGGGGAGGGAGCATGAAACTACATCTTCATAGCCATATTTGGGAACTGGGATCAAGTTAAATCTGTTCTCCCTTGTTTATCTCCAAGCACAGTCAGTCACAGGCAGCCTAAAATGCCAGTGCACCATGGGGCCGAAGATTAGAAAACAAATTTTCTCCACTTTATTAGTTAATTATTTTTTCTGATCTGAAAAGCACCCTGTAACAGTTGACTTCTCTGAATTCATTGTTTCCTCTCTTAGTGAAGGTGAAGCGCCTGCCTTAGTGACTTAGATGGCACCACTCAGCTTCCCTCAGGTTAACTGAGCAATGTGTGCAAGCTTACCTCTGCCCCGGGGGCAGCAAGGAGCACTGTGATCACTGACTCCTTCCTTATACCATCTACACAATGGTTCCCCAGAGCACTGAACGTCAGTCACCCAATTGACTTGGCCCTCATGGGAAAATGAGACCCGCACAAAGGAGAAAATGAGATGTCTGGGTGACAGAGAAATCCAAGGGCCCCCTCCAGGAGGATGGCACCTTGCCCTGCTTCTCTCTTCCAGGACTGCATCAGCTTAGGATCAGGAGAGCCCAACAGGAGTTCCTACCACTCCTTCGTCCTCTACCACAGCAACAGTCCTCGCTGGGGAGAGATTATCAAGTTGCCCATCCCCATCGACCGGTTCCGGGGCTCCCACCTGCGCTTCGAGTTCAGGCACTGTTCCAGTGAGTGAGATTTCTCTGCATATTCCTTGGAGGATATGAATATAACTCTTCCTTCTCAGGAACGAAAGTGAGAGTTCTTAGTATGAGGGCAAGAAAGTGAGGAGTTGTGTACCCAGAGGTGGGATGTCATCAGAAACTGATTGGAGTGAATCGAAACGGGTGGGAATCTTGCTTCTGTGTGTTGACAGCAGCCTTATGAGGTGCAACACAATGTAACTTACTTAAAAAAGAAAGAAATGGAGGGCAATGGAGACATGGTGATAGAAACTAAGATTTGTTTGTCATCTTAAAAGCCCACCTCAAGTA
Organism: Tragulus kanchil; assembly: GCA_022376925.1. Taxonomy (NCBI): domain Eukaryota; kingdom Metazoa; phylum Chordata; class Mammalia; order Artiodactyla; family Tragulidae; genus Tragulus; species Tragulus kanchil. The sequence continues at coordinate 214,238,432 of JAIOJX010000030.1, read as the reverse complement.
CTCGGGCCTGTTCATAGTTTGCATGAATAACGTGGAGGTCAGCAGAGCTCTCAGCTGTTCATACCGCCCTGTGTGGACCCGGAGCTGCTCCGAATTATGTTGCCTACTGCTTCCGGGGAGGGAGCATGAAACTACATCTTCATAGCCATATTTGGGAACTGGGATCAAGTTAAATCTGTTCTCCCTTGTTTATCTCCAAGCACAGTCAGTCACAGGCAGCCTAAAATGCCAGTGCACCATGGGGCCGAAGATTAGAAAACAAATTTTCTCCACTTTATTAGTTAATTATTTTTTCTGATCTGAAAAGCACCCTGTAACAGTTGACTTCTCTGAATTCATTGTTTCCTCTCTTAGTGAAGGTGAAGCGCCTGCCTTAGTGACTTAGATGGCACCACTCAGCTTCCCTCAGGTTAACTGAGCAATGTGTGCAAGCTTACCTCTGCCCCGGGGGCAGCAAGGAGCACTGTGATCACTGACTCCTTCCTTATACCATCTACACAATGGTTCCCCAGAGCACTGAACGTCAGTCACCCAATTGACTTGGCCCTCATGGGAAAATGAGACCCGCACAAAGGAGAAAATGAGATGTCTGGGTGACAGAGAAATCCAAGGGCCCCCTCCAGGAGGATGGCACCTTGCCCTGCTTCTCTCTTCCAGGACTGCATCAGCTTAGGATCAGGAGAGCCCAACAGGAGTTCCTACCACTCCTTCGTCCTCTACCACAGCAACAGTCCTCGCTGGGGAGAGATTATCAAGTTGCCCATCCCCATCGACCGGTTCCGGGGCTCCCACCTGCGCTTCGAGTTCAGGCACTGTTCCAGTGAGTGAGATTTCTCTGCATATTCCTTGGAGGATATGAATATAACTCTTCCTTCTCAGGAACGAAAGTGAGAGTTCTTAGTATGAGGGCAAGAAAGTGAGGAGTTGTGTACCCAGAGGTGGGATGTCATCAGAAACTGTACTTTGGATAGTGAATCGAAACTGTGGGATCTGGGGACTTGCCTGGCAGTCCCGTGGTTAAGATTCCACCTTCCATTCCAGGGTGTGGGTGCTGTCCCTATAAAACAGAAGTTGTATTGTAACAAATTCAGTGAAGACTTTAAAAGTGGTCCACATCATAAAAATAACCTTTAAAAAAAAATGGAATCTGATATTGGCCTTTCCTAGTGTCTGACTTGGACACTGGATAGTTTCCAGGGTCATTCCTCTTTGAGGATTTCCTTTGTGGTTATTAAGCTCCTTCTTAAAGAGCTGCTGGTTCATCGAGACTAGCAGTGAAGTTTCCGTTTGAGCCTGGGTAGCCTATGTACCTAGGGATATTAGTGGAAACTCAGCCTAGTACATTTCTCATCATCCTTGCCATCAGGTTGTTACCTAATTAATGATCAAAGTAAGGGACAAAGAAGTGAAGTGCATAGGTGGTAAACAAATGGAATTTCTGTTGAAAAGCAAAGTCTGAGGCAAAACAACTCATGCTTGGCTCTGATTGCAGCCAAAGACAAAGGGGAAAAGAAACTCTTCGGATTTGCCTTCTCGCCCCTGATGCGGGACGATGGCACCACCCTCTCCGACGACATCCACGAGCTCTACGTGTACAAGGTACAGAGACTGGGCCTCTCACCTGCTCAGGCCACTCTACCACGTAGTTCCTGCTGAGCTGGTTCCCACAGATTGGGCCAGAGGATCCAGCGTAGTGCGCTGGTGGAGACAGCAGGAGTGCTGTGGCAGGCTTTTGTCTTCTCCCACAGAAGGACCTTTGTTTCCGAGCTCCCAGTCTGCTGGTATTACCAACCCTTCTGTGCCATTATGGTCTTGGCTCATATGCTCAGAGACCTGCTACTTGAGTCTGTGACTCTTGTCAGCTGTCACTGCATAGCCACCACTCAGAGTTGCCTGCACAGCAGATAGAGGCCACATGCCTCGCCATGTTCTCTTTAAAAGCTATGTGAGCCATTCCAGAGAAAGATATTCCTTGGAGGATATGAATATAACTCTTCCTTCTCAGGAACGAAAGTGAGAGTTCTTAGTATGAGGGCAAGAAAGTGAGGAGTTGTGTACCCAGAGGTGGGATGTCATCAGAAACTGTACTTTGGATAGTGAATCGAAACTGTGGGATCTGGGGACTTGCCTGGCAGTCCGTGGTTAAGATTCCACCTTCCATTCCAGGGTGTGGGTGCTGTCCCTATAAAACAGAAGTTGTATTGTAACAAATTCAGTGAAGACTTTAAAAGTGGTCCACATCATAAAAATAACCTTTAAAAAAAAATGGAATCTGATATTGGCCTTTCCTAGTGTCTGACTTGGACACTGGATAGTTTCCAGGGTCATTCCTCTTTGAGGATTTCCTTTGTGGTTATTAAGCTCCTTCTTAAAGAGCTGCTGGTTCATCGAGACTAGCAGTGAAGTTTCCGTTTGAGCCTGGGTAGCCTATGTACCTAGGGATATTAGTGGAAACTCAGCCTAGTACATTTCTCATCATCCTTGCCATCAGGTTGTTACCTAATTAATGATCAAAGTAAGGGACAAAGAAGCGAAGTGCATAGGTGGTAAACAAATGGAATTTCTGTTGAAAAGCAAAGTCTGAGGCAAAACAACTCATGCTTGGCTCTGATTGCAGCCAAAGACAAAGGGGAAAAGAAACTCTTCGGATTTGCCTTCTCGCCCCTGATGCGGGACGATGGCACCACCCTCTCCGACGACATCCACGAGCTCTACGTGTACAAGGTACAGAGACTGGGCCTCTCACCTGCTCAGGCCACTCTACCACGTAGTTCCTGCTGAGCTGGTTCCCACAGATTGGGCCAGAGGATCCAGCGTAGTGCGCTGGTGGAGACAGCAGGAGTGCTGTGGCAGGCTTTTGTCTTCTCCCACAGAAGGACCTTTGTTTCCGAGCTCCCAGTCTGCTGGTATTACCAACCCTTCTGTGCCATTATGGTCTTGGCTCATATGCTCAGAGACCTGCTACTTGAGTCTGTGACTCTTGTCAGCTGTCACTGCATAGCCACCACTCAGAGTTGCCTGCACAGCAGATAGAGGCCACATGCCTCGCCATGTTCTCTTTAAAAGCTATGTGAGCCATTCCAGAGAAAGAAATAAAAAGCTGTTTTTAAAGTACTTAGGAAGCACTCTTCTAACAGGATCTGAGGTCCAAGGTCCAGCCTCAGGAACTCCCCAAATCCCTGGGACCTGATTTTGACCCATAGCATTCTGGATTCTTTGCTTGTGCCTACAGTGTGATGAGAACAGCACGTTTAACAACCACGCTCTGTACCTGGGTCTGCCCTGCTGCAAAGAGGACTACAATGGCTGCCCCAACATCCCCTCCAGCCTCATCTTCCAGCGCAGCACCAAAGAGTCTTTCTTCATCTCCACGCAGCTCTCCTCCACCAAGCTCACCCAGAACGGTAGGCGAGGGTGCCCACAGGCTGGAGCCCTCCGCTGTCCTCACTTGCTGCTTCATGTTGCTGATATCTGTAAAGAGAGATAGAAATAGTTGCTTTTGCATTGTCATGCCACAGTGAGGGCATCTTCTCATTTGAAATGGAAGGAGTCACTTGGTGATGGCTGGCTATAGGGTTTTCCATGGTTTTACAGATGTATATGCAGCCGGATCCCAGCACTCTGGAGGGTGTGACACAGCTTCTAGCTGTTTCTGTCCCCCTAGATCCCACCTATCCTTGGCAAGGAGAGTCTTGACTTTGCTTGCCCATGACATAGACAGGGTTCATTATCTTTTGGGCTTGCTTCCTAGTGGACCTCCTTGCTCTGCTGAAATGGAAGGCCTTTCCAGACCGGATCATGGACATCCTTGGGCGACTGCGGCATGTCAGTGGGGAGGAAATCGTTAAGGTATGGTTTTCACCCACTTCACACATGCTAGTTGAGCAAGAATCTGGACAGAGAGCCAAATCCCCTTGATTTCCACCCATAAGGCACCGGCATCACTTTTTGAGGTATATAGTTACATGAGTAGAAGTAAAGGTATTTTTCTTTTTTTTAGCCTTTTTTTTAAAAGTAGATTTTATATCAGATTTATTACCTTTTAGAAACTATGCTTAAATTTTAAATTTTATTTTCTGGCTTGTTTTCCATCCTAGAAAGCAAAGTGATGACTAAAGGACAGTGATAACAGTGGCCTCTCAGAAACAGTTGCAGTGTGAGCTGCTACCTGCGTGCCTCTGGGTCTCCTCTCCGTTCCTCTCTCTTCTCTTTCTCTGTAAACCTCCAGCGTGGACCCAGCCTGGTGTCTTCCTGGCTCCACTCCCTTGACTATCTAGGGAACTCTGAATATTCTCCGCCAACTGGAACTGCTGATTTTGCCTAGTCCCTCCCTAAGAGTTCAGACTGGAGGACTCTACCCTACTCCCTGCCTCAGTGACTTTCTCGCATGCTTTTGTGACATTTCCCATCTCATGACCTGAGCAGGATGACAGCAACACCACCTGACCCCAGTTATTGCCATGGGGCTTCTCCTCACTGTGTAGAAGCCAGGTGTTTGTCCACCTGACTTTAGCTCTAGAAGAGCCCCAAGCTCTTCCTGATGGTAGGCAGATTCTCCACTTTAGACTGAACTCAGCTAAGAAGAATGGAGGTACTTTTGGTGATCAGCAAGAGCAATGGGATGTAGGATAGAGATTAAATCTCAAGAAGGTACCCTGTCTGTCAGTGAGCTTTCTTGGCTCCATTATTGCAAGGATCAAATCTATTAGCATTGTCCTTTTGTTTTATAGCACCATTGACTCAATTATACAGAACATGGTGTCTCCAAATGGGGAATAATTTTAAAGTCTCTGTACTTTTATGAAGTCTTGTATGAATTTTGTGTTAATCAACTGATCAGAGTATCATAAATTTTTAAAAGAACTCTTTATACAAACAAGCTAATACTAGTTTTTGAAACCTAAGATAAATTTATACTCAGGGCACTTTTCCCCTCTAAGCTCATATTAAAATTTAACCAGTTGAACAGACCACATGCTACCAGAGGTCTGTGATCTTTTTAAGGCTGTTTTGTTACATTCCTGACAAGAGAACATCCTACCAGCATTTCTGGGTTTAGCATCAGTATTTGCCTCAAGCCAGCCAGAAGAGGATGTTAAAAAATATATGCTAGCATTTTAATTATTTTTTGACTTTTTATTGGAAGATTTCAAACATCCAAAAATGCATACAGAATACAACAAATAGCCCTACATGTCCCCACCATTTATCCCTGACTATCCCTGGCCAATCCTGCCCATCAGCCCCTCATCCATGCCTTTCACCTTATATTGTTTTGAGATAAGTTTCATTTTGACCAGAAGAATATTAGATTTGATTTTCAAAGACTGGGAGCATCCATGAATATTTATTATTCTCTCCCTTGATTTTTGCATCTTAGAAAGAAAAAGATACATGCTCAAAGCAAAAAAAAAGCAAACCTCCAAATCTCTTATTCTCTTTGGCAACCCTCATCAGCTTCATTGTCCCTTCTCCAGGGATACTAATTTCTAGACCAAAAAATCATTTCTGTAGGTAAGGTCTAGCTTGCCACACCCTCACCTAAATGTCCTTTATAGAGTTAGGCCATAGTAGACAATGAGACACTATTGAATTTTGGGGTCACAGGAAAGCAAGCACTTTTTCTCAAAATGGATTTGGCATCAGAATCACTTAGGTTGTCTTCATTTCGAGATTTTTCTTCTACACAGATGGCCTACGTTTTTTAGGTAATTGCTCTCTCCTTATAAGTTTAGCACTTACCCAATAGGGAGATTCTCTCTTAGGGCCCTTTGGGCTATAAAAGAACCCCAAGTCCACCTAGTTATTTCTTGGCTAGGTGGAGGTGAGATACTAGGTTATTTTTAAGTGGTGGTTTGAGATCCTAGGAGATCTTTGATTTTATTTAGGAGATAAATTCATTGCTGTTTGAAAGTCTGACCACATGTCCAGGGTCCTAAGACCTGAGCCCTCTGGGTTTTATGCTGTTGCAGTTTCTGCAGGACATCTTAGATACACTCTTTGTGATTTTGGATGATAACACAGAGAAATACGGCCTGCTGGTGTTTCAGTCTTTGGTAAGTCTCACCTTTCTTGATTTTTATTGTTTATTCTTGTCACATGATTTTTAAAAAACCTGAGGAAAGCAGTTTATTTGAATGAGTCAGCACAAGATGTAGATGTTCCCAGTAGGAAAGGGTCTGAAGAGTGTCACCAGAAAGACCAGCAACCAGCAGTCTGCCTGCAGATCCCTACACAATCAAGTCTGGACCTCAGCTTTGTGGTCTTGATACTCAGTCCCACCACTATCAAAGGGTTGCCTCACTCCTGCAATAGTCTCCTGCACCAACAAAAAATACCACATTTTTTGTTGTGCCACAACTAAGACCCAATGCAGCCATATAAGTAAATGTTAAAGCACACAGACACAGACACACACACACACACACACACACACACACACAAACCACCAGGAAAAGCAGAGACTCACTTGTGCTTCTGAGCATCACACTCTCCCTCTAAGCAGTTGTCTGGGAACCAGAGTCTCAGAAGGTTGCTCAGAGAGAAAGGACAGTGATCTGAATGTTTAGTGTGTTTTGCTGAACATGTCTAGCCCTCTAGAAGAGCCATGTGTTCAAGGAGAACCAACTACTTTAAGTCTGTCTGATGGATGAGGAGCAGAGACAGGAGTTAGAATGGTTTTTGCAAAGTTTGCTTTTCTGGCTTCTCTTCTTCCTTCCCTCCCTGCCCACCTACCCCAATTTCTGAAAGGTGAAGCCTTTCCTAGACTAATTTGGCTCAGAGGACAATATTTTTCTCTGTCTTTTCCAAGTTTTTTGAGACACTTTAATGTTTATGCCACCTACACAGATATTGTTTTGTCTTTCCTTGGTCCATATTGTACCACCGAGCATTATTGTGAAGAGAGAAGCTCAAAGACACTGGCACTGACAAATGAGTGCGAAGTTTGGAATAGGAGGCCAAGGATGTTAGGAATAGAACAGACATGAGAGAAATACAGACCCAGAGCGGCAGTCTTACACTCACTGGGAGCACTGGAGAAAACACTGGCAGTTTATCATACCTTGAAGAGTCAAGAGTTGTTTCCTGCTGGGGATGGGTTTGAGGCCTCCACTGAATTCTGCTGCTCTCTGCCTCTCCCAGGTATTCATCATCAACCTGCTCCGAGACATCAAATATTTCCACTTCCGACCTGTAATGGACACGTACATCCAGAAGCACTTCGCTGGAGCCCTGGCGTACAAGTTAGTTGCATTTGACCTCATTGTGAGGACTTGTGTTTGACCAGAAAGACAGGCTTTTACAATTGAGAATGACGTTAGCTATGGCCTTTCTGCTGACATTCTATACTATAGTTTATGACATAGTTGTCATGCTTCTTCTAAGAAATGATAGCAAAGCAGCTAAAAATATGTCTTTTTTTTTTCAGTAAGAAAGATGCAAATAGCTAAATACAGCATCCACAAATAAATGTTAAAGGGAAGAAAAGACAGTCAGTAAGAGAGATAATACAAACAATAAACATGAGAAGCACTTACAGGTTATCTAAATCCAGTAGAGCAGTAGTCAGAGTCACCATGCTGTCCTGTGGAATGAGCACATAAAACCTGAAGGGCAGTGAGGCTGGGGAATCGCTGGACTCAGACACTTTGACCCCACTGGAGAGAGCAGGCACTGTGCCGTAGATTTGACGTGTCATCTCATTAGAACGTACAGTAATTTGAGATGTATTGTTGTTTCCTCCTTATTTTAAATGAAGAGAATGAGGACCGAGGTCTTGCATAGCTTGCCCAAGGTTGCAGAGCTGGAGACCAGTAGGCCCCAGATGTAAACCCTGCCGCCTGCCGGGGGCCTGCGCTCTTGACCTCTGAACTCTTTTGCCATGTATGCGTGCAGGTCTTCTGCCTCTGTAATTCCATGTCAGTCAGATAACTTGGCCCTAAGAAAGTAAGATGGTTGGGATGGTGAGGAGGGCACACGGGACTATCCACCTTTATCCAGAGCCTGCTACTTACTAATCATTGTTGCATGTTCTGGCAACTCAGTGATTTTAAACAAAATAAAAACACATATCCAGACTTTGGGAGAACTTTCATGTAATCAGAAGAAATGTGTCTCCGGGAAAGTGAGAAAAAATGACTCCAGTTGCTAATTGAAATGTGACAACTCATTATGGACAGAGAGTGTGGTCTGGTCTTGGACGGCCTAAAGCTGCCACAGCCGTAATGGCTCATTCGCTCCATTCTAGCTCATCAGCAGTGTATTATTTCCCGTATGGCTAATTCAGGAGTTCAGGTATTTCAGACTGCATTGCTTTGGGATTAAAGTGGGGTTTCTGGAACTGTTCTTTCTCCCAGGGAGCTAATCCGCTGTTTGAAGTGGTACATGGACTGCTCAGCAGAACTGATTCGGCAGGACCACATTCAGGAAGCCATGAGGGTAATGTCCTGAGCTTGCTGCATAAGAAAGGCCCGCCCCATGGTCTGGAGGGATGGAGGGGGGGAACTGGGTGGGGGGAGGGTCAAGGGATATGCATATGAATGATCTGGGAACATATATGTACAAAAATAAATAAATAAATAAATAAAAAGAAAGGCCCGCCCCTGCAGAGCTCTGGGCGTAGCCTCAGTGGAGTAGAGTGCAGGGCAAGTGTAGGCAGCCCAGTGCACTGCTCTGCTTTCCGGAATGACTGCCTTACCGACCCCCACCCCCCGCCCCCACTGCCCTTTCCTCACTTTGATTTTGCCCTTGAAAGTCTTTATTCCTCATAATTTTATCTTAGAGCTGGAGGAAGGGAGGATGTGCATGTGGCTCATAGCCATCCTTCCTGCCTGGTTGCTACCATTGATGTCAGTCTTTGCTTCCACTAGCTAAAGTTTTGTAGCTCCTTATAAGCCAATCGTCGGCGGCAACAATGATTAGGAATAAGATCTTCCCATACTTTCCCCTGCTTCAGTAGTTCCTAAACATTGGTTCTCTAATGTAACTGTTTTAAGTAAAAAGAACTGAGTAAATGCACTATACGTAGATATGTTGAGAAGGTAATCTTAGAATCTTGACCAGGCAGCCCTTTCTCCTGCTGGGCAGCTCCCCTTTCCAGGGCACTGTCTGCACTGTGAGTTAACTATATTTTCTGGTAATTTGTTTCCATGGCTCCCTTCTCCTGTAGCGAACCATCTGTAGAGAATATTGATCCCTCTCTTGTGCCGCATTTTCCACGTAACTTTTTTTGGTGAGGTGGGGTGGGAGGGAGGGAGCAGGCGGCCACTTCTATTGGTCTTTCTTTTCTATTTTCATCCATTTTCTCCATCCGGACAGAGAGTGTGGTCTGGTCTTGGACGGCCTAAAGCTGCCACAGCCGTAATGGCTCATTCGCTCCATTCTAGCTCATCAGCAGTGTATTATTTCCCGTATGGCTAATTCAGGAGTTCAGGTATTTCAGACTGCATTGCTTTGGGATTAAAGTGGGGTTTCTGGAACTGTTCTTTCTCCCAGGGAGCTAATCCGCTGTTTGAAGTGGTACATGGACTGCTCAGCAGAACTGATTCGGCAGGACCACATTCAGGAAGCCATGAGGGTAATGTCCTGAGCTTGCTGCATAAGAAAGGCCCGCCCCATGGTCTGGAGGGATGGAGGGGGGGAACTGGGTGGGGGGAGGGTCAAGGGATATGCATATGAATGATCTGGGAACATATATGTACAAAAATAAATAAATAAATAAATAAAAAGAAAGGCCCGCCCCTGCAGAGCTCTGGGCGTAGCCTCAGTGGAGTAGAGTGCAGGGCAAGTGTAGGCAGCCCAGTGCACTGCTCTGCTTTCCGGAATGACTGCCTTACCGACCCCCACCCCCCGCCCCCACTGCCCTTTCCTCACTTTGATTTTGCCCTTGAAAGTCTTTATTCCTCATAATTTTATCTTAGAGCTGGAGGAAGGGAGGATGTGCATGTGGCTCATAGCCATCCTTCCTGCCTGGTTGCTACCATTGATGTCAGTCTTTGCTTCCACTAGCTAAAGTTTTGTAGCTCCTTATAAGCCAATCGTCGGCGGCAACAATGATTAGGAATAAGATCTTCCCATACTTTCCCCTGCTTCAGTAGTTCCTAAACATTGGTTCTCTAATGTAACTGTTTTAAGTAAAAAGAACTGAGTAAATGCACTATACGTAGATATGTTGAGAAGGTAATCTTAGAATCTTGACCAGGCAGCCCTTTCTCCTGCTGGGCAGCTCCCCTTTCCAGGGCACTGTCTGCACTGTGAGTTAACTATATTTTCTGGTAATTTGTTTCCATGGCTCCCTTCTCCTGTAGCGAACCATCTGTAGAGAATATTGATCCCTCTCTTGTGCCGCATTTTTCCACGTAACTTTTTTTTTTTTGGTGAGGTGGGGTGGGGAGGGAGGGGAGCAGGCGGGCCACTTCTATTGGTCTTTCTTTTCTCTATTTTCATCCATCTTTGTTCTTTGGCCCATGTGGGCCTCCCATTGCGGTGGCCTCTGTTGTCGCAGAGCACCCGCTCTGGGTGTATGCGCCCCAGAGCCTGGGCTCGGTAATTGGACACATCAGTCCAGCCGCTCCGCGGCACGTGGGATCGTCCCAGGCCAGGGACCAAACCAGTGCCCCTTGCACTGCAAGGCGGTGTCCTTACCCACTGGATCACCAGGGAAGCCCTCTGCGTAACTTTTTGAAGAAAACTGTCATATCCTCTGGGAACTCACCTAAAGCAAATTCATGTTTTCTTTCTTTCTGTCCTTGTCTTTTCTTGTTTTTGAGTCACTTTGTTTTTTAGTTGCTTTTTAACCCTGTCTTTCCTGCCCTTTCTAGTTAGTAATAAAAGAAGAATAAGAGCAAAGTAGTTCTGCTTTCTCCCTGTGCTCTTTTATTAGCCCATCTTCTGCTCTAAGTACTCGTAGGCCTATGATTATGTTACTCTTATTCACGTGGTAAACCGGTGAAACACATGGTCTCTCAAGCATCATCAGATTAAAGAGGCAAAATCAAATCACAAGTCCATGTTTTCTCTGCTTGTCCTTGGCACAGTCTCTAAAAATATGAGGCCCTGAGTCTCACTTTTGTCCTCCTTCACTCAATACGTGTCGGCTGAGCACTCAGCATGTCAGAGGCACTGAGTCGCAGAGAGGAATAAGACTCCCTTTCGCCTTGAAGGACACATCCCCAGGGTCCTAAGGGGAATCAGGCTCACACACAAGTGTAGAGAAGGGTTCCAAGTGTGATGTGCGGGCAGGGCCTGGGTTCTTTTCTTTTCTGAACCCTACCACCTCTGAGGTGGCCTGCATAATTTTGAGGGGACATTCATTGAGTTAAGTGCAAAGATTCTGTGTGAGTTCAGAAATTAATTGCTTAAGGGTACTGGAGATGGTGTCTCAAAATTTTTCTCCTAAGAACCATTCATTCACTCATTCATTCAGCAAATACTGCTTGATATCTGCCTGGAGATGGTTGGGGGGGGCTCAAAATTTCAATCTAGTTCTTTGGCCCATGTTTTTGGTGAGGTGGGGTGGGAGGGGGGGCAGGCGGCCACTTCCCCTTTTTTTTTTGTTCTTTGGCCCATGTGGGCCTCCCTTTGGTGGCCTCTGTTGTCGCAGAGCACCCGCTCTGGGTGTATGCGCCCCAGAGCCTGGGCTCGGTAATTGGACACATCAGTCCAGCCGCTCCGCGGCACGTGGGATCGTCCCAGGCCAGGGACCAAACCAGTGCCCCTTGCACTGCAAGGCGGTGTCCTTACCCACTGGATCACCAGGGAAGCCCTCTGCGTAACTTTTTGAAGAAAACTGTCATATCCTCTGGGAACTCACCTAAAGCAAATTCATGTTTTCTTTCTTTCTGTCCTTGTCTTTTCTTGTTTTTGAGTCACTTTGTTTTTTAGTTGCTTTTTAACCCTGTCTTTCCTGCCCTTTCTAGTTAGTAATAAAAGAAGAATAAGAGCAAAGTAGTTCTGCTTTCTCCCTGTGCTCTTTTATTAGCCCATCTTCTGCTCTAAGTACTCGTAGGCCTATGATTATGTTACTCTTATTCACGTGGTAAACCGGTGAAACACATGGTCTCTCAAGCATCATCAGATTAAAGAGGCAAAATCAAATCACAAGTCCATGTTTTCTCTGCTTGTCCTTGGCACAGTCTCTAAAAATATGAGGCCCTGAGTCTCACTTTTGTCCTCCTTCACTCAATACGTGTCGGCTGAGCACTCAGCATGTCAGAGGCACTGAGTCGCAGAGAGGAATAAGACTCCCCTTTCGCCCCTTGAAGGACACATCCCCAGGGTCCTAAGGGGAATCAGGCTCACACACAAGTGTAGAGAAGGGTTCCAAGTGTGATGTGCGGGCAGGGCCTGGGTTCTTTTCTTTTCTGAACCCTACCACCTCTGAGGTGGCCTGCATAATTTTGAGGGGACATTCATTGAGTTAAGTGCAAAAGATTCTGTGTGAGTTCAGAAATTAATTGCTTAAGGGTACTGGAGATGGTGTCTCAAAATTTTTCTCCTAAGAACCATTCATTCACTCATTCATTCAGCAAATACTGCTTGATACCTGCCATGTGTTAGACACTGTGTTACCCAACTGGGGAGTTGGGAGGAACCCACACAGAAAGGCTAAGCCTTGATAGCACTTCCATTCAAGTGAGGAAAAGACAGACGGTAAGCACGTCAAGCAGGTAAATACACAAAGTCAGGGAAGAAAAACATTAATGATGCTGTGAAGGAAATAAATAGGATCTTGGTATAGAATAGCTAGAGAGGAGGGTTTCCTTCATGTCAAGAGTTGAGGGGAAAACTTCTTTGAAGAGAGGTAGCCTGAGCTCCATATTTCATCCCTAGATAAGCTTCTCCTCAGTGCTCAGTGTCTCTGCCTTTCCAGCATCTGGGAGATCTTTAGCCTCTCTTTGATTAAAAAGTGTAGTCTTGAATCTTGAGTTCTCTTTAGAAAGAATTACTCAGTTCATAAGCATGGGCCAAGCTGCACGAGCTCCTCAGAATCACATTCTGCTCCCAACACATGTTATGGGACTTCGTCTCCTGTATTGTTCACAGACTATTGGTGGCCCGGGGTCTTGGTCTGAAAGAGGATGGACAATGGGTGTGTCAGGTCCACCAGTTCTTGTGCAGCTAGAGGCAGGTTTTCTCCAGACTGGCCCTCTGGTGAGAAGGCTGGCACATGTCATGTGCCGGCTGTTTCACAAAGATGCATAAGTTAAAGGACTCTTCCTTCTTAGAATAAATTTAAGAAAGGTTCTTATATCATTGCTGTAGTAGCCTTTAATTTCTAGACCTGAGAAAATTGAGAGAAGTTTAATTTTATTTTGATCCCATATCTTCTTAAATTCAACTGCCTCCATAATTAGTCTATGGTTATTCACGTCCACAACTACATGAAATAATGTGAGATTCTCTCAATTATGTAGATAGTTGCTGCTCAGTGACCATTTGGACTTTTGAGAAAAGGCTTAAAAACTTAAAGTAAATTTTTTTAATTTAAAAAACATTTTACATAATTAAAGTATTTCATTTCAATATGTGAAATAGATAACGAATAGTAAGCTGCTGTATAGCATAGGAACTCTGCTCAATACTCTGTAAGAACCATTCATTCACTCAAATTTCCAAATTAAAAGCAAATACTGCTTGATACCTGCCATGTGTTAGACACTGTGTTACCCAACTGGGGAGTTGGGAGGAACCCACACAGAAAGGCTAAGCCTTGATAGCACTTCCATTCAAGTGAGGAAAAGACAGACGGTAAGCACGTCAAGCAGGTAAATACACAAAGTCAGGGAAGAAAAACATTAATGATGCTGTGAAGGAAATAAATAGGATCTTGGTATAGAATAGCTAGAGAGGAGGGTTTCCTTCATGTCAAGAGTTGAGGGAAAGCTTCTTTGAAGAGAGGTAGCCTGAGCTCCATATTTCATCCCTAGATAAGCTTCTCCTCAGTGCTCAGTGTCTCTGCCTTTCCAGCATCTGGGAGATCTTTAGCCTCTCTTTGATTAAAAAGTGTAGTCTTGAATCTTGAGTTCTCTTTAGAAAGAATTACTCAGTTCATAAGCATGGGCCAAGCTGCACGAGCTCCTCAGAATCACATTCTGCTCCCAACACATGTTATGGGACTTCGTCTCCTGTATTGTTCACAGACTATTGGTGGCCGGTGTCTTGGTCTGAAAGAGGATGGACAATGGGTGTGTCAGGTCCACCAGTTCTTGTGCAGCTAGAGGCAGGTTTTCTCCAGACTGGCCCTCTGGTGAGAAGGCTGGCACATGTCATGTGCCGGCTGTTTCACAAAGATGCATAAGTTAAAGGACTCTTCCTTCTTAGAATAAATTTAAGAAAGGTTCTTATATCATTGCTGTAGTAGCCTTTAATTTCTAGACCTGAGAAAATTGAGAGAAGTTTAATTTTATTTTGATCCCATATCTTCTTAAATTCAACTGCCTCCATAATTAGTCTATGGTTATTCACGTCCACAACTACATGAAATAATGTGAGATTCTCTCAATTATGTAGATAGTTGCTGCTCAGTGACCATTTGGACTTTTGAGAAAAGGCTTAAAAACTTAAAGTAAATTTTTTTAATTTAAAAAACATTTTACATAATTAAAGTATTTCATTTCAATATGTGAAATAGATAACGAATAGTAACCTGCTGTATAGCATAGGGAACTCTGCTCAATACTCTGTAATGGCCAACATGGGAAGAGAACCTAAAAAAATAAATGAGTGGAGATATATATATATACACACATACATATATATATATAAATATAACCGATTCACTTTGCTATGTACCTGAAACTAGCACATTGTAAATCAACCATACTACAATAATTTTTTTTTTAATTTAATGCTTGTCTCCATAGTTGGAATTGTCCATCTCCTGATTTTAGTGTATAATTTGCTGGTACTCGACACTTCATTCCTTCATGTGTTAGTTTACAGCCGTCTTTGCATGCTAAGTCACTTCTGTTGTGTCTGATTCTTTGCGACCCCATGGATTATAGCCTGCCAGGCTCCCTGTCCGTGGGATTCTCTAGGCAAGAATACTAGAGCGGGTTGCCACGCCATTCTCCAGGGGATCTTCCCAATGCAGGGATCAAACCCATGTCTCTTATGTCTCCTGCACTGGCAGGCGGATTCTTTACCACTGGCACCTGGGAAACCTATAATAACACCTCTCTGTCCCTCTTTATTCCACACCTCCAGGCTTTGGAGTACCTTTTCAAGTTTATTGTTCAATCAAGGATCCTGTACTCACGTGCCACCTGTGGAATGGAAGAGGAGCAGTTCCGGTCCAGCATCCAAGAGCTTTTCCAGTCCATCCGGTTTGTGCTCAGTTTGGACAGCAGAAATTCAGAAACACTCCTTTTTACTCAGGTCTGTGGGCTGTGGGAAAGTTTCACTGCTGGATTCTTGTCTGTCTTAGCAGGTGGTTTCTTTGTCCTCTGGCTTCCATAGTCAAAGAAACCCTGCCAGGTTTCTGTGTTTTGGGTAAGGGTTGAGTTATAAGGAAATACCAGTAGGATGAAATGCTGCTTTTACTTCAGAGCCAGCTCTGTTCCAGCTTCCAAATATAAAACAGTCCAGTGGCTTTATGGTGGAGAAGAAACACAACTGGGCCCCTTTAGGCCAAATTTAATTAGCTCCAATACTATTTGTTGTTCATGAATGTCTTACTTATAGAGGATTTTCAGAATGGCTAATTTTATTTTCTAGTCATTGTATTAATTTTTAAAACCTCAGGTTAGTATTAGTCCATTCTAGCAGTCAAGAATAACACTTCTGTTATTCTTCTGTTGAAAAACAGCAGAAATAACTAGAAAACCTTGGCTCAGAATTAGGATTTGACTCTATTAGAAATAGCAATATAGGAAGGAAGGTTACTTCCTTTATTTAAAAAAAAAAAAAAAGGAAAACGAAGAAGAAGAACATCAATCACTTACCTTTTCTATGCAGCCATACCCCAGAAGGGTATTGTTCGTTACCCCAGTCACAAAGGGGTTATTTTTTTCTTCTAGATAAATGTCAGAATTTTATCTAATGAATTACACTTATTCGATTTTTTGAAGCCAATTATTACATCAAAACCTATGAGCAAAGACCAGACAGCCTTTCTCATGTCCATTCTGAATTCAGTCACTTCTAGATCTGTCAGCAGAAATATATGTTTAAATATCTCCTTTAAGAATAGAATAGTCTGATTTTTTTTCTCTATTCTGTTTGCTCCTCTGTTGCCCCTAGATGCCCGTTGCCCATAGGTGCCTTAGCCCAGAGAACAAATGAGCACCTGGGAGATAGCCTGTCTAAGAAAGTAGAATACATCAGGGTCACCAGGCATCTCTGTAAGAGAGGTTCCTTCCATGGTCTCCCCTCCTGAATACCCTGAGCCATTGTCTTTCTCCCCCTGCCTATCTGTTCCTGCCAAGAAGAGCCCCATACACCTGCTCATCCCTCAGCCTGTGGAGATCTGGAGAGGTCGGAGATAGCTAGCAAAGCAAGGCAGATTTACTTTCTGAGAACTCAGCAATGCCCTCTGCTCAATGGCACGTTCCTACCTCATCAGGATAAAACAGCTCAGATCTACTCTCAGCTTAGATCAGCATCTTTGGTGCCAGGCTCATGTTTCATGAGTTTCAGAACTCTCAGCAAGTGTACTACTCGATGAGACTTTATGTCTTTGACTCTCACCACTAGGAGATGTTATGGTGCAAGTGGCCTTCTGTCCTGGTGCCATGGGATTAGAAAATGTCACCATTTAAGAAAGCAAGTCGGGCTTCCCGTGGTGGTCCAGTGGGTAAGGACATCACCTTGCAGTGCAAGGGGCGCCAGTTCGAGCCCTGGCCTGGGAAGATCCCACGTGCCGCGGAGCGGCTGGACTGAGTGTCCAATTACGCCGAAATCATTATTTGTTTTAGAATGCAAAAATTTCAGAATGGCTAATTTTATTTTCTAGTCATTGTATTAATTTTTAAAACCTCAGGTTAGTATTAGTCCATTCTAGCAGTCAAGAATAACACTTCTGTTATTCTTCTGTTGAAAAACAGCAGAAATAACTAGAAAACCTTGGCTCAGAATTAGGATTTGACTCTATTAGAAATAGCAATATAGGAAGGAAGGTTACTTCCTTTATTTAAAAAAAAAAAAAAAGGAAAACGAAGAAGAAGAACATCAATCACTTACCTTTTCTATGCAGCCATACCCCAGAAGGGTATTGTTCGTTACCCCAGTCACAAAGGGGTTATTTTTTTCTTCTAGATAAATGTCAGAATTTTATCTAATGAATTACACTTATTCGATTTTTTGAAGCCAATTATTACATCAAAACCTATGAGCAAAGACCAGACAGCCTTTCTCATGTCCATTCTGAATTCAGTCACTTCTAGATCTGTCAGCAGAAATATATGTTTAAATATCTCCTTTAAGAATAGAATAGTCTGATTTTTTTTCTCTATTCTGTTTGCTCCTCTGTTGCCCCTAGATGCCCGTTGCCCATAGGTGCCTTAGCCCAGAGAACAAATGAGCACCTGGGAGATAGCCTGTCTAAGAAAGTAGAATACATCAGGGTCACCAGGCATCTCTGTAAGAGAGGTTCCTTCCATGGTCTCCCCTCCTGAATACCCTGAGCCATTGTCTTTCTCCCCCTGCCTATCTGTTCCTGCCAAGAAGAGCCCCATACACCTGCTCATCCCTCAGCCTGTGGAGATCTGGAGAGGTCGGAGATAGCTAGCAAAGCAAGGCAGATTTACTTTCTGAGAACTCAGCAATGCCCTCTGCTCAATGGCACGTTCCTACCTCATCAGGATAAAACAGCTCAGATCTACTCTCAGCTTAGATCAGCATCTTTGGTGCCAGGCTCATGTTTCATGAGTTTCAGAACTCTCAGCAAGTGTACTACTCGATGAGACTTTATGTCTTTGACTCTCACCACTAGGAGATGTTATGGTGCAAGTGGCCTTCTGTCCTGGTGCCATGGGATTAGAAAATGTCACCATTTAAGAAAGCAAGTCGGGCTTCCCGTGGTGGTCCAGTGGGTAAGGACATCACCTTGCAGTGCAAGGGGCGCCAGTTCGAGCCCTGGCCTGGGAAGATCCCACGTGCCGCGGAGCGGCTGGACTGATGTGTCCAATTACCGCACCAGAGCTCTGGAGCGCATGCGCCCAGAGCCGGTGCTCTGCAACAACAGAGGCCACTGCGATGGGAGGCCCACAGGAGCCAAAGAACAAAGACAGATGAACATAGAGAAAGACCAAAAGAAGTGGCCCGCCTGCTCCCCTCCCTCCCTAACCCGACCCCCGCCCAAAATAAATAAATAAATAAATCTCTTTAAAAAAAAAAAAAAAGAAAGCAAGTCAAGGGAGGGGGCATATGTATATCTATGGCTAATTCAGGTTAATGTTTAGCAATAAACAAGAAAATTGTAAAGTAATTATCCTTCACTTAGAAAAATTTAACAAAGAGAGAAAATCAGCCACTCTTTGTTATTAATTGTGAAATATTACCTGGTTTTCCAGGAATTCCCTAGCAGTCCAGTGGTTAGGGTTTGACACTTTCACTGCCGTGGCCCTTGGTGCAGTACCTGGTCAGGGAACTAAGGTCCTATAAGGCTCGTGGTGCAGCCAAAAGAAAAAGAAATACCTGCTCCCCTTCACCCCGCCTTTGTCTTTTGTGTCTAGTTTTTTATGCTGTGTCTAGTTTTAGTATGATTCTAATTACTGCAATATGATCTCCTTGATATCCCAGGGAGTTACACATCTGCAGGTAGAATTCACAGAAGTTCAGTCCTTGATCCTGGCCTGAACACAGACTGCAGTATGACAGACCTTTTGCCCCATGGCATAAATTTGCGCTCACTCGAGGCCAGTGTCGTAGTGCCTGATGAAGCAGTCTGGAAAATCAGCTCCCTTTCCCTAACCTGCCACTTAGAAAGAGTGCACTCTCACCTCCTCTCAAGCCAACACTCCATTTCTCTTTGTAAATCTTGGGTTAATAGTCTAAGAGGACTGAGCAGTGCGAAGAGCCTTCTTCATGCTGTTTCCATTTAGATGAGAGAGATGAACAAGAGCCAGCATTTCTTGAAGGCTTGGTGTGTGCGAGGCAGTCTACTGGAAATTAATCTGATGCACCTAAACTTCTTCCTCATACCAGGATGAGGAGATAAATAATAGCATCGTTCCCATTTTATAGATGAGAAAAATGAGGTCTAGGCAGCAACTCACCAAGGTCATGTGGCAGATACATGGGAGCACTGGGGTTTAAACTCATGTCTGTCCAATTTCAAAACCCATTCTCTTTCTCCAAAACAACTCTGCCTCCCAGAGGCTCCGGTTGTCCTGAGGAGGCCGCCTCATGGTGATCTCTCCTCAGATCCTAAGAGAGAAGTATCCATGCACATACAGATCACTTTTCCAGGCCATTTAGGTCACAGAACTCTAGACCAACATTATCAGCAGTCTTTAGGATTTTGTGGCTGACTAAATCCACACTTTCTCCCTCCTTTTGGATTTACACGTGAGACTGCTAGGCATCACATATGATGGAAATAATTTACAAAGCCTTCAGAGTTCATGCTTTCAAATAAATCTCACTCTTCTGAGGAAATGGTCCAGTTTTCAGAGCTGAACTGCTGGCTGCTGTAAATGGAGTCCACCTCGTACTGCTTGTTAGCACTCAGTTGTATTTGACCTCCTTTCTTTGAGAGCTTCCTGGCTTGAATTTGGAACTGAAATTGGAAAGTCAAGAGCTTGATCCTAGAGACAGACATAAAATTTAAAAACGTTTTATGAGCAAAAACAGCTACGATGTTAAGCCATAGAGTTAATTTCTCTCTGTAATTCCTTCTCTTGCCAGCAAATGCCTTGGCAAGTTCTGAAAAGCTTCAAGTGGCCTGAGTCCCAGTAAATTCTCTTATTTTGGTTTCCTTTTTGGTTCTTCCTGCTCCAGCCCCAAGAGTCCTGCAGAAATGGATAGAGTCTTAGGCCAGGAGGGAGCCTTTTTGAGGCAGGGGTGCTGCAATGACCTTCAGCCTCTCACTACTATGTGTCATTGCCTAAACAGGCAAACAGATGCAGACCTAACTCGGAGCTAACCAGAGCTTCCCTTGCTTCTGTAGGCTGCACTCCTCAACTCTTTCCCAACCATCTTTGACGAGCTGCTGCAGATGTTCACCGTGCAGGAGGTGGCTGAGTTTGTGAGAGGGACTCTGGGGAGCATGCCCAGCACTGTGCACATTGGGCAGTCGATGGATGTGGTGAAGCTGCAGTCCATTGCCAGAACTGTGGATAGCCGCCTGTTCTCGTTCTCAGGTAAAGCAAGTTGGGACTAGAGTCAGACTCCCCTTTCTTCCTTATCAGGGTGTTTGTCAAGTGGTTAGCAAAGGATCAGTTTTATCAACCATCATGTGAGAAGCCAGTGGCCCTTAAAAGGCAGAGTTTTTGGTCAGCTCTGTTAGAAAATGCCGCCAAAACCTGGACCTACTGCCTCCCTTACAGTTTATTCCTGGGGACCCACATGAGGTGGCTGCCGAGCAGTCTCCAGGCCCACAAGTGGAGCCAGCTGCCAAGAATGGGCCTGCACTACCCCAGCAGGGTGAGAAAGCAGAAGGAAAGGCGAGGGAACAAGAGAGAACAGTCTAAAGGGGGAAGGATAAGTCAAGGAAAAATAATAAACCCTGGAAGGGGCCTGAGGACCCATGCGCTTTGTTGGTTACCTGCCTCAGTAGACAGCTTGATTCCTTTTCCTGTCTTTGAAGGAGCCTATGAAGTTTAGACAGAGAAACAGACAGGGAGCCCTCCACACTCCAAAAGAGGTCAGGACAGCCTAAGAAAACATAATATGATCAGGAGCCCAGACTGTCTTTCCAAAGGGACCTCCAGATTCTTATTGGAAGCCACACTGAATGTGATCAACTGAATGTGATTCAATAGTCAGATGTTAACAATCAACATGAGCCTGATCCTTTAAGCAGAATATTATAATTGTGGAATAAACTTCTAGGACACAGGAATAAATCTAAAATGCTAGCAAAGAAATTATTATTAGAATTTTTATAATTAGAACTTTTTGATAATAAAATTTTTTAGACTTGACTTTCAAGGTATAACAGCAGTCATTTCTCAGCCCGCGGCTACACACATCTGCAGTACTAGATACATACCCCTTAACTTAACTCTACCCATGTAAGGTATTGCTAAAGGTAAAGCTGCCACCGAGAAATTCAGCTTTTCTCCAGATACATAACCCATTCCTGGAATGAGAGTCTTAGGCCAGGAGGGAGCCTTTTGAGGCAGGGGTGCTGCAATGACCTTCAGCCTCTCACTACTATGTGTCATTGCCTAAACAGGCAAACAGATGCAGACCTAACTCGGAGCTAACCAGAGCTTCCCTTGCTTCTGTAGGCTGCACTCCTCAACTCTTTCCCAACCATCTTTGACGAGCTGCTGCAGATGTTCACCGTGCAGGAGGTGGCTGAGTTTGTGAGAGGGACTCTGGGGAGCATGCCCAGCACTGTGCACATTGGGCAGTCGATGGATGTGGTGAAGCTGCAGTCCATTGCCAGAACTGTGGATAGCCGCCTGTTCTCGTTCTCAGGTAAAGCAAGTTGGGACTAGAGTCAGACTCCCCTTTCTTCCTTATCAGGGTGTTTGTCAAGTGGTTAGCAAAGGATCAGTTTTATCAACCATCATGTGAGAAGCCAGTGGCCCTTAAAAGGCAGAGTTTTTGGTCAGCTCTGTTAGAAAATGCCGCCAAAACCTGGACCTACTGCCTCCCTTACAGTTTATTCCTGGGGACCCACATGAGGTGGCTGCCGAGCAGTCTCCAGGCCCACAAGTGGAGCCAGCTGCCAAGAATGGGCCTGCACTACCCCAGCAGGGTGAGAAAGCAGAAGGAAAGGCGAGGGAACAAGAGAGAACAGTCTAAAGGGGGAAGGATAAGTCAAGGAAAAATAATAAACCCTGGAAGGGGCCTGAGGACCCATGCGCTTTGTTGGTTACCTGCCTCAGTAGACAGCTTGATTCCTTTTCCTGTCTTTGAAGGAGCCTATGAAGTTTAGACAGAGAAACAGACAGGGAGCCCTCCACACTCCAAAAGAGGTCAGGACAGCCTAAGAAAACATAATATGATCAGGAGCCCAGACTGTCTTTCCAAAGGGACCTCCAGATTCTTATTGGAAGCCACACTGAATGTGATCAACTGAATGTGATTCAATAGTCAGATGTTAACAATCAACATGAGCCTGATCCTTTAAGCAGAATATTATAATTGTGGAATAAACTTCTAGGACACAGGAATAAATCTAAAATGCTAGCAAAGAAATTATTATTAGAATTTTTATAATTAGAACTTTTTGATAATAAAATTTTTTAGACTTGACTTTCAAGGTATAACAGCAGTCATTTCTCAGCCCGCGGCTACACACATCTGCAGTACTAGATACATACCCCTTAACTTAACTCTACCCATGTAAGGTATTGCTAAAGGTAAAGCTGCCACCGAGAAATTCAGCTTTTCTCCACCTGTAACTGGTCACAGTAAACACCAGTTCCTGGACTGAAGATAAAAAGCAGTGGTTTGCACAGACTTTCTCTGAAACCACTGCATCCACTCAAGCTGTGAGCACTGCTTCAAGCGGATACTGTCAGAGTGTATGGGAAGGTGGAGAGCAGACTGCCCTCACTGACATACTTTATTTCTAATGCTTTTGCATGTACTTGCTGCTTCCCATAATCACTTAAGAAAAATTGTTCTTACGTGGCTGAATCTATGTAATTGAATTTTGCGATAACAAGCCACCACCAAATTTTCACTTGCATCTCAGTTTCATTGAATGCCTGAGCTGTACCATCTTCCCTGAGGCAGAAGGACTTTTATCAGTGATGTCATTTAACCAACACATATCCTCAGAGAACATCAGTTTGGTCTCTTTATCAGCAGGTTCCAGTAACAAACTACAGTTTTTGTCTGCAGGCAGCTGTTGTTTATTATAAATCCTGCTCTGTGGGCATTTTGGTCCACAAAAGACAGTAAGGGGGCTTCCCTGATGGTCCAGTGGGTAAGGACACCTCCTTGCAGTGCAAGAGGCACCAGTTCGATCCCTGGTCTGGGAAGATCCCACATGCCGCGGAACAGCTGGACCGATGTGTCCAACTACCGAGCCGGAGCTTTGGAGGGCATGCGCCCAGAGCCGGTGGTCTGCAGCGAGAGAGGCCACTGCGATGGGACGCCCACAAAAGCCAAAGAACAAAGATGAATGATGAAAGACGAATAGAAGTGGCCAAACAAACAAAAAAACAGTAGAAACTTCTCTTTATCCAAACATCATTTTAAACATAGAATAGCTATGATTCCATTTTGTTTGAACATAGTCTAAGTATTTAACAAGGCAGTTCCCCAGATCTCATGTATGTCATATAATTTGTCTTCTGCTGGAAAAGATTTTCATTCTGAATTTCATCTAGAATACTTAATTATGGTCAAATATGAACAACAAATCCAAAATGCCATGGCTTGTCTGTGTTAGGGGTAGTCTGACTCAGCCCTGCTGGCTGGCTGTGGTGGCGCCTTTATCACATAGTCATTGACCACACAGGAGTTCTAGACACCAGAAGTGGGTCCACACTTGTATTTCACTTTGTCTTCTCACCACACCTGTGAAGTAGATGCTAAAGAGGCCATTAGCACCTCTAGATGGGGTGCTAACTGCTGTTAGATGGGGGAAATTAAACCCAGGGGAGGGATCAACCTGCCTGAGATCTTAAGAGTGAACTGATAAAAGGGCTTTCTTTAGGATTTAACCTTCCTGAATTTGGAGTTCTAAATATAGTCACCCCCTGATGAAGATACTGTTCAAATAACATTGAAAAGAAAAGAAAAGAAGCATATTTTAATTATGCAATACGATTGGCAATGAGGTTAAGCTAATTATCAAAGACTTATGACAAGATAAAAATCCTGCTTCTTTTCCTTTCATTGCTTGTGGATGTACGCAGTGTCCCACAGGCCTGTGGGAAAAGGGAGGCAGCCGTAATGGTTGACACAAAGTACAGTAAAGGCTTACGAGGGTGGAAGTGCTGGGTAGCCATCTGGGACATCATGAAGAGGGACTGTCTCATGTTTAGTCAAGTAGTTCATAGAACTAAATGTATCATTTAAATAGAGTTTTTTCTGTCATCGATGCTTTTAATTTGGAGCCGAGTCAGTAAAGAGATTTCATTCAGAAGCGATCTTCTAATGTACGTCCTCCATAAAAGGCCCTAAATATTGAGTCCTGAAATGAGGAAGGAAGAAAGAGAAGATTAATATTGTGACATGTCTTCAAATGTCCAGAGAGTGGGCTATTAAGCCTGCCCACAGGCAGGGGGTGGTTTCCATCATGACTGCAGTCCCAGCCCCACCTGCCTGGAGACCAGCTGCATTCTGCATGGCCCCGGCTTCCAAAGGTAGCTGGTTCTCCGAAGGGCTGCTTCACCTCTGTGTTTTCTCTCCCAGAATCCGTCGCATCTTGCTTCCTGTGGTCCTCCATCACATTCACCTTCACCTGAGGCAGCAGAAGGAGCTGCTAATCTGCTCAGGCGCATTTCTCCTCAACGTCTCGGAGGCTCTAACCCACTTGTCTGTGTTAGGGTAGTCTGACTCAGCCCTGCTGGCTGGCTGTGGTGGCGCCTTTATCACATAGTCATTGACCACACAGGAGTTCTAGACACCAGAAGTGGGTCCACACTTGTATTTCACTTTGTCTTCTCACCACACCTGTGAAGTAGATGCTAAAGAGGCCATTAGCACCTCTAGATGGGGTGCTAACTGCTGTTAGATGGGGGAAATTAAACCCAGGGGAGGGATCAACCTGCCTGAGATCTTAAGAGTGAACTGATAAAAGGGCTTTCTTTAGGATTTAACCTTCCTGAATTTGGAGTTCTAAATATAGTCACCCCCTGATGAAGATACTGTTCAAATAACATTGAAAAGAAAAGAAAAGAAGCATATTTTAATTATGCAATACGATTGGCAATGAGGTTAAGCTAATTATCAAAGACTTATGACAAGATAAAAATCCTGCTTCTTTTCCTTTCATTGCTTGTGGATGTACGCAGTGTCCCACAGGCCTGTGGGAAAAGGGAGGCAGCCGTAATGGTTGACACAAAGTACAGTAAAGGCTTACGAGGGTGGAAGTGCTGGGTAGCCATCTGGGACATCATGAAGAGGGACTGTCTCATGTTTAGTCAAGTAGTTCATAGAACTAAATGTATCATTTAAATAGAGTTTTTTCTGTCATCGATGCTTTTAATTTGGAGCCGAGTCAGTAAAGAGATTTCATTCAGAAGCGATCTTCTAATGTACGTCCTCCATAAAAGGCCCTAAATATTGAGTCCTGAAATGAGGAAGGAAGAAAGAGAAGATTAATATTGTGACATGTCTTCAAATGTCCAGAGAGTGGGCTATTAAGCCTGCCCACAGGCAGGGGGTGGTTTCCATCATGACTGCAGTCCCAGCCCCACCTGCCTGGAGACCAGCTGCATTCTGCATGGCCCCGGCTTCCAAAGGTAGCTGGTTCTCCGAAGGGCTGCTTCACCTCTGTGTTTTCTCTCCCAGAATCCCGTCGCATCTTGCTTCCTGTGGTCCTCCATCACATTCACCTTCACCTGAGGCAGCAGAAGGAGCTGCTAATCTGCTCAGGGATTCTCGGCAGCATCTTCTCCATCGTCAAGACCAGCTCTCTGGTAGCGGCTCTAGACCTACGCCACCCCCGACCCTGAGCTCTGTTCCCAGTCTGTGTCACTTTAGCCTGAGACTGACCAACAAAGATGGCTTTGTTCACTTCCCAGTCAGAGAACCTTTTGTCACTGACAGGAGGGTGCTCAAGTGAATGGAGGCCTGCCTGTGTGTGCCCAGCAGACTTCTCAACACAACATAGTCTTGCTGTTTTTTTTTTTTTTTTAAATTGTACTGCCATAAATACACCCAAAAACATAGTTATCTGTAGTACCAGAAAACCCCCATCCCATGCAAGCTCTTTTTCTATCAAAAGACATCACTTCTGTATTCCTGGGAGTGTTCTGAGGATACGCGAGCACGAGCATGGGAAGGCAGACCCAGGCTGAGAGGCAGCTTGCTCATTCAGACTTTTCTGTCTGCTTCCTGGCAGCTTGATTCCACCCATATGGCAGTTTTGTGTCGTGCCAGATGAAACCAGGGTGTGCGCACGGTACACGTGGCCCACAAGAGTTCTCAGCCTCACAGGATACTAGGGTGGTTCTTGAGGGCCTAGGTTGCAGCTAGTAGTGCTTTCGCCTTTTTTCTGTCTTCTTTGATTTTATTTTTTAGAAGAGACCGTGGTAGGAGGGAGGGAGATAAGGAAGGAGGAGAAATGTGTATCAGGCATCGATATGGGTAGGAGTTTATTTTAATTATCTTTAAAATAAATTTCTGATATGGAAGAAATGCTTATTTCTTTTAGAAAAATGGGGAAACTATAGAAACATATAAGCAAATTTCAAACAAGGTTTCTGGAGAATAATATTTCAAGTGCATTTCAAATGGATGCCAGGAGCCAAGGGATAGGAACACGGGAGGTCAGGTTATCCATGAGGATAGAGTGGGAGGAGAGCTGAGAAGAGTGAATATGCTTGGTCTGAACAGGAGTGTTCTGTTATCGGGTATCCAGACTTACAGTCCCAGCCCCACCTGCCTGGAGACCAGCTGCATTCTGCATGGCCCCGGCTTCCAAAGGTAGCTGGTTCTCCGAAGGGCTGCTTCACCTCTGTGTTTTCTCTCCCAGAATCCGTCGCATCTTGCTTCCTGTGGTCCTCCATCACATTCACCTTCACCTGAGGCAGCAGAAGGAGCTGCTAATCTGCTCAGGGATTCTCGGCAGCATCTTCTCCATCGTCAAGACCAGCTCTCTGGTAGCGGCTCTAGACCTACGCCACCCCCGACCCTGAGCTCTGTTCCCAGTCTGTGTCACTTTAGCCTGAGACTGACCAACAAAGATGGCTTTGTTCACTTCCCAGTCAGAGAACCTTTTGTCACTGACAGGAGGGTGCTCAAGTGAATGGAGGCCTGCCTGTGTGTGCCCAGCAGACTTCTCAACACAACATAGTCTTGCTGTTTTTTTTTTTTTTTAAATTGTACTGCCATAAATACACCCAAAAACATAGTTATCTGTAGTACCAGAAAACCCCCATCCCATGCAAGCTCTTTTTCTATCAAAAGACATCACTTCTGTATTCCTGGGAGTGTTCTGAGGATACGCGAGCACGAGCATGGGAAGGCAGACCCAGGCTGAGAGGCAGCTTGCTCATTCAGACTTTTCTGTCTGCTTCCTGGCAGCTTGATTCCACCCATATGGCAGTTTTGTGTCGTGCCAGATGAAACCAGGGTGTGCGCACGGTACACGTGGCCCACAAGAGTTCTCAGCCTCACAGGATACTAGGGTGGTTCTTGAGGGCCTAGGTTGCAGCTAGTAGTGCTTTCGCCTTTTTTCTGTCTTCTTTGATTTTATTTTTTAGAAGAGACCGTGGTAGGAGGGAGGGAGATAAGGAAGGAGGAGAAATGTGTATCAGGCATCGATATGGGTAGGAGTTTATTTTAATTATCTTTAAAATAAATTTCTGATATGGAAGAAATGCTTATTTCTTTTAGAAAAATGGGGAAACTATAGAAACATATAAGCAAATTTCAAACAAGGTTTCTGGAGAATAATATTTCAAGTGCATTTCAAATGGATGCCAGGAGCCAAGGGATAGGAACACGGGAGGTCAGGTTATCCATGAGGATAGAGTGGGAGGAGAGCTGAGAAGAGTGAATATGCTTGGTCTGAACAGGATGCAAGAACTCAGTAGAGTGTTCTGTTATCGGGTATCCAGACTTAAAGGACCATCTGGCAATGGCGGCCCAGCTTGGCAGAGTGACCGTTACGGCTGTAGTGGACCTTTTATTTGCTCTTGGCTCCAGGCAAGGCCTGGCAGCTCTCCTTCCCTTCAGGCCTCACAGAAGCAACCCCAGGCGCATAATGTGTACTGGTGACCGAGGGTCAACCTGAGGGGCTGGGAGGCTGGTTTCTAAAGGAAAGAAAGAAATTGAAGGGGAAAAGAAACAAGAGGGGAGGAACAGAAGAGGAATTGGAAACAGGTGAAAACCTGAAGGAAATGATCTGGTTGAACCCCACAACTACTCAAAGAGCCATCACAGGTTTTAAGAGTGTTACATTTAGCTTAGCAAATGAAGAAGAAAGAGCTTCTCAGATCTTTCGTGTGAAATAGGGCTCATAAGCTATGCGAATGGACAGCTAGGGAGTGGATGAAATGTAAGCTTCATGGAAGCAGAGGTCTTACCTTTCTTCTTCACTTCTGTGTACTCAGGTTCTCAAGTGGTGACTGGCCCATGGTAAATACTTAGTGAATGCTGGGTTGATGGCTGTATGGACATTTGGACCAGTAATAGAGTAAGAGACCGGAGAAGAGGCAGTGAGAATCTCTTTGTGAGATCATGAAAATCGAACTGTAGGATTTGGATTGCATGTGAGAGATCTAGAAAAAGATAGTACAGATTCTTCCTAAATTCTGCTGGCTGGGAAGCAGCCCTTAGAGAGGAGACATGCTGCATTGTTTTTGTGAGGCTGCCTGAGAGGGACAGATCAGAGTCTTTCTAGTGGACCAAGTGATATGAGCAGAAATACTGATGGCAGAGAGTGAGGTCACTCACAGAGAAAATGGTCCCCAGGAGGAGTGAGATACTTCTGTGTTAAGCTGCTGCCTCCGCACCCTGTGGTATGAATTCTGCTGTTTCCTCAGAGTGTTAGTCAAAGTTGTGCTTTCTCCTGACTTTTCTAGGAAAATCAGAGACAACATTTAACTTAGGACCTTCACTTCTGCCCTGTGTATTAAGATCAATGTATCTACCCGAGGTTCAGAATGGTGGGTCTCAGGGTGGTGCCGTGTTAAGGTCAGTCTCCAGCCATCAAACCAGGGCAACGGAGGCAGCTGTGCCTCTCCTCCTCTCAGAGCCACTGCTCCAGGTTCCTTGGCATTGCATGCCAGTGAGGCTGGGAGCTCAGTGTTGAGAACTAAGTCAGAAGACCGCTCCTAATGTGGCTGACTTAGTAAGTACTTCCTGCTGTATGTCAGCCAGCCTGGCGCTAACGGTGTGCTCTCTCGCTGCTCGTTCCAGGAGGCAGATGTCATGGAGGAGGTAGAAATGATGGTGGAGAGCCTCTTGGACGTGCTCTTACAGACTCTGCTCACCATCATGAGCAAATCGCACGCTCAGGAGGCGGTAAGAGGGCAGCGGTGCCCGCAGTGCACAGCGGAGATCACTGTTAGTAACTAACATTCAGGTTTTCTTGCTTTCTTTTCTAACCTGGGGCTCCTCCACACCGAACCTCATCCCACATCACACCAGCATCATCTCATCTTCCCTCCCTGCATGGTTGTCCGCATGCTGCCCTTTTCCCTCTCCAGTCAAACTCCATCTCCACTCTGAAAGCTCTAGGTTCGTACTCACAGGAGTCTGCTTAGGGACAGACCCAGGGATGCTTCCTGTCCTGTTCTCCTGCACACAGTCTACACTGGCCTTTGCCTCTGAGCCAAGTCACTTCCTAGAATGTGGAATCAAGCAGAGAATGAAGGTGAAAACTATAGACTGTTCCTTCTAGGAATAGGCTCTTATCAGTGATGTCCATGACAGTGATTTTCTCGCCATTTGCTGGTGGCTACAAATTAGTTGCTTTTGTCCATAGTGTTTGTATCTAAATGTCGAGCCTCAGGAAAACATGACAAGGTAGAATGACACTGGTGTTGCTGGACAGTGAGCTCCATGATCTAACTAGGAGAGAAACAGATGAGGAATGCCTCTAAGGAGAGGCAAAGAAGTACCCCCAGGACTCCCACCCCCCTGCAGCATGGACTTCTTAGCCCTGATGTTGGGACATGATAAACAAATGGCTTGGGATCTTCCAGTGCAGATGTTAGTCAAAGTTGTGCTTTCTCCTGACTTTTCTAGGAAAATCAGAGACAACATTTAACTTAGGACCTTCACTTCTGCCCTGTGTATTAAGATCAATGTATCTACCCGAGGTTCAGAATGGTGGGTCTCAGGGTGGTGCCGTGTTAAGGTCAGTCTCCAGCCATCAAACCAGGGCAACGGAGGCAGCTGTGCCTCTCCTCCTCTCAGAGCCACTGCTCCAGGTTCCTTGGCATTGCATGCCAGTGAGGCTGGGAGCTCAGTGTTGAGAACTAAGTCAGAAGACCGCTCCTAATGTGGCTGACTTAGTAAGTACTTCCTGCTGTATGTCAGCCAGCCTGGCGCTAACGGTGTGCTCTCTCGCTGCTCGTTCCAGGAGGCAGATGTCATGGAGGAGGTAGAAATGATGGTGGAGAGCCTCTTGGACGTGCTCTTACAGACTCTGCTCACCATCATGAGCAAATCGCACGCTCAGGAGGCGGTAAGAGGGCAGCGGTGCCCGCAGTGCACAGCGGAGATCACTGTTAGTAACTAACATTCAGGTTTTCTTGCTTTCTTTTCTAACCTGGGGCTCCTCCACACCGAACCTCATCCCACATCACACCAGCATCATCTCATCTTCCCTCCCTGCATGGTTGTCCGCATGCTGCCCTTTTCCCTCTCCAGTCAAACTCCATCTCCACTCTGAAAGCTCTAGGTTCGTACTCACAGGAGTCTGCTTAGGGACAGACCCAGGGATGCTTCCTGTCCTGTTCTCCTGCACACAGTCTACACTGGCCTTTGCCTCTGAGCCAAGTCACTTCCTAGAATGTGGAATCAAGCAGAGAATGAAGGTGAAAACTATAGACTGTTCCTTCTAGGAATAGGCTCTTATCAGTGATGTCCATGACAGTGATTTTCTCGCCATTTGCTGGTGGCTACAAATTAGTTGCTTTTGTCCATAGTGTTTGTATCTAAATGTCGAGCCTCAGGAAAACATGACAAGGTAGAATGACACTGGTGTTGCTGGACAGTGAGCTCCATGATCTAACTAGGAGAGAAACAGATGAGGAATGCCTCTAAGGAGAGGCAAAGAAGTACCCCCAGGACTCCCACCCCCCTGCAGCATGGACTTCTTAGCCCTGATGTTGGGACATGATAAACAAATGGCTTGGGATCTTCCAGTTGGCAGATGAGAGTCTATAAAGTGATCGCTTTGTAGAATACTTTCTGTGGGAGCAAGCCAAGTTCCAGCATGTTAGGGAGAGCAGAGAGAGGACATGTTCTTGAGCACTGAGCTTGGAAAGAATTTCTGCTGCCTTGGGAACCTCATATTGAGGCCACTCTCCCCACAGGTGAAAACATATGAGCCCTGGCATGTCCTGGGAGCCCGTCCTGCTAACCAATGGTGACACAGTGCTGGCTGTGGGCCAGATCCCATCTTATGTACTTTATAAATATTCACTCACTAGCAGTACTAAAGAAGTGATTTATTTCATATAGATTTAATGAAGATAACAACAATTTAATGAGCACTTCTTTATATACTACACTTTTTACTTAAATGCTTTATATATTAATGCATCTGATCCTTACAACAAATATATAAATTATGACATGTCAATTTTTTTCAGATAAAACTGAGGTTCATGGAGCTGTATATATTTTGCCTACGTATATGTCTAATAATTTCATGAGACTTGAAAGGCTAAAAAAATGGTTGTCATATTCCCACTAACTTAAAAACACTTGGAAACTGCCCCAAATGAAGTTGTTTTCTCCTCCATCCCTTCTGAGGAGGCAGCCTTGCAAGAGGAAGCCATGCTCAGCTGCCCCATGGCAGAAAGTTCCATGAGATGGTGGAAATCTTTGGAGGCCTTAAGCCAGGGTTTTCATCTGTGTACCCCAGTTGGAACTTGAAGAAATTTTAAAGACGCATTTTTTTTAATCTTTAAATTTCTACTTAAAGCCATTAGCTCATCTTCTCATAAAGGTCAGTTTTGATACTCCTCTGCTCTCCAGAAGGTCATGTTGATCTGCTGTGTTCCATCACCAGCAATCACATGTCGGCTCTGGGAGTTCCCTGAGGAGATCCTTGTAAAAGGGCTACTCCAGCCCAGCAGGATGGGCAGAGTCCAAATTCTGTCCAGAGAAGGCTGAGCACCATGTTCCCAGTGTCCCCACCAGACTTTAGTATAGTGCCCTGGCAACAAATAGGGACAAAGGACCATGAAGCCAAAACATCCCTAGGAAAACAGCTAGAGTATGTGTCTCGCTTGGCAGTACTTCTTTGTTATGGGTTAAGGTTTTCCAGTTAACCCCATACTGCAGAGGTCTTATTAAAACTCCCAAGCCGGGACTTCCCTGGTGGTCTAATGGTTAAGACTCTGGGCTCCTAATGCTGAGGTCCTGAGTTCAATCCCTGGTCAGGGAACTAGATCCCATATGCTGCAACTAACACCAAAACCAGCCAAATAAATAAATAATAATTTAAAAAAAAAAAAAACAACTCCCAAGCCCTCCAGGCCCTGCTGAGCAGAAAAGAATATTCGCTTTCAGGGCCAGAGTCGTCACCTTCCCTCTCATGACCATGGGGGCCATCTCAGACCCTTCCTTCTCTCCTTGCCCTGTGTGGATTGGGGGAACACAGCTCTTGTGATTGGCTTTGCTAAGTGTGTTTTTGGGTTGGTCCCCAGGGCGAGTATGTGTCCTGCCTTCTCTCACTGCTCCGCCAGATGTGTGACACCCACTACCAGCACCTCCTGGACAACTTCCAGAGCAAAGACGAACTCAAGGTAGGCAGAGAAACACTAACCTTCCACCCAGGGAAGGAAGCATGCACCTAAGACTGCCCAGGAGTTCTTCCCCTGCCAGTGTATAAGTGGAAGTAGCCAGTCCTGCCGAGAGTATAAAGATTTAGCACCCCGCTTTATAGCAGACAGTGTGGCTTCCAGGAGCTGAAAGCCAGCAGTATTCCCATACAGCCAGACCCCAAAACCACTGGCAAACTTTCCCTGACTGATCGCAGCCCCATGACCATGTGCCCCTAAGAGACACTTCTCTGGGCCATACTGGTTGCCAGCCAGCCATGACTCTTCTGTTTCTTAGAAACTCAACAGCTGACTTGTAGATTGCCCGTGAAAGAGGCTTCCCTGTTGAATAACTGTAGTCCTAATAGTGATGACTGCTTTTCTTCAGTGAAATGTATTTCTGGAAGATACCTGTAGAGAGCAAACAGGAACACTGTCCATTGGCTCCCGAACTCTGGATCTAGAGCACTGAGGGGCAGGTAGTGCAGAGAAATGGGCCACAGTCCAGGTGACAGAAGAGTGTACCCAAATTTTGAAGGGTATCAGCTGCTGACAGACTCTAAAGGCTTTTTTGTCTTTGCATTAGAACATGCTACTCAGTGCATCCTGGATAAAGGAACTGTTACAAACCTTATGTCTATGCTCTGCCTCTCCAGAGTCCAGTAACTTGTCAATATTTCAAGTAATGCACCATATTCTTTTCATTTGTGTGATCTTTATTATTAATACTGTATTAGTTAATAAGTGTCACTTATCCCTTTCTGGTATGCAATCCAGCCTACTTTTCCACAGACGTGAGTCACTGCAGATTGTCATCCTTAACTTATTGCACTGAGGCCAGCCTCTTTTCAGAGGGATGAACAAAACAGCCCTTGAAGTGAACCACAAGTTAGCCAGAGCCTGGAGCTTATATTCAGGCCAAGCAGTGCTTGAACTGGGCTTTGGAGCCTGAAAATCCAATCCTGGCTGTTGTAGATCATTTTCATCGTGTGTGTGTGAGAGAGAAAGAGAGAGTAATGCTAATTGATTTTCAATCAGAAGCTCAGGCTAGCATCAGTCTCTTAATTTTTAAAATTTCCTTATTTGTTCATTTATGGTCGCACCGGGTCTTTGTTGTTGTCTCTGGTTGCAGTGAGCAAGGGCTACTCTTCCTTGTGGTGCATGGGCTTCTCAT
Organism: Tragulus kanchil; assembly: GCA_022376925.1. Taxonomy (NCBI): domain Eukaryota; kingdom Metazoa; phylum Chordata; class Mammalia; order Artiodactyla; family Tragulidae; genus Tragulus; species Tragulus kanchil. The sequence goes on along the minus strand of JAIOJX010000030.1, from coordinate 214,204,514 downwards.
TGTGATGGCTTCTCTTGTTGCAGAGCACGGGCTCTAGGCACTCAAGCTTTGTTGTTGCCCTGTAGCATGTGGGGTCTTTGTGGACCAGGGATTGAACCCTTGTCCTCTGCCTTGGCAGATTCTTAACCGCAGGACCACCAGGGAAGTCCTCATTCTTTTAATTTTTAATTAAATGTTTGTCTTTATCACAACAATGTGTGTATATACTTTTAAAAACCAAAACATTTTACACAGCATGTCACATAAAACTGGTTCCTTAACTCACCCTGCAGTACCACTTCCCAGAAGCCCTGACTCTTCTGTTTCTTAGAAACTCAACAGCTGACTTGTAGATTGCCCGTGAAAGAGGCTTCCCTGTTGAATAACTGTAGTCCTAATAGTGATGACTGCTTTTCTTCAGTGAAATGTATTTCTGGAAGATACCTGTAGAGAGCAAACAGGAACACTGTCCATTGGCTCCCGAACTCTGGATCTAGAGCACTGAGGGGCAGGTAGTGCAGAGAAATGGGCCACAGTCCAGGTGACAGAAGAGTGTACCCAAATTTTGAAGGGTATCAGCTGCTGACAGACTCTAAAGGCTTTTTTGTCTTTGCATTAGAACATGCTACTCAGTGCATCCTGGATAAAGGAACTGTTACAAACCTTATGTCTATGCTCTGCCTCTCCAGAGTCCAGTAACTTGTCAATATTTCAAGTAATGCACCATATTCTTTTCATTTGTGTGATCTTTATTATTAATACTGTATTAGTTAATAAGTGTCACTTATCCCTTTCTGGTATGCAATCCAGCCTACTTTTCCACAGACGTGAGTCACTGCAGATTGTCATCCTTAACTTATTGCACTGAGGCCAGCCTCTTTTCAGAGGGATGAACAAAACAGCCCTTGAAGTGAACCACAAGTTAGCCAGAGCCTGGAGCTTATATTCAGGCCAAGCAGTGCTTGAACTGGGCTTTGGAGCCTGAAAATCCAATCCTGGCTGTTGTAGATCATTTTCATCGTGTGTGTGTGAGAGAGAAAGAGAGAGAGAGAGTAATGCTAATTGATTTTCAATCAGAAGCTCAGGCTAGCATCAGTCTCTTAATTTTTAAAATTTCCTTATTTGTTCATTTATGGTCGCACCGGGTCTTTGTTGTTGTCTCTGGTTGCAGTGAGCAAGGGCTACTCTTCCTTGTGGTGCATGGGCTTCTCATTGTGATGGCTTCTCTTGTTGCAGAGCACGGGCTCTAGGCACTCAAGCTTTGTTGTTGCCCTGTAGCATGTGGGGTCTTTGTGGACCAGGGATTGAACCCTTGTCCTCTGCCTTGGCAGATTCTTAACCGCAGGACCACCAGGGAAGTCCTCATTCTTTTAATTTTTAATTAAATGTTTGTCTTTATCACAACAATGTGTGTATATACTTTTAAAAACCAAAACATTTTACACAGCATGTCACATAAAACTGGTTCCTTAACTCACCCTGACTATGTCTTACCACTACTTCCCAGAAGCAGCCCCTGGGAGCTCTTTTGCTGTTCTTCAAGCAGCTTCTATTGCCATTTCAGTCTTTTAAATTTTTAGTTATTGTCCATTTTCTTCTTCCCACAGGAAATGAGGCTGGTTCTCCTGAATCAGTGAGCCTTTCATTAACCAGTCTTTGCACTATTCTCTTTGCTTTCATGAAGACACACATTTTAGGGGGTGCTTACTCAGCTCTCCCTAAAGTGCCTCTTTGGTCACTTTCCTAAGTCCCAAGAAAACTGGTTCTTACAGTCAGGTGCTCAGGGGCCATGCCCCACATTGAGACCACTGGACTCATTCGAATGCCATTTCTGCTGGACCCACCCTGTGCTTTGGTCTTTAGGCACTGAGCTAAGTGGGTATAGAGCTGCGTCTCTTCTCCCCAATTTGGGACTGGCCTGTGGGAGTGGCCAGACCTCGCTCTCACGCAGCTCTCTAAGGGAAAAGCAGTACATGAAGGCACCCAGAGCCTCAGCCACTGGTCCCTCCATTCCCATGGTCTAGAGGCTGGAAAGCCTGTCGAGGAAGTGCGTGTTACCGTGCTAGAGGTGGTGTCTCACATCAGATTTTTCTCTTGGGCCAGGAATTCCTGCTGAAGATTTTCTGTGTGTTCCGGAACCTGATGAAGATGAGTGTCTTTCCTCGGGACTGGATGGTGATGAGACTTCTGACAAGCAAGTGAGTGTGGAAGTGCCCTGCGCCAGCCCCAACAGAACTCTCCCCAGACTAAGGAAAGGATGTATATGTGTGAGAGAAGAAGCAAGGTGGAAACCAAGGTCTGAAGCCATGGGGACAGAAAGGAGAGGGTTTAAATGTGAAAGTGTTTGCAGGCACAGTCAGCAGGACTTGGCTACTGACCAAAGTTCAAAGAACAGAAATAGTCAAAGATAGTTCAACAGTGGAGTCCGAGTGCCTGGCAGACAATGCCATGGTAAGGGTAGGAAAAGAACTTTTAAGAACTGTGATACCAGAGGAGGCCTCCAGCTTGAGGAGGGCCTGGTGGTTGGCCTCTGTTGCCCTGAAATTTCAGGCAGTATCCCAGGCCCTCCTCTTGATTTGTGTTGTCTGCCGGACAGCACTTGACCCCCCTACAGCTAGTGCTAATTATCCACTTAAGACCTGGCTGTGAGACCCTGACCACTTCAGCCACTGGCTGTGGAATTCATTGTCAGGCTGACCCCACTTGTCTGCCCCATTCATAGTTCTACCTGGCAAAGCAGACAGGTTATGTGGGTGGCAAGGTACTTGTCTGGTCTCCCTGTATTCAGAAGAAGACTCCTGGGCCACCAGTCTTCTAGCCTACTGCCTTCTCTCTCTGATCTGCCTTTTGCATTGGCATTACGCAGAATGTAGTGAAATTATTTGTGTTAGATTTACTAGCAAAGCATCAGTCTGATCTTTCTACTATGTACCTTTTATAGTGCTCTTTTTTCTTTTTTTGCAACTGCAAACATTTCATACAGAACAAAAGAATGGCTATAGACCAAGTTGCCGAGATATTTCTTCTAAATAGTGGGTTTTCCATTTGACTCCCTCTCGTTTCTGTCTCTTAGCTCTACTCAGAGCACTTCAGGCTCTCCAACACATTCTGCAGGAGCAAGCCTCTTCTTTCAAGGCTTATACTTTTCAGATTTGTTTGCTGGTAACAAGTCTCTCTAATGCACTGTTTTTGCCTTGCCCCTCTTCTGCACCAAAGCTTAGGTGGTCATTGTTAGGTGTAAGCTCCTTTGCCAGGCATCCAATGCCCTTGGGAATTACACCCTTACTTGCCTGTCCCACTTCACTTCTCTCTCCCTTAACCTGTGCCCTTGACTCTAGCAATGCAGTCTCCCCTTAGCCCTTAAATGTACCCAGCAAAAATTGAAAGTGATATTCTAGATTGAAGGCTGAAATTGAATGACTTACGCTTGAAAATAACTGTATATTTTAAAAGTAGATTTATTAATTGTACACTCCTATTATCAAATAAAGTAATATAGGCTCTTTATCCAAAGACCCTCCCAAAATATTAGAATCATTCTTTGAACTGAAAGAAACCTAGAAGAACCACTGAACCCCACTAAATCAGACCCAGAAATAAGTAAAAAGGCCCGTCCTCAAATGCCTGGTAAGGGTTTTAAGAACTGTGATACCAGAGGAGGCCTCCAGCTTGAGGAGGGCCTGGTGGTTGGCCTCTGTTGCCCTGAAATTTCAGGCAGTATCCCAGGCCCTCCTCTTGATTTGTGTTGTCTGCCGGACAGCACTTGACCCCACAGCTAGTGCTAATTATCCACTTAAGACCTGGCTGTGAGACCCTGACCACTTCAGCCACTGGCTGTGGAATTCATTGTCAGGCTGACCCCACTTGTCTGCCCCATTCATAGTTCTACCTGGCAAAGCAGACAGGTTATGTGGGTGGCAAGGTACTTGTCTGGTCTCCCTGTATTCAGAAGAAGACTCCTGGGCCACCAGTCTTCTAGCCTACTGCCTTCTCTCTCTGATCTGCCTTTTGCATTGGCATTACGCAGAATGTAGTGAAATTATTTGTGTTAGATTTACTAGCAAAGCATCAGTCTGATCTTTCTACTATGTACCTTTTATAGTGCTCTTTTTTCTTTTTTTGCAACTGCAAACATTTCATACAGAACAAAAGAATGGCTATAGACCAAGTTGCCGAGATATTTCTTCTAAATAGTGGGTTTTCCATTTGACTCCCTCTCGTTTCTGTCTCTTAGCTCTACTCAGAGCACTTCAGGCTCTCCAACACATTCTGCAGGAGCAAGCCTCTTCTTTCAAGGCTTATACTTTTCAGATTTGTTTGCTGGTAACAAGTCTCTCTAATGCACTGTTTTTGCCTTGCCCCTCTTCTGCACCAAAGCTTAGGTGGTCATTGTTAGGTGTAAGCTCCTTTGCCAGGCATCCAATGCCCTTGGGAATTACACCCTTACTTGCCTGTCCCACTTCACTTCTCTCTCCCTTAACCTGTGCCCTTGACTCTAGCAATGCAGTCTCCCCTTAGCCCTTAAATGTACCCAGCAAAAATTGAAAGTGATATTCTAGATTGAAGGCTGAAATTGAATGACTTACGCTTGAAAATAACTGTATATTTTAAAAGTAGATTTATTAATTGTACACTCCTATTATCAAATAAAGTAATATAGGCTCTTTATCCAAAGACCCTCCCAAAATATTAGAATCATTCTTTGAACTGAAAGAAACCTAGAAGAACCACTGAACCCCACTCCCCTCCTTTTATTTATTGTGACCTAGAGAAAAATAGTGCCAAGGCCAGGTGAGGGCAGAGCTCGGTCTAGAACCCACTGGTGGGTCACTTCTCCAGGGTGGGATTATTGTGGGGTTTGTGCCATGTATCCCTCTCTCTGGGACTTCCCAGGTGGTTCAGGGGTAAAGAATCCGCCTGCCAATACAGGAGACGTGGGTTCAGTCCCTGGGTCTGGAAGATGCCCTGGAGAAGGAAATGGCAACCCACTCTAGTATTCTTGCCTGGGAAATCCCATGGACAGAGGAGCCTGGTGGGCTACAGTTCATGGGGTCACAAAGAGTCAGACACGACTTAGCATGCATGCACATCCCTCTCCCTTAAAGTTGCGTCTTACAGAAGAGTTACTTGTACTCAAGAAGTTTGCACATGGTCTGGGCCACAGACCACTGATGCCAAGCTATAGGATACCATTGTTAGTCTTTTAACGCTGCCAACACCTTGTCCCCTTACTGCAGTATCATAGTCACTACTGTCCAGTACCTGTCTTCTGCGCTGCACAAGAATTTCACAGAGACAGACTTCGACTTTAAGGTAGGAACTCCTAAAATCCGTCACTACCTTTTGTAATAACCCTAGAAAGTCAAAAGGCAAGTTTCCAGTTTTTATTTTTGTTTCTGTTTTACTTAAAACATCCATTTTATTTTGCTCACAAGTTTGCAGGTCAGGAATCTGATAAGGCCTCAGCTAAGTGTCTTCTAGGTAGCTGGGGGCTTTCTTCATTTGTTCATAGTATCAAACAGCTTCTAAGCTTGAGAATGATTAGAGTATGACCTAGGAAACCCCTGCTGGAGGTGTTGGGAGTCAGATACCCGTGAATCTGTTTTCTAGTCTAGAATCAACACTGTTGGTTTCAGAGAAGTCAAGAAAGGGGGAAAGTCCTGTTTACAAAAGTACCTTTTTAGATATCTAGATCCTAACATTAAAATGAATTCTGCACTACATGCATATATTTAGACTCTCTCCTTGCAAGGTTAAGGACTCAGGCTGTCACATATTTCCTCTTTCTCTCTGTCTCTCTCTAGGTGTGGAATTCTTATTTTAGCCTGGCAGTTCTGTTCATAAATCAGCCAAGTCTTCAGCTGGAAATCATTACTTCCACCAAAAGGAAGAAGATTCTAGATAAGTAAGACATATGTCTCTTATTCATCTTCCCACAAGTGCCCAGATGGGGTTACATTTCCAGGAGGGGCTCCTTGAGGCATCCACCAGGTTCTCCCTGAGGTGGCTTCCCAAGGAGCCATGTGTAAGAGCTCAACTGAGAGCCAGATGACTTCATATTTTGGGAAGCGCTAGAAACAGAGCTGAAGTGCTGGTCTCCCGCTTTCCTGAACCTTCTCCTGCTAATTGCCGGTTCCTATGTTCTGTTCCCAGGTACGGGGACATGCGTGTGATGATGGCTTATGAACTCTTCAGCATGTGGCAGAATTTGGGTAGGTCTCTTCTCCATATTCTTCCCTTAACACACATTGCATAGCCAAATAAAATGTGGCAAGACTAATTACTTCCCCCAGGTTTTATGAATGTTAATTCCAACCCAAGAGATCTTCACATAACACCTCAGATGGATGGTAGAGTGTAACACATGTGCACAGAGCCCTTGGCAGGGAGAGCTAAGCTGAGAAATAAGACCCCAGAGATACACGTGCACCATCCCTTTTTTGAGAACAGAAGTCAAAAGGAGAAAAAGATGATGAAACTGTAAGACTATAATGTCTAAGGCTGTAAGACTATACGACCCTCTACGTTCTTCCTGTCCCAGTCCAGATGTCACAGGCCCAAAAGCCCAGGCCGCATGTGAGCAAGGGCAGCTACTCGTTCTAATAGAAAGCTTCTAAGCTTGAGAATGATTAGAGTATGACCTAGGAAACCCCTGCTGGAGGTGTTGGGAGTCAGATACCCGTGAATCTGTTTTCTAGTCTAGAATCAACACTGTTGGTTTCAGAGAAGTCAAGAAAGGGGGAAAGTCCTGTTTACAAAAGTACCTTTTTAGATATCTAGATCCTAACATTAAAATGAATTCTGCACTACATGCATATATTTAGACTCTCTCCTTGCAAGGTTAAGGACTCAGGCTGTCACATATTTCCTCTTTCTCTCTGTCTCTCTCTAGGTGTGGAATTCTTATTTTAGCCTGGCAGTTCTGTTCATAAATCAGCCAAGTCTTCAGCTGGAAATCATTACTTCCACCAAAAGGAAGAAGATTCTAGATAAGTAAGACATATGTCTCTTATTCATCTTCCCACAAGTGCCCAGATGGGGTTACATTTCCAGGAGGGGCTCCTTGAGGCATCCACCAGGTTCTCCCTGAGGTGGCTTCCCAAGGAGCCATGTGTAAGAGCTCAACTGAGAGCCAGATGACTTCATATTTTGGGAAGCGCTAGAAACAGAGCTGAAGTGCTGGTCTCCCGCTTTCCTGAACCTTCTCCTGCTAATTGCCGGTTCCTATGTTCTGTTCCCAGGTACGGGGACATGCGTGTGATGATGGCTTATGAACTCTTCAGCATGTGGCAGAATTTGGGTAGGTCTCTTCTCCATATTCTTCCCTTAACACACATTGCATAGCCAAATAAAATGTGGCAAGACTAATTACTTCCCCCAGGTTTTATGAATGTTAATTCCAACCCAAGAGATCTTCACATAACACCTCAGATGGATGGTAGAGTGTAACACATGTGCACAGAGCCCTTGGCAGGGAGAGCTAAGCTGAGAAATAAGACCCCAGAGATACACGTGCACCATCCCTTTTTTGAGAACAGAAGTCAAAAGGAGAAAAAGATGATGAAACTGTAAGACTATAATGTCTAAGGCTGTAAGACTATACGACCCTCTACGTTCTTCCTGTCCCAGTCCAGATGTCACAGGCCCAAAAGCCCAGGCCGCATGTGAGCAAGGGCAGCTACTCGTTCTAATAAAGATTGAAACACTTCTTGGGTCTCTGGTATTCAGGCTTCCAGACGAAATTCCTGCTGCCAACTGTACATACGAAGGCAACTGCAGTGTCTAGGTGAGACTGATTGTGGTCTCCTTCCTTTCGACAGCTTCTCTTTGCAGCTTCTCTAATAGTCACTACTTTGGATCTGAAATTGTCAGTTTTTGGTAGAATCCTTGGATCCCTGCTGACTAGTTGGGCCGGGCTTTGATACTGTCACCTTCATGGTGGCTGGTCTGGATGCCAGAGAAGCTCCTGCTCTTCTTCCCAGTGATGACTGTTTTCAGCTAAGCTCATGACTCTGAAGTCTTTGGGTGGCCAGAAAGTCTCATAGTCTTCCACCCCATCCCAGTCAAAACCTTAGAAGCAACAAGCAAGGTGCAAGGCATTCCTGCCAGCAATGGGGCCGTCCGTCCACAAGTAGGGATAAGTTTCCCCAAAGCCACTCACTAGCCTCTGTATTTCTGCTCTCTGCATCCAGCACAGTCCAAGTGTAGAGGTTAACCATGAAGCTGACTCTGAAATTCCCAGAAACACATGCATCCAGATACCAAGATTGGAATTGCAGAATCTGTCTCAGGGCCAGCTAACTAACACTTACTCCTCAGATGACTTTCAACACGGAAAAAGACAAAAACCATGTCAGATTTCCTGAGAAAGCCATTCGCATCTCTTTGTTTTTTGTAGAAATGACATTCTCTAGTTCTCAAGAACTGATTTTACTTGAGTGTAATAGTCAGTGTACAGGCCCGCAGTTGGTCTCCTGAGTCTCTGCAGGACTGAAAGCAGAGCTGTGGAAGATGGTTCATTCGGTTTCACCTTTACAAGTAAGAGTAAAGGAGGGGGCTAAGCCTGAGAAATAAAAGACCCCAGAGATACACGTGCACCATCCCTTTTTTGAGAACAGAAGTCAAAAGGAGAAAAAGATGATGAAACTGTAAGACTATAATGTCTAAGGCTGTAAGACTATACGACCCTCTACGTTCTTCCTGTCCCAGTCCAGATGTCACAGGCCCAAAAGCCCAGGCCGCATGTGAGCAAGGGCAGCTACTCGTTCTAATAAAGATTGAAACACTTCTTGGGTCTCTGGTATTCAGGCTTCCAGACGAAATTCCTGCTGCCAACTGTACATACGAAGGCAACTGCAGTGTCTAGGTGAGACTGATTGTGGTCTCCTTCCTTTCGACAGCTTCTCTTTGCAGCTTCTCTAATAGTCACTACTTTGGATCTGAAATTGTCAGTTTTTGGTAGAATCCTTGGATCCCTGCTGACTAGTTGGGCCGGGCTTTGATACTGTCACCTTCATGGTGGCTGGTCTGGATGCCAGAGAAGCTCCTGCTCTTCTTCCCAGTGATGACTGTTTTCAGCTAAGCTCATGACTCTGAAGTCTTTGGGTGGCCAGAAAGTCTCATAGTCTTCCACCCCATCCCAGTCAAAACCTTAGAAGCAACAAGCAAGGTGCAAGGCATTCCTGCCAGCAATGGGGCCGTCCGTCCACAAGTAGGGATAAGTTTCCCCAAAGCCACTCACTAGCCTCTGTATTTCTGCTCTCTGCATCCAGCACAGTCCAAGTGTAGAGGTTAACCATGAAGCTGACTCTGAAATTCCCAGAAACACATGCATCCAGATACCAAGATTGGAATTGCAGAATCTGTCTCAGGGCCAGCTAACTAACACTTACTCCTCAGATGACTTTCAACACGGAAAAAGACAAAAACCATGTCAGATTTCCTGAGAAAGCCATTCGCATCTCTTTGTTTTTTGTAGAAATGACATTCTCTAGTTCTCAAGAACTGATTTTACTTGAGTGTAATAGTCAGTGTACAGGCCCGCAGTTGGTCTCCTGAGTCTCTGCAGGACTGAAAGCAGAGCTGTGGAAGATGGTTCATTCGGTTTCACCTTTACAAGTAAGAGAAAAGTTCCATCCCACAGTCTTCAAGACTGGCTTCAATTCTGGGAACATGCCCATGTAACAGACTAGCCACAGGGAAAGGCTCACTACATACTTCCCATGGAAAGGCCTCATTAAGAAGATTGAGGAATCAGCTGAGCTGGTCTGAATAAATGTAGTGCTTCCATCAAAAATGCCAATGTGAAGACGAGGTGGGGGTTGGAGATACACATGGAGAATCTCTTGGCCAGTCTATCAGGGTAGGGCTATGCAGGAGGCTCCTGCTAACTCAGGAGGTGGGCTCTTAGCCACACTTGAGCTTTGGCTGGCAGCAGAAGCCCCAGGGACCATGCACTGTTGTTTAAACAGAAATAGATGAATTTTCCTCGTTATGGAAACACTGCAAACAGACTGTCTGAAACTACTGAAAGGTGCTCAGAAATCCTGTTCTACCTAGAGTAGTGACTCTGCTCCTTGACCTCAGAATGACTTTCAGGTAGTTTTGTAGAAACCTCCAGATAACTTGTTTGGAAAGAATTTGTGCCCGTTGAACATTTATATTAATGGGACTGGGCCAATTTAATCTGTGAAAAGCCGAGAGAAGGCAATATCTCAGAAATCCACTGGGGAGAGCTCACTGTGTTCCCAGATGCTTCCAGTGAAGGTCAGAGCACGTGCTGTGGCCCCCTTGGGAAACTTCTGTGGAAGGAGCAGAAACATACCTGCTGGGTTTTCTCGTTCAGGTGAACATAAGATTCACTTTATTCCGGGAATGATTGGTCCTTTTCTGGGGGTGACGCTGGTCCCACAGCCCGAAGTGCGGAATATCATGATCCCCATCTTTCATGACATGATGGACTGGGAGCAGAGGAAAAATGGCAACTTCAAACAGGTAAGACAGCACCTGGTGGTGCTCAGGGTCCCCTGGAACGGACCCCCTTTGCCCTGGCGTGTGATACAGTTGCTCAGGCTATCATTCTAGTGGAAATGGGCTGTAACGTGGCCATCCTGAGTCCTTTTAGGGTCTCCCTTCCTTACTGGCCAGAACTGATTTGCGGATTTTCTTCATGAAGTTAGAGGCCAGAAAGAATCGGGAAAGGGACTGACTAAACATCATGTGAAAGGACCTTTCTGATCAAGGAGAGAGTGACTGAGGCTGTAACCTCCCAACTTCGTTCAAGAGATCCTGAGAGCATGTTACCCCTCCGGAGTTTCCCCAATGTGTATGGTCCAGGCATTTCTAGGGCTAGAAACCAGACCAGGTGACTTCTCATAGCAGAGCACTGACTCCTGCACAGAGGGGCAGGTCCGTGAGGTGTAAACCCTTGGCTTCTGACCAAGTGGCCTCAGGCTGTGCCCTGGGCAGTTCCTCCACCACCCCTAAGGTAAGGAGAAGGCCCCTGCCCTTGTGTCCGTAGCTCCAGGGAATAGGACTAGGAACAATAGGTAGAAAACTACGGTAGAAACTCCAGTGTTAGCTAATACAAGAAATAACTTGCTGGCAGCAGGTTATTTGCTGTTAACTGGCCTGCTTTCGGGATTGGGGAGCTCCTCTTTGCTGGTGATTCTCAAACAGAAGCTCCCTGGAGGCCTCTAGGGGAAATGTCTATATTTACAAAGAGTAAGATTCACTCTTGGGATTTACAACAGTATAAAATTTGGCAGATACACAAAGTCATGTAACCACCATCACAATCAAGACTTTTTTTAATTCCTAAAAATTCTGTCTTACTGCCCCTTTATAGTCAAATCCTTCCCCTATCTTTCTTTAACCTGTGCAACCATTGATCTGTTCTCCGTCACTGTAATTGTGCCTTTTCCTGGAAATGTCTTAGAAAGGGAATCATGTAGACTATAGCCTTTTGAGGCTGATTTCTTTCACTTAGCATAATTTGAGAGGTTCACGGGTTTTGTTAATCTGTCAGTTTCTCTGTTGCTGTGTAGTATGCCATTGCCATTTATTCAATCACTGAAAGACATCTGGATTATTTGTATTTTTTCTGATTATGAATAAAGCTTCTAAAAACCGTTTTTTTTTTATAGAACTGGTTTTTCATAGAACCTTGTATGAATGTTAGCTTTCATTTTTCTCAGGTAACTTCCTAGAAGTAGGATTGTGGAGTATTATAGTATATATATTTTTAACTTCATAAGCTATCAAACTGTTTCCCTTTCTTAATAGCACCTTAGATTGTCATGATCTCTTCATGTCACTTAATGCTCCACTGCACAACACCGCCAGTTCACAGGCTATGTGGTATTCCATTGCATAGTTTAGACCACTGTGTATTTAATCAGCTTTGTGGAGTGTTTTTTTAATTTTTTGTTTTTTTGAGAGGTATTTTCCAGCTATGGTGGTACCCAACTTCGTTCAAGAGATCCTGAGGCATGTTCCTAGGGCCTTGGGAAACCAGACCAGGTGACTTCTCATAGCAGAGCACTGACTCCTGCACAGAGGGGCAGGTCCGTGAGGTGTAAACCCTTGGCTTCTGACCAAGTGGCCTCAGGCTGTGCCCTGGGCAGTTCCTCCACCACCCCTAAGGTAAGGAGAAGGCCCCTGCCCTTGTGTCCGTAGCTCCAGGGAATAGGACTAGGAACAATAGGTAGAAAACTACGGTAGAAACTCCAGTGTTAGCTAATACAAGAAATAACTTGCTGGCAGCAGGTTATTTGCTGTTAACTGGCCTGCTTTCGGGATTGGGGAGCTCCTCTTTGCTGGTGATTCTCAAACAGAAGCTCCCTGGAGGCCTCTAGGGGAAATGTCTATATTTACAAAGAGTAAGATTCACTCTTGGGATTTACAACAGTATAAAATTTGGCAGATACACAAAGTCATGTAACCACCATCACAATCAAGACTTTTTTTAATTCCTAAAAATTCTGTCTTACTGCCCCTTTATAGTCAAATCCTTCCCCTATCTTTCTTTAACCTGTGCAACCATTGATCTGTTCTCCGTCACTGTAATTGTGCCTTTTCCTGGAAATGTCTTAGAAAGGGAATCATGTAGACTATAGCCTTTTGAGGCTGATTTCTTTCACTTAGCATAATTTGAGAGGTTCACGGGTTTTGTTAATCTGTCAGTTTCTCTGTTGCTGTGTAGTATGCCATTGCCATTTATTCAATCACTGAAAGACATCTGGATTATTTGTATTTTTTCTGATTATGAATAAAGCTTCTAAAAACCGTTTTTTTTTATAGAACTGGTTTTTCATAGAACCTTGTATGAATGTTAGCTTTCATTTTTCTCAGGTAACTTCCTAGAAGTAGGATTGTGGAGTATTATAGTATATATATTTTTAACTTCATAAGCTATCAAACTGTTTCCCTTTCTTAATAGCACCTTAGATTGTCATGATCTCTTCATGTCACTTAATGCTCCACTGCACAACACCGCCAGTTCACAGGCTATGTGGTATTCCATTGCATAGTTTAGACCACTGTGTATTTAATCAGCTTTGTGGAGTGTTTTTTTAATTTTTTGTTTTTTTGAGAGGTATTTTTTGCCGTGTCCTGTGGATTCTTGGATCTTAGTTACCTGACTGGGGATCAAACTGAAGTAAAAGTACCAAGTCTTACCCACTGGACCACTAGGGAAGTCCCAGGCTCCTAGTTTTAGAAACTTAGGTTCATTCTCAATTTTTACTGTTAATATTACAAAAAAATATATCCATTTTAAGTTATTTTCTTAAGTGAATCTCTCACCTGTATTTACTGCATCAAAGAGAAAGAATATTTCTTGGGCTTCCCTGGTGGTCCGGTGGGTAAAGAGTCTGCCTTGCATTGCAAGGGACGCAGGTTCGATCCCTGACATGGTTAGATCCCACAAGCTACGGAGCAGCTGGAGCGGTGTGTCCATTACGAGCCAGCACACTGGAGTGCATGTACCCAGAGCCAGTGCTCTGCAACAAGAGAGCCACTGGAATGGGAGGCCCACACAGACAAAAGAACAAAGATGGATGAAAATAAATGAATGAAAGACCAATAAAAGTGGCCAAAAAAACCACAAAACCATTTCTTAAGTTTTCTCAACAGTGTTTCTCTCTTGACAACCTCTATTGTCTGCACACTACTCAGACCCAAGGCCTCTCTTTCTGTGTGTGCTCCATCGAAGCACCACCTATGCTGAACTGTGTCAACTGTTGCTCCTGCTTCCTCTACCAAGTGATGTGTTAGGAGGGCCAGGACTATCTCTTGTGCTTTTGTTTTGTAGGACCCATGCCTGGGACATGGTGGGTTCATGAAGATGAAAATCAAAACTAGCATTCATTGAGCACACGAGAGCTGAGCTCAGTGATTTTTTTTTATAGAACTGGTTTTTCATAGAACCTTGTATGAATGTTAGCTTTCATTTTTCTCAGGTAACTTCCTAGAAGTAGGATTGTGGAGTATTATAGTATATATATTTTTAACTTCATAAGCTATCAAACTGTTTCCCTTTCTTAATAGCACCTTAGATTGTCATGATCTCTTCATGTCACTTAATGCTCCACTGCACAACACCGCCAGTTCACAGGCTATGTGGTATTCCATTGCATAGTTTAGACCACTGTGTATTTAATCAGCTTTGTGGAGTGTTTTTTTAATTTTTTGTTTTTTTGAGAGGTATTTTTTGCCGTGTCCTGTGGATTCTTGGATCTTAGTTACCTGACTGGGGATCAAACTGAAGTAAAAGTACCAAGTCTTACCCACTGGACCACTAGGGAAGTCCCAGGCTCCTAGTTTTAGAAACTTAGGTTCATTCTCAATTTTTACTGTTAATATTACAAAAAAATATATCCATTTTAAGTTATTTTCTTAAGTGAATCTCTCACCTGTATTTACTGCATCAAAGAGAAAGAATATTTCTTGGGCTTCCCTGGTGGTCCGGTGGGTAAAGAGTCTGCCTTGCATTGCAAGGGACGCAGGTTCGATCCCTGACATGGTTAGATCCCACAAGCTACGGAGCAGCTGGAGCGGTGTGTCCAATTACGAGCCAGCACACTGGAGTGCATGTACCCAGAGCCAGTGCTCTGCAACAAGAGAGCCACTGGAATGGGAGGCCCACACAGACAAAAGAACAAAGATGGATGAAAATAAATGAATGAAAGACCAATAAAAGTGGCCAAAAAAACCACAAAACCATTTCTTAAGTTTTCTCAACAGTGTTTCTCTCTTGACAACCTCTATTGTCTGCACACTACTCAGACCCAAGGCCTCTCTTTCTGTGTGTGCTCCATCGAAGCACCACCTATGCTGAACTGTGTCAACTGTTGCTCCTGCTTCCTCTACCAAGTGATGTGTTAGGAGGGCCAGGACTATCTCTTGTGCTTTTGTTTTGTAGGACCCATGCCTGGGACATGGTGGGTTCATGAAGATGAAAATCAAAACTAGCATTCATTGAGCACACAGTGAGAGCTAGAGCTCAGTGACATGAAAGAGGAATATTAAACACCATTACCATTTCACAAACATGAAAATTTAGGCTTTGAGAGGTCAAATGTTTATACGGAAGTAGGCAGCTGGTTATGTCATAGGACAAATGTTTGTTGAATGAATAACAAGGTATCATTTCAAGAATATTGGTTTTGTAAAAATACAACTCCATAGACCTGAAATTGTCAGTATTACCAATTATGACATGATATATTTGAAGACCTGAGCATTTTGTGTAACTCAGAGACATTGATTTTTGCTTACATTGATCTTTAGTGTCCCCTGTTTAGGATTTCTCAGTTTCCCTTAGTAGCTTCCTCCTGTATCAGACGTGCAGGGAGCGAGGAAGTACTGTCCCTAAATCCTTCCATCACCAGCTCCTTTGCCTGATAGAGTTCTGACACTGGAATGGACATCAGAACGACCAGGAGGGCTTGTTAAAACACAGATTGCTGCCCTGCCCCAGCCCCTGAGTTTTTGATCCACTGGGGCCTGAGAATTTGCATTTCTAAACAGGTCTCTGGTGACTTGCTGTGGCTGGCACAGGTACCAACTCTGAGAACTCTAGGGAGCAGCTACACCCATCTGGCACTGTTGTACCCTCTGCTGCTCCAGATCCTTTCCCACCTTTGCCCTGTTCTGGAAAGCATATCCTGTACTCACGTCTGTAAAGGGAGAGTCCTCCCTGACTTTACATGATCCCAGGCAAGTCCTCGACTTCCCTGATAGCTCAGCTGGTAAAGAATCTGCCTGCAATGCAGGAGACCCCAATTCAATTCCTGGATCGGGAAGATCCCCTGCAGAAGGGATAGGCTACCCACTCCAGTATATTTGGTCTTCCCTGGTAACTCAGACAGTAAAGAATCTGCCTGCAAGGCAGGAGACCTGGGTTCAGTCCCTGGCCTGGAGAATCCCCATGGATAGAGGAGCCTGGTGGGCATGGGGTTGCAAAGAGTTGCATATGATGAGCAACTAAGCACATGGAAGCAAGTCCCTGCTGGCTCCTTTTCTCTACACAGAGAAAGGCAGATGGCTTCCATCCCTAAGGACCCCTGATCTCTGACTTCGTATGTCCCTTGAAAACTATTTTCAAGCAGCTGCCTCATTAGGCCAAATGTGAATGTGTAGCAATCTCCATCCTGGTTGTTGCAGACCACTATAAAAGGGCCATATTTATTCATCCATTCTCATTTTCCACTGATAGGATTTCAGAAAACTATAATTGCCTTCAATGAATTTCCTAATTCAATTATTCCTTTATTACTCCATTGCCTTAGGACTCTGGCCCTATGTGGAGTGAGAAAATGCTTTTTATTATAGCTCATTATTAAATGCAGCCATGCCATTTTTTTGTTTATATAAAATATCTATATAAATAATTGCACAGAACCACATTTCAAAGGCTAATGAGGAGTTTTAAAAGATTTTTATCTCACATCACTTACAACTAATTTCTTACCTCAGAGTGAGTACATTGAGGCCTATTAGGAAAGCGGCTGAGTGCTGTTGAAAGCTTTGCAGATTAGTAGGTTAGGAATGGATGCAGTGTTGCTCTTTATGGTCTAGGAATCCAGCAACAAATACAGGGGATCCCAGTGACAAGGTAGTGGCTCCAAGGGCTTTAGGTCCTGTGCAGATGAAGAATGGAGTCTTTTCTCCTGAAGGAGAATCTCTGAAGGAAACCCATCTCCCTCAGCGTAGATGCATGCCAGCCATTAAGATGAGGACCAGCCCCCCAGTAAGCTTCCTTTGTGACTGGTTGATAGAGGATAAAGTTCTAACCAAGTATATCTTATACATATAAATTCTCTTAGATGAACATTTTTTAAAAAAGAAAAACAACACTTGACAAAGGCATATTTTGGATCCAAAATACTTCTCTCTCCAGAGAGCCCTTGTCTTTTGCCCCTAGTCTGGGAAAAGAGTATCTGAGGCATACGTGTAAGTTCCAGCTCTTATGTAAACCCCTAGAGTGGGAGCCTTGCCACATGAGGGGAGGCATGGTGGCTTCTCGGTGCTGTGGGTGAGATCCTGCCTTCTCCAGAAATTTCTTTAGTGCAAGGACAAAAGCAGGAAGCAGTTCCCCAGCATCCTTACCCATCATGGGGGCTGGGTCTCGCATCCTTCCACTAAGGTCAGCTCAGGTTTACAGAATCTCTGCTTCCCTGTAGGTGGAGGCCGAGCTGATCGACAAGCTGGACAGCATGGTGTCAGAAGGGAAAGGCGATGAGAGCTACAGGGAGCTCTTCGGCCTGCTGTAAGCTGCTTCAGCCCCAGGCACCCCACACTGGGGGATGGGGTGGAGTGGGCTAATGACGGGTAGGGGTACAGCCTGCACTGTGCAGGCTTCAGAGGGTGGGTATCAGGACAGACCCAGGTTGGTGCTGGTGGTAACCATGCTCACCTTCTGTCAACAAGAGAGTGACGCTGTGACAGCTGACTCTCCAGGACTGCCATAGTTGACTGAAGATGTAGACACAGATTACCCTGAGCTCCTGGGTTTGCCCATAGGAAAACAATCACCATATGTCTTCATACCATGTCCTATGTGTAGTTGGGCAAAAAGCTTATGGGGACTCTGTGAGGGCTCAATGCTGGCGTTTCTAGGGGGAGGGGAAGGAAATTAAGTCTCTGCTTTGTAAGATTGTGCAGTCAGCTCCAACAACACTACCATGAATTTTGACTTGAACAAGTGATATCACCTTTCTGGACCAGTTTTCATTTGTGAAACAGTTTTCATCTGTGGCTGTACTGACTGACATCAAGGGTCCCAGGCGCACCAATGTGGCTTCTGTCTTGAGTTGTAGGGGCCACGAGACCTTACAGGACCAGCCACAGGGCTGAGTCTAAAGGAGAGACTCAGGAGAGCTGTGATCCTCCCACATAGGTAGTAAAGTTGGGTATTTTATCTTCCTGAAGAACAAAATTTGAAGACACAACTCTAGAGCCCCCCATCCCATCTCATTCATTGTTTCCAGTTGAGAGAGTTTCTTTATTTTAGTGCCATTTTGAAGATAAGCCTTTAACATACTTTCTAATAACAGTACTGTACATTTGCTTAGGACTTTACGGTGGACTAATGGTTGACATTTCTGATTCAATGCTCACAATACATCTGTGAGGTGGGCAGGGCAGATATCCTGATGAATAAAGGTGATACAGCTGAGCTTGGAGAGATGGCGGCATGCCCTCCATTGCGTAGCCAGTAAGAAGAGCTCAGGGTACAACCCAGATGTTCTAGTTTCAAGACAGGGAGTTCTGTCTGCTGTAGTCTGCCTACGTAGTTTGCTCTTGGATGAGTCATGCCATAAAATGTGCCTTCATTTAAAATTTAAGTTATTTTCATTTGTGAAAATGGATCCACCCTTTAGTGTTTCTCTTTTAGCCGAAGAGGTTTCTAATTGTAGAAATGAGGAAGAGAAGTCTCTTCCTAAGTCACTCGCTGAAGATTTTACTATGAAGGAAAAAGCACAAAAATAACTTGCTATTAGTAATTACCTGACCAAGCAGTGTTTCATAAACTCTTATGAGTCACGTCTGAGAAGTGAAAGCCACTGATCACCATGGAGCAGCATTTCCCAATTTGTGTTTAGGGGAAGATGTTTGTGTAGGTATCTAAGGGGTGTGGATCATGGGCTAAATCCGTTTATAAAAGGTTCAATGAGAGAAAATTGAACAGGCCTCTGTATCATAGGACTTCTCAAAGCCTTTTATAGGCAGAAAGATGCAAAAAATCTCTGAGAGGAGGGTGTAGTAATCTACCACTTGCATGCTTGTTTGCTCACAGAACACCTCTGTGTCCCCCAGGACAGCAAAGCTCTGTAGAACACAGCTTGGGAAATGCATGCACAGTGGCTTTTCCCGTACAGTTCAGAGGTGAGAGCCAGAGATCCTGCCTTCTTGCTCTAGCAGCATGGGCCACATGGGAAACCCTCCCTCCCTCAGTGGCCTTGGCTCAGGTTCGATGCTCAGTGCAAGGAAGACAGCTGTCACCACTGCAGCGCTAACAGCAGTCGGGCTGTGGGTGTGAGTCCCCACTGCTGTGTGCCTGGCTGAGCCCTCCGCTCTAGGGGACTCCCATGACCTCAGGGAGTAGGGCCAGTGTGCAGAGGGGTCAGCAGTGAGACCTCCACCTGGGATCATCACTGGGAAGGTGGAGGATCTCAAAAGCCAGGCTCTTTGGAGAAGTCAGAGGCTGCCTGGAGGTGACAGGAGCACAGGCTGACAAGTGAGAAAAGGGCCCAAACACATAGCTCTTGGCTCTAGCACATTTTCCAGGCAAGTATCTCAGACAGTGGAGGCGACCAGGTGTAACTCCCAGACTTACTCTCTGTCCTTCATGTCGGGCCCCTAGGACTGATTACAGTCTTACCTTTGAGTACCTGAAAAGGCTGGTCATTGTGTTTGCTGGGGATGGTTTTGAGCAGTGTGAGAGGCAGCTGACCAATTGGCAAAATCGGGTCTCTCCCTCCGCGGTCGAGTCCTCAGCTGCCTCCTCAGAATAGTTCTTACAGTGTGTACCCCTCCAGAGGCTGGGGCTCCAAAGCCCTCTCCCTCAGCTCAGAGGCATCCTTAGGAGCTTGCACAGGAAGGTGGAAGACGTGTTTATTTGTTGCTATCCGTTCAGTAATTGCTTTGTCTTTGCTTTCTGCTGCATGGAGTAGAACCCAGCTGTTTGGGCCCTACCCCAGGTAAGACTGCCATGTGGTAAGTCTGCCGTCTCCAGATCCATCACAGGCACCATGGGCTCTGGGACCTTACTCTGGTGTCCACAGGAGGCTCATGAATTGTGTTTTGTGTTTTCTTCCACCAATAGCCTGCTGGAGAAGGTCGAACAGGAAACATGGCGCGAGACCGGCATTTCCTTTGTAACCTCAGTCACTCGCCTCATGGAACGCCTTCTTGACTACAGGTATCTTCTCAGGAACCTAGCTGACCTCTTCTCTGGTCAGATGCTCTCCCCAGCTGGAGAGCCCTATGACCTTAAAATTGAGACCGTGTGGCCATGAGAGGCAGGGCTGTTCTGGGATTTTTTGCCATCAGTGGTCATTAGCTATGTCCTGATGGGTGAGGAGAAAGGGGGAGAAAGCCTTCTCCCAGGAGGAAGCCAGGGCCTCCTGGGCTTGCCCCTGATGTGTGGGCACATACTGTACCCAGGAGGGGAACCAGGGACATGTAGCCATCTGGCTTTTCATCAAGAGAAGTTAAGGCTCTGAGGGACGGGCACAACAGAGAGACGAAGGGCTGTCTCTCAAGTGAGGTAGGGCCTTAGTGCAGACCTTCCTCAGAGCCGTATGACAGACAGGCAGGAAATTATCACCTGATTCATCAGTGTGACCCAGGAGGACCTTCACTTGGTTTCTGCAAGGGCAGGGGACTCGACTCTTCCATGCCTCCATTCTTTGTGTGAAATCTGTTTACTTCTGTCCCTTGCTCCTGGACAGGACCAGATTAGTGGAGGCAGCCTGTGAGCTCAGAGATCTTTGTGATATGATGAGTCTGGGAGTTCACGTGTAATCTGTTTTTCTCGTGAAAGCCTGCCTTCTCAGTCATATCGTGGCTTTTAACTTAGCCTAAAAGTGACCGTGGTGCTACCACTGCAGCTTCAGTTATCCTCTCAGTTGGGTTCAGGTGAGTGCAAAGAGTGCTTTAGGGAGATGAAAGAGGAAGGTGCTAAGAAATGAGGCAGGATGTTAGAGGAAGCCTGCCCCAAGCAGAAGTTGTCTTCTCCGTGCCATGTGTGGTGCAGATGCCAAAGGGGCGCCTCTGGGACTCTGGTTGGCTGTGTGTAGAGGAGGCTTCCGATTCAGCAGTCTGGCCCTCATTCACTTTCATCTCCATGTGCTAGGCCTCTCCTCCTTTCTAGAGGAGTGTGGATTTGACCAGTCCCCACCCTCCCTTGGCAAGGATCCATTCTCAGCGTTCCTGTTGTTCTGTGCCTGGCACGCCAGCCGAGACCCCTCCTACCCCCAGCCCTGCTCAGCACACGAATGCAGCTCAGCCCTGGCTGGAGCCACCCTTAAATCAGAAGAAAACTGCAAGCCTAGTTAGAGGGGATTCCAAAGACTAGTGCACAGGAAGGACCCCCAAGGGAGAAAAGCCAGTGAGATGATGAGCATGGTGGCCGTGCCTTGGCTTCTGAACCACAGGTTCTTGAAGGCAGGTCCCTGGAGTAGATCATCGTGGCTTCTCCTGCACAATCGCCTACAAGATGGAAACTGCCCTTTAAGGACAGCTTTGTGCCTCCCTTTGGGGGAACTTGAGGGTTTCACCTCCTCCTTCACTGACATAACTCTTGTGCTGAAGACATTGGTAGGTGTGCTGCTGGATGCCCTGATTCAGCCTCGGGCTCTGCATTCTGCCAGCAGAACAGTGGGTCCAGTTGAACCACAGATCTTTGAGCTCTAGGAATGAGTCCAGACCTTGGAGGAAGCTCACAGTAGTCTCCCCTGTGGAGAAGGTTTCTGCTGGAGCCACCTGCATCTGGGGTTTGGAGGAGCTGGCGCCTCAGGGAGCCTGCGGGTCTGTCCCAGGGCCACCACTTGCTGCATTCATATGTGCTCTCCTTTCCAGGGACTGCATGAAAGGAGAGGAGACAGAGAATAAGAAGATAGGCTGCACTGTTAACCTGATGGTGAGAGAACATGGGCTCTTCCTCCTCTCTGCCTCGTAGAGTGGCTTCTTTCCCTCCCCGTGATCGCCTTGTCCCTTCTACAATACTTGGCTAGAAGCCTGAGGGTTTGCATCAGGACATCAGCCCTGTCACTGGAAACCTGCCCCTCAGCGCTCGCATTCCCACTTGGGAAAGGAATGCAGTGAGCCTCTCTTCGGCCAGAGCTCTAGCCTGTCCTCTTGGCAGCCAACCCTGACATGCTCTTGTTTCCGGTCTGCCCTGGTACTCCTCCTCTCTCTCCCCACTCAACGCTCCTGCAGGTCCGCCAGAGGTTTTACCCCTAGCAGGGGTGCCTTTTAACTGGTCCTTTCTCTTTCTGGCGTTGGCCACCCACACGGCCTGGCTCCTCCCTCCTGCCCACCACACCCAGGGTTTTGGCGGGTCACCTAGAGCTCAGGTACAGCCTCCGGAGGGGGCAGCCCCTCTCACCTTCATGTGCACTTCCTTCTCTGTTACAGAACTTCTACAAGTCTGAGATAAACAAAGAGGAGATGTACATCCGCTACATCCACAAGCTCTGTGACATGCATTTGCAGGCGGAGAACTACACAGGTAAGCGGGAAGGGAGAGCCAGGCCTCCCCCCGGGAAGGACTGGAGGGATGGCACAGCTGGTGGAGGAAGGCTCTGGGGCCCACCAGGTGTCGGCAGAGTGTCAGCATCTACGATGCCCGTGTCCCCTGACCCCCCGCCCTCAACTCCTTTGTATCATGTGGTGGAGAGAAAGCAGGGGAACTTGCCCTTGTGCCTGGCTGCTGAGGTTTCCCCAGTCCCCTTGCCTCCTGCTCCCTACTTCTGAGAGTTACCTCCAGATCCTGGGGTTGAGGTTCAAAGTCTTCTGAGGTTCCTGTCACTCCTCCCAAGCAGAGCCTTTCTGAGGACCTCACTGCTGGGCTGAATGAGGGCGCAGCCCAGGCTCATCTGCCTAATCCTGGGGCCTCCAGAATGTGCTGGCAGACCTACCTTGCCATCTGGGCTCTTTCCCTGCAGCTGCCCCACAGCCCCACACTGAGCTCCTGGTGGAGAGCGTGGACAGTGTGCACCAACTTTCTGACCGGCCAGACACTGGCCTTTTGTTGTATGTACAGTTTCATCCATACAGATTTCATTCACTTGTTCTAAGAGAACAAATTTAAAAGCATTACCTGTTACACTGTTTACTGAATGCCACTTGGAGTCAGGAAGACATGTGCCCACGTGTGCCCTGGCTGATCACTTCGTACCATGGTTCCCCGCCAAATAGCTTCTTCAGCCATCACATCTTAGCTCTTGGGCCATAGAACTGGAACTTGTATGGTAGGCCAGCAAATTCAAGCTCTTGTCCATAGCATTGCTAGAATTAAATGAATTTGCAGAAACAGAATCCTCCTTCCTTGTCTTCTGTTTGATGGAGGAGAGTGTTTGGCATAGATTCTGCCTTTCCTGACACAACTTGGCAGGAATTAACTCTGAAATGGCTAGGCTAAATCTGCTGTCCTCTGTGTCCACTTCCACTCATGATCCCAGCAGCCCTTTTGAGGAGGCAGTGAAGTGATAGACTGAAGAGTTCCCTGTATCAGTAGAAGCATTTACTAAACCCCTGGAGGACAGAGACAATGCAGAGAAGCTAGGTCAGGAATTCAGACAGCAGGTGCTGAGCCTTGCTTCTGGTGGCCTCAGGAATAACATATGAAAAGAATATTGGAAGGGAAGAAAAAGATTTGACAGGATTTTCTGAGCTCCAGAGGGAGGCTTTGTGGGTCCCATAGACTTGTCACCACAGTCAGAAAGGGCTTTGCAGCTCCAGTGAGGAGGCATGTGTGTCCTTGGGCAGGAGGAGCCAGTGACCAGAGCGTAGGCAGAAGTAAGCAGGAGCCTGGGAAAACTGCAGGCCAGCGTGCCTGGCTAAAACTGGAAGTGGGTCACAAGACAATTAGAAAAGAGATTCTTCACAGTCACGGGGAGCAGATTTGAATGGGGCCTTGAAGGCCAGGCAGAAGCTTGAGCTAATTAACTTGCCAGTAGGAGATGCCTGCTAAAAAATGAGCCAATAGAACAGGAAGGATCAGACTGTGTGCTGAGGACGCGGAGCAGCAGCTGTAGTTCAGTGTGATTCAGTCCTTGGGGTGTTGCAAGCCACAATATTTAGCTGTGGCTGTCTTGTAAACTGTTTCTAACTGTTCCACATCTATGGGAAGTGTCCCCAGACCTCTGCCTTGGGTTCAGCATCAGCTGTAGCGTCCTCCAGGAATGGAGCCCTTCACAGTTACCGCCATACATGCTCCTGCTCCCTGGTGCCTTTAGGACCGGTCAAGATGAGGAGAAAGGCCATTCCCAGGGCCATGCTGAGATCAAAAAATGGAGCTAGAGGCATGAAGACTGGCTGTGGGAGGGCCAAGAAAAGCCTTAGTCAGTGCTTACCCCTAAGAGCCAGTGCTGAGAAGGTTGGGAAAGAAGTGCTAGTCCCTTGAGCAATAGGAACCCAGGAGCTCTCTCTGGCCTGGCAGTGTGCCCCAGGGGAGAGCAGCCTTTGCACAGCCCTTCAGGTACCTGCGGCACACCTTATCCAGAACCTGGAGCAGGTGCCCAGGCTGAGGGAGGATGGTGTCCACTGGGATCTCTTGGTCACTGCGTGCTGTGGTCAAGGGCTGATGGGTGGTTGGACAGCCCCTCCTTCTCAGGTGTGGTATCCAGCACCCCTGACCTGGGCTGCACATGCCTGGTTCCTGGGCACCTGGCGGCCCCGGGACCTCCCTCAAGCCTGTCCCCACAGAAGCTGCATTCACTCTGCTCCTCTACTGTGAGCTGCTGCAGTGGGAGGAGCGGCCACTGCGGGAATTCCTCCACTACCCATCCCAGACGGAGTGGCAGCGCAAGGAGGGGCTGTGCCGCAAGATCATCCACTACTTCAACAAAGGCAAGGTAGGTGTCCCCAGGCAGGGCTCCGAGCTTCCCTGGCTTGTGCTGCATTCCGTGGCACCTTAACCCTGCACCGAGGCAGCAGCTGCAGAGGGTGCTGTGTGAGTGGTGAGGAAGTGTGTGTGCATTAGATTTAGAGGCAGCATGACTTTCTCTGGGGAAAAAAGAACGAGCAGCTTAACTCTGTGGCTTGGAAGTGAATTCCCAGTTGGGGGTGTAAGAGACAACCCCACACACCAGCTTTGCACATCTATAAATATTGATGTTCCAGCAGCATTAGTATTGGAGCCCCCTGCTTGTATGTATTAGGTTGATTTCGATTACTGTAGCATTCTAATCTGCCATAGAAAATGTGAGTTGTGAACATCAATGGATTTTAGCCACAGCCAGACAAGGCCTGTACTGCCTTGTGCAGGTCCGTGTTCTTGTCTTGGATCTCCCTTCTGTACAGCACCGTCCGGGCTCCTCTCCTGTGGTGGTTTTCTGTTAAGCGCAACTCTGTGGAATTAGCAGGCACTGTCAGCATTGGTCCAGACTTCCCTAGGACTAGCCCACCACCCTACTCCAGTCTCTAGGAGAGTTCTTTGTGAGGCCCTCTGACCACCTGCTGTTGGGTGTGGCCCAGACACTGGGAAGGCGGGGTTTATGTAACTCGCTGCCGCTGCTGCTGTTCTCTCATTACTCAGCTTTGAGCACGTTTTGAAATAGGATCATTCAGGAAACTTGTGGCTGAACCCCAGACTTGAATGGAAATTGGTTTTTTTTTTTTTATGAGTTATTTCATCATAAAATGATTCCAATATTAATAATTTCCCCATAAATCAGAAAACATTCATCAGGTTTATACAACACCGGAGGCTTCTGTTTGTCAAAACCATTCCCCCACATAGGGAATGCATGGGGGTAAGCAGGAACCTGTCTGAAACCTCAGGAGCTCTCGTTTCACGTAGCGCAGAAAGGAGACCTAAGCTTAGCTCTCAGCCAGCCAAACGTGGCTGAGCCATGATGCCAGCCCAAAGCGTCCTCTCCTTGCTGGTCCAGAGATGGACTGAGGGCTCCATGCCAGCGTGCTTGTTGGCCAGTCTTCCTGGCACCCGGCCGACCTGGAGCTGCCACCTACCCATATGCCCAGCGCACCCTCTTAGCTTGGAGGGAGTGGGGTAAGCATGCTGAGAGTATGCAGGAGTGTTGTTAGCATATAAGCTCTCTTGTCTTTCCACTGGCATAGAGAGAAGAGTTTCACTTATTTGACTGAGCATTAATAGTCCCCTATCACCTCACACTACACACTAACTGCACACCTCACACTACCGTAGGGTTAAGAAAGCAGGTTTAATACTTAGTATGAACAAGGGAAAATAATGCAGAACCTGCCCGAGTACTGTGGATGAGCAGGAAGGGGAGAAGAACTGGGGGGCTCTGGAGGCCACCTTCTCAGGGTCTCCCACTCCTGCCTTTGCTGTGAATTGCTGGGGGAGCAGCTTCTGTGCTAAGTACAGACCACTCAGTGAGCCCTTCCATGAGCTCATCCTCGCAGGATGTATATATATCAGAATCCTTCTCCTGGGCTCCTACAGAAGGTCCAGCTTCTTTGTGTCTCTACCTCTGTGCCTGATGGAACCAGTGGCTACGGTTTTCTTGAAAGCACTCAGGGTGTTTTTTCCTACTGGCTCCAGAAAAAGCAAAGGCTGGCTGATGCAGGGAGAGTGCTCCCTTAGCACCAGGAGGAGAGCGAGCTTGGCAGCAGGAGGAGGGCAGAAAAAGAGAAGACCACAAGGGAGGGAGGTGGGCAGGCAATGGGGTTCTAGACCTCAGCACTTCTAGCAAACCCCGCCTCACAGCCACTTGCCTTCCACTACTCCTGGTCTCTCTGTTACCCGCTGTACACAGACAACTCCGTCTTCTTTGGTCCCATGTTTCTCTCCTGAGTATCCAGAAGGACAGAAGTTCAGTTCATGGCCCCAGCCTCGCCCTGGGTCATTCTGTCCAGTGATGAGGTGGTTAAACTAGGAACCTGTGCCAAGGTGAACTGGGATGCGGTCACAGAGGTCAGCTCTCGAGCCAAATGACAAGGGATGGACACTCCAAAGGCTGTGGCCTGGTGGGAGCTAAAAGAATAAAGGGAAGGTGAAAATATGGGAGCCAATCCTTCATCCCAGGGAAGAGGGAGCAGACAGGAAGGGAACCCCCGTTTATGTGGCTCACAGACCATCAAGACTGAGCCAGCCCTCCCTGTCGGGGTGGGCTGGGGCTCTGCGGCTGAGGGCTGCTGTTACTCACACTCCTTAGAAGGAATGATGGTCTGTTGCTTCTCCTACATTATATGTAAACAGAAATATAAAGACTGCCCAACTGGAGCCCCGGCTTTTGCCTTCCTTTCTAGTTTGAGCAGAGTGAGCCAAGTTAGCACAACTTGTGTGCCATTCCTAAGAGAGGGTGCTGCATGGATGTACAAAGACACGTTTGCCCAGGTGGGTAGAAGTGACTGGATTTCAGAGACCAGTTAGGAGTTGCGGGCTGGCCTCACCTCCAGCCAGAAACTGAGAGAAAAGAGGTAGACGGTATGCCTCATACCTGCCGGGCATTCCCTCCCTGCACTCTGAGCTCACTCTCAGAAACCCGGGTATTCCAGCGTAGCCTTCAAGGTTCTCCTTTCGGGTGGGGTGCGGGCCAGGCTTGGAGCAGCAGGCCTACACATTAGGGCAGAGATGCCAGCGAGGCAGATCAGCTCTGATGCTCCTGGGAGAGAAGTGCTTTCCTGGGAGCTGCTGTCCCTAAATGAGCAGCTCCATGGGGCGCTCCTCACAGGCCACTGGCTCTCTGCACACACACTGCTCGGCCAGCCCCCTTGGAGCCGCCTGCCAGGCAGGCCCTGTGGTGGGCCCTTCACTGAAACCTGCCTGAGCAGCACTTGGAGTCCAAGAAAGGACAGACACGTGCTGCCTTTAAAGCTGCGATGTGGGGGCACAAGAGGCTTCCTGGCTCCCTGAGGCAGAGGCACTGTATTAAAGTGGGGAGTCAGGGTCTATTTAAAATTCTCTTTGGTTTGTTTCAACATTTTTAATTGGGCCTGCAGTTCAATCCATATGGCATAAATTTCTTCAAAGGATAGAAATAATGTGCTCTTTTTAGGAAACACAGTCCTGAGTAAAATAGTGCTGTCCTTGTCCCTGATGCTATGTTTTTAATATAATCCTTATTAAACACTTACATTGAAACATTGAGGGGCAAGGTTATATGACATCTGAGATTTGCTTCCAACACTGTGAGGAGGAGTAAGTGGGTGAGATGGGAATGATACAGGACTGGCCCTAAGTTGGTCATTGTTGAAGCTGGATGATGAGTACCTGGGGTCCATACTTCTGTGATTCCATATGTTTACAGCTTCCCTATAATAAAAAATTTTAATTGGTATTTAGAAGCTGGGGAGAAGAGCCGGGCTAAAATATCAAGTAAGTCTTTGATTTCCAATCACCCTAAGGGAGAAAGCACTATTATCTTTATCGCAATTATGTATAGAAAGCACTAACAGCCTATTATCTTCGACAAAGGAGGCAAGAACATACAGTGAAGAAAAGAGAGTATCTTCAACAATTTGGTGTAACCTTGACGGCTGCATGTGAGTCAGTGAAGTTAGAACGTTCCCTCATGCTACACACAAGAATAAACTGAAAATAGCTTAAAGATTTCCATTATAAGACATGACACCATAAAGTCCCTAGAAGAGAGTGTAGGCAAAACATTCTCTGACATAAATTGTAGCAGTATTTTCTTGGATCGGTCTTTCAAGCAAAAAAAAAAAAAAAGCAAAAATAGAGGGGGCCTAATCAAACTTACAGGCTTTTTCACTTGAAAGGAAACTATAAACAAAACGAAAAGACAACCTATGGACTGGCAGAAAGTATTTCTAATGATGTGACTAACAAGAGCTTAATTTCCAAAATATACAAACAGCTCAGAGCTCAATATCAAAAAAGCAAAGAGCCCAATCAAATAATGGACAGAAGGCCTAAAAAGACATTTCTCTAGAAGAAACATACCGATGGCCAACAGGCACAAGAAAAAATGTTTAGCCTCACTTATTATTAAAGAGATATAGATCATAATTCACTGTACATGATTATCACTTAATTTATCTAAAAAAGAATTATATAAGTGAACTTATTTATTAAACAGGAACAAGCTCGCAGATATAGAAAACAAACTTACTGTTACCAAAGGCAAAAGGGTGGAGGAGGGATAAATTAGGAGTTTGGGATTAACAGATACATAGAACTGTATATAAAATAGATAAACAACAAGAACCTACTGAAAAGCACAGAGAACTACATTCAATATCTTGTAATAAATCTGTAGTGAAATCTGAAAAATAAAATATATATCTGTGTATATTTTTGCAAGTCCACCATACTTCAGTATTTAAAAGTAAATGCTCTTTTAAAAAAGAAAATAGTTACAAAGTAAAGAAAGAGAATGGATGGGGTAGTACTTGTCCCTGACAAGAGTCAGGAAGAGGCTTCTTGGAGGTGTCAGCACTTGAGTGAAACATGAAAGCTATGCATTGAACCAGAAAGTCATGATGCTGTGTGTTCTCCACAGACTGGTTTTGAGTTGTAGGTTCTGTGTGATAGAGGAGTTGCAGGAGGCCTTTAGTCGTGCCGTCTGGTATCTTTGGTGTGGCTTGGGCCATTCTGAGGATGCCTGTGATGCTAAAGCCTCATCCCTGTTTCTGCTGCAGAGTTGGGAGTTTGGGATCCCTCTGTGCAGGGAGCTGGCGTGTCAGTATGAGAGCCTCTATGACTATCAGAGCCTCAGCTGGATCCGGGTGAGTGCTGCCCCTTCCCTACCCCAGCCCTGCCTGGCATCACTTTTCTGGCATCAGTTTCTGAGAGAGCGTGGAACGTGGCCTTGGCCCAGGGTTGAGTGCTGCAGACAGCACAGGAGAAGCAGAAGCCGAGGGTCCTGTTCTCAAGACGCTTGTGTTGTGTCTGGGGAAACAGACTGCCTGATCCAGACCCCAGGGGCCACTGGTGCTCAAGGAAGGAAGAAGCACCATATGCAGGATGGGGTGAGGGGTTCAAGGAGGCCCTTCATGAAGCTTCTCCTGAAATAATTTTATTCAGATACGCTTCGTCTTATTAGGCAGTGTGTCCCTGCCTTGGCTTGTGGTCATGCCTAAGCACCAAGTAAAGGACATTTTTCTTCCCTTCTTCAATGCGAAATATTCAAAATTAAGTTAAATGGACTTTGAAGGTCTCCACCAAATTTTTCCTGGTTGCTGGTGCTGGGTTTTGAATCCTAATGGCTGCTTAGGCCTTCAACAAAGAGAAATCAGGAGTCTCAGTCCATCCATCTCCTCCTGACCCCTTGTGAGCGTGTTCCCTGATCCTGAGCAGGATGTAAACAGAAGTACAAAGTCCATCTATTATATATATAGGGACTTATATAATAGATGAGGTTCTACAGCAATAGCTTTTGGACTGGTCTTTGCAGTCCACTGCTCCCGGCAGGCTGGCTTGACTGAGTGCATTAGTCCCGACTTCAGAGTCAACTTTCAGTGAGATTTTCTGAATCTGAAGCCAGATCAGCCAAGACTGAAAAAACTTACCTCAACCTTGGTAATGCCATACAGCATGGATATTAGTTCAACTTTTAAAGTTTATAATATCCTAAATTTAGACCAGTACCAGTGTCGCTGGTAACGAAGCCTTCCTCATTCTGTTAGCATCTCAAATCAGATGATAAATGAACTGGAGCAATGCAGTTGAAGTGATGGAAAATAATGTTACCTATAGTCCACGCTAGCTCATTGCCAACTGGTATAGTGAGGATCATCGAAACCAGAAATTCCTGAGCGAAAAAAAGCACAAAGGTAGTCCATGCTAAACATGTGCCCCTGAGAATACAGGAAGCCTGAGTCTCTTTGGGGCTGGGTTCACTTCCTGGGCAGGACAGTCCAAGCAGCCCCTCGGGGCTGCCCCACCTTCAAGTCATGATGGGAAGGAGAGACTTCCTCTTCATCCGGCAGCTCCCTGGCAAGGAGGTGATCATGGCTAGGGGCTCACTTTTTATCTAGACTAGGTCACCACCACATTCTCTTTCTAAAAGACAGTGTCTGCTTAGGCCTGGTAGAACTTGCTTTGGACACCACTAGCAAGCAGTCAAGCCAGCCTGCAGGCAACTGCCTTTCTCGTTCACAGAAAATGGAGGCCAGCTACTACGACAACATCATGGAGCAGCAGCGCCTGGAGCCGGAGTTCTTCCGGGTTGGCTTCTACGGCAGGAAGTTTCCTTTCTTCCTTCGGGTGAGTCCACTCAGGTAGTCACAAGAGCTTCTATCATATTTTACACATAGCTTATCATCTGTTTTTTTCTCTCTCTGACCTTTTTCCTATTCCACTGAATAGTTCTTTCTTTGGAAGGACTGTTGTTGTTCAATCACCCCATCGTGTCTGATTCTTTGCGACCCAAAAGCAAGCACACCAGGCCTCCCTGTCCCTCACCATCTCCCAGAGTTTGCCCAAGTTCATGTCCATTGAGTCAGTGATGTCGATGGACTAACCAGTCAACGAAAAGCATTTGGCTTTACCTGAATGGACTGCCTACCGACTTTAGACTCTTTCTCTCTGTAGTTACTGTTTTATAGCTACCTGGAATATATGAGGGTGGTTTTCTTACCAAATCAGCCAGGTTCCTGCAGGAAATGACCAGGGTTTGAGAATATCCCATAGGCATGTTTAGAAACCTTCCAGCTTCTTTTTCCAAGGCCGGGAATCCTCCATTGTGACTATCCTCAGCCAGATAGGACATCAGCACAGCCCTGCCCTCAGCAGCGGGCTGCACAGCGAGAGTGGAGAATCACTTGGGGTTGGGAAAGGTCCTTTTCCCCCCTGGATTTGGCTGGGAAAGTCCTTTCCAAGGCAGCCAGTTCTCTGGCCCATGGTGATTACAGCCGTTTTCCTCCCCCTGGGGCTGAGCGGGATATAAACAAAGTGGAAGGAATGCCTGAAGCCCAGACAGTCATGGCCCTGAGAATACAGGAAAGCCTGAGTCTCTTTGGGGCTGGGTTCACTTCCTGGGCAGGACAGTCCAAGCAGCCCCTCGGGCTGCCCCACCTTCAAGTCATGATGGGAAGGAGAGACTTCCTCTTCATCCGGCAGCTCCCTGGCAAGGAGGTGATCATGGCTAGGGGCTCACTTTTTATCTAGACTAGGTCACCACCACATTCTCTTTCTAAAAGACAGTGTCTGCTTAGGCCTGGTAGAACTTGCTTTGGACACCACTAGCAAGCAGTCAAGCCAGCCTGCAGGCAACTGCCTTTCTCGTTCACAGAAAATGGAGGCCAGCTACTACGACAACATCATGGAGCAGCAGCGCCTGGAGCCGGAGTTCTTCCGGGTTGGCTTCTACGGCAGGAAGTTTCCTTTCTTCCTTCGGGTGAGTCCACTCAGGTAGTCACAAGAGCTTCTATCATATTTTACACATAGCTTATCATCTGTTTTTTTCTCTCTCTGACCTTTTTCCTATTCCACTGAATAGTTCTTTCTTTGGAAGGACTGTTGTTGTTCAATCACCCCATCGTGTCTGATTCTTTGCGACCCAAAAGCAAGCACACCAGGCCTCCCTGTCCCTCACCATCTCCCAGAGTTTGCCCAAGTTCATGTCCATTGAGTCAGTGATGTCGATGGACTAACCAGTCAACGAAAAGCATTTGGCTTTACCTGAATGGACTGCCTACCGACTTTAGACTCTTTCTCTCTGTAGTTACTGTTTTATAGCTACCTGGAATATATGAGGGTGGTTTTCTTACCAAATCAGCCAGGTTCCTGCAGGAAATGACCAGGGTTTGAGAATATCCCATAGGCATGTTTAGAAACCTTCCAGCTTCTTTTTCCAAGGCCGGGAATCCTCCATTGTGACTATCCTCAGCCAGATAGGACATCAGCACAGCCCTGCCCTCAGCAGCGGGCTGCACAGCGAGAGTGGAGAATCACTGATTGGGAGGTCTCAGAGGATAGTCTCTTTTGCTCCTGGGGTTTGTGGTAACCACCAGACACTGGATTTGGCTGGGAAAGTCCTTTCCAAGGCAGCCAGTTCTCTGGCCCATGGTGATTACAGCCGTTTTCCTCCACCATTGCTGGAAAGGCTGAGCGGGGATATAAACAAAGTGGAAGGAATGCCTGAGCCCAGACGTACTGGCACAAGCTGACAGTTGTAATTGTTTTTTAATCTTTATTCAGCACAACCCATAGGTTCCAGGAAGAGTCCGCCTGGAGGTGCAAGCTGTAGCCCGAGGGATTCGTTGTTCTCAGATGACTTAAATGAAGCAGTGCTGATGGAAGGGTCTAGAGGCTATAGTTGGGATCTCAGACTAGCTCTAATTGTCCCCAGCTCCAGTATCCTCCTAAGGTTCAGTGTCCACGAGCCTCAGGAAGCAGCCGGGAAAATTCATGGGATTCCTTTGATATGTTTGGGATCCTATCTTAGTGCAGAAATTGCTTTAGCCAGTGAGCAGAAATAAGCTTAGTATCTCATTGAAGGTCAACAGAGCTTAGCGGCTCCTTTAAAAAAAAAACCCCAGCCTGCTAAGCAGCAGAGTCTAAGCTGGCCACATTTCACATATAAGGCAGGTAATGTGCACATTTCCTGGGCAGTAATCATTCTCAGCTAAAAAGAAAATTGATTTCAGGCTTCCCTGGTGGTCCAGTGGGTAAAGAGGCCACTTTGCAATGCAAGGGGCACCGGTTGGATCCCTGGCCCAGGAAGATCCCACGGGCCTCAGAGCGGCTGGACCAGTATGTCCAGTTACGAGCCAGTGCTCTGGAGCACATGCTCCCAGAGCCGGTGCTCTGCGAACAAGAGAGGCCACTGCAATGGGAGGCCCACACAGGCTGAAGAATTAAGATGGATGAAAATAAATAAATGAAAAACATCAATAAAAAGAGGCCAAAATTAAAAAAAAAAATTGATTTCTATAGGAGCTAGTAATAGTAGGCACAGCAAGCACACCTGCCTGACTATGATCCCCCAAAGGCTTGAACTCTATGCCATGGAAGGGTTTCTAGTAGCAGAATATGGAGGAGGAGAGGGTCTCTTCAGGCTGCCGGACCTCCTTCACTCTCTAGGACCGTCCAGCCCAGGCTTATCAGAAGGGGCATGTTTGTAGCTCCCATCCACATAGATTATACAAATAACAGTGCAGATAGAGGTCAATGAGAAGTACTAGTGCAAGAATCCCTTGTTTGGGAAGATCCCCCGGAAAAGGGAATGGTGACCCACTCCAGTATTCTTGCCTGGAGAACAACCCCATGAACAGAGGAACCTGGCGGGCTACAGTCCATAGGGCAACAAAGAGTCGGACATGACTGAATGACTAACTTTCTTTCTTAGAAACCAAAAGTATCTCTAGAAAGCCCTTTGATAAGCTAACAATTCTAGCTGTGTAACTTAATCTTTCTCATTTTATCTTTGCAAGTTATGCTTTATTGTCATTTTGTTCTCCTTATTTAGTCCCACAATTTGTACCTCACCAAGCAGATTTTACTTCAAAACATTGTTTTGGACGTTACCGAATCAGGCCCTGGTCTGCGCCATTTCTGTCCCTGTCAAGCAGTCCACCATGGTTCACCCGACTCCCAGCCCCCGTGTTTACAGAGAGCATCAGTATCCCAGGGCTCTCAGAACTTTCTGAGGGGTAGGACCTGGCATAGAACCTGCATCCGAGCCAGTGACAACCTAAATGTTCACACGTGGTTTCAAGGGTGCCCGATGGAGGGAGAATAACCAGGAGGCATCGCCCATCAGTCCACCCTTATCTCCACACCAGGAGCTATATTGCAGGCAGACCAATCTGCCTGGCCTTGCCACGTGCTGCCTCCCCGTCCCTCAGCAGCTCAGTTTATCTGCGGCAGGTGGATTAAGGCCAGGGGAGGTAGCCGTTTGCCTTGTACAGGGCAAGGACAGAGGGGAAAGCAGTGGCAGCCGGATCTGTCGTACGTGGGTCTGCCAGGGCGCGAGCCTGAGCAGCCTGGAAACCAACAGCCAGCCTCAAGGTCAGGCTGCCTTCTGCCTGCTGGGTCTTCCCCCGGAACACCGGGCTGCTCTTTGACCTTCCTTCAACACAGAGACCGACTGTTACTCCAGCTCTGTCAGCTTGAGTCCTCTGGACCATCTGCCCGGGTTGCTTCACAAATGTGATTATCTGCTAATCTGCATGGAGACAGGAAAACATCCAGCCCTCCCGTCTTGGGAGAGTTTCTGTTTCTCTTCATTTGACCCATGAACAGACACTGGCAAGGATTGTACATTTGTGCCTGGAAATGAAAAGACTGATTCTTCACAATTAACCTTCTTTGTCAGTTCTGCTTGTCAAGCATGGAGCTTA
This sequence comes from Tragulus kanchil, assembly GCA_022376925.1. Lineage (NCBI taxonomy): Eukaryota > Metazoa > Chordata > Mammalia > Artiodactyla > Tragulidae > Tragulus > Tragulus kanchil. The sequence goes on along the minus strand of JAIOJX010000030.1, from coordinate 214,169,567 downwards.
GAAATGTCTGTTACGGGCTACAGTCCATAGGGCAACAAAGAGTCGGACATGACTGAATGACTAACTTTCTTTCTTAGAAACCAAAAGTATCTCTAGAAAGCCCTTTGATAAGCTAACAATTCTAGCTGTGTAACTTAATCTTTCTCATTTTATCTTTGCAAGTTATGCTTTATTGTCATTTTGTTCTCCTTATTTAGTCCCACAATTTGTACCTCACCAAGCAGATTTTACTTCAAAACATTGTTTTGGACGTTACCGAATCAGGCCCTGGTCTGCGCCATTTCTGTCCCTGTCAAGCAGTCCACCATGGTTCACCCGACTCCCAGCCCCCGTGTTTACAGAGAGCATCAGTATCCCAGGGCTCTCAGAACTTTCTGAGGGGTAGGACCTGGCATAGAACCTGCATCCGAGCCAGTGACAACCTAAATGTTCACACGTGGTTTCAAGGGTGCCCGATGGAGGGAGAATAACCAGGAGGCATCGCCCATCAGTCCACCCTTATCTCCACACCAGGAGCTATATTGCAGGCAGACCAATCTGCCTGGCCTTGCCACGTGCTGCCTCCCCGTCCCTCAGCAGCTCAGTTTATCTGCGGCAGGTGGATTAAGGCCAGGGGAGGTAGCCGTTGCCTTGTACAGGGCAAGGACAGAGGGGAAAGCAGTGGCAGCCGGATCTGTCGTACGTGGGTCTGCCAGGGCGCGAGCCTGAGCAGCCTGGAAACCAACAGCCAGCCTCAAGGTCAGGCTGCCTTCTGCCTGCTGGGTCTTCCCCCGGAACACCGGGCTGCTCTTTGACCTTCCTTCAACACAGAGACCGACTGTTACTCCAGCTCTGTCAGCTTGAGTCCTCTGGACCATCTGCCCGGGTTGCTTCACAAATGTGATTATCTGCTAATCTGCATGGAGACAGGAAAACATCCAGCCCTCCCGTCTTGGGAGAGTTTCTGTTTCTCTTCATTTGACCCATGAACAGACACTGGCAAGGATTGTACATTTGTGCCTGGAAATGAAAAGACTGATTCTTCACAATTAACCTTCTTTGTCAGTTCTGCTTGTCAAGCATGGAGCTTAGAAATGGCTCTGTCCTCTGACTGCTGGTCTATTCCTCTGGAAAAGCCAGCCTGCTCCCCCTGATCTCGACTTCCCTTCCAGTGTTGCCCTTGCATCCTGATCCATCTGGACATGTGGCCGAGCTTTATCTGAGTTCCCCCATAGTAAGAGAAGAGTGAAAAGTGGGCAAAAAGCCTATTCCATAAAGGTTGAGGTTATTACTGTATATAGCACGGGAAACTATGCTCAATGTTATGTGGCAACCTGGATGGGAGGGGAGCTTGGGGAAGAATGAATACTTGTATATGTATGGCTCAGTCCCTTCACTGTCCACTTGAAACTATCACATCATCGTTAATTGGCTATACCCCAATACAAAGTAAAAAGGGTTTAAAAGTGCTGAGGTCATCCACAGCCTGGTCTGTGATGACCCCTGTACTGGGAAACAGGGTGGCCCTATGACCCTCTCCCTCCCTCTGAAGGCACTCCAATGCCTGACACCATCTGTCAGAGTGAATCTGGTGAGGCAGCTAGACAGGTGGACAGAGGAGCCCCCACCAGCCACCCGCTCTTGGCCAGCCGTGAGGCAGGCAGAGCAGCAGCATTGAGGGAGCCGCAAAGAGAGAGTTCAAAAAGAGAGAAACTGAGACCTAACCCTTACCAAGTATGATGTCACATGAGATTTTAAGAAACATGATTTGGAATGATGGTGCGCAGACACAGTTGCCGAGGAATTGCACTGGGTAATGTTTAGATTGCTTCTCCCAGCTGACACAGGGGATCCTACAAAACTTGTTTCCAAAATCTCCCCTGCCCTCACCCTCCCCAACTTGCGTCCCTTCCTGTGTGAGGAGCCCTCCCTCCCACAAGCTTCTTGCAGCCTGCGCTGGCCGCCACACCACACCACACCACACCGCGGTTCTCCCTTTTGCTGTCCCTTGCCCTTCTTGACCATCGCTTCCCTTAGAGCAGAGACTGGGTGCTGTGCTCCCAACAGGGGGTCTGTGAGGCAAGGAGCTGGGCAGGCGGCTGCAGGCATACGTCTTGTGGCAGAACAAGGAATACGTGTGCCGTGGCCACGACTCACAGGAGCGGGGGCAAGCATGGAGCTTAGAAATGGCTCTGTCCTCTGACTGCTGGTCTATTCCTCTGGAAAAGCCAGCCTGCTCCCCCTGATCTCGACTTCCCTTCCAGTGTTGCCCTTGCATCCTGATCCATCTGGACATGTGGCCGAGCTTTATCTGAGTTCCCCCATAGTAAGAGAAGAGTGAAAAGTGGGCAAAAAGCCTATTCCATAAAGGTTGAGGTTATTACTGTATATAGCACGGGAAACTATGCTCAATGTTATGTGGCAACCTGGATGGGAGGGGAGCTTGGGGAAGAATGAATACTTGTATATGTATGGCTCAGTCCCTTCACTGTCCACTTGAAACTATCACATCATCGTTAATTGGCTATACCCCAATACAAAGTAAAAGGTTAAAAAAGTGCTGAGGTCATCCACAGCCTGGTCTGTGATGACCCCTGTACTGGGAAACAGGGTGGCCCTATGACCCTCTCCCTCCCTCTGAAGGCACTCCAATGCCTGACACCATCTGTCAGAGTGAATCTGGTGAGGCAGCTAGACAGGTGGACAGAGGAGCCCCCACCAGCCACCCGCTCTTGGCCAGCCGTGAGGCAGGCAGAGCAGCAGCATTGAGGGAGCCGCAAAGAGAGAGTTCAAAAAGAGAGAAACTGAGACCTAACCCTTACCAAGTATGATGTCACATGAGATTTTAAGAAACATGATTTGGAATGATGGTGCGCAGACACAGTTGCCGAGGAATTGCACTGGGTAATGTTTAGATTGCTTCTCCCAGCTGACACAGGGGATCCTACAAAACTTGTTTCCAAAATCTCCCCTGCCCTCACCCTCCCCAACTTGCGTCCCTTCCTGTGTGAGGAGCCCTCCCTCCCACAAGCTTCTTGCAGCCTGCGCTGGCCGCCACACCACACCACACCACACCGCGGTTCTCCCTTTTGCTGTCCCTTGCCCTTCTTGACCATCGCTTCCCTTAGAGCAGAGACTGGGTGCTGTGCTCCCAACAGGGGCTCCCAGGACACGTCTGTGAGGCAAGGAGCTGGGGGCAGGCGGCTGCAGGCATAGCATGTGCTCTCCCCTTTGTGGCAGAACAAGGAATACGTGTGCCGTGGCCACGACTACGAGCGGCTGGAGGCCTTTCAGCAGAGGATGCTCAGTGAGTTCCCGCAGGCCGTCGCCATGCAGCACCCCAACCACCCCGACGATGCCATCCTGCAGTGCGACGCCCAGTGTATCTTTTGGCACGTGGTGGGGGAAGGCGGGCTGGGATCCTGGGAGGTGAGGCCCACCCAGTCAGCTGCCCCTCTGAGACGTTGTTGGCCACACAAAGTACTTTACCCCAAGTCTTGAAGCAGAGTGTGTCCTCACACCCACCAACCCTTGGGCTTCACCTCACAGGGGAGACAGGGGCATGTCCTTGGGGGCCTGGGTGTCTGCTGAGCTTCACGGAGACCTTTATCCCTCTGCTGGGCTGCTGCCAGCCCCTTTGCCCCTACCTTGCCTGTGAAGGGTCCCCTGGCAGCCAGCAGCAGTCGCTGTGGATTCTCGCAGTCTCCACTTCCACACCCTGCTCCTTTCCCATGCGGGTCTGTCATTCCCTCGAGCCTCTGTCAGGACTCAGGCCCAGCTCTGGGGCTGGGCAGAGGGTGTGGAGAAGAGATGGGGAATGCCTGCGGTTTCAGACACACTTGGAAGTCTGAACGCAAACACTGGCCTGCCCCTCCTTGCCCACACGCAGCTTCCTTGAAGACCTCATGGCAGTCACCATAACTGTGGCAAGCTTCTTCCAGAGAGAGGATGGCAGGTGGACACCCATCTTTTCTCTCCACAAAATATCCCAGAGTGTATCTTGTTAAAATGTTGTTCGACAGTAGTTCCTGTGCAGTTGGCCTGTGCTGGCCGGGCCTAGGCCCTTGCACCTTTTCCATCCTGACAGGGTGGGCACCTGCATCCTTCTGACGCCTTGCCCCTTCCTTCTTAAAGGGACACTAGCTGCTGACACCTCCCCTTGAGTGAGGGCTTAGGACACTCACTGCTGGAGCGGGATAGGGCATATAAGGAGAGTCAGCCTAACTGGGTTTGGTCCCATCTGGCCCTTGAAATGCTGCTGCTGACCGTGGGAAAGAGGGGCTCTGGTGGTCTCCTCTCCTTCGGTAGGTACCAGGAGTCAGGCACTCAGGCCCATCTCTCTTTCGTGTCCGGGTTTCCCCTTCACCTCCTGCCCAGACCTGCAGATCTATGCAGTGACACCCATCCCAGAGTGCGTGGACGTCCTGCAGATGGACAGAGTCCCAGACCGCGTCAAGAGCTTCTACCGTGTCAACAATGTGAGGAGGTTCCGGTACGACAGGCCCTTCCACAAAGGCCCCAAGGACAAGGAGAATGAGTTCAAGGTGAACGCATCCGGAGTCGGGGGACGGTGGCAGAGCTTGCAGCAAGGCTGGTGCTGCCCTACTTTCTCAGGTGCCCATTAGAGACTCTGCTGTGAGAATCGCCTCGCGACCTGACCCTGCTTGTGCCCTCCCTGCAGAGCCTGTGGATCGAGCGCACCACGCTGACCCTGACCCACAGCCTGCCCGGCATCTCTCGGTGGTTCGAAGTAGAAAGGAGAGAACTGGTGAGAGACGATTCAGAGGGGCGGGTTTCACAGCTGCACACTCAGTCCTTGCTTTGGGGGCCATTCTCTAAGGAAGAAGAAAGCATTTTAGCCACTGCCTGGCTTGGGTGCCACAGGCAGTTCTGTGCTGGAGACTTTGCATACCTTGCTTCTCTCCTTTAATCTCCACAACACCCCTAGGCAGCAGGTACCTGTGTCCTCCCAATTTAACAAATGCAGAAACCTTTCCCTGAAGTACTCTCCACAAAATCATGGCAGTCACCATAACTGTGGCAAGCTTCTTCCAGAGAGAGGATGGCAGGTGGACACCCATCTTTTCTCTCACAAAATATCCCATAGTGTATCTTGTTAAAATGTTGTTCGACAGTAGTTCCTGTGCAGTTGGCCTGTGCTGGCCGGGCCTAGGCCCTTGCACCTTTTCCATCCTGACAGGGTGGGCACCTGCATCCTTCTGACGCCTTGCCCCTTCCTTCTTAAAGGGACACTAGCTGCTGACACCTCCCCTTGAGTGAGGGCTTAGGACACTCACTGCTGGAGCGGATAGGGCATATAAGGAGAGTCAGCCTAACTGGGTTTGGTCCCATCTGGCCCTTGAAATGCTGCTGCTGACCGTGGGAAAGAGGGGCTCTGGCGGTCTCCTCTCCTTCGGTAGGTACCAGGAGTCAGGCACTCAGGCCCATCTCTTTCGTGTCCGGGTTTCCCCTTCACCTCCTGCCCAGACCTGCAGATCTATGCAGTGACACCCATCCCAGAGTGCGTGGACGTCCTGCAGATGGACAGAGTCCCAGACCGCGTCAAGAGCTTCTACCGTGTCAACAATGTGAGGAGGTTCCGGTACGACAGGCCCTTCCACAAAGGCCCCAAGGACAAGGAGAATGAGTTCAAGGTGAACGCATCCGGAGTCGGGGGACGGTGGCAGAGCTTGCAGCAAGGCTGGTGCTGCCCTACTTTCTCAGGTGCCCATTAGAGACTCTGCTGTGAGAATCGCCTCGCGACCTGACCCTGCTTGTGCCCTCCCTGCAGAGCCTGTGGATCGAGCGCACCACGCTGACCCTGACCCACAGCCTGCCCGGCATCTCTCGGTGGTTCGAAGTAGAAAGGAGAGAACTGGTGAGAGACGATTCAGAGGGGCGGGTTTCACAGCTGCACACTCAGTCCTTGCTTTGGGGGCCATTCTCTAAGGAAGAAGAAAGCATTTTAGCCACTGCCTGGCTTGGGTGCCACAGGCAGTTCTGTGCTGGAGACTTTGCATACCTTGCTTCTCTCCTTTAATCTCCACAACACCCCTAGGCAGCAGGTACCTGTGTCCTCCCAATTTACAAATGCAGAAACCTTTCCCTGAAGTTCAGGAGGCCAGAGGCCTCTGCCTTCAGGACTGGCGTTCTTGACTAGTCACTGTACTGCCAAGTGCCTACAGATCAGAAGAGGAAATTAGAAAGGGTCCAGAGAACAAGAGTGTTCCTGAGAAAGGGTCCACAGGAACAAGAGTGGGGACTCCCGAGTTGTAGGTCACCGCCCCCTGCTGTCAGGCCTGTGAAGAGAGAGGGGTGGTTGTTGACCTGACACCATGTGCTGTGTGCCCCCAGGTGGAGGTGAGCCCTCTGGAGAACGCCATCCAAGTAGTTGAGAATAAGAACCAAGAGCTGCGGGCCCTGATCAGCCAGTATCAGCACAAGCAGGTGCACGGCAACATCAACCTGCTGAGCATGTGCCTGAACGGCGTCATTGATGCTGCCGTCAACGGAGGCATCGCGCGCTACCAGGAGGTGAGTGGGGCCAACCAGACCCAGCCCAGGAAGCGGGTCTCAGCGCCTCTTCCTGTGATCCCGGCCTCTGAGGGCAGCCTTTCCAGCAAGCCCTCCTGGGCTGTGCCTGGCCTGACTGAGGGTGGTGCTGGGGCGAGGCTCTAAACTCGCCACTACTCCCCCTCCCCATGACACAGCTCACCAGTGGGGCCTTGTCTTCCTTCTTATTCTCTGAACTCTGATGGATGGGTAATCCATCTGACCGTGCAAGGAGCCCTAGAGTCCAGTCCTTGACAGGAAGCAAGGTGTGGGAGACTAGCCTGTGCCCCCTAGCCACTAGCTTGGCCTTGCCTGCCCAGGCCAGTTGAGACCAACATTCAGGCTTACGTTACTGGGCCACCTTCAGTCCTTCTAAGACACAGAAAGCACGTGTATGACTGTAGGAGGTTCAGCAGGCCATGCTGGTGTGTGCACCTGTTAGGAGGCAGCCCAGCGCCTTCCAGGTGGCACCTCACACTCTATGAGTGGTAGCCCTGAGAAGTCTTCCGGACTTGGCCTTTCCTTTCACAGGCCTTCTTTGATAAAGATTACATCACCAAGCACCCAGGAGATGCGGAGAAGATCACGCAGCTCAAGGAGCTCATGCAGGAGCAGGTATGTCTTGCCGGGGTTGTGTAGAGGCACCACAGGGGAGCTTCAGCACCCCGAGTCTGCTCCCAGAGGCTAACAGCCTGGCCTTGTTTATCATCCTAACAGGTCCATGTCCTCGGAGTCGGGCTGGCAGTTCATGAGAAGTTTGTACACCCGGAAATGCGCCCTCTGCACAAGAAGCTGATTGATCAGTTCCAGATGATGCGGGCCAGTCTCTACCATGTAAGCTGAGCCCTGTGCTGGTCCCGCGGCAGTCTAACCAGTATCACCTCCTCCTGGTCGTCAGCAGCCAGAGGTGGGGGCAGGAAGAGGCGAGTGTGAAGGAAAAGCTGTTCCCACCATGGAACAGCAAGAGGCAGGGGTGGGTGCTCTACCCAGGAGAAGGGTGCCCAGGACCCCTCTTTTCCACTTCCTCCTTAAGGAGGAGTCCTATTCAAGGACAGAGAATGTGTTTTTCAATGCACTGTGCTGGTGAAGAGAGGTTCTCATATGAGGAGGAAAAGAGCTAAAGTGTATGACCCACATGCAGGAATCTCTTTGGAGATAATTTTCATCCCAGGAACCTACAGAGGTAAGGCAAAGCCTAGCCAGCATTCTCTTGTCCATCTCCCTGTCTCTCTTTATCCCTTCCCCTTTAACTCCCTGCCCCTCCACCCTCCCTCATCCTCCGTCCTGTCTAGTGACCCAGGCTCCCATCTGAGAAAGCCTAAGGTGGCCTTTGTACTGGCTTCTCTTCGAGACCCCAGAAGGTCTCCCTGACTCTGACCTGGCTCCTAGGTCTCTCTGGCAGGGTTGAACCCAAGGACTGATGCACACAAGCAGAAGCAGCCCTCCAGGGCTCTTACATGGATTGCTGGCTGGCTGAGAGTAGGGTTCAGGTGGTCTTCTCTTTTTTATGGCTGAGTCGAGTCTTGGTTGCAGCACACAGGATCTGCATTGCAGCACATCATGTGGGATCTTGCATTACAGCACACGGACTCTCTAGTTGTGGTGCACAGGCTCAGTACTTGCAGGGCGCAACCTCTGGAACACATGGCTCAGTACATGCAGTGTGCAGGCTTAGTTGCTCCACAGCATTTAGGATCTTAGTTCCCAGACCAGGGATGGAACTCATGCCCTCTGCCCTGCAAGGTAGATTCTTAACTATGGACCACGAGGGAAGTCCCTAGGTAGTCTTGTGTGCAAACTTCTGGTCTCTCTGTGTGTAAAGTTTGCCATCATGGCAGGTGACTCAGGCCAGCTCGAGCCTAGCCACTGGGGAGTGGGAGCTCCCTGGCAGTGAGTAAGGGCTGTCTTACTCACATATGTCAGGTTTTGCAGGGCGCACATGGAGGTGTCCTGTCTAGCTGCAGAAACACATTTCCACCTTCTGTCTTCTTTGGGAAAAGGGGATGGAAAATCTCCTGCTTCTTCAGGCCAGGCTTAGAAACGTCCCTAGGGGACTTAGGGCCCACAGATTGTGAAGGGCTTCCGGAAGCCTGGGAAGTTATGGTTAGTTTCCTCGGAGATGCAAATCAGTACGTCAGCCAACATGTTGTCCTCCAACAGGACTTGCGATCAAAAGTTTCTGCCAAGATGTCTGTGTACCTAACTTAATTATGCTAAAATAATGTGTGCTATTTTTTTATTTATCTGCATCAGGATTCTTTGTCCTGACACCCCATAGACTGTGTCACAGACAACTTAACCCAGGTCACAAAGAGTGGGGGCATTTAGCAATCCAGTAAAAGTCTACTCAGTCCTCTGTCAAAGGTACCTGCTGCCTGACAGGTGATCATCAGCTCTTCCTCTCCTGTTGCCCAGCTCTTGTTCCACGTTTTCTACAGTGAGGAAGCCTGTTAAACACACACCCTGTGAATTCCAGCCGACTCTAGCCTTCTGCTCATGTGCCCTCAGGGGTCCACCTAGGCCCCACGGCCTCTGGTCCAGGCTGTGTGGTTAAGGAGGTACTTCAGTCGTGAAGGGGTTACTGCCCAAAAGAATCCAGCATTTCAGGCTCACTCAACAGTGTGTGATTCTGTTTTCCTTTTACATTCCTGTGGGATCTTGCATTACAGCACGGACTCTCTAGTTGTGGTGCACAGGCTCAGTACTTGCAGGGCGCAACCTCTGGAACACATGGCTCAGTACATGCAGTGTGCAGGCTTAGTTGCTCCACAGCATTTAGGATCTTAGTTCCCAGACCAGGGATGGAACTCATGCCCTCTGCCCTGCAAGGTAGATTCTTAACTATGGACCACGAGGGAAGTCCCTAGGTAGTCTTGTGTGCAAACTTCTGGTCTCTCTGTGTGTAAAGTTTGCCATCATGGCAGGTGACTCAGGCCAGCTCGAGCCTAGCCACTGGGGAGTGGGAGCTCCCTGGCAGTGAGTAAGGGCTGTCTTACTCACATATGTCAGGTTTTGCAGGGCGCACATGGAGGTGTCCTGTCTAGCTGCAGAAACACATTTCCACCTTCTGTCTTCTTTGGGAAAAGGGGATGGAAAATCTCCTGCTTCTTCAGGCCAGGCTTAGAAACGTCCCTAGGGACTTAGGGCCCTAGATTGTGAAGGGCTTCCGGAAGCCTGGGAAGTTATGGTTAGTTTCCTCGGAGATGCAAATCAGACGTCAGCCAACAGGTTGTACTCCAACAGGACTTGCGATCAAAAGTTTCTGCCAAGATGTCTGTGTACCTAACTTAATTATGCTAAAATAATGTGTGCTATTTTTTTATTTATCTGCATCAGGATTCTTTGTCCTGACACCCCATAGACTGTGTCACAGACAACTTAACCCAGGTCACAAAGAGTGGGGGCATTTAGCAATCCAGTAAAAGTCTACTCAGTCCTCTGTCAAAGGTACCTGCTGCCTGACAGGTGATCATCAGCTCTTCCTCTCCTGTTGCCCAGCTCTTGTTCCACGTTTTCTACAGTGAGGAAGCCTGTTAAACACACACCCTGTGAATTCCAGCCGACTCTAGCCTTCTGCTCATGTGCCCTCAGGGGTCCACCTAGGCCCCACGGCCTCTGGTCCAGGCTGTGTGGTTAAGGAGGTACTTCAGTCGTGAAGGGGTTACTGCCCAAAAGAATCCAGCATTTCAGGCTCACTCAACAGTGTGTGATTCTGTTTTTTTCCTTTTTACATTCCTGTCACAAGCCCTTCTTTTTACCCCTTAATTACTTGGGAAGAAAAAATAAAAGTGAAGTGAAAGTGTGAGTTGCTCAGTTATGTCCAACAGTTTGTCATCCTATGGATGGTAGCCTGTCAGGGTCTTCTGTCCGTGGGTTTCTTCAGGCAAGAATGCTGAAGTGAGTTGCCATTCACTTCTCCAGGGGATCTTCCTGACCCAGGGATTGAACCTGGATCTCCTGCACTGCAAGCAGATTCTTTACCATCTGAGCCACCTGGGAAGCGTCCACAATTTTAGGAGTTGCTGAACTCTGTAGCTTCAACAGAATACCTAAAACTGAAAGACCTAAAATATGCTAAATAATTATTCCTAATTACTGATTTATGATGAAGGGTCTCTCATGTCTCAACAGGAGTTTCCGGGTTTGGACAAGCTAAGTCCTGCGTGTTCTGGCACCAGCACCCCACGGGGAAATGTCCTAGCATCCCATAGCCCCATGAGCCCAGAAAACATCAAGATGACCCATCGGCACAGGTATGGCCTTAGGGCTAAGGAGGGTCCCCTCCACAAAGGTAAGTCTGAATGTCAAAGATCAGAGCAAGGGTGTCAAGAATAGTGCTTGTGCGTACTCACGTGGCCCTCACTGAAGCGCACGGTGAACACACAGCTCCTGCCACAGGATCTGCACTCTGCATCTGGTCATCCCGGGTGACAGAGGAGTGTACGTGGGCCACTGGGGAGAGTCCTAAGGGATGAGTCGAAGTTTGCTGGGCGGAAAAGAGGTGGTGTTAGGAAGGTGACAGAGCAAGATTTAAGCAAGGTCATGAGCATGTGCAGACGCCTCAAGAGACAAGCGGGCCAGTGCGGTCAAAACTGGAGGTGGAGCCAGGTGTTAGGCATGCAGGATCCCAGGGCCTGGGCGAGGGCCAGGCCAGGCTCTGGATGAGCCCTTTTCACTGAGACCTTGGGACTTGATCACAGAGGAAGCGAGGATCACCATTCAACTTTCAGGAGAACAGCATGGTGGTGTGGGCATCTAGCTGTTCCTGCTGTGCACTCAGCTGTTACTGGGGCTTCTCATGGGAGAGTCCAGGCCTCCAGGACAGGAAGGCCAGGCCGGGAAAGAACTGGGAGAGGGGCCCTCACTGGAGTTTGTTTTCCTCTGTGAGTAGCAAGACAGCACAGAGTGGGCATTTTAGCAAATGAGAAGGAATGAATGAACGGGGAGTCTGCCTAGAACTGATAGAGGACTGCTGGCAAGCCTGTGGCCACAGACATGGAAGGAGGCCAACAGATGGTTCACAGCCAGCTACTGTGACAGCTTCCCCAGGACAGGAAGACACCTTGACCTGGGAGCAGATCCCAGCAGGGCAAGGGGTGGAGGCACCTGCTCAGGTACACATCCCGTAGCAAGGAAAACCTGGAGTCCTTCACTTGATTCAACTGCTGACGTCACCAGACTGAGTGGCCACAAATGATTTAAGTCTAGGTCAAGGCTCTGACAGGCTACTGTTGGCCCTCCCAGTCCAGGGAGCCCCGGGCAGCAGGGTGGGGTTCAGAGTTGCTCCAGGCCTCAGATGGGGTACGGGCATTAGCTGTGGAACCTTCCAAACCAGAGAGGCTGAGACTTGGGGATGGCTGTTTCTCATGTACCCGTGACTCTTCCCCCACCCCCTGTCAGAGCACCTCAGTTCCTCCCCTTCTTGTTTGCAGCCCCATGAACCTGATGGGCACCGGCCGCCATTCATCCTCCTCCCTCTCCTCACACGCGTCTAGCGAAGCTGGGAATGTGGTGATGCTGGGCGACAGCTCCATGGGCGAGGCTCCCGAGGACCTGTACCATCACATGCAGGTACCAGAGCGGTCCAGGGCGAGCGGGCCAGGGCACCGTGCCTGGAGGACTCAGCTGTTCGCTGCCTAGTCTGGCCTGAGGACTGGCGTCCCTGCTAGCTCTCTAGTTCCTGAATCAGAACACCCGGAGCTGTCAGAGCTGCCTTTCCTCTGTACCGGGTCTTGTTACACTTCCCAGGCCTTAGTTCCCAAGAAGGAATTCTAGCTTCCAGCCTGGCTGCTCTTAGAGGTCCCACGGGAAGGCTCCTCTGCCAAACTGCCTTCCTGATGGCTAAGTTCCGTCTCCTCCCTGTTCGCTATCCCTAGAGTCTACCCAACAGCCCTGCTCCCTCAGGGTCATGGCCGTCCTTGTGCTGGCTGTCAGCCTGGCCTCCATCAAGGCAAGGGTACAGCATCAGACACTGGGTCCAGGCACCACACAGCATGAAGAAGCCACCTCTGGGCCAGTCCTCCCATTCTGGCCGTTTGGACCTCTATCCTGCTAACTTTTCTCCCTTTGCAGCTCGCGTATCCCAACCCCAGGTACCAGGGCTCAGTCACCAACGTCTCTGTTCTGTCCTCGTCCCAGGCAAGCCCTTCTTCCTCCAGCCTGAGTTCCACTCACTCAGCACCATCCCAGATGATTACCTCTGCCCCTTCCAGTGCCCGAGGTAAGGATGGCAGGGCGCTGCTCGCAGAAGGGAGAGGAGAGAGCCTCATGGGCCCTTGTCCTCCTCTCAGCCGTGGCTCTGTCATTGGAAGCGGCCCTGTGACTTAGACAATGCTCACCTATGTTTTAGCACCATGGACTCGAGGGCTCCTACCTGCAGGTCTTTTCCTCTTGCTGGCTTCTGAGCCCACGCGGGGCCGAGCTGCACCGAGGTAGTGAGTTATCACGTCTCCACCTCAGTAAGAGGACACACAACCCAGGAGATGGCTCAGCTCTTTCGCACTGAAACAACTGTGAGAATAAAGCACAAAGTTAAGGCAAAAGTAAGTTTTGAGCTGAGTAATCACACATGATGAAAAAGTATAAACACTAAATTTGAAGCCCAAAATTAAGCCTGAAAATTATTATTCTAAATCGTAGCAACGACCAAAAAAAAAAACCTTTGTTCAGCTGGGAAAGGTTTAATCAGGAGAGATATCTCTGTAAATACTTGGTCCATTATTGCTTGATTTCTTATTCAGTTGAATATAGCTTGTCCCCTGAGAGGCAGCAGCTTTTTCACCTTCTGAGTCCAGGTCCGGCAGTCAGGTTTGGTTCTCTGTCCTTTTAGACAGAGACAGTCCCAGTGAAATGGAGATCAGCTGTGGTAACTGAGGTCTGGAGCCCCTCGGGCAGACTGTGCAGCACAGCAGCACAAGACAGGGGCAGGTACCTACTGGCTGTTGCTTCCAGGCTTCAGACAGGTGGAGTCTATTTGTTCTCCTCATTACTATGAAGACACAGAAATAGCACAGATGTATGACAAAGAGGATCTTTAAGAGAAGAAGGAAAAAAAAAAAAAAAAACCTCTTCTTTCAAAGCACATGAACCTGAAAGGCCCACGGTGGGAAGTGATCCAGAAAGAGATGCTGTGCAGTGGTCAATGGCGCCATCAGGGAAAAACCTCCACAGCCGGCAAGCAGAAGGGGCCTGAGGCCACAGGAGGCCCAGTTACAGGCTTTCCCCTGAAGCATCCAGCTCAGCCCCTCATTTTCTGTGGAGGAAACAGGTCCAATGAGGGGGCTTAAAGCCACCCCACCTGTTCGTGGCCAGGTTGAATTTGGAGCTTGAGTCTTTGCGTGTGCCAGCCCTCAGTCCAATGCCCATTCCGCTTGCCTTCCTAACGCGGGCGCTCAAAAAAGGGGAGCCAGCATTTGGGAGCAGATACCTCTAGTGTGAAAGAGAAAGAACCTAGCAGATGGCACACATGGTAGATCTGTCTGTATGAGAGGGCTGTAGACATAAAGAAGGAACGTCAGTCTGCGTTGTAAAGAAGGTACATCTCCTCAGCGAGAAGAGGGTGTCGCTCTTGCACCATCCGCACTGAGTAGAAAGAAGTGATGTTCTCCCTGTTTGGAAGTAATCCCTCTTTATTTCAGATGACTTGGTTATCAATTGCTGTATTCTAAACTACCTACCAAAACTTAGTAGCTTAAAATACCTATCTGTTGTCATCTCGCGTGGTTCTGTGAGTTAACAAGGCTCCCTGAGCAATTTTGAGTTGTAGCCTCTCCTGACCTTGCAGTCAGATGTTCCTGGGGGGCTGGAATCGTCTCAAGACTCAGCTAGGCTGCTCATCCAAGATGGCTCGCTCACGTGGCCAGCACTCAGCAGTGCCCGTCAGCCTGGAGCTCAGCTGGGGCCAGAAACCCGAGTCCCTGCACATGACCTCTCTCTTTGTAGCTTGAGGACCCCTCTCTCATCACACCACTGACTTCCCCAGAGCAAGCATCCCAAGACACCCAGGCAAAAGCTGCAAGGCTTCTGATTACCCAGGCTTAGAAGTCCTAGAACATTCCTTTTTGCCACATTCTGTTGGTTAATCAAGTCACTAAGGCCAAGTCAAACGGCAGGAAGAGAGTAAGACTGTACCTCGATGATGTAAGAATGGCGCGTGTGCTTTAGGAGAGGAAGAATTGATGGTCGCCGTGTCTGGAGATGAGCTATGATGATGGCCAGACTGCAGAATATCACAGAGTGAAAGGCTGATACAAAAGAAAGCACAGTGGTTAACTGGAACCGGGGCCAGAGCAGGGTGTCGTGATGAGAGCAGATGCTATTAAGAAGGCGGCAGCCACTTCCAGGCTACAGTGCCCATGCAAGCCATGTGCAGACCCCTCTGGAGAAAACCATGGGCCCAGCACGTGTCAAGCCTGCCTGCGAGAGAAGATGAAGACTGTGAGACCTGGCAGCGTAGAGGAAGACTGATTTTGTTGTTGTTTAGTCACTGAGTTGTGTCCAACTCTTGCAGCCCCATGGACCGTAGCCCGCCAGGCTCCTTTGTCCATGGGATTATCCCAGGCAAGAATACTGGAATGGGTTGCCTTGCCCTTCTCCAAGGGATCTTCCCGACCAGAGATCGAACCTGGATCTCTTGCACGAGCAGGCAGATGCTTTACCGCTGAACCACCAGCGAAGGCCAAAATGTGGTAGATGTAGTGGTAGGCACACTGGGGGCCACAGAAGAAACAGGGCGCGCCACACTGGGGTTTGTGTCTGATGTTACAGGAGAGAGGAAAGCTTTCATGGAGAAAGTGTTCTGGACAGTCCTTTGCATTGGAGCCACTTTCCCCACTCCCAGTAGTGGTCATGAGACCAGTCATTCTTGGCTGAGCCTGTTCTTGTTGCTCTGGAAACCTTCAAGGTGAACAGCCTGCACAGTGCAGTCTAAATTCTTGTAGGCAGGAGCGCCCCCTGGTGGTCAAAAGGCTGAGTGGGGCTAGGAAACCATGGAGATTTTGATTGAACCTTGGATAACTCAGTCAACCTGGGACTCAGGTTCACTGGGGCTTCCCAGGGTAGTTACAGTCCCCAGCGCTGAAGTAGTGCAGAAGTCCTGTGACACAGAAGCTCTCCTGGTGATTCAATGTTTTCATGAAAAGCAGCCACCAGTCTCTCCTACCATGGTTTGGTCTGCCTGAGGAAGAGAGCAGTGGGAAGGAAGTGAGAGAAGCTAGAGTTAAAAAGCCTAATGGACGCACAGAGCACCAGAGAGGCCTCTGGAACATGGGTACAAATCCTCGGCACAGCTCCCGGGGCCTGCCGGCTGCTCTCCCTCCATCCTCGCCCTGCAGCACGTGTTGGGATGTTGAGTGCGCAGATCTCGGATCAGCCTGGTGAGGGATCAGGGCCAAGCTGAGCATCCTGTGTTCCAGCCGTGTACTTGGTACGGGATGGGTGTCAGACATGAATTGGCGTAGAGGGGCTGTGTCGCTATGCCCGCCAAGTAGGGGCAGCCAGGGCTGTGGCCAGCAGGACCCAGGGAGTTTTCAGAGTTTATTGTTGGGAAGATGCTATGGAAATCAATGGGATTAGGAGCCCTTCCGTTTTTCTTTTCTTTCAAACAGCCATCTTTTTGAGGTTGTCTTAGAGCACAGGTTCTGAAAGAAAATACTGATGTTGTGGAAAAAAAAAAGAAAAATCACCGAAAGTAGCAATTCAGGTCTAGTTTTAAAAACAAAAAAAAACAGTTTCCTCATTCCCTTGTCAGTGAAGGATATTTTTAAAGCTAGATCCTAAAGCCAGTCCTGAGACTCTACAATGGTACTCCTAAATAATAACTGTTACTGGTTTGGGGTATACTGACTTCTTCAACATTCTTTAAGCCTCATCTTCTTGGAATAAAATGAGTAAGAGAGGCATTTCTCAAGAAGTCTTGGCCACCTTTCTAGTTGTGCCCTATCTGTGCCTGGAGACCAGCTTCACAGAAAGGCCCACACGGAGCCTCCATGGCCGCAGGCTCATCTCTCAGATGAGCTTCACTAAGAGAACACCATAGAGAGGGAGTCCAGCCACTTGAACCAGCCAGAGGCTGCCAGGTTGCCAGTGCACAACTATGGGCACTGGGGTCCAGGTGACCCTCCCCTGAGGGATCTAGAAGACCCCTCTAGTTTGACATAGACATGCTGCTGTCTGGTACAATGACTAATGCACATATAGAGGGCCTTCTAAACTATATATTCCCAAGGGAAGCTTGCAGGGCTATTCTCACCATTTCTATGAAAAGTCCCCTTGAGCACTGCTGGTTGTCAGGTTCCTGGGTCTGTAGCCACAGGCTTCAACGATGGGGACTAACCCACCCCACGTCTGGCTTCCATAACAGCCCCTCGGGCCTGAGGAGGCCTCACAAGAGAAAAGCATGAACCAAGTCAACTCGGGAGCCTGGGTCAAAGCCCCACCAGTCCCCGACTAGCTCCATGACTCCTGAGTTCACGGAAGGACAAGTCTCAGAGTGAGAAACCCTGGAGAGTCCCCTGTGTGCAGAGCCCTGGGCCCACAGCTGCTCAGGTGGGGTCTGCTGTAGGGCGGGCAGGAAGGCAGGGCCGAGCACTGGGGGCAAGAACCTGGGAGAAGGTGGTAGGGGCAGACGGGATAGGGCCAGTGGTGTCTGGAGGCGGTGAGTGTGTGAACACCGTGTCAAGGAAGAACTGTGCCGCTCTGTCACCTGTTTGTTTCTGTGCGATGGCTCCATTGAAGCTGGCCTGTGCCCACGCCTGGGGCCCCGAGAGCGCCCAGCACCCAGGCCACCCCCATCTCCCTAGCGTGCTGGAGACACAGGGCCCTGAGGGCCGAGGCTCCAGTCCCTAGCTCTCCTCACGATCCGCTCCTGAGTAGGGTGAGGGGTTGCGCCACTGAGTCCACATCACCCAGTCTGTAGTCTGTCAGGTCGGCTGGATGCCCGGTGCAGCTCCCCGCCCCCTCCCCCAACCTAACCACCAGGCTCCGCCTCATCCCTCCTGTGCAGGCTGAGCTCATCCCACCCGGCTGCAAGGGACCCCACCTCTGGGTCCCCGGCCCCCCCGATGCCTGCCCTCTGGGCCCTCCATCTGTGGTGTGTCATCTGTGCGTGATTGTTCTCACTTGGTTACAGGCTCTCCTCTCTGCCAGATAAGTACCGCCACGCCCGGGGCAGTCAAAAATGGGCACTGGGGTCCAGGTGACCCTCCCTGAGGGATCTAGAAGACCCCTCTAGTTTGACATAGACATGCTGCTGTCTGGTACAATGACTAATGCACATATAGAGGGCCTTCTAAACTATATATTCCCAAGGGAAGCTTGCAGGGCTATTCTCACCATTTCTATGAAAAGTCCCCTTGAGCACTGCTGGTTGTCAGGTTCCTGGGTCTGTAGCCACAGGCTTCAACGATGGGGACTAACCCACCCCACGTCTGGCTTCCATAACAGCCCCTCGGGCCTGAGGAGGCCTCACAAGAGAAAAGCATGAACCAAGTCAACTCGGGAGCCTGGGTCAAAGCCCCACCAGTCCCCGACTAGCTCCATGACTCCTGAGTTCACGGAAGGACAAGTCTCAGAGTGAGAAACCCTGGAGAGTCCCCTGTGTGCAGAGCCCTGGGCCCACAGCTGCTCAGGTGGGGTCTGCTGTAGGGCGGGCAGGAAGGCAGGGCCGAGCACTGGGGGCAAGAACCTGGGAGAAGGTGGTAGGGGCAGACGGGATAGGGCCAGTGGTGTCTGGAGGCGGTGAGTGTGTGAACACCGTGTCAAGGAAGAACTGTGCCGCTCTGTCACCTGTTTGTTTCTGTGCGATGGCTCCATTGAAGCTGGCCTGTGCCCACGCCTGGGGCCCCGAGAGCGCCCAGCACCCAGGCCACCCCCATCTCCCTAGCGTGCTGGAGACACAGGGCCCTGAGGGCCGAGGCTCCAGTCCCTAGCTCTCCTCACGATCCGCTCCTGAGTAGGGTGAGGGGTTGCGCCACTGAGTCCACATCACCCAGTCTGTAGTCTGTCAGGTCGGCTGGATGCCCGGTGCAGCTCCCCGCCCCCTCCCCCCCAACCTAACCACCAGGCTCCGCCTCATCCCTCCTGTGCAGGCTGAGCTCATCCCCACCCCGGCTGCAAGGGGACCCCACCTCTGGGTCCCCGGCCCCCCCGATGCCTGCCCTCTGGGCCCTCCATCTGTGGTGTGTCATCTGTGCGTGATTGTTCTCACTTGGTTACAGGCTCTCCCTCTCTGCCAGATAAGTACCGCCACGCCCGGGAAATGATGCTGCTGCTGCCCACGCACCGGGAGCGCCCAAGCAGCGCCATGTATCCCGCAGCCATCCTGGAGAACGGACAGGTAACGTGGCCAGCCTGCTGACCACCCTCTGCTGCAAGTGTGCTGGCCTGAGCTCTCCCCCTTGCCCTCGCTAGGCTTTCTGCATTGTCCTTCATGCCTCCCTCCTGCTGCCCTCAGGCCCTTCTGGAAGGGAACGGCCTTGAACGTGGGGACCAGTGGTCCAGATGGAGTATGGCTGTGGGCGGCAGGGTTGGAACCACCATGGTCTGTGTGGCTGTCTGTCCTTCTGGCCAGCCTCCTGGACACCTTATCAGAAAATGGTCTCACCGAGAAAACTGGTTCTTTCCTGTCCAGAGAAGGCAGTGGTGGACGTGGGTCTAGAAAATGGCCTTCCCCTATGTGTGCATAAAGGACATCCCCATAGGGGCAAGCTCTGCCTCTTCCATCCGTCCATCCATCCATCTGTCCACCCAAAGTCCCTCTCTCCCCACTGGGACCCTTCCCACAATTTGCACAGCTCCCCAGATAGCCTATATGGGGCCCTGAACAAGAAACTGCAGAGACTGGCTCCTTCCCCGGTCCAGCCCATCTTGCCCTTCTCTCAGGGGCCATGGAAGTCACCTTCTGTGACTGTTACCTCGTCCCGGAGTGCCAGGGCCTTCTCACCTCCCTATGCCTGAGCTTCCCTGCCAGGTGGAAGGAGCAGGTCTGCCTGGCAGCTGCCCGTAGAACAGTGGATCCTGTCTGTGTCCTCAGGCCTGGGATTTTGCCCCTCACACGGGCCTGTGCACATGGGGTGTCTCCAGTAGGCTGAACTTGCCAGGGCTCAGGGTGCAATGGGGACTCCCCCTCCCCCAACCTAACCACCAGGCTCCGCCTCATCCCTCCTGTGCAGGCTGAGCTCATCCCACCCGGCTGCAAGGGACCCCACCTCTGGGTCCCCGGCCCCCCCGATGCCTGCCCTCTGGGCCCTCCATCTGTGGTGTGTCATCTGTGCGTGATTGTTCTCACTTGGTTACAGGCTCTCCCTCTCTGCCAGATAAGTACCGCCACGCCCGGGAAATGATGCTGCTGCTGCCCACGCACCGGGAGCGCCCAAGCAGCGCCATGTATCCCGCAGCCATCCTGGAGAACGGACAGGTAACGTGGCCAGCCTGCTGACCACCCTCTGCTGCAAGTGTGCTGGCCTGAGCTCTCCCCCTTGCCCTCGCTAGGCTTTCTGCATTGTCCTTCATGCCTCCCTCCTGCTGCCCTCAGGCCCTTCTGGAAGGGAACGGCCTTGAACGTGGGGACCAGTGGTCCAGATGGAGTATGGCTGTGGGCGGCAGGGTTGGAACCACCATGGTCTGTGTGGCTGTCTGTCCTTCTGGCCAGCCTCCTGGACACCTTATCAGAAAATGGTCTCACCGAGAAAACTGGTTCTTTCCTGTCCAGAGAAGGCAGTGGTGGACGTGGGTCTAGAAAATGGCCTTCCCCTATGTGTGCATAAAGGACATCCCCATAGGGGCAAGCTCTGCCTCTTCCATCCGTCCATCCATCCATCTGTCCACCCAAAGTCCCTCTCTCCCCACTGGGACCCTTCCCACAATTTGCACAGCTCCCCAGATAGCCTATATGGGGCCCTGAACAAGAAACTGCAGAGACTGGCTCCTTCCCCGGTCCAGCCCATCTTGCCCTTCTCTCAGGGGCCATGGAAGTCACCTTCTGTGACTGTTACCTCGTCCCGGAGTGCCAGGGCCTTCTCACCTCCCTATGCCTGAGCTTCCCTGCCAGGTGGAAGGAGCAGGTCTGCCTGGCAGCTGCCCGTAGAACAGTGGATCCTGTCTGTGTCCTCAGGCCTGGGATTTTGCCCCTCACACGGGCCTGTGCACATGGGGTGTCTCCAGTAGGCTGAACTTGCCAGGGCTCAGGGTGCAAGAGGTCCCTGTATCCTTCCTACCAGTGGGTCGGCCTCCTGGCAGGACAGAGGATGCAGTTAGATACCCTCTGGTGCCTGAGTCCTCTTTCTTGGCCATGTGCATGGAAGCCTGGAATCCATCCAGACACAGGGGGTGGAGCCACAGGCATTGCACAGGGCAGGACTCAGAGCCGGACAAGCTAGACAGGTTTCCAGCGGCCTGACCTTCTCAGCACATCAAGCATGAGCTGTAGCGCTGCTTTGATTCTTCTGGTCTGACCCTGGCTCCTGTGGCCCATGACAGTGCCCCCAAGGTGTGACGGGTTGTTTTCACTCTTTGATGTTTCTCTCCTTCCCTCAGCTGCCAAACTTCCAGCGGGCCCTGTTCCAGCAAGTGGTCGGAGCCTGCAAACCCTGCAGTGATCCCAATCTGTCTGTGGCCGAGAAAGGTACCATTCCCCCTCCCAGGTGGCCTCCTCTCATGTCTGTCCCCATCCTGAGCATCTGATTCTTGTCCCCGAGCACTAACTGGCCAAGGCTGAGCCACACGCTAACGCCCAGGCCAGTCTGTCTGTCCAGAGTCCTGACCAATTCCTGTGTTCACTATTTAACCCACGTCTGGCTTGACGCTGAGGTCTGGATCCTGTTTGTTTGTATCTCTCACTCCCCAGGGCTCCCCGCCCCCAGACGCCCCAGCTGCCACCTGCCCTGAGCCCACCTTCATAGAAACTCAGGCTGCTGGGTGTAGGTGGTGGACACCCAGCTCCCCAGAGCTCCTCCCCCCAGCCCCAGAGTTCAGCAGACCCTGGTCCCCTTTGGTCCCTCTCAACTCAGGGCCCATAGGGACCTCTCCTTGTTCAGGAGAGGCCTGTGGTCAAGCACATCCCCAAGACCAATGAGAAGGACAGGTCATGGCAAAGTGAATTTCCCAGTGACAGTCCTGTCCCAGGGAGGCCCTGGGCACCCTGTGGGACTTCCGTCCTCCTCTAGCTACCTGGGCCTGCCACAGCTGAGCGGCTGTCTTAACTGCAAGTCCCATTCGCTATACCATGAGACGGGGCAGTACTTAGAGGCTGGGTACAGGCCGTAGAGTTTTACCCTATGTTCTGCTCCAGCCAGTTGGTGGAAGAACCAGACTTGGGCCCACTTAACCCCAGCCCAAAGCTCCAGACACGGCGACCTGAGTGCATTTTAACACAGGACAGTCCCCGTGCAGAGGTTATGCCCAGCAGACCAGCCACATGGAACCTGGCCCAGCATATCAACCCTGTTGCCAGCAGCTTCCCAAACTCCCCTCTCCTCCATCTGGCGAGTTTAGGACGCACTTAGTCCCCAGCAGTACGACCTGTTGTCCCATCAGGATGTGTCCCTCCAAAGCCGTTGTCTTGTCATCACACCTCCTTGCCATGTGCTGTCTGCTGTCCCCACTTGTCTGCTCTTCCCTTGCTTAGCGTGGAGGCCGTGCCTCCTTGTCCTGTTTGAGGAGACCACACACGGGTCCATGACCTCAGTGCCTGGTAGGCCTCAGCACCGGGCGTTCAACTACAGTGGGTGTGGAGTGTCTGGCTGAAGATGCCTCCCTAGCCTCCAAGTTGCACATCCCAAAACATGCGGTTTTCCTGGACCCCTGCACCTGTGCCCTCAAACCAAGCACCCTTGGGGCCTCGAGGGCCAGGACCCACAGCCGCTTCTCTTTGCCTGAGTTGTGAAGCGAGAGCGCAGATGGGCTCAGAGCTCAAATGGGCACTGGCGGCCAGACCAGGACCTGATGTCCAAAGGACCCAGAAGAGCTTCGAGCTTCAGACCAAGCTGCAGCAAGAAGCCGGATACAGCCACCCCAGGTGTGGGGAGGAAAGAGGGTTGTCTCAGAGCCAAGGCTGAGCCCAAAGTGAGCCCATTTGAGTCACAAGACCAGAGCTTAGTGGGCAGCGAGCTAGACATTGTTGGCCTCGGGAGACACAGAGCCAGAGTTGTAACTGCCCACCTCTCCACCTGGCTCCCCCAGGGCAGGAGCCATGCACACGTCACCCTTCTTGCGTCATCAGGATCTTGAGTGTCACGAGGACTCCACTTCTCACTTAACAGTCTCAGACGGTGAATCCCAGACCAGACCAGCTCACCCTCGAGGCTGCTGTGTTCAGGAAACCTCAAGCCAGCGGTGGTCCACAGCAGAGAGAGAAAAGGCCAGGACACAGTGGGCATCACCCCTCTGCTACTAGGATAGGTCCGTGTATCTTAGATATTCCACTAGCCCCAATGCGCTGTTGGGTGTGCATGTGTGCTCAGTCGCTCAGTTGCATCCAACTCTTTGCATCACCATGGACTGCAGCCCTCCAGACTCCTCTGTCCATGGGATTCTCCAGGCAAGCATACTGGAGTGGGTTGCTATTCCATTCTCTAGGGGATCTTCCTGACTCAGGGATCGAACCCGCGTCTCTTGCGTCTCCTGCGTTAGCAACTGGGTTCTCTACCACTAGTGCCACCTGGGAAGTGCTGACACTGTGTGACAGAGGTTCCCTGGTCAACAGCAGGGTTCAGGTGAGCCTGAGGATTTCATGTGGAGTAGCTCTGGCAGGCACCCTTTGTAAGCCTCTGCAGCCTTGCCGGCTTTCTTCTCTGGCGTTCCTGCCCACAGTTTCCTTGGGCCCTTGTGGGTGACCTTGTGCAGTCCCACTGTTGTTGAGATGTGCACGTGAGACCTCAGGCTGTCAGAGCTCCTTCGTGGAAGCTGCCCAGATCCATCTCCACGCTTATTCCTCGAGGTTTGATGGCTTTTCATGGAGATAGAACTTTTCCTTCTCAGGAGAGGCTGCCTCCGTGCTGAGGACTGGGAAGCTCCTGGCGCCTCACAGGGAGAGCCTGGATGAGAATAGGCCTGCCCTAGTCCCATGGGGCTCAGGCTCTCTGGGGTGGCTTTCCGGTGGAATCTGTCTGGCGCTCACCACAGCTGGAATGAGTGCCCGTCCACCCAGTCACTGCCAGCCCACCTGCATGAGCCAGCCCGTGACACAGAGCCACGCTCCTGAGAGCCGAGGTTGTGAGGTAGTTGAGTTCTGCCCTGTATTCTTGACCAGTGAGAAGGACCAGGGTGGACATCACCCAGCAACTTATTCCTGGGCCACGTGGGGTGTAGCCCCTCCTGGCCACATCTTCCTCAAAGGCCAGGCTCCTTCCTTCCCAGAGCCTCTCAGGTTCCCCTAGGCCCTGGCATTCCCCACTCAGGACCTGGAGTGAGAGAGAACCAGTCCCCAGCCTCCTCAGGCTCCCTTTATTTTATTTTATTAATTTTTTTAACTTTTATTTTACTTTTAAATATTACAGAGTTTCGTTGTTTACAGGTATGTATGTTCCCAGAACAAAGCTGGCGGGTCAGCCACTTCTCTCTCGATGCTGAGAGCCTCAGGGAAACCGTGTCTGCCTGGCTTCATCAGAGAAAGGGTGTAGTTCTTGCCAGTGGTAGTTGTTCTTTAGGAGGGTTGGCCAGTGGCATTGACATGCTCCCTCCTGCTCCTCGGACCCAAGGTCCAGCCATTCCTCCTTTCCCATCCCCTCGTACAAAGTCCCTCACCTCAGCTGTGGCTGAAGGGCCAGTGTTCCCGCCCTGGATTCCTTCGTGTCCATAGATGGACACCCTGTCTTTCCCTTTGTCCAGGGCCCACTCTACCTGCATCCACAGCATGCGGGTGCCAGGGACTAGGCCTCTCTACGCCCCAAAGCACCGAGGGGCTCCACCATCCCCCCTCCTCTCTGGAAGCAGAGTTCCCTGTTGGACCAAGGTCTGACTCCTGGCTTCATACTCTTTTCTGCAGCGGGCACCGTGAACACCAGTGCTGCCTAGAAAACCCCCGTGCATCCCAGGCCCAGCCACGGGCTCAGAAGCAGCAGGGCTGGGCAGCGCTTGTAGCTACCACAGGCTCTTTGATAGCCAGCTCCCACCGCTCCCTGGCCGTGCACCAACTGTGAATGGAGGCAGGTTCTGTTGCCCTCCCATCCTGCTGCCTGCTTCCCATCAGGCCAGGCGGTCGGAGAGTCTTGACTCTTGACTTGGGTGAGAAGCTCCAGAGGTGCGCGTGCCCGCCCTTTCTTGCACGTGCTCACTCGCCCACACTCTCCCTCCCTCTTTCTCTCTTACCAGTCCTCATCAGCCTGCTCCACTCTCCTCTCCTCACCTCCTTGGTTCTCCCGTCTCCTCCTGGCGAGGCCTGGAGGCTGCAGACGTGGCTCCTGCTGCACTTCCTCTCGGGCTGCCTCATCCCACGTATTCTTCAGACGGCAGTTCACTCTGTTGCCATCCTCTTCCGTGGCGTCCGTCCAGCTACTCTGCCCGTGGGCCACCGTGTCTTGCTTGGCCAGTGTTTTCTGTCTCTGGAGCTGGCGTGCCACGCCCACGTGTGCTGCACACCGAGTTCACGCCTGGAGAAGCCCTAGGCTGTAGGACAGGCTTCTCCCAGAGGCAGGCTCGAGAAGTAACCTCCCTTCATGCCATCTCTTTTCACCCTTCAGCGGTGCCAGCAGCCCCCAGCAGCTGGAGCCTGGATAGCGGAGCCCGAGAGGCCCAGCCCTTCCTGTCTGCCCACACGGGGTGCATCCTGGCCCCCCCAGTGCCTCCCCGAAGCCTGCTGCATGGTAAGAAGACCTCCAGCGGGTCCCCCAGGTAGCCCCCAGTTTCAGATTCTGCTCAGGGCCGAGGGCAGCAGCCCTCCAGGCTGAGAATATGGGCCATCTCAGCCGAGGAACAAACCCTCCACCACAGGAAGGATCCTGCCAGGCCTTGGGGTCAGTGAGGTCTCCGAGTCCAGCAGGGGCGCTCAGTAAGGCCTTTCCGACCATGGAAGCAGAAGACATCAGAAGTGACTGTGCCAAGTGCAAGACTCCCCACCCTGTCGTCGCCCCGCACCAGGCGGAGGGCTGCCGCTGTCTGTGGTCTGTCGTTCCCTGGGCTCCGATGCGCTCGACCTTCTCGACCTCGTGCGTGGCCTGGGTGTCTTTACTCCAGCAGCCTGTGCTTTGGAGAATGTCAGTGAAGGGACAGGTTTCCCCGTGGCCTCCAGTGCTGAGGGGTCACAGGAGACTCACATCTGTCCAGCTGGCCCCGCTAGCTCTGAAGGCTGAGAAGGACCCAACTGAGGCGTTGGTTCTTTGTCTTTTGCAGGTCATTACTCCCTACACTTTGACGCCTTCCACCACCCCCTGGGTGACACCCCCCCAGCCCTCCCAGCCCGGACCCTGCGCAAGGTAATGGACTGAGGCAACACCCCCACCCCCAGGCTGTGAGGTGAGAGACCCCTGAGGTCTGCCTCCCCTGCTCCCGGCCCTGAGAGCCCAGCCTGACAGAAGCTGGGGGTGACGAGAACCATATGTGGGGTACGGGTGACCCATGTGTCCTGTAACAGATGTGATGAGGCCAGGGAGGTCAGAGGGCCCTGCAGACGGCAACCCACGGCACCCCAGTGTGTGAGCCACAAGTGGTGAGAAGCCAGGGGCTGGGTATCCACACACCACAGTTCACGGCGTGACGAAACACACCTGCTGTAGGACAGGCTTCTCCCAGAGGCAGGCTCGAAGTAACCTCCCTTCATGCCATCTCTTTTCACCCTTCAGCGGTGCCAGCAGCCCCAGCAGCTGGAGCCTGGATAGCGGAGCCCGAGAGGCCCAGCCCTTCCTGTCTGCCCACACGGGGTGCATCCTGGCCCCCCCAGTGCCTCCCCGAAGCCTGCTGCATGGTAAGAAGACCTCCAGCGGGTCCCCCAGGTAGCCCCCAGTTTCAGATTCTGCTCAGGGCCGAGGGCAGCAGCCCTCCAGGCTGAGAATATGGGCCATCTCAGCCGAGGAACAAACCCTCCACCACAGGAAGGATCCTGCCAGGCCTTGGGGTCAGTGAGGTCTCCGAGTCCAGCAGGGGCGCTCAGTAAGGCCTTTCCGACCATGGAAGCAGAAGACATCAGAAGTGACTGTGCCAAGTGCAAGACTCCCCACCCTGTCGTCGCCCCGCACCAGGCGGAGGGCTGCCGCTGTCTGTGGTCTGTCGTTCCCTGGGCTCCGATGCGCTCGACCTTCTCGACCTCGTGCGTGGCCTGGGTGTCTTTACTCCAGCAGCCTGTGCTTTGGAGAATGTCAGTGAAGGGACAGGTTTCCCCGTGGCCTCCAGTGCTGAGGGGTCACAGGAGACTCACATCTGTCCAGCTGGCCCCGCTAGCTCTGAAGGCTGAGAAGGACCCAACTGAGGCGTTGGTTCTTTGTCTTTTGCAGGTCATTACTCCCTACACTTTGACGCCTTCCACCACCCCCTGGGTGACACCCCCCCAGCCCTCCCAGCCCGGACCCTGCGCAAGGTAATGGACTGAGGCAACACCCCCACCCCCAGGCTGTGAGGTGAGAGACCCCTGAGGTCTGCCTCCCCTGCTCCCGGCCCTGAGAGCCCAGCCTGACAGAAGCTGGGGGTGACGAGAACCATATGTGGGGTACGGGTGACCCATGTGTCCTGTAACAGATGTGATGAGGCCAGGGAGGTCAGAGGGCCCTGCAGACGGCAACCCACGGCACCCCAGTGTGTGAGCCACAAGTGGTGAGAAGCCAGGGGCTGGGTATCCACACACCACAGTTCACGGCGTGACGAAACACACCTGCTTGAACTTGGAGTCCACTCAAAGCAAGAAGCATCAGATCCCAAAACCTTTTGAAGAACTCATTTTTATAGTTAACTCATTCTTCCTAATTGACTAATTAGAAAAGATTGCCACAGATTTTAGCAGTAGAATGCGCTCATCTGGTCCATGGTTCACTGGGGTTCTTTCTGACCCCCCTACCTGGCCTGACGACCCAGCCCTTCTGTCTGTGCCCCAAAGCCACAGGCAGCAGCCTGGGACCTGGCTTTAGAGGGCACACAGGCAGGGCCACTTTTTTGCCCCAGAAATGCAGGTGATTCAGGGGCTCTGTAGGCTTTCTGGGGCCAGGGAGAGCCAGGGGTTGTGGATGGCTGAACAAGCTGTTGATGAGTATTTGAAAGCTCATTAATGAGGAGACTCTTTGTTTTCTCCCATGGTGGGCCTGTCGGCCTGTCTGGAAAGATGGGTTCTCACACTTCTCCTTTCCTTCCGCAGTCTCCCCTGCACCCTATCCCAGCCTCCCCCACCAGCCCCCAGTCGGGCCTGGATGGCAGCAACTCTACGCTGTCTGGCAGTGCCAGCAGCGGCGTGTCTTCCCTAAGCGAGAGTAACTTTGGGCACTCCTCAGAGGCCCCTCCTCGAACCGACACCATGGACTCCATGCCAAGCCAGGCCTGGAACGCTGAGGAAGACCTTGAGCCACCCTACCTCCCTGTCCACTACAGCCTCTCCGAGTCCGCCGTCCTGGACTCCATCAAGGCCCAGCCGTGCCGAAGTCACTCGGCCCCGGGATGTGTCATCCCTCAGGACCCCATGGACCCACCCGCGCTGCCACCCAAGCCCTATCACCCCCGCCTGCCGGCCCTGGAGCACGACGAGGGTGTGCTGCTACGCGAGGAGGCCGAGAGGCCTCGGGGCCTGCATCGCAAGGCCTCACTGCCTCCCGGGAGCACCAAGGAAGAGCAGGCGCGCATGGCCTGGGAGCACAGCCGAGGAGAACAGTGAGGGGCAGGGAGGCGGCTGGGACACCGCCGTCAGGGAGCAGCTCGCCCAACCACTCCAGGTCGGAAAAGCAAGTGCCCCCGCAGGGAGCCAGAGAGGCCTGGCGCTCAGGAGAGACCCACCCCGCGTCTCCGTTCTACTGCCGTGAACTCGTGTGTCGCCATGTGCAGGGGCCACAGCAGCATGAAGGGTTGTGGCTTCTCTTTTTATTTCATTTTCTACGTTTCCATTTCTAGGGGTTTTCCTTTTCCTTCTGTGCAGTAGATGCTGTCTTCCTTCTGCAGTTCCAGACCACGTGGAGTGAGATGGAGATGCTGCACCGACCAGACCGCTTTGCAGCTTCACAGGGCCCCCGGGGCAGGCGCCCAGGCCGTCCCTCCAGGGCCAGGATGCACAGAAGAATGGAGATTGCACTAGGGACCTCTTCCTTTGCTGCGTGGACAGAAGAGCTTACGGTTGTATTCAGGGGTTGCAAGGACCACGTGGACTGCATCACAGGTGGACAAGGGGGAGGGCCACAAGCCATTTTGCACAAATGCCTGCCCACCTGCCCGCTCTTCCATCCAAGAGTGTGCTACTGAGGGGCTGGCAAGGCCAACCTGCCGGTGCAGGCATGTGACAGCCTACCTGCATGCCCGGGGCCTACTGCCAGGCTTCCGTGGGCCAGCCCTGCCGCCTCCTCAACCCTGGATTTCCCCTCCATTGTTTTTACTTCTCAGCCTTTGCTCCCTGTCCTTAACACACCCCATGTCCTCCAGGAGCCCCCGTGGTGCATGGATCTGCAGTGGTCCTCTCCTGCCCATGCAGCCTGAGTCAGGGTTGGAGACAGAGGGCTACCCTTGCCACCTTTCCCTCCGGGGCTGGGGCAGTCATGTGTCAAGAGACGAGCTGATAGAGGAGTGAGGCTGGGGCATGGCAGAGCCGGAAATCCTCTGAGCTTTCAGAAGTGGCCAGCATGCCTGTCATGGAGCTCCTGAATCAGGGATTTTCAGCACTACCTCCGAGCAGTGGGGTTGTTGGCTGCCCAGCCAGGCTCCAGAGGCCTGAGGACTTGCGGTCAGGTTCAGCAAGCTCCTGGGTAAAAAGGGCAGATGGGTTGGGGGGATGCTTTTTAGAAGCAGAGAGCTGCACAGGTTGAATTATCCCCTCCCGGTAGCCAAGTGCAGGGCCCCAGCTCCGGGCCCATGGGGACCACCACTCAGGGTTCAGGCGGGCAGGAGGGCAGTTTCTCCAGCCTCCCCAGTCTGTTGGGTTGAAGGCAGTGGTGTCTTTATAGGAAACTTTCAGGTCAGGGCAGTGATTTTCCTCTTGGTTTATTATTTGGGGGGATAGGGTGGGGTGGCAATAGTATTTTACCAGGGTGCTTCTAAGTTACTTTAAAAGACTACAAAACATTTATTTGTTTGAGTTCACAACTCTGATGGTCACAAGGCTGCCTTCTCGTTGAGCAGGTACGTTCTCCCCTAGTCCCTCTTCCGCTGGCCCATCTGACCTCCTTGGTTAGAAAGGGTGTCTTTCACTAGTAACCAAATGCCAGCTTGTTTAACAGAAGTGCCAGCAAGTAACCTATGAGGAAAAATGGGCAAGGGGCACATCACCTTCAGGGCGTCTGGGAGTGTTTTTCATCAGTGTGGATCCTTTCTGATACTTGAAGAGTGACTCTAAGCAGTCAGTCCTGGACCATCTGTCGGTCCTAAGTGTGACAGTCAGGATTAGCTTTGGATTTCTAAGATAGGAGGGCATATTTAGGTTTTAGGGCACGTCTGGACCTCAGTCCCTGGACAAGGCAGTCCTCATGTAAGAACGTCTCCCTTCTCCACCTGGTGGCATGGAGGGTGGAGAGGGGAGCATGGGTTCGTTTGGCCTTGCCTTTTGCAGGGTGAGCCGGGTTTGTGTTTTCCCTCTCCATTTTCCTGAATTTGATAAAAAGGATAGACTCTAAATCCCTTTCATTGGAGAATCAGCCAATCTGAAGGGAAGTAGGAGGCCAGAGATCAGAATTCTCTGAAAAGATTGTGAAATACTGATTTTCATTCTTTCAAGCTTATTTGTAAATACCTATTTGAATGCTGTGTATTTGTACAGGAATTTGAGCAAAAAATGTATAGAGTGTGCTGTCCAATTGGTATTCAGCCCTATAAATGTGTTTTTAATCTCTGGCATTCTGTGCTTATTTAAAATAAGAAAACTTCTAATCATTTCCTTTGTGTATTTATGTTTAAAATAAGAAGTGATTTACTGGTCTTACCTGTATCAGAAAGCAAAGTTAAAAGAAAAAAAAAATTTGTACTAGTGTCCCAAAAGGTATTTTACTGTATATATTGCGGTAGCATGTTCTCAATCCAGCAAGTAATGTGAATTTTAGATGTAAATATTTGCCACTTGACTTCCCCACTCCCTTGACTGCTGTGATGTGAATTAAAGATGAATACCTGATACCGACCCACTGAATTCACTGAATGGGAGCAGCGCCAAGTGCGCCCCACCCCCACCCCCACCCCTTGTCGCTGGCTCCAAGCCCTTTTAGCCCCACGGAAATCTCCTTTCTGTCCTGAGTACAGAGCCAACCTTCCCAACGTCCTGCCTTCAAGGACAGGGAGCCAAGCCTTGCACCAGAAAGGAGGGCAGCCGAGGGCCCAGAGCGCTCAGCTGGAAAGCAGGAGGCAGCGGACCAGCCACATCTGCCAAGCTCCCAAGGCTTGTGAGTAAGGGAGACTCTACCCAGCGTGGGGGACGAACCTCCCAACTTCTCCAGTAAGGCGGGAAGTTTGTGATCCCAAAGCCACGCATTCAATCCTGGCCTGGTCGCCTTAGCTCTGGGAAGACACTTGGAGGGGAGCCCCTCCTGCCCGACATCTGTCCACCCTGGCCCAGGTCCTGCTGTCGATCTGTTGGGTGGGCGCCTGAGCTGCTGGGGTAATTCGGGGGTAATTCGGAGGCAATTCGCAGACGTCGGTGCCTCCTCGGGGACTCCCCAAAGTCTGGTTCTCCAGCCCATGCGATCCTCTAACGAAAGAAGGCTCTCGGAGCCTTGCCTGCGGCCAGCCGCCCTCCGTGCCCTGTTGGTTGCGGCTGACCTCAGAGCCCCTGACCTGCACCACGAGTCGGGGAGATCCGTGGGATTTTTCGCGCAGGCTTGGGGCCCAGAACAGAGGGTAGCCAGAGCAACTGAGCAGGCGCGGGGCAGCGGTCAAATCCCACTCCAGCCTGCGGCGCTCCGCCTCGGCCACGACCGCTGCCCCTACCAAAGATGGCGACCGAGTCGCTTCCGCCGCCTCTGCGACCGCTTCCTGCAAGCCCTCCCTGGTTCAATCAGCGGTCGACAACTGTCTAGGGCCGAGGGCGGGCGAAGCCACCAGCCAATGAGGAAGGGTAGCGTGGAGTCCCTCGTCTGGGCTCCGAGGCGCGTGGACCAATGGGGGAATGCTGTGTGGGATAGCGGAGGAGGCGCCCGCCAATGGGGAGCCACGGCGCGCGGCCGGGACCTGGAGGCAACACCGCTCGGCGGGCGCGGTTCAGTCCGGCGAAGGAGGCGGCGGCAGCGGCGGCGGGTAGTGGAGGATGTGGGCCACGCGCGGGCTGGCGGTGGCGCTGGCTTTAAGCGTGCTGCCGGCCAGTCGGGCGCTACGGCCGGGCGATTGCGAAGGTAAGGCGAGATTGGAAGTCTGCGCGCTGTGACCTGCCTGTCGACGGCGCAGAACCCAACCAAACCTTGGGACTAGTGCGGGCTGAGGCTGCCGGCCTCAGGGGGAGCCGCCCTAGGAGAGATCGACTGCGGGCCTAGAAAACATTTCCTGAGCCTAAGAAAAACATTGGTCCGACGAGAAAAAGTTAGGACTAGATCGCGTAGAAAACTTGGCCTGAAACTGAGATAACGCCGGAGTTTTACCCTTTCCCATCACTGGGCAGAGGCTCCTGGGGGCGGCCCTGGCCCAGATCGGGACTCCTGAGGGCTGGCCGTGGGCACTGCGGCTGATCTGATAGGGCTGCAAAGACTCGTTGGGGTTCGTTGTTGTATTTGGAAATGAGCAGCATTTGGATCGTTTTTCTCTTCGGCCTCAAGTTTGCCCATCTGTGAGGTCACAGTGAGTCTGTTTCAAGGACACGTGTTCAATCTCGGCTTAAAACTTTATGGAAGGAGCAGGGAGGAGCCCTTTGTGGGTCACTGGGTGATGGACCCCGCGTCCTCAGGGTGTACTAGGGGACCCGGCAACTTGGAGCACGGTTCTGTCTTGCGGAGGGTACTCGAGAATCGGATTGAAAACTCGCGGCAGCGGTCAAAATCCCACTCCAGCCTGCGGCGCTCCGCCTCGGCCACGACCGCTGCCCCTACCAAAGATGGCGACCGAGTCGCTTCCGCCGCCTCTGCGACCGCTTCCTGCAAGCCCTCCCTGGTTCAATCAGCGGTCGACAACTGTCTAGGGCCGAGGGCGGGCGAAGCCACCAGCCAATGAGGAAGGGTAGCGTGGAGTCCCTCGTCTGGGCTCCGAGGCGCGTGGACCAATGGGGGAATGCTGTGTGGGATAGCGGAGGAGGCGCCCGCCAATGGGGAGCCACGGCGCGCGGCCGGGACCTGGAGGCAACACCGCTCGGCGGGCGCGGTTCAGTCCGGCGAAGGAGGCGGCGGCAGCGGCGGCGGGTAGTGGAGGATGTGGGCCACGCGCGGGCTGGCGGTGGCGCTGGCTTTAAGCGTGCTGCCGGCCAGTCGGGCGCTACGGCCGGGCGATTGCGAAGGTAAGGCGAGATTGGAAGTCTGCGCGCTGTGACCTGCCTGTCGACGGCGCAGAACCCAACCAAACCTTGGGACTAGTGCGGGCTGAGGCTGCCGGCCTCAGCGGGGTCCGCCCTAGGAGAGATCGACTGCGGGCCTAGAAAACATTTCCTGAGCCTAAGAAAAACATTGGTCCGACGAGAAAAAGTTAGGACTAGATCGCGTAGAAAACTTGGCCTGAAACTGAGATAACGCCGGAGTTTTACCCTTTCCCATCACTGGGCAGAGGCTCCTGGGGGCGGCCCTGGCCCAGATCGGGACTCCTGAGGGCTGGCCGTGGGCACTGCGGCTGATCTGATAGGGCTGCAAAGACTCGTTGGGGTTCGTTGTTGTATTTGGAAATGAGCAGCATTTGGATCGTTTTTTCTCTTCGGCCTCAAGTTTGCCCATCTGTGAGGTCACAGTGAGTCTGTTTCAAGGACACGTGTTCAATCTCGGCTTAAAACTTTATGGAAGGAGCAGGGAGGAGCCCTTTGTGGGTCACTGGGTGATGGACCCCGCGTCCTCAGGGTGTACTAGGGGACCCGGCAACTTGGAGCACGGTTCTGTCTTGCGGAGGGTACTCGAGAAAGTCCGGTGATTGGAAAACTCCCTTTTTTCCGTGACTCCTACTAAAATTGCTGCCGGAGTTCCTTCCTGGTGAATTGGGTCAACTTGGTGATTGCTGATCATCTCCCTTCCCTCTCTTTTCCAGTCTGTGTTTCTTATCTGGGGAGATTCTACCAGGACCTCAAAGACAGAGATGTCACATTCTCACCAGCCTCTATCGAAAAAGAACTGATAAAGTTCTGCCGTGAAGCAAGAGGCAAAGAGAATCGGTTGGTGAGTAGCCGGTGTTTAAATCTCCTCTTCACAGGCCTCCGCAGTAATCAGACCCCGCCCACTTGTCTCTTGAGGAGGCCCGCAGTTCTGTCAGTGTACTAATGTGGGACTGAAGGGCCTTCTGTATTCTTCTGTTGTGATGTTACCCCCTTAGTGTTGATTAAGCACCTACTGTGTGCCAGGCAGTGGGAATATCAGGGGAGACTAAGTAATGCAGTGGGGTTGAGTGTCCTGCAGAAAATAGACCAAGAGTGAAGAGTGGAGAGGGTGGGCGCTGACCTGGTAATCAAGAATTCTTCTAAGATAGGGTCGTCCTTGTAGAGGGTCAAGAGCCTCCCAGGCAGAGGGGGAAGCCAGTGTGAGTGCCCAGAGGCCAGAGCAGTCTTGGCATGAATGAGGACAGAAGATGACAGAGTGGGCACAGGAGAGGCCAGGGCTGAATTGAGGACAAGCGCCTTAATGAAACGATGGCTTTTGTGGCTTCCCTGGCAGTCTCTGGTTTGTCTTTCTGTTGAAAGGCTAGAACCAGGGTGACTTTTTTTTTTTTATCAGTTTTTTTTTTTTTTTTTGGCCACTTCCATTGGTCTTTCATTTATTTATTTTCACCCATCTCTGTTCTTTGGCCTGTGTGGGCCTCCCATCGCAGTGGCCTCTCATCTCGCAGAAAACCAACTCTGGGCACATGCGCTCCAGAGTGCCGGCTCGCTAGTTGTACACATCGGTCCAGCCGCCCGCGGCACGTGGGATCCTCTGAAGCCAGGGATCGAACCGGCGCCCCTTGCACTGCAAGGCGGTGTCCTTACCCACTGGACCACCAGGGAAGCCCCCAGGGTGACTTTTAAATTCATCTAGTGGCTGTCAGCTCGGGGACCAGTTGTGTACTAAGAGCCTGGGGTTGCACTGACTGAATCTCACTGCCAGTACAGGCAGGGCATGGGACAGTGAGGCCCCAGCAGAGATAGAGATGCTTTGAGATGCCAGTGTGCTTTGGAGGAGACAGCTCTCGAGTGGCACCTCCTGAAGGCAGTTGTCCGTCCTTGCTGCAGTGCTACTACATCGGGGCCACAGAGGATGCAGCCACCAAGATCATCAATGAGGTGTCCAAGCCCCTGGCCCACCACATCCCTGTGGAGAAGATCTGTGAGAAGCTCAAGAAAAAGGACAGCCAGATCTGTGAGCTAAAGTACGGTGAGTGTGGCTTTATTAAACCAACAGCGAACCCTGCTCAGGCATTAACGGAATTTGCGTTTTAGCTGGCAGGCAGGTGATAAACTAGAGTCTTTGTGAGAGAGTTACCTAGTGTGGTTGCTGGTGGTAAAATGGGCGGGGGCACAGACTCCACCTTGCATCATGGTGGGTGGAGGTCAGAATAGGCCTCATTGAGGAAATGACATTTCCGCAGACTTTGAAAAGGAGGTGGGGGATTAGCCATGGCCACAGCTAGCATTTCAAGCGGAGGAAACCGTCAGTGCAAAGGCAGCCAGTGGCGTGACAGAAGGGTGGGCAGGTTACAGTGGGCCTTGCAGGTTGGTGAAGATTTGGTTTTTAATCTGAGGGGAGATGATAGTGTTGGTTTTTGAATAGAGAAGGGATGATGTTGTCTGACTTGACTTTAGCAGGCTTGTCCTGACTGCACCCTCTGAAGACACCGTGGTCTTTTTTTTGCCTCTTACTGGGTTGTGGGGTTTTTTTGGCTTCTTTTATTGGTTTTTTTGTTTGTCTGGTTTTTTCATCCATCTTTATTCTTTGGACTGTGTGGGCCTTCCATTGCAGTGGCCTCTCGTTGTAGAACACTAGCTCTGGGCGGATATGCTCTAGCACGTTGGTTGGTAATTGAACACACCGGTCCAGCCACTCTGTGGCACGTGGGATCTTCCCGGGCCAGGGATCAAACTGGTGCTCTTTGCAGTGCAGGGCGGACTCTTTACCCACTGGACCACCAGGGAAGCCTGATCTTTATTATTTTGAAAAGAACAAT
This sequence comes from Tragulus kanchil, assembly GCA_022376925.1. Taxonomy (NCBI): domain Eukaryota; kingdom Metazoa; phylum Chordata; class Mammalia; order Artiodactyla; family Tragulidae; genus Tragulus; species Tragulus kanchil. The sequence goes on along the minus strand of JAIOJX010000030.1, from coordinate 214,133,687 downwards.
TGTGTCCCAACAGCAAAGCCTTTCCCAAGGTTACGGGTGCACAGCATCTCTTTTACCAAATTAGTCTCTGGTGGGAAAAACAGTTCAGGTCTTCAGAAAGAATCAGACCCAGGAAGAATTGTCCTCCTCTATAAAACTGAAACTGCACCAACATATTTTACCGCGAATTGAATGTTCATGGGCTGTGTCCGCCCTCTGTGTCAAGGATGACCGATCTTCTTGAGAGTGATCCTGGCTTATCACCTCTGGCTCAAGATGTCTATAGTCACACGTGGTCACGGAGAGTAAGCTCCTAACTCGAGGGCCCAACCAGGGTCTGTGTTGGGAAATTGCGGCAAGGGGATCTGTCTGCTGTCACCCTGGGGCTCTCAGTTTTTTGGTGTGAGCTGCTTAGAAAGCTGCTGTGTGTTAAGTAGCTGCTTACTGTGACTGCTTAGTAAGAGGCACTTGGAGTGGACGCCATATTCTTCCTATAAGGTTCCTCCTGTGAGGACCGCATGGCCTCCATCCCTGTCCCTTGGTACCCTGCATGTCTGCCAGCATGAGACCCACCTTCCTGGGAAAGGGCCTGGGGCAGTGGGTGTTGACACAGCTGCATGCACGTCTTCCCCTACAGTCAGTAGGGGTTCTTTTCTTTTTTTTGGCCACTTCTATTGGTCTTTCACCTATTTATCTTTGTTCTTTGGCCCGGGTGGGCCTCCCATCGCAGTGGCCTCTCCCATCACAGAGCTCCGGCTCAGTAGTTGGACACACCGGTCCAGTCGCTCCGCAACACGTGGGATCTTCCCAGGCCAGGGATCGAACCAGCGCCCCTTGCACTGCAAGGCGGTGTCCTTACCCACTGGACCACCAGGGAAGCCTTGTTGTTTTTATCTATCTATCTATATATTTTTAAATTTTGACCTCTTCTATTGGTCCTTCATCTATCCACCTTCATCCATCCTCATACCTTGGCCCGTGTGGGCCTCTCACTGCAGAGCACTGGCTCTGGGCGCATGCGCTCCAGAGCACTGGCCCATAGCTGGACACACCTGTCCAGCCTCTCCGTAGCATGCAGGATCCTCCTGGGCCAGGGATCAAACTGGTGCCCCCCGCACTGCAAGGCGAACTCTCCACCCACTGGACCACCAGGGAAGCCCTGGGCTGCTTGTTTTAAGTGACGGTTGGGCTGTGCAGGACTATTGGGGTCCATGATTGCTCTCACCCAGCTAGTTTTTCTCCCTGCTGTCCTCCAGACAAGCAGATCGACCTGAGCACGGTGGACCTGAAGAAGCTCCGTGTTAAAGAGCTCAAGAAGATCCTGGACGACTGGGGAGAGACGTGCAAAGGCTGTGCAGAAAAGTCTGACTACATCCGGAAGATTAATGAACTGATGCCTAAATATGCCCCCAAGGCAGCTAGTTCACGGACTGATTTGTAGTCTGCTCGATCCCTTCTGCTCCTGAGGGGGAAAACAATTTGTGTCTACCCCCAAGAGCCTTTTTGTAATTTATTTTTTAGGCAGGCTCCTGACCAAGTCAGGTGTGAAGCCTGGCGCTTTCCTGGTGACGCCGGGTCTGCAGCGCCCCCTTGGCGGGGATTCCACTTTGTTCTGTTGCCGATTTACTCTAGGACTTCAAAGTATGTCTGGGATTTTTTTATTAAAGGAAGAAAATTTCTAACTGTTCTTGAAGAGTTAAAGTGAATACTAAAATAGGGTTTTTACCCATGATGGAGATCTCACCGGTTTCTGCTTTGCAGTTTACAAAGAGACTTCAGGTATATTCACATTTGTCCCTCAAGCACCAGTCAGTGCTGGAGACGCCAGGGCAGGACAAGGGACCTGTGGGGTTGTGTGGGAGTGGCAGGACTCTCTGGGAGAAGGTGGGGCTTGATACCCCCAGCCCATAGGGACTGTCTCGAGAGGGGGCTGACCTGGGGTTGGTTGCAAGCAGGACTGAGGTTTAGCGCCATTTTCTGCAACGGCAACTCCAATAACTGCATGTGTTCCCTACTGTCACATTCCTGAAGGTGTTTGTGGTCTGGTGTCAACCCTAAGCCTCTGGTGTCTAATTGGGATTTTTCAAGACTGGCGGGAGCTGGTTTGTACAAATAGCCAGTGAGAGCCTGTCTTCTGCCTTTGTTACCCCGGATAAGCCTAACAGCTGAAGTCCCGAGAGCATGTCACTGGAATCCAGTTGAAACCCAGTGACCAGCGTGAATTGTGGCTCAGTAGTCACCGCTGCTCTCCATGCTCTCCGAGACCACCTGAAGAGAAGGCCTAAGAAGCAGTGCTTTGCGTGCTCCGACCTCGGGTCACCTCATTTGTGCTGTTCCCAAGTTCAGTTTGCCAACATAAAGGGCCCTCTCAGCCTGCTGTGATCCACTAATGCCTGCCAGCAGCAGGCCCACAGTTTTCATGTCTGAGAGGAAAGCGAGGGTGAGCCTCAAACCAAGTGTTGCCTGGGTGGAGGGATTAGATAGGCTGTTAAGATCCGACAAGTTTTCTGAGCCCCTGAAAGGTGTTGAGAAAATCCATGGCTGGAGCCAGAAGTCTTAGGGGATGGAGCTCTTTCAACCTGTACCACCCTAGGTCAGTGTTCTGACGGCCTCTGTGTCCCCCGGGCCACACGAAATGGGAAAAGAGCCTGAGGGCTGATCCCCAAGGTTGTCTGTGAAAGGGTTAACGCTTCTCTGGAAGCGTCCTGAAAGGAGGCCTAGAACGCCAACAGGTGTTTCTCGTAAGCAGTTTACCTTCAGCACCTGCGTTAGCTGCCGTAGGAGCGGCTCGCAGAGGATTCTGGTCGTGGGAGGACAGAAGATGCGCATGCGCGCTTCCTCGCCACGGTTTCTGTGGCCGAAGTTGGGTCGTGTTCTGTGAAGCCTCCGGCAACCTTCCATGAAAAACGAAGGCTTCCCCAAAGGATTTGGCACCTGAACACCAGGGAGGTGGATAGAGCGCTGGCCACGGAGAGGTAAGCGTGGCAAACTGAGCGACCGCTGGCCTTGACCTTCTCTTCGCCCTTGGCTCCGTGGGCCCGAGCCCCTGCAGCGCTCTGTGTGCTCGAATGCCAGGAGCAGAGCGTGGGCCCTGTTTCGCCAAGGAGCCTATTTCCACTCTAAAAACTATAGGTTTGTTTTGAATTTCTGTGCCCAGGGCCCAGACAGGTCTGTCTGTATACATAGCCTTGGTTTTCAAGGCCTTTCGGGGAGCTGCCGCGAGTGAACCTGAACGCAGGGGATACTCGAGATACGTGGGCCTGGGTCACAGGGAGCGCAGGCCGGGTTGTTAATGCCTGACCCCAGACGGGAGAATGACAGGGCAGGGCGCGGGGGTTACCCAAGCCCAGTCCTGGGACTGGGGAGAATACCAGGCAAAGAGGCCGCTGGCTCAAGGCCTGACACACCCACTCTTAGAAGGGCCTCTCCCTCTGGGGCTCCAGCTTCCGTGGAGCCCGGGGCTTCGGCCACGCCGGCCGCACGGTGGCGCCAGAGCTCCCAGCCCCGGCGCGCTCCCCCGCGGTTCACGAGGTCACGGGGCGGCGCAGCCCTATGACGCACGCCCGGCCCGGCCCTCGCCCCGCCCTCCCGGGCGTCACGTGGGGCGGCCGGCGCAGCCTGATAACGCGGCGCCCAAACCCTGGGCGCAGCTCCCGCCCCGCCCCGCCGCCGCGCCGAGTCCTTTTGTCCAAGATGGCGGCGCCGGGGGCGCTGCCTCCTCGGCCGCCGCCGCCGCCGCCGCCGCTGTGAGGGGCCTTCGGGCCGCCCGCCCGCCCTCCGCGCCAGCGCCATGAAGAGGCAGAGCGAGCGAGACTCGAGCCCGAGCGGGCGCGGCTCGTCGTCGTCGGCCAAGCGGCCGCGGGAGCGCGAACGGGAGGCGGAGGCGGGCGGGCGGCGGGCGGCGCACAAGGCCTCGGGTGGCGCCAAGCACCCCGTTCCGACGCGGGCCCGCGACAAGCCTCGCGGGAGCGGGGGCAGCGGCGGTGGGCACCGCGACGGCCGAGGCGCCGGGGACGCGAATCACCGCGCGAGCAGCGGCCGCTCCTCCGGCTCGGGCGCCGGCGGCGGGGGACGCGGCGGCAAGGCCTCGGGGGACGCGGGCGCTTCGGGCGCGTCGCCCCGCGCGTCCCCCCTGCCGCCGCCGCCGCCGCCGCCGCCCGGGGCCGAGTCCGCGGGTCCCGGCTCCTCGGCGGCCGCGCCCGAATACAAGACGCTGCTCATCAGCAGCCTGAGCCCCGCGCTGCCCGCCGAGCACCTCGAAGACCGGCTCTTCCACCAGTTCAAGCGCTTCGGCGAGATCAGCCTGCGCCTGTCGCACACCCCGGAGCTGGGCCGCGTGGCCTACGTGAACTTCCGGCACCCGCAGGACGCGCGCGAGGCCCGCCAGCACGCCCTGGCCCGCCAGCTGCTGCTCTATGACCGCCCGCTCAAGGTGGAGCCCGTGTACCTGCGCGGCGGCGGCGGCGGCGGCGGCGGCGGCGGCGGGAGCAGCCGGCGCAGCAGCAGCAGCGCCGCCGCCTCCACGCCGCCCCCGGGGCCGCCCGCGCCCCCCGACCCTCTCGGCTACCTCCCGCTGCACGGCGGCTACCAGTACAAGCAGCGCTCGCTGTCCCCGGTGGCCGCGCCCCCGCTGCGGGAGCCCCGCGCCCGCCACGCCGCCGCGGCCTTTGCCCTGGACGCGGCCGCCGCCGCCGCCGTCGGGCTCTCCCGGGAGCGGGCCCTGGACTACTACGGCCTGTACGACGACCGCGGGCGACCCTACGGCTACCCGGCTGTGTGCGAGGAGGACCTGATGCCCGAGGACGACCAGCGGGCCACGCGCAACCTCTTCATCGGCAACCTGGACCACAGCGTGTCGGAGGTGGAGCTGCGACGGGCCTTCGAGAAGTACGGCATCATCGAGGAGGTGGTCATCAAGAGGCCCGCCCGTGGGCAGGGCGGTGCGTATGCCTTCCTCAAGTTCCAGAACCTCGACATGGCCCACAGGGCTAAGGTGGCCATGTCGGGCCGGGTGATCGGCCGGAATCCCATTAAGATTGGATACGGCAAGGCCAACCCCACCACGCGCCTCTGGGTGGGCGGCTTGGGACGCGAATCACCGCGCGAGCACGCGGGCTCGGGCGCCGCGGCGGGGGACGCGGCGGCAAGGCCTCGGGGGACGCGGGCGCTTCGGGCGCGTCGCCCCGCGCGTCCCCCCTGCCGCCGCCGCCGCCGCCGCCGCCCGGGGCCGAGTCCGCGGGTCCCGGCTCCTCGGCGGCCGCGCCCGAATACAAGACGCTGCTCATCAGCAGCCTGAGCCCCGCGCTGCCCGCCGAGCACCTCGAAGACCGGCTCTTCCACCAGTTCAAGCGCTTCGGCGAGATCAGCCTGCGCCTGTCGCACACCCCGGAGCTGGGCCGCGTGGCCTACGTGAACTTCCGGCACCCGCAGGACGCGCGCGAGGCCCGCCAGCACGCCCTGGCCCGCCAGCTGCTGCTCTATGACCGCCCGCTCAAGGTGGAGCCCGTGTACCTGCGCGGCGGCGGCGGCGGCGGCGGCGGCGGCGGCGGGAGCAGCCGGCGCAGCAGCAGCAGCAGCGCCGCCGCCTCCACGCCGCCCCCGGGGCCGCCCGCGCCCCCCGACCCTCTCGGCTACCTCCCGCTGCACGGCGGCTACCAGTACAAGCAGCGCTCGCTGTCCCCGGTGGCCGCGCCCCCGCTGCGGGAGCCCCGCGCCCGCCACGCCGCCGCGGCCTTTGCCCTGGACGCGGCCGCCGCCGCCGCCGTCGGGCTCTCCCGGGAGCGGGCCCTGGACTACTACGGCCTGTACGACGACCGCGGGCGACCCTACGGCTACCCGGCTGTGTGCGAGGAGGACCTGATGCCCGAGGACGACCAGCGGGCCACGCGCAACCTCTTCATCGGCAACCTGGACCACAGCGTGTCGGAGGTGGAGCTGCGACGGGCCTTCGAGAAGTACGGCATCATCGAGGAGGTGGTCATCAAGAGGCCCGCCCGTGGGCAGGGCGGTGCGTATGCCTTCCTCAAGTTCCAGAACCTCGACATGGCCCACAGGGCTAAGGTGGCCATGTCGGGCCGGGTGATCGGCCGGAATCCCATTAAGATTGGATACGGCAAGGCCAACCCCACCACGCGCCTCTGGGTGGGCGGCTTGGGACCGAACACCTCCCTGGCGGCCCTGGCCCGGGAGTTCGACCGCTTTGGGAGCATTCGGACCATTGATCACGTCAAGGGAGATAGCTTTGCCTACATCCAGTACGAGAGCTTGGACGCGGCCCAGGCCGCCTGTGCTAAAATGCGGGGCTTTCCCTTGGGGGGTCCGGACCGCAGGCTGCGCGTCGATTTTGCCAAAGCGGAGGAGACCCGGTACCCCCAGCAGTACCAGCCCTCCCCCCTCCCTGTGCACTACGAGCTGCTCCCAGACGGGTACACCCGCCACCGGAACCTGGATCCGGACCTGCGGGTGCGGGACCGGACCCCCCCACACCTCCTGTACTCAGACCGAGACCGGACCTTTTTGGAAGGGGACTGGACCAGCCCCAGTAAAAGCTCGGACCGCCGAAACAGCCTGGAGGGCTACAGCCGCTCGGTGCGCAGCCGGAGTGGGGAGCGCTGGGGCGGAGACGGGGACCGGGGGCTGCCCAAGGCCTGGGAGGACAGGCGGAAGCGCCGGAGCCTCTCCAGTGATCGCGGAAGGACAGCCCACTCCCCTTACGAGGAACGGAGCAGGACCAAGGGGGGCGGCCAGCCCGCAGAGCGAGGCTCCGACCGCACCCCCGAGCGCAGCCGCAAGGAAAACCATTCCAGTGACGGGACCAAGGAGTCCGGCAGCAACTCCCTGAGCAACAGCAGACACGGGGCTGAGGAGCGGGGCCACCACCACCACCACGAGGCTGCCGACTCTGCCCACGGGAAGAAGGCCCGGGAGAGCGAGCGCAATCATCGGACCACTGAGGCCGAGGCCAAGCCTCTGGAAGAGCCAAAACACGAGACCAAAAAGCTCAAGAATCTTTCCGAGTACGCCCAGACGCTGCAGCTGGGGTGGAACGGGCTTCTGGTGTTGAAAAACAGCTGCTTCCCGACATCTATGCACATCCTAGAGGGGGACCAGGGGGTGATCAGCAGCCTCCTCAAAGACCACACTTCCGGGAGTAAGCTGACCCAGCTGAAGATCGCCCAGCGCCTCCGGGCCGGGTGATCGGCCGGAATCCCATTAAGATTGGATACGGCAAGGCCAACCCCACCACGCGCCTCTGGGTGGGCGGCTTGGGACCGAACACCTCCCTGGCGGCCCTGGCCCGGGAGTTCGACCGCTTTGGGAGCATTCGGACCATTGATCACGTCAAGGGAGATAGCTTTGCCTACATCCAGTACGAGAGCTTGGACGCGGCCCAGGCCGCCTGTGCTAAAATGCGGGGCTTTCCCTTGGGGGGTCCGGACCGCAGGCTGCGCGTCGATTTTGCCAAAGCGGAGGAGACCCGGTACCCCCAGCAGTACCAGCCCTCCCCCCTCCCTGTGCACTACGAGCTGCTCCCAGACGGGTACACCCGCCACCGGAACCTGGATCCGGACCTGCGGGTGCGGGACCGGACCCCCCCACACCTCCTGTACTCAGACCGAGACCGGACCTTTTTGGAAGGGGACTGGACCAGCCCCAGTAAAAGCTCGGACCGCCGAAACAGCCTGGAGGGCTACAGCCGCTCGGTGCGCAGCCGGAGTGGGGAGCGCTGGGGCGGAGACGGGGACCGGGGGCTGCCCAAGGCCTGGGAGGACAGGCGGAAGCGCCGGAGCCTCTCCAGTGATCGCGGAAGGACAGCCCACTCCCCTTACGAGGAACGGAGCAGGACCAAGGGGGGCGGCCAGCCCGCAGAGCGAGGCTCCGACCGCACCCCCGAGCGCAGCCGCAAGGAAAACCATTCCAGTGACGGGACCAAGGAGTCCGGCAGCAACTCCCTGAGCAACAGCAGACACGGGGCTGAGGAGCGGGGCCACCACCACCACCACGAGGCTGCCGACTCTGCCCACGGGAAGAAGGCCCGGGAGAGCGAGCGCAATCATCGGACCACTGAGGCCGAGGCCAAGCCTCTGGAAGAGCCAAAACACGAGACCAAAAAGCTCAAGAATCTTTCCGAGTACGCCCAGACGCTGCAGCTGGGGTGGAACGGGCTTCTGGTGTTGAAAAACAGCTGCTTCCCGACATCTATGCACATCCTAGAGGGGGACCAGGGGGTGATCAGCAGCCTCCTCAAAGACCACACTTCCGGGAGTAAGCTGACCCAGCTGAAGATCGCCCAGCGCCTTCGCCTGGACCAGCCCAAGCTCGACGAGGTCACACGGCGCATCAGGCAGGGGAGCCCCAACGGCTACGCCGTGCTCCTGGCCACGCAGGCCGCCCCCGGCGGGCCCGGCGCGGAAGGGATGCCCGCCGTGGAGCCCGGCCTGCAGCGGCGGCTTCTCAGGAACCTGGTCTCCTACTTGAAACAGAAGCAGGCGGCGGGGGTGATCAGCCTGCCGGTGGGCGGGGCCAAGGGCCGCGACTGCACGGGCATGCTGTACGCCTTCCCGCCCTGTGACTTCTCACAGCAGTACCTCCAGTCGGCACTGAGGACCCTGGGCAAGCTAGAGGAGGAGCACATGGTGGTGGTGATAGTGAGAGACGCGGCCTAGCCCGGCCCGGCCCCGGCTGCCCCAGCCCGTTTGTCACTAACGCAGTTATTTTAAAGTCTGACCGTGGCCGCCTCCCGCGCCCCCTGCCCCATTACACCCTTGATTTGAGATTTCTGCTGGGTTATTCCGGTTCATTTGGTAGGGGACCAAAGTCCTGTCGTCTCCCCCCCACACCAAATACTCAGTTCTTAGGTTTGGGGTTTTTTTTAACAGTGATGAGAAGGAACTCCTGTCATGTTGGTTTTTAGTGTATGAAATACTGTCTGCTGTGTTCTGTATTTTTTTATTTTTTGACTAACTGTATGGAAAGTTGTCAGTAAAGCCTTTGTCAGAGGATGAATTTTTAATCCTGTTCAGAGTCCTGGTTTCATCAAATCATGATTTTCTCAAAGGTGGGAGGACTTCCTCCCGCTGCGTGCACACACATGCCCTCTCATCGTTCCCCTTCCGGTGTGTCCCACAGCCCTGCTGCAGTGCTGGCTGTCAGCCCCCCAGCTCTTGGACTGGGGCAGGGCTACACGCACGTTCGTTTTTCATTTGGGTGGAGAGACAGGTGGGGTTCGTTTCAGACCCTGCGGTGCCAGCCTACACAGAGCCCATGCCCAGGAAGGGGTAAGCCTACCTCTAACCAGCACCTAGACTGTGGTGGTTTTTAGTTTTTTGTGTTTTTTTTTTTTCTCCTGCCCTAAACAGTGTGTGTGTCCATCAGTTTGAGCAGTCGCTGTGGGAAAAAGCATGAGTCCTTGGGCCTTTCTGAAAGCAGCTCGACCGTAGCAGTCGTGGTCTGGGAGTCAGGGGAGGAGCAGTGCAATATCGGGGTCTCGATTCCATGGATCCGTGCAGCTTCCTTCTCTCGTTCAGCCTTCCTTCTCAGCTTAATACAGCAGCCCAGGACACCCAGGTGAAGAGGACAGCTCGGCCCCTGACTCCCCTGGACACTGGTGGCCAGATGCTGAACTGGAGGTGGGGAGGCTGCTCTCCTTGGTTAATCCTTGGACTTTTCCCGGAGTCTGTGCATTCTGGCTTTTCCTAAGTGGATTGTTCGGGGTTGGTGTGTCAAGGGACTGAGCCTCTGCCGAGTCACTAAACCTGGGTGAGTGACACGGAATCCCTGGCCTGAAGAGTGTTTGACAGAGGACAGTGGCTTACGAAGGTGCTCTCGTTCACTGATGTAACTTTCCCGGGTCCAAGGTTGGTGCTGGTGCCTAGGCCTCTTGCCCTGATACTGCAGAGATGGGGAGCACTGGGAAATGGGGTGCCTCTGTGGGAAATGTCACAGTTGCTGAGGTGCTGGGCATGCTGGAGCACAAGCTGGCGGGGAAAGACAGCTTGTGGGACGTCCTCAGTTCTTTGGCCACTCGTCTCTACAGGCAGCATGGCCAGCTCTGGCAGGTGAAGCCAGCAGTGTTGGGGACCAGGAAGGACGTGAGTCACACAGTAGTGGTCCCCATAGAACAGGCCAAACTCGAGTTTTCAGAATGTTTGTGGCAGTTTAGATGTTCCCAAAGGATCATTGTCAAGGCTGAGGAAGAACAGAAGCTCCAGTGAGGGAAACGAGCCCCCAGATGGCCAGGAACCGTGGAGTCCGTTGACCATGCTGTCCTCACTCGGCCTGGTTCACTGCCCCCGCTCCCACGAGGCAGCACAGGTGGCAGCTGGGATCTTTTGAGAGAAAGCTCGTGAGATGGAGGCTGGGGCTCCGTTACAGACCTCGTGGAGGATACAGGCAGAAACACAGCAGAGGTGACTTTTCAAGACGTGAGATTTAAGTGGGAAGGAAGGTGCCTGGGGAAGGACTGCTCACTGGGCTTCAGCTGTTGCTTACTGAGGGAACAAGCACGTTCATAACACAGGAAGCGTTAAATGTGTCTATTTGTTTGTACTTGAGCTTGGGCTACAACTGCTAGGTGTGCAAGCAGTGCAGGTTTGTGCAGGATGCAGCACACCACAGCTGCACTGTCCTGGGGAGTGGAAACCACCAGAAGCAGGAGGGGTCCTTGTCTTCTTTACAGCAGGTGTTTAGTCGCTCAGTGGTGTCCGACTGTCTGACCCTGTGGACCGTAGGGTCCCTTCCCGGGCAAGAATGGTGGATTAGTTAGGGAACTTCCCTGGTAGACAGAGCAGGTGGCACAGGTTCAATCCCTGGTCGGGAAATAGATCCTACAAGCCTGTGTGGCCAAAGAAAGAATACTGGAGTGCAGGGGGTTGCCATTTCCTTCTCCAGCATACCTTCCCGATCCAGGGGTCAAGCCTTCGTCTCCTGCATTGGCACGCGGGTTCTTCACCACGGAGCAACCAGGGTTACGGCAGGTGAGGTTGGGACAAATGCTGCTTTGCTGTAGTGAGCCCCAAAGGTCTCAACTGTTGCTTCGTAGCACAGGTGCTCAGGACCCAGAACACTACCTGGCTTTCCCAGACAAAGCTGCGAGGAAGTCTGGTTGGAGAGGACATTTAAACCCTTGTCTTGTTGACCCTTCTTGAGGAAGTGGTGCTCTCTGGCCCCAAACTGAGCCACAAGAGTTGCCCACTCTGACCTCAACACACCCCCTCAACTCTTTCCTCCTTCCGCTCTGAAGACAAGGTTTGAGAAAGGCCTCAGCCAGCACCAGCAAGGGTAAATGAGATGGTCAGGGCCCTGGTTGATGCATGTTTGTTTAAATGTTGGCCTCTTTTATTGATTTTTTATTTATTTGTTTTCATCCATCTTTATTCTTTGGCCTGTGTGGGCCTCCCATTGCACTGGCCTCTCGTTGCAGAGCACTGGCTCTGGGCGCATGCGCTCCAGAGCGCTGGCTCGTAATTGGACGCACGGGTCCAGCCGCTCTGCAGCAGGTGGGATCCTCCCAGGTCAGGGATCGAGCTGATGCCCTTTGCACTGCAAGGCAGACTCTACCCATTGGACCACCAGGGAAGTCCTGATGTTTGTTTTAATTGAAGGATAATTTGTTTTACAACGTTGTATTCGTTTCTGCCGTACAGCAACATGCATCATAAGTATATGTGTGTGTGTGTATATATATATATTGCCTCCTTCCCTGCCCCCCCCCCATATATGATTCTTGCCTCCACAGGGAGAGCTCTTTAACTGTAGGCAACCAGTGCCTCCACCTGGGGCTTAGGTCCTATCTGAGGTGTGGCTTAAAGGCAAAAAATTAACATAAGTTAAACTTTGCCTCTGGTGGTTCTGCTCATTTCTTCCTGAGGGATTGAGATCTTGGCAGATAGAAAGAGGGCTGATGTTTCCTCTGCCTCCCAGGGCGCTTCCCCTAAGGGTGTGTTGTCAAGTCAACCTGGATTCTGGTTTCTTACTGCGGGTGCCCATCTCCACCCCAGAGGGTACTCCCAAGGGCTGCTGGCAGAGTTCAGGGAGACTGCGGCTTGGTTGAGGTAATAACTAAAGTAAGAGTACTTTTTTTTTTTGCCACTTCTGTTGATCTTTTATTTATCCTTGTTCGTTGGCTTGTGTGGGCCTCCCATCGCAGTGGCCTCGCTCGCTGCAGAGCACCTGCTGTGTGTGCATGCGCTCCAGAGCTCCGGCTCGGTAATTGGACACATCAGTCCAGCCGCTCCACGGCACATGGGATCTTCCCAGGCCGGGGATGGAACCGGCACCCCTTGCACTGCAAGGCGGTGTCTGTACCCACTGGACCACCAGGGAAGCCAGTACTTTTAGTACTTCTTGACTTTTAACCTTTTTGCCTCTAGTCCAATGGTTAGGGGTTAGCAGGCCATTTCAGCTGAGGCACTAAGCAGCTTCCAAGCTGAGACCCCTTGCTCTAGTGGAGCACAAGGTGCCTGGTCACACAGGCCTACTTCAGGGTGTGTGTGAGCAGTGTGTCGTGCCAAAGCCCAGGAGGGCTTTACTGGCCCCTGGTGAGTTTCAGCTGTCTTGTCTTGCTTGTTTACTTCACAAATTTGTCCTACCTCATCTCAGCAAAGGGAGAAAAAATTATAAATACCTATGATAGAAACCCACTAAACTTGAAGAAAGAAACCAGGGTCTCCTCCTTGGGGGAAAGGAGGGGATGGGGTGGGTGAAGAGGTAAGAACCTGTGGTACCCTCCCTGGGGGGGCGAGGGGGGAGCAGTTTAACCACAGGCAGCTGTAGAGGCCCGGAAAGTTCCTGCTTCCCCAGCTGCCCCCAAACTGCCAGAATGCGAGAGCTGCCCAGGTGGGTGCTGTTGTGCTCCTCAGGAAAACAGTCACAAGGGGTTCCCAACCCCAAGGATGGCCGCGACACTTTCACTCCTTAGGTTTGTCAGCTCATCCCCCTCACAACGTCCCAAGACCCCTAATGCTCCAGCTCCCCCAAATCTGTACGCTGCAGCTGCTTTCTGGCTTTCAGAGCCCAGAATCGACAGGTGGGCACAGGTGGGAGCAGCAGACCAGGGTTAGATGCTGACTTAGGCTGCTTTTCTCCCCAGAGTGCTTGGTTGGGGCAGAGCGTGTTGTCACCCGTCTTGGGGAAGCGTCTTCTCTGTTGCAAGGTAAGGGACCCCACTTTGGTAAAAGAGAACAGGGAAAGGCCATAAACAAACACAGACAGACCTGTAGTTTATTTTGTATTTTTTTAAATAAATACACTTTACATTAAAGAAAAGGGCCTTTGATTTGTAATTTCCACATTAGGGAGAAAGGGAAGAAAAAAATTTTTGAAAAACTGAATCACAAAGAAAAAGAGGGATTGAACTTATATCCTAAGTTCCCTCGACTCCACAAAACCAATATCCACAGTGACCTTGCTGCCCCCACGGTGTGAAGGTGGGTGTAGGCATTTACTCAGGAAATCAGTAGTGCCTTCTCCCACCTCTGGCACAAAGGAAAACAAATTAACCTGACAGCATATGAGGCAACAAAACAGGTTAAAAAATCATATATTATATTTATAATAAAATATTCTTAATCCTTATCAATTTAAGAAACCACGATTTTCCTTTTCATTTAAATATGTGTGTAAAAATGCCTCTCTGTTGTTCTTTAGACATCATTTTCTTTCATAGAAAATGAAGTGCAGGGACAAGAGATCTGGTGGATATAAGTTCATACCCTCAGTTATAAATGCCTTTTTTTTTTCTTTTTAAAGTTTTATAAAAAACTATTTCTTGTTCTTTAAGTAAAGAACATTATACAAAGAAAATATATTGTGAAATAACCCCAGAGACATGTTTATTTGTTTTTTTTTTTTCCACTGAGGAAAGATTATGTCCATCCTAGGAGAAGGGGAAAGCAGAACAGGGCCTACCCCTTGTCTTTTTTTTGTGGTGGTTACTGTTTTTGAAGGACTCTGATACCAGTGAGACTAAACCATAATCCTCTGAATGCAGGGCATGCAGTCCTCACAAGAGCCCTGGGAGCAAGGGAAGGGAAGAATTCACTTGACTCAGTTTCTCGCCTGCCCCTTGGTGCTGGCTCCTCTGGGCAGGGAGCAGCAGACCAGGGTTTCAGAGCCCAGAATCGACAGGTGGGCACAGGTGGGAGCAGCAGACCAGGGTTAGATGCTGACTTAGGCTGCTTTTCTCCCCAGAGTGCGTGGTTGGGGCAGAGCGTGTTGTCACCCGTCTTGGGAAGCGTCTTCTCTGTTGCAAGGTAAGGGACCCCACTTTGGTAAAAGAGAACAGGGAAAGGCCATAAACAAACACAGACAGACCTGTAGTTTATTTTGTATTTTTTTAAATAAATACACTTTACATTAAAGAAAAGGGCCTTTGATTTGTAATTTCCACATTAGGGAGAAAGGGAAGAAAAAAATTTTTGAAAAACTGAATCACAAAGAAAAAGAGGGATTGAACTTATATCCTAAGTTCCCTCGACTCCACAAAACCAATATCCACAGTGACCTTGCTGCCCCCACGGTGTGAAGGTGGGTGTAGGCATTTACTCAGGAAATCAGTAGTGCCTTCTCCCCACCTCTGGGACGAAGGAAAACAAATTAACCTGACAGCATATGAGGCAACAAAACAGGTTAAAAAATCATATATTATATTTATAATAAAATATTCTTAATCCTTATCAATTTAAGAAACCACGATTTTCCTTTTCATTTAAATATGTGTGTAAAAATGCCTCTCTGTTGTTCTTTAGACATCATTTTCTTTCATAGAAAATGAAGTGCAGGGACAAGAGATCTGGTGGATATAAGTTCATACCCTCAGTTATAAATGCCTTTTTTTTTTCTTTTTAAAGTTTTATAAAAAACTATTTCTTGTTCTTTAAGTAAAGAACATTATACAAAGAAAATATATTGTGAAATAACCCCAGAGACATGTTTATTTGTTTTTTTTTTTTCCACTGAGGAAAGATTATGTCCATCCTAGGAGAAGGGGAAAGCAGAACAGGGCCTACCCCTTGTCTTTTTTTTGTGGTGGTTACTGTTTTTGAAGGACTCTGATACCAGTGAGACTAAACCATAATCCTCTGAATGCAGGGCATGCAGTCCTCACAAGAGCCCTGGGAGCAAGGGAAGGGAAGAATTCACTTGACTCAGTTTCTCGCCTGCCAAGAATCTCTTCCTCATTGGTGCTGGCTCCTCCTCACTCATTTAGAGATAAGATGATGTCATCTTCCAAATCAGAGTTGTCAGAGCTGTCAGCTGAAAGGTAAGAAGAGACCAGATTACACACTGGACTCCTGGCAGGCTTCCAGGAAGAAAGTACCTGCATCCACATCCACATACGCCGAGCAAGGCTCATTACCAATATCCAGAAAGAAGAAAACACTCCAATTAACTCCATGGAGCTGGCTCTGGAGAATACACTGTTTTGGCAGTGATGGTTACCCCTGGGGTCTCCTGCTTCCCTTTCAAAGGACCTGACTGTGTGGTGCCCTTTGGCTTCTTAGAGGTTCTTCCTTGTGCCTGAAATTCAGGCCCTAAAGGGACTGGCAAGCCCCCCTTTGAAGGACCCATGGTGCTTCAAGTCGCTGCAGGGCAGGGTAATAAACACGGTTACAGTGGGTGAACCTGAGAGGTCCTTTGGCCTCTGGGGTCCCTAGGTGGAGGCTGCCCAGCCTCCAGGATGTATGAAAAGGCAGGCTGATCGTAAGGATAAGATTCCTTTCAACACCTCAGCCACTCTGATCTCAGAAGACTTCATAAAGACAAGAGAGGTAGGCAACCTAGGATTTATTCCTTTGGAATTTCTAAGTACAACCTGCAGGGAACATATTTCCAGGAAGGTGTAGGCTAGACCATACAGCGGTAACAGAGAAGGGGTACCTAGAAGCTCGGCTACAGCCCAGCACAGAGTAACTGTGGCACCTGGGAGGGGCCACTGCATCTCTGACCATCTGCCTTCCTGGCAGTGAGCAGAGCACGCGGACACCCGGAAGGATCCAGTAAGAGGTGAAAGTAAGTGGTAACAGAGAGCCCTCAAAATGAGGTAGAGTCACTGGCTGACTGATAGAACTGGGAGAGAACCAGAACCTAGCTCTAGGATTTGCTGCGTGAAGGTAAAGGCAAGGCTTTTGTGCCCATTTTGAACACTCGCAGCTCAGGCAAGTGTTCACTGCTCGGTTGTGCCCGACTCCCTGCGACCCCATGGACTGTCACCCACTAAGCGCCTCTGTCCATGGGATTTCCCAGGTGAGAATACAGGAGTGCACTGCCATTTCCTCCTCCAGGGAATCTTCCCCACCCAGGGACTGAACCCAGTCTCTGACATTGGAGGCAGACTCTTTACGCTCTGAGCCACCAGGGAAGCCCTCACAGCTGCGGGAGCGATGGAACAGGAACAGTTTTGACAAGGTCCTCAGGGAAGTAGGCAGCAGGTCCTGAGTTGGAGCCCTGCAAATACCCCCAGGCCCTGGCGTTCCCATGAGGAAAGGACAGCTGCTGGGTCGACAGAATCCCTCCGTGGCCCTTTCCCAGGTACCTGAGAGACTCCATTCGGGCACAGCTGACAAAGAACTGCATGTTCCCAAACCTTCATTGTCTATAGTCTCCTTTAGGAGGAAAACTGAAGTGGATAAAGTAAAACCAAGCAAAGTATGGCTGTGCTAAAACCAAGTCCTGAAGGTAAGCAATGGCTAGGAAACAGCATTCCTGGGTCCAACGGGGCACAAGCAGGACCTGACTTCATGGGTGAGGAGGGGGGACAACGAGAGATCCAATTAGTACCTGACACTGCTGAACCCCAAACTAAGCCTTAGCAGCTTCCTTGCTGAAACAACTCCAGGAGGAAGTGCCACCATAGAAGGAGGGTACCCAAGGACAGCACTGTGTCCTGGGCCCACAGCAGACCCTGGGGGAACACTCCTGAGCTTGTGTGATCTGGGAGCCTGCAGGGCCAGACCCACCTGCCTGGGAGCTGTCTAACCATCAGCTGCAGAAATATTAAGAATCTTAACTTGTTATTGACTGGGGGATGGTTGCAGAAACTAATGCCTGTGGCCTGTGATTTTTACTTTAACTAGCCAGAAATTAATTCTGGTATTTTACTTACACTCTCTGACCATCTGCCTTCCTGGCAGTGAGCAGAGCACGCGGACACCCGGAAGGATCCAGTAAGAGGTGAAAGTAAGTGGTAACAGAGAGCCCTCAAAATGAGGTAGAGTCACTGGCTGACTGATAGAACTGGGAGAGAACCAGAACCTAGCTCTAGGATTTGCTGCGTGAAGGTAAAGGCAAGGCTTTTGTGCCCATTTTGAACACTCGCAGCTCAGGCAAGTGTTCACTGCTCGGTTGTGCCCGACTCCCTGCGACCCCATGGACTGTCACCCACTAAGCGCCTCTGTCCATGGGATTTCCCAGGTGAGAATACAGGAGTGCACTGCCATTTCCTCCTCCAGGGAATCTTCCCCACCCAGGGACTGAACCCAGTCTCTGACATTGGAGGCAGACTCTTTACGCTCTGAGCCACCAGGGAAGCCCTCACAGCTGCGGGAGCGATGGAACAGGAACAGTTTTGACAAGGTCCTCAGGGAAGTAGGCAGCAGGTCCTGAGTTGGAGCCCTGCAAATACCCCCAGGCCCTGGCGTTCCCATGAGGAAAGGACAGCTGCTGGGTCGACAGAATCCCTCCGTGGCCCTTTCCCAGGTACCTGAGAGACTCCATTCGGGCACAGCTGACAAAGAACTGCATGTTCCCAAACCTTCATTGTCTATAGTCTCCTTTAGGAGGAAAACTGAAGTGGATAAAGTAAAACCAAGCAAAGTATGGCTGTGCTAAAACCAAGTCCTGAAGGTAAGCAATGGCTAGGAAACAGCATTCCTGGGTCCAACGGGGCACAAGCAGGACCTGACTTCATGGGTGAGGAGGGGGGACAACGAGAGATCCAATTAGTACCTGACACTGCTGAACCCCAAACTAAGCCTTAGCAGCTTCCTTGCTGAAACAACTCCAGGAGGAAGTGCCACCATAGAAGGAGGGTACCCAAGGACAGCACTGTGTCCTGGGCCCACAGCAGACCCTGGGGGAACACTCCTGAGCTTGTGTGATCTGGGAGCCTGCAGGGCCAGACCCACCTGCCTGGGAGCTGTCTAACCATCAGCTGCAGAAATATTAAGAATCTTAACTTGTTATTGACTGGGGGATGGTTGCAGAAACTAATGCCTGTGGCCTGTGATTTTTACTTTAACTAGCCAGAAATTAATTCTGGTATTTTACTTACACTTTGTACTTACATTTCAGTAGTTTTACCTGTGTGTGTGTCAGCTGCTCAGCTGTGTCGGACTCTTTGAGACCCCACAGGCTGTAGCCCACCAGGCTCCTCTGTCCATGGAATTCTCCAGGCAAAAATACTGGAGTGGGTAGTCATTCCCTTCTCCAAAGCATCTTCCCCACTCAGGGATCAAACCTACATCTCCTGCCCTGCAGGCGATTTTTTAACACCTGAGCCACCAGGCGCACCTGTAAGTCTTCTCCATCACTGTTTCATTTTCACTTTCTGTACCAGAATCCAATCACTAAGGGTTTTCTCTGTTAGTCTAATACCCACATTATGTAAATCAAAACTTTATTCTGAAGAACTTTTATCTGAGACATCAGCATATATGTAGCTCAGAGAAACTATCTTCATAAAATACACTGAAAAATGCACAATGTGTCATTTAAAAAAATGTACGGTAATAAACCTGTGTTTATAATATATACAAGGTTGGAAGAAAAATATAATAGAGGAAAATGTGAACGATAACAATCATAAGTTGTATAATAAACCCTTAATCAGTTTTTTTTTTTTAATGGGTGTGTATGTGCAGTGGAACATTTTCGTGTTTTTATTGCCAGGTCTTCCTTGTGGCATGTGAGATCTACTTCACTGAACAGGGATCAAACCCAGGACTCCTGCGTTGGGAGTGTGGCATCTTACCATGGGGCCACCAGGGAAGTTCCCTCCTTGATCAGTTTTTTAAAAGTTTTTTTTTTTTTTTTTTAACGTGGAGCATGTTAAAAATCTTTATTGAATTTTTTACAATATTGTTTCTGTTTATAGTTTGGTTTTTTGGCCACAGGGGATACCCCCTGAATTGGAAGCAGGAGTCCTACTCCTGGACCACAAGGGAAGTCCCATTCCTTGATTCATTCAACTGCACCAGGTATGTTAACTATCTCTCTCTAAAAATGTATGTCTCCGGTCAATAATGTGTTAATGATGCTGCGTCACATCTAAGGACTAAGTGCAGCTGGACGAGGACAACCACCTTTTTTAAGAAATGACTCAAGCACACGGTCTGACAGAACCTTCAGGACTCAGGCGCTGCTGCCCTCCGCCCATAAAGATCAAGTGACAGGATGCCTTTCTCTACCTTGCTTAGCCTTTTCTCAAAGAGCAGCAGAGTATACACACCGCACATGCCATCTCAACGTCACCACAATTCTTGAGCCCAACTTGTCTACAATTGCATGTTCATCTCATAAATATTCCCAAGAAGTTAAAGTAACATTCTCTGATAAGCCTCAGGGTTTTCCAGATTACCTCTTGGGCTTGAAAGAAGGAATTTTCTAGAATAAACAGTTGTAGACCAAATAAAAATTTATATTCACTGAAAAAGGAAAGATTAGATACTCTTTAGGTCAGTCAGGGGTACCAGCTGCTCCCCTAGCCAACCTGAGTAACTGAAGGGAAACAGAACTTGTGCCCATGTGTCACAGGTGACAAGAAGTTCAGTAAGACTTTGCTTTTTATTCCCATCGATATGGTCCTGTTTCCCTTGCCTCTTTGACCCTCTTACCTGGCCATTGCTAAGGACAAGAGAAATCTTCCTTCACTGAACCACTTCAATCTCCAAGTACAAAAAAAAACGGAAACTGGCACACAGCAGAGGGGCAGCCCCACAGAGTTTCCTCAAAATAGAACTTAGCCGAGAGCACTTAATGCACCACCGCCTGTCTCAGGCACACTCCCTCGGCCCACACCACCAACCGCCGATGAGCATACAGACCAAATATCTACTCCAAAGGGGCTTGCGTTTGTTGGGTTTAGCCCAGCACAGTAAAATTTTCTATGATGATGTGGATGTTCTGTATCTGTGCTATAAAACCTTTTTTGTCAGTACTTGAAATGTGGATACGAGTAACTGACTTTAACATTTTAATGACCCTAGGTGGTTACTGGCTACCTGTTAGGCATGATAGACCTACCGTGGCTGTGGGAATGCTGCCGGGTGACCTATGAAGTGAAAAGTGACTGGATGCCACAGGGTGACACATGCTCAGGCAGAGCAGCACCAGGCTGAACCAGGAGCCCAGCAAGCACGAGTCTGCCCAGTGACACCGCCAAGCATGGCCTCCCAAAACACAGAGCGGAGCAGCAGAGCTCCCACACTCTTGGAACTATTAGCTGTTTACTCAAGGTCCATTAGTATATACAGTCAGAGACACGTTCTAGGGAGAAAGGACTAGAAACACTGGAACTTGTTCTTCAAAGCTTGGAATGAGAAAGGAAAAATGGAAAGAAAGCAAAACAGAAGCTGAAGAAAAGAGGCAAGAGGCAAAAGCAGAAAGGCATTCCAACCCACCAGACGGCTTTTATTTCTATAGCTTTTAAGACAGAGCAGGTGCAACTCCCCTGTGAGCAGCTGCCTCCAACGCCGCCAGCTCTGCCTCTCAGGACGACTGCACTTCCGGCCTTCCAGTCTAAGGCTAGTCCTCTGAAAATGGGTCAGCAAACTCCAGGCCATGGGCCAAACCAAACCCACCACATACTTCTGTAAATTTACTGGAACTCAGCAAATGTTAATCTTACAATTGATGACTTAACCATAAATCAGCATGGTTAACTTATCTCTGGTCCCTGGCTGCTCTCATAATGCAACGGCGGAGCTGAGTAGCTGCAAGAGACCATACAGTCCAGCAAACCAAAATGACTTCCTGTCCAGCCTTTATAGAAGTCTGCCAACACCTGCTTTAAAGAGAGAAGAACCACAAGGTGACAGATCTCACGACAGGAGCTCAGAGGACCAGAGACATGAAGCTGCTTTTGCTCGAGGCCCCGGGCGGTGACTCCAGGTACAGGCACGGAACCCCAGTGAGGCCTGCCCCCTGGGCTGCGCGGGCCCCGTGAAGGGCCCTTCCCCCGGCTGCCCAGGCTCGTGGTGAGCCTCACACTTACTGTCCCCCAGGATCAGTTCCACTTCCTCGTCTGCGTCCGAGTCTTCGTCCTCCGCGTCCTCTCCCTCCTCCAGCAGGTTTGCCAGCTCCTCGTCAGAGGGAGAGAAGTCATTGTCCCCATCCTCCCCTGCATTCTCATTGTTGTCGTCTTCCTCCAGCTCCGCTTCCAGCAGCTGGTCGGTGTCCAGTTCGTCTAGATCGTCAGTGTCGTCGTCATCTTCGTCATCATCTTCCTCCTCCTGTTCTTCCTCTTCCTGGCAAGAGAGCGCGAGGCCCGTTAGGAAACATGCCGAGACCCAGCCCACCTGGGCCACACAGGGAGTCTCTCCCCAGCTTCCCAAAGGACAGGGGTTGGAACAGACAGTAGAGAACGTGATAATCCAGGTTGGCACAGACGTCCCGGGCCAGCGTGACTGCTCAGTGAAGGCTGAGATGGGCACACATGTTCCCCCGGACACCCCAGCCCTCCTCAGACAAGGCCTACAGGCCACACCACAGAGGCATTACTCGTCACACAGCCCTTCCCCAAGGACACGGACAACACATGTCACAGAGTCTCTGCCATCCACACTCTGTTTCTACCTATAATAATAAACCCAAAAGGGGTTCTTCGCTCTCGTCCGAACAGAAGCTTCTACCTGGAATCTAAAAAGCAGTGCTTTACTACAATAGGACAAACAGCCTCACTGGCTCCTAAGGGGCTTTTCAATTCCTGTCCTTTATCTCATAACCTCAGATAAAACAGGGGAAAACCGCGCACAGTGCTGTTGTAAACATCCAATGATCTTAATGTCCAACAAAACAGACTGACCATGTGTGTGTGGAATACGAGAGGGACAGTCGCTCTGCCGTGTCCACCTCTCTGCAACCCCATGGACTATACGGCCAGCCAGGTCCCTCTGTCTGTGGAATTTCCCAGGCGAGAATCCTGAAGTGGGTGACAGACCGGACCAGAGAAAAATGAAGCTGCTTTTGCTCGAGGCCCGGGCGGTGACTCCAGGTACAGGCACGGAACCCCAGTGAGGCCTGCCCCTGGGCTGCGGGCCCCGTGAAGGGCCCTTCCCCCGGCTGCCCAGGCTCGTGGTGAGCCTCACACTTACTGTCCCCCAGGATCAGTTCCACTTCCTCGTCTGCGTCCGAGTCTTCGTCCTCCGCGTCCTCTCCCTCCTCCAGCAGGTTTGCCAGCTCCTCGTCAGAGGGAGAGAAGTCATTGTCCCCATCCTCCCCTGCATTCTCATTGTTGTCGTCTTCCTCCAGCTCCGCTTCCAGCAGCTGGTCGGTGTCCAGTTCGTCTAGATCGTCAGTGTCGTCGTCATCTTCGTCATCATCTTCCTCCTCCTGTTCTTCCTCTTCCTGGCAAGAGAGCGCGAGGCCCGTTAGGAAACATGCCGAGACCCAGCCCACCTGGGCCACACAGGGAGTCTCTCCCCAGCTTCCCAAAGGACAGGGGTTGGAACAGACAGTAGAGAACGTGATAATCCAGGTTGGCACAGACGTCCCGGGCCAGCGTGACTGCTCAGTGAAGGCTGAGATGGGCACACATGTTCCCCCGGACACCCCAGCCCTCCTCAGACAAGGCCTACAGGCCACACCACAGAGGCATTACTCGTCACACAGCCCTTCCCCAAGGACACGGACAACACATGTCACAGAGTCTCTGCCATCCACACTCTGTTTCTACCTATAATAATAAACCCAAAAGGGGTTCTTCGCTCTCGTCCGAACAGAAGCTTCTACCTGGAATCTAAAAAGCAGTGCTTTACTACAATAGGACAAACAGCCTCACTGGCTCCTAAGGGGCTTTTCAATTCCTGTCCTTTATCTCATAACCTCAGATAAAACAGGGGAAAACCGCGCACAGTGCTGTTGTAAACATCCAATGATCTTAATGTCCAACAAAACAGACTGACCATGTGTGTGTGGAATACGAGAGGGACAGTCGCTCTGCCGTGTCCACCTCTCTGCAACCCCATGGACTATACGGCCAGCCAGGTCCCTCTGTCTGTGGAATTTCCCAGGCGAGAATCCTGAAGTGGGTGGCCAACCCAGGGGTCACCCCAATGTTGCAGGCAGCCTCTTTACCGTGTTTTCTGTGACAGGCCACCCACCAGAAAAGGTATGCTAGGGGAACTGTCCATGCTTTCATTCTTTTCTAAAGGCAGGAAGATACCAGAAAATGAATGAAACGCTTGGCTCTAGGTACCCTAGGCTTTGCAAATGATACACTTTGGCATCTGCTGCATTGCAGTTTCGCACCAACATCCAAACTGTTTCCCTTCAACCAAGAGAGGCCACAGACACCTCTGCTCTCCTAGGGAAGGCAGCTGTTCCCAACACTCAGGCACTGATCCCACTGCTCAAACATCAACCGTCAGCACTGCCAGGAGCAACAGGATTCTAATGCGTGCAGTAACGAGTCAACTGAACCAGAGCCTCATTTAAGTCACAACAGAACAAGCCCTCGAGAGCAGAAAAAGTATTTTTAAAATCTGCTTGAAAGTGCTGCTTCCTGCCAGTCACTTAAGAACCAAGTCCACTGCTGACCCAGCCACAAGGGCCGGCAGCTGTCTGGAGGCCCAGGCTCACTGTCAGCGCAGCAGCCCTGCTGTCGGACCTGCTGACAGTCGTGGAGCCGCCCCAGCAGCTACATGGGAAAACTAAACGCCCAGGATTCCTAAGGGAACGGGTGCGTTCCACACCAGAGTCTGTGCGTGCGTAAACAGAACCCATGACGCCCCACGCCGCCGCTCCACAGCCTGGTCACACATCACCTCCACGTGGACGGCTACTGAGCACCCATCCCCGGGAAGGGAACTGACTGTCCCGGAGGCAGGAACAGTCAGTGGACAAGCTTCTGGCCCAAGAACATCAGCTCATACAAGTAACTGAGCAAGGAGAAGGGTCAAAACTCAGGGAAGTAATTCAAAGTGTTTACCAGATTACAACTTTTACACTTCTTTTTTCCAGACATGTTTTCCAGGCCTTGGCCAAAATTAGTTCTAATTCATTAATAAAGTACCACAGGGGCTTCCCTGGTGGTCCAGTGGCTAAGACTCTGAGCTCCCAATGCAGAGGGGCAAGGTTCGATGCCTGGTCAGGGAACTAAGATCCCACATGCCGCAACTAAGACCTGGTGATGCTAAATAAATAAATAAGTTAAAAAATAATAATAATAAAATAAAGTACCACAGTTAAAAACAAATACATTTAAGAGTATGCAGGGCCCTGTTTCCTAAGGCTGTGTGGAATCTACATTAACACAGTGTTATTTTTATTTTTGATTCTCAAGTTAACATAATACATAGTGAATGATAATACACACTCACCACTGTCTCCACAGTACAGGACAGGAGAAAATGCCCAGGCTTGGGATCCAGTGAGCCTGGGTTAGAATGGTGGCTCTGGCAACTATGTGTCGTATCACTTTGGGTAATTTACATAAACTTTCAGTGTCTTAGGATAACATAACTTTTAAAGGCCCACAGTTGAGTGAACAGGCCCAGCAAATTTAAGGAAGCTTAGTCTTCATTTCTAAGAACATTAAAGCTCAGCTGATTCCACAAGAACTGAGAGAAAGCTCCAAAATCAAGAGCATTCCTAGAAAACAGCTCAACCAGAGTCTACCCTGTGGACTCCAGCTATCATTCAGATTCCTCCAGGAGCTTACAGACCCTACCTTTACTTAATCTTGTAGCAGAATAGTTTATACTTACTCATCCCAGAAGACCATGACGATACGTGTGACCACAACAGTAAAAGGGAAATAAGAGGAAGGGGAGAATCTACCTGAATCTCCAAACACAGCAGTAAATCATTTCTTCTCTGGATGTGATGGCCAGTGATTGAACATGTATTCTTTTTTTTTTTTCCTTTAAATTTGGGGGGCGTGGGGAGGGAAGGGAGCAGGCAGGCCTCTTCTATTGGTCTTTCATTCATCTAGTTTCATCCATCTTTGTTCTTTGGCCCGTGTGGGCCTCCCATCACAGTGACCTCTCTCGCTGCAGAGCACCGGCTCTGGGCACATGCGCTCCAGAGCTCCGGCTCGATAATTGGACACAACAGTCCAGCCGCTCCGGGGCACGTGGGATCTTCCCAGGCCAGGGATCGAACTGGTGCCCCTTGCACTGCAAGGTGGTGTCCCTACCCACTGGACCACCAGGGGAAGCCCTGAACATGTATCCTTGTTACACATAGATATGGCCATAAACTCACTTTCTAACCTTTAAACTGAAACCTGGAGCACGAAACAGATGCTCAAAGGATCTATCCAAAATGCTGTGGTAGAATCTAATCCTGTGGTTGAATCCAAAAGAAAGTCAAAGAAGCAGTTTTAAGAGCATTCTTGCTGGTTCCAGTACGTGGTTGGTAAAATGAGGCCTCTCCTCCTTATCTAGGGAACAAAGCTACTACTGACAAGAAAATGGTCCCAAAACCCAAAAATTGCTAACAAAAGCAATCTTGCTAGAATCCTGACTCAACTCCAGCTACATTTAGATCAAGGAGTATTGTTTTAATTCTCCAAGACCTGTCTTAGGATAACATAACTTTTAAAGGCCCACAGTTGAGTGAACAGGCCCAGCAAATTTAAGGAAGCTTAGTCTTCATTTCTAAGAACATTAAAGCTCAGCTGATTCCACAAGAACTGAGAGAAAGCTCCAAAATCAAGAGCATTCCTAGAAAACAGCTCAACCAGAGTCTACCCTGTGGACTCCAGCTATCATTCAGATTCCTCCAGGAGCTTACAGACCCTACCTTTACTTAATCTTGTAGCAGAATAGTTTATACTTACTCATCCCAGAAGACCATGACGATACGTGTGACCACAACAGTAAAAGGGAAATAAGAGGAAGGGGAGAATCTACCTGAATCTCCAAACACAGCAGTAAATCATTTCTTCTCTGGATGTGATGGCCAGTGATTGAACATGTATTCTTTTTTTTTCCTTTAAAAATTGGGGCGCGTGGGGAAGGAGGGGGGTCGGGGGGCCACTTCTATTGGTCTTTCATTCATCTAGTTTCATCCATCTTTGTTCTTTGGCCCGTGTGGGCCTCCCATCACAGTGACCTCTCTCGCTGCAGAGCACCGGCTCTGGGCACATGCGCTCCAGAGCTCCGGCTCGATAATTGGACACAACAGTCCAGCCGCTCCGGGGCACGTGGGATCTTCCCAGGCCAGGGATCGAACTGGTGCCCCTTGCACTGCAAGGTGGTGTCCCTACCCACTGGACCACCAGGGGAAGCCCTGAACATGTATCCTTGTTACACATAGATATGGCCATAAACTCACTTTCTAACCTTTAAACTGAAACCTGGAGCACGAAACAGATGCTCAAAGGATCTATCCAAAATGCTGTGGTAGAATCTAATCCTGTGGTTGAATCCAAAAGAAAGTCAAAGAAGCAGTTTTAAGAGCATTCTTGCTGGTTCCAGTACGTGGTTGGTAAAATGAGGCCTCTCCTCCTTATCTAGGGAACAAAGCTACTACTGACAAGAAAATGGTCCCAAAACCCAAAAATTGCTAACAAAAGCAATCTTGCTAGAATCCTGACTCAACTCCAGCTACATTTAGATCAAGGAGTATTGTTTTAATTCTCCAAGACCTCTCTTTTAGGGCTTAGAAAGAGGAATTCAAGGGCCAGACTTTTTTTTTCTCTTTGGGGGGCGGGCGGGCAGGCGGGCCACTTCTATTGGTCTTTCATTTATTTTCGTCCATCTTTGTTCTTTGGCCCGTGTGGGCCTCCCATCACACTGGCCTCTGTTGTTGCAGAGCACCGGCTCTGGGCACATGCGCTCTAGAGCTCTGGCTCGGTAATTGGACACATCGGTCCAGCCGCTCCACAGCACGTGGGATCTTCCCAGGCCAGGGATTGAACTGGCACCCCTTGCACTGCAAGGCAGTGTCCTTACCCACTGGACCACCAGGGAAGCCCCAGACTGTTTTAAACTAGTAAGTTCTCCAGAAAGAATTTCAAAACTCTTCCTTTCTCGGTTCCATCTTAAGTCAGTTTCATGGTTAACCAAAAGTCCCAAACCCCTGCAGCTAAAACCACCCAGGCCTCCTGTACAGAGAGCAGGTCAACTGGCGTGCCCTCCCTCAGCTGCCCTCTCTGGTCCCCTCTCCACCCAACGTGACTATTTTCTGACTTCAACCTTAGTTAGAGAAAGAAACCAGTCTTCCCTCCTGCTCAGGACCTCAGTTCACCCCCAGTCCTTACTGCCACACTGCACCTTTCTCATGCTCATTCCACTCACAACCACCCTCACATCTGTTTACACCAGATCCTCCCCTTCACTGGGGAGGTTCGGCTTCCCCAAACTGAACAACTTCTCAATCCACACAGGCTTCCACTTCCACTGCAGACACTTGAGAAAAGGTCACCTGAACCCACCTCCTGGCCTTCGAGTCCTCAGCTGCCACTGGCTCACTCATCCACTCCTGCCCTCTATTACTCTTAACCCCTGACAGACCGGCTTCTGCCCACAGCACTCTACAGTAAATGGTATGTGCCCTGGAGCTAGGGCACTAGAATCCAAACCACTGGCACTGTGTTTAACCGTGGGCAATTAACTTAGCCACACAGGGTTGTTAGAATTTAATTGGAAAATGTGTACACATGGGTGTATGTAATCTCCTTGGAAAGTGCCTGGCATACACTCAGTAATCAGTTAACCTGCTGTTCCTATTAAAATAACTGGAACTTTCCTAAAGGAATATGAAAGCCTGAATGGCCAAGGGGCTTCTCTACAGAGACTGACGCTGACCAATCCTGGCCTCACACTGGGCCATCTTGACCTCGTCCTGACCAGAAATCCTAGGCAGTTCCTACAACTTACAATGTATTTCTGTCTTCATATTTCCTCTAATTCATCAGCTCTACCCATCTGTACCATGAAACTCACTTCTAAAACTGAACTCAAAGCACCTCCTAAATCAAGCACCTTTTCCACAGGTTCTCACAGTAACCAGATGAAATCTCAAGTATCTGTCACTTCTCCCTTCTACAGCTTCACACCCAGTTAACTACTGTCCCCCAAAGATGAGGGTGCCCGATTCTCCCCTCTCACTGCACTCCCCTACCGCATTCTCCCCTCCTGTCCACCTCCAGTCTCTCCAAAGCTCTATGGCCTTACCCCTTCCCAGATCAGAAAATCTAGGAGCTCCATAATGCTGCCCACGCTACAGAATCACAATGGAAGCACTGATTGCTAAGCTACCATTTAATGGAAACTTCACTAAATAAACCTCCATTTCCAGTTAAATGAGATGATATAATTACACCAGGGGTTCCTATTCATGTACAGACACCAGAATGTCTATTTTGGAGAACTGGTAAGTTCTCCAAAATAAAAATGTCTAAACCCCGTCCAGCGTTCAGGCTGACAGGAGGATTTTGGAAAGGTACCCCAGGAACTGAGTGTGCCATAATGAAGAACCCACTGCACAAAATGACCTCTTGGTTTCCAAAAGGTGAATACAGACATACCTTGTTTTACTGCCAGGATGCTTTGCAGACTACTGTAAAATATTCACGCAAACCTAACGTTCTTATACCATGGCCTTCGAAATGGCTTTTTGCCTTTTTTGACAGACCGGCTTCTGCCCACAGCACTCTACAGTAAATGGTATGTGCCCTGGAGCTAGGGCACTAGAATCCAAACCACTGGCACTGTGTTTAACCGTGGGCAATTAACTTAGCCACACAGGGTTGTTAGAATTTAATTGGAAAATGTGTACACATGGGTGTATGTAATCTCCTTGGAAAGTGCCTGGCATACACTCAGTAATCAGTTAACCTGCTGTTCCTATTAAAATAACTGGAACTTTCCTAAAGGA
Organism: Tragulus kanchil; assembly: GCA_022376925.1. Taxonomy (NCBI): domain Eukaryota; kingdom Metazoa; phylum Chordata; class Mammalia; order Artiodactyla; family Tragulidae; genus Tragulus; species Tragulus kanchil. The sequence goes on along the minus strand of JAIOJX010000030.1, from coordinate 214,104,665 downwards.
ATATGAAAGCCTGAATGGCCAAGGGGCTTCTCTACAGAGACTGACGCTGACCAATCCTGGCCTCACACTGGGCCATCTTGACCTCGTCCTGACCAGAAATCCTAGGCAGTTCCTACAACTTACAGTGTATTTCTGTCTTCATATTTCCTCTAATTCATCAGCTCTACCCATCTGTACCATGAAACTCACTTCTAAAACTGAACTCAAAGCACCTCCTAAATCAAGCACCTTTTCCACAGGTTCTCACAGTAACCAGATGAAATCTCAAGTATCTGTCACTTCTCCCTTCTACAGCTTCACACCCAGTTAACTACTGTCCCCCAAAGATGAGGGTGCCCGATTCTCCCCTCTCACTGCACTCCCCTACCGCATTCTCCCCTCCTGTCCACCTCCAGTCTCTCCAAAGCTCTATGGCCTTACCCCTTCCCAGATCAGAAAATCTAGGAGCTCCATAATGCTGCCCACGCTACAGAATCACAATGGAAGCACTGATTGCTAAGCTACCATTTAATGGAAACTTCACTAAATAAACCTCCATTTCCAGTTAAATGAGATGATATAATTACACCAGGGGTTCCTATTCATGTACAGACACCAGAATGTCTATTTTGGAGAACTGGTAAGTTCTCCAAAATAAAAATGTCTAAACCCCGTCCAGCGTTCAGGCTGACAGGAGGATTTTGGAAAGGTACCCCAGGAACTGAGTGTGCCATAATGAAGAACCCACTGCACAAAATGACCTCTGGTCCTAAGTCCCACTTGCCTGTAATCACGCACCCTAACCAAGACTTCTAATGACAGAACCAAAAAGGTGAATACAGACATACCTTGTTTTACTGCCAGGATGCTTTGCAGATACTGTAGTCTGCTAACAATTGCAGGTTTAAAGCAACCCTGTGTCAAGCAACTCTGTCAGCACTGTTTCTTATAGCATTTGCTCACTTCAATTCTCATGCCCCATTTTGTAATTCTCAGAATTTCAAACATTTTCATTATTATATTTGCTATGGAAATCTGTGATCAGTGACCTTTTGATATTACCATTACTACTCACTGAAGGCTCAGACGCTGGTCGGCATTTTTGCCAATAAAGTATATTTAACTTAAGGTACATGTACACTGTTTTATTACACAATGCACACTGTTAATAGAATACAGCACAGTGTAAACATAACATTTGTATGCACTGGGAAACCAAAAAACCTCTTGTTCACAGCACTATCTGCTTTAATGTAGGAGCATGGAAGTGAACAGTATCTCCACAGTATTTCTTTTTTTTTTTTTTTTTTTAAAGATTTATTTATTTATTTTGGGCAGGGGTCGGGTTGGGGAGGGAGGGGAGCGGGCGGGCCACTTCTATTGGTCTTTCATTTCTCTATTTTCATCCGTCTTTGTTCCTTGGCTCCTGTGGGCCTCCCATCGCGGTGGTCTGTCGTAGCAGAGCACCGGCTCTGGGCACATGCGCCCCAGAGCTCCGGCTCGGTGATTGGACACATCGGTCCAGCCGCTCCGCGGCATGTGGGATCTTCCCAGGCCAGGGCTCGAACCGGCGCCCCTTGCACTGCAAGGCGGTGTCCTTACCCACTGGACCACTAGGGGAAGCCCTCCACAGTATTTCTACACAGATAACACCACCACCGACCTGCCGTCCTAGTCTCAAACTTTCTTGCTCTCTAGGACTTGGTATGATTTTTTAATTAGTGGAGCATTTGTTTCTAGGCCACTCAACATTATTCTTGAATACATGTCTATATTTCAAGAGAAACAGCTTTCAGCCTATACTACCTTCAAAAATATAACCAATCTCTTAGAATACCAAACCTCTGGTCATACTTTAAAAACTAAAAATTAGGATAGCTTTTTAAAAACGCAGTTAAGGGCTTCCCTGGTGGTCCAGTGGGTAAGGACACTGCCTTGCAGTGCAAGGGGCGCCAGTTCGATCCCTGGCCTGGGAAGATCCCACGTGCCGCGGAGCGGCTGGACCGATGTGTCCAACTACCGAGCCGGAGCTCTGGAGCGCATGCACCCAGAGCCGGTGCTCTGTGACAACAGAGGCCACTGCGATGGGAGGCCCGCGTGGGCCAAAGAACAAAGACGGATGAAAATAAATGAAAGACCAATAGAAGTGGCCTGCCCACCCCACTCCCTCCCCAATCAGCACCCCCCACAAAAAAAAAAAAAAAAAACACAGTTAAAACCTAAGCCAACTGAACCAATATGTCATACTTGGAATTTTTAAACTCCTGCTTCTCCTTCTGACACTTGTTATTGGGGTTAACAATCCTTAAAAGCTATAGATACATTCAGCATCATGAATGCTCGTATTTTTCTTTCCTCTCCAGCAAAATCTAATTCATATACACTTTCAATCTCTTAGGGTTGGGGGAGGCTTTTCAGAAACGCTCGACCAGGCTTACAGCAGGTGATCAGTGGAGACTCTTACCATCTGCTTCTAGGCACAGGAAGCACAGCACACAGTGTGTCCCAGATTCCAAAGTGGAGTGGAGAAAAGAAAGCATTATTCCCTTGTTTTGTTAAAGAAATCTAAGACTACCTATAATTAGTTGAAATGTATTGGCTTTTCAAAATCTAGGAACAATGATCAACTTACTAATCCTTGGTTTTATAATTTTCCTGAAAGCCAAAGTTGACTGAATTGATTTTTAAAAACATACAGCAAAATTCCAATGGATTAATATGAATTTTGAAAAATGACTCGTTTCCCAAAACCGCGCCTTTCTTTGCCTCCCCTACCGCCCCGACTTGGTATGATTTTTTAATTAGTGGAGCATTTGTTTCTAGGCCACTCAACATTATTCTTGAATACATGTCTATATTTCAAGAGAAACAGCTTTCAGCCTATACTACCTTCAAAAATATAACCAATCTCTTAGAATACCAAACCTCTGGTCATACTTTAAAAACTAAAAATTAGGATAGCTTTTTAAAAACGCAGTTAAGGGCTTCCCTGGTGGTCCAGTGGGTAAGGACACTGCCTTGCAGTGCAAGGGGCGCCAGTTCGATCCCTGGCCTGGGAAGATCCCACGTGCCGCGGAGCGGCTGGACCGATGTGTCCAACTACCGAGCCGGAGCTCTGGAGCGCATGCACCCAGAGCCGGTGCTCTGTGACAACAGAGGCCACTGCGATGGGAGGCCCGCGTGGGCCAAAGAACAAAGACGGATGAAAATAAATGAAAGACCAATAGAAGTGGCCTGCCCACCCCACTCCCTCCCCAATCAGCACCCCCCACAAAAGAAAAAAGAAAAAAAAAACACAGTTAAAACCTAAGCCAACTGAACCAATATGTCATACTTGGAATTTTTAAACTCCTGCTTCTCCTTCTGACACTTGTTATTGGGGTTAACAATCCTTAAAAGCTATAGATACATTCAGCATCATGAATGCTCGTATTTTTCTTTCCTCTCCAGCAAAATCTAATTCATATACACTTTCAATCTCTTAGGGTTGGGGGAGGCTTTTCAGAAACGCTCGACCAGGCTTACAGCAGGTGATCAGTGGAGACTCTTACCATCTGCTTCTAGGCACAGGAAGCACAGCACACAGTGTGTCCCAGATTCCAAAGTGGAGTGGAGAAAAGAAAGCATTATTCCCTTGTTTTGTTAAAGAAATCTAAGACTACCTATAATTAGTTGAAATGTATTGGCTTTTCAAAATCTAGGAACAATGATCAACTTACTAATCCTTGGTTTTATAATTTTCCTGAAAGCCAAAGTTGACTGAATTGATTTTTAAAAACATACAGCAAAATTCCAATGGATTAATATGAATTTTGAAAAATGACTAGTTAATCTCTGTTTTCATAAAATGCCTGAATGCTGGCAAACCAGCAGCCTCGGGAATCAAATATTTACATGTTTTTCTTCAACAACACAGGGTTACAGCTCATTCCTTGTTAATCTCCAAGCCTATTTAAGGATAAAGGCAAAAGACAACTATTTTTATGGTATGGTAAATTATATCTTAAAGTTTTTACAATCAATAAAAACCATTTATATAGGCACTTTATGCTGGACCGTCTTATCAGGTGGCACTAACAATTCAGGCTTCTGAGTTTATTTTGCTAAGGTGAAGAGGCAAATTCAAAAGTGTCAGTCACAGGTGCCTGTGCTCCCGAGCCATGTCAGTCATACCTGGAACACCTGAGAAAACTGAGAATCTGGACTCTAGGACAAAACTTTGAATAGCAAATGACTCATATGAAAAGTCTCCAGTTTAAAAATCAAATTAAACAAAGTTTGTGAATAAACTTTCATAATAAAGGAAAGTGAATTCAAAAAAAAAAAAATTGAAGCTGATACATGCAGGAGGTGATGAGGAGAAATCTGAACACCTTCTGAGTGTTTCTGTGTGGTGGCCTCCTGCCTCCACACCCAGCCACCCAAGATTGACTTCTCATCCATCACTCCACATCCGTGAGAATGCAGCCAACGCCAATACCAGCACCCACAATTCCTAGCTTTTCTTGACCTTCTCCTCAAAAAGACCGGCACCAGGCATCACATGGACCCACCTGAAAGGTCCCAAAGACAACTTGCTCGCTGCTTTGTAAGGATATCGGGGAGTAGGGATAATTGTATTGATATGAGGTAAACCCAGTTTTTGCTACAGATTTATAGTTCATCATGTAACAGCCAGGAAACTTGAGACAAAAATGCTATGTGTAATGATCTACAGTCGGGAATGAACAAAGAGTAACAGTCTGCAGCCACCTAGAGCCCCTATAATATACCAACATCAGCTTGACCACACGACTCAAGGATAAAGTACATCCTCATTCATGACAGCTGTAACAGAAATGAGTATGCATTAGGGAAGTGGGTGGCCAAGGAAGCAAAAGGCCACAAGAAGCAAAGACCAGGCACTATTAAAAACCCTGACTCGGGCTTCCCTGGTGGTCCAGTGGGTTAGGACACTACCTTGCAGTGCAAGGGGCGCCAGTTCAATCCCTGGCCTGGGAAGATCCCACATGCCGCGGAGTGGCTGGACCGATGTGTCCAACTACCAAGCCGGAGCTCTGGAGCGCATGTGCCCAGAGCTGGTCCTCTGCAACAAGAGAGGCCACTGTGATAGGAGGCCCACACAGGCCAAAGGACAAAGATGGATGAAAATAAATAAAGACCAAAAGAAGTGGCCAAAAAAAAAAAAAACTTGCCACAGCATGAATCCAGAAACAGAAACCTCCACAGCAGCCAGTACTAAAGACAGGAAAACCTGAACTGCAACTGATCAATGGCTTGGAGACAGTTAGAGCAAGGATAAAAACTTGGTAGCTCAGTGGTGAAGAGTTTGCCTGCCAGTGCAGGAGACACAAGTTCGAACCCTCATCCGGGAAGATCCCACCCACATGATGCGGAGCAAGTAAGTCCATGAACCACAACTTTTGAGCCTGTGCTCTAGAGCCTCGGAGCTGCAACTGCCGAAGCCCATGAACCCTAGAGCCCCAGTTCCACAAAAGAACAGCTCACCACAACAAGAAGCCAGATCACCTCAACTAGAGAGTAGCCCCCACTCCCTGCAACTAGAGAAGAGCCTTTGGCAGCAGTGAAAACCCAGAATAGCCAAAAATAAAATAAATTAATTAAAAAAAAAACACTATGACAGAAATGAAGAATGCCTTTGATGGGCTTGATCAGTGGATAGACACTGCTAAGGAAAGCCTCTCTAACCATCGGAGAATCTCAAGAGACATGACCAAAACTAAAAAGCAAGCAGAACAAAGGCTGAAAAACACTGAACAGAACATCCAATAACATCTGTGGGATAACTACAAAAGGTGTAACGTTCTGCATGTATTGAGAATTCTAGAAAAAGAAAAATAAGAAGAGAATAAAAGCTTGAAATAATGACTGAAAATGTCCTCCAAATTAACGTCAGATACCAAACCACAGATCCAGGAAGCTCTGAGCAGAATAAATACCCCCAAGCCCCCAGCTAGTCACATCATTTTTAAATTATACAAAATCAATGATGAAGAAAATATCCTGAAAGAAACAAGAAACAAAAAACATCTTACCTAGAGATGACCAACAAGTTACCCCCTACATCTCTTCAAAAACCATGACAGCAAGAGGAGAGTGGAATGCAGTATTAATCACGTTTGAGAGACCAAAACCACCAACCTATAATTCTGTACTCTGTGAAGGTATTCTTCATAAGTGAAGGAGAAATATTTTTTCAGACAAAAAAAAACCTGAGAATTTGTTGCCAGTAAACCTGTTTGGCAAGAAATAGTAAAAGAAATTCTTCAGAGAGAAGGAAGATGAGGTTAAAAACTCTGATCTATATTAAGGAAAACCACTGAAGAAGAAATAAATGAAGGCAGAACATTTTTCTTAGATGATCTTTGTTCAAAATAACAGTAGCTCAGTCAAAACAGTAATACCAACAATGCATTCAATTATGTATGTGCCTGTCTAAGTTAAATGAATGATAGCAATGAAACAGAGACAGGAACCCTCATCCGGGAAGATCCCACCCACATGATGCGGAGCAAGTAAGTCCATGAACCACAACTTTTGAGCCTGTGCTCTAGAGCCTCGGAGCTGCAACTGCCGAAGCCCATGAACCCTAGAGCCCCAGTTCCACAAAAGAACAGCTCACCACAACAAGAAGCCAGATCACCTCAACTAGAGAGTAGCCCCCACTCCCTGCAACTAGAGAAGAGCCTTTGGCAGCAGTGAAAACCCAGAATAGCCAAAAATAAAATAAATTAATTAAAAAAAAAACACTATGACAGAAATGAAGAATGCCTTTGATGGGCTTGATCAGTGGATAGACACTGCTAAGGAAAGCCTCTCTAACCATCGGAGAATCTCAAGAGACATGACCAAAACTAAAAAGCAAGCAGAACAAAGGCTGAAAAACACTGAACAGAACATCCAATAACATCTGTGGGATAACTACAAAAGGTGTAACGTTCTGCATGTATTGAGAATTCTAGAAAAAGAAAAATAAGAAGAGAATAAAAGCTTGAAATAATGACTGAAAATGTCCTCCAAATTAACGTCAGATACCAAACCACAGATCCAGGAAGCTCTGAGCAGAATAAATACCCCCAAGCCCCCAGCTAGTCACATCATTTTTAAATTATACAAAATCAATGATGAAGAAAATATCCTGAAAGAAACAAGAAACAAAAAACATCTTACCTAGAGATGACCAACAAGTTACCCCCTACATCTCTTCAAAAACCATGACAGCAAGAGGAGAGTGGAATGCAGTATTAATCACGTTTGAGAGACCAAAACCACCAACCTATAATTCTGTACTCTGTGAAGGTATTCTTCATAAGTGAAGGAGAAATATTTTTTCAGACAAAAAAAAACCTGAGAATTTGTTGCCAGTAAACCTGTTTGGCAAGAAATAGTAAAAGAAATTCTTCAGAGAGAAGGAAGATGAGGTTAAAAACTCTGATCTATATTAAGGAAAACCACTGAAGAAGAAATAAATGAAGGCAGAACATTTTTCTTAGATGATCTTTGTTCAAAATAACAGTAGCTCAGTCAAAACAGTAATACCAACAATGCATTCAATTATGTATGTGCCTGTCTAAGTTAAATGAATGATAGCAATGAAACAGAGACAGGAGGAAAGAATCAGGACCATGTGTTTTGTTCTAAGTACTTACACTGTTAATAGAGATGCTGTTATTTGAAAGTGGACTTGGATTACTTGTAAATTTAACTGCAACCTCTAGGGTACTAAAGAAGGTGGAAAAAAAGAAGTATAATATGCTAACAAAGAAAAGAGGGGAATCCTTTCAGTGAAAACCACAAAGAGGAATTCCCTGGTGCTCCAGTCACTGCATTTTCACTGCTGAGAGTTCAGCCCCCTGATTGGGAAACTAAGATCTTACATACCATGCTGAAAGAAAGGAAGGGAAGGAACAGGGGAGGAAGGGAGGAAGAAAGGAAGGCAAGAAAGCCTAGAGTTATCAGAGATAAAGAAAGGCATTATATGGGACCTAACCAAACTATTTATAAAGTTTTTACAGAGCAGAAGAAACCATAACCAAAAAAACAACCTACAGATTGGGAGAAAGTACTTGCAAATAATGTGACCTATTTCTAAAATATATAAAAGAGCACATACAGCTCAGTATCAAAAAAACCAAAACCACCCAATGAAAAAATGAGCAGACCACTAAATAGACATCTTTCCAAAGACATACAGATGGTCAACAGGCACATAAGAAGATATTTAGTATCATCAATTATTACAGAAATGTAAACCAAAACTACAGTGAAATATCATCTCACACTGGTAAGAATGGCCACCATCAAAAAGTCTACAAATAAATGCTAGAGGGTGTGGAGAAAAGGGAACCCTCTTACACTGCTGGTAGGAATGTAAATTTGTGCAGTCACTATGGAAAACAGTATAAAAGTTCTTTCAAAAACTAGAGTTAGGGTTTCCCCAGGGTCCAGTGGGTAAAGACTCTGCCTTGCAGAGCAAGGGGCGCCAGTTTGATCCCTAGTCTGGGAAGATCCCACATGCTGCGGAGTGGCTGACGGATGTGTCCACTTACCGAGCCAGAGCTCTGGAGCACATGCGCCCAGAGCCAGTGTTCTGCAACGAGAGGGGCCACTGCACTGGGTGGCCCACACAGGTCAAAGAACAAAGATGGAAATAAATGAAAGACCAATAAAAGTGGCCAAAAAAAAATTTTTCTCTTCAACATTATTTTAAAACTTAAGTACAAGCTGCTAGGGAAGGATGCTAACAGAAAGCCAGTCCATGAGACCTAAGCCTTGAGCAGGACTTACCAAAGAATAGGGAAGGGATGAGGAACAGTGCAACAGTAAGACAAACAGAAGAAAGTTTGCGTCCTCTTGTCCTATGGTGGCCCCTGCCCTCACTCGGGCACCTGTGCACCCTTTAAAAAGGACAGAGAGCACCAAGACCAACCACCACCACAATGCAAGAAAAAACAGACAAGAACCCAAGATCTGGAAAAAAGGCGTTTTGTGTGCTCTATTATCTACCACAAGAAAGTAAACATCTAGTCATTCATTTTCAACTTTATATTACTCAGCAACAGATATTTCTCAGACAAACTGTCTAGAGAATCAGGCCAAGAAAAAGACTGTGGTATGAGCCTAGTAGACAGGAAAGATCTGCTGAAATTCTGAAGTCTGAGAGACTGTTTAACAGACATTAGGTGACACACCACACAGACGAAGCACCTAGCATAACACGACAATGAAAATCCCCCATGAAAACGAAGGTTTTGTGGGACATAATACTATCTACCCACATTTTATAAATGTGTAATTTCCCAAAAGCATCAATCTTTTCTCTTTATCTGTAAGCTCCATTCTATACTCTGAAAATAGATTATGTCACAGAAATGAGAAAATACAAACTAGAACTTTATAAAAGTTAAGTCATTTCAACAATCCAGCTCGGCTCAGCGTGACTGTGTACTCACATTGAGGCAATGGAGGCCTGCTAATCCTGAAGCCAGACAAGGCACTGGTTCTGAGGATGAGTTCAAGGAAATCTCTAAAACAAAATCAAGACTGCTGACCTGCAAATTACTCTATAAAGGGAACTCACAGGACCACCAGGTACTGGTTAAAGTCTCATAATAACAAAAATCTGCTTTCTTCTGGTAAGTTTCAGTGATCAAGGACACATGACAGGCTTTCAGAACATGCCAACAGGTAACCAACACCCCTATAGCAAAAAATCTTAAAAATTAAATAGATAAAAGAAAGAAAAAAACCTAAAAGCAGGAATGCTTATCTATTAAGCATTATTCAGCTGAAAGAAATTTCAAAGACCACTGACCTGGTCCTCCTCTTCATCTTCATCCTCTGCCAGGCGCTGCCTGCCTACTTCATACAGCCTGCACACTGTGTCCATGTTCAGAGCATCCATGCTGCCTTGGTTCTGAAATGGAATACCCAGTCCACAAGAAGTTAATTTTCAGAAGACCCACCTTCGCACCTCAGCTATGACTGGCATTAAGAGAGGGCAAGAAAAAACAGGAAGAGAAGGCCTGGGCAGTGAAGGAGAGACCACCATCCCTGGAACAACCTTGTTTCCAAGGATGCTTCAGCCATAGAGCGACTCCTCTAAGAAAGGTCTGACAGTGAGGCCAGGGTAAGAGGCGATGCGCCACTGCACACACATTACCTCTCTTAGACTGTGTATCTCCCCATCAAATGAGTAAGTTATCACAGTCTATCACGAATGCATCAGCTTTAAAAAAAACAAAACACTCCTTATACCAGACAAAATGCCCCAAGTATAAGTTGAAGATGATGTTCAATATCAGAATAAAACAGGTTTCTTCTAGCTCCCTTTACCTCAATGACAGCAAGATAACAGTCTTTGGTGTCTGTACACAGGTCAAAAATGTTCCGTTTCACATCAATGGTTGCTGGAAAAGAGAATGTGACAAGACTCAGGATTGGACCACTGCTGTGCTCTTAAAATCAGCCTTTTGTTAAAATAGATTATGTCACAGAAATGAGAAAATACAAACTAGAACTTTATAAAAGTTAAGTCATTTCAACAATCCAGCTCGGCTCAGCGTGACTGTGTACTCACATTGAGGCAATGGAGGCCTGCTAATCCTGAAGCCAGACAAGGCACTGGTTCTGAGGATGAGTTCAAGGAAATCTCTAAAACAAAATCAAGACTGCTGACCTGCAAATTACTCTATAAAGGGAACTCACAGGACCACCAGGTACTGGTTAAAGTCTCATAATAACAAAAATCTGCTTTCTTCTGGTAAGTTTCAGTGATCAAGGACACATGACAGGCTTTCAGAACATGCCAACAGGTAACCAACACCCCTATAGCAAAAAATCTTAAAAATTAAATAGATAAAAGAAAGAAAAAAACCTAAAAGCAGGAATGCTTATCTATTAAGCATTATTCAGCTGAAAGAAATTTCAAAGACCACTGACCTGGTCCTCCTCTTCATCTTCATCCTCTGCCAGGCGCTGCCTGCCTACTTCATACAGCCTGCACACTGTGTCCATGTTCAGAGCATCCATGCTGCCTTGGTTCTGAAATGGAATACCCAGTCCACAAGAAGTTAATTTTCAGAAGACCCACCTTCGCACCTCAGCTATGACTGGCATTAAGAGAGGGCAAGAAAAAACAGGAAGAGAAGGCCTGGGCAGTGAAGGAGAGACCACCATCCCTGGAACAACCTTGTTTCCAAGGATGCTTCAGCCATAGAGCGACTCCTCTAAGAAAGGTCTGACAGTGAGGCCAGGGTAAGAGGCGATGCGCCACTGCACACACATTACCTCTCTTAGACTGTGTATCTCCCCATCAAATGAGTAAGTTATCACAGTCTATCACGAATGCATCAGCTTTAAAAAAAACAAAACACTCCTTATACCAGACAAAATGCCCCAAGTATAAGTTGAAGATGATGTTCAATATCAGAATAAAACAGGTTTCTTCTAGCTCCCTTTACCTCAATGACAGCAAGATAACAGTCTTTGGTGTCTGTACACAGGTCAAAAATGTTCCGTTTCACATCAATGGTTGCTGGAAAAGAGAATGTGACAAGACTCAGGATTGGACCACTGCTGTGCTCTTAAAATCAGCCTTGTTAAAGGAATTCAAGGTGACTTTTCATAAGTATTTCCGTAATTCTTGTGCTTTTCAAAAGCAGAAACATTATAAATCTCTCAGAAAATGAAGGATCTTAAATAAGGGAACACCAATACAAGGCAAAATCATCAATGCCTGACACCTGACACTTACCTATAGGTTTGTAGTCAGTTGCATTAAATGTTCGGAAAGATGACCCAAAAGGGCTTTTCATCCTCTCTTCCATTAGGTCATCTTCATCATCTGCTTGCAGCATAGCTAGTTGGGAGGAAAAGGGGAAGTGGGCCAGGGGGGCAAAACACTATTAGAATGAGAAATATCCCCCATACATAACTGCAGAAAATACCAACAGACAATCCAAACTTCAGATTGTCCTACAGTCAATTCCTCTCGAAGCATCCTCTTTGCATATCTGAACAATATCCTCAGCCTCTCATCTAGTGTCCAAGAACTGTTACAGCTAAAGGCTCACAAAAATTTCAAGACAAGGGCTTCCCTTGTGGCTCAGTGGATAAGAACCCATCTGCCAATGCAGGAGACACAGGTTCGATCCCTGATCCGGGAAGATCCCACATACCTCAGAGCAGCTAAACCCACACATCAGCGAAGACCAAGCACAGCCAAAAAATAAATAAAGAAAAGCTTAAAAAAAATTTTTTTTTCAAGACAAAAAAGATTTTTAAGTTCATTATGAAACTATTCATTAAATGTTCACAAAAACTGCAAGACAAAAAGATTTTTACGTTCATAATGAAATTACTCATGAAATTTCTTGCTATATGTTTGTTATCTTCAAAGCCAGGAACCTTTCACTCTTCTCAAACTTAGTCACCAATTGTACTATTATTTTATCTTTTACGTTACAACTTTTGAAAAGTTTTCCAATTCACACTGGAGAGATATTTCTAAACAGGAAGTGAGTGGGGGTGGGGGGAGAGAAGGGAGAAAGAATAATGAAAAGTAAAAAGTCTGTTACCTCCATACATCACTGTCCCCGTGTGGTTGAACACCACGCGACACTGATCGAGAGCGGGAACTGTGTGTAAAAGATGGAAAGTACGAAGGTCCCACTAGAAGGAAAGTGGTCAAGGAAAACTATTTTAAAAAACCTACCTAGTCTCTTAAATCTGAAATAGCACTTCCTTTCCCCCTCCCTCTAGGAATTAATGCTTTAAAAGTCAACAAGAACATGGTGAAACAAAAGCATGAAGAAAGCGTATTTCTGAATAATGGCCCTGAACATCTCCTAAGACACCCTCACATACATGAGAACTATGTGAGCTCCCTTTCTCCCAGTGGTAGCTCTTCACTGTACTCTTATGTCTAGCATCCTTCCGGAGTCAGATAAACATCAATCTGACACCTCGGCAAGTGGGAGGCAGAAATCTGGTCCCTCTTTCCAACATAAAGAAAACATGCCAGTTACAAGTCATCGATAATTACCAGTATCCATAAGAATCCACTGGAGATTCAGTAATACTTCAAACCAGAGCGGGGGGATTAAAAAAAAAAAAACAAGTTATTTACCTGTGTGGATACTTCAAGGTACTGGTAGGAAGAGAAGTTATTTTTGCATTACAAACTAGATTACAAATGGCAAGTAAAACTGGGGTGTAAAGGATACAATCTCAGTATTAATGATGATCTCCAGCCCGTTCGGATGGAAGACACCACTGATGTTCATGTTGAACTTGTCAAACTTGTGGATGGCCTGTGCAGAGCGGACATCCCAGAGGACGCCATCATTTAAGACAAGATCATCTGTAGGGTTAAAGGTGGCACAGTTCCTCTTGTAGTTGTTGGCAAGATCTGGGTTAAACAGAGTCAACAGCTTGTTGCCAGTCTGAATATCATAAATCTTTAGAGAAGAAGGGGTGGGAAGAGAAAAATCAGACCAATCCATCCACTGACAGATTCAAACAGAAGCTGCGTAAAACATCTCTCCCATGTTTCCATAGCCCATCAAAATGATACAAGCCATAATACTGAAAGTAACTGGAACATAGACCACTCCTATCTAAGCAAAGTTTATGTGTTTTGATTCCCATTTCAGGTTTGAAAAGTCTCTTTTCCATTAAATAAGAAAATGAGAAGTGCAACTGCAATAGGGATTTAAAGGAAAAAAGAAGAACCCTCTGTTTCTCCATCCCCCGTTTTTAAGAAACAGAAAATGTTTCTAAGACTGAAACCAAGGAACTCTCCACATGGACTAACAAACATTATGCATAGAGTATTCCAACATGTTACCTTTTGGAGAAGGACATCAATAAAATACCCTTTTCTCCTTAAAATCTCTCAATATATTCTCTGTTGGCCCTACAACTCCACAAGTCCCTAAGTCTACAATATGCAAGCCATACAGAGACCAGCTCTTTGCCATCAGCTTACAGGCAGGCTGTAGTATTTCCAATCTTTAAAAAACAATCCTGGACTTCCCTGGTGGTCCAGTGGGTAGAGTCCACCTTGCAATGCAAGGGACATCGGTTTGATCCTTGGCCTGGGAAGATCCCACATGCTGCAGAGCGCCTGGACGCGTGTGTCCAGTTACCAGCCAGCGCTCTGGGCGTATGTGCCCAGATCCGGTGCTCTGCAGCAAGAGAGGCCACTGCAATGGGAGGCCCACACAGGCTGAAGAATAAAGATGGATGAAAATAAATAGACAAAAAAAAATCAATAAAAGAGGCCAAAAAAAAAAAAAAAAAATCCTCCCTTAACAGAGGAATAAATAAGGATACAATCTCAGTATTAATGATGATCTCCAGCCCGTCGGATGGAAGACACCACTGATGTTCATGTTGAACTTGTCAAACTTGTGGATGGCCTGTGCAGAGCGGACATCCCAGAGGACGCCATCATTTAAGACAAGATCATCTGTAGGGTTAAAGGTGGCACAGTTCCTCTTGTAGTTGTTGGCAAGATCTGGGTTAAACAGAGTCAACAGCTTGTTGCCAGTCTGAATATCATAAATCTTTAGAGAAGAAGGGGTGGGAAGAGAAAAATCAGACCAATCCATCCACTGACAGATTCAAACAGAAGCTGCGTAAAACATCTCTCCCATGTTTCCATAGCCCATCAAAATGATACAAGCCATAATATTGAAAGTAACTGGAACATAGACCACTCCTATCTAAGCAAAGTTTATGTGTTTTGATTCCCATTTCAGGTTTGAAAAGTCTCTTTTCCATTAAATAAGAAAATGAGAAGTGCAACTGCAATAGGGATTTAAAGGAAAAAAGAAGAACCCTCTGTTTCTCCATCCCCCGTTTTTAAGAAACAGAAAATGTTTCTAAGACTGAAACCAAGGAACTCTCCACATGGACTAACAAACATTATGCATAGAGTATTCCAACATGTTACCTTTTGGAGAAGGACATCAATAAAATACCCTTTTCTCCTTAAAATCTCTCAATATATTCTCTGTTGGCCCTACAACTCCACAAGTCCCTAAGTCTACAATATGCAAGCCATACAGAGACCAGCTCTTTGCCATCAGCTTACAGGCAGGCTGTAGTATTTCCAATCTTTAAAAAACAATCCTGGACTTCCCTGGTGGTCCAGTGGGTAAGGAGTCCACCTTGCAATGCAAGGGACATCGGTTTGATCCTTGGCCTGGGAAGATCCCACATGCTGCAGAGCGCCTGGACGCGTGTGTCCAGTTACCAGCCAGCGCTCTGGAGCGTATGTGCCCAGATCCGGTGCTCTGCAGCAAGAGAGGCCACTGCAATGGGAGGCCCACACAGGCTGAAGAATAAAGATGGATGAAAATAAATAGACAAAAAAAAATCAATAAAAGAGGCCAAAAAAAAAAAAAAAAATCCTCCCTTAACAGAGGAATAAATAAGGAGACACCACAAGGAAACAAATCCAGATCACGGGACAAGACAACTAGCCTGGTCTCTTCAAAAGTCAATGTCATGAAAACTGGAGAAATGGGTTCTTGGCTCTAAAACAGGGAGACACAACAGCCAAATGCAATATGTGAATCTTGGCTGGATCCTGGTTCAAAAAACAAAAACACAAACATATGAAACCAACACGACGGGAAAAACTGGGAAAACTGAGTATGGGATGAATATTAGATGGTACTTGGTAATTACTATAAATTTTCTTATACTTGATAATGAGTGTGATTATGTAATAAACATATCATTAATGCTAGGACATAAACCTCATAAGACTTAAGAGGTAAAATGTCACAATGTTTGCAAGTTACTTTCAATGATTCAGATAAACACACATTTACACAGAAAATATGGCAAAATACTAACGTGATGCATCTAGGTGGGTAACTACATGTACTACTATTTCAACTTGTCTATATATTTTAACATTTTCAAATTTGGTTTAAGAGAAACTCTCCCTTCACCACTCCATATCCTCCACCTCGAGCTACTATCCCCACTTCTCCGTTTCTCAGTAAAACACTGCAAAAGACTTGTCTATACTCTCTCCTCCCATTCTCTCATGAACCCACTCTAATCAGATTCACATCCCAGTGCACAGAACTAGCTCCTGACATGGTTAACAATGACCTCCACATGGTTACTCAAAGGCTACTTCTTAATTCTCTTTTTCTGTCATGCCACATTGCCTGTGGGATCTTAGTTCCGCACCAGGGACTGAACCCAGGCCCTAGGCAGTGAAAGCCAAGCTCCTGTCCTAACCACTAGACCACTAGGGAATTCCCTCAATTTTCATCTTCTGCAGCCTATCAGGTTCTGACCCAGGAGATCAATCCTTCCTTAGGCATTTCCCTTGCCCTCCAGGGCATGTCTTTTTCCTGAGGTCTCCTGCTATTTGTCCTCCTTTCCAAGTGAAGTCTCTCCTCACGTGGCAACTTCTGAATACTGGCACATGCCCAAGACTGTCCTCACACTTCTCCAGCCTCCTTAATAATCTCATCCAAGTTCATCAGTTCATACTATCAACAGACAATTCCCGTATTTGTATCTCCCATCCCAGACTCTTCTCCTGAACTGCCAATTTGTATATTCAACTTTGCTCACTCTCTATCTGAATGTCTAAAAGAACCACAAACTCCATTTATCCAAACCCAAGGGCCCAGCTCGGTCACTTCTCATTGCCTCTCATGCCCACCCATGCCCAGCCCCTCTGCTGCTCTCACATGTAAGCTGGCACAACATCCTCCTAACCACAAAACCTCCTCTTGCTGCTCTCCCAGAAACCAGATTCACGCTTCAAGAATTTTACATCCAGTCACGTGCCTAAGAAACTTACTTACCCTCCAGTGTCTTCATCTCACTCAGATGAAAAACCAAAGGTCTTAAACAACACACTGCAAGAGGCTACATGGTACGTCTCCCACTGACCTCAGCTCTTATCACCCTCTTCTCGCTCCCACCTCCCAGGTATGGCTTTTCCCTTACCATTCCCTGTCTTTAGATCACGTTCCCTCAGATACCTGCATGAGGCCCACACTTCCTTCAAGATGCTGCTTAAACATAACTCAATCAGGGACGCTAATTTCCTAGATTAAAAAGAAGTCCCCCACACCACCAGCAAGCACTTCCTACCTCTTACCCTGCTCTCTTACCCTTGACAGCATTCACCACGTTAACAAACCATTTATTTGCTTTTTGGTTTCCACTATGAGGATCCACAAAGGCAGGAACTTTATATCATCTAAAACTTAGTTTTCGGGACTTCCCTGGTAGCTCAGTGGTAAAGAGTTTGCCTGCCAATGCAGAAGATATGGGTTTAATCCCTGATCTGGGAAGATCCCACATGCCATAAAGCAGCAAAGCCTGTTAGCCACAACTATTCAGTCTGTGCTCTAGAGCCTTGGAGCCACAACTACTGAAGCCCGTGTGCCCTAGAGCCCGAGTTCTGCAACAAGAGAAGTCACCACAACGAGAAGCCTGCTCACCTCCACTGGAGAGTAGCTCCCACTCCCTGCAACCAGAGAAGAGCCTGCCGCAGCAGTGAAAACCCAGAATAGCCAAATGAATAAATAAATGAAATTTAAAATAAATAAATAAAACCGTGTTTGAAAATACCTGCTGTGCTAATGAAATACTTCTCAAACTGTCAAGACTTATAACATTGAATTTTTTCCTATTTTCCCCATATAGCTTAAAACTATTTCATTATAATTTTAGATTCTATCTGGAAAGAGTATCACTGAGTAATTAATTCCTGGTTGCCCACAGGACTTAAGTCCTCAGACTGAGTCTGGAAGACTTCAGTATAAACAGACAAATCACCTTGAAAGAAGTGGATGCTTCAGTACTCACATGGGCAATGTCTCCCTTCGTGCCTATGACCCGGTCCTGAGAGTGCTTACTGAACTCAACATAATGATCTTCTGTAAAGGAATGCCTATGAACAAACAAAAATACTGATGTAACTGACCTTCAGCTCATAATTATTCAACTGACTGAGAAAAAAAAAAGGTGACCCTCTGCCTCTTGCCTGACTCTATACTCTACAGATGCTCAGTTCCCAAAGAGGAAAAAATTGTACACGTAAGAGTAAGAAGAAAATTTCCTCCAACAGTTTGTCCAAGCAAATCCAAAATAAATTAATGGGAACTGCTTGGTGAAAAGAATGACTAATAGGCTAGCAGGGTACATACACCTTGGAGATACGCCCCAGCAAAGAGCGCCACTACGAGAAAATACACAGCTGGGCCACTCTGGATCAGTGAAGGGTCTGCTATCTGATGGGGTGGTATAAACCTGGCAAGAATACCCAGAAATTAAAAAAATTCAAGTCTTAAGCATGTACTACAGATAAGGAAGACATAAAACATAACATAGAGGATTGTTCTTTTTCCCACAAGGCTTTGAGTCAAAGAATCACATGAAGGGGATAAATTATACAATAGAGACTGAGTTATAAAAGTAGATACATACTTCATATCAAATACTGATTTCATTCCCCAAAGTGCAGACAGAGGCTGGCTCCAAGTAGCTGATGTCAGCAGCAAGGATCCGTCCTAAAAGAAGATGGGAAGCCCAATGAGTGTAATTATGTGTTTATATAAATGCCACCTTCCATTAGCATTCTAAAATATAAAATATACTCTTAGATTATAAAGAAAACAGAAAAACTTTTAGGAACTAAGAAATGGTCAGAAGCTGCTAAGATTTAAGTAACATGCACCTCCTATGTCATAAAAAAAAAAATGACTAAATCTGAGAATATTAAATCCTCCTGAACTAGTAACATAAAATACAACAGTCCCCAGGGTGGAAAGATGTCAAACACGGTTTCTCCCTTCTTAATATTTGGCCATATTTCTCCATCTCCCTCATCTATAATATCAGTCAACTGAAAACAATTAGACTTTCTAGCTAAGAATACTTAAAGGTTTTTCAAAGAGAAAACCCCAAAAAAGATCAATATCCTTATTTTTTCCAGCTCATCACCAAATTTATTTCGGCTTTATTCCTTATGATTCCCTCCTTATCTTTTCAAACTTTTTATTGTGTATTGGTGTAGGGCGGATTAACAAATGCTGTGATAGTTTCAGTCAGCCATACACATACATGTATCCCCCCTTCCCCACATTCCCCTCCTATCCAGACTGCCATGTAACATTGAGCAGAGTTCCATGTACTATGCAGTAAGCCCTTGCTGGTTATGCATTTTGTTTTTCAATTTTATTATTTATTTTTGGCTATACTGGGTTTTCACTGCTGCTACAGGCTCTTCTCTAGTTGCAGGGAGTGGGGGCTAATCTCCAGTTGAAGTGAGCAAGCTTCTCATTGTGGTGACTTCTCTTGTGGAACTCAGGCTCTAGGGTTCACGGGCTTCAGTAGCTGCAGCACAAGGTCTCATTATTTGTGAGGCTCTAGAGCACAGGCTGACTAGTTGTGGCTCACGGGCTTGGCTGCTCTATGGCATGTGGGATTTTCCCGGATCAGGGATCAAACACGTGTTTCCTGCATTGGCAGATGAACTCTTCACCACTTAACCATCAGAGAAGCCCAGTTATGCATTTTAATACAGCAACCTCCTTCACTTTAAAAATCAGGAAAATTATCCTTGTCATCTTAACAGTTTTGACCTTTAGAAACAGCAAAAAGATCCTCTTCATCCACAGAACAGTACTAATAACACACTAAAGCAACAAGGTTATACTATATACACAGGGAGCTCTTAATTATGTGTTTATATAAATGCCACCTTCCATTAGCATTCTAAAATATAAAATATACTCTTAGATTATAAAGAAAACAGAAAAACTTTTAGGAACTAAGAAATGGTCAGAAGCTGCTAAGATTTAAGTAACATGCACCTCCTATGTCATAAAAAAAAAAATGACTAAATCTGAGAATATTAAATCCTCCTGAACTAGTAACATAAAATACAACAGTCCCCAGGGTGGAAAGATGTCAAACACGGTTTCTCCCTTCTTAATATTTGGCCATATTTCTCCATCTCCCTCATCTATAATATCAGTCAACTGAAAACAATTAGACTTTCTAGCTAAGAATACTTAAAGGTTTTTCAAAGAGAAAACCCCAAAAAAGATCAATATCCTTATTTTTTCCAGCTCATCACCAAATTTATTTCGGCTTTATTCCTTATGATTCCCTCCTTATCTTTTCAAACTTTTTATTGTGTATTGGTGTAGGGCGGATTAACAAATGCTGTGATAGTTTCAGTCAGCCATACACATACATGTATCCCCCCTTCCCCACATTCCCCTCCTATCCAGACTGCCATGTAACATTGAGCAGAGTTCCATGTACTATGCAGTAAGCCCTTGCTGGTTATGCATTTTGTTTTTCAATTTTATTATTTATTTTTGGCTATACTGGGTTTTCACTGCTGCTACAGGCTCTTCTCTAGTTGCAGGGAGTGGGGGCTAATCTCCAGTTGAAGTGAGCAAGCTTCTCATTGTGGTGACTTCTCTTGTGGAACTCAGGCTCTAGGGTTCACGGGCTTCAGTAGCTGCAGCACAAGGTCTCATTATTTGTGAGGCTCTAGAGCACAGGCTGACTAGTTGTGGCTCACGGGCTTGGCTGCTCTATGGCATGTGGGATTTTCCCGGATCAGGGATCAAACACGTGTTTCCTGCATTGGCAGATGAACTCTTCACCACTTAACCATCAGAGAAGCCCAGTTATGCATTTTAATACAGCAACCTCCTTCACTTTAAAAATCAGGAAAATTATCCTTGTCATCTTAACAGTTTTGACCTTTAGAAACAGCAAAAAGATCCTCTTCATCCACAGAACAGTACTAATAACACACTGCTCTAAAATGGATAACCAACAAGGTTATACTATATAGCAACAGGGAGCTCTGCTCAATGTTCCGTGGCAGCCTGGACGTGAGCGGGGTTCAGGGGAGAATGGGTATGTGTCTGTGTATGGCTGAGTCCCTCTGCTATCCACCTGAAGCTAGCACAGCATTGTTAATCAGTTATACTCCAATATAAAACAGTAAAAAGAAAAATAGTATGACCTACTATGACCAACCACTGGAATCATATAATGCTTGTTTTCCTAAAAATTCACAATACTTAACAATTTCCTTCCAACAAAAAAGCTTTTGTGGTCATAGTTGATTATCCGTTTCTAAATAAATCAAATTAAAAATCTATCTCTAGGTCCTAGTGTAAGGACTGGAAAACCTAAGGGCCAGAAAGTAGGCACCTTAGGTTTGACAGGTCACATGGTCTGTGTTGTGTGCAACCAGAGTACTCAGCTCTGCTGCAGTTGCACAGACAATACATTAATTTATGCATGGCTGTGCTCTCAAAAAAATCTTTATGCACAAATACTGGGAACCAGTCAGCCCACACACCCACAGTTCACCGACCTATCCCAGAACCTGACTGAGAGCAACCCAGGAAAGAAGCTATACCCTGGAAGGCTCCAGGTGTGTGATGGCTGAGTTGTGACAGTTATAGCTGGCCTCCTCCTGCCCGCTGAACACGTTGTAGAGCTTCAGCTGGCCTGTGCAGGTGCCCAACATCAGGAAGCGCTCTCGGGCAGAGAACGCACAGCATGTTAGGCCACTCTCATCCTCATTGGCTTCCCGGAACACTGAAATAGGACGGAACCTGAGCAAACAGAAGAGAGTCAGAGACAAAGAACATGCAAGGACTCTGAAAGAGAAAACTTTGTTAGAAGGACGGAAGGAAAACAGAGACTGTTTCAAACAGGTTCTTCCAAATTATCAATGACCTTCAATGGCTCATTTTCATTTTAAAAGACAGAACAGGACCTTCACTTAAAAAACATTAACAGTAAGAAAAATTCCCATGTGAAAAACCTGAGATCCCAAGACCTTTAAGGAAGGTTTTTTTTTTTTTTTTAATTTTGGCATATATTTTTATCCATTTATTTTCATCCATATTTATTCTTTGGCCTGTGTGGGCCTCCCATCACAGTGGCCTCTCTCACTGCAGAGCTCTGGCTCTTGGGCACATGCACTCGAGAGCACTGGCTCAGCAGGTAGACACACCGGTCCACCCACTCCATAGCACATGGGATCTTCCCGGGCCAGGGATCGAACTGGCGCCCCTTGCACTTCAAGGCAGACTCTTTACCCACTGAACCACCAGGGAAGCCCATGGAAGTTTTTTTTTTTTTTTTTAATATTTATTCGGCTGCTCTGAATCTTAGTTGGAACACTTCGCTGCAGCATGTGCGATCTAGTTCCCTGACCAGGAATTGAACCTGGGCCCCCTGCACTGGGAGCACAGAGTCTTACCCACTGGACAAAAAGGGAGGCCCAAGTGTTATTTAAGGAACCAAAAGAGGTGACAACTTGGACCAGCACAAATTTGAGAGCCTTGAATGGGTTCTAGAAAACATACTCATATAACAAGAACACACAGCATCTTATAAATACATTGCCAGTAATTACATAAGGAATCCCTGGTTGACAAAAGAGGGTATAGTCACATTGCTTACGTATTCACACAAAATGCTAATTCCTGTTATTTCAGGCCAGCAAATGGTTTCCTGGAGTCATTACTTTATGTTGCTACTGCCCACACATTTTGACTTATATAGAAAAATCAGTCCAATTCCCAGGGAGTGAGGTAACCTCTCCTTACCTGCTAAAGATAAGGTGCCTATCAAAGCACCCGCCATCCACCCCTCCATACTTTGGAAATGAGGCCCTGCGATTTAGCCTTGAGGTAAAGTTTATTGGCGCTTGCCGCCTCTGTTTTGGCTCAGGACATTGGTGAGGAGTAAAAAGAGAGAAGGGTGGGCAGGTGGCAACTGGGTTCTTGCAGCGAGCATGCTGCTCTCTAAGATATTCTGTGATGATACTGTCCAGCGTAGGCGGGGAAGGAAGGTGTCTGTCCAGCTGCTTTTTTATGGCTGGGCTCTGGCTGTAGGCGCCATGGTCCGACTTCTGCCGCAACACTCTGATTTTCCTGCCATTGCAGGGTGATGGTCTCTCTCTGATAAAACTGATCCTACCAATCACAGGGGAGTTGCCTGCATGAGATGGGCCAGGCAGAGCCAGTGAACCCTGGGGGGCCCGTGGCTGAGCGTGAGCAGCAGGGGCAGAAGGGGCAGAGGTACCCACAGCAGCATGGCTGCCCAGTCGAGTTGCAATGCCGTTGGCGATGCGAGGGGTGCGGGGAAGGGAGACGGGAGAAGCAGCAGCAGTGACTGGGGTGAAGGCAGAAGAATGGGAGGCAGCAGTCATGGGCAGGTCGGCCTCTTTAGTCAGCACGGTGGCTGTCTCCCCAAGCCCTTTAGAAATGAGATGGTTTCGTATCAACAAAAGCAGCTCTTTCTCAGGAAAGGAGATCCTCGACTGGGCAACAACATCTGCTTTCTGCAGACGTGCCAGGGACACATCAGTGCCGATGAGAAGCGGCTTTCCTGACACCCGTTCAATGAGCTCCGCCGCATACTTGCAGAACTTGACGTGGTCACTGCGCTTGTCCTGAAGCACGGGCTCCTTCATCAGCTGCTGGATCTGACAGCTGCTGAAAAGGGGAAGTTTGCTAATGATCTGCCGGACGGTGCTGCTGCGGGACAGGCCCACCAGGGCCTTGCAGGCCAGGGCCCGGATCTGGTCTGCGTCGGTGATAGGCATCTTGATGGACAGTAAGGACAGGAGCACCTTGATGCCGTTGTTGGACTGGACCACGTTCCACATCTTGGCCAGAGTGTGCTCGCTGCTTTTGGGAGTCTGAGGCAGCTTTCTTCGAGGTGTTCCAGAGATAAATTTGCCAATACTAGAAATTCTGTTATCTGGGCCACACACACAGTTGATGATAATCTGAAGTGCTGACTTCTGAATTTCAGCATCATGAATAAAAAACTCACCCTCAGCAACTCCCAAAATAATGCTGATACCTATTGGGGGAAAATGAAATTTTACATTATTCCTCGTAACACTAACAGCAAACTTAAATGGTTATTTTCACAGTCAAAACTAACAGTTCTATTCCATTTTGTCCTATTTAAAATAAAAAAGTGTGGCACTTTTAAGTAATACTTTGTATAAAATGCAATTAGTTCTCCTACAATGTATCTTTATGACAAAATACCCCATGAGCAGTTGTTAAATACAGGAATGATGTCAATATTATGCGGGAGTCCCCAAGGTTCATGTACAAGCTTTCCTAGGTAAGGAAAGCAAAAACAGTGGGAAAAAATGCAAACTTTCAGCAGAAAAGGAAAAGTCCTCAGTCTGCTGCTAGAGGGCAGCCCCGAAAGTTCCGGCGCGAGGGTGCGGGAAGGAGACGGGAGAAGCAGCAGCAGTGACTGGGGTGAAGGCAGAAGAATGGGAGGCAGCAGTCATGGGCAGGTCGGCCTCTTTAGTCAGCACGGTGGCTGTCTCCCCAAGCCCTTTAGAAATGAGATGGTTTCGTATCAACAAAAGCAGCTCTTTCTCAGGAAAGGAGATCCTCGACTGGGCAACAACATCTGCTTTCTGCAGACGTGCCAGGGACACATCAGTGCCGATGAGAAGCGGCTTTCCTGACACCCGTTCAATGAGCTCCGCCGCATACTTGCAGAACTTGACGTGGTCACTGCGCTTGTCCTGAAGCACGGGCTCCTTCATCAGCTGCTGGATCTGACAGCTGCTGAAAAGGGGAAGTTTGCTAATGATCTGCCGGACGGTGCTGCTGCGGGACAGGCCCACCAGGGCCTTGCAGGCCAGGGCCCGGATCTGGTCTGCGTCGGTGATAGGCATCTTGATGGACAGTAAGGACAGGAGCACCTTGATGCCGTTGTTGGACTGGACCACGTTCCACATCTTGGCCAGAGTGTGCTCGCTGCTTTTGGGAGTCTGAGGCAGCTTTCTTCGAGGTGTTCCAGAGATAAATTTGCCAATACTAGAAATTCTGTTATCTGGGCCACACACACAGTTGATGATAATCTGAAGTGCTGACTTCTGAATTTCAGCATCATGAATAAAAAACTCACCCTCAGCAACTCCCAAAATAATGCTGATACCTATTGGGGGAAAATGAAATTTTACATTATTCCTCGTAACACTAACAGCAAACTTAAATGGTTATTTTCACAGTCAAAACTAACAGTTCTATTCCATTTTGTCCTATTTAAAATAAAAAAGTGTGGCACTTTTAAGTAATACTTTGTATAAAATGCAATTAGTTCTCCTACAATGTATCTTTATGACAAAATACCCCATGAGCAGTTGTTAAATACAGGAATGATGTCAATATTATGCGGGAGTCCCCAAGGTTCATGTACAAGCTTTCCTAGGTAAGGAAAGCAAAAACAGTGGGAAAAAATGCAAACTTTCAGCAGAAAAGGAAAAGTCCTCAGTCTGGCTGCTAGAGGGGCAGCAGAAACCCTTCAACATATGAAGAAAGTTAAAAACAAGTGGCTTTTTCCCCAGAGTGGTGCACCCGAGGGCCCAAGGCCACTCACATGACTTGCATGCTTACCTCAGCAGCAGCCTTCATCAGCCCCCATCTTAATAAGGGGTATTTTCCTTTTCTTTTTGTGTATATTATAGCCTTTATCCATTTTGCACTGCTTACCAATCACTAATTTTGAGTTGGTTAAGTTTTCTACCGTCTGCCCCAACTCATTTTGCTTACATATTCTTTTTAGCATATTAGGCAGTGTACAAGGGTTTTCAGGAATGTACATATAGTATCATTTGAAACTGCTGGCATGACTTACAGGAACTTGCAGGGTAGCCTCCTCTACTAGCTTCTGTGCTGTTCTGCAAAATCAGGTCAGTAAAGGAACCATACCCAGAAAGGCAAAGGAAAACAAGACCAGGCAATGACCAAAAATGGCAAGGTACAACATACCTACAGTGGAGACGGTGGAGCCAGCCTCATCCAACACATCCACTGACTCTGCCAACTGAAGCTGAATTTTTGGCACAACAGTGAGAATAGCCAGGACATCCAACGCAAAGCGCACTGTGTCATTCCTGCACAGGAAGAAGAACTAGTCAAAGGAAAACTCAGATACAGCCCCAAGAAACAACCACAGTTAAAAAAGAGAGCTTGAGGCAGTGGATTAAAACTACTACCTGAACAACTCTGTCCCTAACCACGGCATCAACAGAGTATCTGCAAGACACCACGACATCAATTTCAAAAAACACGGGGATGGAATTTTCACCTACTAAACTGCTAAGACTAAAAAACAAAGGATAGGGGCTTCCCTGGTGGTCCAGTGGCCAAGGACACTGCCTTGCAGTGCAAGGGGCGCTGGTTCAATCCCTAGCTTGGGAAGATCCCACGTGTCACGGAGAGGCTGGACAGATATGTCCAACTACTGGGCTGGAGCCCTGGAGCACATGTGCCCAGAGTTGCTGCTCTGCAGCGAGAGGCCACTGCAATGGGAGGCCCACCCAGGCCAAAGAACAAAGATGGGAATAAATGAAAGACCAATAGAAGTGGCCAAAAAAAAGAAAAAACAAAGGATAATTTCCAGTGCTGGTAAAGAAGTACAGAGACAAATGCTCTCAAACTTTTGCTGAGATTAGACACTAGGATACTCTTTCCAGAAAATAATCTGGAAATATGAAACTAGGTTCGTAAAATGCTCATAACCTTTGGCCCAGGAATTTCACCTCTAGGAATCTGTCCTAAGGAAATTATCAGAAGTACAAGCAAGTATTTATGGTATAAGAGGTCCATTGTCACATCATGTAAAATAGAAAAAGAATTAAAAACAGTTACACTGACAACAGGAACACCTGTGTTAAAATTACGGTACATGCGTATGATGAACTATGAGTCAACCATGCTGCTACTGACAGTTATTTTCAAAGAATTCCCATGGACAAATGAAAAGGTTCAAAAGACAACAAAACCAAGATGTAAAATTTTAAACTTGACAATACCGAGTATTGGCAAGAAGGCAGAGAAAATAAAAACTCCTACAGACTGCTGTGGGAGGAGAAAATAGTATGAGCATTTCCCAAGCAATCTGGCAATATCCACTAAAGATGAAATGCAGACATACTACAACTCAGGATGTACATACACATTCTCAAAAAAATATTTCAAGAGATTAGTGGTACCACTCATTTGACAGAAAAAAGAGAAAAAAAGGACACTAAATGTCCATCAATCGGAGAATAAACTATAATAAAGAAATAGTCATTCAGTCATGTCTGACTCTTTGCAACCCCATGAACTGTAGCCCACCAGGCTCCTCTGTCCATGGAATTTTCCAGACAGTAATAATAGAGCAGGCTGCCATTTCCTATTGCAGGGTCGAACCCATGACTCTTGGGTCTCCTGCATTGGAAGGACCACTGCACAACCTGGAAAACCCAGATTAAATACGTATCAACACAAATCTCCAACACTTAAGGGTGACTATATACAAGTAAAAATAAGGGTGAAGAAAGCAAGCAGCAGAAGGCCTAGACAAGATAAGACTATGCAACTTTAAAACATACGAAAGAGGACTTCCCTAGTGGTCCAGTGGATAAAGAGTCCGCCTTGCAATGCAAGGGGCGCCAGTTCGATCCCTGGCCTGGAAAGATCCCACATGCTGCGGAGCGGCTGGACTGATGTGTCCAATGACCAAGCCGGAGCTCTGGAGAGCAGGCACCCAGAGCCGGTGCTCTGTGACAACAGAGGCCACCGCGATGGGAGGCCCACACGGGCCAAAGAACAAAAGATGGATGAAAAATAAATAAATGAAAGACCAATAGAAGCGGCCCGCCTGCTCCCCTCCCTCCCCAACCGATCCCCCCTCCCCGGCCCCTGCAAAAAGTAAAGAGGCATGATAGGGTAGAAAAATATAGAGATACATATTAAACAGGAACACCTGTGTTAAAATTACGTACATGCGTATGATGAACTATGAGTCAACCATGCTGCTACTGACAGTTATTTTCAAAGAATTCCCATGGACAAATGAAAAGGTTCAAAAGACAACAAAACCAAGATGTAAAATTTTAAACTTGACAATACCGAGTATTGGCAAGAAGGCAGAGAAATAAAACTCCTACAGACTGCTGTGGGAGGAGAAAATAGTATGAGCATTTCCCAAGCAATCTGGCAATATCCACTAAAGATGAAATGCAGACATACTACAACTCAGGATGTACATACACATTCTCAAAAAAATATTTCAAGAGATTAGTGGTACCACTCATTTGACAGAAAAAAGAGAAAAAAAGGACACTAAATGTCCATCAATCGGAGAATAAACTATAATAAAGAAATAGTCATTCAGTCATGTCTGACTCTTTGCAACCCCATGAACTGTAGCCCACCAGGCTCCTCTGTCCATGGAATTTTCCAGACAGTAATAATAGAGCAGGCTGCCATTTCCTATTGCAGGGTCGAACCCATGACTCTTGGGTCTCCTGCATTGGAAGGACCACTGCACAACCTGGAAAACCCAGATTAAATACGTATCAACACAAATCTCCAACACTTAAGGGTGACTATATACAAGTAAAAATAAGGGTGAAGAAAGCAAGCAGCAGAAGGCCTAGACAAGATAAGACTATGCAACTTTAAAACATACGAAAGAGGACTTCCCTAGTGGTCCAGTGGATAAAGAGTCCGCCTTGCAATGCAAGGGGCGCCAGTTCGATCCCTGGCCTGGAAAGATCCCACATGCTGCGGAGCGGCTGGACTGATGTGTCCAATGACCAAGCCGGAGCTCTGGAGAGCAGGCACCCAGAGCCGGTGCTCTGTGACAACAGAGGCCACCGCGATGGGAGGCCCACAGGAGCCAAAGAACAAAAGATGGATGAAAATAGATAAATGAAAGACCAATAGAAGTGGCCCGCCTGCTCCCCTCCCTCCCCAACCGATCCCCCCCCCCCCCCGCCCCTGCAAAAAAAGTAAAAGAGGCATGATAGGGTAGAAAAATATAGAGATACATATTAAAAAAAAAAAAAAAAAAACATCAAAGATCATGGTACTCGGTCCCATCACTTCCTAGCTAACAGACAGGAATAGAGTGACAGAGTTTATCTTCTTGGACTCCAAAAATCACTGTGGATAGGGACTGCAGCCATGAAATTAAAAGATGCTTGCTCCTTCAAAGAAAAGCTATGACAAACTAGACAGCATATTAAAAACAAGAGACAACGCTTTGCCAACAAGGGTTGTGCAATCAAAGCTATGGTTTTTCCAGTAGTCACATTCAGAGGATATGAGAGTTGGACCATAAAGAAGGCTGAGCGCTGAGGGACTGATGCTTTCAGCTAAGAACAGAAGCAGTATATGACCCAGCAATCCCACTATTAGGCTTATACCCTTGATGAAATCAAAACTGAAAGAGACACCTATACCCCAATGTTCACTGCAGCACTCTACACAATAGCTAGAACATGGAAGCAACCTAGATGTCCATCGACGAACAAATGGATAAAGAAGTTCTGATACATATATACAATGGGAGTATTTCTCAGTTGTAAAAAGAAATGCATGGGCTTCCCTGGTGGTCTGGTGGGTAAGGACACCACCTTGCAGTGCAAGGAGCACTGGTTCGATCCCTGGCCTGGGAAGATCCCACGTGCTGCGGAGCGGCTGGACCGATGTGTCCAACGACTGAGCCGGAGCTCTGGAGCACATGCACCCAGAGCCGGTGCTCTACAGCGACAGAGGCCACTGCAATGGGAGGCCCACACAGGCCAAAAAGAACAAAGATGGATGATAATGAAAGACCAATAGAAGTGGCCGAAAAAAAAAAAAAAAACGAAATGCAGAAGATTAAGTCCTAATGAGATGGATGAATCTAGAACCTATTATACAAAGTGAAGTAAGTCAAAAAGAAAAGGACATGTATAGTATACTAATACATATGAAATCTAGTAAGATCATACTGATAAATACACATGCAGAGCATCAATGGAAAAACAGTTATAGAAAACAGACTTACAGACATTGGGGAGAGGTAAGAGTGGGTGAGATATATGTAAACAGTAACATGGAGTCCTATACTATCATGTAAAAGAGATAACTATTGTCAATTTGCTGTGGGTTAAGTGATCTTACACGGGGCTACACAATGGCCTTGGAGGGGTGGGATGGGGAGATGGGATATACGTATGACTAATCTGGGATTATATGTATCTGTAAACAGCAAAACTCTAAAAGCAGAATAGGAAAATTACAAAAAAAGGTCAAAAAAAAAAGGTTGAATACAGAAGCAAGTATGAAATCTATTAAGCCAGACATTTAAAAACTTGCTAAAATCAGCTGACTTTATTTGGAAACTTTTCATAAAAAATGATTATAAACAATGGGTTCAGAGTATTTTTCTTTTTTTTTTTTTTGGGGGAGGGGGCGGGCGGGTTGGGGAGGGAGGGGAGCAGGCAGGCCACTTCTATTGGTCTTTCATTTCTCTATTTTCATCTGTCTTCGTTCTTTGGCTCCTGTGGGCCTCCCATCGCGGTGGTGTCTGTTGTTGCAGAGCGCCGGCTCTGGGTACATGCGCTCTAAAGCTCTGGCTCGGTAATTGGACACATAGGTCCAGCTGTTCTGCAGCATGTGGGATCTTCCCGGCCAGGATCGAACTGCGCCCTTGCACTGCAAGGCGGTGTCCTTACCCACTGGACCACCAGGGGAAGCCCCAGAGTATTTTTAAATAAATGGATAAATATATTCACATTCTCTGAGTTTTAATTTCTAATTCCTGGTGGTCTGGTGGGTAAGGACCATGCACCCAGGGGAGCCCGGTGCGGGCTGGACCGATGTGTCCAACGACTGAGCCGGAGCTCTGGAGCACATGCACCCAGAGCCGGTGCTCTACAGCGACAGAGGCCACTGCAATGGGAGGCCCACACAGGCCAAAAAGAACAAAGATGGATGATAATGAAAGACCAATAGAAGTGGCCGAAAAAAAAAAAAAAACGAAATGCAGAAGATTAAGTCCTAATGAGATGGATGAATCTAGAACCTATTATACAAAGTGAAGTAAGTCAAAAAGAAAAGGACATGTATAGTATACTAATACATATGAAATCTAGTAAGATCATACTGATAAATACACATGCAGAGCATCAATGGAAAAACAGTTATAGAAAACAGACTTACAGACATTGGGGAGAGGTAAGAGTGGGTGAGATATATGTAAACAGTAACATGGAGTCCTATACTATCATGTAAAAGAGATAACTATTGTCAATTTGCTGTGGGTTAAGTGATCTTACACGGGGCTACACAATGGCCTTGGAGGGGTGGGATGGGGAGATGGGATATACGTATGACTAATCTGGGATTATATGTATCTGTAAACAGCAAAACTCTAAAAGCAGAATAGGAAAATTACAAAAAAAGGTCAAAAAAAAAAGGTTGAATACAGAAGCAAGTATGAAATCTATTAAGCCAGACATTTAAAAACTTGCTAAAATCAGCTGACTTTATTTGGAAACTTTTCATAAAAAATGATTATAAACAATGGGTTCAGAGTATTTTTCTTTTTTTTTTTTTTTGGGGGTGGGGGGGGGGGGGTTGGGGAGGGAGGGGAGAGGGGGGGCCACTTCTATTGGTCTTTCATTTCTCTATTTTCATCTGTCTTCGTTCTTTGGCTCCTGTGGGCCTCCCATCGCGGTGGTGTCTGTTGTTGCAGAGCGCCGGCTCTGGGTACATGCGCTCTAAAGCTCTGGCTCGGTAATTGGACACATAGGTCCAGCCGCTCCGCGGCACGTGGGATCTTCCCCGGCCAGGGATCGAACCGGCGCCCCTTGCACTGCAAGGCGGTGTCCTTACCCACTGGACCACCAGGGGAAGCCCCAGAGTATTTTTAAATAAATGGATAAATATATTCACATTCTCTGAGTTTTAATTTCTAATATGCTAAATACCAATAGATGTAATATAAAAACAAAAGCTCTTGGAGATTCCAGTAATTTTTTTTTTTTTTTTACATGTATGTTCCCAGATCATTCATATGCCTATCCCTGGACCCTCCCCCCACCCAGTTCCCCCCCTCCCATCCCTCCAGACCATCGCTCCAAGTGGTTGTAGGTACTCCTATTCCCCTAGCACAATGACAATAGCTATCTTTTTCCAGTAATTTTTAGTAAAGGAATCTTGACACCAAAAAGCTTGAAGATGGCCATTCCAAAAGTATTGCCCTAAATTTAATTGTCCTGGGATTTAGCAAACAAGCTATATGCACCCTAAATAAGCACGTCTTGTCTTTACAGCAGTGGGCAGATAGGGAAGGGAGGTCAAGAACCACTGTTTATAAACTTTGTTACTATCTTCCCTTCAGACTCTACCTTCTCCCAAATATACTTTTCTTTTTCCATCAATCTCATGTAGAACCCACCCAACATCCTGATTCCATTAGCTGTTTGCACGGAGCCTTATCCTGCTTTGCTCTGTTTTTTACTGAATGATAAAAACTGAAAACAAGGCCAAACAATACAACTCTGTGTCAAGCTAAAATAAACATTCTATATGGCTGTCAAGCAATAGAGAGATATTTGAAGTCTAAGTACAAAGAACCGTAGACTCCTGTCTCGGGACAAGACTTCAACCCCATCTCTGGAGCTGTAGTCACAAAGATTAAATAACTTCTCTAAGACTGCAAATACTGATCCTGACCTATTGTGCAGTATTTATCATCACCAAGACCAAGCACTCTAGAAATATTCAAAGATAATATCATGCTTGATCTAATTCCTCAGATTCAACTCCAAAAATGCTTGTTAAGCATATACCATGTGAAAATCAACATTAACTTTAGCACAGGGCTTCCCCTGGTGGTCCAGTGGGTAAGGACACCACCTTGCAGTGCAAGGGGCGCCGGTTCGATCCCTGGCCTGGGAAGATCCCACGTGCCACGCTGCGGCTGGACTGATGTGTCCAATTACCGAGCCAGAGCTCTGGCGCGCATGTGCCCAGAGCCGGCGCTCTGCGACGACAGACGCCACCGCGATAGGAGGCCCACAGGAGCCGAAGAACAAAGACGGATGAAAATAGAGAAATGAAAGACCAATAGAAGTAGCCCGCCCGTCCCCCTCCCTCCCCACCCCACTCCCCAAAAAGATAAATAAACAACAACAAAAAAAAAAAAATGTAAAAAAAAAAAAAACTTTAGCACAAAGCAGATCTGACTTCATTTGAAACGTCTCTCTGGTCTCACCTTGCATAATAGGTCTTCCAATTGCAAGCAATAGAAATAAGCTGCAACAAGAGCTGGACACAAGACAGCTTGAGGAAGACTTCAGCTGGCTCCCAATACAGCTGCGCTGGGCCATATTCTATCAGAAACTCCATCATTTCCACAATCTGTTCATGAGTATATGAACATGCCTGAAAGGAGAAAGAAATTATGTAAGAGCTCCATCAATCTGTCTGCTACTTTTTTAAGCACAGCTCAATGTTCAAGAGATTTAATAAAGCTAAGGAATAATGCTTGACACACACGTCTTGATTCCAGAGCCCACATGTGTAATAATAAATATATATAAATCATTTCATCTTTTATAACTAGACTCATAATACATTTTGCCCAAAAAGGTAACAAGACGTTCAAATTACTGGTGCATGTATTTCACAGTTCAAGAAAAACAAGCACCACATAAAATAACTGATTTCTTTTCAACGTGTGCTTTTTAAAACATGCAGATACTAATCTTTATTCTAAAATATACTAAGTTCAAAAATGATAGTGAAGGGCTTCCTTGGTGGTCCAGTGGATAAAGAGTCTGCCTTGCAATGCAAGGCGCACTGGTTCAATCCTTGGCCCGGGTTCAATCCGTGTGCCGCAGAGTGGCTGGACCAGTATGTCCAATTGCGAGCCAGCGCTCTGGAGCACCTGCGCCCAGAGCCAGTGCTCTGAAGTGAGAAAGGCCACTGCAATGGGAGGCCCACACAGGCCAAAGAATAAAGATGGATGAAAATAAATAAAAAACCATAAAAGTGGCCAAAATTAAAAAACAAAATGATAGTGAAGTGAAATTATAGCTTGCACCAGGTTTCAGAAAAATATTCTACATAGAGTAAGACAGAATGTCTCTCTAGCACTTTCCACAGAAGAAAGCCCTTTTACATACATCTCAGTTTAAACTTAAAACTAGAAGTAGAATGAGTTCTCAATACACCCATTTTCTTTGCCCACACTGTGCAGCTCGAAGAATCTCGGTTCCCTGACCAGGGATTAAACCCGGGCCATTGAGGTTGCGTCATAATCACAGGACCACCAGGGCAGCCCCTACATCCCTACATTCACTTCATTCTGACTCCACACAGTGCAAGTATAATCCAACAATGAGCACCCCATATGGACTTCACTAATAGGAATGTGCACTGCAGGCCCAAGATGCTACAGACAGTACTAACAATGTTTCTTTTTTAGACAAGGTTCTCTCACCTTGTAAGGAGGCTGAGAATGAACAAGAATGCCACTTTCAGTCCTCTGAAGGGACTGCTTCACTTGTTCCAATTTAATGGCCAGATGAGCTTCAAAGTACTTCCGCAAGGCCATGCAGGTATGTTTCCCAGTCTGGCGGCTAGCAAATATTTCATCATCACTTAGGAGTGCACCCTGATCTTCCAAATTTAGAATCTCCAAAGTACTGATCTATTAAGAAGGAGGCAAAAGAGAAGGAAGAAGAAACAGGAAAGGAAAAGGACAGAAGAATGATTTCAATAAACTTTTATGCTCAAGGAGACTGATAAACATCAAAGTATATCTGTCTATACACCACATTAAGAGCAGACATATGAAAGTAAGACACTAATCCTACATTTGAACATGACATTCTTTCAATCATATTGAAAGACACAGAGGCACAAGACCACTTTAGGAAGATTAAGCATTCCCCTTGTAAGATTAATATCTTCAAGGCAAGTCTACAATGGCACAATCCTCTAACCACTTAAGAGGAAGAGAAACTTCTGGATGAAGGAGGAAAAAACATTTCATCCACAAAAATGACAGAAAGGCAGTTCCAGAGCCAGCTCTGGAGCACCTGCGCCCAGAGCCAGTGCTCTGAAGTGAGAAAGGCCACTGCAATGGGAGGCCCACACAGGCCAAAGAATAAAGATGGATGAAAATAAATAAAAAACCATAAAAGTGGCCAAAATTAAAAAACAAAATGATAGTGAAGTGAAATTATAGCTTGCACCAGGTTTCAGAAAAATATTCTACATAGAGTAAGACAGAATGTCTCTCTAGCACTTTCCACAGAAGAAAGCCCTTTTACATACATCTCAGTTTAAACTTAAAACTAGAAGTAGAATGAGTTCTCAATACACCCATTTTCTTTGCCCACACTGTGCAGCTCGAAGAATCTCGGTTCCCTGACCAGGGATTAAACCCGGGCCATTGAGGTTGCGTCATAATCACAGGACCACCAGGGCAGCCCCTACATCCCTACATTCACTTCATTCTGACTCCACACAGTGCAAGTATAATCCAACAATGAGCACCCCATATGGACTTCACTAATAGGAATGTGCACTGCAGGCCCAAGATGCTACAGACAGTACTAACAATGTTTCTTTTTTAGACAAGGTTCTCTCACCTTGTAAGGAGGCTGAGAATGAACAAGAATGCCACTTTCAGTCCTCTGAAGGGACTGCTTCACTTGTTCCAATTTAATGGCCAGATGAGCTTCAAAGTACTTCCGCAAGGCCATGCAGGTATGTTTCCCAGTCTGGCGGCTAGCAAATATTTCATCATCACTTAGGAGTGCACCCTGATCTTCCAAATTTAGAATCTCCAAAGTACTGATCTATTAAGAAGGAGGCAAAAGAGAAGGAAGAAGAAACAGGAAAGGAAAAGGACAGAAGAATGATTTCAATAAACTTTTATG
The DNA here is from genome assembly GCA_022376925.1 of Tragulus kanchil. Taxonomy (NCBI): domain Eukaryota; kingdom Metazoa; phylum Chordata; class Mammalia; order Artiodactyla; family Tragulidae; genus Tragulus; species Tragulus kanchil. The sequence goes on along the minus strand of JAIOJX010000030.1, from coordinate 214,068,868 downwards.
CTCAAGGAGACTGATAAACATCAAAGTATATCTGTCTATACACCACATTAAGAGCAGACATATGAAAGTAAGACACTAATCCTACATTTGAACATGACATTCTTTCAATCATATTGAAAGACACAGAGGCACAAGACCACTTTAGGAAGATTAAGCATTCCCCTTGTAAGATTAATATCTTCAAGGCAAGTCTACAATGGCACAATCCTCTAACCACTTAAGAGGAAGAGAAACTTCTGGATGAAGGAGGAAAAAACATTTCATCCACAAAAATGACAGAAAAATCCCTCCGGTCAGAAACATGCTCTCGTCAATGCTGCTGAAGGGCAGTCACACAAGCAGGACCCCTACTTCTCACAAATAGAAGCCACTGAAGAACCTCACCAAGTTCACCAGACGACGAAGACCATCATAGCGGTCAAAGAGTTCCAACACAGCCCGGAAGGAGAAGCAGATTGAGAAAAACATGGTAGCATGGCAGCATCCTGAGGCATGAGAACATTCCATTAACCACAGCGTGTAGTTTACCACATCAGACAGAACATTGTGCGGATGCATGCAAACCTGTAGAAGATAAAAATAAAACACAATTTTTTAAAACTTGGGGGAAAGAAACTTTCAAAACGTATGAAAATTTCACCAGTGTACATAAGTATTTGCAAAATAATCACTCCTGGGCAAATCATTCTGTGTTTAAAATTTAAGTTACAAACAAAACTTTATAACGACTTATTCCCAAGGCTGGAAACAATCTAAATTTAGAGAAACGTTAAAATTCCACCTAAGCTTTTGGAGTGCCAAATTTTCAAATATTTATATCCTTTAATACACACACCACTCTGTTACACAAGTATTATGATTATCACTTAATGAATAAATGGCTCAGAGATACAGGGGACTTTCCCAGGCCGATAAAAGTAACTGAGTCTTCTGGTACTCAAGTCCACAAGTGCAGCATCCACTCACTCACTGGTCTGTTCACACACATTGTATAATCTCCCGTCAGGATGAATTCTGAAGGATTACCCAGGTTTGTTTGGCACTTTACCTTAACCACAATTAATTCTGCACAAATATGCATATATTAGGTTATTACTCTCAAAAGACTACATATCCATGCATAATGCTGGATCTCAAGGAGTAAAAAAAAAATTAAGATCAAAAGATTATCCTATGAATAAATATGCAAAGGATAAAGATACTACCCAAGAGGAATTTACCAACTTCACTCTTACCAGAAGAGTCACAACTACACAGAATATTAGAAGAATATTCCAGGCACAGAAACAAGAGCTGCTGTGGTATCTAGGGACCCATTTCTTTTCAAATGTACAACCCACTTACACTTTTTTTAAAAAGCACTGAATTAAAAAAATCTTAACTAGAAAAAGAGAAAAACCTCTGGAGCCCTAGGAATGATATTATCTCTACCACAAACTGTTACCACACACAAAGCATCATCTCATTTTTATAAAAGACTGAGTTAAAAATGCAAAATATAACTCTACTGAGGGACACCTGAAAGTGCCTGAAAATAATTCTAATGCAACATAAATGGCAAAAACTAAAAAAAAAAAAAATGCAGTGATCCCAACCCTCTTGGGTTTTTTGTTTGGTTTTCTGTTTTTAGCTCTTCAGAGAGTCAGGGGAAAAAAGGACCTTTTCAAAATAACTTTACACTTACAGAATGCTTGGTAAAGATCAGACATTCATGTGATTTACTCTTTTCATTAAAACCTAATCTGGGGCTTCCCTGGTGGTCCAGTGGGTAAGGACACCGCCTTGCAGTGCAAGGGGCGCCAGTTTGATCCCTGGCCTGGGAAGATCCCACGTGCCGTAGAGTGGCTGGACTGATGTGTCCAATTACCGAGATGGAGCTCTGGAGCACATGAGCCCAGACGACAACAGAGGCCACCGCAATGGGAGGTCCACACAGGCCAAAGAACAAAGATGGATGAAAATAGAGAAATGAAAGATCAATAGAAGCGGCCCGCCTGCCCGCCTCCCTCCCCACCCCCCGCAAAAAAATTAAATAAATAAACAATAATTAAAAAAAAAAAAAAACTAATCTGACTATTTAATTTTCCTATCCAAAAGCTTTTCAGTGAATGCAGGAGAGTAGGCCCCATTCCTACCCCATTCCTATGTATCAGGACTTACTCTTTCCATGGCATCCTGGTTGTAGGACAGGTAATACAAGCACATGGATACACCGGTTGCAGCCATAGAGGGACGAGGAATTTCCAGTAATTTTTGTACTCCACCATGCGCAACAAATTCTGTGGCAAATTTGTTATGGAGCAAGAGAGATGCTAGGTGCTAAACAAAGAGGATACATGTTACCACAGAACAATCTAGAATAAACATCTCATCACAGAATATTAAGTTTGTATTATTAAATACAAACACTCCTTTGATGTAGACAACTACTCCTCTCAAAAAAACAAGTAAAATCAATACTGCTTAAGGAAAACAAAAACAAAATAAGCAAACTCTAGGATTCCATAACATTCTCTCCTAATACCCAAGGTTTTCATGAAGGTGAAAAACAAGAAATGAAGACTACTACTGTACATAATGACATAATACTATAATCACTTGATCATTACACAGCTTCTTCCCTAGTGGATTTTTGTCACCTGTCTTATTTTAATCCTTTTAACATAATCAACTCTATGTTTTAATCTCATAAAACTTTTACAACAGTCTGACACAAATGGCTGACTCATCAGACGACAGTTCAGTCATCATCCAATAAAACTCAAAACTCTTGCTTTCTTCTAAACATATTCTCAATATATATCCTCAAAGAACAATCTTCAGCAAATGATCAGTGCTAATAAATTTTTGGAACAAAGCAGAATGCACCTTAAATAGACCTTTATTAATAATATATTTTATTAAGTCTGTATTAGACAGGTCTAAGTTTCGTTAACCTGCTATTCAATTCTTACTAGCTTCTCTGACTGGATTTGAATTCTGGGCAATTTTAAGGATAGAGAGTACAATGCAAGCAGCAGGCTACCCAGTGACTGAACCCAGGCCAACAATAATGGAGCCTCAGGAGAACTAGAGCACCCCCTCCTGTTTCTCATGCCAAGGTGTCTTCTGGGTTGAGACACAGGCAGCAGGTACAAACAAGGTAACAATTTGAAATTGATTCCTGTACAAATTTCACCAAGGTCAATGGTAAAAACAACAGGTATGTACCTTCTTCAGAAGTTCTCTCAATACAGACTAATCCTCATATAATTCAAATCTCTTCCATCTTTACCTTTCTTATTTGATACACAAACCTCTACCACCAAGTCTTGCCCCAAGAAACAGCTAAACCACATATGGTTCCCTCCCCAATACTTAGGCCCTTGTACGTGCTTTTTCTAAATGTTAGTACCAAGTGGTAGTTCTAAAATCATTAGTAGGGAAACAAAGAACAGGCTCAATCTTTAGCAAAACCTCAATTCTATTTGGCTCAAAACAGCCCATAACCTGGCTCACCTCACTTATAAAGACAAGATTCTATTTTCTTTCCTTATACTGTACCTCCATATAGATCTAGCTCTTACTTTAGTATATTAACCAATTTTGTTTCGACAAACTTCAACACCTATCCCTTCTCCTCACAGTGAGTCTTCCTTTTGAGCATAACCATACACACAACTTTCTACACTTTTTGTTTCCCTATAAGAAGGATCTTTTGTCTGATTCTTTCCTGTTCATCCTTGTTTCATTTTCTCTAATACCTTATAAAACCTGCATAGAAACAGTTAAATAATGACACACCCATTACAGCTGCTCATACAAAAACCTAGAGAGGTAGCAACAACCCAAAACCCTTCTTCCACTCTTTCAGACAGCCGCTCCGCAGCTAGACAGATGTGTCCAATGACCGAGCCGGAGCTCTGGAGCGCATGAGCCCAGAGCCAGTGCTCTGCGACAGCAGAGGCCACCGCGATGGGAGGCCCACGCGGGCCAAAGAACAAAGATGGATGGAAATGGATAAATGAAAGACCAACAGAAGTGGCCCGTCTGCCCCCCTCCCTCCCCAACCGGCTCTCCCCCTCCAAAAATAAACACCATAAAAAAAAAAAAAAAAAAAAAAAAAGCCCAAGCAAGATCACTCTTTTTTTTTTCACTGTCTCTTTTTTAGAGGTTTTGTCTAGAAGCTACTATTTCTCAAGAACAGACCATTCTTTCCTTTGTGCCCCATGCTTTTTGTCACGACATCTATAGCATCTAAAAGAAATCTTGGGCTTACATGCGTGTCTCTCTCAACCAAACAATGAACAGCAGAGATTTGTCTAATACTGTAAACATCACAGAACAGTTCTCTGTCCATTGGCTACCTGTTGGGCAGAACTGTAATAGCCATAATGTTAGATTCATTCAACTTAACCTCTCTCCCTTCCGACTACCTGAATTTTTATGAAGAGATATGGACGTAGTGGGCTAGACATACCAGCCCTCCTATATTTAGCCCCTCTGCAACCTAGGAAACCCTTTCCCTTGGCTGAATTTCTTTACTCCTTTGTTTACTACAGCTAATCTAACAGCATACAATATGTATACAGTTAAAAATTTAGAAAAAGAGGGCTTCCCCTGGTGGTCCAGTGGATAAGGACACCGCCTTGCAGTGAAAGGGGTGCCGGTTCGATCCCTGGCCTGGGAGGATCCCACGTGCCGCGGAGCGGCTGGACTGATGTGTCCAATCAGCAAGCCAGAGCTCTGGAGCACATGCGCCCAGAGCCGGAGCTCTGCGACAACAGAGGCCACTGCAATGAGAGGCCCACACGGGCCAAAGAACAAAGACGGATGAAAACAGAGAAATGAAAGACCAACAGAAGTGGCCCGCCTGCTCCCCTCCCTCCCCAACCCGACCCCCACCCAAAATAAATAAATAAAACAAACCTTTAAAAAAAAAAAAAATTAGAAAAAGAATTGTTGGCTGACAGAAAGGGTATTTAAAGGATAATATGGGGCTTCCCTGGTGGTCCAGTGGGTAAGGACACCACCTTGCAGTGCAAGGGGCACCGGTTCGATCCCTGGCCTGGGAAGATCCCACGTGCCGCGGAGTGGCTGGACCGATGTGTCCAATTACCGAGCCAGAGCTCTGGAGCGCATGCGCCCAGAGCCGGAGCTCTGCGACAACAGAGGCCACTGCAATGGGAGGCCCACACGGGCCAAAGAACAAAGACGGATGAAAACAGAGAAATGAAAGACCAACAGAAGTGGCCCGCCTGCTCCCCTCCCTCCCCAACCCGACCCCCACCCAAAATAAATAAATAAAACAAACCTTTAAAAAAAAAAAAATTTAGAAAAAGAATTGTTGGCTGACAGAAAGGGTATTTAAAGGATAATATGGGGCTTCCCTGGTGGTCCAGTGGGTAAGGACACCACCTTGCAGTGCAAGGGGCACCGGTTCGATCCCTGGCCTGGGAAGATCCCACGTGCCGCGGAGAGGCTGGACCTATGTGTCCAATTACCGAGCCGGAGCTCTGGAGCGCATATGCCCAGAGCCAGTGCTCTGCGACAACAGAGGCCACTGCGATGGGAGGCCCACACAGGCAAAAGAACAAAGATGGATGAAAATAGATAAATACAAGACCAACAGAAGTGGCCCACCTGCCCCCCCAAAATAAATAAATAAATAAAACTCTTAAAAAAAAAAAAAAGGATAATATGACCTAAGGCATTCTACACTTAGGCACTCTACACTTATTGTCCAGTAACAACAACTGAGGCCACTCTCAGGTCTAGATCCACTTTCTCCCTTAACATTCAGTCCTCTAGAACTAACCCTGAATTTCTGTGAAGGCACCTGATAAGCCTCACATCTCTTCTATCTAAACAAGAAATTTTCATTTGTTTGGGTAACAGAAACATCCTGAACAATAAAACCCAGAGATGCTATATACCAAAACACACAGGCAATCTACGTCAATTAAATGCTCAGTAACCTGATATTTTAAAGAACTTTACCTTGAGTGCCTCAAATGTAAGCAGGACATCATTTGTCTGTTTCAAGTCAATATAGAACATCATCAACTCCCGTGATCCAAGTTGCATGAATATGGGAAGTAACTGAAATGAACACCAAAAACAGGTCTTGACATTTGAATTTATTTTCACCTGTTTCCTATTCCTTTATGAGGTGTCCTTTCCCCCCGCCTTTATAAACAAACACACTTTGATCAAAAAGGTCAGGAGTGACCTCTTTACGATTTATCAGTTCTAGGCCGACTTTTCTGTATTAGAGTGAATACACATCAGTGTATAAAATGCCACCACAAAATACCCCAGAATTAAACACAGTAGTCTCAAAGTGGGAACACTCCTTTTCCCAATAAGCTTACCTCCTGATATTCTCCTAAAGGGGTCAAATACTGGAGAATAAGTCGCTGCTCAATAGCAGGAGTCATAGGATAAAGGGTGTAATTGGTGCCAATCACCCAGGGAGACATTTCCGACCAGCTGCTATTGGACAGCTCAACTAATGTGCGGTCTGAATCAGATGAAAAACCCAACTTTTGCTTGGCTTTCCTGAAGCTCTCTCTGTCACCCTGTTTTGCTGATTTATTTTTCCTCAATCCCCCTTCCTCAGATTTGGTGGCTGAGTTCACTCTGCTACTGGTCTTGTGACTAGACTCAAGATGAAAGGAGATCTCCATGTCTCCAGCAACTTCCTCCTGTTCACCATCCACTACATCTACAGCCATATCGCCATAGTCCATATCCACAGCTTCTTCATCCAGAGGCAAAAGGGGTTCAGAGGAGAGCTTTCGTGGGCTAGGACGCTTGTTTTCTTGCCTCGAAGCTACTTCCTGAAGCTGTAGTTCCCTCAGTCTTCGAAGCACTATTGCCACCTATCAACAAATATTGGAATAAAACAGGTTTATCTCTTCTGCATCTTACCTGATACAAATAATTCTTACTTCCATTTAAGGACACTCAAGCATTTACCTTAACGCCTGGTAAAAGTAAAGATTTAGGGGTGGGATGGGGGGATCTGGGAGGGTGGGGACCATGGATATGCATATGACTGATCTGGGAACATACATGTCTGTGAACAACAAAACTCTGTAAAACCTTTCAAATAAAGAATAAAAAAAAAAAAAAAGATTATTCAACCATAAATGTTACATTACTATAAAAAAAAAAAAAGTAAAGATTTGATAAGTATGTTGGCTTAATTCTACAGCCTGATGAAATAAATACTGGTTAAACGTCTCACTCCCATAGAACTTCCCAGAGAAACCAAACTTGAAGATTTGCAGATAAGAGACCTAATTCACAATACATCTGTCTGGATCAAGCTGGACTGGACCATCACATCTGAAGATGCAGACACTAGGTATATTCACAATGTTTTTAAAGTGAAGGTTTTTCAAACTTTTATCGGTATTCTCTTAAATATTATCATCCACATTACACATAATTACAGAACCTATTTTTCAAGCTCATTATGAAAACATAATGAGGTATTCATTTTCCTTGAGGTATTCATTTTTTTGGCCCAAACCTAAAGTATTATGCTTAGTTTTAAAATGAAAGAAGTGCTTATTCAGGCCTGCAATTTATTTTAAACTGCATTTTTAAAAAAATGAATAGAGAAGAGGGATAAATGGATGGATGGATATGTTATCTGTTTGAAATTTTTCATAATACAAATGCGGGAAAGGGAATGGTACTATTTATCTGGTACAAATTATCATGATCCCTGACAAAATGAAAAACCACTATATATAAGTAAAAAAAAAAAAATCCCAAAAAACAGTATAGTCAAAATTCCTATGAAAAGTCATCTGAAAACACTAAAATCATAACTATACTCTAGTACAAGGTAATGAATAAGATCTACCGACTCAACTTCAGGCAACAAGAAAGAATGAGTGAATATACTCCTATCTTACATAAAAAAAATTATTCTAACATGGTCCTCACCAGTTGTGAATTTTCATCCCTGTAGTTGGCACTATTGCCACCTATCAACAAATATTGGAATAAAACAGGTTTATCTCTTCTGCATCTTACCTGATACAAATAATTCTTACTTCCATTTAAGGACACTCAAGCATTTACCTTAACGCCTGGTAAAAGTAAAGATTTAGGGGTGGGATGGGGGGATCTGGGAGGGTGGGGACCATGGATATGCATATGACTGATCTGGGAACATACATGTCTGTGAACAACAAAACTCTGTAAAACCTTTCAAATAAAGAATAAAAAAAAAAAAAAAGATTATTCAACCATAAATGTTACATTACTATAAAAAAAAAAAAAGTAAAGATTTGATAAGTATGTTGGCTTAATTCTACAGCCTGATGAAATAAATACTGGTTAAACGTCTCACTCCCATAGAACTTCCCAGAGAAACCAAACTTGAAGATTTGCAGATAAGAGACCTAATTCACAATACATCTGTCTGGATCAAGCTGGACTGGACCATCACATCTGAAGATGCAGACACTAGGTATATTCACAATGTTTTTAAAGTGAAGGTTTTTCAAACTTTTATCGGTATTCTCTTAAATATTATCATCCACATTACACATAATTACAGAACCTATTTTTCAAGCTCATTATGAAAACATAATGAGGTATTCATTTTCCTTGAGGTATTCATTTTTTTGGCCCAAACCTAAAGTATTATGCTTAGTTTTAAAATGAAAGAAGTGCTTATTCAGGCCTGCAATTTATTTTAAACTGCATTTTTAAAAAAATGAATAGAGAAGAGGGATAAATGGATGGATGGATATGTTATCTGTTTGAAATTTTTCATAATACAAATGCGGGAAAGGGAATGGTACTATTTATCTGGTACAAATTATCATGATCCCTGACAAAATGAAAAACCACTATATATAAGTAAAAAAAAAAAAATCCCAAAAAACAGTATAGTCAAAATTCCTATGAAAAGTCATCTGAAAACACTAAAATCATAACTATACTCTAGTACAAGGTAATGAATAAGATCTACCGACTCAACTTCAGGCAACAAGAAAGAATGAGTGAATATACTCCTATCTTACATAAAAAAAATTATTCTAACATGGTCCTCACCAGTTGTGAATTTTCATCCCTGTAGTTGGCAGCAATGTCTTGATTTTCCATAGCACCTCCTAACAGACCAGTAGAATATGTCCTCAGTGGCTGATCAGCCTCTCGGGCCCATTTGAAAAGGTTCTCAACAATTCCTTCCTATAGTAAAGGAAATGAAATAGTACAATTCAGGAGGGGGAATTTTTTCATACTGAAAGATGTAAGCAAAGACTTAAATTTTGTTAAAAAAATATGTAATATTTCAGTATTACATGCAAGACTAAAAACCCAAGTAAGCCAAATGTACAGTAGCAGGTGGTTTAAAATACCAGCGCATCTATGAAACAATCATATTTATCCATTAAAACTCAAGCTAAAGACCAACTACCACATAATGTAGTTATTAAGACCCAAAAGGTTCCATAACCAAGTGAGGAGCACTAAAAATTCTTTGTCCCTCTTTGAAGTTCACAATGCACAACATTATCAATGCTCTGAGAAGTCCTCCACCAAGCGTTTACCCACATATCCCACCTCTAGCTTTTATTACAAAATAAATCTCATAAATATGTTCAATCCATAGAAAATAAAAACAACCCCAGTGACTGACCAATGAGTTTAAAAAACAGAAACCGTGTGTCTCTCCCTATACCACCTGCCTCCCCAAAGGCTATCTACCTGACTAAATTTTAATAATTTTCTTGTAGAGCTTTCATTAAACATTATAGGCTTTGAACTATATCAGTTGTGTGGTGCTGTATGTATTTTTCTGTACCTTGTTTCTGCTACTCAATGCTATGTTTTTTACACTCATCTATGCTGTTATGTGCAACTGTCACAAACAGCACTCGACGTAAGACAAGCTTTACACACAACTTAGTTAACTCTTGTATCAACCCTCTGTGATTGGACAAGAGAAAAGTGTCACAATAAGGTTAAGTAACTTACCGGAAGTCACAAAACTAGTTAAGTGGCAGAGCTGGGCTGTTATCCCAGGCAGCTTACCTCCAAATGCTCTTTGCCTGCTGCTGCTGCTGCTGTTTTGTTGGCTTAACACTACCTATTTTTGTGCAAACATGTCCCTAAAAAAACACCAAACCAAACTACCAAATTACAGGTGTGTATGCCCAAATGATGTGTTTACTGATGTATTTATTAGAGGCAGCCAAATTTTTTTCCAAATGATCACAGTAACTCACATTTCTAACACGTGAATAGTCCGTATTTTTCTACATCCCCACCAAAAGTTGGCCACTATCAGACTTTTTATTTTTTGCAGTCTAGTAGGTATGAAATTTTAATGTTTCATTTAACTTGAATTTTCTCATTTACTAGTGAAGTTAGGCATTTTTTTCATGCCTTTTGACCATTCATAACTTCCACCTTCTGTGACATACTCATGTCTTTTACCCAGTGTTTCATGATGTACAAATCCTTAATTTTATGTAATCATACTTAATAATATTTTCTTTTAAACTTGTGCACTTTATATCTTAAACTCCTCTCTGGGATTCAGTGTCATTCTCCTATCTATTTCAAAGTTTTAAACTTTCTTCAAAAGAATTAACACTCAGGGACTTCCCTGGTGGTCCAGATGCTAACACTGTGTGCTCCCAGTGCAGGGGACCAGGGTTTGATTCCCTGGTCAGGGAACTAGATCCCACATGCTGGAACTAAGAGTTTGCATGCCATGACTAAAGATCCTGCCTGCATGCCACAACTAAAACCCAGCACAGCCAAATAAATAAATCAATTTTAAAAGCTAACACTTCGAAAACTTCTGTTTTAAAATACTTACTGATGTGAAAACAAACATACTGTCTACTTTAAGTGTCTTTCATTCTTCTTTCTGAACAGTGTAATATACTTAAAATACTGACTCCAACTATTCCCTTTCATCTACATATTATCCAGAATTCTGTTCCCTCTTTTGCTCTCCAAAAATTGCGGTCAAATTCTCTGAAGATTTTTTCTACTATTATCTGGAGTTTACTGATGCTGTGGCAAAATATGCTGTAAATCTGCAGGAATCTAACTCTAGTTGCTTTTAAAATCTTTTTGTCTGAACCTGAGTGGTCATGTCCTTCATTTATTTGTATGATCCTAGCTTCATCTCTGAATACTACTATGTAGGGGTGGGTGTGTAAAATATTTTTGCCCTCACATAGCACGTGGGATCACAGTTCCCCAACCAGGGATCAAACCCATGTCCCTTACAATGGAAGCATGGACCGTTAACCACTGGACCACCAAGGAAATTCCTTCTGTTCTTTTCTGAAACTCCTTATAGATACATTTTAAATATTCTAATTCTAGCTTCCATATCTCAATTTCATTCCTATGTTTCATCTCTAATTTCTAAGAACTTCATTATTGATTATCCTGTCAGATATTTCAGTTAATTCTACCAGTAGCTATGTCAAGACTTCATGTTTTATCTAGTAGGTTTTAAAATTCAATAATTGCAACTTTTATTTCCAGTAGTTTCTTGATTCACTTTCCAAATAGCCATTTTTTCCCCATTTGCTTAGAATTCTGATTTCTTTTTTTTACCTTCAATAATTTTTAACTATTTAACCATTTTAAGTATGCAATTCAGTAGAATTAAGTATATTCACAATACTCTATATCCATTACCACTATATTTCCAGAATTTCATTATCCTAAAGAGAAACTCTTTACCCCAAATTTCAATAATGGAGAGAATTGGACCGAAAATCAACAAGGAAACAGAGGAGGTGAAAAACACTAAAATCCAATTCAATCTAAAAGACCTATAGAGAACACTCCATCCAACAAGAGCAGATTAGATATTATTCTCAACTACAGATGGAGTATTTCCCAGTTAGGCCACAAAACACATCTTAGTAATTTAAAAAGGGCTGACCTCGTGCTTCCCTGGTGGTCCAGTGGGTAAAGACACCGCCTTACAGTGCAAGGGGCGCCGGTTCCATCCCTGGCCTGGGAAGATCCCACGTGCCGCGGAGCGGCTGGACCGATGTGTCCAATTACTGAGCCGGAGCTCTGGAGCCTGTGCGCCTGAGCCGGTACTCTGCGACAACAGAGGCCACTGCGATGGGAGGCCCACAGGAGCCAAAGAACAAAGATGGATGAAAAATAGACAAATGAAACAAAGATGGAGTCCTTAAATTTATTTTTTTTATTTGACCTGAGTGGTCATGTCCTTCATTTATTTGTATGATCCTAGCTTCATCTCTGAATACTACTATGTAGGGGTGGGTGTGTAAAATATTTTTGCCCTCACATAGCACGTGGGATCACAGTTCCCCAACCAGGGATCAAACCCATGTCCCTTACAATGGAAGCATGGACCGTTAACCACTGGACCACCAAGGAAATTCCTTCTGTTCTTTTCTGAAACTCCTTATAGATACATTTTAAATATTCTAATTCTAGCTTCCATATCTCAATTTCATTCCTATGTTTCATCTCTAATTTCTAAGAACTTCATTATTGATTATCCTGTCAGATATTTCAGTTAATTCTACCAGTAGCTATGTCAAGACTTCATGTTTTATCTAGTAGGTTTTAAAATTCAATAATTGCAACTTTTATTTCCAGTAGTTTCTTGATTCACTTTCCAAATAGCCATTTTTTCCCCATTTGCTTAGAATTCTGATTTCTTTTTTTTTCCTTCAATAATTTTTAACTATTTAACCATTTTAAGTATGCAATTCAGTAGAATTAAGTATATTCACAATACTCTATATCCATTACCACTATATTTCCAGAATTTCATTATCCTAAAGAGAAACTCTTTACCCCAAATTTCAATAATGGAGAGAATTGGACCGAAAATCAACAAGGAAACAGAGGAGGTGAAAAACACTAAAATCCAATTCAATCTAAAAGACCTATAGAGAACACTCCATCCAACAAGAGCAGATTAGATATTATTCTCAACTACAGATGGAGTATTTCCCAGTTAGGCCACAAAACACATCTTAGTAATTTAAAAAGGGCTGACCTCGTGCTTCCCTGGTGGTCCAGTGGGTAAAGACACCGCCTTACAGTGCAAGGGGCGCCGGTTCCATCCCTGGCCTGGGAAGATCCCACGTGCCGCGGAGCGGCTGGACCGATGTGTCCAATTACTGAGCCGGAGCTCTGGAGCCTGTGCGCCCTGAGCCGGTACTCTGCGACGACAGACGCCACCGCGATGGGAGGCCCACACAGGCCAAAGAACAAAGATGGATGAAAAATAGACAAATGAAAGACCAAAAGAAGTGGCCCACCCACCCCCTCCCCACCCCCCAAAAAAAGTTAAAAAAAAAAAGGGGGGGCTGACCTCTAACAAATTTCTACCAGCATGATGGAATGAAATGAGAAATCAACAACCCAGGAGAAAGCTACAAAATTCGTATGTGGAAATTAACAGTCTTAAACAATCAATGAGTCAAAGAGAAACCACAGTGTACTAAGCACCTTGAGACAAAGGAAAACAAAAACACAACACTCCAAGATGTATGGGATGCTGCAAAGGCCGTGCAAAGAGAAAAATTCATAGCTATAAAAACAAAGTTAAACAGAAGAAAGGTCAAAAATAACCTACTTATATACTCCAAGGAAAAAAAAAGAGCAGGGACTCCCCTGGCAGTGCAGTGGATAGGAATCTGCCTGCCATTGCTGGGGACATGGGTTCAATCCCCCATCCAGGAAGATCCCACATACCTCAGAGCAATTGAGCCCATGCGCCACAACTACTGAAGCCGCATGTACCCTAGGGCCCACAAGCCAAAACTACTGAGCTCACGTGCCTAAGGTCTGTGCTCCCCAACAAGGGAAGCGATTGTAGGCTACACCACAGTGAAGAGTAGCTCCCACTCACTGAAACTAGAGAAAGCCCTTGCAAGAAGAAATGAAGGCCCAGTATAGCCACAAAATAATATAGTTAAAAAAAGAGAAAACCCAAAGATAGCAGAAATAAAATATTAATAATCATAAAGATAAGAATGGAGAAATACCAACTGGAAAATAACAAGAGCAGATTAGATATTATTCTCAACTACAGATGGAGTATTTCCCAGTTAGGCCACAAAACACATCTTAGTAATTTAAAAAGGGCTGACCTCGTGCTTCCCTGGTGGTCCAGTGGGTAAAGACACCGCCTTACAGTGCAAGGGGCGCCGGTTCCATCCCTGGCCTGGGAAGATCCCACGTGCCGCGGAGCGGCTGGACCGATGTGTCCAATTACTGAGCCGGAGCTCTGGAGCCTGTGCGCCCTGAGCCGGTACTCTGCGACGACAGACGCCACCGCGATGGGAGGCCCACACAGGCCAAAGAACAAAGATGGATGAAAAATAGACAAATGAAAGACCAAAAGAAGTGGCCCACCAACCCCCGCCCCCCCACCCCCCCAAAAAAGTTAAAAAAAAAAAGGGGGGGCTGACCTCTAACAAATTTCTACCAGCATGATGGAATGAAATGAGAAATCAACAACCCAGGAGAAAGCTACAAAATTCGTATGTGGAAATTAACAGTCTTAAACAATCAATGAGTCAAAGAGAAACCACAGTGTACTAAGCACCTTGAGACAAAGGAAAACAAAAACACAACACTCCAAGATGTATGGGATGCTGCAAAGGCCGTGCAAAGAGAAAAATTCATAGCTATAAAAACAAAGTTAAACAGAAGAAAGGTCAAAAATAACCTACTTATATACTCCAAGGAAAAAAGAGCAGGGACTCCCCTGGCAGTGCAGTGGATAGGAATCTGCCTGCCATTGCTGGGGACATGGGTTCAATCCCCCATCCAGGAAGATCCCACATACCTCAGAGCAATTGAGCCCATGCGCCACAACTACTGAAGCCGCATGTACCCTAGGGCCCACAAGCCAAAACTACTGAGCTCACGTGCCTAAGGTCTGTGCTCCCCAACAAGGGAAGCGATTGTAGGCTACACCACAGTGAAGAGTAGCTCCCACTCACTGAAACTAGAGAAAGCCCTTGCAAGAAGAAATGAAGGCCCAGTATAGCCACAAAATAATATAGTTAAAAAAAGAGAAAACCCAAAGATAGCAGAAATAAAATATTAATAATCATAAAGATAAGAATGGAGAAATACCAACTGGAAAAACACAGAAAAAGAAACCAAAAAGTTGTTTCTTTGAAAATATATGTATACCATATGGTGGATTAAGGTTGATGCACAGCAGTAAACAACAAAACTCTGTGAAAAATATGCATATAAAAAAAAAAAAAAGACAAACCTTGAGCTAGACTGATCGAGTAAAAAGAAGAGAGGAAAGGGGCTTCCCTGGTGGTCCAATGGGTAAACAGTCCACCTTGCAGTGCAAGGGGCACTGGTTTGATCCCTGGCCTGGAAAGATCCTACATGCCTTGGAGCGGCTGACCCAGTGTGTCCAATTACAAGACAGCACTCTGGAGTGCATGCGCCCGGAGCCGATACTCTGCAGCGAGAGAGGCCACTGTGATGGGAGGCCCACACAGGCCAAAGAATAAAGATGAATGAAAGTGAATAAATGAAGTACCAATAAAAGACCAAAATTTCAGGGGGTCTGTGATGCTGCATTTCTAACCAATTTCTCAGCAACTAAACAACAGACTCCAACAGCCACAATACAACATTATTTCAGGCCCCACTCTTTTTTTCTGTTGTTAGTGTAATTTCATTTACATTTTATATTGGAGCAGAGTTCATCTTCATTGCTGTGTCTCCTTTAGGTTAGAGGAGCTTGATTGAGTTATACATACCTGTAACTATTGTTTGGGGAGGTTCTAACTCCACATATGTCATGACAGTAGGTTTAGTAGCGTTCTCTGTGCTATTCGTTTAAATTATCTGTTTGATATGTTAGTGTGTGTATTGTTTTCAAAATCTCCATTTACCCTTGGCCCCTCCCATTAAAAAAAATTAGTTGTAAAAAAAAAAAAAAGACCAAAATTAAAACAAAAAAAAAGAGAGAGAGGACAAATTACTAGAATCAAAACTGAAAGAGAAGGGCTTCCCTGGTAGCTTAGTGGTAAGGAATTCACCTGCCAATACAGGAGACACGGGTGTGATCCCTGATCCGAGAAGATCCCACATTTTGCAGAGCAACTAAGCCCATGAGCCACAACTATAAAGCCTGTCCTGCAGAGCCTCGCAACCGCCAACTATGGAGCCCATGTGTCACAACTACAGAAGCCCATGAGCCCAAATTCCATAACAAGAGAAGTCACCACAAGAAGCCTGCTAACCTCAACTAGAGCATAGCCCCCACTCGCTGCAACTAGAGAAGAGCCTGTGGCAGCACTGAAAACCCAGAAGACCCAAAAATAAATAATAAATTTTTTTTTAAAAAATGAAAGGAAACATTACCACCAATTTTATGGGAATAAAAAAGATTATAGCAGAATTCCCCAGCAGTCCAGTGGTTAACTCTGTGCTTTCATGGCTGAGGGCCTGGGTTAGGTCCCTGGCCAGGGTACTAAAGTCCCACAAGCAATGTGCGGCATGGTCATTAAAAAGGGGGGGATGGGGAAGGAGAATTTTAGGAGAATATTATCAAAAGCAAATTTAGTAACTTAAGTTAAATGGACAAATTTCTAGAAACACAGTCTATAAAAGCTGACTGATGAAGAAACAGAAAAACTGGAACAGACCTATAACCACTAAGGAGAGTTAAATCTGTCATCAAAACCTTCCCCAAACAGAAAAAACCTAGGACCAGATCCTTTAGCTGGTAAATTCTACCATACATTTAAAGAATTAATAACAAGTCTTCTGAAACTTCCAAAAAATTACTAAGAAGGGGGCTTCCCCTGGTGGTCTAGTGGGTAAGGACACCGCCTTGCAGTGCAAGGGGCGCTGGTTCAATCCCTGGCCTGGGAAGATCCCACGTGCCGCAGAGCGGCTGGACCGATGTGTCCAATTACTGAGCCGGAGCTCTGGAGCGCATGCACCCAGAGCCCGTGCTCTGTGACAACAGAGGCCACCGCGATGGGAGGCCCCCACGGGCCAAAGAACAAAGATGGATGAAAACAGAGAAATGAAAGACCAATAGAAGTGGCCCGTCCACTCCGCTCCCTCCCCAACTCGTCCCCCACCCAAAATAAATAAATAAATAAATCTTTAAAAAAAAAAATTACTAAGAAGGGAACACTTCCTAACTTCTATGAAGCCAGCATTACTCTGACACCAAAGTTAGAAAAAACAGTGCAAGAAAACAACAAATATTCCTTATGAATACTGGTGCACAAATTCTCAAGAAGTATTTGCGAACTGAATTAAACAGCATAGTAAGAAATTATTGCATATCTCAAGACCAAGTGGATTTACCCAGATAAGCAAATATGGTTCAAAATACAAAAAAATCATGTAACATAACGTATGAATAGAATTAGTATGAACTACTTTTTGTGAATTAGTAGAAAATCACATGGCCATGTCAACTGATAAAAAATAATAACTGACAGAAGTAAAATCCCTTTCATTAAAAAACACTTCACAGGGCTTCCCTGATGGTCCAGTGGTTAAGAATCCACTTTGCAACACAAGGGACACTAGTTCAACCCCTGGAAGATTCCACATGCCACAGAGCAACTAAGCCCATATGCCAAAACCACCAGGCTCTAGAGCCTGTAAGCTGCAACTACTGAGCCCAGGTGCCTAAAGTTCGTGCTTTACAACTAGAGAAGTCACCGTAATGAGAAGCCAATACATCACAACAAAGAGTAGATCCCTGCTCATCTAAAATAGAGAAAGCACACCAAAGCAACAAAGACTCAGCACAGCCAAAGATAAAAATAAATTAAAAAATAAGAAAAAGAAAACACTTCATAACCTAGGTAAAGAAGGAAGCTTCCTTAACATAATTAAGGACAGTTAGGAAAAAGGGGAAAAAAAGAGCTAACACTCAACGGTAAACACCGACAGACCTGCTCCAAAGATTAAGAACAAGACAAGAACATCATCACTTCCATTCAACAGTTGTTGTTTTTCAGTCACTAAGTCATTTCCTACTTGCGACTGGCAAGAAGAAGAAATTAAAAGCAACTATTTTGGAAAAGAAGAACTAAAATTACCTCTGTTCACCAATGACATGATGTAAGAACATATAAAAAACTCTAAAGATTCCACACCAGGGCTTCCCTGGTGGTCCAGTGGGTAAGGACACCGCCTTGCAGTGCAAGGGGCGCTGGTTCAATCCCTGGCCTGGGAAGATCCCACGTGCCGCGGAGCGGCTGGACCCATGTGTCCAATTACCGAGCCGGAGCTCTGGGGCGCATGCGCCCAGAGCCGGCGCTCAGCAATGACAGACGCCACCGCGATGGGAGGCCCACAGGAGCCAAAGAACAAAAACAGATGAAAATAGAGAAATGAAAGACCAATAGAAGTGGCCCACCCAGCCCCCTCCCTCCCCACCTCACCCCCCAAAAAGATAAATAAATAAAATAAATGTTTTTTAAAAAAAAGATTCCACACCAAAAACTTGTTAGAACATATGAATTCTGCAAAGTTGCAGAATACAAAATAAATACACAAAAATCAGTTGCAGTTCTATACGCTAGTAACGAAAAATCTTAAAAAGGAACATATCCATTTCATTATTTAACTGCTGACTCTTAATCAAGGATTTATTTGCAGGGATAGTTCGTATTTTTTCTGTAAACTCACTTTTTGTGAAAATTATTTTTTCTGTGAGAATGCCTTCTGGCATGAATTGTGAGAGCTTCCCAAGAAAGAGTTTCATATTTGCTTCTGTGAGACAACCAAAGAATATCGCTGGTCTAGAAAAATGTTGTTATTGTTGTTCATTGATTCTGAGGTTCCCAATCATACAGCAAAAATTTCAAACATATACCCAGTTATAAGACCCATGCCCAGAATTTCTCGGAGACTTACATGCCCTATCCTCAGAGTGGAGTCAGAGACTGGGGAATCTGTCATCCTTCCATAGCACAGAGCAGATATTTTCCTTTTTCACTGTTTCAGTGAAGGTCCTTGGGGAGTCCCATTTTATGTAGAGGTCAAGATCCGTAACTCCTCACACAAGATTTTGTCTCTTGTTTTCAATTACCACTTCTGTTTTACAGTTCCATCTTCATTTGTGCACTGGCAAGAAGAAGAAATTAAAAGCAACTATTTTGGAAAAGAAGAACTAAAATTACCTCTGTTCACCAATGACATGATGTAAGAACATATAAAAAACTCTAAAGATTCCACACCAGGGCTTCCCCTGGTGGTCCAGTGGGTAAGGACACCGCCTTGCCTCGCAAGGCGCGCCGGTTCGATCCCTGGCCTGGGGAGATCCCACGTGCCGCGGAGCGGCTGGACCGATGTGTCCAATTACCGAGCCGGAGCTCTGGGGCGCATGCGCCCAGAGCCGGCGCTCAGCAATGACAGACGCCACCGCGATGGGAGGCCCACAGGGGCCAAGGAACAAAAACAGATGAAAACAGACAAATGAAAGACCAAGAGAAGTGGCCCATCCGACCCCTCCCTCCCCACCTCCCCCCCCAAAAAGATAAATAAATAAAATAAATGTTTTTTAAAAAAAAGATTCCACCCCAAAAAACTTGTTAGAACATATGAATTCTGCAAAGTTGCAGAATACAAAATAAATACACAAAAATCAGTTGCAGTTCTATACGCTAGTAACGAAAAATCTTAAAAAGGAACATATCCATTTCATTATTTAACTGCTGACTCTTAATCAAGGATTTATTTGCAGGGATAGTTCGTATTTTTTCTGTAAACTCACTTTTTGTGAAAATTATTTTTTCTGTGAGAATGCCTTCTGGCATGAATTGTGAGAGCTTCCCAAGAAAGAGTTTCATATTTGCTTCTGTGAGACAACCAAAGAATATCGCTGGTCTAGAAAAATGTTGTTATTGTTGTTCATTGATTCTGAGGTTCCCAATCATACAGCAAAAATTTCAAACATATACCCAGTTATAAGACCCATGCCCAGAATTTCTCGGAGACTTACATGCCCTATCCTCAGAGTGGAGTCAGAGACTGGGGAATCTGTCATCCTTCCATAGCACAGAGCAGATATTTTCCTTTTTCACTGTTTCAGTGAAGGTCCTTGGGGAGTCCCATTTTATGTAGAGGTCAAGATCCGTAACTCCTCACACAAGATTTTGTCTCTTGTTTTCAATTACCACTTCTGTTTTACAGTTCCATCTTCATTTGTGGCACCTAGGGATTTCACTTTCTAAGAGTTTCTTACATGTTACCTAGAATTCGTATTTGTGTGCAACTGGAGTTTATAGGTTTTCCTGGTTAGTCATCTTGATAAATCTGGATCTGATCCCTTGTGTATTAAAATCATTTCTTTTCTCTCTGCTTCTGAAGTATCAAAGACTCATGGTTTTCAACCTACCTCATGGAATGCTGTAAAAATTCAGATGCAAATCAAATGCTTGGCACAGCCCTGGCATTCAATACATAGTAGCCATCTACCAAAGTGACCCCATGGATATTTTCATCATAAAACACCCGTTAACATTTTCAGGGAATCATGTTTCACAGTATGAAATCTTGAAATTGCTGACTTAAAAGTTACAATTTCTAAGATTGCATTCTCTCCAATTTATTCCTCTGACCTCCAGTAACTTAAGACAACCTCAAAGAAATAGAAACATTAAGCCAGAACTTTTATTAAAGAATTAAGGTAAAGGCCCTAATGTAACTGGATTAAAAGCATCACTAACAAACTAAACGGTGTAAAAAACTTTGTACATGAACAGTATAATAGTATTCTATAACACTATAATGAAGAAACTATAGTCAAATAATTTTAAATAAAAACAAAGAGAGTACCTGAAGAAGCCTGGGTCCACCAGAGAAGCAAGATACAGCTGTTGGGGGCCCATGAGGAAAGGGGGTGGGTATTCCATAGGAGTTTTTCATCTGTGTGTTCTCTCAGGTGGCAAGGCATCAAACTACACAAGTTTCAGGGGTAGGCATGAATCGCCGCTGCCTTCTTGGCAGGTGCAGAGGGGTGGCTGAGGGTCCCGGGACTGAGCTCCAACCAATGTCCCCATCTCCTCAGGAGGCACATGCAATCAGCCACAATCAAAAGCCCCACAACCATGTCATGCACCTGCACACCTTCTACCAAGGGCATAACAGCAAGCACACACTGAGGGAAGCCTGCAAGAACCCAAACCAAAAACAGTCCTTGTGCCCCTAAAATAGTGAAACCACACAAGTTATCCAGAGACATTCTCACATATAAATAGCCCTCCAAGATTCCAGTAGATAATTATTTCTCCTAAACTCACAGAGTAAGAGAAATGAAAGCAAAAAGAGTAAGAGAAATAAAAGCAAAATGAAAAAAGTACAGAAACTACTCTTAGTTCAAAGACCAAAAGAATTTCCCAGAAGAAACAAACAATAAAACAGTTTAAACCTCTTCAGTTTAAGAGACACCAAGTTCAAAAAAAAACAAACAAACAAACAAAAAAAAAAACAAATAAAAGATAATGAAAATACTGAAGAAATTAAGAAAGTTATTGACAGAAATGCAGATTAGTGTAAAGAGAACCTAGAAACTGTAAGAAGGAGCCAAGAAAAATTAGAAAATTCATTTGCTGAGGAGAATGCTGAGCTCAAGGTAATGAATAGCAGAATGAATAATGCATACAGAGCAATAAATGATCTGGACGAATACCAGAAATTACCCAAGAGTAGACAGAAAACCAAATTTTAAAAAAAAAGTAAAACCAACTTAAAGAGATCTATGGGATAACATAAAGCAAGCCAAATCTCTGCATAATAGGGATTCTATAAGAAGATAGAGAAAAGGAGACTGAAAATGTACTTGAAAAAATTATGGCTGAAAACTTCCCAGACCTAAAGAAGGACACAGATATCCAGAGACAGGAAGGACAGAGGGTCCCAAACAAGATGAACCCCAACCTACATCAAGACACACAATAATAAAAATGGCAAAAGTTAAAGATAAATAGACTCTAAAGGCGGCAAGACAAAAGCAAAGAGTTAATTACAGGAGAAGCCCCAGAAATGCTGCATGCCAGAAAAAGGTGGCAAAATATATTCAAAGTCTTTAAAAGAAAACATCTTCAACCTAGAATACTCCTCCAAGAGCAATTAGCATTTAGAATAGGAAGAAAAATGAAGAATTTATCAGGCAAGCAAAAAATAAAAGAACACAGGAATACTAAACCTATCATAAAAGAAGTATTGAAAGGTTTTCTGTAAACAAGAAAGAAACAAGATACAGAAACATCACAAATGGAAAGTAAATTACTTAACCAGTGTACAGATCAAAAAGGAAAAAAAAAAAACCTATTTGGGAAAATGGTGACAAACAAAAGAACAGGAAAAGGATACACATGAACAAACAGACTTTAAAGGCCATAAAGCAGGACACTACATAACGGTAGAAGAATCAACACAAGAAGATTTGACACTCAACTGACATATATGCACCTAATACAGGAGCACCCAAATACATAAAAAATACTAAAAGATACAAAGGGAAAAATTAATGGGAATAGAGACGTCAATACTCCACACACATCAATGGAAAGATCTTCTAGAAAGAAAATCAACAAGGCACCAGAGATCACAAATAGTATAATAGAACAGCTAGACTTAATTGATATATTTCAGGACATTACATCCAAAAAAACCCCAGAACACATTCCTTTCCAGTACACATGGAACCCACTTAGGACTGATCACATACTAGGGCATAATACTAACCTCAACAAATTTTAGAAGTATCAAAATTATTTCAAGCATCTTCTGTGACCACAATGGCATTCAACTATTAATAGAAATCCACCACAGGAAATGAAATGAAAAAAAAATTACATACAGACTACACAGCAAGCTCCAAAAAGCCTAAGGGTCAACAAAGAAATAAAAAATCAAGGCAGGGGCTTCCCTGGTGGTCCAGTGGGCAGAGAGTCCGCCTTGCAACACAAGGGGCACCAATTCAATCCCTGGCCCAGGAAGATCCCACAAGCCATGGACAGCTAAACACACGTACCACAACTACTGAAGCCCACTCGCCCGGGAGCCTGTGCTCCGGAACAGGAGAGGCTACCACAGTGAGAAGCCTGTACTCCACAACTAGAGAGTAGCCCCCCATCTCCCCAACTAGAGAAAACCTGTGCAGAGCAAAGATCCAGGGCAAGCAAAAATAAATAGTTTTATTTTTCTTAAGTCTACAAATAAATGCTAGAGAGAGTGTGGAGAAAAGGGAACCCTCCCACACTGTTGACAGCAATATAAGTTGGTGTAATCACTATGGGAAATGGTATGGAGGCTCCTCAAAAAAACTACAGTTACCATGGTCCAGCAATCCCACTCCTGGCCATATATCCAGACAAAAAGATACACGTACCCCTATGTCCACAGCAGCACTATTCACAATAGTCAAATCATGGAAAACAATCTACATGTCCATCGACAGATGAATAGACATGGTTCTACAAACAATGGAGTACTACTCATCAATGGAAAAAAATGAACAAAATAATGCCATTTACAGACACATGGATACAACAAGAGATTTTCATACTAAATGAGCTAACTCATGGAGAAAGACAAATACCATATGATATCACTTCTATGTGGTATCCAAAAGATGGCACAAATCATGGGAATCCCCAGGCTATCTGGCCTTGATGGGCAGCAGGATTTGGTTATAGGCCTTCTATAGGACTCAGGGAAACAGAAACTCCAGTCTTGCAGAGCACAAACAAAATGCTGCACATACCAAGACCCAGGAAAGCAGCAGTGACCCTGTACACATGGAACCCACTTAGGACTGATCACATACTAGGGCATAATACTAACCTCAACAAATTTTAGAAGTATCAAAATTATTTCAAGCATCTTCTGTGACCACAATGGCATTCAACTATTAATAGAAATCCACCACAGGAAATGAAATGAAAAAAAAATTACATACAGACTACACAGCAAGCTCCAAAAAGCCTAAGGGTCAACAAAGAAATAAAAAATCAAGGCAGGGGCTTCCCTGGTGGTCCAGTGGGCAGAGAGTCCGCCTTGCAACACAAGGGGCACCAATTCAATCCCTGGCCCAGGAAGATCCCACAAGCCATGGACAGCTAAACACACGTACCACAACTACTGAAGCCCACTCGCCCGGGAGCCTGTGCTCCGGAACAGGAGAGGCTACCACAGTGAGAAGCCTGTACTCCACAACTAGAGAGTAGCCCCCCATCTCCCCAACTAGAGAAAACCTGTGCAGAGCAAAGATCCAGGGCAAGCAAAAATAAATAGTTTTATTTTTCTTAAGTCTACAAATAAATGCTAGAGAGAGTGTGGAGAAAAGGGAACCCTCCCACACTGTTGACAGCAATATAAGTTGGTGTAATCACTATGGGAAATGGTATGGAGGCTCCTCAAAAAAACTACAGTTACCATGGTCCAGCAATCCCACTCCTGGCCATATATCCAGACAAAAAGATACACGTACCCCTATGTCCACAGCAGCACTATTCACAATAGTCAAATCATGGAAAACAATCTACATGTCCATCGACAGATGAATAGACATGGTTCTACAAACAATGGAGTACTACTCATCAATGGAAAAAAATGAACAAAATAATGCCATTTACAGACACATGGATACAACAAGAGATTTTCATACTAAATGAGCTAACTCATGGAGAAAGACAAATACCATATGATATCACTTCTATGTGGTATCCAAAAGATGGCACAAATCATGGGAATCCCCAGGCTATCTGGCCTTGATGGGCAGCAGGATTTGGTTATAGGCCTTCTATAGGACTCAGGGAAACAGAAACTCCAGTCTTGCAGAGCACAAACAAAATTCTGCACATACCAAGACCCAGGGAAAAGCAGCAGTGACCCTGCAGGAGACTAAACCAAAACTACCTGCTAGGGCTAGAGGGCCTCCTGTGGAGGCATGGGTCTGCAGGGGCTCACCATAGGATCGGGGCACTGACAGCAACAGGTCAGGAAGGTCCCCTCTGGTGTAAACCCTCTTGGAGTTCGCCATTAATCCTACCATTGAGTCCTAGGGCTGGGTCAACTCAAGCCAAACAACTACCAAGGAGGGATGCAACCCTACCCATCAGCAGATAACTGGATTAAAGCTTTACTAAACAAGGCCCTGCCCACCAGAGCAAAACCTAGTTTTCCCTATCACCAGTCCTTTCCATCAGGAAGCTTGCACAAGCTTTCATCAGAGGGCAGAAGCAGGAAGAAGCACAGTCTCACATTGGCTAAAACAAAAACTTTATTACAGAAAGTTAATCACGATGAAAAAGCAGTAAGTTACATCCCAGATGAAGGGACAAGATAAAACCCCAGAAAAACAACTAAATGAACTGGAGATAGGCAAGCTTCCAGAACAAGAATTCAGAATGGTGATAGTGAAGACGATCCAGGATATTGGAAAAACAATGGGGAAGATACAAGAAATGTTTACCAAAGACCTACAAGAAGTAAAGAACAAACACAGATGAATCATACAGTAGAAGGAATCATCAACAGCAGAATAACTGAGGCAGAAGAATGGATAAATCACCTGGAGGACAGAATGGTGGAAATCACTGTCACAGAACGGAATACAGAAAAAAGAATGAGAAGTGAAAACAGTTTAGAGACTTCTGATTAAACACACCAACATTCTTATTCTCAGAAAGAGAAGAGAAAGAGAAAGGACCTAAGAAATATTTGAAGAGATAATAGCTGAAAACTTGCCTAGCATGGGAAGGGAAACAATCAACAAAGTCCAGGAAGCACAGAGAATCCCAGACAGGATAAACCCAAAGAGGAACGCATCAAGACACATAGTTGACAAACTGACAAAAATTAAAGACAAAGGTAAAATAGTAAAAGCAAAAATAAAAAACAAAGATAAAATACTAAAAACAACAAATAACATAAGGGAGCTCCCCTCAGGCTATCCAGCTGACTTCTCAACAGAAACTCTGTAACTAAAATGGCACAATATATGCCAAGTATTGAAAGGGAAGAACCTACTCTAGCCAGCAAGACTCTCATTCAGACTTGATGGAGGAAAAGCTTTCCAGACAATCAAAAGTTATGAGAATTCAACACCACCAAACCAGCTTTACAACAAATGCTAAAGGAACAAGAGAAGAAACTCACAACAATTAAGAAAACAGTAACAGGATCATACGTATGGACAACTACCTTAAATGTAAATGGATTAAACACACCAATCAAAAAACAGACTAGGGGTCTTCCCTGGTGGTCCAGTGGGTAAGGACACCACCTTGCAGTGCAAGGGGCGCCAGTTCGATCCCTGGCCTGGGAAGATCCCACGTGCCGCAGTGCGGCTGGACTGACGTGTCCAATTACCGAGCCAGAGCTCTGGAGCGCATGCACCCAGAGCCGGTGCTCTACGACAAGAGGCCACCGCGATGGGAGGCCCACGCAGGCCAAAGAACACAGATGGATGAAAATAGAGAAATGAAAAACCAATAGAAGTGGCCCGTCTGCCCCCCTCCCTCCGAAACATAAAATAAAAATAAAACAGACTGCAGCTTCCCTGGTGGTCTAGTGGGTGAAGAGTCCACCTTGCAGTGCAAGGGGCACCGGTTTGATCCCTGGCCTGGGAAGATCCCACATGCCACAGAGCGCCTGGACCAGTGAGTCCAATTAGGAGCCAGCGCTCTAGAGCGCATGCGCCCAGAGCCAGTGCTCTGACGTGAGAGAGGTTACTGCAATGGGAGGCCCACGCAGGCCAAAGAACACAGATGGATGAAAATAGAGAAATGAAAAACCAATAGAAGTGGCCCGTCTGCCCCCCTCCCTCCGAAACATAAAATAAAAATAAAACAGACTGCAGCTTCCCTGGTGGTCTAGTGGGTGAAGAGTCCACCTTGCAGTGCAAGGGGCACCGGTTTGATCCCTGGCCTGGGAAGATCCCACATGCCACAGAGCGCCTGGACCAGTGAGTCCAATTAGGAGCCAGCGCTCTAGAGCGCATGCGCCCAGAGCCAGTGCTCTGACGTGAGAGAGGTTACTGCAATGGGAGGCCCACACAGGTCAAAGAATAAAGACGGATGAAAATAAATAAATGAAAGATCACTGAAAGAGACCAAAATATAAACAAACAAACAAAAAACTGGCTGGGTGGGTGGATAAAAACATGCATAAGCATGCATTTCCACTTACCATTCTAGGTAACCACCCAAATTGTATGCAATTATCTTATATTAAGTTAATCATATTTCCATTATAGCTTGCAACTGTATCTTTTTTTGTCTGACTATTGTGAAAACTGAAAACCATCATTTAGTATTGTGATTATATAACTATTACTCGTTTTATATCACTATGATTGTTCAACAGGAAAAACAATACAACTACATATCACCAAGAACACAATTTAACAGAAAAACCTGTAACCACCTTCTAAAATCCGGATACATGTCAAAATTATCTTGAAATATTTTCAAAATGACCAATGCCCAGGCATTGCTTTTTTCTCTCCACAGCTCCAGTTATGTTTCTAATGAGTAGTCATGTTTAAAAACAACTGGACTGGGCTTCCCTGGTGATCCAGCAGGTGGAGAGTCCACCTTGCAGTGCATGCGGCACCGGTTTGACCCCCAGCCTGGGAAGATCCCACACGCTGCGGGGCAGTTGGACCAGTGTGTTCACTTATGTGCCAGTGCTCTGGAGCGCTTGGCCCAGGGCCAGTGCTCTGCGGAGAGAGGGGCCACTGCGGTGGGAGGCCCATACAGGCCAAGGAGTAAAGATGGATGAAAATAAATAAATAGAAAACAAATTATTAAAAAAAAAAAACTGGACTATATGATCTTTTACTTTTACCTGTTTCACTTTTTCTATTTCATATTCAGTGCTTCCACTTCATTTAGTTTACGTTTTCCACTTTCTCCATCTCGTTTTTTGATGTTCTTTCTCAAGCCCTTACGTAGTGCAACAGAAAAGCTTTTGTATGCATATATAATTAATATATATATTAGAAAACTTATGAATTTTTGCCTAACTAAAAAGTGAGAGACACTTTGATTTCATTTGTTTGACTTAATATTAATACAAAGTAAGATTTCTAATTAAAAAATAAATATGCAACAAAAACCAACGGTTTACTGTACAGCACAGAAAACTACAGGCAGTATCTTGTAATAACCTATAATGGAAAATAATTTCAAAAATAATGTATGTGTATACATGTAAGTGAATCATCTTGCTGTGCACATGAAACATTTTAAGTTGACTATACTTCAATAAAATATATGTATTAAAAAAAATAAAATATGACACAGGGGCTTCCCTGGTGGTCCAGTGGGTGAAGAGTCTGCCTTGCAGAGCAAAGGGCACCAGTTCGATCCCTGGCCTGGGAAGATCCCACATGCCACAGAACAGCTGGGCTGGTGTGTCCAATTACAAGCCAGCATCTGGAGCACATGCGTT
The DNA here is from genome assembly GCA_022376925.1 of Tragulus kanchil. Taxonomy (NCBI): domain Eukaryota; kingdom Metazoa; phylum Chordata; class Mammalia; order Artiodactyla; family Tragulidae; genus Tragulus; species Tragulus kanchil. The sequence continues at coordinate 214,040,416 of JAIOJX010000030.1, read as the reverse complement.
GGTGCTCTGCAACAAAAGAGGCCACTGCGATGGGAGGCCCACACAGGTCAAAGAAAATAAAGATGAAAATAAATAAATAAAAAAATAAAAGAGGACAAAATTAAAAAAAAATATGACACAAACGAACCTAAGCTCAAGACAGAAACAGGTTCTTCGGCTGCCAAGTGGAGGGGGGGCGGAGGGAGGACGGGGGCACGGGGAGGAGGACAGACTGTGAGTTCATGTTTAGCAGATATAAACTATTACATTTAGAATGAACAAACAACATCCTACTGTACCACACAGGAAGCCAGATCCAAGCTCCTGGGATTTACCATAATGGAAAAGAATATATACATATAAGAATGTACGTAGGTATATAACTGAGTCACCTTGTTGTGTAACGCAAAATTAACACAGCACTGTAAATCAACTATACTACAAAAAGAAAAAAAAAGAACTTAAGCATAGACAGAAAGAAAAAAAAATGCAATGCTATTTCAACATCTCAAAGTACAAGGCAGCAACGTTTTTAAATAGCAGGTAGAACAGAATCAATTTAGTGTCTTACAACCAATAAGGTACTTTTTTTCAATAAAAAAGAAATGAGGGGTTTCCCTGGTGGTCCAGTGGGTAAGGACACCGCCTTGCAGTGCAGGGGGCGCTGGTTCGATCCCTGGCCTGGGAAGATCCCACGTGCCACGGAGCGGCTGGACCCATGTGTCCAATTACAGAGCCCAAGCTCTGGAGTGCATGCGCCCAGAACTGGTGCTCTGCGACAACAGAGGCCACCGCGATGGGAGGCCCACAAGGGCCAAAGAACAAAGATGGATGAATACAGACAAATGAAAGACCGACAGAAGTTGCCCGCCTGCCCCCCTCTCTCCCCACCCCACCCCCCTCAAATAAATAAATAAATAAATCTTTAAAAAAAAAAAAGAAAGAAAGAAATGAGAGTTTCCTTGACGGCTCAATGGTAAAGAGCTCATCTGACAATGCAGGGGACATGAGTTCCATCACTGATCTGGGAAGATCCTATATGCTTCTCAGAGCAACTAAGCCCTTGTGCCACAACTATTGAGCCTATGCTCTAGAGCCTGGGAGCCCCAACTACTGAAGCCCACACAACTCTAGAGCACATGTTCTACAATGAGAAGCCACTACAACGAGAGCCCACAACTAGACAGTAGCCCTTGCTTGCTGCAACTAGAGTAAAGTTCATGCAGCCCACAGCCAAAAGTAGATAAATAAATGAAACAGAAATTATAAGCACACATAGCAAAAAGGGTAAACAATGTTCAAGAAAACTCATACATATATGGGTTCCAATGTAAAACGTTCTCAACGGGAGGAGGACAGACTGTGAGTTCATGTTTAGCAGATATAAACTATTACATTTAGAATGAACAAACAACATCCTACTGTACCACACAGGAAGCCAGATCCAAGCTCCTGGGATTTACCATAATGGAAAAGAATATATACATATAAGAATGTACGTAGGTATATAACTGAGTCACCTTGTTGTGTAACGCAAAATTAACACAGCACTGTAAATCAACTATACTACAAAAAGAAAAAAAAAGAACTTAAGCATAGACAGAAAGAAAAAAAAATGCAATGCTATTTCAACATCTCAAAGTACAAGGCAGCAACGTTTTTAAATAGCAGGTAGAACAGAATCAATTTAGTGTCTTACAACCAATAAGGTACTTTTTTTCAATAAAAAAGAAATGAGGGGTTTCCCTGGTGGTCCAGTGGGTAAGGACACCGCCTTGCAGTGCAGGGGGCGCTGGTTCGATCCCTGGCCTGGGAAGATCCCACGTGCCACGGAGCGGCTGGACCCATGTGTCCAATTACAGAGCCCAAGCTCTGGAGTGCATGCGCCCAGAACTGGTGCTCTGCAACAACAGAGGCCACCGCGATGGGAGGCCCACAAGGGCCAAAGAACAAAGATGGATGAATACAGACAAATGAAAGACCGACAGAAGTTGCCCGCCTGCCCCCCTCCCTCCCCAACCCGACCCCCGCCCAAAAATAAATAAATAAATAAATCTTTAAAAAAAAAAAAGAAAGAAAGAAATGAGAGTTTCCTTGACGGCTCAATGGTAAAGAGCTCATCTGACAATGCAGGGGACATGAGTTCCATCACTGATCTGGGAAGATCCTATATGCTTCTCAGAGCAACTAAGCCCTTGTGCCACAACTATTGAGCCTATGCTCTAGAGCCTGGGAGCCCCAACTACTGAAGCCCACACAACTCTAGAGCACATGTTCTACAATGAGAAGCCACTACAACGAGAGCCCACAACTAGACAGTAGCCCTTGCTTGCTGCAACTAGAGTAAAGTTCATGCAGCCCACAGCCAAAAGTAGATAAATAAATGAAACAGAAATTATAAGCACACATAGCAAAAAGGGTAAACAATGTTCAAGAAAACTCATACATATATGGGTTCCAATGTAAAACGTTTAACTATGGGTTCACAAAGAGAAACACAGCTCTAAAGCAGCCTTAACTGTAGCTTTCTGAAACACCAGTAGCCAATCTGTCCAAAAGTAATGATTTCTCTTTCTCTCTCTCTTTTTTTTTTGGCCACACCCCACAGCATTCAGGATCCAAGTTCTACAACCAGGGATGGAATCAAAGCACCCTTCAGTGGAAGTGAAGTCTTGCACACTGAGTCCAGTGTGCAAGTGCCAGTTCTGGGGATTGACAGGCAAGTCCCCAAAAATAATGATTTCTGTCTGACTCATTATAATTAAATGATTTCTGGCACTACAATTAAATGTTTCTTAAAGAAGTACAACATTGATTCATACCAAAAAATGTGCATAGGCTATTTCTGAAAGGCAAATGACGTCATATAATCCAACGGTAAGATCTCACAACTGCATTCAAGGCAGTGTTATTTCTAACCTAATCAAGATTATCTTTGAGTAATTCACTTTTCCTAACTTAAAATCACTTAAGAAACAAAACTACTCTTGCAGGAAAATTTACTATTCAAAATATCCCTTTATGTTTCCAACATCCAAAAGTTACTCACTTCATTCTAAACGTACAACTAAGAAACTGTAACGAACCAGAGATGATTTTCCTACAATGATAACCAGGAAACTTCTACAAAGAATGGTAAAATCATCGGTAATCTTCTATAAATCTTGCATATACAATGCACTTCTGTTAATACTTCATTTTCATCCTGCTTTTCCAAACAACACACATTAAAACATTTTTCAGGGGCTTCCCTGGTAGTCCAGTGGGTAAGGACACCGACTTGCAGTGCAAGGGACGCTGGTTCGATCCCTGGCCTGGGAAAATCCCACGTGCCAAGGAGCGGCTGGACCAACGTGTCCAACTACCGAGCCGGAGCCCTGGAGCACATGCACCCAGAGCCAGAGCTCTGTGATGTGAGAGGCCACTGAGATGGGAGGCCCACACAGGCCAAAGAACAAAGATGGACAAAAATAAATGGATGAAAGACCAACAGAAGTGGCCAAAAAACATTTTTCATAGGAGACAGATTCTTTTTTGGTCTCCCACAATGGTAGTTAATCACGTATTTTTCAATCTAGTCTACCTAATACTGCAAACAACAGCATTAATAACAATGTTAATCTAATACATTATATGGTACAATTCTGTAATAAAATTCTTAATTGTTTAGAAAATCTGTTTCCAGATTTTTCACTTGGTTTATACATTTAACCCTACTGAGACTTCCAGACTGCTTCAGAAGATTAAATTTTAGTGTCTTTAAAAACAAAGAAAACAGGCTTCCTTGGTAGCTCAGTGGTAAAGAGTTTGCCTGCCAACGTAGGAGACATGGGTTTGATCCCTGATCCAGGAAGATCCCACATGCTGCAGAGCAACTAAGCTCGTAAACCACTAAATTCGTGAGCCACAACTACGGAGCGTGTGCTCTACAATCTCAGAACCGCAACTACAGAGCCCGTGTGCCACAACTACTGAAGCCCGTGTGCGCTAGAGCCCGAGTTCCACAACAAGAGAAGTCACCACAACAAGAAGCCTGCTCACCTCAACTAGAGAGTAGCCCCCACTCCCTGCACCTAGAGAAGAGCCTTAGGCAGCAGTGAAAACCCAGAATAGCCAAAAATAAATACACAAAAAGCCTTTCAAAATCACACTGAAAAAATTAAATACCTACAAATAAACCTGATCAAGGCAGTGAAAAACTTATACACTAAGAACTGCAACACTTTAATAATGGAAATTAAAGAGAATTCAAAGAAATCGGAAGGTAACCCATGCTTTTGAAATGAGAAAATATATATTGTTAAAAGGGTAACACCAGCAGAAAATAACAAAAATCTGTAAAGCAATTATCCTTCAATTCCAATACTACTCAAAGTAATCTACAGGCTGCTATCCCTATCAAATTAGCCATGACATTTTTTGCAGAACTAAAATAAATAGTCCAAAATTTACATGGAATCATAAAAGACCTAGAATTGCCAAAGGAATCCTGGGGCAGCGGGGGGAGGGGGGTGCTGGGAGGGAGGAGGGCAGGGAATCAGGAGACATAACTCTCCCTGACTTTACATAGTATTGCAAAGCTACAGTAATCAAAACAATATGAACATAGGGCTTCCCTGGTGGTCCAGTGGGTTCAATCCCTGGCCCAGATCCCACATGCCATGAAGCAGCTGGACTGGTGTGTCCAATCAGGAGTCAGCGCTCTGGAGCACGTGTGCCCAGAGCAGGTGCTCTGCAACCAGAGAGGCCACTGCAATGCAAGGCTCACACAGGCCAAAGAATAAAAGATGAATTAAAATAAATATAAAAATAAAAGAGGCATGATGGGGGAAGAAAAAAAACCTAAAAAAGAAAAACCAATGTGAATACAGATGCAGTAAAAGGCATCCAGATCAACAGAACAGAATAGAGAGCCCAAAAATAAACCCACACACACACACCTATGATCAATCAATCTTCTACCAAGGAGGCAAGAATATAAAATGGGAAAAAGTCTCCAAAGCAAGATATAACAGGAAAGCTGGAGTTGCATATAAAACAATGAAGTTAGGACATATCCTGACATCATGCACAAAAATAAACTCAAAATGGCTTAAAGACTTAAACATAATACATGATGCCATGAAACTTCTGGAAGGTAGCATGGGCAAAATGGTCTCTAATGTAAGTCATATCAATCTTTTCCTAGGTCAGTCAACCAACACAACAGAAACAAAAACCAAAAAAAAAAATGGGAATTAATCAAACATTAAAACTTTTGCACAGCAAAGAAAATCATAAAAAATCAATAAAGAAACTACAGAAGGGGAGAAAATATGTGTAGATGATGCAGCCTAGAAGGGCTTTATCCCCAAAATACATAAATAGCTCAAATAACTCAACAACAACAAAAAAAACCAACTGGAAAAATAAGAAGTAAGATTTTTCCAAAGACACATGCTGATGCTGCTATTCAGTCACTAAGTCATGCCCAACTCTTTGCGACCCATAGACTATAGCCCACCAAGCTCCTCTGTCCATGGGATCTTCCAGGCAGTGATACTGGAGTGGGTTGCCATTTCCTTCTCCAGGGGATCTTTCCAACTTAGGGATTCAACCTGGGTCTCCTGCTTGGCAGGCAGATTCTTTACCTCTGAGCCCCCTGGGAAGCCCAACGATGGCATAAAGATGACCAGCAGGCACATGAAAAGATGCTCAACACAATTATTAGAGAAATGCAGAACAAAACTACAGTGAGGACTTCTGTAATGGCTCTGTGGTAAAGAATCCACTGGACAACGCAGGAAACACAGGTGCATTCCCTAATCTGGGAAGATCACACATGTTGTAGAACAACTAAGCCAGTACACCACAACTATTGAGCCTGTGCTCTGGAGCCCAGAAGCCGCAATTACCAAGCTTGGAAGCTACAACTACTGAAGACTGAGCGCCCTAGAGCCTACGCTCCTCAACAAAAGAAGCCACCACAATGAGATACCCTCATACCACAACTAGAGAGAAGCCTCTGCTTACCACAATGAGGGAAAGTCTATGCAGCAATGAAAACCCAGCAAAGCCATAAACAAATAAAAATAAAATTATTTTTTAAAAACTACAATAAAGTATCACCTCACATTGGTCAGAATGCCCTTCCTTAAACAGAACTACCATGATCCAGCAACCCCACTCCTGGGCATATACCCAGACAAAACTATACCTCAAAAAAGATACATGCAGCCCTATGTTCATAGCAGCACTATACACACAACAGCCAAGACATGGAAACCACCAAACTGTCCACTGCCAGATGAATGGATAAAGAAGATGTGGTACAATACATACAATAGGCTACTACTCAACCATTAAAAGGAATGAAATAATGTCATTTGCAGCAATTGTGGATGGACCTGGAGATGACCACACTAAATGAAGTAAGTCCAAAAGACAAATATATATATCACTTACATGTGGAACCTAAACTATGGCACAAATGAACCTATCTACAAAACAGAAAAAGGCTCACACATAGAGAAAACAGGCCTGTGGCTGCCAAGGGAGGTGGAGAGAGAGGGGGAAGGACTGTGAGTTTGGGGTTAGAGTAAACTATGCAGTCCACAGGGTAGCACAGAGTCAGACACGACTGAAGCAACTTAGCATAAATGCACGCACATTACATTTAGAATAAATAAACAACATTGTACTGCGATGTGTGTGTATATATATATATATAAAATATATATATGTCTATAACTCAGTCACCTTGCTGTATAGAAAAAAACAATCAGCTATACTTCTACCCCAAAAAAGCAGCAAGCAGAAAATAAACAGAAAAAAATAAACATCTGCATCTCCTGTATTGGCAGGCAGATTTTTTACCACTAGCACCACCGGGGAAGCCCTAAAATTACTTCAACATCTCTAAAGTACAAACCAGCAACTTTTTTAAACAAGAGCTAGAATTTAGTAACTTACAACAAGCTTTTAAATCAAGAAATTAAATAGAAACTGTAAGGATGCATTGCAGAAAACAGCTAACTGAAAAACAAGAAAACTCTTTCACACATATTAGTGCCAATGTAAAATTACCTCTACCGACCTCAGGGCCAAACTACAGGGAGGAAGCACAGTACCACCCATCAGCAGAAAACTGGACTAAAGATTTATTGAGCTTGGCCCTGCCCACCAGAACAAGACCCAGTTTTTCCCACAGCCAGTTCCTCCCATCAGAGAGCTTGCACAAGCTTATCCTCATCCATCACAGAGCAGACAGTATGAAAACCACGATCACAGAAACCTAATCAAAGTGATCACATGGATCATAACCTTACCTAACTCGATGAAACTATGAGCCATGCCATGTAGGGACCCCCAAGACGGACAGGTCATGGAGAATTCTGATAAAATGTGGTCCTCTGGAGAAAGGGAATAGCAAACCACTTCAGCATTCTGATGCAGGTTCGATCCCTGGGTCAGGAACATTCCCTGGAGGGTATGGCAACCCATTCCAGGAGCCTTGCCTGGAGAATTCCATGGACAGAAGACACTGGCAGGCCAACTCCATAGAGTAGCAGAGTCAGACATGACTGAAGCAACTGAGCACACACGCACAGCAGTAGTCAATTGGAAATTTTTAAATCTACTCTACACAGTACTGCAAACTGTAGTATTCATAACAATGATATTCTCTAAAACATATTATGTGGTATAATTCTGTAATTATTTTCTTGAAGGGCTTCCCAGGGGGTGTCCAGTGGTTAAGAATCCACCTGCCAGGAGAAGGACATGGCAATTCACTCCAGTATTTTTGCCTGGGAAATCTCACGGACAGAGGAGCCTGGTGGGTTGCAGTCCATAGGGTTACACAACTGAGCACTCATGTATGAGGCGGATGGAGGGAGATGGGTTGGTAGCAATAAACAGGTAGAACCCAAAAAAAAAAAAAAAGGATCCACCTGCCAATGCAGGGGCTACGGGTTTGATCTCGGACCAGCAAGATCCCACATGCCACAGGACAGCTAAGCCCATAGGCCACAACTAATGAGCCTGAGCACCTAGAACCTGTGAGTCACAACTACTGAGCACATGTACAACTACAACTACTAAAATCCCCCTGCCTAAGAGTGCATGCTCCGCAACAAGAAAAGTCACTGGAATGAGAAGTCTTCACACAAGAACAAGCTGCTGACTCTACTCAACACGACTAGAGAAAGCCTGCACATAGCCATGAAGACTCAGCACAGCCAAAAATAAATCTTAAAAATAGAAAGCTAGAATTTGTTTACAGTACCACCCATCAGAAAACTGACAAGATTTATTGAGCTTGGCCCTGCCCACCAGAACAAGACCCAGTTTTCCCACAGCCAGTTCCTCCCATCAGAGAGCTTGCACAAGCTTATCCTCATCCATCACAGAGCAGACAGTATGAAAACCACGATCACAGAAACCTAATCAAAGTGATCACATGGATCATAACCTTACCTAACTCGATGAAACTATGAGCCATGCCATGTAGGGACCCCAAGACGGACAGGTCATGGAGAATTCTGATAAAATGTGGTCCTCTGGAGAAAGGGAATAGCAAACCACTTCAGCATTCTGATGCAGGTTCGATCCCTGGGTCAGGAACATTCCCTGGAGGGTATGGCAACCCATTCCAGGAGCCTTGCCTGGAGAATTCCATGGACAGAAGACACTGGCAGGCCAACTCCATAGAGTAGCAGAGTCAGACATGACTGAAGCAACTGAGCACACACGCACAGCAGTAGTCAATTGGAAATTTTTAAATCTACTCTACACAGTACTGCAAACTGTAGTATTCATAACAATGATATTCTCTAAAACATATTATGTGGTATAATTCTGTAATTATTTTCTTGAAGGGCTTCCCAGGGGGTGTCCAGTGGTTAAGAATCCACCTGCCAGGAGAAGGACATGGCAATTCACTCCAGTATTTTTGCCTGGGAAATCTCACGGACAGAGGAGCCTGGTGGGTTGCAGTCCATAGGGTTACACAACTGAGCACTCATGTATGAGGCGGATGGAGGGAGATGGGTTGGTAGCAATAAACAGGTAGAACCCAAAAAAAAAAAAAAAGGATCCACCTGCCAATGCAGGGGCTACGGGTTTGATCTCGGACCAGCAAGATCCCACATGCCACAGGACAGCTAAGCCCATAGGCCACAACTAATGAGCCTGAGCACCTAGAACCTGTGAGTCACAACTACTGAGCACATGTACAACTACAACTACTAAAATCCCCCTGCCTAAGAGTGCATGCTCCGCAACAAGAAAAGTCACTGGAATGAGAAGTCTTCACACAAGAACAAGCTGCTGACTCTACTCAACACGACTAGAGAAAGCCTGCACATAGCCATGAAGACTCAGCACAGCCAAAAATAAATCTTAAAAATAGAAAGCTAGAATTTGTTTCCAGATTTTTCACTTGGTTTATACATGTAACTATATTGAGACTTCCAGATTGCTTCAAAATATTAAATTTTTAGTATTTTTAAAAGCAAAAGAGCAGGGCTTCCCTGGTGGTAGAGTGTGTAGAGAGTCCGCCTTGCAATGCAAGGCGCGCCAGTTCAATCCCTGGCCAAGGAAGATCCCAAGTGCTGTGCAGCGGCTGAACCGGTGTGTCCAATTACGAGCCAAGGCTCTGAAGTGCATATTATGACCAGAGCCAGTGCTCTGCAACACCAAAGGCCACTGCAATGCGAGGCCCACACAAGCCACAGAATAAAGATAGATGAAAATAAACAAACAAAAAACAATAAAATAGGCCAAAATTAAAAACAAACAAACAAAAAAGCAAAGAAACCTATGTGGCATACCAACTCACATGGCAAATTTTTAATGTTGAGACAAAATATTTATATTACGTCTAAAAACAGAACTACTTTTGGACAAGTGACGTATACACACTATCAAACTGCCATTTTCTAGTCTTTATAGCACTTACTCTTACTTAAAATTATGCTTCCAAACACATATATAAATGTAGCTCATATGATGCTGACAAATTATTCCTAGCATATAATAAAACACCGCACAGTCTTCAAATGTTGACTCAATGAATATTAAATACCAGCAAGAATAGGATAGGCTTCCTATACTAGAACAGAATGTCCTTCATCACTGGGGAAGATTATTCGTCGCTAAAAATAAGTGTCTGAATTATCAGAGAAATGCAAATCAAAACTACAGTGAGGGGACTTCCCTGGTGGTCCAGTGGCTAGGATGTCATGTTCCAAATGCAGGGGCCCAGGTTTGATCCCTGGTCAGGGAGCTAGATGTCACATTTCACAATTAAAGTTCCCATAGGCCACGACTAAAGATCTAAAATCCCTGGTGCCTCAACTAGATGCCCAACTGCCACACAGTGCAGCCAAGAGGTAAATTCAAAAAAACTACAGTGAGGTATCATCTCACACTGGTCTGAACAGCCATCATCAAAAAATCTACGAACTATAAATGCTGGAGAAGGTGTGCAGCAAAGGGAACCCCCTCCATAGTTGGTAGCAATGTAAATTGTTTACAGCCACTATGGAGTATGGCGGTTCCTTAAAAAAATAAAACTAGGGCTTCCCTGGTGGTCCAGTGGGTAAGGACACCGCCTTGCAGTGCAAGGGGCGCCGGTTCGATCCCTGGCCTGGGAAGATCCCACGTGCCGCAGAGCGGCTGGACTGATGTGTCCAATCACCAGCCGGAGCTCTGGAGCGCATGCGCCCAGAGCTGGTGCTCTGCAGCAACAGATGCCACCGCGATGGGAGGCCCATACGGGCCAAAGAACAAAGACAGATGAACACAGATACATGAAAGACCAATAGAAGTGGTCCGCCCATCCCCCTCCCTCCCCACCCCTTCCCCCCCCCCAAAAAAAATCCCTAAAAAAAATAAATAAATAAATAAAACTACAGCTACCATATGACAGAGCAATTTTACTCCTGGACATATATTCAGAGAAAACCGTAATTTCAAAGGATGCATGCACTGCAATGTACCACTATGTACAATATCCACAACATGGAAGCAACCTAAATATTCATCAACAGAAGAACAGATAAAGAAAATGTGGTACATACACAATGAAACATTACTCAGTCATAAAAAAAAGACCAACATAATGCCATATAGATTACTATAATAAAGAAAAAACCATAACAATTGTTTTAAGAAAAAAACAGATTATGATTCAACTTAAAAAATAAAATGATGGGCTTCCCTGGTGGTCCAGTGGGTAAGGACACCGCCGTGCAGTGCAAGGGGCGCCAGTTCGATCCCTGGCCTGGGAAGATCCCACGTGTCACGGAGCAGCTGGACCGAAGTGTCCAATTACCGAGCTGGAGCTCTAGAGCGCATGCGCCCAGAGCCGCTGCTCTGTGACAACAGAGGCCACTGCGATGGGAGGCCCACATGGGCCAAAGAACATAGATGGATGAAACTAGACAAATGAAAGACCAGTGGAAGTGGCCCGCCCACCCCCCTTCCTCCCCACCCCCGCCAAAATAAATAAATAAATAAATGTTTAAAAGATAAAATAAAATGATGGGACTCCCCTGGTGTTCCAATGGTTAAGAACCAACCATGCAATGATGGTTCGGTCCCTGATTGGGAAACTAAGATTCCACATGCTGCAGAGCAACAAAGCCAGAGAGTCGCAACTCATGAGCCCACAAGCCACAACTGGAGTCTGTGTGACACAGGAGAAGACCCCACATGACCCAACAAGGGTCCCACGTACCGCAACCAAGACCTGATATAGCCAAACAAACAAGCTTTTTTTTAACAATTTTAAAAAATAAAATGACTTTTCTTTTTTACCTTTTCTTGAAAGACAACAGCAGTTTCCAGCCCTGGCATGATGTCCAGTAGGAGTCTGCAAGCTGCAGTGTTTAAAGGGGGCTCTCGGCTAGTCATCACATATGCATTCACCAGCTGTAAAGAAAAGCAGCACTTTTCATCTGAAATTCAACCCAATTAAATTGATGAAGTTTAATAAATCCTCAATATATTCCCATAGCTTGCCACAAGGGTATTAAGGAGGACTGTACCTAACATTACCAATTAAATCTACAATTATTGGAAATAATTCTGATCCCACTGAGCCATGATACCAGCCTACAATTTTTTTCTGTTCAAATTTCCTTAAAATAACCACAGAAATTAAAGCTCAAGGGATATCACAAAGAATTCACTCAGCCCCCATCCTTATATATACCTTTTCAGACGGATAAAATAGGTCAAGATACACTTCCCCTCACCGTTCCCTGATTCTCAACAGTGATTAATGAAAAAATGAGTTTTATATTTTATATAAATAAATTAATAAAAATTTCTTTTGGCACTCATCAAATACTGGACCTCTAAGTGGCACTGTGTTCTGTTACTGATTATGGGTGCAAGGCGCCAGTTCGATCCCTGGCCTGGGAAGATCCCACGTGTCACGGAGCAGCTGGACCGAAGTGTCCAATTACGGAGCTGGATCTCTAGAGCGCATGCGCCCAGAGCCGCTGCTCTGTGACAACAGAGGCCACTGCGATGGGAGGCCCACATGGGCCAAAGAACATAGATGGATGAAACTAGACAAATGAAAGACCAGTGGAAGTGGCCAGGCCACCCCCCTTCCTCCCCACACCCGCCAAAATAAATAAATAAATAAATGTTTAAAAGATAAAATAAAATGATGGGACTCCCCTGGTGTTCCAATGGTTAAGAACCAACCATGCAATGATGGTTCGGTCCCTGATTGGGAAACTAAGATTCCACATGCTGCAGAGCAACAAAGCCAGAGAGTCGCAACTCATGAGCCCACAAGCCACAACTGGAGTCTGTGTGACACAGGAGAAGACCCCACATGACCCAACAAGGGTCCCACGTACCGCAACCAAGACCTGATATAGCCAAACAAACAAGCTTTTTTTTAACAATTTTAAAAAATAAAATGACTTTTCTTTTTTACCTTTTCTTGAAAGACAACAGCAGTTTCCAGCCCTGGCATGATGTCCAGTAGGAGTCTGCAAGCTGCAGTGTTTAAAGGGGGCTCTCGGCTAGTCATCACATATGCATTCACCAGCTGTAAAGAAAAGCAGCACTTTTCATCTGAAATTCAACCCAATTAAATTGATGAAGTTTAATAAATCCTCAATATATTCCCATAGCTTGCCACAAGGGTATTAAGGAGGACTGTACCTAACATTACCAATTAAATCTACAATTATTGGAAATAATTCTGATCCCACTGAGCCATGATACCAGCCTACAATTTTTTTCTGTTCAAATTTCCTTAAAATAACCACAGAAATTAAAGCTCAAGGGATATCACAAAGAATTCACTCAGCCCCCATCCTTATATATACCTTTTCAGACGGATAAAATAGGTCAAGATACACTTCCCCTCACCGTTCCCTGATTCTCAACAGTGATTAATGAAAAAATGAGTTTTATATTTTATATAAATAAATTAATAAAAATTTCTTTTGGCACTCATCAAATACTGGACCTCTAAGTGGCACTGTGTTCTGTTACTGAGTATAAAACAGTGAATGAGACACAGTCCCACCACCAAGGCATTCATAATTCCAAAAACGTGACAGGAAAAGAAGTATTGTAGGTACAGAATGCTAGAGAAGTCTATAAGGAGGCCATAAACCCTGCAAAGGAATCAGAGAAGGCTTCAGAGAAGAAGGGATTCCAAGCAAAAACACGAAGGACAAGTAGGAACAGCTAATGAGCGAAGAAGGAGAGAAGGGCCAAAGGAGAACTGAAAAATTGAGAGAACAAAGGCCCTAACAGATGGGTTTAGAAACCAAAACAACAAATTTAAAATTTACTTTGAGAACAATGGGAAACCACTAATACATTTCAAGCAAGAAAGCCATGATGACTTTTTGAATTTGATAAAGGTTTCTGGGTTCTAAGAATGGGTTGGAAGATGACAAGACTGCAAGAGAAACCAGTTAACAGGCTATTGAAGTAACAACAGACATATGGTGGTGGCTAACCTGAGGTCTGGCAACAAACACATAAAGAAATGGAGGGATTTATGATGGTTAAGGGGAAGGGAACAGTAAGACCTTTAAGTTCATTGAACAGAAGAGCTTAGAGGAAAAGAGAAGGCTTCCCAGGTTGTGCAGTGGTAACGAATCCACTTGCCAATGCAGGAGACACAGGAGACATGGGTTCAGGCCCTGGGTTAGGAAGATAACCTTAAAGGGTTTAATAAATCCTCAATATATTCCCATAGCTTGCCACAAGGGTATTAAGGAGGACTGTACCTAACATTACCAATTAAATCTACAATTATTGGAAATAATTCTGATCCCACTGAGCCATGATACCAGCCTACAATTTTTTTCTGTTCAAATTTCCTTAAAATAACCACAGAAATTAAAGCTCAAGGGATATCACAAAGAATTCACTCAGCCCCCATCCTTATATATACCTTTTCAGACGGATAAAATAGGTCAAGATACACTTCCCCTCACCGTTCCCTGATTCTCAACAGTGATTAATGAAAAAATGAGTTTTATATTTTATATAAATAAATTAATAAAAATTTCTTTTGGCACTCATCAAATACTGGACCTCTAAGTGGCACTGTGTTCTGTTACTGAGTATAAAACAGTGAATGAGACACAGTCCCACCACCAAGGCATTCATAATTCCAAAAACGTGACAGGAAAAGAAGTATTGTAGGTACAGAATGCTAGAGAAGTCTATAAGGAGGCCATAAACCCTGCAAAGGAATCAGAGAAGGCTTCAGAGAAGAAGGGATTCCAAGCAAAAACACGAAGGACAAGTAGGAACAGCTAATGAGCGAAGAAGGAGAGAAGGGCCAAAGGAGAACTGAAAAATTGAGAGAACAAAGGCCCTAACAGATGGGTTTAGAAACCAAAACAACAAATTTAAAATTTACTTTGAGAACAATGGGAAACCACTAATACATTTCAAGCAAGAAAGCCATGATGACTTTTTGAATTTGATAAAGGTTTCTGGGTTCTAAGAATGGGTTGGAAGATGACAAGACTGCAAGAGAAACCAGTTAACAGGCTATTGAAGTAACAACAGACATATGGTGGTGGCTAACCTGAGGTCTGGCAACAAACACATAAAGAAATGGAGGGATTTATGATGGTTAAGGGGAAGGGAACAGTAAGACCTTTAAGTTCATTGAACAGAAGAGCTTAGAGGAAAAGAGAAGGCTTCCCAGGTTGTGCAGTGGTAACGAATCCACTTGCCAATGCAGGAGACACAGGAGACATGGGTTCAGGCCCTGGGTTAGGAAGATACCCTGGAGAAGGAAATGTCAAACCACTCCAGTATTCTTTCCGGGAAAATCCCACGGACAGAGGAGATTGGTGGGCTACAGTCCATGCGGTCACAAAAAGTCAGACATGACTGAAGCAAGCACACGTGCTACAGGAATAAAGGAACTTCTAAGTGGTTAAGAAAGGTCACCATTAATGAGCTGGAAAATAAACAGATTATGGGGCAAACAATTAGACATGCAGAACTCAAAGTGACTATGGGAAATATCCATGTGGGACTAGAAGGCAGCTAAAAGTGATCTGAAGCAGAGAAGAGATACCAGTGACTGAGAAACAAAACAGGGAATTAATATAACACAGATAATAATAATAGCCCTCATGTGCCAGGTTCTACGCTAAGCACTGCTTAATTTCATTCAAAGATTAAAAAAAAAAAAAAAGTAAAGTTAAGAACTATCATCTTTATTTTAGAGATTAGGGAAATAAAGCTTGGAGAGGCTTAAGTTGCCCAAAGGTCAAAATGTCAATGAAGAGAAGAGCTGAGCTGCATTTAAACCCAAAACATGGACCCCAAAGCCCATGCTCTCCAGCATCATGCTATTTGCCTACAAACACAAATGTAACAGGGGTTTCCCCAGTGGTCCAGTGGATAAGGATACCGTCTTGCAGAGCAAGGGGCACCAGTTCGATCCCTGGCCTGTGAAGATTCCACATGCTGCCGAGAGGCTGGGTGGATGTATCCAATTACCGAGCCAGAGCTCTGGAGCGCATGTGCCCAGGGCCGGTGCTCTGCAGCGTGAGAGGCCACTGCAATGGGAGGCCCATGCAAGCCAAAGAACAAAGATGAAAGACCAATAGAAGTGGCCCGCCCGCCCCCTCCCTCCCCTCACCCCTGCAAAAAAAAACAAAAAAAAAAGAAGAAAGATGGATGAAAATAAATAAATGAAAGACATATAAACGTGGCCAAAAATTTTTTAATAAGTAACAGAAATTTACTTAATCATTAGTATGTTTAGCAGCTATAATATACAGTCCCCCAGCCACTGACTCAACAGACCTCAGTTAAATACGCCTCTTTCTCTCCCTCCACACGCCCAGTGCAGTGTGCACATATACTGTGCACTCCCATAGTGCCAGTGCAGAATCATGCTGTACACCAGTATTTAAATCCCACGGACAGAGGAGATTGGTGGGCTACAGTCCATGCGGTCACAAAAGTCAGACATGACTGAAGCAAGCACGTACAGGAATAAAGGAACTTCTAAGTGGTTAAGAAAGGTCACCATTAATGAGCTGGAAAATAAACAGATTATGGGGCAAACAATTAGACATGCAGAACTCAAAGTGACTATGGGAAATATCCATGTGGGACTAGAAGGCAGCTAAAAGTGATCTGAAGCAGAGAAGAGATACCAGTGACTGAGAAACAAAACAGGGAATTAATATAACACAGATAATAATAATAGCCCTCATGTGCCAGGTTCTACGCTAAGCACTGCTTAATTTCATTCAAAGATTAAAAAAAAAAAAAAAGTAAAGTTAAGAACTATCATCTTTATTTTAGAGATTAGGGAAATAAAGCTTGGAGAGGCTTAAGTTGCCCAAAGGTCAAAATGTCAATGAAGAGAAGAGCTGAGCTGCATTTAAACCCAAAACATGGACCCCAAAGCCCATGCTCTCCAGCATCATGCTATTTGCCTACAAACACAAATGTAACAGGGGTTTCCCCAGTGGTCCAGTGGATAAGGATACCGTCTTGCAGAGCAAGGGGCACCAGTTCGATCCCTGGCCTGTGAAGATTCCACATGCTGCCGAGAGGCTGGGTGGATGTATCCAATTACCGAGCCAGAGCTCTGGAGCGCATGTGCCCAGGGCCGGTGCTCTGCAGCGTGAGAGGCCACTGCAATGGGAGGCCCATGCAAGCCAAAGAACAAAGATGAAAGACCAATAGAAGTGGCCCGCCCCCCCCCCCCCCCCCCCCCCCCCCCCCCAAAAAAAAAAAAAAAAAAGAAGAAAGATGGATGAAAATAAATAAATGAAAGACATATAAACGTGGCCAAAAATTTTTTAATAAGTAACAGAAATTTACTTAATCATTAGTATGTTTAGCAGCTATAATATACAGTCCCCCAGCCACTGACTCAACAGACCTCAGTTAAATACGCCTCTTTCTCTCCCTCCACACGCCCAGTGCAGTGTGCACATATACTGTGCACTCCCATAGTGCCAGTGCAGAATCATGCTGTACACACTCTTATTTTTCTATTCAGGAACCCAAAAATACTCCTATATTCCCAAATTCAAAATCATCTCACTTCAGAATGAGCATGCCTTGGGAACGCTCACCGATATTCAACTAAACAAAGCACACACCAAAGAGAAAACACTCTGGCCATAACCAGGACTTGGATAATAAAGAAGTCAATGATTGATCTCATTTCACTAAACCAGTACCAGATTTAAACAATCTACCCACTCTATTCCCAACCTTGTCAAAGCCTCAGGAGAAAGCAGACTATTTACAGAAAAGCAATAAAGGTACAGCATCTGTTGGTGATGGAGAAAAGAAGCAAACCTACCGCATTCATGAAATCATCATTCTTGAAGAGTATTCTCAGCAAGTGGCCCAGCATACATTCTGGATCAGCTCGACCTACCAAAAGAAGAGAGGAGGAACAAAGGAATGAGTAAATCATCCTGGGCAAGCAACTCAGACCTCTGGAAAGGAACCAGGGGTCTTTTAAGTACTATTAAAAGGCCAGCGAAAATTAACCAAAATGAAGGAAAGATTCTTTTGATGAATTAATCTCCTAAGAAGCATTCTTTAAAACTGACAATACAGAATTTAAAACACTGCTCTCTAACCTTCCCATCTCCCAGCATATTGCCTACACATCAAGGCCAAATTAAACAAATGAGCACAAGACCCAGACCAGCATCCCTCAGAGGGTACAAGATCTACAAAAGAATCATAAAGGAGCCTAAGAAAACAAAAACTCCTGACTTCCCAGGCAGAAAATGGAAGGAAGCATAGCTTCTCCTGATGGGTGGCCTGGAGAAGATAGGCTTCAAGTTCAATCTCTCAACTTCAATGAAAACAGCAGCAGCATTAGGTCCTCAAACCTGCAATAACACTCCAGGTTTGGGGGAGTAGGGAGCACCACTCAGCAATCACCAATTCTAAAGTACACTTGGTCATCTTAACTTTCGAGCTCCTGAAGAAAGAAAGGAGGCCAGGAACCTAGGATCTACTCACTTCACAGCCTAAAAGTGAAAGAATTAGTTAATGGTTGGGAAAATCATTGGTTTTCTTTTACAACAGATACTATCTATTTAATTTTCTTTTCAAAAAGAAATTTCATCCAAGGATATAGTTTAGTATGAAGATATAAGCCGCTGATATAAAGTTACACCAAGCTGTAATTAACACCCCAAAGTAATTCACAAAAGTTAGAGAATGACATCAGAAAAACAAATGTGGACCTCAGATTACCTAACTTCTCTGTTTATAAATGATGAAACTGAGACCCTTATTTTTTTAAGAAATTATGCCTAATGGCAAGTATGTCTTAACAGGCAGGGAGGAACAATCTACCCACTCTATTCCCAACCTTGTCAAAGCCTCAGGAGAAAGCAGACTATTTACAGAAAAGCAATAAAGGTACAGCATCTGTTGGTGATGGAGAAAAGAAGCAAACCTCCGCATTCATGAAATCATCATTCTTGAAGAGTATTCTCAGCAAGTGGCCCAGCATACATTCTGGATCAGCTCGACCTACCAAAAGAAGAGAGGAGGAACAAAGGAATGAGTAAATCATCCTGGGCAAGCAACTCAGACCTCTGGAAAGGAACCAGGGGTCTTTTAAGTACTATTAAAAGGCCAGCGAAAATTAACCAAAATGAAGGAAAGATTCTTTTGATGAATTAATCTCCTAAGAAGCATTCTTTAAAACTGACAATACAGAATTTAAAACACTGCTCTCTAACCTTCCCATCTCCCAGCATATTGCCTACACATCAAGGCCAAATTAAACAAATGAGCACAAGACCCAGACCAGCATCCCTCAGAGGGTACAAGATCTACAAAAGAATCATAAAGGAGCCTAAGAAAACAAAAACTCCTGACTTCCCAGGCAGAAAATGGAAGGAAGCATAGCTTCTCCTGATGGGTGGCCTGGAGAAGATAGGCTTCAAGTTCAATCTCTCAACTTCAATGAAAACAGCAGCAGCATTAGGTCCTCAAACCTGCAATAACACTCCAGGTTTGGGGGAGTAGGGAGCACCACTCAGCAATCACCAATTCTAAAGTACACTTGGTCATCTTAACTTTCGAGCTCCTGAAGAAAGAAAGGAGGCCAGGAACCTAGGATCTACTCACTTCACAGCCTAAAAGTGAAAGAATTAGTTAATGGTTGGGAAAATCATTGGTTTTCTTTTACAACAGATACTATCTATTTAATTTTCTTTTCAAAAAGAAATTTCATCCAAGGATATAGTTTAGTATGAAGATATAAGCCGCTGATATAAAGTTACACCAAGCTGTAATTAACACCCCAAAGTAATTCACAAAAGTTAGAGAATGACATCAGAAAAACAAATGTGGACCTCAGATTACCTAACTTCTCTGTTTATAAATGATGAAACTGAGACCCTTATTTTTTTAAGAAATTATGCCTAATGGCAAGTATGTCTTAACAGGCAGGGAGGAACAACTCTGTCTTTACATTTCTACTGATAAAAGGCATTCTTCTCTCCCTTCTTCCTTGTCACCTCTGTCATCCTTTCCAATGCATTGTCACTAAGCATGATCATCCCTTTTAATTCTTTTCACAATCCCATGAATTAACTTCTTTCCATTTTCCCACTTCTTCTTGCTCTGACTGCCTTACTGAAGGTGTGAGTTCAACAGGCAAATACTTCTCAAAGTCACAAGTGGGAAGATCTAGGACAAGAGCAGCAGGTAACGTCACATAAATGACCAGACACTCGATCTGAAATGCCCAGCTTACTTACATTTGGGAATAAAAGTCTGAAAAATAGAAAGGTAACACTGGTACATTCAGATGGATACACAAGGTTCTTATTTCTTAAGTCCTACTCATTCTCACTACCTCTCCACATACAAGATCCCAGACTCTTCTCTCCAAAAAGGACTGTTTCTGGGTTTGGTTTTGTTTTTGCTTCTGGTTTTATGAAGTTTACATACAGCATGAACCCATACGACTTAAGCTCTGCCCACCTTCCCCCGACTAATCTAACTTTGAACATAAAGTAAGACCTGGCAGTCTCAAGTCCCACACAGTTCTGTACTGTACCAAATTCCGCGCAAAAGCAAGCTGAGCTGTCTTGGCTCACTAGCCCAAAAGAAAACTGCGTCAATCTGAGGTGGCATATTTTAGCTACTGGGACACTAAAGTAGACATCAAGAAGTCCATTTATTATTTTAAGTTTAAAGTATCAATTTCATAGCTAAAAGAAAGGTATTAAATGCATTCTCAACCACATATCCCCATTAGTAAAAGGATAACTATTGTGGGAAAGATGAAGGCATACAGAGTATAGTATCTTTTGGTTCAAAAGTCAAAAAGGGAGAAAAGTTTTCTCTTTATAAATCTTTGTAATCACATCAACTGAGTCATTAAGGTATATCTACATAATCTAGTTCCTTCAAGGTAGCTATCTTCTATTTGGTAAATATTAAAAGTTATTTCCATTTTTCCAGGAATTTGTTTTTCCTCACTGCCCCCCACCTTGAGCAATATTTTAACAAATTCTATTTCAATTAAAACACAATCCATATGTTAAGCAGTTTTCTTTTATAAGAAAGTCAGAGCCAGGCTTAAGAGAACACAGGTCTCACCGGGATGGCGATCATCAAATGGGTCTGGATCCCCCTTACGATATTCTTCAGTTTCTTTTTCAATCAATTCAGACATCCTGATACAAAAGGAAGACAAGGTCAATGCAAGACAAGCATATGAAAGAAAAAAAAATACCACCACCTACAGCAGTCAATGCAGCAGTCAAGATGTAAAACAAAAACAAAAAATTTGGAGGGAGGGGTCAGAGATACACATATGACTAATCTGGGATTATACATAACTGTAAACAACAAAACTCTATAAAAGCAAAGAGTAAAATAAAAATAATTATAATACAAAAATTAAAAAGGACAAACATAACTATCTAAACAACCACCTCATAAAACAATTTCCACTCCCAAAGTCACTGTTTTCTCCATCTATCCTGTCTCAAAAAGTAGCACGATTATCCCCTTGGAAGTCAAAACCTAGGAGTCATTAAAACTGGACAGTTCTCATGAATTTCTCCATCCACGACTTAAGCTCTGCCCACCTTCCCCGACTAATCTAACTTTGAACATAAAGTAAGACCTGGCAGTCTCAAGTCCCACACAGTTCTGTACTGTACCAAATTCAGCAAAAGCAAGCTGAGCTGTCTTGGCTCACTAGCCCAAAAGAAAACTGCGTCAATCTGAGGTGGCATATTTTAGCTACTGGGACACTAAAGTAGACATCAAGAAGTCCATTTATTATTTTAAGTTTAAAGTATCAATTTCATAGCTAAAAGAAAGGTATTAAATGCATTCTCAACCACATATCCCCATTAGTAAAAGGATAACTATTGTGGGAAAGATGAAGGCATACAGAGTATAGTATCTTTTGGTTCAAAAGTCAAAAAGGGAGAAAATTTTTCTCTTTATAAATCTTTGTAATCACATCAACTGAGTCATTAAGGTATATCTACATAATCTAGTTCCTTCAAGGTAGCTATCTTCTATTTGGTAAATATTAAAAGTTATTTCCATTTTTCCAGGAATTTGTTTTTCCTCACTGCCCCCCACCTTGAGCAATATTTTAACAAATTCTATTTCAATTAAAACACAATCCATATGTTAAGCAGTTTTCTTTTATAAGAAAGTCAGAGCCAGGCTTAAGAGAACACAGGTCTCACCGGGATGGCGATCATCAAATGGGTCTGGATCCCCCTTACGATATTCTTCAGTTTCTTTTTCAATCAATTCAGACATCCTGATACAAAAGGAAGACAAGGTCAATGCAAGACAAGCATATGAAAGAAAAAAAAATACCACCACCTACAGCAGTCAATGCAGCAGTCAAGATGTAAAACAAAAACAAAAAATTTGGAGGGAGGGGTCAGAGATACACATATGACTAATCTGGGATTATACATAACTGTAAACAACAAAACTCTATAAAAGCAAAGAGTAAAATAAAAATAATTATAATACAAAAATTAAAAAGGACAAACATAACTATCTAAACAACCACCTCATAAAACAATTTCCACTCCCAAAGTCACTGTTTTCTCCATCTATCCTGTCTCAAAAAGTAGCACGATTATCCCCTTGGAAGTCAAAACCTAGGAGTCATTAAAACTTTCCTTCTCCCCTTCTCTCATAGTAATCATTCCTATTAGCACTACCTACAAAATACCTGCAGGCTTCAGTTGTTTCTTGAAGCCCTGACCATGCCTACCCTTGTCCAGACCACCTTGATCAACGTATAGACTACCTTCAATAGCCTTTTCTACAGTCTCCTTGCTTCTTGCTTCCATGCTTGATCTGACACAATTCATCTCCAACTTGCAGTGACTTTGTTCTTCTTCTTCAATCACTAAGCCGTATCCAATTCTTCACGATTCCAAGGACTGCAGCTCGCCAGCCCTCCCTGTCCCTCACTATTTCTGGGAGTTTGCCCAAGTTCATATCCACTAAATCAGTGATGCTATCCAACCACTGCAGTGACTTAACCACAAATTAAACCTAAGCACTACCTGGTTTACAGTAGCCAAGATTTCATCTGCATCTCTGACCACTTCCTGTACTCCTCCACGCCTCCTTAAATTCAGCAGCAGTCACATGGCCTCCTCTGCTCTTCAGAGTCCAAATTCGTAACTGCTTCAGGACCTTCCTAGGTGCTGTTACCTCAGCCTGTAACATTCTTCCACCCACCCAAACTCCCATCTCTGCCCCTAGCAACTACTGGTACTTTTTCTCACTGAAGATTAGTTTCACCTATTCTAGAATTCCGTATAAATTGAAATCATACATACTCATGTCTGGCTTCTTTCACTCAGCATATTGCGCCATCCACGTTGCTGCATATATCAATGGTTCTTTTTTATTCACCCATTTTTTTGTGAAGTAAGAAAAATCACTTTTTGAATAAGCAAGAATAACATTTTAATCTATTATCATGACAATCAAAAGATTATGGCACTCTCCAGTACTTAGCCTGCTCCACCCTAACTCAAACTCTCCTGCATGCTTTACTTCCACAAGACCATACTTTCTACTAAAGATTAAGCTACCTGAAAAAATTCTTGTCCACTCTAGTGTAATTTCCCCCTTAAACTCTGAAAAATCTGCCACAAACAATGATCACACAAATTATATTTTATATTACAGATTATAAGGTCTACTAGTAACTTCAGTGTAAGCTAAGTAACACTGTACAGCAAAATTTAAAAACACAGACTGTGGAGCCAGCTGACCAGGGTTCATACTCTATTTCCTCTTCTGTTTTTGACTTTGTTCAAGTTACTTAACCTCTCTGCATCTAAGCTGTAAAATGAGAATAACAGTCCCTACCTTAGAGTTTCCCTGAGGTTTAAGTTAATATATACGTACTCTACTTAGAATAGAGCTTGACATGTCAGAGCTATTTAGGTGTTGTTCCTACGAAAACTGGGAATAAAAACAAATCATGGAAACGATGCTCAACTTCACTAATAATTAGAGAAATGCAAATCAAAACTACAATGAGATATCACCTCACACCCGTCAGAATGGCCATCATCCACAAATCGACAGACAATAAATGCTGGAGAGGCTGCGGAGAAAAGGGAACACTCCTGCATTGCTGGTGGGAGTGTAAATTGATACAGCCTCTATGGAAGACAGTCTGGAGATTTCTTAAAAAACTAAAAATAGAAGCACCATATGACCCAGCAATCCCACTCTTAGGCTTATACTCTGACGAAATCAAAACTGAAAGAAGCACCTGTACCCCAATGTTCATTGCAGCTCTCTACACAATAGCTAGAACTTGGAAGGAACCTAGATGCCCATCGACGAACGAATGGATCCAAAAGCTCTGGTACATATATACAATGGAATACTACACAGCTGTAAAGAGAAATGCAGAAGAATCAACCCTAATGAGGTGGCTGGATCTAGAACATATCATAAAAAGTGAAGTCAGTCAAAAAGAGAAGGACAAATACAGTATATTAACACATATATATGGAATCTAGTAGGATGGTGATGATGGCACATGCAGTGAAGCGACAGAAACACAGACATGGACAGTGGACATATGGACATTGTGGGGAAGGAACAGTGGGTGAGAGGCGTAAAGGAAGTAGCATGAAGGCCTGTACTATCATAAGTGAAGAAAATAGCTATAGTCATTGCTCTGTGAAAAAAGGGGATCCTTCAGGGGTGCTGTGTGATGGTCAGGAGGGGAGGGAAGGGGGGGATATACATGTGATTAATCTGAGAACATGCATGTCTGTGAACAACAAAACTCTGTAAAAGTTAAAAGTAAAATAAAGGTTTAAAAAAAAAAATGAAAAAAAAAAAAAAAAAAACAAATCATGGTGGGTAGACTGGTGAATCATGGTGGCTGATTCATGTGGATATATGGCAAATACACCACAATATTGTAAAGCAATTATCTTTCAATTAAAAATAAACTAGAGGGCTTCCCTGGTGGTCCAGTGGGTAAAGAGTCCGCCTTGCAGGGCAAGGGGCACCGGTTGGATCCCTGGCCCAGGAAGATCCCACGTGCTGCAGAGCAGTTGGACCGGTGTGTCCAATTACCAGCCAGAGCTCTGGAGCCATGCGTCCAGAGCTGGTGCTCTACAAGGAGTGAGGCCACTGCAATGGGAGGTCCACAAAGGCCAAAGAATAAAGATGAAAAATAAATGAATGGAAAACCAATAAAAGAGGCCAAAAAAAGAAAAAAACTAGAAAAAATAAATTAGAGATTAAAAAAAGAGAAGGAATAGGGACCTCCTCAATAGCTCAGGGGTAGGATACACAGTTTCAATCCCTGATCTGGGAAGAACCCACATGCCGTGGAGCAACTATGTCCCTGCAGCACAATTATTGAGCCCAGGAGTCACAACTACTGAGCCCGTGCACCCTAGAAGCCATGCACCACAAGAGAAGCCCACACACTGCAAATGGAGAGTGGCCCACACACTGCAACAAAGACCCAGAAATAAAAGAATACATAAAATTATTAAAAAAGAATAGAGGGGGAATTCCCTGGTGGTCCAGTGGCTAAGACTCTGTGCTCCCAATGCAGGGGGCCCAGGTTCGATCCCTGGTCAGGGAACTAGAGCCCACATGCTACAACTGAGACCCAATGCAGCCAAATAAAGATAAATAAAATATTAAAAAAAAAAAAAAAGAATAGAGGGCTTCCCTGGTGGTCCACAGTCTTGCAGTGCAAGAGGTGCCAGTTCAATTCCTGGCCTGGGAGGATCCCACGTGCCGTGGAGCGGCTGGACCAGTGTGTCCAATTACCAAGCCGGAGACCTGGAGCGCGTGCGCCCAGAGTCGGTGCTCTGCAGCAACAGAGGCCACTGCGATGGGAGGCCCACACGGGCTAAAGAACAAGGATGGATGAAAATGGATAAATTAAAGACCAATAGAAGTGGCCCGCCTGCCCGGGCCTCCCCAACCCGCCCCTCCCCCACCCAAAAAAAAAGAATAGAAAATTAGTTCATCTAAGGCAGATACTGATGTGATGCAGTAGGAGGAAGCCTTCTAGAGGTAGTACTCAAGTTCTATAACTTGATCTAGGTTATGATTTTACAAGTAAATTTTACAAGTGATTTTATAATATAGTCATTCCTCCATATCGACAGGGAATTGGTTCTAGGAACCTCCCACGGACACTAAACGCCTCAGATGCTTGAGTACCTTATATAAGACAGCATAGTACACTTGGCCTTCCACATGCACAGATTCAAGCAACCATGAATCAACTATTAATTACTGGATTGGTCAAAAAGTTCGTTTGGGTTTTTCCCTAACATCTTACAGAAAGGAATTAACCAGTGAACTAACAGACTCACAACGTGGAAGATGGTAGGAATTTTGCTCCTATCTAAAATAATCTAACCTTGAAGGTCTTTTTAAGATCTTGCTCCATATTATTACCTTTCATTCCTACCTTATTCTCACCCTCCCCTCTGGTGGGGCCCATTTCCTCTCTGCCAGAGAAAATACACCCAATTTATTCTCCTCTAGACATCTTTTTCAGTTCTATTTTCCCTTTTCCTAGAAAACTCTGTCTTCTTTGAGTTTTCATTAATATATATTCTACCAACTTTCAAATCCCTGTGCCAAGGAACCTTTACCACATCCAATATTGGAAAGCCCACTGGATTTGAAGTTAAAACCCAGTACTCTAACCTTCAATTTCTACTGCCTCCCCATAAGATCTTTTTCAAGTAGTTCAGAGGATGGCTTCCTTAGCTCTCAATGATATATTTAGTAACAAATGAAGAAGTTGTCCTGACACAGAAAAGGTCCTCAAACATCTGTTGAGTGACTAGGACAAATAGATTCATTCAAATTTCATTCTTCTAACCCCTAAAATAGTTAATGAACCATAGAGCCCAATCTAGCACTTCATGATATACTATTCTGTACCACTACGCATTTTTCTGGATCCATTAATTGCCTCCCAGGTAGTTATCTGCTTAAAGACAGGGTGCCTTTAGTTCTAAAAAGGAAAAAGTAGAAGTGGCCCGCCTCCCGGAACCCGCCTCCCACCCAAAAAGAATAGAAAATTAGTTCATCTAAGGCAGATACTGATGTGATGCAGTAGGAGGAAGCCTTCTAGAGGTAGTACTCAAGTTCTATAACTTGATCTAGGTTATGATTTTACAAGTAAATTTTACAAGTGATTTTATAATATAGTCATTCCTCCATATCGACAGGGAATTGGTTCTAGGAACCTCCCACGGACACTAAACGCCTCAGATGCTTGAGTACCTTATATAAGACAGCATAGTACACTTGGCCTTCCACATGCACAGATTCAAGCAACCATGAATCAACTATTAATTACTGGATTGGTCAAAAAGTTCGTTTGGGTTTTTCCCTAACATCTTACAGAAAGGAATTAACCAGTGAACTAACAGACTCACAACGTGGAAGATGGTAGGAATTTTGCTCCTATCTAAAATAATCTAACCTTGAAGGTCTTTTTAAGATCTTGCTCCATATTATTACCTTTCATTCCTACCTTATTCTCACCCTCCCCTCTGGTGGGGCCCATTTCCTCTCTGCCAGAGAAAATACACCCAATTTATTCTCCTCTAGACATCTTTTCAGTTCTATTTTCCTTTTCCTAGAAAACTCTGTCTTCTTTGAGTTTTCATTAATATATATTCTACCAACTTTCAAATCCCTGTGCCAAGGAACCTTTACCACATCCAATATTGGAAAGCCCACTGGATTTGAAGTTAAAACCCAGTACTCTAACCTTCAATTTCTACTGCCTCCCCATAAGATCTTTTTCAAGTAGTTCAGAGGATGGCTTCCTTAGCTCTCAATGATATATTTAGTAACAAATGAAGAAGTTGTCCTGACACAGAAAAGGTCCTCAAACATCTGTTGAGTGACTAGGACAAATAGATTCAT
This sequence comes from Tragulus kanchil, assembly GCA_022376925.1. Lineage (NCBI taxonomy): Eukaryota > Metazoa > Chordata > Mammalia > Artiodactyla > Tragulidae > Tragulus > Tragulus kanchil. The sequence goes on along the minus strand of JAIOJX010000030.1, from coordinate 214,012,483 downwards.
TCAAATTTCATTCTTCTAACCCCTAAAATAGTTAATGAACCATAGAGCCCAATCTAGCACTTCATGATATACTATTCTGTACCACTACGCATTTTTCTGGATCCATTAATTGCCTCCCAGGTAGTTATCTGCTTAAAGACAGGGTGCCTTTAGTTCAGGCTTTGCATTTCTTTTTACCTTTTTTTTTTTTTGGGGGGGGGGGGGCCCCTTCTATTGGTCTTCCATTTATCTGCATGCACTCCAGAACTCTGGCTTGGTAGTCGGACATATGGGTCCGGCTGCTCCACAGCACATGGGATCTTCCCAGGCCAGGGATCGAACCAGTGCCCCTTGCACTGCAAGGCGGTGTCCTTACCCACCGGACCACCTGGGAAGCCCCAGGCTTTGGATTTCTGAATACCATAGTACAATGACAAAGTTCAGGGTCAAATATGATAATATGGAAATAATCCTGAAAACAAGTATTTTTGTTCTTTGTCCTCACCGTATGGCATGGCATGCAGGATCTTAGTTCCCTGACCAAGGATTGAACTTGGGTCCCTGGCAGTGGAAGTGCCAAGTCCTAAACACTGGAACACCAGAGAATTCTCGAAAAAAAAGCATTAAAAAAGACTCTGTATTTTTTTGAGTGATTAAATAAATCTACCACTAACATTATCATTTGACTCCTCCTTTCAAAGTTATATCAATAAACAATCTACATGTTAAATGCAAAATACTTAAGATTCTTTAATTCATTGTGGCTACATTTCAATTAGTTTGTGATTAGTAGTTCTTAATCTCAAATCCCTGTGCCAAGGAACCTTTACCACATCCAATATTGGAAAGCCCACTGGATTTGAAGTTAAAACCCAGTACTCTAACCTTCAATTTCTACTGCCTCCCCATAAGATCTTTTTCAAGTAGTTCAGAGGATGGCTTCCTTAGCTCTCAATGATATATTTAGTAACAAATGAAGAAGTTGTCCTGACACAGAAAAGGTCCTCAAACATCTGTTGAGTGACTAGGACAAATAGATTCATTCAAATTTCATTCTTCTAACCCCTAAAATAGTTAATGAACCATAGAGCCCAATCTAGCACTTCATGATATACTATTCTGTACCACTACGCATTTTTCTGGATCCATTAATTGCCTCCCAGGTAGTTATCTGCTTAAAGACAGGGTGCCTTTAGTTCAGGCTTTGCATTTCTTTTTACCTTTTTTTTTTTTTGGGGGGGGGGGTGCCACTTCTATTGGTCTTCCATTTATCTGCATGCACTCCAGAACTCTGGCTTGGTAGTCGGACATATGGGTCCGGCTGCTCCACAGCACATGGGATCTTCCCAGGCCAGGGATCGAACCAGTGCCCCTTGCACTGCAAGGCGGTGTCCTTACCCACCGGACCACCTGGGAAGCCCCAGGCTTTGGATTTCTGAATACCATAGTACAATGACAAAGTTCAGGGTCAAATATGATAATATGGAAATAATCCTGAAAACAAGTATTTTTGTTCTTTGTCCTCACCGTATGGCATGGCATGCAGGATCTTAGTTCCCTGACCAAGGATTGAACTTGGGTCCCTGGCAGTGGAAGTGCCAAGTCCTAAACACTGGAACACCAGAGAATTCTCGAAAAAAAAGCATTAAAAAAGACTCTGTATTTTTTTGAGTGATTAAATAAATCTACCACTAACATTATCATTTGACTCCTCCTTTCAAAGTTATATCAATAAACAATCTACATGTTAAATGCAAAATACTTAAGATTCTTTAATTCATTGTGGCTACATTTCAATTAGTTTGTGATTAGTAGTTCTTAATCTCTAATGCCTCTACCAAGTGAAAATCCACTTTCCACCAGTCAGCAATAACCCTGTTCCTAAAAGAAAAAAAAAAAAAACCCTGTACTTCCACATGTTCCCCATCTATCTGTAGAGAACAGATCACTGCATCAACAAAGCTTTTTTCTCTGCTATGATATCAAAAATTAGATGTTAAAGAGTTCCACGTTCCAAAGACTTCCTCCTTAGAAAAATCATAGGCATCCCTCCCCAACCTTTATTTTTCACTTTCTCTCCTCCTTAACACAGTAATTCAATAAAATGATGTCCCAAACAGTTCACTATGGACCAGGCACTGGACAGATCACTCTTTGAGGAGGCACCAATAAAAATGAGCAGTACCTTCCCTGAGAAAACTTACAGTTTAGTGAGGAGACATATGTAAAAATATAATCATAGTACAAGGGATAATCATAATGGGGGTAAAACTTTTTTTAATCAAAATACAGTACATTTGGGCTTCCCTGGTGGTCCAGTGGGTAAGGACACCGCCTTGCAGCGCAAGGGTCACCAGTTCGATCCCTGGCCTGGGAAGATCCCACGTGCCACAGAACAGCTGGACCCATGTGTCCAACTACCGAGCCGGAGCTCTGGAGCACATACGCCCAGAGCCGGTGCTCTGCGACAACAGACGCCACCGCGATGGGAGGCCCACAGGAGCCAAAGAACAAAGATAGATGAAAAATAGATAAATGAAAGACCAATAGAAGTGGCCCGCCTGACCCCAGGCTTTGGATTTCTGAATACCATAGTACAATGACAAAGTTCAGGGTCAAATATGATAATATGGAAATAATCCTGAAAACAAGTATTTTTGTTCTTTGTCCTCACCGTATGGCATGGCATGCAGGATCTTAGTTCCCTGACCAAGGATTGAACTTGGGTCCCTGGCAGTGGAAGTGCCAAGTCCTAAACACTGGAACACCAGAGAATTCTCGAAAAAAAAGCATTAAAAAAGACTCTGTATTTTTTTGAGTGATTAAATAAATCTACCACTAACATTATCATTTGACTCCTCCTTTCAAAGTTATATCAATAAACAATCTACATGTTAAATGCAAAATACTTAAGATTCTTTAATTCATTGTGGCTACATTTCAATTAGTTTGTGATTAGTAGTTCTTAATCTCTAATGCCTCTACCAAGTGAAAATCCACTTTCCACCAGTCAGCAATAACCCTGTTCCTAAAAGAAAAAAAAAAAAAAAACCCTGTACTTCCACATGTTCCCCATCTATCTGTAGAGAACAGATCACTGCATCAACAAAGCTTTTTTCTCTGCTATGATATCAAAAATTAGATGTTAAAGAGTTCCACGTTCCAAAGACTTCCTCCTTAGAAAAATCATAGGCATCCCTCCCCAACCTTTATTTTTCACTTTCTCTCCTCCTTAACACAGTAATTCAATAAAATGATGTCCCAAACAGTTCACTATGGACCAGGCACTGGACAGATCACTCTTTGAGGAGGCACCAATAAAAATGAGCAGTACCTTCCCTGAGAAAACTTACAGTTTAGTGAGGAGACATATGTAAAAATATAATCATAGTACAAGGGATAATCATAATGGGGGTAAAACTTTTTTTAATCAAAATACAGTACATTTGGGCTTCCCTGGTGGTCCAGTGGGTAAGGACACCGCCTTGCAGGGCAAGGGTCACCAGTTCGATCCCTGGCCTGGGAAGATCCCACGTGCCGCAGAACAGCTGGACCCATGTGTCCAACTACCGAGCCGGAGCTCTGGAGCACATACGCCCAGAGCCGGTGCTCTGCGACAACAGAGGCCACCGTGATAGGAGGCCCACACGGGACAAAGAACAAAGATGGATGAAAATGGACAAATGAAAGACCAATAGAAGTGGCCCGCCTGCCCCTCTCCTTCCCCAATCCACCCCCACCCAAAAAAAAAAAAAAAACAACAGTACATTTATAATGTATTAATTACTACTGTACAGCAAAGTGACTGTTTTACACATATATTCCTTTTTTAAATATCCTTTTCTATTATGTTTTATCATACAATACTGAATATAATTCTCTTTGCTACATTAGGACCTTTTTGCTTACCCATTTTATACATGAAAGATTACATTTGCTAACCCCAACACCCTTCCCTTAGCAACCAGTCTGTTGTCTATGTCCATGATTCCATTTGTTTCATAGATAAGTTCATTTGTGTCATAATGTGTCATATTTTAGACTTCACACAAGTGTTATCATATGGTATTTACAGACATGATTCTTGAACTGCTTCCTGAACTTGCCAGGTAGATATACCAAGGAAAGGTTTTTCAGGCCAAAGAAATAGCAAGTGTTAAGGCACAGACCTTGGAAAATATGGTACTATTCCTCACTAAAAAAAAAGAACAACACTATGAGGTAGAAAGAAGAGGTAGAGACCAAATAATAAACGGCCTCACTCTAAGAAGTTAACATTTCGTAGGAAAAGAGTCCGGGAAAAATTAAGAGCTGAGGTATATGACAGTGATGTTGATGTATAAAAAAGATAAATCTTTCAGCAAAGAGGACGATGTATTAGAAGAAAGTGAACTGGAAAGAGAGGGATAATGCACACTGTCTTAATGTGTCAGCTGAGACATGATCAATAGCTAATGAAGAAAGTGGGAATGGGGGGAAGAAGAGGAAGCAGAAATCCCCAGGGTTTGGTGACTTGGTTGTGCTGGGAAAGGAATATACTCGGGAAAATGGTTTTCAGTTTTTAGCTGAAAACCATGTGCACCAAAGCAGGGAGTACAAAAGCTCAATCTGTGAATGAAGAGGGAGGTAGGGATGATGATGGTAAGCTCTGTTTTGGACACAATACATTTCAGGTGCCTGTGGAACAACCAAGAAAAGATGGATTAAAAAAAAAAAAAAAAAGGCTTCCCTGGTGGTGCAGTGGGTAAGGACACCGCCTTGCAGTGCAAGGGGCGCCGGTTCCATCCCTGGCCTGGGAAGATCCCACGTGCCAGCGGAGCAGCTGGACTGATGTGTCCAATTACCAAGCCAGAGCTCTCGAGCGCATGCGCCCAGAGCCGGCGCTCTGAGACAACAGAAGCCACCGCGATGGGAGGCCCACACGGGCCAAAGAACAAAGACGGATGAAAATAGACAAATGAAAGACCAACAGAAGTGGCCCGCCCACCCTCTCCCTCACCAACCCACCCCCCAAAAAATAAATAAATAAATAAATGTTAAAAAAAAAAAAAAAACCACAAGAAAAATAAAGAAGAAAAAAGAAAAAATAAGAAAAGATGGATACACCAAGCAGCTGAGAAATGGGTCTGATATTTTTAAACAGAGAAGTCTGAAGTCGAAAGAGAGACTCTGAGAGTTAACATGAGGATAATTTTTCCAGTCGTGGACAGAGATTAAACTATCTAGGTAAAACATTTAGGGTGAAGAGAGAAGAGAACCACCAATAAAACTCTGGGACTAATACACTGGCAGAAGAACCTAGAAAGAAGAATGACAACAAAAGGGCCTGAGAGCAAAAGGAAAAAAAAATTAAAGCTTCAAGAAGTAGAGACTTAAAAACTTGTTCTGACAGGGAAAAAAAAGGATTTAGAATGTACAAAATGATAATGTTCTATACTATTCTCCCACTGTTCTTTTTCTTTTTGACTGTGTTGCATGGCTGTCAGGATCTTAGTTCAAAGATCAGGCACTGAAAGCACCGAGTAATAACCATCAGACCATAAGGGGAAATTCCAATTTTCCTTTAAAAAAAACAAAAACGAAAACGTAATTGTTCATACCTGGTAAGGATGGGTACCATGTCCTGTCCACTGCCGTGTTCCTTTTCCCACTGCTCCAGCAGGGTAGTGAGCTCAGCTTTGGAGTCCACATGTACCGCTACTGTAGTCATGGCTTGACCTAAGGAAGCAAAAAATAAAAAAACAACATCCACAAATGAACACAGGCGAATAAACCTGACATACTTCCCACAAAAAAGAAAGTGAAAAGAAAGGAAAAGAGAGATGAGCAAAGAAGGAAAATAAGAAAAACAGGGGAAACTTAACCCTTGGATAATTTTATTTCTGGTACAGTGTGAAATCTGGGACTGGGAACCTGGATATTCATCAAGTCCTGACAAACAAGTGTTTTCACCTTTCTCAACCTGTCAGACTGTCATATGAGACAGACCTTTCAGGAGCAGGAATTCCTGAGGATCAGGCAAAAATCTATAGTTCCTTTCTCCCTTCAGAAACACACATACATGTATCCCTGTTTTTCATAAGTTCACTTTATGCCACATCATTTTCATCATTCATCACCATAAAAATCACCGATTCAATGAACATGAGTTTGAGCAGATTGAGGAAACAGTGAAGGACAAGGAGGTCTGGCATGCTGTAGTTCATGGGGTCACAGAGAGCTGGACGCAAACTGAACAATAATTTTTATGAGAAACCCACATTAGTATCTGGTTTTGCTAACCGAAAGAAATCTGAAGATGATTTTTGCTTTTAACAAAAAAGCCTAAAAACGAAATCAGCATTGTGTTGGCTTCACAGCAAGCCACTCTTGACTGCTCCATACTAAGAGAGAATGGCGCCGCCAAGCTTCTTCCATAGGAACTACACTCAGGGACAAGCTGTAGTAGCTTTCAACCATGCCTGTAAGCATCTGTGCTTTCTATCAATTTCTGTGTATCTGTTACCAAGATGTGTCCTACACTAATTACTTCTTCACTTTACATCATTTCAGCTTACCAAAGGTCTCAGAGGAACATTCTACAACTTGTACCTACACATTATTATGTACAATAATCCCAAGTCTATATATGAAGCCCAAACCTTTGAGGCCGTTCTTTTTTGTTGTTGCTGTTTCAAATACAGAATATAGCAAAAACTACTTCCAGAAAGATTCTGTTCTTGTAAGTCTTCAGGGAAAAGTTCTATGAAAGATTAGCAATGCATTCCTATACATTCTTAACAAAAGATCAAAACCTGAAGTGGTTATCATTAACCAACACAAAAGCTGGGAAGGAATATTATAAACTCATGCGTCCTTCAGGCTTCCTAACCTATCTCACAGCTGATTTTCCGCAAGGAGGATAATAGGCTGAAAAAAAGAAAGAATGAGCAAAGAAGGAAAATAAGAAAAACAGGGGAAACTTAACCCTTGGATAATTTTATTTCTGGTACAGTGTGAAATCTGGGACTGGGAACCTGGATATTCATCAAGTCCTGACAAACAAGTGTTTTCACCTTTCTCAACCTGTCAGACTGTCATATGAGACAGACCTTTCAGGAGCAGGAATTCCTGAGGATCAGGCAAAAATCTATAGTTCCTTTCTCCCTTCAGAAACACACATACATGTATCCCTGTTTTTCATAAGTTCACTTTATGCCACATCATTTTCATCATTCATCACCATAAAAATCACCGATTCAATGAACATGAGTTTGAGCAGATTGAGGAAACAGTGAAGGACAAGGAGGTCTGGCATGCTGTAGTTCATGGGGTCACAGAGAGCTGGACGCAAACTGAACAATAATTTTTATGAGAAACCCACATTAGTATCTGGTTTTGCTAACCGAAAGAAATCTGAAGATGATTTTTGCTTTTAACAAAAAAGCCTAAAAACGAAATCAGCATTGTGTTGGCTTCACAGCAAGCCACTCTTGACTGCTCCATACTAAGAGAGAATGGCGCCGCCAAGCTTCTTCCATAGGAACTACACTCAGGGACAAGCTGTAGTAGCTTTCAACCATGCCTGTAAGCATCTGTGCTTTCTATCAATTTCTGTGTATCTGTTACCAAGATGTGTCCTACACTAATTACTTCTTCACTTTACATCATTTCAGCTTACCAAAGGTCTCAGAGGAACATTCTACAACTTGTACCTACACATTATTATGTACAATAATCCCAAGTCTATATATGAAGCCCAAACCTTTGAGGCCGTTCTTTTTTGTTGTTGCTGTTTCAAATACAGAATATAGCAAAAACTACTTCCAGAAAGATTCTGTTCTTGTAAGTCTTCAGGGAAAAGTTCTATGAAAGATTAGCAATGCATTCCTATACATTCTTAACAAAAGATCAAAACCTGAAGTGGTTATCATTAACCAACACAAAAGCTGGGAAGGAATATTATAAACTCATGCGTCCTTCAGGCTTCCTAACCTATCTCACAGCTGATTTTCCGCAAGGAGGATAATAGGCTGGAAAAAGGCAGAAAAAGTTGCTGAGGTGAGTGATCAGCCCCCTTGGGGTACAGGACAGGAAGATGAGAGGTGAGTCAGGCTCTGAAGGAGCCGCATGAGACATTCACATGGAGAAGGGAGGTTTATAAGGGACTCCAGAAGGGATAAATGAGACCCAAATGTTTAAATAGTTTATAGATTAACTTCTTTGCCAAAGTAGTCTTAGGATCAAAATGTCAAATCCTGCCATGCAAAATGTATATTTTCACAGAAAACAGCAACTGTTCTATAAAAACTTTTAGTCCAGAAAGGCATCACTAGCTCATTAAGGATTATTTGTTCATTCTTCTAACGATATCTACCTTAAGACCAAAACAAATGTATTTACCACCAACCTTCTAAATTTTAAACATTGGTGTTTTACTCAAACTAAGGCAGTTGTAATAGTTGACAGTGATTATTCAGGTCACCTGAGCTACCCCTAACTCCAAAGCAGAGTATTTCCAAAACAAAGTTAAAATGCTTCTTTTCTACAAAGAATCCATGTTCTCAGCCTTTCCAGCCAAAAATCACACACACACACACTCACAAACACTGCAAATGTGACCCAATAATATGGAATCCTGATGTTAATTTGAGAAGACCCAAGCTGTATTTTTGACTGCAATCTACCAAGTATAAATGCATTATAAAAAATAAATGTATTTAGAATAGTTATAGATTTATAAAAAAATTATGAAGTTAGTAGAGAGAATTCCCATATACCCCTCACTCACTTCATGTTCCCCTAATATTACCTTATAATGAACGATATGTGTCAAAATTTTAAAAACTGAAAATTGGTACATTATCTTAACTAAACTCCAGACCTGACTCACATTTCACCACTTTTTCCACTCACATTCTCCTTCTGTTCCAAGATCTCATTTAGGATACTACATTACCTTTAGCTGTCGTGTCTCCCTAGTGTCCTCTGATCTTTGACAGTTTGAGTCTTTCCTTGTTTTTAGGATCCTGACAATCTGGAGGAGTATGAGCCAAGAGGTAGAAGGGGGCAATATTTTAATCAATGTTTTTCACCACCAGTAAACTTTTAAGCTAAGGTAAGAGATCTAAAGTAAAGTAGTAATGTATAGTAACAGCAAAATTAATCTCTTGGGTTTCCCTGGTGGTCCAGTGGGTAAAGAGTCCACCTTGCACTGCAAGGGTCGCCAGTTCGATCCCTGGCCTGGGAAGATCCCACAGGCCACGGAGCTGCTGGACCGGTGTGTCCAATCATGAGCCAGTGTTCTGGAGCGTATGTGCCCAGAGCCGGTGTGCTCTGCTACAGGAGAGGCCACTGCAATGGGAGGCCCACACAGGCCAAAGAGCAAAGATGGATGAAAATAAATAAATGAAAGACCAATAAAAGTAGCCCCCCCCAAAAAATTAAGCTTTTAAGACACATTCTAAAAGTGCAGGAGAAATGGCTTTACTGGTGCAGTCTACCAAACATTTTAAAGAAGAATTAAGGTTAATCCTCAAACTATTTCAAATAACTGAAGAGGAGACACACCTTCTAATTTATTACATAAAGCCAATACTAAAGACAGATATCAAAGACAGATAATGATATCACCAGCAATCTACAGACCAACAGACTTTATGAAAATAGATGTTAAAATCCTTAATGAAATACTAGAAAGATGAATCTAGCAGCACATGAAGAGGATTAGTTATCATGACCAAGTGGGATTTAGCCCAGGAATATAACGGTTTAACATATGAAAATCAATTAAAGTGATACATTAATAGAATGAAGGAGGGGGATGATCATGTGATTGACACGGAAAAAGCATCTGACAAAACCCAACATCCTTTTGCAAAAAGTATTCAATAAACCAGGAACAGAAGAGAATTTCCTCAATATGGTAAAGAGTATTAATTACAATAACTCACAGCTAACATGGACTTGCCAGGTGCTTCAAATGAGTAAAGAATTCATCTGCAATACAAGAAACTTGAGTTCAATCCCTATATTGCGAAGATCCCCTGGAGGAGGGCATGGCAAGACACTCCAATATTCCTGCCTGGAGAATCCCACAGACAGAGGAGCCTGACAGGCTAGAGTCCACAGGATTGCCAAGAGTTGGACATGATTGAAGTGACTGACAGCTAACACATACTCGACAGCGAAAGACTGAAAGCTTTTCTCCTAAAATCAGAAACAAAACGAAGATGCCTGTTTTCACTGCTTCAACCCTGTGCTTGAAGTTCCAGCCAGAGCAATCAGACAAGAAAAATAAAACACATCCAAGTTGGAAAGGAAGAAGTCAAATTATCTTTATCCACAAATGACACGACCCTGTATAGAGTAAATCCTAAAGAATCAACACATAAAAAGTACTGGAGTTAATCAACAAGTTAGCTACAAGTTATAGGATACAGGATTAAAACAATTAGTTGTATTGATGTACACTAGCAATAATAATCCAATATGAAATTAACAAGTTCACTCAAAATCACACTGAAAAAATAAGGAATCAATTTAAGCCAAAACTGACATGTTACAGCTGTGGATGAACCTTTAAAACAGTATGTCAGACCAAAAAATCTCGGACACAAAGGTCACATATCCTACAATTATATTTCTATGAAATATGCAGTATAGGTAAGTCCATATACAAAAAGCTGCAGAGTAGTTGCTAGGAACTTTGGGGAGGGAAAAGTACAGAGTGACCGCTTAATGGATACAGGGTTTCTTGTGAGGTGAGGAAAATTTCTTGGAACTAAAAGAGGTGATGGTTACACAACACTGCTCATCTACTAAATGATTAAAGGTTAATTTACAATGTATTTTACCACTTTTTTTTTTTTAAATGGGGAAGAAAACTGTCCAAGAGGGACTGCCTCTTGGAGAACTTAAGTAACTCAGCCTAGTAGGGCTTGTAAAACAAAGTTTAAAGGCTCTAATAAGAAAAGTATTCAATAAACCAGGAACAGAAGAGAATTTCCTCAATATGGTAAAGAGTATTAATTACAATAACTCACAGCTAACATGGACTTGCCAGGTGCTTCAAATGAGTAAAGAATTCATCTGCAATACAAGAAACTTGAGTTCAATCCCTATATTGCGAAGATCCCCTGGAGGAGGGCATGGCAAGACACTCCAATATTCCTGCCTGGAGAATCCCACAGACAGAGGAGCCTGACAGGCTAGAGTCCACAGGATTGCCAAGAGTTGGACATGATTGAAGTGACTGACAGCTAACACATACTCGACAGCGAAAGACTGAAAGCTTTTCTCCTAAAATCAGAAACAAAACGAAGATGCCTGTTTTCACTGCTTCAACCCTGTGCTTGAAGTTCCAGCCAGAGCAATCAGACAAGAAAAATAAAACACATCCAAGTTGGAAAGGAAGAAGTCAAATTATCTTTATCCACAAATGACACGACCCTGTATAGAGTAAATCCTAAAGAATCAACACATAAAAAGTACTGGAGTTAATCAACAAGTTAGCTACAAGTTATAGGATACAGGATTAAAACAATTAGTTGTATTGATGTACACTAGCAATAATAATCCAATATGAAATTAACAAGTTCACTCAAAATCACACTGAAAAAATAAGGAATCAATTTAAGCCAAAACTGACATGTTACAGCTGTGGATGAACCTTTAAAACAGTATGTCAGACCAAAAAATCTCGGACACAAAAGGTCACATATCCTACAATTATATTTCTATGAAATATGCAGTATAGGTAAGTCCATATACAAAAAGCTGCAGAGTAGTTGCTAGGAACTTTGGGGAGGGAAAAGTACAGAGTGACCGCTTAATGGATACAGGGTTTCTTGTGAGGTGAGGAAAATTTCTTGGAACTAAAAGAGGTGATGGTTACACAACACTGCTCATCTACTAAATGATTAAAGGTTAATTTACAATGTATTTTACCACTTTTTTTTTTTTAAATGGGGAAGAAAACTGTCCAAGAGGGACTGCCTCTTGGAGAACTTAAGTAACTCAGCCTAGTAGGGCTTGTAAAAACAAAGTTTAAAGGAAATAATATCTCTAATAAAGGTCAACTAAAGGGCATTAAATTAGTAAAATTTTAGAGTAAAGCTTAAAAACATGGACCTCTAGTATCATTTTTTTTAATTCCTAATTAACTATGCCTAAAAATAATTATAACCCGAGGAATAATCACTTGCCCAAAGAAAATATAAACTTAAACTAGGATAATTCATTTTACTCTCAATAAAAGACTATTAACAAAATGCAAAGGTGCTATCATCTTGTTATGGACAAGACCAGGAAGGTACATTATTCAACTTACGTTCCAAAGTCAATTCTTTAAGTGGTATGCAGAATTTATGTCCAGTCTAATAGTGATGCAATCGTTACCAATCACTGAATATTAGAAAGACGCTTGCATAATTAGGTTATTCTGAAATTTCTCAGCCACCCTGCCTTTATTTTACAGATGTGGAAAGGGGCTCAGAAAGGTCCCCAAGACCTCTTAATGGTACCTCTTAGAAAAGGGGTTGAAGCTTTCAAATCCCTACTCTTCCACCATACCTGTGAGAAATGGAAATGGCTATTGTGAGGATTAAAGTATAATACTGTCCATACAAGGGAATAATATAAAGCCCCACAGAAAATATGTAAAGGGAATTGCCTGGCAGTCCAATGGTTAGAACTCAAGTGCTCTCACTACCCGGACTCTGGGTTCAGGCCCTCATTAGGGAACTAAGAACTCTCAAGTCACAGAACAAAGACCAAAAAAAAGAAAATCTTTATCTTAAAGGATGCCTCCCAAAGTATTCAAGGCTACTGTACTTCAACTTAGTTTCAGATGGTTCCACAAAACATATACCACACACACAAGGAATATTAATAACGTTTTGAATCTAGATAGATAAACAAGTATTCATCTTATGATCCTCTTAACTTTTATAATATACTTGAATTTTTTTCTAGTTAAAAAGCAGAGGAAAATTAATAAGCATTTCCTTTTCTAATCTGGACCACTCTCAGTACACACTGTCAAATGATAAAGAAAAGAGACTAAGTGTCCCTCCCTAGAAGAATACATAAGAAACAGAAAACATTACCTTTTTTGGCAGCTGACTTTCTGAAGCAAGAAGGTAAAAGAAAGATTTTACTATAGTTTACTATCCTAGTTCTACTATTGTCCCATTTTGTTATCTCTTGTAATTTTTAATTAAACCATAAAATCTGTCTTCTTGTAAGACACAGAACAGTATGGCCTATTAGATAAAAAATATCTCGAAGTTTAAAAAAGGTTCACGGTAAGGATAAATCCCGTAAGGTTACAATTCTGAAGCAAGTAACTGTAAGCATTCCTCCTTGTTTAAAACACACACACACACACAAGAAAAACCTCAATTTGGAACTTCAAGTAAAATTTACCTAATAATTAGCACAACACATGAAATCCTGTATAACAACAGTCTATTACCATTCATGATGGAAACAACATAGTTTGCTAACAAACCAACTTACTTCAATCACTTCAAACTTACAAGTGGTTCATTCTACCAGATTCCTCCTGTATTAAGTTTAACTACTATACAACAGTAAAACACTATGTTCAACAACTATAAGATATTGACCGTCAGAGGATGTCCTTTATAATTCCCAAATTCTGTATCTATTTCCTTTACATTCAGAAACGTCACCACTCAAAAATGGATAATAACTGTAATATACAGAACCCAAATTCTGACAGCATCAAGCAGAGAAAGAGCAAATTCCAAACGAGTCCAATTACACAAACTTACATAAATCTTAAAAGCCAACTCCGGTAAACTGAGACAAGAAAATTACAGGACAACACTGCCAATGAACCTCTCATTCGGTGGATTAACAAAATGTTTAGAACAGGAAGATGTTGCTAATAATTAAAACTCGTAGCCTAATTAAAAGGCTTCACTGAAAAGACAGGTAAGGAAAAACTGAGGCCAACGTGACACGGACGAGTCTGCAGGTACTCCAAAAGTACCTCTAATAACACTTCAAAAACTACTTCCTCAACAAAAGCGAAAGGCGAGCGCTAACTGTGCAATAAGAGGAACCGAGACGCAAACGATCTAGAAAGAAGGAATTAAGCAAATGAGTGACACCTAATTAAAAACAACTATTAACACTTCTCTCAACAGGATCCCTGGAAGGTTGGCGGGCACTCCAAGGTTTGGCTCTAAGCTGCAGCAGCGCACACCTCTCCTTCCGCCCCGCCCCTCCAGCAGGGAGGCGGGAGGAGTTCCGGGAGAGCTCCGCCCCACCTCGCCCGACAGATCGCCGGGCGGGTGAGAGGGGAGGTGGCACGAGGCCGAGGGAGGAGAGAGCCCGCCCAGGTGACTGGAGCTAGAGGCGGAGACACGGTTTGGGAAGGGGGCCGTCATACCTCAAGGAAGATGGAGACCGCCCCCTACCCAGCAGAGCGACGACTAGGGAGATTGGGAAGTAAAGGACGATTAAGGGAAGGAAAGGCGCCCCTCCCCCAGGCAGGAGCGGGCACACCCTTGCCCCCTACGCCGGGCGGAAGAGTTACTCTTGGGAAGCTTCTTTTGCGGACTGGAGGAAGAACGTGGAGGCCCCGCCCCCGAGCCAAAAAGCTGGAAGAGTACAAGTCCAGTCAGGGCCCGGACCAAGCCTCCCCGGAGGCCTGGCCCGCCCCCTCCCAGCCGGCGGCCCGGGCAGGTGCCGCCCCTCCCCCAGCCCGGCGCCCACTCTCCAGCCCGCCGGACCACGCGCCCCGACGCCTCGCGCCCCTCCCAAAGAGCCGTCTCCCTTCCTTCCACACTCACCTTCCCGGGCGGCTCCGCCGCTCCCCCCGACCCCGCCAGCGGCCACAGTTCACACACACCGTCTCAGGTCCCGCACTCACTCTCCCTCACACACACAGCGCGACCACGGCTCCGGAGCGGCCCACATATTATGCGTCACTCGCGTGCTACGTGCCCTGCGCGCGCGCGCGCGTTTCCCGACCAGGCGCGAGGATTGCCGGCAGGAGGCGGGAGGAGAACGCCAGGGCGGGCGAAGCAATATTGGCGAGCCCCGGAGCCTCCTGGGAAATGAAGTTTCGCCTGGAGAGGCGGGACCCACCAAGTCTAGATTAGCGCGTGGGCAGTTTGCCCCGCGCGGTGACTTCTGGGGTTTGTAGTTTTAGCATAAACGCGACCCTCTACGTACTCATTGGCTGCTCCGGAAGACGGAAGCGAGAAGTGAGAGACTCGATCCTCACACCGCAACGGCAGAACTGCTGGATACCTTCTCAGTACTTTATTCTGCCCTGTGTGACAGGGAAAAGTCTTTTAGTCTCCCATTTTCCCATTAGTAAAACTTTTCCCTGAAATCGCCTCACTCATTAAAAGAAGACTTCGGGTTTTGTTTCTTCTCGCGGTAACGTTTCAGGAGAGCTCCGCCCCACCTCGCCCGACAGATCGCCGGGCGGGTGAGAGGGGAGGTGGCACGAGGCCGAGGGAGGAGAGAGCCCGCCCAGGTGACTGGAGCTAGAGGCGGAGACACGGTTTGGGAAGGGGGCCGTCATACCTCAAGGAAGATGGAGACCGCCCCCTACCCAGCAGAGCGACGACTAGGGAGATTGGGAAGTAAAGGACGATTAAGGGAAGGAAAGGCGCCCCTCCCCCAGGCAGGAGCGGGCACACCCTTGCCCCCTACGCCGGGCGGAAGAGTTACTCTTGGGAAGCTTCTTTTGCGGACTGGAGGAAGAACGTGGAGGCCCCGCCCCCGAGCCAAAAAGCTGGAAGAGTACAAGTCCAGTCAGGGCCCGGACCAAGCCTCCCCGGAGGCCTGGCCCGCCCCCTCCCAGCCGGCGGCCCGGGCAGGTGCCGCCCCTCCCCCAGCCCGGCGCCCACTCTCCAGCCCGCCGGACCACGCGCCTCGACGCCTCGCGCCCCTCCCAAAGAGCCGTCTCCCTTCCTTCCACACTCACCTTCCCGGGCGGCTCCGCCGCTCCCCCCGACCCCGCCAGCGGCCACAGTTCACACACACCGTCTCAGGTCCCGCACTCACTCTCCCTCACACACACAGCGCGACCACGGCTCCGGAGCGGCCCACATATTATGCGTCACTCGCGTGCTACGTGCCCTGCGCGCGCGCGCGCGTTTCCCGACCAGGCGCGAGGATTGCCGGCAGGAGGCGGGAGGAGAACGCCAGGGCGGGCGAAGCAATATTGGCGAGCCCCGGAGCCTCCTGGGAAATGAAGTTTCGCCTGGAGAGGCGGGACCCACCAAGTCTAGATTAGCGCGTGGGCAGTTTGCCCCGCGCGGTGACTTCTGGGGTTTGTAGTTTTAGCATAAACGCGACCCTCTACGTACTCATTGGCTGCTCCGGAAGACGGAAGCGAGAAGTGAGAGACTCGATCCTCACACCGCAACGGCAGAACTGCTGGATACCTTCTCAGTACTTTATTCTGCCCTGTGTGACAGGGAAAAGTCTTTTAGTCTCCCATTTTCCCATTATACCCTAGACATAACAGAGTCTAAAAATGTATTTCCCAAAGCGTGTGAGAAATCGCCTCACTCATTAAAAAGAAGACTTCGGGTTTTGTCCTTCTGCTCTACATCCAGCGTGTAGAAGCAGTATTTACCCTGGCTATTATGTGTGAAGCTGAGAAAAGGAAGCAATCTCAAGGAAACAGATTAAGACAGAGCTGACTTCAGAGGTCCATCTAATTCCTTTATTTTGTAACTGGGAAAAGTGAGACCCCAAAAGAGTCAGTGACTTGACTAACGTCACGCAACTCAATTAGCAGCAGAACCAGAACGATTCCTAACTGTGACTCGGGCATCCCTTTTTGGAGACGTGAAAGGTAAGCGCCACAGCTAAGCAGACTCCTTAACGAGATCCGCCCCCCAGCCTTTCTCTCCAGGAGTCCTCAGCAAGCTCCTAAGCAGTTTTACGGGCTCCTCACAGCTCTTTCACATGGGAAATAGGGAACACAGCAAGCTTGCTGACACACTCAGGTTCCATAGCCAGTAAAAAGCTGGCCAGACCTTGGATGCTGGGTCTCTTAATGCTGTTACTCACGGGACCCCAATTGCCTACCTTTCAAAAGAGACCACCCTCCTTCACTTAAGTATGTAACTTGAAACAGCTGATACTCAGGCACAGAATTCTAGAATGTTGGATGGCGGTGCAGCAGACAGGTCGCCTCTCTGCAATGCTTTCGCTCTGTGCTTCTGGGATTTTGCCTATCTCTGTAATGACCACTAGCATTTCCTTTGACTTTATAGATCTGAACCAAGTGTTTTATGCACATTTTTTTCATATAACCCTCACTCCCATCCCCACAGGGTAGGTACAGTTCGCCACCTACCCATAAGAGAAGGGAATCCAGGTTCCAGCTTTCCTGCTCCTGACACAGCCTCAATCTGCCACCAGATGGCGCTGCTCCTCTTCAGAAACTCAATCTTGGCCCTGGATAAGTGATCAGCATAGGGGGTGTCTCAGAGAGCCTTTGAAGCCAGGGCCCTAAAAGACCAGGCCCAAAATAAAACTGGTCTATAATGCCTGCACTACCTCTGCCAAAAGCTCCTCACATGTGGAGTAGACATAACAGAGTCTAAAAATGTATTTCCCAAAGCGTGTGAGAAATCGCCTCACTCATTAAAAAGAAGACTTCGGGTTTTGTCCTTCTGCTCTACATCCAGCGTGTAGAAGCAGTATTTACCCTGGCTATTATGTGTGAAGCTGAGAAAAGGAAGCAATCTCAAGGAAACAGATTAAGACAGAGCTGACTTCAGAGGTCCATCTAATTCCTTTATTTTGTAACTGGGAAAAGTGAGACCCCAAAAGAGTCAGTGACTTGACTAACGTCACGCAACTCAATTAGCAGCAGAACCAGAACGATTCCTAACTGTGACTCGGGCATCCCTTTTTGGAGACGTGAAAGGTAAGCGCCACAGCTAAGCAGACTCCTTAACGAGATCCGCCCCCCAGCCTTTCTCTCCAGGAGTCCTCAGCAAGCTCCTAAGCAGTTTTACGGGCTCCTCACAGCTCTTTCACATGGGAAATAGGGAACACAGCAAGCTTGCTGACACACTCAGGTTCCATAGCCAGTAAAAAGCTGGCCAGACCTTGGATGCTGGGTCTCTTAATGCTGTTACTCACGGGACCCCAATTGCCTACCTTTCAAAAGAGACCACCCTCCTTCACTTAAGTATGTAACTTGAAACAGCTGATACTCAGGCACAGAATTCTAGAATGTTGGATGGCGGTGCAGCAGACAGGTCGCCTCTCTGCAATGCTTTCGCTCTGTGCTTCTGGGATTTTGCCTATCTCTGTAATGACCACTAGCATTTCCTTTGACTTTATAGATCTGAACCAAGTGTTTTATGCACATTTTTTTCATATAACCCTCACTCCCATCCCCACAGGGTAGGTACAGTTCGCCACCTACCCATAAGAGAAGGGAATCCAGGTTCCAGCTTTCCTGCTCCTGACACAGCCTCAATCTGCCACCAGATGGCGCTGCTCCTCTTCAGAAACTCAATCTTGGCCCTGGATAAGTGATCAGCATAGAGGGTGTCTCAGAGAGCCTTTGGAGAAGCCAGGGCCCAGGAGGCTGGGAAAGCAGAACAGAGTTATACAGGGCCTGTCCAGAAACGCCTCCCCCCATAATCTGGTCTATAATGCCTGCACTACCTCTGCCAAAAGCTCCTCACATGTGGAGTCACACATCTGCAGGCACTCCTAGACCCCGCCCCAACCCCGGGAAGAGGAAGACACCGCACTCAGGTTTTCTTCACGGCACACATGTTTCATGCATGCTCACTGACACACTTCATAGGCCAGGCATCCGTGCGAGAGACACAAGCATGCACTCCCATGCACTGGCACCAATCCTCACAAACAACCCTACACACTCAGGTACATGCAAGCACAAAACTACAGATAATCAGTTTGCGCCTAAATCATTGGCTAGAGAAGACTCCTTGGTCCCTTTGGAAGAACATTTTTGGACTCTGTCTCCCTCCTCTCTGCCTGTGCCCATCTCCCCCCAACCCCACCCCACCGTGGTACGCCTCAAAAAGCAACAGCCATCATCCAAAAGGGCATAAGTCATGCTGGGCGGGAACAACCCAGCCCTGGTCCCAGCATCAAGGGCCTTCATCCCTACACGTGCGCATGCACTGGGCTAGGGGGGGAAAAAGTCAACAGTACCACATTCTCTGGTCTGCAGGATGCTCCTCCCCTTTCCCTTGTCTCTTCCATCTCCCCTTCTCCCGCCACCCATTTTCTCCCAGGGTCACTGGAGGGGGGTGCTTCCACCACCCATCCCCACCCTGGTGCCCTCACGGCTCTGTGCCTCCTCTCCCCGCTCTGCTATTGTCTGAACAAGCCCGCTCCTGCAAGTGTCCATGAGGAGCTCCTGCAAGGACCCCACACTGGACAAAAAGGGAATCCTAACCATTCACTGGGCACCTCCCCCCTTTCTGGGAACCCCTACTGCCCCCTAGAAAGAAGGAACTAACACCTTTATTGCCCAAGAGGTGTGCAAAGCAAGCACCCCTGCGTGACTGCATCCAAGTCTACCACGTTCCTTTCACAGAGTGAGAAACCACTGAGGCAGCACCTCAGCCGGTGGTGACAGACACTACTGTCTCCACGAGTCAGCACCCCCCAACAGCAAGCCCCCGCCCAGCCCCACCCTAATTCCCACATACCAGGGCCCTAGCCAGAGTGAGGAGTCCCCTGCAACATTTAGGATATACTTCAATATTTAGGACATCCTTCTTTATCTGAAATTAAAATTGAATTGGACATGCTATATTTTATCTAGATAAAATATAACCCACCTCAGAACCACTGCTCAGCCCCAGACCCCCCCACTCCTCCAGGACTCCCCTCGGTGATCCCCAGGGTCTCACTTTAATCGTCTGCAAAACACTTAAGAAAACAGAACGGCTGCCTCCCAGTGGGTCTCGTTAAAGCTTAGACGGGCCAGGCAGTCAAGTCTGCCTTATCCAAAAGCTCATCTGCGTGATATCAGGTGCTGTCAGGCTCAAAGTCCTCCCTTCTGTCCTTCAACTCTGTCTCTGATGGTCACAGATAAGGAAAGTTTCTTTTCCTCTTTATTGGGGAGTTTGCAGAAGGAGGTAGGTCAGCAGCTGAGTCTAGCTTCGGAGATCGACAGCCCTGAGTTCTAACGCAGCTGCTCCCCTCGCCCAGCTGTGGGCCCTTGACCTTTGCCTCTCAAGCTTCAGTTTCTCCAGTTGGAAAATGGGAATAGTGCCTCCCTCTAGTGTTATGAGGACGAAGTGTGACCATGCCTGTAAAGTCCTTAGCTTGAGGACTGGCACACAGGAAGCGCTAAGTGGCAGCTATTTCTATTGTGATTATTCTTGGCTTTTAGCTGTCCCTGTTGCCGTCCTGCAGGACTCCATCAGCCCTAGCTGATGTCTCTTTCCTCTCCACATTGCTGCCTGCTGGAAGAGCTCAGGCTTTCCTGATCCAAAGGATAAATGAGCTCCTTACCGGAAAAAATCCCAAGGCACATTTTCAGATGCCTTGGGAAGTACAGGAGTAATCATCCTTGGGGATCATCTGTCCACTCTGTGGCCCAGCACAGAACACAGAATTCTGAGAGGGTCAGAGGGTGAATTTAAGAGGATCAGCTCCTGGGCCTCCTCCTGCCTGAAGAGGCTACTGTTGCCCAAGGGTGAGGGCGATCAAGACCATGTCGCCCTTCCCGAACCAGCCTGTCGACCCTACCTCCCTGCTGAGATGAAACCTGCATCTGGAATCCTGCCCAACACACATTCACTTCTTTCCCTGGGCTCCTCGGGCAGGGTGATGATGTCACAAAGTAGACACCACGGGGATGGACAGAGATGGTGTCCCAGGGCCACCCTTACAACGGACCTGCCCATGTAGAGGGGCTGGAGCATGAAAAGACCCCAACTCTGCCTTCCAGGTACTCCCAGGACCTGCTGGATGGCCGAGCCCAGCTGCCAGTCATCATCTTTGCTGACTCCCGGGGCCCTGCTCTTCCCAGAGGCTATGGTCCAGGTAAGGGTTTGAGGTTGGCAAACAGGTGCAAGGGAGATAGGGAGAAAGCACCTCCAACCTCTTTTGCCTTAGGTTCTAGACTTCTAAATCCTTCTGGGAAGAAACAACAGTGAAGTCAGCATTGCAGAGAGAAGTTCTTACTCTTCACCATGCCTGTCTGTAGCCTTAAGATTTTAGTACAGGGAAAAAAAAAAAGACTTTAGTACAGGATTCAAGACTCTCTGGCCTTAAGTATCACTTGAAAGTACTATGGGGACTGCTAGGGGAGACCCTGATGAAGACTCAGGTCAGATAAAGCTTTACACCCTATCACTTCTTTTGCTGGGAGGGGAGCCTACCAGCAGAATGACTTTGTTTGATGGGTGGGAGCCGATTTGACCCCCAATTCAGAGGTCAGAGACCCACCACCACCACCTGAAATAATCACTGACTGCCCCACCCCCAAACTTGGTGGCCATGAACTTAGACCCCAGAGAGATACCAACAGGTATGGGCAGGGGTTCCCAGTTACACCTGGGAGTCGAAACCATCAAGGAGTGGGGATGGTGACTGTAAGGACAGAGGGTGGCCTGGGCTCTTACCATGCGCCAGTTCCTCTTTGTTCCCTCAGATGTAGGGTTGTCTCTCCATGAAAAGTCACATGATGTTACTGGGGGAAGCCCCTCGGCCCAGCTCTTGCTTCACCAGGCCCAGACTTGTCACTGGGTAGCCTTTTATGAAGTCACAAAGCTGGCTGCCTTCCCCCAGGACCAGGGACCAGGACAACCAGGGGCTGTTGGGCATGACTTGGGATGATGGAAGACTTCCAAAGTGGTCTTTAGACTCTGGCAAGGGATCTGAAGGGACTCAGATTGTAGGGGGTGAGAGGCTCTGTTGGAGATGTGAGGAAGACAACAGCACCTCAGATCCTGGTCATTGCCAGGAATTGAGATCAGCTGGGGCCAGATCTTTGGCCAGGGGAAGGCGAGGAGCATCAGCCACTACTGAGTACATACAGAGGTCCTGGTCACTGATGTTCTGGGGGTTTCATGGCAAAGGGAAGTTACGGCCTCTGTCTGAGCTGGGGACCAGATCCTAATTCATCTACAATCATCTGCTTATTGATTCCACCTGCTTCTTGGGCACGAATAGGCAGCCCAACTCTGCTGCATTAACAAGCAGCCCTGATGGCCTTGGGGCACCTTCACCTGTGGGACTGCTCAGAGGATGCAGACTCTCAGGAGAAGAAATCCAAGTTCCCAGTGTTCACTCTCTCCAGAATGTTGACATTCCCATTCACCAGAGGAGCCAACCCAGGGGAGCAAACAGGAAGAAGTGTGGCAACTCCGCCACTGTTGTTGAAGGTCACAGCTGGTATATGGAGGGTGAGGGAGTCACTTGACGGGAGTCCTCTTCTAAAAACTAGTGAAACCCTGTAACGGATTCCCTTGGTCTGAAAGGCTGAAGCACACAGTGGAGATGACAGGCTCTGTCCTCAAGGGCCCACAGTCTAGGGGCTAAGTGACTGAGCCCAGCTTCCCCCACCCCCTTACAGAGAATGTCCCAGAAAATGCAGCCCTGCCTCCCAGGCCAAGGCCTTACATTTCCCTGAAGGTAAGAACAGACTAGAATCTTGAGGGCTTATGCCACGTGAAACAAGGCAGCTTCACACTGCCCTTCGGTACCTGCAAGTCTGAGTCTTGGGGTCGCCCATTCTTTAGAGAGGGGCTCTTCTCCATGGGGCTCCTCTCTTGGTCTTTTTTTTTTTTTTTAATATATAATTTTTAATTGGCTGTGCCAGGTCTTAGTTGCAGCATGTGGGATCTAGTTCCCTGACCAGGAATTGAACCCATGCCCTCTGCATTGGGAGCTCAGCATCTTAGCCACTGGACCACCAGGGAATCCCTCTTGGTCATTTTTGTTGTCACATTCAAGCCAGGCCTCCAGAGAGAACCTGCTTTCGGCTCCATAAACCCATGGGCGCGCTGTGGAATAGACCTGGCCTGAGGGCTGAGTGACTAGAGCATGACCCCGGGCAAGTTTCCCCACCCATTCCTCATAATTTTACTAGATCCATAGTTTTTAAGTTTCGGTAGTATTATTTTAGCACAGATTTTTTGGGGTGTGGGGAGGGCTGGGGATGGAGGGGGGTGGGTGGGCCACTTCTATTAATCTTTCATTTCTCTATTTCCATCCATCTTTGTTCTTTGGCCCGTGTGGGCCTCCCATCGCGGTGGCCTCTGTTGTCGCAGAGCACGGGCTCTGGGCGCATGCGCTCCAGAGCTCCGGCTCGGTAATTGGACACATCGGTCCAGCTGCTCCATGGCACGTGGGATCTTCGCAGGCCAGGGATCAAACCAGCACCGCTTGCATTGCAAGGCGGTGTCCTTACCCACTGGACCACCAGGGAAGCCCAGATTTTTTTTTTTTTTAAACTCAGTGAAATTGTGTACACCTGATCACTAAGTAGGTAAAGGAGCCATATTGGAAGCTGCAGGGCATGGTATGTCTCTACTAGACATGGTATGACTCTACTAGAGTCTCTACTAATTCTGAGGAACACTCTATGGTTCCAGTAAACTGAGTTTTGGAAAACCACATGCCCCATGGCTTCCAGACCCTTCCAGGTTTGGCCTGTTGTGATGCTTCAAAGTCCGAGCTTCGTGGAGGATGAGAACAGGCCAAGAAACGCCATGTTTAGTAGCCTCCTCAAATCCTTGCCCAGAGTATCTTCCCCCACAACCACTTTGATATCCTAATTCCGACCAGGCTTATTTACAACCGCCAGTGCATCCCCAGCCCCCGTCTTACCTGACTTCCTGCTGCCAACTTGGCTTCTCTGTTGCAGGCTCTAAAACCAGCATCCAGCCCTCTGTGGCGTGAAGCCCACATATGAGTCTTAAGGAACACACCAGGCTCCTTTGTGCAGCTAAAGTCAGTTAGGCAGCAAACAGGAGACGGTCTTCCTTCAGGTGATAGTTAGCTTTGCTCAACTCTCTTCTGAGACCCTTGTAGTTTCCAGAATTGTCCTTGTTCTTTTTTTTTTTTTTTTTAATACAGACCATATCCGATTTCCTTACCTGCAAGTCAGAAAAGGCCCAGTGCAACCTGAGTGGGGGACAAGCCCTGTCCTCCCCATTTCTCTTCCCCTAAGATGCAGAGCAGAGAGGAGGCAGGAGAGGTGGGCTCTCCACACCACCAGCCAGAGCAGGCCCGGGGTTCCAGGGACTTTTGTTCCAGAGAATCTCTGAGAAACATCGCGTCCTTGGCTACTCTCAGGAGGACAAGTTCAGGAGAGCAGAGTAAGGATGCTGTGGAGCTTGTCCCTGAGAAAGGCAGCTACACTGTAGCTGAAAACCATGGGTGCTCTGCCTTCCAGGCTGGGGACTGCAGGGCAAAGAGCAGACCACTCCCTGTGGCCAGGGTGGTGAGAGAGTGAACGAGGATCCTCAGTAAGCAGATAGTCTAGTGGAGACTTGTAGCCCTGGCTGCATATTTGAATCACCTGTGGCACTCTTCTGACCAACCAGTGGGAAGACCTTGTTCCAGACCAATTAAAACAGTATTTTTACAGGTGCGGTGCAGCCATCTTTGGTTGCCAAAACTCCCCAGGTGATTTAAATCAGGGCTGAGGCCAAGACCCCATGGCCTAGGAGGAAACAGTAACATTAAACGGGATTTGGGCAATGGTCTTCTCCCTGAGGTGGGGCCTATAGGCTTGAAATCCTGAAGGCCAAGTAAGCTGGGCTCTTCTGTCGCTGGAAGCTGTGGGACCCCCTCTTGTCCACTTACCTGCACCCTCACCCACCTGCCACACAGGCTCCAAAGCACCTTTTTTGGGGAAAACTGGACAAAAGGCTCAGGGACCCAGCCCCAGGGAAGGAGAGTGCACATACTCTGATTTAGAATCCTTAATTTTTTTTCAGAAGTTTTTGATGTGGACCATTTCTAACATCTTTATTAAATCTGTTACAGCATTGCTTCTGTTTTATGTGTTTGGCAGGGAGTTTTTTTTGGCCCAAAAGTATGTGGGATCTTAAGCTCCGCAACCAGGGATGACCAGGGATTGACACCACATCCCC
This sequence comes from Tragulus kanchil, assembly GCA_022376925.1. NCBI lineage: Eukaryota > Metazoa > Chordata > Mammalia > Artiodactyla > Tragulidae > Tragulus > Tragulus kanchil. The sequence continues at coordinate 213,987,410 of JAIOJX010000030.1, read as the reverse complement.
TTCATTGGAAGCACAGTCTTTTTTTTTTCAATTAATTAATTTTAAAAAAAATGTTTACAGAATTTTGTTTACTGCCACACATCAACCTGAATCCACCATAGGTACACATGAGTCCCCCCTCCTGAACTTCCCTCCCGTCTCCTTCCCCATCCCACCCCTCCAGGTCCCCACAGAGCCCCTGTTTGAGATCCCTTAGTCCCACAGCATATCCCCCGCCCTCTCTCCCATGTCCGTAAATCTGTTCTCTGTGTCTGTTTCTCCATTGCTGCTCTGCATATACATTTATCAGTGCCATTTTTCTAGATTCCATATGTATGTGTCAGTATATAATATTTATCTTTCTCTTTCTGACTCATTTCACTCTGAATAATAGGTTCTAGATTCATCCACCTCATTAGAACTGACTCAAATGCACTTCTTTTTGTGGCTGAGTACTCCATTCTATATATGTGCCACAACCTCTTTATCCATTCATCTGTCAATGGACATCTAGGTTGCTTCCGTGTTCTAGCTAGTGTAAATAGTGCTGCAGTGAACAATGGGGTACATGTGTCTCTTTCAATTTTGATTTCCTCAGGGTATATGCCTAATAGTGAGATTGCTCGGTCGATCATATGGTGGTTCTATCTCTTGTTTTTTTGTTTTTTTTTCCCCAAGTTTTTTTTCTTTTTTTTAAAGATTTATTTATTTTTATTTTTGGACGGGGGTCAGGTTGGGGAGGGAAGGGTGCAGGCGGGCCACTTCTATTGGTCTTTCTCTATTTTCATCCATCTTTGTTCTTTGGCTCCTGTGGGCCTCCCATCGCGGTGGCGTCTGTCGCTGCAGAGCACTGGCTCTGGGCACATGCGCTCGGAGCTCGCCCGTAATTGGACACATCGGTCCAGCACGGGGGAAAACTGGACAAAAGGCTCAGGGACCCAGCCCCAGGGAAGGAGAGTGCACATACTCTGATTTAGAATCCTTAATTTTTTTTCAGAAGTTTTTGATGTGGACCATTTCTAACATCTTTATTAAATCTGTTACAGCATTGCTTCTGTTTTATGTGTTTGGCAGGGAGTTTTTTTTGGCCCAAAAGTATGTGGGATCTTAAGCTCCGCAACCAGGGATGACCAGGGATTGACACCACATCCCCTTCATTGGAAGCACAGTCTTTTTTTTTTCAATTAATTAATTTTAAAAAAAATGTTTACAGAATTTTGTTTACTGCCACACATCAACCTGAATCCACCATAGGTACACATGAGTCCCCCCTCCTGAACTTCCCTCCCGTCTCCTTCCCCATCCCACCCCTCCAGGTCCCCACAGAGACCCTGTTTGAGATCCCTTAGTCCCACAGCATATCCCCCGCCCTCTCTCCCATGTCCGTAAATCTGTTCTCTGTGTCTGTTTCTCCATTGCTGCTCTGCATATACATTTATCAGTGCCATTTTTCTAGATTCCATATGTATGTGTCAGTATATAATATTTATCTTTCTCTTTCTGACTCATTTCACTCTGAATAATAGGTTCTAGATTCATCCACCTCATTAGAACTGACTCAAATGCACTTCTTTTTGTGGCTGAGTACTCCATTCTATATATGTGCCACAACCTCTTTATCCATTCATCTGTCAATGGACATCTAGGTTGCTTCCATGTTCTAGCTAGTGTAAATAGTGCTGCAGTGAACAATGGGGTACATGTGTCTCTTTCAATTTTGATTTCCTCAGGGTATATGCCTAATAGTGAGATTGCTCGGTCGATCATATGGTGGTTCTATCTCTTGTTTTTTTGTTTTTTTTTCCCCAAGTTTTTTTTCTTTTTTTTAAAGATTTATTTATTTTTATTTTTGGACGGGGGTCAGGTTGGGGAGGGAAGGGTGCAGGCGGGCCACTTCTATTGGTCTTTCTCTATTTTCATCCATCTTTGTTCTTTGGCTCCTGTGGGCCTCCCATCGCGGTGGCGTCTGTCGCTGCAGAGCACTGGCTCTGGGCACATGCGCTCCGGAGCTCCAGCTCGGTAATTGGACACATCGGTCCAGCCGCTCTGTGGCACGTGGGATCTTCCCAGGCCAGGGATCGAACCGGCGTCCCTTGCACTGCAAGACGGTGTCCTTACCCACTGGACCACCAGGAGAAGCCCCCAAGTTTTTTTTTGAGGAATCCTTATACTGTTTTCTATAGTGGCTATATCAATTTACATTCCCACCAGCAGGGAAGCACAGAGTGTAACTACTGGATCACCAGGAAAATCCCCTCTGGTGTAGAATCTTGATCCTATTTCTAGCTGTGTGACCCTGACAGTCCTTCTGAGTCTCAATCCTCATCTGTCAAATGAGACAGTATTGCCTCATTTGCCTATTTTGAGACTGGTTGCAAGAAACACCCAGCTCATAGGAAGAGCTCCAGAGATGGGACTGTTAGCAGCAGTTAGCCCAAACTCAGTCTGTCAGCACAGATATAGCCCTAGTGATCACCTGTCTAAACCCCTTTTTTTTTTTTTTTGCATAAACACCTCAAAGTCCAGACAAGAGAAATTTTTGCAGGCCATGCAGCCACCCCAGAACTTTAATCTCCCTCCATCCAGGCAGATTTGCATAAGGGTGCTCTTCTTGCGTAGGGCTTTAGCTTCCCCCACCCATCCAGTGAAACTCTGAAAATGATTACCCGGGCTTCTAAAGAAGCAAGTGAGGATTTTGACACCTTTAGAATGTCTTATTTGAGATGCCTAGTTGGCCATTGGGGCAAAGGGTGTACTCAACTCATCTGGCTCCTTGACCCTAAAGTGCCTTTTTGTCTTGAGGTTGCCTTTGCCATTCCTTGGGGATTTCCTCAGGGTATATGCCTAATAGTGAGATTGCTCGGTCGATCATATGGTGGTTCTATCTCTTGTTTTTTTGTTTTTTTTTCCCCAAGTTTTTTTTCTTTTTTTTAAAGATTTATTTATTTTTATTTTTGGACGGGGGTCAGGTTGGGGAGGGAAGGGTGCAGGCGGGCCACTTCTATTGGTCTTTCTCTATTTTCATCCATCTTTGTTCTTTGGCTCCTGTGGGCCTCCCATCGCGGTGGCGTCTGTCGCTGCAGAGCACTGGCTCTGGGCACATGCGCTCCGGAGCTCCAGCTCGGTAATTGGACACATCGGTCCAGCCGCTCTGTGGCACGTGGGATCTTCCCAGGCCAGGGATCGAACCGGCGTCCCTTGCACTGCAAGGCGGTGTCCTTACCCACTGGACCACCAGGGGAAGCCCCCAAGTTTTTTTTTGAGGAATCCTTATACTGTTTTCTATAGTGGCTATATCAATTTACATTCCCACCAGCAGGGAAGCACAGAGTGTAACTACTGGATCACCAGGAAAATCCCCTCTGGTGTAGAATCTTGATCCTATTTCTAGCTGTGTGACCCTGACAGTCCTTCTGAGTCTCAATCCTCATCTGTCAAATGAGACAGTATTGCCTCATTTGCCTATTTTGAGACTGGTTGCAAGAAACACCCAGCTCATAGGAAGAGCTCCAGAGATGGGACTGTTAGCAGCAGTTAGCCCAAACTCAGTCTGTCAGCACAGATATAGCCCTAGTGATCACCTGTCTAAACCCCTTTTTTTTTTTTTTTTGCATAAACACCTCAAAGTCCAGACAAGAGAAATTTTTGCAGGCCATGCAGCCACCCCAGAACTTTAATCTCCCTCCATCCAGGCAGATTTGCATAAGGGTGCTCTTCTTGCGTAGGGCTTTAGCTTCCCCCACCCATCCAGTGAAACTCTGAAAATGATTACCCGGGCTTCTAAAGAAGCAAGTGAGGATTTTGACACCTTTAGAATGTCTTATTTGAGATGCCTAGTTGGCCATTGGGGCAAAGGGTGTACTCAACTCATCTGGCTCCTTGACCCTAAAGTGCCTTTTTGTCTTGAGTTGCCTTTGACATTCTTGACACTTTGCTGCCAACTGTGTGGGCCCCTGGGTCTGTGAGATGGATGCCACCCTGCCCCTGGTGCCTGGGCCTGGGGTTAGGAAAGGCAGAGAGGACAGGGAAGAGGCATGGCTGGTTTTCCATACAAGCCTTTTTTTATACTTTGAAGCCACTGAGCATGTACTACTTCGATAAAAATAAAACTGGCATTGAAAAGTAAAGCTATGTGTGTCATTGTACATTTCTCAAAACCCTTAGAATGGTCCAGCACCAAGAGTGAACCTTAATGTAAACTGTGGACCTTGGGTGACAATGATGTGTCAACGTAGGTTCATTGACTGTGAAAAACGCCCCTCTCTGTGTTGGGGGATGCTGACGATTAGGGCATCTGTTCATGAGCAAGCTAAAGGGGGTTTAGGGCAACTCTAGTTTCTCTGCTCAGTTTTGCTGTGAACCTCAAAGTGCTCTAGATAGAGTCCATTTATAAATAAGCAAATAAAGTAAAATGGACAAATGCAGAGAATGGTACCCTCCCCATGGTGTTTGCAAGGATTATATGATCTGATGGACAGAAAGGGCTTAGCCTGACCCCGGTGATTGCTCAATATGAATTGGCTTTTGTATTTTATTCTAAAGCCATCTATGTCCCGTGGTTCCCTCTCAGGTGGGGGAAGATGGTGGGAACAGGCCCTCCCCACTCTTTGTCTCAGGATGCTGAGGTACCAGAGGCTTTGTCACTGGCTCAGTCACATGGTTTAATTGGTAATGCTACAGCCAGGCCTCAGGGGACAGTTACTGGACCACCTACTTTGTGCCATGTCCTAAACTCTGTGCTTCGAAGTGTTCCCTCATCAGTCCTGTGAGGTAGGCATCCTGCTCCATTTTGAGAGATGAGGAACCTATGGCTCAGAGAAGTTGACTGTGCTGGGTGCTCTTCTTGCGTAGGGCTTTAGCTTCCCCCACCCATCCAGTGAAACTCTGAAAATGATTACCCGGGCTTCTAAAGAAGCAAGTGAGGATTTTGACACCTTTAGAATGTCTTATTTGAGATGCCTAGTTGGCCATTGGGGCAAAGGGTGTACTCAACTCATCTGGCTCCTTGACCCTAAAGTGCCTTTTTGTCTTGAGTTGCCTTTGACATTCTTGACACTTTGCTGCCAACTGTGTGGGCCCCTGGGTCTGTGAGATGGATGCCACCCTGCCCCTGGTGCCTGGGCCTGGGGTTAGGAAAGGCAGAGAGGACAGGGAAGAGGCATGGCTGGTTTTCCATACAAGCCTTTTTTTATACTTTGAAGCCACTGAGCATGTACTACTTCGATAAAAATAAAACTGGCATTGAAAAGTAAAGCTATGTGTGTCATTGTACATTTCTCAAAACCCTTAGAATGGTCCAGCACCAAGAGTGAACCTTAATGTAAACTGTGGACCTTGGGTGACAATGATGTGTCAACGTAGGTTCATTGACTGTGAAAAACGCCCCTCTCTGTGTTGGGGGATGCTGACGATTAGGGCATCTGTTCATGAGCAAGCTAAAGGGGGTTTAGGGCAACTCTAGTTTCTCTGCTCAGTTTTGCTGTGAACCTCAAAGTGCTCTAGATAGAGTCCATTTATAAATAAGCAAATAAAGTAAAATGGACAAATGCAGAGAATGGTACCCTCCCCATGGTGTTTGCAAGGATTATATGATCTGATGGACAGAAAGGGCTTAGCCTGACCCCGGTGATTGCTCAATATGAATTGGCTTTTGTATTTTATTCTAAAGCCATCTATGTCCCGTGGTTCCCTCTCAGGTGGGGGAAGATGGTGGGAACAGGCCCTCCCCACTCTTTGTCTCAGGATGCTGAGGTACCAGAGGCTTTGTCACTGGCTCAGTCACATGGTTTAATTGGTAATGCTACAGCCAGGCCTCAGGGGACAGTTACTGGACCACCTACTTTGTGCCATGTCCTAAACTCTTTGCTTCGAAGTGTTCCCTCATCAGTCCTGTGAGGTAGGCATCCTGCTCCATTTTGAGAGATGAGGAACCTATGGCTCAGAGAAGTTGACTGTGCTGGGTTGCTCAGCTCTATGGACAAAGAGAACAGAGCTCCTGTTCAGAAAGGTGGTACAGGATGTGGGTCTTCAGCCAACACACCAGCAGGGACTTTTTTGGTCTGTGGCACTCAACCTTCCCCCTCCCCCAGCAGCCTGATGAAAATGCCACCTTGGAGGGACTTCCCTGGTGGTCCAGTGGCTGAGACTCCGAGTTCCCCAATCTAGGAGACCCAGGTTTGATTCCTGGTCAGGGAACTAGATCCCACATGCTGCAACTAAGACCCACTGCAGCCAAATGTATGTGTGTGTATTAAAGATGCCACCTTAGACAACAACAGCTTCTTCCCAGAGGGGCTGGAACAGCCTGGTGGCCTCCACCAGGTGTTGGGACACCTGTCCTGGGGAAGGAATGCCAGCTCCCCACTTTTGAGGACCTGGGATTGGAGGTGCTGGAACAGGAACCCTGACGTCCCCCAGCCTTCCACACTGTTTTAGGCAGTTCATGCCTCCTGTAGTGAACCCTCACCAGCTGCAGCCTCAAGGTGAGAGGAGAATGAGGAGGAGGAGCTCTCCTGAAGAGGCAGACCTTCAATGTGGTAGCTAGGCACAATCTGGGAAGCTTCCTGTAGGTGGTAAGGACTAGGCTGCAAAAAAAGGAAGAGAAACTGATGAAGGGGAACCACAGGAAGAATTCACACTTGGGTTTCCCTCAGCCTGCTTAGAACTTCAGGTACATCTCCTTCCTGCTGCTCACTCATTTTGCTCATTCGTGTATTCATTGAGCATCATGTGCTGGGCAGGAAACAGGGTCCTGCCTCATGAACATAGGCTCCTAAGAGCGACAGCTACACAGACATTGTGGCAAAGGCTGGGACCCCCAAAGGCTGCTCAACAGGTCAGAGAATTCAGGATAGTTGGCATGCAGCTCTTGAAAGACCAAGTTTATGTTTCTTAATTCCCAAATATGCTTACAAGGCAAATGAATGCCTTTTATAGAAAAAAAGATGTTACTCTGCTCTTAAGCAATATTGAGTTCCCCAATGTCTTGTTTGTAAGCTCCACATCCAACTGTGGAGCATTTTTTTCTGCATCCTAGTCGCTCTGAGCTCTTTTTTTCCCCATCTTGAATTGTGATAAAGTACACACAAGAGGAAATTGACCATCTTAGCCATTTTAAGTGTACAGTTCTGCGGCATTAAATACATTTGTAATCTGTAACCACCTCCACCATCTGTCTCCATAACCTTAAGTCTTTTCATCCTGTAAAACTGAAATTCTGTACCCATCAAACAGTACCTCCTCATCCTCTACTCCCCCCAGCTCCTGGCAACCACTGTTCTACTTTTTAGAATTTGCCTATGTCAGATATCTCATTTAAGTAGAATCATACAGTGTTTATCTTTCTGTGACTGCTTGTTTCACTAGCATAATGTCCTTAAAGTCTAGCTTCTTCCCAGAGGGGCTGGAACAGCCTGGTGGCCTCCACTAGGTGTTGGGACACCTGTCCTGGGGAAGGAATGCCAGCTCCCCACTTTTGAGGACCTGGGATTGGAGGTGCTGGAACAGGAACCCTGACGTCCCCCAGCCTTCCACACTGTTTTAGGCAGTTCATGCCTCCTGTAGTGAACCCTCACCAGCTGCAGCCTCAAGGTGAGAGGAGAATGAGGAGGAGGAGCTCTCCTGAAGAGGCAGACCTTCAATGTGGTAGCTAGGCACAATCTGGGAAGCTTCCTGTAGGTGGTAAGGACTAGGCTGCAAAAAAAGGAAGAGAAACTGATGAAGGGGAACCACAGGAAGAATTCACACTTGGGTTTCCCTCAGCCTGCTTAGAACTTCAGGTACATCTCCTTCCTGCTGCTCACTCATTTTGCTCATTCGTGTATTCATTGAGCATCATGTGCTGGGCAGGAAACAGGGTCCTGCCTCATGAACATAGGCTCCTAAGAGCGACAGCTACACAGACATTGTGGCAAAGGCTGGGACCCCCAAAGGCTGCTCAACAGGTCAGAGAATTCAGGATAGTTGGCATGCAGCTCTTGAAAGACCAAGTTTATGTTTCTTAATTCCCAAATATGCTTACAAGGCAAATGAATGCCTTTTATAGAAAAAAAGATGTTACTCTGCTCTTAAGCAATATTGAGTTCCCCAATGTCTTGTTTGTAAGCTCCACATCCAACTGTGGAGCATTTTTTTCTGCATCCTAGTCGCTCTGAGCTCTTTTTTTCCCCATCTTGAATTGTGATAAAGTACACACAAGAGGAAATTGACCATCTTAGCCATTTTAAGTGTACAGTTCTGCGGCATTAAATACATTTGTAATCTGTAACCACCTCCACCATCTGTCTCCATAACCTTAAGTCTTTTCATCCTGTAAAACTGAAATTCTGTACCCATCAAACAGTACCTCCTCATCCTCTACTCCCCCCAGCTCCTGGCAACCACTGTTCTACTTTTTAGAATTTGCCTATGTCAGATATCTCATTTAAGTAGAATCATACAGTGTTTATCTTTCTGTGACTGCTTGTTTCACTAGCATAATGTCCTTAAAGTTCATTCATGCTCTAGCTTATGTCAGAAGCTCCTTTGTAAAGTTGAATCATATTCCGTTGTATACTTATACCATCTTTTGTCTATCTGCTGATGGACACTTGGGTTGCTTCCACATTGTAGCTGCTATGAACATGGGTGTGTAAGTATCTGCTTTCAGTTCTTTGGGCAAATACTCAGCAGTGGAATTGCTGGATCACAGGATAATTCCATGTTTAATTTTTGGAACCCCTGACATACTGGTTTCCGTAGCAGCAGTATGCCATTCTACATTTCCACCAACAGTGCCCAAGGGTTGCAATTTATCCACATCCTTGCCAACGCTGGTTGTTCTTACTTATTTCGTTGTTGACATATAGAAAGACACCGTTGCATGCTCAGTTTGTATTCGCCTGAGTCTCTGAATTCATGTATTACTGCTGACAATTTCTTGTGTGGAATCTTTCATGTTTTATACACATAAGGTCCTACCATCTGCAAACAGAGATTATTTTACTTCTTCCTTTCCAACTTGGATGCCTTTATTCCTTATTCTGGCCTAATTGCTCTCATTATCAGTTTCACTTTCTGAAATGGCAAAATTAGGCATCTTTGCCCTCTGCCTGATGTTACAGGAAAAGCTTTCAGGTTTTCACCATTGAGTATGATTTTTGCTATGGGTTTTTCATTTATGGTTGCTTATTTATTATGTTGAAGTAGTTTCCATCTGTTCCTAGTTTGCTGAGTGTTTTTTAAAAATAACTTTCCTTATTTATGTATTTATTGGCTGTGATGGGTCTTTGCTGCTGCATGGGCTTTTCTCTAGCTGCGACAAGTGAGGACTACTGTGTAGTCGCAGTGCACGGGATTCTAATGGTGGTGGCTTCTCTTGCTGAGCACAGACTTTAGGGAGTGTGGGCTTCAGTAGTTGTGGTTCCTGGGGTCTGGTGCACAGACTCAGTTGTGGTGCACAGGCTTAGTTGCTCCACAGCATGTGGGATCTTCCTGGATTAGGGATTAACCCTGTGTCTCCAGCATTGGCAGGTGGATTCTTTTCCCCCGAGGCACCAGGGAAGTCCTGATGAGTGTTTTTATCATGAAAAGGTGTTGAATTTTTTCAAATGCTCTCTCTGTATCAGTTGAGATGATCATGTGTTTTACCCTGCCTTCAATTCATGTGGTATACTACATCGACCTATTTTAGAATGATGAAACATCCTTGAATTCCAGGAAGAAATTGCACTTAGTTGTGGTATATAATCCTCTTCGTAGGCTGCTGAATTTAGTTTGCTAGTATTTTGTTGAGAATTTTTACATTGGTGTTCATATGGAATAGTGGAATGCCATTTTCTTGTTGTGTCTTTGTCTGGCTTTGGTGTCAGGGCCTCATAGAATGAGTAGGCAGGTGTTCCCTCCTCCGCTTTTTTTTTGGAAAAGTTTAAGAAGGATTGGTATTAGTTCTTCTTTAAATGTTTGGTAGAATTTACAAGTGAAACCATCAGGTCTGGGGCTTTACTTTACTGGAGACTTTTAATAACTGATTGAATCTCCTTACTAAGTATAGGTCTATTCAGATTTTCTATTTGTTCATTACTTTGTCTTGGATGCCTTTATTCCTTATTCTGGCCTAATTGCTCTCATTATCAGTTTCACTTTCTGAAATGGCAAAATTAGGCATCTTTGCCCTCTGCCTGATGTTACAGGAAAAGCTTTCAGGTTTTCACCATTGAGTATGATTTTTGCTATGGGTTTTTCATTTATGGTTGCTTATTTATTATGTTGAAGTAGTTTCCATCTGTTCCTAGTTTGCTGAGTGTTTTTTAAAAATAACTTTCCTTATTTATGTATTTATTGGCTGTGATGGGTCTTTGCTGCTGCATGGGCTTTTCTCTAGCTGCGACAAGTGAGGACTACTGTGTAGTCGCAGTGCACGGGCTTCTAATGGTGGTGGCTTCTCTTGCTGAGCACAGACTTTAGGGAGTGTGGGCTTCAGTAGTTGTGGTTCCTGGGGTCTGGTGCACAGACTCAGTTGTGGTGCACAGGCTTAGTTGCTCCACAGCATGTGGGATCTTCCTGGATTAGGGATTAACCCTGTGTCTCCAGCATTGGCAGGTGGATTCTTTTCCCCCGAGGCACCAGGGAAGTCCTGATGAGTGTTTTTATCATGAAAAGGTGTTGAATTTTTTCAAATGCTCTCTCTGTATCAGTTGAGATGATCATGTGTTTTTACCCCTGCCTTCAATTCATGTGGTATACTACATCGACCTATTTTAGAATGATGAAACATCCTTGAATTCCAGGAAGAAATTGCACTTAGTTGTGGTATATAATCCTCTTCGTAGGCTGCTGAATTTAGTTTGCTAGTATTTTGTTGAGAATTTTTACATTGGTGTTCATATGGAATAGTGGAATGCCATTTTCTTGTTGTGTCTTTGTCTGGCTTTGGTGTCAGGGCCTCATAGAATGAGTAGGCAGGTGTTCCCTCCTCCTCTTTTTTTTTGGAAAAGTTTAAGAAGGATTGGTATTAGTTCTTCTTTAAATGTTTGGTAGAATTTACAAGTGAAACCATCAGGTCTGGGGCTTTACTTTACTGGAGACTTTTAATAACTGATTGAATCTCCTTACTAAGTATAGGTCTATTCAGATTTTCTATTTGTTCATTACTTTGTCTTGGTAGGTTTTGTGTTTTAAGGAATTTATCCATTGTGTTTAGGTTAACCAAGTTGTTGGCATGTAATTATTCATAGTAATATCTTAAAATCTTACTTTTTTTTCTTAAAGATTTGTTTATTTATTTATTTTGGTGGGGGTGGGGTGGGGAGGGAGGGGAGCAGGCAGACCACTTCTATTGGTCTTTCATTTGTCCATTTTCATCCATCTTTGTTCTTTGGCCCGTGTGAGCCTCCCATCGCGGTGGCCTCTGTTGTCGCAGAGCACCGGCTCTGGGCGCATGCGCTCCAGAGCTCCGGTTCGGTAGTTGGACACATCAGTCCAGCCGCTCCACGGCTCGTGGGATCTTCGCAGGCCAGGGATCAAACCAGCACTGCTTGCATTGCAAGGCGGTGTCCTTACCCACTGGACCACCAGGGACGCCCCTAAAATCTTACTTTTATTTCTGTGGAATTGGTAGTAACAGTTCCACTTTCATTTCTGATTCTAGTAATTAGAATCTTCTTTTTTTCCCCCCTTGGTCACTCTAGCTAAAGGTTTGTCAGTTTTATTGATGTCTCACAGAACCAACTTTTGGTTTCACTGACTGTATTTTTCTATTCTCTGTTTATCTTCTAGGTCTTTACCTCGCAATGGGTCATCTCCCCAGAAAACTGCCAACATGCATCAGAATCTACATACACATTCAGTCTCCACTGACCCCTGATACCCCAGGATCTCCATTTAAAAATATTGGTGCTAAAATAAAAGTTTAAAAAAATAAAAATAAAAATATTGGTGCTGAAGGGCTTACAGTTTCACTGGTCCCTGAAAGATTAAACTGGTGAAGAGCAAGGCACAAGAAAAGCAAAAGCACCAGCACTGACAGCTCATCAATCAGGATCTGTGAGAGCCTCTTGAACTGTACTCTGGTAGGTTGGGTTGGGCCCTGAGCATCTGCATTTCTCAAAGTTTGTTGAATAAGGTCAGGTGGTTTCTTCTGGTCTTGCTTTGCCCCTCGCTAGCTGTTTCTCAAGGTAAGTTCCCCTCACCACAAAAGGCATCCTCAGGTAGGCATGTGGCACCCCGGCTTCTCCCTTCTTTTAACCAGTTGCCCAGACCTGACAATGCTATTTCCTAAACATCTCTGACTCCGTTTGTCCATTTGTGCCCCCCAACTTCAATTTAGTTCACCAGTGTCCCCTGTTTAGACCATTGTTCAAGGTCTCTTTACCTCCAGGTGTGATCCCCAACCTCCACCTTTAGTGTAATTTCAAAGGCAAGTTGTCTTAAACATTTTTTTTTTAATTTATTGTTTATTTTTTACAGAGTTTTGTTGTTTACTGCCACACAAAAACCTGAAAGCCTTAAACTTTTAATGTGACTTTCTGACTGCTGAACAACAAGAGCCTGGGTGACCCTAGCCCAGGTCACATCTCCACCCTTGTTTCTTTGCATCTTACTCATGCAATTCCCGAACTTCTCAAGAGTCACTACTATTAAAGAACCTGCCTGCCAATGCAGAAGACATAAGAGACACAGGTTTGATCCCTGAGTTGGGAAAATTCCCTGGAGGAGGGCATAGCAACCCAGTCCAGTATTCTTGCCTGGAGAATCCATGGACAGAGGAGCCTGGCGGGCTACAGTCCATGGATTCACAAAGAATTGAATACAACTGAAGCGACTTAGACACACACATACAATTCCCATGTTAGTTGTTAACAATCCTGTTTCCCCTGCTCAGAATCTTCCTCCCCATCTTTCACCCAACTCCTACTCCTGCTTCTTACCTGTCTTCTCCCTCCTTTCAGCCCAGTCTAGGTTGAGAGACTGCCTGGCCAGTCCTACCTGAATTAGGGCCGTTGTGATGCTATCCAAAGCCTCTGATACTCTTTTAAGCAAGAGAAGGACCTGATTATAAGAAGAAAAGGGAGGGGGTTGTATTTTGGACTCCACTAGCAAGAACTCTTGTCCTTTCTTCCTTTCCTTCTTTGGGACTGGAGCAAGGCACAAGAAAAGCAAAAGCACCAGCACTAGGCTGTGACTTTACTGACTGTAGGTTGGGTTGGGCCCTGAGCATCTGCATTTCTCAAAGTTTGTTGAATAAGGTCAGGTGGTTTCTTCTGGTCTTGCTTTGCCCCTCGCTAGCTGTTTCTCAAGGTAAGTTCCCCTCACCACAAAAGGCATCCTCAGGTAGGCATGTGGCACCCCGGCTTCTCCCTTCTTTTAACCAGTTGCCCAGACCTGACAATGCTATTTCCTAAACATCTCTGACTCCGTTTGTCCATTTGTGCCCCAACTTCAATTTAGTTCACCAGTGTCCCCTGTTTAGACCATTGTTCAAGGTCTCTTTACCTCCAGGTGTGATCCCCAACCTCCACCTTTAGTGTAATTTCAAAGGCAAGTTGTCTTAAACATTTTTTTTTTAATTTATTGTTTATTTTTTACAGAGTTTTGTTGTTTACTGCCACACAAAAACCTGAAAGCCTTAAACTTTTAATGTGACTTTCTGACTGCTGAACAACAAGAGCCTGGGTGACCCTAGCCCAGGTCACATCTCCACCCTTGTTTCTTTGCATCTTACTCATGCAATTCCCCAACTTCTCAAGAGTCACTACTATTAAAGAACCTGCCTGCCAATGCAGAAGACATAAGAGACACAGGTTTGATCCCTGAGTTGGGAAAATTCCCTGGAGGAGGGCATAGCAACCCAGTCCAGTATTCTTGCCTGGAGAATCCATGGACAGAGGAGCCTGGCGGGCTACAGTCCATGGATTCACAAAGAATTGAATACAACTGAAGCGACTTAGACACACACATACAATTCCCATGTTAGTTGTTAACAATCCTGTTTCCCCTGCTCAGAATCTTCCTCCCCATCTTTCACCCAACTCCTACTCCTGCTTCTTACCTGTCTTCTCCCTCCTTTCAGCCCAGTCTAGGTTGAGAGACTGCCTGGCCAGTCCTACCTGAATTAGGGCCGTTGTGATGCTATCCAAAGCCTCTGATACTCTTTTAAGCAAGAGAAGGACCTGATTATAAGAAGAAAAGGGAGGGGGTTGTATTTTGGACTCCACTAGCAAGAACTCTTGTCCTTTCTTCCTTTCCTTCTTTGGGACTCTCAGCCCAGTGCCCTCTAACTGGTCACTTCTGCATCTTTGAAACTTGACTTTCAATTTGAGGGTCACAAAATCCAATTGGCCTATCTGTAATTAAGTACTTTCCTTGGGCCAGGGAACTGACATTGTGCAAACCTACCCTGTAAGCCTCACTCCTGAGTAGATGAGAAGTATTAGAAAGGGGAATAAGAGCTAAGTAGATCCCAAAAGTGTCTCCTGCCACCCTTAGGGTCTTGACCCTGTGTTTCCCTCTTTTTGTGGTGTAACTGCCTCCTATTGGGCTGCCTCCCCCAGTGGACAGAAGCTCTTAGGACAGAGGCCATGGAGCATAACACTGTCTACAGGGCTGAAACAGAATGTCCCCAATAGTATTCATGGAATGAAGTCCCAAGAAGGCCCAAAGAAAGGACTCATCTTCCAAGTTCATGGAGACATCATAGAAAACATGATATTTTAAAAGTAAAAAGGAATATAAAAAAGAAAAAAAGAAAACATGACGTTTGGGCCAGGTGTGAAACATAACTGAAAGTAGAGGTTTAGCCAGAGGGAATGGTGGCCGTGAAGCCTAAAATTGGTTTGGCCACACATTACTGAGCACCCAATGATGATCAATATGGTGAGTGATGTTGTTGGAGTAGTTAGGCCTAGAAATGAGTGCAAAGTAGCTGAAGGAGAGATTAGAATTCTGAAGTGTTCGAATCAAAGCTTTCCTTCTCTTGAACTCCTGCTGAGAGCTGGTTCTCACAGGAGTTAAGACTGTATTATAATTATGTTTGTGTGCCTGTATCCTCCAGGAGCCTCAGGGCCTGTGTGCTTTTCATCTTTCTGTAACAAATCCCTAAGGTCTTTTGTTAATGAAACTGAATATCACAGGGGCTGTTGACAATTCCCATGTTAGTTGTTAACAATCCTGTTTCCTCAGAATCTTCATCCCCATCTTTCACCCAACTCCTACTCCTGCTTCTTACCTGTCTTCTCCCTCCTTTCAGCCCAGTCTAGGTTGAGAGACTGCCTGGCCAGTCCTACCTGAATTAGGGCCGTTGTGATGCTATCCAAAGCCTCTGATACTCTTTTAAGCAAGAGAAGGACCTGATTATAAGAAGAAAAGGGAGGGGGTTGTATTTTGGACTCCACTAGCAAGAACTCTTGTCCTTTCTTCCTTTCCTTCTTTGGGACTCTCAGCCCAGTGCCCTCTAACTGGTCACTTCTGCATCTTTGAAACTTGACTTTCAATTTGAGGGTCACAAAATCCAATTGGCCTATCTGTAATTAAGTACTTTCCTTGGGCCAGGGAACTGACATTGTGCAAACCTACCCTGTAAGCCTCACTCCTGAGTAGATGAGAAGTATTAGAAAGGGGAATAAGAGCTAAGTAGATCCCAAAAGTGTCTCCTGCCACCCTTAGGGTCTTGACCCTGTGTTTCCCTCTTTTTGTGGTGTAACTGCCTCCTATTGGGCTGCCTCCCCCAGTGGACAGAAGCTCTTAGGACAGAGGCCATGGAGCATAACACTGTCTACAGGGCTGAAACAGAATGTCCCCAATAGTATTCATGGAATGAAGTCCCAAGAAGGCCCAAAGAAAGGACTCATCTTCCAAGTTCATGGAGACATCATAGAAAACATGATATTTTAAAAGTAAAAAGGAATATAAAAAAGAAAAAAAGAAAACATGACGTTTGGGCCAGGTGTGAAACATAACTGAAAGTAGAGGTTTAGCCAGAGGGAATGGTGGCCGTGAAGCCTAAAATTGGTTTGGCCACACATTACTGAGCACCCAATGATGATCAATATGGTGAGTGATGTTGTTGGAGTAGTTAGGCCTAGAAATGAGTGCAAAGTAGCTGAAGGAGAGATTAGAATTCTGAAGTGTTCGAATCAAAGCTTTCCTTCTCTTGAACTCCTGCTGAGAGCTGGTTCTCACAGGAGTTAAGACTGTATTATAATTATGTTTGTGTGCCTGTATCCTCCAGGAGCCTCAGGGCCTGTGTGCTTTTCATCTTTCTGTAACAAATCCCTAAGGTCTTTTGTTAATGAAACTGAATCCCCTTATGACACATGGGGCCTGTGGACAACTGCAGTGTCTCTTCAGTACATGTGCGCGCAACCCAGTCATGTGCTAGACTTTGAGGCTCTTGAGATGGGCCGATCTGGTCCCACCTGAAAGAGTCTGACACAATCCCAGTAAGAATGAAGTAGGTCCTGTAACCAAGATAATTGCAAGAGTGCAGCTGAGTCTGGAGATTCCCAGCCAAATCTCACATCGAAGTAAAAGCTTATAAATTCTCCAGAAAAAGATGATAGAATTGACTTAAAATGACAAAGATGGGGCTTCCCTGGTGGTCCAGTGGGTAAAGAATGTACCTTGCAGTGCAAGGGGCGCCGGTTCAATCCCTGGCCCAGGAAGATTCTGCATGCTGCGGAGTAGCTGGACCGGTGTGTCCAATTACAAACCAGTGCTCTGGAGCGCATGCGCCCAGAGCCAGTGCTCTGCAACAAGGGAGGCCACTGTAATGGAAGGCCCACATAGGCCAAAAGAATGAAGATTAAAAGAGGCCACAAATTAAAAAAAAACAAAAACAAAGATGTTAGTCAGGTTTTCTCTGAACTAAATAAACCTGCACATATGTTTGGCACTTTAAAAGGTGTTAGTAACCATCCTTCTATTTCATGCTGAGCACTGCAGGCATGTTATTCCCATTTTATGGATGAGGAACCCATCCCAGGGAGGTGAAGTGATTTGTCCAAGGTCAAGGAGCACATTAGAGGAGCTGCCTCTGCCTAGCTACCGCCATTCCTGAGGAAAGACCCCTCATTGTCTGGAGCAAGTTTCAGCCCCTCCCAGACACTCCCACGTTCTCTCCAGACCTTGGAGACTGTGACCGGGGACCATTCTTTCTCCTTGACTCAGAAAAACATGTGTTGATCATCTACTATGTGGAAGGCATCATCCATCCTTGTTCCCTTGTTGGAACATGCTCTCAGAAAAGCACCCATGTTAACAGTCATTTATCTCTGGATTAGTAAATACTTTGCTCACTGTGCAGCATGAGAATATTTAAACATTCTTAGATCTGGGTTCAAATTCAGATTCCACCAGTTACCAGCTATGAAGCTGAACCTCTCTTCCATTTCTTTTAAATTGAGGTAAAATTAATATAACATAAGTGAACTGAAAAAGAATGTATGTATACATGTGGAACCAAATCACTTTGCTGTACAAGAGAAAAGAAAATAAAGTTAATAATAAACCCACTATACTTCAATACTTTGGCCACCTGATACAAAGAGATGACTCGTTGGAAAAGCCCCGAGGCTGGGAAAGATTGAAGGCAGGAGAAGGGGACGACAGAAGATGAGATAGTTGAATGGCATCACTGACTCAATGGACATGAGTTTGAGCAATCTCAGTGAAATAGTGAAAGACAGGGAAGCCTGGCTTGCAGCAGTCCATGGAGTCACAAAGAGTCGGACACGACTTAGTGACTGAACGACAAAAACAGCAATACCTTAATAAACAGAGTGAATAACTCAGTTGCATTTAGAATATTCACCATGTTATGAAATCACATATCTAATTTCAAAACATTTTCATTGCCCCCAAATGAAACCTCATATCCATTAAGTACTTACTGTCTATTGTACCCCCTCGCCACCACCTCCTTCAGCTCCTAGCAACCACCCGTCTGTTTTCTGTCTCTGTGGATTTGCCTATTCTGAATATTTCATATAAATGGAATCATGCACTGTGTGACCTTTATGTGTCTGGCTTCTTTTACTTAGCATATTGTTTTCAATATGTTACTATATATTGTAGTATGTGCCAGTATTTCATTCCTTGTTATAGGTAGATGCCATTTCATTGTGTGGATATAACAATTTTTTAAATCCATTCGTCTGTTGCTGAACACTTGGATTTTTTTCTGCCTTTCGACTATTGTGAATAATGGCACAGTGAATACTGGCGTACAAGTACCTGTTTGAGTCCCTTGTTTCAGTTATTTGGGGTATATACCTAGATGTGAAATTTCTGGGTTATATCAGAATTCTATGTTTAACTTTTTGAGAGACGACGAGTTTTCCACTGCAGCTATGACATTTTACATTCCTATCAGCGATATGTGAGGGTTCCCATTTCCCTGTATCCTTGCTAATGCGTGTGATTTTCTGTTTTTTTTTTTTTACATTATTATTTTATAATACCTATCCTATTATAAAATGTATGAAGTGTATCATTGTGGTTTTGTTTTGAAGCTGAACCTCTCTTCCATTTCTTTTAAATTGAGGTAAAATTAATATAACATAAGTGAACTGAAAAAGAATGTATGTATACATGTGGAACCAAATCACTTTGCTGTACAAGAGAAAAGAAAATAAAGTTAATAATAAACCCACTATACTTCAATACTTTGGCCACCTGATACAAAGAGATGACTCGTTGGAAAAGCCCCGAGGCTGGGAAAGATTGAAGGCAGGAGAAGGGGACGACAGAAGATGAGATAGTTGAATGGCATCACTGACTCAATGGACATGAGTTTGAGCAATCTCAGTGAAATAGTGAAAGACAGGGAAGCCTGGCTTGCAGCAGTCCATGGAGTCACAAAGAGTCGGACACGACTTAGTGACTGAACGACAAAAACAGCAATACCTTAATAAACAGAGTGAATAACTCAGTTGCATTTAGAATATTCACCATGTTATGAAATCACATATCTAATTTCAAAACATTTTCATTGCCCCCAAATGAAACCTCATATCCATTAAGTACTTACTGTCTATTGTACCCCCTCGCCACCACCTCCTTCAGCTCCTAGCAACCACCCGTCTGTTTTCTGTCTCTGTGGATTTGCCTATTCTGAATATTTCATATAAATGGAATCATGCACTGTGTGACCTTTATGTGTCTGGCTTCTTTTACTTAGCATATTGTTTTCAATATGTTACTATATATTGTAGTATGTGCCAGTATTTCATTCCTTGTTATAGGTAGATGCCATTTCATTGTGTGGATATAACAATTTTTTAAATCCATTCGTCTGTTGCTGAACACTTGGATTTTTTTCTGCCTTTCGACTATTGTGAATAATGGCACAGTGAATACTGGCGTACAAGTACCTGTTTGAGTCCCTTGTTTCAGTTATTTGGGGTATATACCTAGATGTGAAATTTCTGGGTTATATCAGAATTCTATGTTTAACTTTTTGAGAGACGACTAGTTTTCCACTGCAGCTATGACATTTTACATTCCTATCAGCGATATGTGAGGGTTCCCATTTCCCTGTATCCTTGCTAATGCGTGTGATTTTCTGTTTTTTTTTTTTTACATTATTATTTTATAATACCTATCCTATTATAAAATGTATGAAGTGTATCATTGTGGTTTTGTTTTGCATTTTCTGAATGATTTAATTAAGCATCTTTGTGGGGACTCTTTACCCCCTCTCAATGTCTGTGCTGAGAGCTTTGTACTTTTCTCCAAAATAAATCCTATTTTCTTGCTACTACGAAAACAATTAGGCATCTTTTTAAATACACATTGGCTATTTGTATATGCTCTTTGGAAAAACATTCAAGTCCTTTGCCCATTTTTCAAGTGGTGTGCTTGGTTTATTTATCTATTTTAATCATAAGACATCGATTCCTTATCAGGTATATGACTTGCAAATCTTTTTTCCATTCCATAGGTTGCCTTTTCACTTTGTTGATACTGGCTTTTGATGCACAATGGTTTTCATGGAGTTCAATTTGTCTATTTTCTTCTTTTATTGTCTTTGTCTTTTTTGGTGTCGTATCCAAGAAATTATCACCAAACCCAACATTAGGAAGCTTTTCTCCTTTGTTTTCTTGTAAGTGTTTTATGGTTTTGGATTTTACATTAGGTCTTTAATTTGAGGTAATTTTTGTATACAGTGTAAGGTAAGGATCTAATTTCATTCTTCTTTTTTTTTCTAATTTCATTCTTTTGTATGTGGATATCCAGTTTTCCCAGTGTCATTTGTTGAAAAGACTGACCTTTCCCCCACCAAACGATGTTGACATCCTTGTCAAAAATCATTTATGAATGTGAGGGTTTGTTTCTGAATTTGATTTTATTCCATGATTGTCTTTATGCCAGTACCATGCTGTTTTGATTATTGTAACTTTGTGTAGTAAGTTTGGAAATCAGGACATTTTGAAATCAGCTTTGTCTCTTTTTTTCAAAGTGGTTATGGCTATTTGGGGTCCTTTGAGACTCCAGACGAGACTTGTGATGGAATTTTCTTTTTTTTTTTTTTTTTTAAACATTTATTTTATTTATTTATCTTTTGTGGGGTGGGGTGGAGAGGAAGGGGAATGGGCAGGCCACTTCTATTGGTCTTTCATTTGTCTATTTTCGTCTGTCTTTGTTCTTTAGCTCCTGTGGGCCTCCCATCGCGGTGGCCGCTGTCGTCGCAGAGTACCGGCTCTGGGCTCATGCGCCCCCAGAGCTCTGGCTCGGTAGTTGGACACATCAGTCCAGCCGCTCCTGTGGCACGTGGGATCTTCCCAGGCCAGGGATCGAACTGGCGCCCCTTGCACTGCAAGGCGGTGTCTTTACCCACTGGACCACCAGGGAAGCCCTGGAATTTTCTATTTCTGCAAAAAACGTTGGAATTTAATAGGGATTGAATGAAACTTGCATTTTATTTTGGATAGTACTAACAATCCATGAACACAATGTATTTCCATTTACTTATATCCTTTCATTTCTTTTAGCAATATTATATAGTTTTTTTGGTGTATATATACTATTCTTTTCTCTCTTTGGTTAAGTTTATTATCAAGTTTTTTAGCCTTTCTAGTGTAAATGGAATTGTTTTCTTAATTTTCTTTTCATGTTCAGTGTTAGTATATGAACACATAGCTGATTTTGTGTGTAGGGGGGATTTGTATCCTACAGCTTTGCTGAATTCATTTATTATAACTTTAGTGTGCCATCTTTAGAGTTTTATATATATATAAAATCATCTCATCTATGAACAGAAATAATATTACTTCTTTTCCAATTTGGATGTCTTTTCTTTTTATTTGAGAGATTTCCATTCTGGTTTGATCCCTGGCCCTAGAAGATCCCACATGCTGTGGAGCGGCAGGACCTATGTGTCCAATTACGAGCCAGAACTCTGGAATGCATGCGCCCAGAGCCTTGCTCTGCAGTGAGAGAGGCCACTGCGATGGGAGGCCCACACAGGCCAAAGAATAAAGATGGATGAAAATAAATAAATAAAAAACCCATTTTAAAAATAGAGGCCAAAATTTTAAAACAAACAAAAAAAAGTATCTGTTTCTGTGACATGTATCTATTGACTTGACAAATGTACGTGGTCCTTCATCATGTACTACAGTACTCTGTGCTGCTTCCCTAGAAGTCGATCAGCAATATCTTTCACATCTTCCCAGGACCAGCCCTGAAAGTGATCCTTTCAAGATTATGAAATCCAGGAGCAGAACTACAGGCTACTTTTCCACTCTGTGGTGGAGTCATCTCAGTCATCAGCAGTCACAGGTTCTCCCCTGCTTATGCTACTCCTGAGCTTTGGTCCTTCTGCCTAGAACTGTCCTTCCTGGAGCCCTCACGTGGGTTTCTCTAGCATTTTTGGCATTCAGATTTCAGCTCACAGGTTGCCTCATAAGGGTGGTCTTTCCCAGTTCCTCCCTCTCTTAACAGCCTCTCTCCCATGTAGGTCTCTGGTTTTATATTTTTTACTAAAGGGATTGAATGAAACTTGCATTTTATTTTGGATAGTACTAACAATCCATGAACACAATGTATTTCCATTTACTTATATCCTTTCATTTCTTTTAGCAATATTATATAGTTTTTTTGGTGTATATATACTATTCTTTTCTCTCTTTGGTTAAGTTTATTATCAAGTTTTTTAGCCTTTCTAGTGTAAATGGAATTGTTTTCTTAATTTTCTTTTCATGTTCAGTGTTAGTATATGAACACATAGCTGATTTTGTGTGTAGGGGGGATTTGTATCCTACAGCTTTGCTGAATTCATTTATTATAACTTTAGTGTGCCATCTTTAGAGTTTTATATATATATAAAATCATCTCATCTATGAACAGAAATAATATTACTTCTTTTCCAATTTGGATGTCTTTTCTTTTTCTTGGAGAGATTTCCATTCTGGTTTGATCCCTGGCCCTAGAAGATCCCACATGCTGTGGAGCGGCAGGACCTATGTGTCCAATTACGAGCCAGAACTCTGGAATGCATGCGCCCAGAGCCTTGCTCTGCAGTGAGAGAGGCCACTGCGATGGGAGGCCCACACAGGCCAAAGAATAAAGATGGATGAAAATAAATAAATAAAAAACCCATTTTAAAAATAGAGGCCAAAATTTTAAAACAAACAAAAAAAAGTATCTGTTTCTGTGACATGTATCTATTGACTTGACAAATGTACGTGGTCCTTCATCATGTACTACAGTACTCTGTGCTGCTTCCCTAGAAGTCGATCAGCAATATCTTTCACATCTTCCCAGGACCAGCCCTGAAAGTGATCCTTTCAAGATTATGAAATCCAGGAGCAGAACTACAGGCTACTTTTCCACTCTGTGGTGGAGTCATCTCAGTCATCAGCAGTCACAGGTTCTCCCCTGCTTATGCTACTCCTGAGCTTTGGTCCTTCTGCCTAGAACTGTCCTTCCTGGAGCCCTCACATGGTTTTCTCTAGCATTTTTGGCATTCAGATTTCAGCTCACAGGTTGCCTCATAAGGGTGGTCTTTCCCAGTTCCTCCCTCTCTTAACAGCCTCTCTCCCATGTAGGTCTCTGGTTTTATGTTCTTTTCAGCCCTCATTAGAAGTTTTAAGTTTTATTTATATATTTATTAGCCACGTTGGATCTTCTTTGTTGCACTGTGTGGGAGCTTCTTTTGCTGTAGAACATGGGCTGTAGGTGTGGGGGCTTCAGTAGTTGTGGCATGTGGGATCTTCCCAGACCAGGGACCAAGAACCACAGCTGTGTCCCCTGCATTGGTAGGTGAAATCTTAACTACTGGACAACCAGGGAAGTTGGAGAACTTACTAGATTTAAAAAATTTTTTCTACTATTTGTCTCCCCAGTTTAGCAGGTAAGCTATTTTAGGGCAGAGACCTGTATTCTCTTAAGAGTGTAGTGCTATATTAGCATTTGAAATACAGTTTAGGGGTAACAAATGTCTGGAACTTCTACGTGGGGGACAGGTTTTAATTTAGTTTTTACCTTACAGACCAAATTACACCAAGCTTAGCTTTGAGTGTAGCTCTTTATTCACTTGTGCATGGTTATAAGAGTGTTCTGTACTCAGAGCCTACCTCTCTCTTATGTCCCAGCTTCAGTTTTTTCATCTTTGAAGTGGGGTGAAACTTGTACATACCTCACAATGTCGATATGAGGATCAAATGCATTAATAGCATTAAAGTGCTTACATTTAGGCTTGGCACATCTTATTGATACTTTCCAGCATCCAACACAGTGCCTGGTACCAGATAAATGCCCAGTAAATAATTGCTCAAGGGGAAATTTTATGGTGCAGCAGTTTTTCCAGGGTTTCAATAGACATTGGAGTGGATTTCTTTTCAAACACTCCAGAGATTATAATGTAGCATAAGAGAAGCCATGTATAAGGAGAAAGTTAAAAAATATCTCAAGAAAGCTTCCCTGGTGGTCCAGTGGGTAAGGACACTGCCTTGAAGTGCAAGGGGTGCCGGTTCGATCCCTGGCCTGGGAAGATCCCATGTGCCACACAGCGGCTGGATCGGTGTGTCGAACTACCGAGCCGGGGCTCTGGATTGCATGCGCCCAGAGCTGGTGCTCTGCGACAAGAGAGGCTGCTGGGATGGGAGGCCCACACAGGCCAAAGAACTAAGATAAATGAATGAAAGATCACTAGAAGTGGCCAAAAAAAAAAAAAAACCTCAAGAAAAAAAATGGAAAAAATTAAACAAAGAAAATCTCAAGAATAGGATGACAATTGAAGAAAAACAGCTATCACCTTGGAACCTGCTTCAGTATGACCATGTGTTTGGCATCTACAAGTGGGGATGGGTTGGAAATGGGGCTGGTGGAAAAAGGACTGAGTGGGCTTTCAAGGGATGAGGAAGTGAAACAGGTGAAAGGAAGGGATGGTGTTTTTCCAGGTGATGAATAAGGCCTGGTTCTAGTTTCTGATTACAAGACACTGTTCATCCCAGCAAGAAGACCCCATATTTTTCAACCTCACTTAAAGACAGAGCCGTGAATAGGCAGCTATGTGAATGTCCCGCACTAGAGATTCCTCCCTAATATAACCCATTTCCTACAGGTGAATTGGGGTGGGTAGCATGGTCACCAAATGTGGCTGTGGGGCATAACATCATCCAAGCTGTCATGGAAGCTCCTGGAGGGCAAGGACTCAGTGATGTCACACAAGGGCAATGTGTGACATCACACATTTGATGGGGTGAAACTTGTACATACCTCACAATGTCGATATGAGGATCAAATGCATTAATAGCATTAAAGTGCTTACATTTAGGCTTGGCACATCTTATTGATACTTTCCAGCATCCAACACAGTGCCTGGTACCAGATAAATGCCCAGTAAATAATTGCTCAAGGGGAAATTTTATGGTGCAGCAGTTTTTCCAGGGTTTCAATAGACATTGGAGTGGATTTCTTTTCAAACACTCCAGAGATTATAATGTAGCATAAGAGAAGCCATGTATAAGGAGAAAGTTAAAAAATATCTCAAGAAAGCTTCCCTGGTGGTCCAGTGGGTAAGGACACTGCCTTGAAGTGCAAGGGGTGCCGGTTCGATCCCTGGCCTGGGAAGATCCCATGTGCCACACAGCGGCTGGATCGGTGTGTCGAACTACCGAGCCGGGGCTCTGGATTGCATGCGCCCAGAGCTGGTGCTCTGCGACAAGAGAGGCTGCTGGGATGGGAGGCCCACACAGGCCAAAGAACTAAGATAAATGAATGAAAGATCACTAGAAGTGGCCAAAAAAAAAAAAAAACCTCAAGAAAAAAAAAGGAAAAAATTAAACAAAGAAAATCTCAAGAATAGGATGACAATTGAAGAAAAACAGCTATCACCTTGGAACCTGCTTCAGTATGACCATGTGTTTGGCATCTACAAGTGGGGATGGGTTGGAAATGGGGCTGGTGGAAAAAGGACTGAGTGGGCTTTCAAGGGATGAGGAAGTGAAACAGGTGAAAGGAAGGGATGGTGTTTTTCCAGGTGATGAATAAGGCCTGGTTCTAGTTTCTGATTACAAGACACTGTTCATCCCAGCAAGAAGACCCCATATTTTTCAACCTCACTTAAAGACAGAGCCGTGAATAGGCAGCTATGTGAATGTCCCACACTAGAGATTCCTCCCTAATATAACCCATTTCCTACAGGTGAATTGGGGTGGGTAGCATGGTCACCAAATGTGGCTGTGGGGGCATAACATCATCCAAGCTGTCATGGAAGCTCCTGGAGGGCAAGGACTCAGTGATGTCACACAAGGGCAATGTGTGACATCACACATTTGATGGGAATGGGAGGAGCTTCCATCACTAGGGGAGCCAGCCCTGGCCCTTATTGCCCAACCTCAGTGAAAGAGGCGGCAGGTTAAATGTGGGTATCTTTTTTGAGGAGGGGGAGCTGTGTTGGGTCTCAGATGTGGCACTTGCGATCTTTAGTTGCAGCATGAGAACTTCTAGCTGTGGCACACGGAATCCAGTTCCCTAACCAGGGATTGAATCCCAGGTTCCCTGCATTGGTGGCATAGAGCCCCAGTCACTGGACCATCATGGAAGTTCCAGTGTGGCTTCCTTTGATGTCTGTTTGTTGGGTCTATTGGGGAGAGGCGAAGGAAATATTAAGACTTCTTTCCTGAGTTTCTGCCCAGCTTCACTGGTCCCATTTTCCTCTATTTGGTCATCTTTAGGGCTTTCACTTGAACCCAGTTTAACACTTGAGACCAAATCTGCTTTATATGTCACACAGGTATTCCAAGTTATGAGGCCAACTGGGGAAAATGGATGGCGTGGATCAAGGAGGATCCATGGATCCTGGAGTGCTGCTGTGACCTTGGGATTCTGAGAAAAGTGGACCAGCTTTTGAGACATCCTTTAATCCTTTAAGATCATAGGATGAAGTCCCCTTACCTTGAGTGAGCAGAGGTCCTCCGAGTTTTTGAGCATGCCACTCTCTGCCTATAAGCCTGCTATTTCCAGATGGTTACCAAAACATCTTTAGCTAGATAAGCCCTTTTCTTCCAGAGGTTAATTTAAATGGAAATCCATGTGTGTACATGTGTGAAAGGAAGGGATGGTGTTTTTCCAGGTGATATAAGGCCTGGTTCTAGTTTCTGATTACAAGACACTGTTCATCCCAGCAAGAAGACCCCATATTTTTCAACCTCACTTAAAGACAGAGCCGTGAATAGGCAGCTATGTGAATGTCCCACACTAGAGATTCCTCCCTAATATAACCCATTTCCTACAGGTGAATTGGGGTGGGTAGCATGGTCACCAAATGTGGCTGTGGGGCATAACATCATCCAAGCTGTCATGGAAGCTCCTGGAGGGCAAGGACTCAGTGATGTCACACAAGGGCAATGTGTGACATCACACATTTGATGGGAATGGGAGGAGCTTCCATCACTAGGGGAGCCAGCCCTGGCCCTTATTGCCCAACCTCAGTGAAAGAGGCGGCAGGTTAAATGTGGGTATCTTTTTTGAGGAGGGGGAGCTGTGTTGGGTCTCAGATGTGGCACTTGCGATCTTTAGTTGCAGCATGAGAACTTCTAGCTGTGGCACACGGAATCCAGTTCCCTAACCAGGGATTGAATCCCAGGTTCCCTGCATTGGTGGCATAGAGCCCCAGTCACTGGACCATCATGGAAGTTCCAGTGTGGCTTCCTTTGATGTCTGTTCGTTGGGTCTATTGGGAGAGGCGAAGGAAATATTAAGACTTCTTTCCTGAGTTTCTGCCCAGCTTCACTGGTCCCATTTTCCTCTATTTGGTCATCTTTAGGGCTTTCACTTGAACCCAGTTTAACACTTGAGACCAAATCTGCTTTATATGTCACACAGGTATTCCAAGTTATGAGGCCAACTGGGGAAAATGGATGGCGTGGATCAAGGAGGATCCATGGATCCTGGAGTGCTGCTGTGACCTTGGGATTCTGAGAAAAGTGGACCAGCTTTTGAGACATCCTTTAATCCTTTAAGATCATAGGATGAAGTCCCCTTACCTTGAGTGAGCAGAGGTCCTCCGAGTTTTTGAGCATGCCACTCTCTGCCTATAAGCCTGCTATTTCCAGATGGTTACCAAAACATCTTTAGCTAGATAAGCCCTTTTCTTCCAGAGGTTAATTTAAATGGAAATCCATGTGTGTACATGTGTGACATCGTCACAAAATTTAAGTTAGGTTCAGGTGACCGATATAAGAGCCTTTCTGAAAAATCTCTCCAAAAGGAGAAGTGTATCAAGGTAAAATTACCTGAGTCTCAGAAGCCAAGGGGCAAGGTGAGAATGGAAAATCTGAGGACATGTGGCAGCTATGATACTTTTGGAGTATCTTCTGCAGATCTAAATTCCTATCGATGGTTTGGGAACACACACTTGTCTTTTTATAACCTAATTTGCTCCAGAAATAACTGGTATCTAGAGGTGTGAATGGGCTTCCAGGGCTTCCTGGTGGCTCAGTGGTAAAGAATCTGCCTGCCAAGCAGGAGATGTGGGTTCAATCCCTGGGTCTGGAAGATACCCTGGAGAAGGAAGTGGCATTCCTCTCAATTATTTTATTATAATTTTAATTTTATTTTTTATTATAATTTTAATTTTTGGCTTTTTATTGATTTTCCATCCATTCATTTTCATCCATATTTATTCTTTGGCCTGTGCGGGCCTCCCATCGCGGAGGCCTCTCCTGCTGTAGAGCACCGGCTTCTGGCGCATGTGCTTCAGAGCGCTGGTGCCCAATTGGACACACCGCTCCTCGGTACGCGGGATCCTCCCAGACCATGGATCGAACCGGAACCCCTTGCACTGCGAGGCGGCCTCCCTACCTACTGGACCACGAGGGAAGCCCTCTTCTTTCTTTCTTTTTCTTTTTTTTCCACTCTAGTATTCTTGCCTGGGAAATTCCGTGGACCTCTAGAGGAGTCTGGCAGGCTACAGTCCATGGTGTCACAAAAAAGAAGAACACGACTAAGTGACTAAACAACAGCAGAGGTGTGAAAACCTAGAAGAAAAAAGAAGCGGAAAAGAGAAAAGATTATTTTTATTATTTTGATTTTATGCGGAAAATAAAACCCACTTACTGAATTTGTTTCATCATTTCATCAATATTAATTTCTTGGGAGAAGGAGAAGAAAGGGAACCTGGGACTGCTGTGTAGCTGACACAATTCACTCTTCTTGTTAACTGGAGCCCACATGGCAATTTCCAACCTGAAGAAGAGAACCTAAATCCTTAACTTCCTCTGAGTTTCAGTAATCAGGAAAGCCCTTTCTTGTCCCCGCTTTTTTTTTTTCCAGCTTCAGTCAACAGGAAACCGGACAGGAGAGGGGGAAACCTAGTTGTATGGAGCCCATCAATCTCAAGAGTCCTTGAGAGCTGCACCCAACCTCTGTAGGAAGGGATACAGTAGCAACAATCGTCATCGGCAGCATCAGCAAAGCTGAGCCCCGTATCTCCGCGCCAGTCCCTTGCATCATCTCATTCAGTTCTAACAAGCCTCCAAGGTTATCCCCAAATGAAGAACGAGGAGGAACCGAGGCTCAATGGAAGCACCGACCGCCCAACGTGCATCTCTGATAGCTAGTGGGAATATAAACTCATTCTGTCGGACCCACCATTAAAATCATCCCCAGGTTTCCTGTCCTGGATCTCTGTGCCTCATTCTTGGAAAAGTTAGCATAGCTGTCTCTGTAGCGGGAGGAGTCGCGGTCCACCTGGCGCGGGGAAACAGCGACCTCCGCTAGGCTTTTAGCGGAACTTTCCTGTCCGCGGCGCGTGTTCCCGTCCGGGCTACTGGGCACGCGGGCCGGGAGGGGGAAGTTTTCTGGCGCGGACCGCCAGCGGAGGCTGAGAGCGTCGCCGCCGGAGAAGACCGAAGCTCAGCCGGAGCCAGCCCGCGGCGCCCGGGCCTGGCCGGCTTCTTCTCTCCACCCTCGCCGCCGCTGCCGCAGACACTGCCAAGGCGGGCGCCGCGGAGCGCTCGTCCCCTCGGCCCTACCCGGCCCGGCGCGGCCCGGAGCCGCGGCGCGGGAGGTGAGTGAGGGTTCCGGCCCCTGGCTCCCTGCTTGGGCCGCCGGGACCCGCAACAATGGGGGCCAAGTGGAGTCACGGCCCGGGCCCCTGGCTAAGCGGCCTGGGGCAGCAAGCGGGTCCTGGTAGCCCAGGCCTTGGGGCGCTGAATCCCACCGGTGTAACTCCAGTGGCCCGAGGGTGGGCCAGAGTCTTGGCCTCCACCTGGGGCCTTATTGGCTTGGTGTTTAAGGATTTTTGTAACCGGGGAAAGAGTCATAGGGGCCCGGAGACAACTGTAGTGGCGTGCGCTCTTAGCGCCTGAGGCAGACGCCCGGAAGGCTGGCGGTGGCGGGTGGATTGGGGGGAGGGTGCGTTTGGAATCCTAGGGGCCTCAGTGTGTGTGCCTGCTTGGTCCCTGCTTCGCCTCTCCTTGCCCTCTTCCCCACCCCCTCATGTCCGTGAACTTGGCAGACCGGGATCTGGCTGAGGAGAAAGAGTATTGAGTATTGAGCTTCTCTGAGGTAATCGGTGATTAGTTCCTGGAAAGGCAGGAGCTCAGCTGGGCACAGGGGAGTTGAGCAAAGAGATGGATTCTCCACGGCCCAGCACCCCAAAGTTGAGTGGTTCTGAATCACAAGAGTGTCACGGTGAGTCGTATTGGCTTACCCTGGCCTGAGGATGAAGCCGGGGTTGTGAACTGGAGACTACAGAGGAGGGTTGGTAGCTGCTGAGGTTGGAGAATTGGCTTTTTGTGGGCCGTGGTGGTGGCAGCCTGTGAGATAAACAAGGAGCCTTTGCAGAGTGGGCTTCCTGATAGAGAATGACCTCTTTCTGTGGAAGAGGGAGTGACTCAGATCTGTTAGAATTCCTGCCACTTGCTAGTGGATGTAGCTCAGTATACTGGTGGCTGGGCACTGAGGTAGATGGAACTGGAAAGGGGTGTTTGGGGGCTGAATTGAGTTGGTTCCTGAATAGAAGAGGTGTGGATCAATCCTTCTTACTCCAAGTCAGAAGGGTAGCTGTCAGTGATAGAGTTTTAAGTAAAGGATTTCTTTGTGGTGTTTGGACCCAAAGTTTTTCCTCTGTTCCTTTATTCTTATTTTCCTTTGTTTTTGAATTGGGTCTCATACTTTCTTTTCAACACTATGGCTGTTGTTTATGATGATAGACAAACTTAGCAAAATATATGTAAATCTAGGGATTTTCTGTCCACTTCTTATAAATCTAAATTGATTTAAGAGTCTCTTTTCACTGACTTGTGTGTCATTATTTAATGTGTGCAACTCTAGAGAGGGATGTGAAAACTCTTTTAACAGTTTGTTGAAAGTTCTTTTTAATCCCTAAATCCATGAAACTTCATTTGCTCTTACTGCCAAGTCATTGCATTAAATCTGCTAAATCTTAGTGACTGTCATTTCAACTCTACCAGGACATTATCTCCACTAGAAATGTTGTCTGTCACTGGTCTGTACACAGTGTCTCATCTGTATCATAGAAAGGCAGTATGCAAACCCCGACTAGCTGAGGCCTGCATCTATACACCAGAGCTCTCAATGGAATATTCAGGCAAAAGCTGGTGTGTTGTCTGTAGATGACATATCAAATGGGAAAAAAAAAAAAGGTGTCGGAATCATCGCACTTTTGGAGTTTGTTTAGAGTCTTAGGAGTTCTGTTGCCTCGTTGGAGTACATTTAGAATGTAAGTTTTCAGATGAGATGTGAAGTAATTTTGACTATTTGTAGCCGTACTGATGGTCCTGGGAATTTTTTTGTTCCCTCAATGTTTAAAAAATCATACTTCCCTTTGACCTGTTCCTTTTATGTCTTTTCCTCTTTTTTTTTTAAGTTTTTGATTTTGAGTGATTCATTCTTTTACAGACCAATACTGTTAAATTGTGCCAGGCCCTGTGTTAGGTACCTCCTCTATGGTAATGTTTTTCATGTTTTAATAGTAGTTTAGTACGTATTTAGAGGAGTGACTTTGGGAGCTGGATAGCTCAGTATACTGGTGGCTGGGCACTGAGGTAGATGGAACTGGAAAGGGGTGTTTGGGCTGAATTGAGTTGGTTCCTGAATAGAAGAGGTGTGGATCAATCCTTCTTACTCCAAGTCAGAAGGGTAGCTGTCAGTGATAGAGTTTTAAGTAAAGGATTTCTTTGTGGTGTTTGGACCCAAAGTTTTTCCTCTGTTCCTTTATTCTTATTTTCCTTTGTTTTTGAATTGGGTCTCATACTTTCTTTTCAACACTATGGCTGTTGTTTATGATGATAGACAAACTTAGCAAAATATATGTAAATCTAGGGATTTTCTGTCCACTTCTTATAAATCTAAATTGATTTAAGAGTCTCTTTTCACTGACTTGTGTGTCATTATTTAATGTGTGCAACTCTAGAGAGGGATGTGAAAACTCTTTAAACAGTTTGTTGAAAGTTCTTTTTAATCCCTAAATCCATGAAACTTCATTTGCTCTTACTGCCAAGTCATTGCATTAAATCTGCTAAATCTTAGTGACTGTCATTTCAACTCTACCAGGACATTATCTCCACTAGAAATGTTGTCTGTCACTGGTCTGTACACAGTGTCTCATCTGTATCATAGAAAGGCAGTATGCAAACCCCGACTAGCTGAGGCCTGCATCTATACACCAGAGCTCTCAATGGAATATTCAGGCAAAAGCTGGTGTGTTGTCTGTAGATGACATATCAAATGGGAAAAAAAAAAAAGGTGTCGGAATCATCGCACTTTTGGAGTTTGTTTAGAGTCTTAGGAGTTCTGTTGCCTCGTTGGAGTACATTTAGAATGTAAGTTTTCAGATGAGATGTGAAGTAATTTTGACTATTTGTAGCCGTACTGATGGTCCTGGGAATTTTTTTGTTCCCTCAATGTTTAAAAAATCATACTTCCCTTTGACCTGTTCCTTTTATGTCTTTTCCTCTTTTTTTTTTAAGTTTTTGATTTTGAGTGATTCATTCTTTTACAGACCAATACTGTTAAATTGTGCCAGGCCCTGTGTTAGGTACCTCCTCTATGGTAATGTTTTTCATGTTTTAATAGTAGTAGTACGTATTTTAGGAGTGGCAATGATTCAGGCACTCAGGTTTTTAATCAGTAAAATCATTGAATAAACTTTTTATAAAGTATTGATTTTGACTGCTGAGAATTGATTATCTTCATAAATTTCCATGAGAAAGTTTCACAATGGTATGGGATTGTTTTTGCTTTTTTAAAATTTACATACACCTGTTAACTTGAAGTATACCTGCAGACAGACCACATGGTAAACATTTTCTTTCTGTATGTATCTTGGTGGGCTGTGATTTACACAAACTATGTATGTGCCTAGGTTCCTCAGGAAGCCATCACACTTTCCTTCCCACTGGGGTTTTGAGAGCATGAAGGTGTTGCTTACTGCCTTTGTCTGGTTCACTGTATATAGGCTGGGAGTGTCTGCTAATGACTTGGAGTACTGTCTCTGAGAATAGGAGAAATAAGATTGAGGTAAGGCTCAGCCTATCTGAAATTCCTTCCCTCTTAGTTTGTACTGCATAAATTATGTTTGAATGCTTTATTTATTTATTTTTTACTGTAATTGTTAATTGCCATTCTGATTAGTTAAATCAAATTCTGTCCTTTGCTTTTTTGTCTTTCTCGCTGTGTATGTATTTTGGCCAAAAATAAATGAAGAGATTTTAAATCAAGGCACTCAGATAATAAATTCTTTTGAAGTAGCTCTCATTTTCCTTCTGGAATATTCACTTGATCAAATCAAAATAAAACTGATTTATCTGTTGCTTTGAAGGCAAACTGATTGTTGAAAAATATTTTTGACTGCCTGTTAGTCAGGTGATACCTTAAATGGGAAAAAAAGGTGTCGGAATCATCGCATTTTAGTTTTTTTAGCCTTTTAGTACATTTAGAATGTAAGTTTTCAGATGAGATGTGAAGTAATTTTGACTATTTGTAGGATGATGGTCCTGGGAATTTTTTTGTTCCCTCAATGTTTAAAAAATCATACTTCCCTTTGACCTGTTCCTTTTATGTCTTTTCCTCTTTTTTTTTTAAGTTTTTGATTTTGAGTGATTCATTCTTTTACAGACCAATACTGTTAAATTGTGCCAGGCCCTGTGTTAGGTACCTCCTCTATGGTAATGTTTTTCATGTTTTAATAGTAGTAGTACGTATTTTAGGAGTGGCAATGATTCAGGCACTCAGGTTTTTAATCAGTAAAATCATTGAATAAACTTTTTATAAAGTATTGATTTTGACTGCTGAGAATTGATTATCTTCATAAATTTCCATGAGAAAGTTTCACAATGGTATGGGATTGTTTTTGCTTTTTTAAAATTTACATACACCTGTTAACTTGAAGTATACCTGCAGACAGACCACATGGTAAACATTTTCTTTCTGTATGTATCTTGGTGGGCTGTGATTTACACAAACTATGTATGTGCCTAGGTTCCTCAGGAAGCCATCACACTTTCCTTCCCACTGGGGTTTTGAGAGCATGAAGGTGTTGCTTACTGCCTTTGTCTGGTTCACTGTATATAGGCTGGGAGTGTCTGCTAATGACTTGGAGTACTGTCTCTGAGAATAGGAGAAATAAGATTGAGGTAAGGCTCAGCCTATCTGAAATTCCTTCCCTCTTAGTTTGTACTGCATAAATTATGTTTGAATGCTTTATTTATTTATTTTTTACTGTAATTGTTAATTGCCATTCTGATTAGTTAAATCAAATTCTGTCCTTTGCTTTTTTGTCTTTCTCGCTGTGTATGTATTTTGGCCAAAAATAAATGAAGAGATTTTAAATCAAGGCACTCAGATAATAAATTCTTTTGAAGTAGCTCTCATTTTCCTTCTGGAATATTCACTTGATCAAATCAAAATAAAACTGATTTATCTGTTGCTTTGAAGGCAAACTGATTGTTGAAAAATATTTTTGACTGCCTGTTAGTCAGGTGAATCACCTCAAAGACCTTTGGAAAGAAGGCTTAGGGTGCTTGATTTCTTGGGGAAAGTTCTGAGGTGTCTAGTACAATGGGAAGAGCGTGGTCTTTGGGGTCATCCCATCTCCACCTCTTACTTGCTTTTTTTTTTTTTCTCTCTTTTTTTTTTTCCCTTGCTTGCTTTTTGAAATGGAGGTAAGCTCTTAACCTCTCTGTACCTTATTTTGTGTTTTTTTTTGGGTGGGTGCGGGTTGGGGAGGGAGGAGGGTGGGCGGGCCACTTCTATTGGTCTTTCATTTATCTGTTGTCATCCATCTTTGTTCTTTGGCCACTGTGGGCCTCCCGTCGCAGTGGCCTCTGTTGTCGCAGAGCACCGGCTCTGTGCGCATGCGCTCCAGAGCTCTGGCTCGGTAATTGGACACATCGGTCCAGCCTCTCCGCAGCACGTGGGATCTTCCCAGGCCAGGGATTGAACTGGCGCCCCTTGCACTGCAAGGCGGTGTCCTTACCCACTGGACCACCAGGGAAGCCCTGTACCTTTTTTTTTCATTTAATTTTTTTCAGTCTATGAAATGGGACTAAAAGGGGGCTTCCCTGGTGGTTCAGTGGGTAGAGTACGCTTTGCAGTGCAAGGGGAACTAGTTCTATCCCTGGCCCAGGAAGATCCCATGTGCCACGGAGCGGCTGGACCGATGTGTCCAATTAGGAGCCAGTGCTCTGCAGTGAGAGAAGCCACTGTAATGGGAGGCCCACACAGGTGAAAGAATAAAAATGGATGAAAATAAATTTTAAAAAAGCTAATAAAAGAGGCCAAAATTTTAAAAAAAAATGGGGCTAAAAGAACCTCTTTAGGTTGTAGTGAGTACTAGAGATGAGGGCCTAGGGCCTCATAGGAGGTCAGTGTTTTTTTTTTTTTTTTTAATTTTGGCCTCTTTCATTGTTCTTTCATTTATTTATTTTCAGCCGTCTTTATTCTTTGGCCTGTGTGGGCCTCCCATTGTAGTGGCCTCTCTTGTTGCTGAGCACCGGCTTGGAGTGCATGCGCTTCAGAGCTCTGGCTCGTAATTGGACGCATGAGTCCAGCCACTCTGCAGCATATGGGATCTTCCCATGCCAGGGATCGAACTGGCATCCCTTGCAGTGCAAAGGTGGATGCTTTAGCCACTGGACCACCAGGGAAGCCCGGAGGTCAGTGTTTGATGTTAATAATACTTCATATGTATCATTATGTGGGGGGAGTACTCTTCTCAGTAGTGTTAGTAATGGGAGTGTGGCTGCATGCTATGCATGGATGAGAGGTTCAGTTTCCTTGTGTGGTGAGGAAGGCAGCCTTCTCTCTCCACCTGTTGGCACCCTGGACAGGTGAGAGAATTATTGAGTCCACAGTATGAAGTCCAAGGTCATTCCTGGCACCGATAGGTTTTTTTCCTGGCAGTTTCTATGGAGAAGCCAGGAGGTAGGTAACTGTTTGACATGTCCTTGTTTGGGAAACTGTGGGCATTCCCAGTGACAGAGTGCTAGAGTATGCCAGGCAGCATCATGTTCTATGTGGCCCCTGATCAGGGTATTTCTCTAGCTTTCTTCTGTTGGCATCAGATACCTGACTTTGGTCTTTTTGCCTGGAAGACTCTAGATGCAGGAGAAATTTGCCTCTTTAATTTGGACTAGTTTGATGGAATCTAGCACTCTGTTCAGAAATGTTTTTGATGAACAGAAGGTTCACAGGCTTTGTTATAGAATTGTTCGGTTTTATTTTTTCCCTGTGAGAGGGGGAAAAAAAAAGTTGAGAGAAAAATAAGAATGAGCCAGACAGAAATGATTAGAAATAACTGGCCCTAAATCTCTTCCAGTCTTCCTTTGTCAAATCCCCCCTCCATTCAGGGTGGTCTTTTACTCCAGTTGAAAGTAAATAATATTCTTTTGGCCTCAAAATATATGAACATGTATATCCTGGTATGGCTCTACTTCACCTTCTCACACAGATCTTTGTGATCCGGCCTCTTTGGTGTCTTCCTCTCCAGTCTCTGTTCTGCCACCATTCTCTATCATTTTAGGGTTCAGTTATTGTCTCCTCCTTGAAAGTCCCAGGATTCTCAAGCTATTCCTCTTCATTAATTTTCCTCCCCATTCTCATGCTTGTTTGACTCTCAGGCTTGAATTTACAAAGAATTCAGGCCCCGGGCTTCCCTGGTGGCTCAGTGGTAAACAATCCACCTGCCAGTGCAGGAGATGTGGGTTCAATCTCTGGTCCGGGAAGATCTCAGATGTCGGGGAGCAACTGAGCATGGGTGCCACAACTACTGAGCCTGTGCTTTAGAGCCCAGGACTCTCAAGTGCTGAGGCCCATGTGACCTAGAGCCCCTGTGCTCTGCAACAAGAGAAGCCACCGCAGTGAGGAGTCTCTTTCCTGCAACTAGGGAGTAGCTCCTGCTCACCGTAACTAGAGAAAAGCTCACACAGCAATGAAGACTGCCAAAATAAATAAATAAATGAAATTATTTAAAAAAAAAAAAAGAATTCAAGCCCCACCATCACTTAAAACCCTTTCTTGATTCTTTTCAGATAAGGCTGAATGCTTTTCCTTTGTATGGCCACTGCAATCTGTGAAAGCTTCTTTCATCAGCAGTGCACTCTTAACTTTGGGTATTTTTGTGTGTTTTCTGTGCCTACATTGTGTCTTACTGGAGGGCAGGATCTTGTCTTGTTTAACTTTACACCCCAGTGCCTGACCATTTCTGATGCAGGAGTAGCTTACTCAGTAAATGTTAAGTGAACAAACGCATGACCTCTGTATGTGAAGTGTCATGGCATCATTCCTTGTGGAGCTGGTGATGTGATGAGAGTTCTTATTTCATGGGTGCATCCGATCCTAGCTGAAGCAGTGCTACAGCCTTTGTATTTCCAGGTTGCTAAAAGGAGTGCTTTATTTTGCTTTGAATATGTGTTGCTTATTCTGAACGTCCATGATTTTGATGCTGGAGCTGTTACTTGCTCTCTTTGGGTCTTGCCAAAAGTTTCCCTTGAAAGAGAATGTGACATTTCTTCAGTTTATCTAGGTCTTCTGTTGGTCATTTACTGCTCTGAGTGTTTTGTCCTCATGTGGGAAGAACAGTGACTAGTCAGTTTGGGCTACAAGGTCTGCCCCAAAGGAGAATGTGACACTTTTTAATCTAGCTGTCTGTTGTTTATCTCCAGGGACCATTTACAAAGTTATTGTCTCCTCCTTGAAAGTCCCAGGATTCTCAAGCTATTCCTCTTCATTAATTTTCCTCCCCATTCTCATGCTTGTTTGACTCTCAGGCTTGAATTTACAAAGAATTCAGGCCCGGGCTTCCCTGGTGGCTCAGTGGTAAACAATCCACCTGCCAGTGCAGGAGATGTGGGTTCAATCTCTGGTCCGGGAAGATCTCAGATGTCGGGGAGCAACTGAGCATGGGTGCCACAACTACTGAGCCTGTGCTTTAGAGCCCAGGACTCTCAAGTGCTGAGGCCCATGTGACCTAGAGCCCCTGTGCTCTGCAACAAGAGAAGCCACCGCAGTGAGGAGTCTCTTTCCTGCAACTAGGAGTAGCTCCTGCTCACCGTAACTAGAGAAAAGCTCACACAGCAATGAAGACTGCCAAAATAAATAAATAAATGAAATTATTTAAAAAAAAAAAAAGAATTCAAGCCCCACCATCACTTAAAACCCTTTCTTGATTCTTTTCAGATAAGGCTGAATGCTTTTCCTTTGTATGGCCACTGCAATCTGTGAAAGCTTCTTTCATCAGCAGTGCACTCTTAACTTTGGGTATTTTTGTGTGTTTTCTGTGCCTACATTGTGTCTTACTGGAGGGCAGGATCTTGTCTTGTTTAACTTTACACCCCAGTGCCTGACCATTTCTGATGCAGGAGTAGCTTACTCAGTAAATGTTAAGTGAACAAACGCATGACCTCTGTATGTGAAGTGTCATGGCATCATTCCTTGTGGAGCTGGTGATGTGATGAGAGTTCTTATTTCATGGGTGCATCCGATCCTAGCTGAAGCAGTGCTACAGCCTTTGTATTTCCAGGTTGCTAAAAGGAGTGCTTTATTTTGCTTTGAATATGTGTTGCTTATTCTGAACGTCCATGATTTTGATGCTGGGGAGCTGTTACTTGCTCTCTTTGGGTCTTGCCAAAAGTTTCCCTTGAAAGAGAATGTGACATTTCTTCAGTTTATCTAGGTCTTCTGTTGGTCATTTACTGCTCTGAGTGTTTTGTCCTCATGTGGGAAGAACAGTGACTAGTCAGTTTGGGCTACAAGGTCTCAAGACAACTACTTCCAGCTTGGGAATGGGTAATGGATATAACACCAGGATGTTGCGACTTTTGTCACCTGATGAACTTTTTGAAGATCTAGCTGAGCTCACTGTTGTTATATACAGGATATAGCATCATTTGCCCAAGTTTTATTGAGAAGTTTGAACTCAGTGATTATGAAATGAACTGTATCAGTTCTTTGTTCTACCTAATACTGTACTAACACTGAAACTGATATATTCTTTGTTAGGAAGCTCTGTGTTCTGAGTTATTAACCTGAAAGTAATGGAATTGTGCCAATTCAT
Organism: Tragulus kanchil; assembly: GCA_022376925.1. NCBI lineage: Eukaryota > Metazoa > Chordata > Mammalia > Artiodactyla > Tragulidae > Tragulus > Tragulus kanchil. The sequence continues at coordinate 213,948,430 of JAIOJX010000030.1, read as the reverse complement.
TTAGTCACCCTCTTGGCTCTTCTTACTGGGAAAATAACTTGAGAATATACTATCTAAATTACTTTGAATTAATTTCCGTGGTTGATCAGACCACATAGAAGTCTCACTGGCCAGGTATAAGGAAATTTTTGGAAGCCTACATAATGTTTTAATCCTTTCATGTAGGTGACAAACATAACAGACTACAGAAAAGGAAAGCCTGAAAAGTAACTGTAGTTAGATTAAAGATAAAAATTGACATGAGATAAAGAGGAAAGCTGAGACAAAGCATACGGCACTTTAAATGTGGCAAGCAACTGTTACATTGAAGAAATTCGCGAGCAGTGTTGAAATCTTGAGAAGAAAATTGCTATAATATAGATGAAAAGTAATAAAATCATGAACAGTTTCAGCCAACATAGTCTCATTCTAGGTACTTGCACCCATTTATGGTTTTATAGCACCACTGATGAAAGTAGTAAACTGAACTGAAAGATGTTTCTTTTACTATGGTAAGTATCATATAGCTTGTGTATGTGTGGTATTGTAATTTATAAAACACAGAGAGGTGAAATGGCTTGCTTTCCAGTGCATAAAGCCAGTAAGAAGGAAGACGGGAGCTTGATGCCAGTCTTCTAAGTCTAGAGGCCTTAACAGCCTCTTGGAATACTGTTATGGCTTCGGTTAGGGGTGATAGTCCCCCCTTATTCCAGGCTTCTGGCCAGTAGAGGATACATGCTCCATCCAGGGAGAGGAGCCTCTGCTGTGTTAACAGCAGCTTAGAGACTCTAGAGGAGCTGGATATGGGGGGAGCCAAGATGGAGACCCCTCTTCCTCAGAGATCCCTTAGGGGTTATGAGAAACACCCAGAACCATGTGGAGATATTTTTGCACTTGAGGGGCAGTGGTACAAATTGGGATCTGCCTTCTACTGTGATGATGTATAGACATTGGAAGAAAAATGGAATTTTGGGTAAGAATCATTTAGGTGTGGTTCTGGATTCAGCTTGGGCTCTTTGTTCGCATTGTGCCTTTCCTTCTGACTGTCTCCCCTACTCTGTCTCTCCAGCTTTCTCTTCTCCTGTGTTTCACCCACCTCACACCTTAGTTTGGATTCTCCTTTGCCATGGTCCACAGTTCCAGTGCCCTGTCCAGATCTGAGAACCCGCCTGAACCTTTGCACTCTCTCTACTCTGCTAGTTGCTAATCCTGAATTTTCTCCTTTAGCTTCTTTGGCTGCCCCTAGGCTGCCCAGTATTCCTGGGGAGTCAGGAAATGGGCCGCTTTGGTTGTCAGCAGTTCCCACTGCCTCACTGACTTGAGCTGTCTCTGCCCCTCCAGTTGCTGTCCCGATGCATTCACAGGGCCCCAGTTTCCACAGCAGTGGCCTGCACATGTCCCAAGGCTCATTTTTCATTTTTCCCTCAGGCCTTAGATCTGCTTGCTCAACCTTCTTGACCTGTGGGGCTCAGTAATTTTTTTCCCTTTCCTTTTAAGTCCTTTTTTTCCTGATTATGCAAGTAGTATGGGAGCACACTTAAAATTCAGGCTTCTTTTTTTCATATTTATTATTTTTTATTTATATTTTCAACACCAAAAACATTTTGTATTGGGGTACAGCCAATTAGCAATATTGTGATAGCTTCAGATGAACAGTGAAGAGACTCAGCCAAACATAGGCATGTATCCATTCTCCGCCAACCCTTTCTCCCATCCAGACTGGCACATTGAGCAGAGTTCCATGTGCTATACAATAGATTTTTGTTCATTATACATTTTAAATATAGCAATGTGTACATGACCTTCCCAAAGTAGTTTGGCCTCTCATGCTGTCCTAGCCCTCTCCTTATCCCTGGGCTTTTTATCTAAGATGCAGTTTTATAGCCATTCCGTCACTTTATCCATGTCTCTTAATCCTTTGTGGTCTGCCTTTTCTCCTGAGTACTATTTCTGAGTGAATTGCCTGTTGCACAGACAAAATATTTTTCTTGACATTTTTTCTTCCTGTTTCGACTAATTTCCCATTCTCTTACCATCTTTGCAGCTGTGTGCAAGTGGACTTTTTATAATGGAAAATTTCAAACACACACAACAGCAGGAAGTGTAGTATAATGAATCCCGTATACCCAAACACTTAAGTTCAGTAATGATTAATATTTTCCCAATTTTTTCTTTCAATTGTCCTTTCCACTTTTTTTACCCTCTTGCTGGCACATCTCAGACATTATCACTGAGTGCGTGTTTCTAATCAGAACATTTTATTTCTTAAACATCATCACCTTGCCATTTTCTATCCTTAATAGTGAGAACTTGGTATTTAATCCTGGCTTTGATACCTGCTATTTAACTTGGACAATTTTTTTTTTTAAGTTTTTAGTGGAGTATAGTTGCTTTACAATGCTGTATTAGTTTCTACTGTTCAGTGAAGTGAATCAGCCGTACATACACACATATTTCCTCTATTCTGGATTTCCTTTCCATTTAGGTTACCACAGAGCACTGAGCAGAGTTCCCCATGCTACACAGTAGGTTCCCATTAGTTATCTATTTTTCATATGGTAGTGTGTATGTCTCTCTCAATCTCCCAGTTCATCCCATTCCACCTTCTCCCTGGTATCCATATGTTTGTTCTCTACATTTGTGTCTCTATTCCTGCTTTGCAAATAAGTTCATCTGTATCATTTTTCTAGATTCCATGTATAATCAGTATTATACGATATTTGTTTTTCACTTTCTGACTGATTTCACTGTGTGTGATGGTCTGTAGGTCCATTCACGTCTCTCCAAATGGCACAGTTTCATTCGTTTTTGTGGCTGAGTAATAATCCACTGCTTATATATACCACATATTCTTTATCCATTCCTCTGGTGATGGACATTTAGATTGCATCCACGTCCTGACTACTGTAAATAGTGCTACAGTGAACACTGGGTACATTTATCTTTTTGAATTATAGTTTTCTCCACATATATGCCTAGAAGTGGAATTGCTGGGTCATATGGTAGTTCTGTTTTAAGTTTTAAAAGGAACCTCTGTTCCATTTTCCACAGTGACTATTAATTTACTTTTCCACTAACAGGTAGATGCTTTGCCTTACTCCGCTTCCTCTCCAGCATTCATTGTTGTAGATTTTTTGACAATGGCCATATTGACTGGTGTGAGATGTTACCTCACTGTAGTTTTGATCTGCATTTGTCTAATAATTAGTAACATCGAGCATGTTTCCTTGTGTTTGTTGGCCATCCGTATGTCTTTGGGGAAATGTCTGTTTAGGCCTTCTGTCCATTTTTTGATTTTTTTTTGATATTAAGCTGTACGTGCTGTTTATATATTTAGGAGTTTAATTCCTTGTCAGTTGCTTCCTTTGCAAATATTTCGTCCCATTTTGAGGGTTGTCTTTTTGTCTTGTTCGTAGTTTTCTTCGCTATGTAAACACTTCTAACTTTAATTAGGTCCTATTGTTTATTTTTTCTTATTTTCATTGTAACTCAGGTTTGTTCACTTTCCCTTTTTATTGCCTCAGAAATGTAGCCCCACCTTGACATCAATGACTCAATTATCCCAGTTTTCCTTTGGTTACCACAGAGCACTGAGCAGAGTTCCCCATGCTACACAGTAGGTTCCCATTAGTTATCTATTTTTCATATGGTAGTGTGTATGTCTCTCTCAATCTCCCAGTTCATCCCATTCCACCTTCTCCCTGGTATCCATATGTTTGTTCTCTACATTTGTGTCTCTATTCCTGCTTTGCAAATAAGTTCATCTGTATCAATTCTAGATTCCATGTATAATCAGTATTATACGATATTTGTTTTTCACTTTCTGACTGATTTCACTGTGTGTGATGGTCTGTAGGTCCATTCACGTCTCTCCAAATGGCACAGTTTCATTCGTTTTGTGGCTGAGTAATAATCCACTGCTTATATATACCACATATTCTTTATCCATTCCTCTGGTGATGGACATTTAGATTGCATCCACGTCCTGACTACTGTAAATAGTGCTACAGTGAACACTGGGTACATTTATCTTTTTGAATTATAGTTTTCTCCACATATATGCCTAGAAGTGGAATTGCTGGGTCATATGGTAGTTCTGTTTTAAGTTTTAAAAGGAACCTCTGTTCCATTTTCCACAGTGACTATTAATTTACTTTTCCACTAACAGGTAGATGCTTTGCCTTACTCCGCTTCCTCTCCAGCATTCATTGTTGTAGATTTTTTGACAATGGCCATATTGACTGGTGTGAGATGTTACCTCACTGTAGTTTTGATCTGCATTTGTCTAATAATTAGTAACATCGAGCATGTTTCCTTGTGTTTGTTGGCCATCCGTATGTCTTTGGGGAAATGTCTGTTTAGGCCTTCTGTCCATTTTTTGATTTTTTTTTGATATTAAGCTGTACGTGCTGTTTATATATTTAGGAGTTTAATTCCTTGTCAGTTGCTTCCTTTGCAAATATTTCGTCCCATTTTGAGGGTTGTCTTTTTGTCTTGTTCGTAGTTTTCTTCGCTATGTAAACACTTCTAACTTTAATTAGGTCCTATTGTTTATTTTTTTTCTTATTTTCATTGTAACTCAGGTTTGTTCACTTTCCTCTTCTATTGCCTCGGTAATCTGACTCTCAGAAATGTAGCTCTTTCACTCCCACCACTTCAGACCATCCAAGTGACTCAATTCTATAACCCTGTTTTTTTTGCCAAGCAACAAACCCACATTTCTTCCTGACTTTCAAACATGTCTTTCTGGTCATGGGGATGAATGAATGTAAAGGGCCCTGGACTGAGTCTGCCCACTGGAGCTGCACTCAGTGTTGCCACTGACTGCATGGCTTGGGCAGTTCAGTCACCTCTCTTGATCTTGGTGTCCTCAGTCAGATGGATGGTAGGGATTGATTAGGGTCTGAAGTCCTATGCAGCTTTATCATCAGCTGTGAGAAGGTGGTTTCAAAAATGTCCCACTCAGCATAGTGGGACCACATGCACCATTCTGCTCCCCAAGTTTCTGGCTGTTTCTGCCTGGTTTCTCTCAGGAAATCCAAGCTTCATCCTCTGGTTTTTCTCTTTCATTTGTCCTCAACATGGGACCAGTTAACTTGTGGCTCAGTTCAGTTCAGCTGCTCAGTTGTGTCTGACTCTTTGTGATCCCATGACTGCAGCACGCCAGGCTTCCCTGTCCTTTCCCATCTCCCGGAGCTTGCTCAAACTCCTATCCATTGAGTCGGTGCTTGCATCCAGCCATCTTGTCCTCTATCATCCCTTTCTCTTTCTGCCTTCTTATTTTTCCCACCATCAGGGTCTTTTCCAGTGAGTTGTCTCTTCAGTTCAGGAGGCCAAAGTATTGGTGCTTCAGCTTCAGCATCAGTCCTTCCAGTAATGTTCAGGGTTGATTTCCTTTAGGATTGCCTTTTTTAATCTCCTTGCAGTCCAAGGGACTCTCAAGAGCCTTCTGCATCCAGGGATATGCATATGACTGATCTGGGAACATGCATGTCTATGAACAACAAAACTCTGTAAAATCTTTAAAATAAAGAATTTAAAAAAAAAGAGCCTTCTCCAGCACCACAGTTCAAAAGCATCAACTCTTCGGCCTTCTTTACAGTCCCACTCTCACAGCCAATACTACTGGAACAACTTTTTTTTCAGCTTCAGAACCCAAATTGCCATTTATTTTTCTTATTTTCATTGTAACTCAGGTTTGTTCACTTTCCTCTTCTATTGCCTCGGTAATCTGACTCTCAGAAATGTAGCTCTTTCACTCCCACCACTTCAGACCATCCAAGTGACTCAATTCTATAACCCTGTTTTTTTTGCCAAGCAACAAACCCACATTTCTTCCTGACTTTCAAACATGTCTTTCTGGTCATGGGGATGAATGAATGTAAAGGGCCCTGGACTGAGTCTGCCCACTGGAGCTGCACTCAGTGTTGCCACTGACTGCATGGCTTGGGCAGTTCAGTCACCTCTCTTGATCTTGGTGTCCTCAGTCAGATGGATGGTAGGGATTGATTAGGGTCTGAAGTCCTATGCAGCTTTATCATCAGCTGTGAGAAGGTGGTTTCAAAAATGTCCCACTCAGCATAGTGGGACCACATGCACCATTCTGCTCCCCAAGTTTCTGGCTGTTTCTGCCTGGTTTCTCTCAGGAAATCCAAGCTTCATCCTCAGGTTTTTTCTCTTTCATTTGTCCTCAACATGGGACCAGTTAACTTGTGGCTCAGTTCAGTTCAGCTGCTCAGTTGTGTCTGACTCTTTGTGATCCCATGACTGCAGCACGCCAGGCTTCCCTGTCCTTTCCCATCTCCCGGAGCTTGCTCAAACTCCTATCCATTGAGTCGGTGCTTGCATCCAGCCATCTTGTCCTCTATCATCCCTTTCTCTTTCTGCCTTCTTATTTTTCCCACCATCAGGGTCTTTTCCAGTGAGTTGTCTCTTCAGTTCAGGAGGCCAAAGTATTGGTGCTTCAGCTTCAGCATCAGTCCTTCCAGTAATGTTCAGGGTTGATTTCCTTTAGGATTGCCTTTTTTAATCTCCTTGCAGTCCAAGGGACTCTCAAGAGCCTTCTGCATCCAGGGATATGCATATGACTGATCTGGGAACATGCATGTCTATGAACAACAAAACTCTGTAAAATCTTTAAAATAAAGAATTAAAAAAAAAAAAAAAGAGCCTTCTCCAGCACCACAGTTCAAAAGCATCAACTCTTCGGCCTTCTTTACAGTCCCACTCTCACAGCCATACATGACTACTGGAAAAACCATAGCTTTGACTATATGGACCTTTGTTGGCAAAGTGATGTCTCTGCTTTGTAATACCCTGTCTAGTTTGTCATAGCTTTTCCAAGGAGCAAGCGTCTTTTAATTTTCATGGATGTAGTCACCGTCCACAGTGATTTTGGAGCCCAAGAAAATAAAGTCTGTCACTGTTTCCATTGTTTGCCCATCTGTTTGCCATGAGGTGATGGGACGAAGATGCCATGATCTTTGTTTTTTTGAATGTCGAGTTTTAAGCTAGTGTTTTCAAAAACTCTTTGACCTTCTTCAAGAGGCTCTTTAGTTCCTCTTTGCTTTCTGCCATAAGGGTGGTGTCATCTACATATCTGAGGTTATTGGTATTTCTCGCGGCTGTCTTTTTTTTTTTTTAATAATTTTATTTATTTATTTATTTTTGGCTATGCTTGATCTTCATTACTACATGGACTTTTTCTCTAGGTGTGGTGAGCGGGGACTACTCTTCATTGTAGTGTGTGGGCTTCTCATTGCCGTGGCTTCTCTTGTGGAGCACTGGCTCTAGGGCACGAGAGCTCAGTAGTTGCAGCTCTGGGCTTTAGAGCACAGGCTCAAAAGAGAAAGACAAGTACAGTATACTAACTCATATATATGGGATCTAGTAAGATGGTCGTGATAACACACGCAGTGAACTCATGAAAAAACAGAGAATAGACATAAAGACATTGTGGAGACCGAACAGTGGGAGGGAGGCATGGAGGGAGTAACATGGAAACCTATGCTGTCATGTGTGGAAAAGATAGCTGTTGTCATTGTGCTAAGGGAATAGGAGTACCTACAACCACTTGGGGCAATGGTCTGGAGGGGTGGGAGGTGGGGAAATGGGTGGGGGGAGGGTCCAGGGATATGCATGTGAATGATCTGGGAACATACATGTTGGTGAACAACAAAACTCTGTAAAATCTTAAAAATAAAGGGAAAAAAATAATTGTGGCACTAGAGCTTAGTTGCTCTGCAGCACATGGAATCTTCCCAGATCAGGGATCAAATCTGTGTCTCTGTGTCAGCAGGTGGATTCTTTACCCTTGAGCCCATAGGGAATCCCTCTCCTGGCAATCTTTTTTTTTTGAGAGGAAGGTGAAGTTTTTTAGAGTGAGGGAAGGAAGAGTCGCTGCTAGTACAGCAGGCTGGCTTAAGGGGCAAAGTGGGAGACACTGTGAGAACAACGGGCCCCACAGTGGACTGGCTCAAGGGAGAGCCAACCCCAAGCAGGGATCTTTGATCCATTTTATAGGTAGGGTCTAAGGAGTGGCATAGGGGTCTTAAGGATGGTCTACCGGTGGGGTAGAGTTATGACTCCACCATGAGGGAAAGACAGTAGGGTTCAAGGAGTGGCAAAGGGGTCTTAAGGATTGGGCGGTGTACTATAGCCCGGAGGAGGGAAGGGTCTGGTTTATCTCTTCTTGCGTTCTGAGACCCTCCTCATTTGCCTTGTTCTTTCATCCTGGGGCACCGCATTCCTCCCTCTCTTTATTTTTAGGGCCAATTCTTTGTCCCCTTTGGATACCTTGCTCATGTCTAGCTATCTACCTATTTCCCTTCTCAGGCATTTGGGTACCCAGTCTCAAGGGAAAAGGGGCGATGACCGCTCTGACTTCTTCAGTCTGTACAGGGGCGTTGTGGGATTCTGGGTTCCCAATGTCTCCCGGCAATCTTTTTTTTTTTTTTATTGATCTTTCATTTATTTATTTCCATCCATCTTTGTTCCTTGGCCTGTGCGGGCCTCCCATCGCAGTGAACTCATGCGATAGACATGCGGAAACAGTGGGAGGGAGGCATGGAGGGAGTAACATGGAAACCTATGCTGTCATGTGTGGAAAAGATAGCTGTTGTCATTGTGCTAAGGGAATAGGAGTACCTACAACCACTTGGGGCAATGGTCTGGAGGGGTGGGAGGTGGGGAAATGGGTGGGGGGAGGGTCCAGGGATATGCATGTGAATGATCTGGGAACATACATGTTGGTGAACAACAAAACTCTGTAAAATCTTAAAAATAAAGGGAAAAAAATAATTGTGGCACTAGAGCTTAGTTGCTCTGCAGCACATGGAATCTTCCCAGATCAGGGATCAAATCTGTGTCTCTGTGTCAGCAGGTGGATTCTTTACCCTTGAGCCCATAGGGAATCCCTCTCCTGGCAATCTTTTTTTTTTGAGAGGAAGGTGAAGTTTTTTAGAGTGAGGGAAGGAAGAGTCGCTGCTAGTACAGCAGGCTGGCTTAAGGGGCAAAGTGGGAGACACTGTGAGAACAACGGGCCCCACAGTGGACTGGCTCAAGGGAGAGCCAACCCCAAGCAGGGATCTTTGATCCATTTTATAGGTAGGGTCTAAGGAGTGGCATAGGGGTCTTAAGGATGGTCTACCGGTGGGGTAGAGTTATGACTCCACCATGAGGGAAAGACAGTAGGGTTCAAGGAGTGGCAAAGGGGTCTTAAGGATTGGGCGGTGTACTATAGCCCGGAGGAGGGAAGGGTCTGGTTTATCTCTTCTTGCGTTCTGAGACCCTCCTCATTTGCCTTGTTCTTTCATCCTGGGGCACCGCATTCCTCCCTCTCTTTATTTTTAGGGCCAATTCTTTGTCCCCTTTGGATACCTTGCTCATGTCTAGCTATCTACCTATTTCCCTTCTCAGGCATTTGGGTACCCAGTCTCAAGGGAAAAGGGGCGATGACCGCTCTGACTTCTTCAGTCTGTACAGGGGCGTTGTGGGATTCTGGGTTCCCAATGTCTCCCGGCAATCTTTTTTTTTTTTTTTATTGATCTTTCATTTATTTATTTCCATCCATCTTTGTTCCTTGGCCTGTGCGGGCCTCCCATCGCAGTGGCCTCTCTTGTCACAGATCACTGGCTCTGGGCGCGTGTGCTCCAGAGTTCTGGCTCGGTAGGTAGTTGGACATACTGGTCCAGCCGCTTCGTGGCATGTGGGATCTTCCCATGCCAGGGGTCGAACTGGTGCCCCTTGCACTGCAAGGCGGTGTCCTTACCCACTGGGCCACTGGGGAAAGCCCCCTCTCCCAGCAGTCTTGATTCCAGGTTGTACAGTCATCCTGATCAGCATTTTACATGATGTACTCTGCATACAAGTTAAATAAGCACGGTAGCAATATGCAGCCTTGATGTACTCGTTTCCCAATTTGGAACCAGTCCATTGTTCCATGTCCAGTCTGACTGATGCTTCCTGACCTGCATACAGATTTCTCAGGAGGCCTTAGGGTGGTCCAGTATTCCCATTTCTTCAAGAATTTTCCAGGACTTCCCTGGTGGTCCAGTGGTTAAGACTCTGTGTTCCCAATGCAGGGACCTGGGTTTGATCCCTGGTCAGGAAGCTAGACCCCACATGCCTCAACTAAGACCCAGCACAGCCAAATAAATAAATGATTTTTTTTTTTTTAAAGAATTTTTCACCGTTTGTTGTAATCAAAGGCTTTAGCAATAGTCAATGAAGTAGACATTTTTCTGTAATTCTCTTGCTCTTTTTATGATTCAGCATATGTTGGCAATTTGATCTCTGGTTCCTCTGCCTTTTCTAAATCCAGCTTGTTTATCTGGACGTCCTTGGTTCATGTATTGAAGCCTAGCTTAGAGAATTTTGAGCATTACTTTGCTAGTGTGTTGAGCATAGCTGGTTTATCTCTTCTTGCGTTCTGAGACCCTCCTCATTTGCCTTGTTCTTTCATCCTGGGGCACCGCATTCCTCCCTCTCTTTATTTTTAGGGCCAATTCTTTGTCCCTTTGGATACCTTGCTCATGTCTAGCTATCTACCTATTTCCCTTCTCAGGCATTTGGGTACCCAGTCTCAAGGGAAAAGGGGCGATGACCGCTCTGACTTCTTCAGTCTGTACAGGGGCGTTGTGGGATTCTGGGTTCCCAATGTCTCCCGGCAATCTTTTTTTTTTTTTTTATTGATCTTTCATTTATTTATTTCCATCCATCTTTGTTCTTTGGCCTGTGCGGGCCTCCCATCGCAGTGGCCTCTCTTGTCACAGATCACTGGCTCTGGGCGCGTGTGCTCCAGAGTTCTGGCTCGGTAGGTAGTTGGACATACTGGTCCAGCCGCTTCGTGGCATGTGGGATCTTCCCATGCCAGGGGTCGAACTGGTGCCCCTTGCACTGCAAGGCGGTGTCCTTACCCACTGGGCCACTGGGGAAAGCCCCCTCTCCCAGCAGTCTTGATTCCAGGTTGTACAGTCATCCTGATCAGCATTTTACATGATGTACTCTGCATACAAGTTAAATAAGCACGGTAGCAATATGCAGCCTTGATGTACTCGTTTCCCAATTTGGAACCAGTCCATTGTTCCATGTCCAGTCTGACTGATGCTTCCTGACCTGCATACAGATTTCTCAGGAGGCCTTAGGGTGGTCCAGTATTCCCATTTCTTCAAGAATTTTCCAGGACTTCCCTGGTGGTCCAGTGGTTAAGACTCTGTGTTCCCAATGCAGGGACCTGGGTTTGATCCCTGGTCAGGAAGCTAGACCCCACATGCCTCAACTAAGACCCAGCACAGCCAAATAAATAAATGATTTTTTTTTTTTTAAAGAATTTTTCACCGTTTGTTGTAATCAAAGGCTTTAGCAATAGTCAATGAAGTAGACATTTTTCTGTAATTCTCTTGCTCTTTTTATGATTCAGCATATGTTGGCAATTTGATCTCTGGTTCCTCTGCCTTTTCTAAATCCAGCTTGTTTATCTGGACGTCCTTGGTTCATGTATTGAAGCCTAGCTTAGAGAATTTTGAGCATTACTTTGCTAGTGTGTGAAATGAGTGCAATGGTGCAGTCATTTGAACATTCTTTGGCATTGCCTTTCTTTGGCTAGTTTCTGTGGCTTGTTCTTCAGTTAATCCTGACTCCTGGTTCTTCCTGGAACATACCCTTAGTATTTTTCAGGTTTGTATCTGTATTCACATTATTTCCTTCAGCAGTCCTATTCAGATTGTTTCCCCTGAACCTGTGTTGTGACCAGTTGAATTTCTTTTTTTTTTTTAAGATTTATTTATTTATTTATTTGAGGAGGGTGGGGTGGGGAGGGAGGGGAGCAGGCGGGCCACTTCTATTGGTCTTTCATTTGTCCATTTTCATCCATCTTTGTTCTTCGGCCCGTGTGGGCCTCCCATCGCGGTGGCCTCTGTTGTTGCAGAGCACCGGCTCTGGGCACATGCGCGCCAGAGCTCTGGCTCAGTAATTGGACACATCGGTCCAGCCGCTCCGCGGCACGTGGGATCTTCCCAGGCCAGGGATTGAACTGGCGCCCCTTGCACTGCAAGGCGGGGTGTCCTTACCCACTGGACCACCAGGGAAGCCCCAGTTGAATTTCTGACCATCTTTCTAGACTAAGTTCAGGTGATAGCTTCCCTCACGTTGGGAGTGAGTTCTCCCTCTTTTGACTCCCATGACTGACAGTGCATCAGTGATATTTCATGGTATTTCCTGGTATTTCAGCTATTTGTGCTTGTAAGTTTTTCCTGCTTTCTAGTGTAATCTCCTTGAGTAGAGGTACCACATTTACACTGTATGTAATTTTGCATCCTATAGTGTCTAACACAGTTCTTTGTACTAATGGTTTTGCAGTTAATTCCTATCTCAAAATTCAAAGAATCTTTTGTTTTCCTATCCTGTCTCAGAGTTGGGAAGATTTTCCAACTCTTCAGGTAATACAGTCTAGCTTCTCCAAAGCATAGCTGGTCATACTACATTGTTGTTGTTGTTTAGTTGCTAAGTCGTGTCTGACTCTTTGTGACCGCATGGACTGTAGCTCACCAGTTTTAGCACTTATCAAATATCTCGCATAATTTTTTTTTTCTTTTCTCTCTAGCCAGCCAAACCAGCTATCCCTCTGTTGTTCTTTCTGATTTTGGTGAAGGGTATGCCAGACTTCAAGCCTCAGAGTTACATATAATTTTTCCCTTTCCTTCCTGTGAGTTGTCCCTGTAATGCCTTGCCCCTGCTTCATTCTTTCTGTTTTGTTTTGTTTTTTTGTCTTAACCCAGGCCCTCCAGGTCCAGTCCTAGATTATAATGGCTGATTTTCCTTCTTCCCTTCTCTCATTTCTGTAGTCCTTCTTTGAGGGCTGCCTATCACCCATCTTTCCCCAGTTAAAAATCCTTCTCTTGTTTCTATCACTGGGGTTCCTAAAAATCAGTTTTCAAGTAGTGTCGTCATCAACTGCGGGTCCTCTTTTCATGCATATAAAGTCCTCACAGTAACACTCTGAATCCAGTGCTGTTGTTTCCTGTATATAGATGAGAACATAGAGGCTCAAAGAAACTATGTCACTCTCACAAGATCGCTGCTCTCGGTGGTCTATATATTTTAACAAGCCCCAGATTGTGTTTCCTTGCAGTTTTAGAACTGGCGCCCCTTGCACTGCAAGGCGGGGTGTCCTTACCCACTGGACCACCAGGGAAGCCCCAGTTGAATTTCTGACCATCTTTCTAGACTAAGTTCAGGTGATAGCTTCCCTCACGTTGGGAGTGAGTTCTCCCTCTTTTGACTCCCATGACTGACAGTGCATCAGTGATATTTCATGGTATTTCCTGGTATTTCAGCTATTTGTGCTTGTAAGTTTTTCCTGCTTTCTAGTGTAATCTCCTTGAGTAGAGGTACCACATTTACACTGTATGTAATTTTGCATCCTATAGTGTCTAACACAGTTCTTTGTACTAATGGTTTTGCAGTTAATTCCTATCTCAAAATTCAAAGAATCTTTTGTTTTCCTATCCTGTCTCAGAGTTGGGAAGATTTTCCAACTCTTCAGGTAATACAGTCTAGCTTCTCCAAAGCATAGCTGGTCATACTACATTGTTGTTGTTGTTTAGTTGCTAAGTCGTGTCTGACTCTTTGTGACCGCATGGACTGTAGCTCACCAGTTTTAGCACTTATCAAATATCTCGCATAATTTTTTTTTTCTTTTCTCTCTAGCCAGCCAAACCAGCTATCCCTCTGTTGTTCTTTCTGATTTTGGTGAAGGGTATGCCAGACTTCAAGCCTCAGAGTTACATATAATTTTTCCCTTTCCTTCCTGTGAGTTGTCCCTGTAATGCCTTGCCCCTGCTTCATTCTTTCTGTTTTGTTTTGTTTTTTTGTCTTAACCCAGGCCCTCCAGGTCCAGTCCTAGATTATAATGGCTGATTTTCCTTCTTCCCTTCTCTCATTTCTGTAGTCCTTCTTTGAGGGCTGCCTATCACCCATCTTTCCCCAGTTAAAAATCCTTCTCTTGTTTCTATCACTGGGGTTCCTAAAAATCAGTTTTCAAGTAGTGTCGTCATCAACTGCGGGTCCTCTTTTCATGCATATAAAGTCCTCACAGTAACACTCTGAATCCAGTGCTGTTGTTTCCTGTATATAGATGAGAACATAGAGGCTCAAAGAAACTATGTCACTCTCACAAGATCGCTGCTCTCGGTGGTCTATATATTTTTAACAAGCTCCTCAGATTGTGTTTCCCTTGCAGTTTTAGAAGATACCAACCAGCCTTCAACCCCTTTTAGAATGCTTCCCCTAAATCTTATGTTTCCCTATGGTTCCCCTTCTGTCTAATGGATCTGACATTTGAATCTTGATCATGCCCGCCTTGCTGATGTCTTTCCTGATAGCATCCTCCCAGGTTGGTTCTTCCCCTGTCTCTCTGACTCACTGTGCAGACTCCTTTTCAACATTCCCTATGGTTTGACCCATCCTTGACTTGCCTTCTCCTGCTTCACCCATTTCCAGGATATTGTCCATATTTGAGGCTTCAGCTGTCTGAATGTGACAGGAACACCCAAATCTGTCTCTCTGACCCCAATCCATTTTCCAGCTGTTTCTGACATTTTGCCGTTAACACTGTTACCTGCTCCATTGTTAAAGCTGGAACCCTAGACCAGAGATTGGAGTTAAAAGTCTGGGTTGGAATTACACACTCCCATTTTCTTGATAGTATCACCATCTTAATGGACACAAATCTGAGCAAATTCCAGGAGATAGTGGAAGGCAGAAGAACCTGGCGTGCTGCAGTCCATGAAGTCTCAAAGAGCCAGACATGACTTAGCTACTGAACAACAATTCTCTAGCTGCGTGTATTTGGGGCAGGTCACTTAACCTCTTTAAAACTTAGATTCCTTATCTTTAAAGTGGAAATAACATTGCTTTCTTCATGGTATTATTGTGAAGATTCAGTGAGAGAACGTGGAAGAAAGCAATCGTTTGATCACTATCTATGGAGTCCTTCCTGTGTATACCAAGTACTGTGATGATTGCTAGGAGATACTGGTGAGCAAGGCTGCCCTCATGGAGCTCCAATTGGCTCCTGAGTTCTTACTGGTTTTGCCTCCTTAGTCTCTTCTCCTTGCCACTACCCTAGTTTAGGATCTTGTCACCTTTTGTCCAGACTGTTAACACTAGCTTCCTACCAAATCTCCTTGCCTCCACATAGCTACCAGTGTTTTTATATTGGGAATTCAAATGACATTTCCCTGCTTGAGATCCTTTAGTGGGGCTCCCTCTCGGGGCACATGGACTGTGAGGAGGATTGCATGACGATAGATAGTGAGTCCACTTCTGAGCTCAGTAGAGAAAGACTTAATGCCATAATAGTTACATTTGCCAGAGGTGCAGACAGGAAGGTGGCGCCAAGTGCCACATATTTGCCAATACGTATATAGGACCAAGTTCAGAGTCCTAAACAAGGTCCTCAGGACACTGCTGGATCAAAATCTGGCTTGTCTACTTCTCATGTCTTGCAATTTCCTCATGAATTCCCTGTTTCCAGTTCTGTGGAACTGCACTGTGTACTGCATATATCATTCTCTGTCTCTGAATGATTTTTTTTTTTTAAAGATTTATTTATTTTATTTATGGGGGGGTGGGGAGGGAGGGGAGTGGGTGGGCCACTTCTGTTGGTCTTTCATTTGTCTATTTTCATCCATCTTTGTTCTTCGGCCCGTGTGGGCCTCCCATCGCGGCAGCCTCTGTTGTCGCAGAGCACCGGCTCTGGGCGCATGCGCTCCAGAGCTCCGGCTCGGTAATTGGACACATCGGTCCAGCCGCTCCACAGCACGTGGGATCTTCCCAGGCCAGGGATCGAACCGGCGCCCCTTGCACTGCAAGGCAGTGTCCCTACCCACTGGACCACCAGGGAAGCCCTCTGAATGATTTTTAAGGAAAGCTGTTTGTCCTTTGACATTCAGATCTGTTGCCTCCTCTCGAAGTCTTCACCAACCTTTCCAGGTAAAATTGTTTCCAGTAGAACCTTGCCTCCCCTCTTGTGAAGATTCAGTGAGAGAACGTGGAAGAAAGCAATCGTTTGATCACTATCTATGGAGTCCTTCCTGTGTATACCAAGTACTGTGATGATTGCTAGGAGATACTGGTGAGCAAGGCTGCCCTCATGGAGCTCCAATTGGCTCCTGAGTTCTTACTGGTTTTGCCTCCTTAGTCTCTTCTCCTTGCCACTACCCTAGTTTAGGATCTTGTCACCTTTTGTCCAGACTGTTAACACTAGCTTCCTACCAAATCTCCTTGCCTCCACATAGCTACCAGTGTTTTTATATTGGGAATTCAAATGACTTTTCCCCTGCTTGAGATCCTTTAGTGGGGCTCCCTCTCGGGGCACATGGACTGTGAGGAGGATTGCATGACGATAGATAGTGAGTCCACTTCTGAGCTCAGTAGAGAAAGACTTAATGCCATAATAGTTACATTTGCCAGAGGTGCAGACAGGAAGGTGGCGCCAAGTGCCACATATTTGCCAATACGTATATAGGACCAAGTTCAGAGTCCTAAACAAGGTCCTCAGGACACTGCTGGATCAAAATCTGGCTTGTCTACTTCTCATGTCTTGCAATTTCCTCATGAATTCCCTGTTTCCAGTTCTGTGGAACTGCACTGTGTACTGCATATATCATTCTCTGTCTCTGAATGATTTTTTTTTTTTTAAAGATTTATTTATTTTATTTATGGGGGTGGGGAGGGAGGGGAGTGGGTGGGCCACTTCTGTTGGTCTTTCATTTGTCTATTTTCATCCATCTTTGTTCTTCGGCCCGTGTGGGCCTCCCATCGCGGCAGCCTCTGTTGTCGCAGAGCACCGGCTCTGGGCGCATGCGCTCCAGAGCTCCGGCTCGGTAATTGGACACATCGGTCCAGCCGCTCCACAGCACGTGGGATCTTCCCAGGCCAGGGATCGAACCGGCGCCCCTTGCACTGCAAGGCAGTGTCCCTACCCACTGGACCACCAGGGAAGCCCTCTGAATGATTTTTAAGGAAAGCTGTTTGTCCTTTGACATTCAGATCTGTTGCCTCCTCTCGGAAGTCTTCACCAACCTTTCCAGGTAAAATTGTTTCCAGTAGAACCTTTTCTTCGCTCTCTTCCTCTCTTCTTTCCTTCTTTCCATATGCCCTCCCTCCCTTCCTTCTTCCTTAATATAATTCACATACCATAAACTTCCACCATTTTTAAGTGTCTAATTCAGTGATTTTTAGAATATCACAAGGTTATGCCACCATCGCCACTATATCATTCCAGACATTTCTTTTCTATAGAAAGAAACTTGTGTTCATAAAGCAGTCACTCCCTGTTCTCCCTCCCCCTATCCCCTGGTAACCACCAATCTACTTTCTATTTCAATGGTTCTGCCTATTCTGGGCATTTCAGATACATGGGCTTATACAATGTGCAGCCTTCTGTGACTGGCTTGTTTCATGTAGCATAATGTTTTCAAAGTTCACTCATGCTGTAGCATGTGTTAGTACTTCATTTCCTTTTATTGCTTGATAATATTTCACTCTATAGATGTGCTACGTTTTGTTTATCTAGTCATCAGTTGATGGAAGAAGGACTTTAGTCATATGTTGTAGTTTGACTTCCCTAGTGGCTCAGGTGGTCAAGAGTCCACCTTTAGTGCGTGAGACTCAGGTTCAGTCCCTGGATCAGGAAGATCTCCTGGAGAAGGGAATGGCAACCCACTCCAGTATTCTTGCCTGGAGACTCCAGGCAAGAGGACAAGAGGACAAGAGGAGCCTGGTGGGCTACAGTCTGTGGGATAGCAAAGAGTCAAACACAACTGAATGACTTAACACTTTCACTTTCTTTCATGCTTCTGGTATGTGTTTACATGTCTGTGTCAGTTGGCTGGATGAATCCTGGAGGGCTCTAGTCATCAACTCTATTGATCAGGTTCTCTCATCTCTGTATCTTCAGTACTTACCAGTACTGTTCAGTAGTAGATGTTTATCAGTATTTATTGATGAGTCATTTTATCTCCTTTTCCAGAAAACTTAGAATATATTTTCTGCCTTTTCAGTGCTTCTCAGATGCAAGTCATGATTCCTGTGTGGAATGTCTTCTCCTCCCCTTCTCACTTGTGTAAGTCAGCCTTGCCTCAGGGGCTTTCTCAAGGTGTGCTTCCTCCAGGAAGCCTTACAACAGCATCTAAACCTCCCATGTTTTTTCCCCTAAATTTTTCTGCTTTCTTTCCTTCTTTCCATATGCCCTCCCTCCCTTCCTTCTTCCTTAATATAATTCACATACCATAAACTTCCACCATTTTTAAGTGTCTAATTCAGTGATTTTTAGAATATCACAAGGTTATGCCACCATCGCCACTATATCATTCCAGACATTTCTTTTCTATAGAAAGAAACTTGTGTTCATAAAGCAGTCACTCCCTGTTCTCCCTCCCCCTATCCCCTGGTAACCACCAATCTACTTTCTATTTCAATGGTTCTGCCTATTCTGGGCATTTCAGATACATGGGCTTATACAATGTGCAGCCTTCTGTGACTGGCTTGTTTCATGTAGCATAATGTTTTCAAAGTTCACTCATGCTGTAGCATGTGTTAGTACTTCATTTCCTTTTATTGCTTGATAATATTTCACTCTATAGATGTGCTACGTTTTGTTTATCTAGTCATCAGTTGATGGAAGAAGGACTTTAGTCATATGTTGTAGTTTGACTTCCCTAGTGGCTCAGGTGGTCAAGAGTCCACCTTTAGTGCGTGAGACTCAGGTTCAGTCCCTGGATCAGGAAGATCTCCTGGAGAAGGGAATGGCAACCCACTCCAGTATTCTTGCCTGGAGACTCCAGGCAAGAGGACAAGAGGACAAGAGGAGCCTGGTGGGCTACAGTCTGTGGGATAGCAAAGAGTCAAACACAACTGAATGACTTAACACTTTCACTTTCTTTCATGCTTCTGGTATGTGTTTACATGTCTGTGTCAGTTGGCTGGATGAATCCTGGAGGGCTCTAGTCATCAACTCTATTGATCAGGTTCTCTCATCTCTGTATCTTCAGTACTTACCAGTACTGTTCAGTAGTAGATGTTTATCAGTATTTATTGATGAGTCATTTTATCTCCTTTTCCAGAAAACTTAGAATATATTTTCTGCCTTTTCAGTGCTTCTCAGATGCAAGTCATGATTCCTGTGTGGAATGTCTTCTCCTCCCCTTCTCACTTGTGTAAGTCAGCCTTGCCTCAGGGGCTTTCTCAAGGTGTGCTTCCTCCAGGAAGCCTTACAACAGCATCTAAACCTCAGCCTCTATTGCTTTCTTCTCTGACCTCTGGTATATTTTGGAATCTCTGTCATTCATTAGGCACTTAATAAAGGTACCTGTGTCCTTAGGTAGATTGACACTAACCCCAACAACACTGGTTCCCTTTTTTAACTCCCAATACAAAGGTGCTCCAATTATGTAATGAAATTATAGCTAACGTTTTATTTACCTTGTGTAAATTCAATCATGCACTTTACAAAAGGATGAGAAAGAGAAAGGTTTAAATAGTGCGATAATTTATACTCACCATTTTAGTCAGGAAGTGAGTACCCAAAGGCAATGGATTCAGTCAGTGTTGTTACAGTTAAAATGACTGATAGAACTTATATGTAGAAAACTTACATAAAGAACTCTTGACCTTTGTTTACATGGTGTGATGGTGAGTTCCTAAGTATTCAGTAGTATGGCAAAAGAAAGGAAGAATTGAGGGTCAATGAAGAAGAGCCAAACTGATCCAAGCAGCAAAATACATGAGTGGTTAATTTCTGAGTATGATACCCTTTTGGAAATATTTTTGGTCTGTACATCTATAGGAATGGATTTGCATGGTGGGAATATCATGAAGAATCTGCCTGCAATTCAGGAGACTCAGGTTCAATCCCTGCCTCGGGAAGATACCCTAGAGAAGGAAATGGGCTACCTCTTCTAGTATTCTTGCCAGAAGAATTCCATGGACAAAGATGCCTGGTGAGCTGTAGTCTGTGGGGTTGGAAACAGTTGGACAGGACTGAAGGACTAACACTTTCACTTTCTATAGGAATGCATACAGAAAACTATTCATATGGTATTTCTGTGGACAGTTGAAAAGGCCTTTCAAGGATGACCTAACTATGGATGACCTTTTTCTCATGCTGCTTTAGGCCCTTGTGTGAGCCCTAGCTAAGATGGGGTCTCTGTAGCAGATAGCCAGTGCACTGTTGTTGGTAGTGTGAGGGCTTGCCCTGTTGATCACTGTTCGTGGAAGCAGTCACAGCCTAAAAAATACGATGCTGCTCAGGATGGAGGATGAGGCCAAACAGGATTTTCACGATAGTTTTAACTTTGTAGAGAGAATACACGTATAAAGACACTAGTCTTACAGTTATAAAATGCCATTTATCTATTTATTGTAAAACAGAAGAATAAAGAAGAAAATAATATCTTTTTTGGTAAAACTGTCGCCCAAAGATAAAAATGTTTATTAACCTTTTGTGCTTTTCCTTCTTGTCTCCCCACTCCCCCATGCCTATGCATACTTCTGTTTTAAAACTTGCAATCTAAATATTAAGTTTTTTTCACTTTTTGTTCAGCGTTATGTTGTTAAGATAGTCTTGAAAATCTTTCCCTGAAATTTGCTCTACCATATCTGTTTTATGTTCTCAGAAAGTTTTTCTTCTCTAATAGGTCAGATCTTTGGCAGAGCTGTGTGTTCATATCTTGATCAATGTGTTCATGAACTTAACCAGCCCTGTCTTGTAAGCTCTGCTTAGGGCAAACTAGCATTCATTGACTGACCCCATCAGTGCTCTCAGCGCAGATTCCTCTGACAGAGACTTGTGACCTGGCCTCATCTGTCAGTTGCCCCTGTTAGACTTGCACTTCATCTACTGACTCTTCAGTCAATATTAAATATTAAAAAAAAATTTTTTTCCAGATGTTTACAGGAGGGCTCGTGAGTTTTTTGTTGTTATTTGTTTTTATTAAAACCACGTGCTCTGACAGAGTCTTAAAGAACAATTCCATGTCAAGATCATTTTGGCAGGTTTATCTCCTTTGAAGATTTAATATCTTAATATTCCATAAGTGAAAGTAGCAAGTAATGACATGTACAATCAATGCAGTTCTTATAAGAAACCATGCCTATGAAACAGTAGGAGCATCAGTAAATTAGCCTGCTGAAGTAGAAACTGCTATTCTTTGTTTAATGTGTTTGAATTTTGTTTCCAATAATAGTCTTCCTTTTCCAGGTTTTATCTCTCCAGTTGCCTAACCTCTCTTATGGAATCTTGAATCTCAAGTATTAGTTTGTGTTGCTTACATTATCTTTGACATTAGCAGGGAGAAAATATGTGTTCCAGATACTTTTAATTTAGTGACTTCGGTGCCTTTCACTTGGTAACATTTGCCTTACCCAAATGCTTCAGAACTGGGTCGGCCTTGTGGTGTGGGTTATTCTGAGTTCTCTCCTTGTCTTTCCTTCCCTACTGTTAGATCCACACATTTGTTTGTAGACTTGGTTTATCCAGTTTTGTCTGGGAGGAATGCCTGTTTTCCGGGCTTGGGGCCAGTTTTTTTTTTTTTTTTAATTTTTTTTTTACTGAACTTTTGGGTAAAACTACAGCATCCCAGCTGCTGTTTCCACAGATGAACTCTCTGAAACCAGTTTTATTTGTTTAGACACCAGATAGCACCTATTATGGTGGAAGAAGTTGCACATATTTTAGAAATAAAAATAGACTTTCCCTAAATGGGACATTGCTTGCTTGTATGAGAACCAACACACTGATGTATGTTGTACAGTCTTAATCTACCAGACTTTGCAGGTGTGCTGGAGCTGTCATGTTTTCACGAGAGACACTGCAAAAGCAGCTCACATCTGCATAGGGTTTGTTTCCTATGTGTTAAGTTAGTGAGTCCTTGTTATGTTGCTAGGTCGCATACTGCATGAACGCTTGCCAGTACCTGAAATGTAGATGTCATTACCCCAAATGAGGGAAAGGTAAATACTTCCCTACAGTTGACTAGGGACTCTGATATCTAAGAGTTCTCCTTCCATGATAGACCTGCCTCTTCAGCAGTGCTGATAGTGAAAGGGAGGCTGTGTTATAGCATCTGGTCTCCTGTCTAGGCTGGTATCTGAAGGGGAGGTGACAGCAGCACCCTAGGCCTGGTTAGGAAAACCTGGAAGAGAAGTCTCATGGGTCTTTTACTCTTTCATTGAGTCTTGAAGAACAGTACCCATTAGCCTTTTATCTCCTAAATAGTTCTCAAATCTGGTCTTTTCTCTGGCTTTTTTCCCCTGGCTATTTCCTGTCTCCTCTAATTCCTTTTCTTCCAGCAAATATGTGTTCCAGATACTTTTAATTTAGTGACTTCGGTGCCTTTCACTTGGTAACATTTGCCTTACCCAAATGCTTCAGAACTGGGTCGGCCTTGTGGTGTGGGTTATTCTGAGTTCTCTCCTTGTCTTTCCTTCCCTACTGTTAGATCCACACATTTGTTTGTAGACTTGGTTTATCCAGTTTTGTCTGGGAGGAATGCCTGTTTTCCGGGCTTGGGGCCAGTTTTTTTTTTTTTTTTAATTTTTTTTTTACTGAACTTTTGGGTAAAACTACAGCATCCCAGCTGCTGTTTCCACAGATGAACTCTCTGAAACCAGTTTTATTTGTTTAGACACCAGATAGCACCTATTATGGTGGAAGAAGTTGCACATATTTTAGAAATAAAAATAGACTTTCCCTAAATGGGACATTGCTTGCTTGTATGAGAACCAACACACTGATGTATGTTGTACAGTCTTAATCTACCAGACTTTGCAGGTGTGCTGGAGCTGTCATGTTTTCACGAGAGACACTGCAAAAGCAGCTCACATCTGCATAGGGTTTGTTTCCTATGTGTTAAGTTAGTGAGTCCTTGTTATGTTGCTAGGTCGCATACTGCATGAACGCTTGCCAGTACCTGAAATGTAGATGTCATTACCCCAAATGAGGGAAAGGTAAATACTTCCCTACAGTTGACTAGGGACTCTGATATCTAAGAGTTCTCCTTCCATGATAGACCTGCCTCTTCAGCAGTGCTGATAGTGAAAGGGAGGCTGTGTTATAGCATCTGGTCTCCTGTCTAGGCTGGTATCTGAAGGGGAGGTGACAGCAGCACCCTAGGCCTGGTTAGGAAAACCTGGAAGAGAAGTCTCATGGGTCTTTTACTCTTTCATTGAGTCTTGAAGAACAGTACCCATTAGCCTTTTATCTCCTAAATAGTTCTCAAATCTGGTCTTTTCTCTGGCTTTTTTCCCCTGGCTATTTCCTGTCTCCTCTAATTCCTTTTCTTCCAGCAAATATTTCTTCCAGACCATGTTTTGAATGCTTCCAGTGTGCTAAATACTGAACTGTGTAACTTCACAGTACACTTTAAGTTTATATTCATTTGCTACTTTTTTTCTCTTCATAATCCTTGAAGGTAAGGGGTACCTCCATTTTACTGGTGTAGAATCTATGGCCCTGAGAGATTGACTTGCTCAAGGTCTCACTGAAAAATGACTTGGGATTTTAGTTTGAAACGGCATATACATATGCTTTTTTTTTGTTTTTAAACCCATGCTTTTATATTCTATAACATTCTATGATACAGAATGATGTTTATAGTACTCAGAGCTGATCATGTTTTTTCGTGGTCTTGTAGGATAATATCCATTCTCCTTAACGTAGTCAGGGTGCTCCGTGATCTTGGCCCTGTGGCTTTTCTATGCTTATTTTTTACTCTTCCCTCATACTTCCTACTATATGCTCCAGTAATGCAATCTTCTCGGATTTGTTTGATTTCACATCTGCTTTTGTCTCTCAGTTATTGTTCATAGAGTTCCCTGTCTTTGAACTCTTCCCTCTTCTTCTCTCTTCATCTCCAGCATCTCCTCCTTTCTCCTCCCCTACCTGCCCTGTGTGTGCTCAGTCATTTCAACCGTGTCCAACTTTGTGCGACCCTATGGACTGTAGCCCGCCAGGCTCCTCCGTCCGTGAGATTCTCTAGGCAAGAATACTGGAGTGGGTTGCCAGGTACTTCTCTAGGTAATCTTCCCAACTCAGCGATGATTGAGCCCATGTTGTTGGAAGATTTTTTGTTTTGTTTTTACTACTAGTGCCGCCTGGAAAGACCTACCTGCCCTACCATTACTTAACTGTTCAAATCTTTCTTCAAAACTCACTTTGGGCCTCATTCCTCTTAATACTTGATCTGACCTGACCTGTGTTTGCCTTTTATCTTTGTGTCTCCAGTAGATGTTTCGTAAATTTTTGTTGAGCTGAGTAGAATTTTGAAAAGTATCACTGTCTAGAACGAGATGTGTAGAGACCACCAAAGCTTCTTCTTGTTGAGCTGTTTTGTCCATTTTAATAACTTAGAGTAGTTAAGGATCAATCTCTGGCCTGAGGGATGTAACGTATTGTTAAAAACAGACCCTAAGGGCTTCCCCTGGTGGTCCAGTGGGTAAGGACACTGCCTTGCAGTGAAAGGGGCGCCGGTTCAATCCCTGGCCTGGGAAGATCCCACATGCCACGGAGTGGCTGGACCAATGTGTCCAATTACCGACCCGGAGATCTGGGGCGCATGCGCCCAGAGCCGGTGCTCTGCGATGACAGACGCCACTGCAATGGGAGGCCCACAGGAGCCAAAGAACAAAGAAGGATGAAAATGGAGAAATGAAAGATCAATAGAAATGGCCCGCCCATCCCCCTCCCTCCCCAACCCGACCCCCGCCCAAAATAAATAAATAAATAAATCTTTAAAAAAAAAAAAAAAAAAACCAGATCCTAAGGTTTTTCTGACTTTTGGAGTTTGGATGTATTAGAATTATCTTTATGGAGTCATCTTTCCCTCCCTTTTTAAATTGACCCTCCATTGCTATTCTTTGTTCACTAGTGCCCTTGCTAGGAGACTGAACCCTTAATGGATAATGGTGATGGATTTGGTTTCATAGGGAGTATGTACCTTGCAAGTAGTGGTTCTCTTTCTGAAGGCTTATAGAACAGTCTGATTCAAAATCTCAAAACCTCTTTATGTCAGGGTACAGAGAATGTACATTTAAAGAACTTCTTGGTTTCTAAGTCATGGTTTTCACCGCACTCCTCTACCCCCTGTGTTTATCAAAAATCATCGAAGTCAGCAGTTCAAATGTAGAATACCATCGTTTTTGCTTCGTCATTTTGCTGAGAAGACATTATTCCTTTTAAACTCTTCTCTGTGTGTAAGCATTCAGTAGTATGTTTATTGAGTTTTAACTGATTGTTAAATCTGTAGATAATGAAAGTACTGACTTTCTCTGACACTGGTAAAGGCCCAGGTATGGGAGGGTTAGTTACTAGGTAGAATATCAGCTTGTCCTCTACAGATCATGATCCCTTTTTCTTCACTAAAGTTCCTCTCACTTGATTCTCTAAATATGCTGTTGTTATTTTCAAATCTTCCCTAAGAGTCAGTTACTTCCTGCTATTTAGAGGCATTCTAGAAGGAGACAACTTTTTTTTTTTTTTAATTGTATTTTGGCTATTCTGGGTTTTTACTGCTGTCATAGGCTCTTCTCTAGTTGCAGGGAATGGGGGCTACTCTCCAGTTGAGGTGAACAGGCTTCTTGTTGTGACTTCTCTTGTTCTGAAACTCGGGCTCTAGGGCACGCAGGCTTCAGTAGTTGAGGCAGATGGGCTCCATAGTTGCAGCTCCAAAGCTCTAGAGTACAAGCTCCATAGTTGTGACTCACAAGCTTAGTTGCCCCGCAGCATGTGCAATCTTCCCGGATCAGGGAATGAATTTGTGTCTCGACCTGCATTGACAGGCGGATACTTTACCCCTGAGCTACTAGGGAAGCCCAGCAGACAGCTTTTGGAAAGCAAAATTAAATAATTTGTTCACCTGCCAATGGACTTTTCAGGGTCTGTCAACTGACTGGGGCATCTTTATCCCAGTGTTAATATGTTACATAGATACAAGCCTTTCTGAAGTATTTGAGACTGCTGCCAGAACCTGGTAAGAACTCAGGAAATCCACAGATCAGGAGGATCTTCCCTAAAGCAGTGAAGCAGTCTGTCTCGCCCACAGTGGGCCACAATTAGCAGCAGGCAGTAGATTCGGGATCCTCCTTTAGATGTAAATGAAGTGTGAGATTTGTTATCTAGGATGCCTAACCAAATACAGAGTGAGGAGTTAGAAATAGAGGGACGGAGCGGAAGTGTAAGAGGGGCTGTTGGAGTCTGCCCTTTCCTTTAACCTTCTGAAGAAGAGGCTGATTAATATTATTTGGATTCAGTAAATCTAGATGCATATGGCTTCTTGGGTAAACCAGATATAGCCTGTTGAAGAAGCTAGCCCAGATATGACGTAATAAACAGGAGGGAAAGAGTTAAAAGAGGGCAGTCACAGCTTTGTGGGAGCATGGAATGCATGTTATTTGTGTGTTAAATCTGTAGATAATGAAAGTACTGACTTTCTCTGACACTGGTAAAGGCCCAGGTATGGGAGGGTTAGTTACTAGGTAGAATATCAGCTTGTCCTCTACAGATCATGATCCCTTTTTCTTCACTAAAGTTCCTCTCACTTGATTCTCTAAATATGCTGTTGTTATTTTCAAATCTTCCCTAAGAGTCAGTTACTTCCTGCTATTTAGAGGCATTCTAGAAGGAGACAACTTTTTTTTTTTTTTAATTGTATTTTGGCTATTCTGGGTTTTTACTGCTGTCATAGGCTCTTCTCTAGTTGCAGGGAATGGGGGCTACTCTCCAGTTGAGGTGAACAGGCTTCTTGTTGTGACTTCTCTTGTTCTGAAACTCGGGCTCTAGGGCACGCAGGCTTCAGTAGTTGAGGCAGATGGGCTCCATAGTTGCAGCTCCAAAGCTCTAGAGTACAAGCTCCATAGTTGTGACTCACAAGCTTAGTTGCCCCGCAGCATGTGCAATCTTCCCGGATCAGGGAATGAATTTGTGTCTCGACCTGCATTGACAGGCGGATACTTTACCCCTGAGCTACTAGGGAAGCCCAGCAGACAGCTTTTGGAAAGCAAAATTAAATAATTTGTTCACCTGCCAATGGACTTTTCAGGGTCTGTCAACTGACTGGGGCATCTTTATCCCAGTGTTAATATGTTACATAGATACAAGCCTTTCTGAAGTATTTGAGAATGCTGCCAGAACCTGGTAAGAACTCAGGAAATCCACAGATCAGGAGGATTTTCCCCTAAAGCAGTGAAGCAGTCTGTCTCGCCCACAGTGGGCCACAATTAGCAGCAGGCAGTAGATTCGGGATCCTCCTTTAGATGTAAATGAAGTGTGAGATTTGTTATCTAGGATGCCTAACCAAATACAGAGTGAGGAGTTAGAAATAGAGGGACGGAGCGGAAGTGTAAGAGGGGCTGTTGGAGTCTGCCCTTTCCTTTAACCTTCTGAAGAAGAGGCTGATTAATATTATTTGGATTCAGTAAATCTAGATGCATATGGCTTCTTGGGTAAACCAGATATAGCCTGTTGAAGAAGCTAGCCCAGATATGACGTAATAAACAGGAGGGAAAGAGTTAAAAGAGGGCAGTCACAGCTTTGTGGGAGCATGGAATGCATGTTATTTGTGTGTTTATAATGGGACATTGTTAGGAAACATGAGGATCATGTTTTTGATACCCTTTGACATATCCCAGTGAGGGAAACTTTATTTCCTTCCATTTTGTTGATGATAGTGGAGAGTGTGGGACATCCGAAGGCAATGCCCAGAGATGAGAAGAAAGAAGACTTTTCCCTCCTGTATAGCACAGTCTAATTGCCAGTCTCAGAGGCTTTGGGAAGTCTGCATATGTTGCCAGGATGGAGCTTTATGAACATGTATAAAGGTTGCGCCTCCTCAGGCTCAGATTCTTTTCTGTTGAAATTCAGACCTTTTGTTTATAGCATTGCTTGGCACCAATCTCCACCAGCACCCTCCTTTGTTCCCCTCTCGCCCCCCTTTTGAGGAAAGGAGGCTTTGAGGCATCAGGACTATCAGTTTTCTGAGCAGGTGATTGGGCTTCCCCAGGAATAGTCCCCTTGTCTGTCAGGCTACTGAGTCCTGTTACATCTGCGCATGGTGTTCTCCCTTCATGATACAGATATTGTTTTAGGAATCTGACACTTTTTTATTTTTTTTTCAAATTTTGGCCCTTTTATTGGTCCTTCATTCATTTATTTTCATCTTTCTTAATTCTTTGGCCTGTGTGGGCCTTCCATCGCGGTGGCCTCTCTCGTTGCAGAGCACCTGCTCTGAGCGCATGCACTCCAGAGTGCTGGCTCGTAGTTGGACACACCGGTCCAGCCATTCCGGGGCATATGGGTTCTTCCTGTGCCAGGGATCGAACTGGCTTCCCTTGCACTGCAAGGCAGACTCCTTACCCACTGGATCACCAGGAAAGCCCCAGAATCTGACACTCTTGACTCTTGCTTTTGTATGCGGTATTCTCTCTCCTGTGCTTTGAATTGGGAGCTCATCTTCAGTAAGGCTTTATCTTGGTGGTCCTGGTTGAGGTATAGCCAGAAGATGTTACATGTTTACTTCTAGCAACACGGAAGTATCACTTGCTTGGAACCACTTTAGTTTTGATTTATTTCTTGGGCTAATAGGAAATATGTGTTTCAACCTCACTTCAGGTTACAGACTCCCATTGGATATTTTTTTTTCTCCCTCTGACCTACTAGATTGTCACAAGATTTTATGTTGTCTTCTGTGTTGGTGGTTAGACTTTTTTTTTTTTCCCTAGACCACACTTTCATGAGAATATAACTCTTTCAAGTCCTGGCTTTATGTAGAGGTCTCAGTCCCTTCTTTTCAGCTTCTTTGAGCCCAAGGTATTGTCTCTGTATTCCCCCTGCTCCTCCCACCCCCGCACCCCTAAGATTGGCACCTTCCTCTTCCCCTAGGACTGCTGTAGCAGCAGCCCCCAAGACTATCAGTGTTTCCAGTTTGCCTTTCGTTGTTGATTCTCGGGGATTTCTCTTACATTTTTGTGAGAATAGTTGTACATTTAGAATGGATACTGATTATAATTTTATCCTTATTTCTAGCTGTTTTGCAGTGAGAAAATTGCAAGATCTCCTCCACTGCCAGTGGGCTAAACAGAACATCCTTGTCCAACTTGTTAGACATGCTTTGCTCATCGTGGTGCGATCTTGCTGATTTCCACCAGATCCTTTCTATAGCTGTTGACCCGAAATCTTCCTCTGGTGCTGTCCTGCCTTTGTGACTCTGGTATACCCAGTTAGTCAAGTAGTCACTCTCAATTAATCATTTCTTTTGCAGATAATTTTATAGGCTTTTGCTGCAAAAGTAGAATGAGTGGGGAAGCTGTAAAATGGCACATTTAATCTTGGTTTGAATTCATGCTGAAATTTGAAATGGAATGAGTTTCATAATTCTTGATCAAGAAAACAGCAGTGCCAATGCTGTTTGTAAAACTGCATGGGTTCGTTTCATCCTTTTATGTGAGTGGCATTTTTTAGAAGCCAAGTTCAATATGTGTAATTTTTTAAAAAATTTCAATATTTTATTTACTCTAAAGATTAAAATACAGCTTGTATTAATCTAATGCTAATATAAAATCAAAAATCTTAAGTAGAGGGCTTCCCTGGTGGTCCAGTGGGTAAGGACACCACTTTGCAGTGCAGGGGGTGCTGGCTCGATCCCTGGCCTGGGAGGATCCCACTGGTGTGTCCAGCTGTTGGGTTGGAACTCTGGAGTGCATGCACCCAGAGCTGGTGATCTGCAATGGGAGAGGCCGCTACGATGGGAGGCCCACATGGGCTGGAGAGAGCGAAGATGGATGAAAATAAATAAAAATGAAAGACCAATAAAAGTGCCCCCCCCCACACACACAAAAAATCTAAGTAGAGACCTGCCTACTTTGTCATATCCACACCGATGCAAAAATAATGATATGAATTTCACTAAGAGCAGAAGTATCTTCAAACAGGGACTTTTGAATGTAAAGAGGCCTACCTGACAGAATTGTTTGTTGTGGACGCCAGTGTTTTTGTTTCTAGTTAATGGGAGAGATGATAAGGAGTCTGGAAATGGCTGTGATATAGGGAAATGGCTGTGATATAGGGAGATTGCGGTGATATAGGGTGTTCAATACTTCTGTTAGTGTGGCTGAATGGCAGGCAGCCTTTAGCCCTCTGCAGATGCCCCCATTGACCTAGCTGGGCCTTTGTTCAGCCTCCCTATTACATAACAGTGAGTTGCACTGTTTTTTTCTTATATGCTGTGATGAGCAGGAGGGTGGATTAGCTCCCCATCCTGTTATTTTTCTGTTACTCGCTCCCCTTCTTTTTGGCGGGCATTTTTATTTTGGCTGCAGTGTGGGGGACAATGTCCACTTGAGAATAGGTCACAAGAAGAGTTAATGGGACTAAGGTTTTACCTGATTGTAGTCACTCTAAATTTCATTTCTTTTGCAGATAATTTTATAGGCTTTTGCTGCAAAAGTAGAATGAGTGGGGAAGCTGTAAAATGGCACATTTAATCTTGGTTTGAATTCATGCTGAAATTTGAAATGGAATGAGTTTCATAATTCTTGATCAAGAAAACAGCAGTGCCAATGCTGTTTGTAAAACTGCATGGGTTCGTTTCATCCTTTTATGTGAGTGGCATTTTTTAGAAGCCAAGTTCAATATGTGTAATTTTTTAAAAAATTTCAATATTTTATTTACTCTAAAGATTAAAATACAGCTTGTATTAATCTAATGCTAATATAAAATCAAAAATCTTAAGTAGAGGGCTTCCCTGGTGGTCCAGTGGGTAAGGACACCACTTTGCAGTGCAGGGGGTGCTGGCTCGATCCCTGGCCTGGGAGGATCCCACTGGTGTGTCCAGCTGTTGGGTTGGAACTCTGGAGTGCATGCACCCAGAGCTGGTGATCTGCAATGGGAGAGGCCGCTACGATGGGAGGCCCACATGGGCTGGAGAGAGCGAAGATGGATGAAAATAAATAAAAATGAAAGACCAATAAAAGTGCCCCCCCCCACACACACAAAAAATCTAAGTAGAGACCTGCCTACTTTGTCATATCCACACCGATGCAAAAATAATGATATGAATTTCACTAAGAGCAGAAGTATCTTCAAACAGGGACTTTTGAATGTAAAGAGGCCTACCTGACAGAATTGTTTGTTGTGGACGCCAGTGTTTTTGTTTCTAGTTAATGGGAGAGATGATAAGGAGTCTGGAAATGGCTGTGATATAGGGAAATGGCTGTGATATAGGGAAATGGCTGTGATATAGGGTGTTCAATACTTCTGTTAGTGTGGCTGAATGGCAGGCAGCCTTTAGCCCTCTGCAGATGCCCCCATTGACCTAGCTGGGCCTTTGTTCAGCCTCCCTATTACATAACAGTGAGTTGCACTGTTTTTTTCTTATATGCTGTGATGAGCAGGAGGGTGGATTAGCTCCCCATCCTGTTATTTTTCTGTTACTCGCTCCCCTTCTTTTTGGCGGGCATTTTTATTTTGGCTGCAGTGTGGGGGACAATGTCCACTTGAGAATAGGTCACAAGAAGAGTTAATGACTGCTTGTTGACTGACCGGAAGATTGGATATTTATTCACCGTTTTCCCCAAATGCAAGCCTGGAGTCTCTGTCCTTGAGATTTGGCAGTTGGCTCAAGGTGTTACACTTTTATTCTTCACTTTCAGTCAACTAGATTGTTCTTGGAAAGTGGTTGCCAACTGTGGTAGGTTGGCAATTGGCATAGTGGGTGCTGATGAGGCAGAAATTTGGGGTTTGATTCCAGGGTACAACCTCACCTTGGAACAGCCTCACCCCTGGTTAAACCATGCTGCTCAGACTGTACTGCTAACTGGACTAGGGTGAATGAGTGTCCTTGGCACTAAGGGACTGTGTAGGAGAGTATATATGGATATATTTAGGGTAGATGTTTAATATTATTAGGAGAGAAAATCACATTGTAAATTTCCTGGTGGGACAATAATGTCATTTGTTCACTTTTGTATTAGGGAGGTAATTTAAAATTATGATTAGGTTTGATTAGGAATTTGTTATTTATTCAGAAGCTACAGAGATCTTTGGTGTCCAGAAATGACATTTTGGTTGTTTCTGTTTTAGAGTCTTATGGCTTCTTGCTCTGCGTCTCAGTTTTCCTTTTTGAGGTGTGTATTTCTGTCACCCCTACAGTGCCTGGCAGTGTCTTTATCACAGAAGGTGCCTAAACTTTCGCTTACATAAATTGGTAGCTCTTCTGCCTTTCCCTTTGACCATTCTTTCTCCAAATAACTATCAGTCACTTTTTTCTTGAAAATATTTCCTCAAACTTTTATTGCATCTCAGCCTTTGACCTTCATTCCCACTATCATGACAGTATCTCCTGACCGTATTGTCCCTGTGTGAATTATTTTCTTCTCTTCATTATATCACCTCTCCTTTGGTAGACTGAAGTTTGGCCTTGTCTCCATGGAATACCGTCTTTATCTGAAGAGTAATGGGAGGCACATGACAGGTGTGCACAGCTAGGAGGGGGTGGATTAGCTCCCCATCCTGTTATTTTTCTGTTACTCGCTCCCCTTCTTTTTGGCGGGCATTTTTATTTTGGCTGCAGTGTGGGGGACAATGTCCACTTGAGAATAGGTCACAAGAAGAGTTAATGACTGCTTGTTGACTGACCGGAAGATTGGATATTTATTCACCGTTTTCCCCAAATGCAAGCCTGGAGTCTCTGTCCTTGAGATTTGGCAGTTGGCTCAAGGTGTTACACTTTTATTCTTCACTTTCAGTCAACTAGATTGTTCTTGGAAAGTGGTTGCCAACTGTGGTAGGTTGGCAATTGGCATAGTGGGTGCTGATGAGGCAGAAATTTGGGGTTTGATTCCAGGGTACAACCTCACCTTGGAACAGCCTCACCCCTGGTTAAACCATGCTGCTCAGACTGTACTGCTAACTGGACTAGGGTGAATGAGTGTCCTTGGCACTAAGGGACTGTGTAGGAGAGTATATATGGATATATTTAGGGTAGATGTTTAATATTATTAGGAGAGAAAATCACATTGTAAATTTCCTGGTGGGACAATAATGTCATTTGTTCACTTTTGTATTAGGGAGGTAATTTAAAATTATGATTAGGTTTGATTAGGAATTTGTTATTTATTCAGAAGCTACAGAGATCTTTGGTGTCCAGAAATGACATTTTGGTTGTTTCTGTTTTAGAGTCTTATGGCTTCTTGCTCTGCGTCTCAGTTTTCCTTTTTGAGGTGTGTATTTCTGTCACCCCTACAGTGCCTGGCAGTGTCTTTATCACAGAAGGTGCCTAAACTTTCGCTTACATAAATTGGTAGCTCTTCTGCCTTTCCCTTTGACCATTCTTTCTCCAAATAACTATCAGTCACTTTTTTCTTGAAAATATTTCCTCAAACTTTTATTGCATCTCAGCCTTTGACCTTCATTCCCACTATCATGACAGTATCTCCTGACCGTATTGTCCCTGTGTGAATTATTTTCTTCTCTTCATTATATCACCTCTCCTTTGGTAGACTGAAGTTTGGCCTTGTCTCCATGGAATACCGTCTTTATCTGAAGAGTAATGGGAGGCACATGACAGGTGTGCACACTCACACAGGTTATCTTCCAGTCTTTGACAGATAGCCCTGCTGCCCAATGGTTAGCATCCATTATTTTTTGCTTATAGAAATGAGGTTTTCCTGCAGGTTCTCTTCTTACTTGCAAAAACTGAGTTTGTCCAGGCCCTATGTGCTTACCCCCAGAGACGTATAGCAGTATCCATTTGAAAGAGGAAGCCTTTTTTCCTGCTTTATTCAATTGGCTTTAGATCACATGCATGCTTTCTTTCCCACTTACCTTTGCTAATGTGTGGATATCATTGGTTTCTTCAGTATTTATGTCCAGTGTTAGACTAGAGAGAGACTTGCAGTGTAAGTTTATTTAGATTAACTCTGGTTCAATGGTGTGAATCTAAAACACATATTTTTTCAATGTTGTATAGAAAGAGTATGTGTGTGTGTAAGAGCCTAAAAACTGTGCACATAACCTTGGCCATAAAGTACCAGTGAAACTCATAATCCAGATTGATTACATAAGTCTCTTTAGAAGATAGTTCTGAACTGGGCCACCTTTACACATAGAGGGAGGGCAAGCTAGTGCATCCAATTTCTACCTGCCTGTGGGGTGCTATTTGTTTATGCCACTGATCAGACCTAGAGCCTTCCGGGGGAATCCAAGTGAGATTTGCCTGAGAGATGGTTCCAGTTCTTGACTGGACTCAGGGGAAGAGGAAGGGATGCCTACCTCCCAGCAGGAGGACGTACTGTCTGTTCATGAGGATGCTCCTAGGATAATTAGCCTTTTTTTTTTTTGATAATTAGCCTTTTTAACCCTAAGTTACTGTGTCTTAAAGAAAGGAAGTTTGTCACTTATTTGTCACTAATTAATTAAGGAAAATAGTTATTAGCTAGGTAATCTTGTCAAATTTGTACTTTGAAATAAGATATTTTGTACTTATTAAGTGTTTGAATCTGAAGAGCCAGGAAGACTATTTTATTCTCTTCCTTGTTTACTGCCTTTTAGAAGGTTGTTTATTTACTTCTACCTAAATGCTTGATTGTGTATTTCCTAATGGTATTTTCTTACATAACCACGGAACAGTTCTCAAAGTCAGAAAATAAAATACTGATACAGTACTGTTTGGCCTTGTCTCCATGGAATACCGTCTTTATCTGAAGAGTAATGGGAGGCACATGACAGGTGTGCACACTCACACAGGTTATCTTCCAGTCTTTGACAGATAGCCCTGCTGCCCAATGGTTAGCATCCATTATTTTTTGCTTATAGAAATGAGGTTTTCCTGCAGGTTCTCTTCTTACTTGCAAAAACTGAGTTTGTCCAGGCCCTATGTGCTTACCCCCAGAGACGTATAGCAGTATCCATTTGAAAGAGGAAGCCTTTTTTCCTGCTT
Organism: Tragulus kanchil; assembly: GCA_022376925.1. Taxonomy (NCBI): domain Eukaryota; kingdom Metazoa; phylum Chordata; class Mammalia; order Artiodactyla; family Tragulidae; genus Tragulus; species Tragulus kanchil. The sequence goes on along the minus strand of JAIOJX010000030.1, from coordinate 213,913,460 downwards.
TATTCAATTGGCTTTAGATCACATGCATGCTTTCTTTCCCACTTACCTTTGCTAATGTGTGGATATCATTGGTTTCTTCAGTATTTATGTCCAGTGTTAGACTAGAGAGAGACTTGCAGTGTAAGTTTATTTAGATTAACTCTGGTTCAATGGTGTGAATCTAAAACACATATTTTTTCAATGTTGTATAGAAAGAGTATGTGTGTGTGTAAGAGCCTAAAAACTGTGCACATAACCTTGGCCATAAAGTACCAGTGAAACTCATAATCCAGATTGATTACATAAGTCTCTTTAGAAGATAGTTCTGAACTGGGCCACCTTTACACATAGAGGGAGGGCAAGCTAGTGCATCCAATTTCTACCTGCCTGTGGGGTGCTATTTGTTTATGCCACTGATCAGACCTAGAGCCTTCCGGGGGAATCCAAGTGAGATTTGCCTGAGAGATGGTTCCAGTTCTTGACTGGACTCAGGGGAAGAGGAAGGGATGCCTACCTCCCAGCAGGAGGACGTACTGTCTGTTCATGAGGATGCTCCTAGGATAATTAGCCTTTTTTTTTTTTGATAATTAGCCTTTTTAACCCTAAGTTACTGTGTCTTAAAGAAAGGAAGTTTGTCACTTATTTGTCACTAATTAATTAAGGAAAATAGTTATTAGCTAGGTAATCTTGTCAAATTTGTACTTTGAAATAAGATATTTTTGTACTTATTAAGTGTTTGAATCTGAAGAGCCAGGAAGACTATTTTATTCTCTTCCTTGTTTACTGCCTTTTAGAAGGTTGTTTATTTACTTCTACCCCTAAATGCTTGATTGTGTATTTCCTAATGGTATTTTCTTACATAACCACGGAACAGTTCTCAAAGTCAGAAAATAAAATACTGATACAGTACTGTTATCTAATCCAGAGCCCATATTCAGTTACATCAGCTATTGCCCTCATTGCTGGCTTTTATAGCTATTTCCCTCTCCAGATCCAGAACCTAATCCAGGATCCCACATTGCATTTAGTCGTCTTTAATCTGGAACAGTCCTTAGAGAATTATTTTACATATATGGTGGAATGTACATAGTTAGTCCTAGGATTCTTTCAATTCTCTTAATCCTGACTTCTTCATGCATTCTAGAGAAAGGTGATGCTGCCTCAAGATTAAAGGGAGGGGCTTCCCTGGTGGTCCAGTGGATAACGACCCCGTGTTGCAGTGCAAGGGGCTCTGGTTCGATCCCTGGCCTGGAAAGATCCCATGTGCGGCGGAGCGGCTGGACCGATGTGTCCAATTACCGAGCCGGAACTCTGGAGTGCATGTGCCCAGAGCTGGTGCTCTGCAGCGAGAGAGGCCACTGCGATGGGAGGCCCACACAGGCCAAAGAACAAAGATAAATAAATGAAAGACAAATAGAAGTAGCCAAAAAAAAGAGTAAAAGGAAGTCAAGAAATAAGGGGTCCTTAAATTCTCAGTTGTTTGCAGATGTAAGTTGTTCTGGTGATTTGTCACTTAAAAATCTTTGTAGCCCTGGAATGTTTCCCAGCAGCAGTAACCGGTTCTCTGATTGTCTGGATCCCAACTGGGTGTTCAACAACTCAGTTCTCATGCCAACTACAGAGTTACTACAGATCTACAGGCTGAGGACTCAGTCCCGCAAAACTGCCCCAGCTTTGTATACCAGTCACGAGTCCTTGACTAAGTGACTATATATCAGGGCTTCCCATGAGCCCCTCTTTAGGGTCAAAAATTTGCAAGAATGATTCATAGAACTCAGGAATATGCTTAAGTTTACTGGCTTAAAAGAACAGCGAAATGGAAGTGAAGCATGGGTGTGGGTGCTGTAGTACTTTAGTGCCCTTTACAGGAGTCACCTCCCAGCACCTCGATGTGTTTGCCCCGAACCTCTGAATCTCATTGTTCAGGAGTTTCTATAGAATTTAATCTCCAGTTTCCTGCCCTCCTCTTGGAGGTTGACGTCATGGTTACTGCCTTTTAGAAGGTTGTTTATTTACTTCTACCCTAAATGCTTGATTGTGTATTTCCTAATGGTATTTTCTTACATAACCACGGAACAGTTCTCAAAGTCAGAAAATAAAATACTGATACAGTACTGTTATCTAATCCAGAGCCCATATTCAGTTACATCAGCTATTGCCCTCATTGCTGGCTTTTATAGCTATTTCCCTCTCCAGATCCAGAACCTAATCCAGGATCCCACATTGCATTTAGTCGTCTTTAATCTGGAACAGTCCTTAGAGAATTATTTTACATATATGGTGGAATGTACATAGTTAGTCCTAGGATTCTTTCAATTCTCTTAATCCTGACTTCTTCATGCATTCTAGAGAAAGGTGATGCTGCCTCAAGATTAAAGGGAGGGGCTTCCCTGGTGGTCCAGTGGATAACGACCCCGTGTTGCAGTGCAAGGGGCTCTGGTTCGATCCCTGGCCTGGAAAGATCCCATGTGCGGCGGAGCGGCTTGACCGATGTGTCCAATTACCGAGCCGGAACTCTGGAGTGCATGTGCCCAGAGCTGGTGCTCTGCAGCGAGAGAGGCCACTGCGATGGGAGGCCCACACAGGCCAAAGAACAAAGATAAATAAATGAAAGACAAATAGAAGTAGCCAAAAAAAAGAGTAAAAGGAAGTCAAGAAATAAGGGGTCCTTAAATTCTCAGTTGTTTGCAGATGTAAGTTGTTCTGGTGATTTGTCACTTAAAAATCTTTGTAGCCCTGGAATGTTTCCCAGCAGCAGTAACCGGTTCTCTGATTGTCTGGATCCCAACTGGGTGTTCAACAACTCAGTTCTCATGCCAACTACAGAGTTACTACAGATCTACAGGCTGAGGACTCAGTCCCGCAAAACTGCCCCAGCTTTGTATACCAGTCACGAGTCCTTGACTAAGTGACTATATATCAGGGCTTCCCATGAGCCCCTCTTTAGGGTCAAAAATTTGCAAGAATGATTCATAGAACTCAGGAATATGCTTAAGTTTACTGGCTTAAAAGAACAGCGAAATGGAAGTGAAGCATGGGGGGTGTGGGGTGCTGTAGTACTTTAGTGCCCTTTACAGGAGTCACCCTCCCAGCACCTCGATGTGTTCACTGACCCAGAACCCCTCTGAATCTCATTGTTCAGGAGTTTCTATAGAATTTAATCTCCAGTTTCCTGCCCTCCTCTTGGAGGTTGACGTGTACAGCTGAAAGTTCCTTCTAGTTATTTGATCTCACTGTTAGCTAGTCCCATCCTGAGGCTTTCCCACTTTAGAAGTTCATGTGATGGCCTGGAGGGGTGGGATACACATATGATTAATCTGGGATTATACATATCTGTAAACAGGAAAACTCTGTAAAAGCAAAAAAGCAAAATTAAAAAGATAGCAAAAAAAAAAGAATTCATGTCTGGTGAAAGGGGGCTCAGTATGAGTAACAAAAGACACTCCTATGACTCAGAAAATCTCAAAGGTTTTGGGAGCTCTGTGCCAGGAACCAGGGGCAAAGACCAAATATACTTTGGTATTGTTGCATAGGCACCACCAGGGGTCTACTCCTGACTAGCGTTGCCATTCCTTTTAGAACTGGGAGAAGTGGAGCCTGAAGAGCTTACCTATGTCATTAAGTAGATAAGTGCACAGACTGCCCAAGTCACTGACGAAACCAATGTGAAAAACTTGAATAGCCATAGAAATACAACTTGTGAGTACATATTACAAAATAATAGTCATCCATTAGAGATTTTATTTATAGTAGATACCAATTTAGGAAAAACCACAGTATACAGCGTGTATATGAGGTAAGTATAACTATTTTAAAAGAAATGATTATTGAAAATCTAAAGTAGTCAGCATCAATTCCAAAAATGAGTGGCTATTGGTATTATAGAAGGATTCATGTAAGGGTCTCTGCTGTAGTTTTATTTTTAAAAGCTCTGATTTGTTGAAATACTGCTTGCATAGAACTTTTCAGGATTGTGTCTGGTGGGTGGAATGATTAGATACAGAGAAATCTTTACCAAAGTTCATGCTGAATGTTTCAGGACTAGGAAGGATAAACCATCCTCTCTGTACACAGCTTGAACTTGCCTGGATTTGAAACACCCAGACTGAGCTCCAAGGCTCCATGATAGAATTCTTAGGGAGGGAGAGGTCTTAGGGAGGGAGAGATCTCAGAGTCTCGGGGAAGAGGCTGGTGAGAAGAATAGAGACCGTTGTAGTCAGACACCAAGCATGATTTGGCTTCTCTCCAAGCCTCTTCAATCTCACCATCCAGTAGATAGACCTGACTTGCTTTTAGACTGATCTGGACTCAGGGCTGGCTTAGGCTCCAAGCCAGTCTAGGGAAAATAGGCCATCCCATGCCCTTGCCATGTTGGTCCTTATCTCTGAGATCCCTGTTTTAAGAAGTTAGAGCTGTGTGGAAAGAGATACTGGCTCACGAGTTGAATGGTAACATATTTGGCCAGAATTGTAGTCTTATTCTTGCCTCATCCCCTGCATTTACAGATCCAGGGATCTTTCTTTCTTTCTTTTTTACCACCCTCAGATTACATAGATCTGATGTTTTAACATATGTGGAGTGTGTGTGAGAGAGGTTTTTATTTTTTTCAGAGCCCACATTTCTCTGGGGAGCAGTGGCTATGTCACACAGGCCTCTCATAGCATCCCTGCTTTAGCTCCTGTCTTCCCAGCTCAATTGTTTATTCTCTCTCTCTCCCTCCCTCTTCTCCCTTCCCTCCTTTCACCCTCCCCCCGGCCCCCAACTGATTCCCTGGGAAATGAAATGAATCTTTCATTTGTTCCCCTCAGCAGTGGCCTTCTAGGGCTTTACTCCTGCTTATTCAAAACTCCTGGGACTGACTGCAGGGATGTTTCTCAGTGACCTCTTGGATGAAGGTAATAAGCCAGAGGAGCTTTTCAGCCCTTACCTATGTTAAAGGGGGTGTGGCTAACAGAGGTTCAGCCATAAAAGTGAAAATTCAGCTTTGCAAATGTAGCAGTAAAGAATCCGCCTGCTGTGCGGGAGACTTGCAGGAGACATGGGTTTGATCCCTGGGTTGTAAGATCCCCTGGAGAAGGAAATGGCAACCCACTCAAGTATTCTTGCCTGGGAAATCCCATGGACATAGAGCCTGGAGAGCTGCAGTCTTTGGGGTTGCAAAAAAAAAGAGTCGGACACAATGAAGTGGGTAGTATTAACTTCAGTTACTGAGAAATTTGCCCTTGATGGTTAATTACATTTATAAATTAGCCTGTGTAATATCATTTTTACATGTAAGATTAATTTGGTTTTTATTTGAATATATTGTGGAAGATTTTATAATGTTCATGTAATGTGCTTCTCTGCATGTTACGGTTTTTTTTTTAATGCTGATTTTTCTTTGTAATACCTGAGAATTGAGGGAAAAAGACCATAGATCTTAGAGCTTTGTTGTATTAGAATAGCAGTTCTCAAACTTTTTGGTCTTAGAATCCTTTTATACTTTTTTTTTTAATTTTTGAACTTTTTTTTTTTAAATCATTTTATTTATTTGGCTTCACTGGGTCTTAGTTGTGGCATTTGAGATTTAGTTTGCCGAGCAGGGTTCGAACCCAGGCCCCCTGCATTGGGAACACAGAGTCTTAACCACTGGACCACCAAGGAAATCCCAATTTTGAACTCTTTTATTGGTTATTTATTTATTTGTTCTCATTCATCTTTACTCTTTGGCCTGTGTGTGCCTCCCATTGCAGCAGCCTCTCACGTTGCAGAGCACTGGCTCTGGGTATATGCGCTCCAGAGTGCTGGCTCATAATTGGACACACCGATCCAGCCGCCCCGCGGCATGTGGGATCTTCCCGGGTCAGGGATCAAACCAGTGCCCCTTGCACTGGAAGGCGGACTCTTTACCCACTGGACCACCAGAGAAGCCCTATACTCTTAAAAATTATTAAAGACCCCAGAGTGCTTTTATTTATGTTGGTTATCTTGGTCAGTATTTGTTGTATTAGAAACTAAAACTGAGAATAAAAAATATTAATTCATTCTAAAATAATAACTATATATTAACATAAATAACCTTTTACATGAAAAATAACTGAATTTTCCAAAACAAATTATAAGAGTAAAATTATTTTACATGTTCAAAAATGTAAAAAGTTTGTGGTTGAATAGAGACAACTGGATTCTCAGATCTGGTTCTGCGTTTGTTGTCTTGTAACTTAATATTTTGTTCTTGACTTACTACATTGTTGAAGTACATGAAGAATGTTGTTGGAAAAGGAGGCCGAATGTGATTTTTATTATAACTTCAGTTACTGAGAAATTTGCCCTTGATGGTTAATTACATTTATAAATTAGCCTGTGTAATATCATTTTTACATGTAAGATTAATTTGGTTTTTATTTGAATATATTGTGGAAGATTTTATAATGTTCATGTAATGTGCTTCTCTGCATGTTACGGTTTTTTTTTTAATGCTGATTTTTCTTTGTAATACCTGAGAATTGAGGGAAAAAGACCATAGATCTTAGAGCTTTGTTGTATTAGAATAGCAGTTCTCAAACTTTTTGGTCTTAGAATCCTTTTATACTTTTTTTTTTAATTTTTGAACTTTTTTTTTTTAAATCATTTTATTTATTTGGCTTCACTGGGTCTTAGTTGTGGCATTTGAGATTTAGTTTGCCGAGCAGGGTTCGAACCCAGGCCCCCTGCATTGGGAACACAGAGTCTTAACCACTGGACCACCAAGGAAATCCCAATTTTGAACTCTTTTATTGGTTATTTATTTATTTGTTCTCATTCATCTTTACTCTTTGGCCTGTGTGTGCCTCCCATTGCAGCAGCCTCTCACGTTGCAGAGCACTGGCTCTGGGTATATGCGCTCCAGAGTGCTGGCTCATAATTGGACACACCGATCCAGCCGCCCCGCGGCATGTGGGATCTTCCCGGGTCAGGGATCAAACCAGTGCCCCTTGCACTGGAAGGCGGACTCTTTACCCACTGGACCACCAGAGAAGCCCTATACTCTTAAAAATTATTAAAGACCCCAGAGTGCTTTTATTTATGTTGGTTATCTTGGTCAGTATTTGTTGTATTAGAAACTAAAACTGAGAATAAAAAATATTAATTCATTCTAAAATAATAACTATATATTAACATAAATAACCTTTTACATGAAAAATAACTGAATTTTCCAAAACAAATTATAAGAGTAAAATTATTTTACATGTTCAAAAATGTAAAAAGTTTGTGGTTGAATAGAGACAACTGGATTCTCAGATCTGGTTCTGCGTTTGTTGTCTTGTAACTTAATATTTTGTTCTTGACTTACTACATTGTTGAAGTACATGAAGAATGTTGTTGGAAAAGGGAGGCGTGTTTTAACATCCTTTTTGGATAATTGTGCATATTCTTTAGTACTATACCAGAACTCAGTTTGTTCAAGGTTAATTGTTATATAGAGCTTGAAACTGTATCAAGAAACTTTTTGTGTTCTGTTACATTGAAATCCATGGGTCTATCTTGCACTTTTTCTTTTTTTTTTTTTTTAAAGATTCATTTGTTTATTTTTGGCTGTGGTGGGGTCTTTGATGCTGCACTCATGCTTTCTCCAGGTGAGGTGAACTGGGGGCAGTTCTTTGTTGTGATGCACTGGCTTCTCATTGCAGTAGCTTCTCTTGTTGCAGAACACAGGCTGTAGGCGCTCGGGCTTCAGTTGTTGCAGCTCGTGGGTTCTAGAGCATTGGCTCAGTAGTTGAGACACAACTGGCTTAATTACTCCAAGCCATGTGGGATCTTCCCGGACCAGGGATTGAATCTGTGTCCTTTGCATTGCAAAGCGGATTCTTAATCACTGGACTACCAGAGAAGCCCCTATTTTGCACTTTGAATGGCTCTTTAACCCATGCATGAATTTGGTTTTTTGGCTTCCTTGAAAGAGGCTTGAGGACCCTCAAAGTTCCCGGGCCACACCTTAAGAACTGTTGTCATAGAATCTGGAAGGCGTCTTAAAGATGAACTCTGGCCCATCTCTCTTCTGAGCTGAAGTAGGAGGGGTTATGGAAGCTCAGAGAGAACTGATATGTCTGAGGCAAGTAGCTTAGTTTCCCACTAAGCTGTAGCTAGTATTTAGGTTTCTTGACTGCTTCTTTACACACAACTTCAGCGTCTTTGTTGTGCTTGGTGCTGACCTCACTTGCATTGCGTTTTGGGAAAGTTGTCTCTTGTGGCCCAGCTCCTTAGAGGCCTGAGTATGTTTGTTCATCTTTATTTTGGCTTAAGTTCCTAATTGCCAAAAGTCTCGTTAGATCGCTGAATAGAATATTTCAATCTCTGTCTCTTTAGCACTGTGACTGTTTTGTGGTGTATTAAATATGTTTAAAAGCAGCTGAAAGATAATCAAAAGGTATTTGGGGTGCATGAAAGTTTGAAGTACACATTCAGGTCTTCATTTTGCACAGGAAAGATGTTTTGAAAGAACTTTAGAGATCCGCAGTCGATGTCTCCTAACAGATTGAAGAATCTTGTAATAGATAGCCAGGGAGTACTATATATGAACTGAACTCTCTTCTCCCCCTCTTTGATTCTTTGACTAATAGGTTTCTTTGAAGGGGTGTTGCTCAAAGTTTTGGGCTGAATGTTTTCTTGCACTGAAAACTTCTCTTCCCTTGTATATTAGCATGAATGCATGGTTTTGTTTATATTCTTTTTTTTTTTTTTAATTTTTGGCCTCTTTTATTGGTCTTTTCATTTATTTATTTTCATCCATCTTCGTTCCTTGGCCTGTGTGGATGTCCCATTGCAGTGGCCTCTCTTCATTGTAGAGCACTGGCTCTGGGCACATGCGCTCCAGAGCGCTGGCTCATAATTGGATACACCAGTCCAACCGCTCTGTGGCACGTGGGATCTTCCCAGGCCAGGGATCGAACCGGCGCCCCTTGCACTGCAAGGCGGTGTCCTTACCCAGTGGACCACCAGGGAAGCCCCTTTGTTTATATTCTTAATGGAGAAAAGGTGTGAGTGGCACTTGCTGTTAAGTTGCTTTACTAGCACTTGAGAAAATTTAATATTATTCAAGGTCTCCTAAATTAATGAGCACATGGTAGTTGGGAATTGATTATTTTATATCAAAGGCAGGATCAAGATGCTGCTGAGGACCACAAAGACGTCTCTGGCATTTCACTGGTTGCCCTGTCGTGGCAAAGGCTTGTGTGCTTGCAGTTGTCAGTGTACTCTCTCCAGGCATGGTCTGCTTTCTGAACAAAGACTTTGTATGTCTGTGTGTGTATCTTTGTGTGTTTCATTCCTCCACCAAGGGTGTGTCTAAGGGCTGTGCCCATGTGATTAATTCCACCAATTCTTGACCAGATGGCACTTTACAGACAAGTGTCCTTGTCTCGTTAGATCGCTGAATAGAATATTTCAATCTCTGTCTCTTTAGCACTGTGACTGTTTTGTGGTGTATTAAATATGTTTAAAAGCAGCTGAAAGATAATCAAAAGGTATTTGGGGTGCATGAAAGTTTGAAGTACACATTCAGGTCTTCATTTTGCACAGGAAAGATGTTTTGAAAGAACTTTAGAGATCCGCAGTCGATGTCTCCTAACAGATTGAAGAATCTTGTAATAGATAGCCAGGGAGTACTATATATGAACTGAACTCTCTTCTCCCCCTCTTTGATTCTTTGACTAATAGGTTTCTTTGAAGGGGTGTTGCTCAAAGTTTTGGGCTGAATGTTTTCTTGCACTGAAAACTTCTCTTCCCTTGTATATTAGCATGAATGCATGGTTTTGTTTATATTCTTTTTTTTTTTTAATTTTTGGCCTCTTTTATTGGTCTTTTCATTTATTTATTTTCATCCATCTTCGTTCCTTGGCCTGTGTGGATGTCCCATTGCAGTGGCCTCTCTTCATTGTAGAGCACTGGCTCTGGGCACATGCGCCCAGAGCGCTGGCTCATAATTGGATACACCAGTCCAACCGCTTGTGGCGCGTGGGATCTTCCCAGGCCAGGGATCGAACCGGCGCCCCTTGCACTGCAAGGCGGTGTCCTTACCCAGTGGACCACCAGGGAAGCCCCTTTGTTTATATTCTTAATGGAGAAAAGGTGTGAGTGGCACTTGCTGTTAAGTTGCTTTACTAGCACTTGAGAAAATTTAATATTATTCAAGGTCTCCTAAATTAATGAGCACATGGTAGTTGGGAATTGATTATTTTATATCAAAGGCAGGATCAAGATGCTGCTGAGGACCACAAAGACGTCTCTGGCATTTCACTGGTTGCCCTGTCGTGGCAAAGGCTTGTGTGCTTGCAGTTGTCAGTGTACTCTCTCCAGGCATGGTCTGCTTTCTGAACAAAGACTTTGTATGTCTGTGTGTGTATCTTTGTGTGTTTCATTCCTCCACCAAGGGTGTGTCTAAGGGCTGTGCCCATGTGATTAATTCCACCAATTCTTGACCAGATGGCACTTTACAGACAAGTGTCCTTGTCTTTGATTTTAGCAGGATAGAAGACCCTCTTCTTTTACTCCCAAGATTGCTGTCAGAGGCTCAAGTGAGATTGACTGTGTGTTTCTTCCTGATTGTAGCTTTCTTTTAGCAAAACCAATATATTACACTGTTGAAGATACTATTTAAGGATTGAATATTTATCTATCAGAGTGGTTCTGTTTGGCGCTCCTTTAAATAGCTAGTTCTCTCCTTTCATCAAAATTGAATTTGATTCCCAGAATTTGCCCTGTAGGAATACACATCCTTGTTAAGGTGCAGCACACCCAAATCCCCCTCCTCCTGGTGTCTTTGTGTCTTAAAGGCAGAGCTCCTCTTCACTGGAGATTGAAACAGTGTTTCACATGGGATGAAGCAAATGGGGACTTTGATCATTTTTCCTTATCTCCTTTTTTTTTCTCGTGTCTGTCTAATAGTTCTTCTAAGAGCTTATTTTTTTTTAATGTATTTTATTTTATTTGGCTCCGTCAAGTTTTGGTTGCTGTGTGCAGACTTAGTTGTCCTGCAGCACGTGGGATCTTAGTTCCCCAGTCATGAATCAAACCCCAATCCCCTGCATTGGAAGGATTTTTAACCACAGGCCCACCAGGAAAGTCCCCAAGAGCTAATTTTTTGAATTAGGGCTGTCTTCCCTGTGTTCTGAAAGACTGTGCCCACATGGAAGTGTCTGTGTGTTGGGGCAGAGCCCTTTAGAAACAAAGAGCGGTCAATTGTGCTGCTGCCCCGATCAGCTTTTCCTCTGCCATTTTTCCTTTTGTTGCTGTTTTGAAGGTGATCAGCAACAGCTAAACCTACCCCTTGAGTAGTATGGCTGTAAAAAGCTGAGAAAAGAATTCCATCGTGTCGTCTTTGTAAACAAAGTTAGGGGCCTGTGGAAGGGAGGGAAAGAGAAAAACCAAATTTGGTGGGACTTAAGAAAGCCATTGGATTCCCTGGTGGCTCAAATGGTAAAGAATCCACCTGCAGGTTCAATCCCTGGGTTGGAAACGCCCCCTGGAGAAGGGAATGGCAACCCATTCCAGCCAGTATTCTTTTTATTTATTTATTTATTTATTGGGCGGGGGTCGGGTTGGGGAGGGAGGGGAGCGGGCGGGCCGCTTCTATTGGTCTTTCTTTTTGGTGGGGGGAGCGCATGCGCTCCAGAGCTCCAGCTCCGGTAATTGGACACATCCGTCCAGCCGCTCCGCGGCACATGGGATCTTCCCAGGCCAGGGATCGAACCAGCGCCCCTTGCACTGCAAGGCGGTGTCCTTACCCACTGGACCACCAGGGGAAGCCCCAGCCAGTATTCTTTTTTTTTTTTCTTTGTTTTTATATTTTGGCCTCTTTTTGTTTTTTTGGCTACTTCTATTGGTCTTTCATCTATATACCTTTGTTCTTCGGCCTATGTGGGCCTCCCATCGCAGTGGCCTCTCTTGCTGCAGAGCACTGGCTCTGGGTGCATGTGCTCCAGAGCTCGGTAGTTGAACACATCAGTCCAGCCACTCCGCCGCACGTGGAATCTTCCCAGGCCAGGGATCGAATGGCGCCCCTTGCACTGCAAGGCGGTGTCCTTACCCACTGGACCACCAGGGAAGCCCATTCATTCGGGTATTCTTGCCTGGAGAATTCTATGGACAGAGGAGTCTGGCAGACCACAGTCCCTGGAGTCTCAAAGAGTCAGACACAACTGAGCAACTAACTAGTTTCACACTTTTACAAAGAAAGCCATTACCTTCCAGTTTCTTCTGCGATACAGGCATCTGATGGTCTGGGTACTATTTTAAAGTGGTCTCTGTTTTTAAAACATTTTGAGAAGAGGGCTGGACCAATGTTTTTAATAGTCTTAACAATGTATGTGGCTGTTGAGTGTTTAATTGATGTTTGCTTCTGTCTGTCAGGAACTTGGAGCTGAGTTTGCTTTAAAGATGTTTGTTAGCTGTGGGTTGACAGGAGGCTTTTTATCGTTATTGATAGCCTTTAAGTGATTGTATTCTTCCATCACCACACAATTTCTTCTTTGAAATGGTAGGAATTCAGATTACCTAAAGGTACTTGCTAATTAAAAATTGTTCTCTAAAAGCCACTCCATAATCAGCCAGGCACAGTGTTAGCAAAATACTTATTTCAAGCAGTGTAGAATGAAACAGAGGGTTTATGCTGATCATGAACACTGACTTCCAAACACAGAGTAGTTGCTGATGAATTATCATTATACTAATTTTCAGAAATAAATTTCCCTTCTAAACCTGCTGATATTTAATTGGTTTACTACTTCCTTTTTAAAACCTAATGAACTAAGGACAGAGACTTGGAATCTGCTTCGTTAGTGAATGGTGGTTCAACATTAGCTGTATCAATGTGTATTTGTGGATCACTTTTCTTCGCTGTACTTTAATGTCCTTTTTAAATGTTTCTGCAAATTGTTATTAATGCAAAAATTTGAATTTATTACTGAATCATCCACAGCTGCTGTTTGCTTTTTGTTGACTTGAGAGGCTGAGTATATGACCCGTCAGGACACACACTCATTATTCATGTGTTTTTTAAGTGAGCAGTCTTAAATTCTAATTTTCCAAAATTCTGCAGAATCCATTTTGCTTTGTTTTGTTTCTGTTTCTGTTCAGGAGAACATAGAAGTTCTGCTTCAAATTGTGTCTGGACTTTAAGAGATTCCAGTTCTGGAATAGTATCTGTGTTGAATAATTAGAGACTTGTGTTTCCTTTGTTTTTTTTTAAATTTTGGGAGATGGGAGGAATTTTAGGATGACCTGATTCTTAATTTGGTTGTCCACAGCTGTTTGTGTTATGAAAGATTATTTTTCTTGTGCCCCTCTCCCCTACATTTTCTTATAAAAAATAACAAAATATTAAAAGAACTGGTGAATCTTCATGTTAATATTTTGCTGTATTTACTGTATCACAAAACAGTCTATCTAGCCTTCTCTATCTTTTTCTTTCCACTCAAGAAGAAAGGACTTTGCTAATAGTAAGGTGGAGAGACAGACAGACAGACATGCACAGTGCCTGACACATACTAAATATAGTAGAGCAGGTTGGCAAGAGACAAAATGAATGTGAATGAAGGAATGATTTGAATAGAACATGCTTCTAGCACTAGTATATGAAGAAATAGTTCCCTGCTAAACCCCTGCCATTAGGCGCTTACTCTTGGGTCAGGAGGTGAGAAACCAAAAGAAGACAAACGCTTTGCCAAGTATCTCATATGAAGCCTTCAGTGAAGGTCAGGTGTTGGGGGCCTAAAGGTACTTGCTAATTAAAAATTGTTCTCTAAAAGCCACTCCATAATCAGCCAGGCACAGTGTTAGCAAAATACTTATTTCAAGCAGTGTAGAATGAAACAGAGGGTTTATGCTGATCATGAACACTGACTTCCAAACACAGAGTAGTTGCTGATGAATTATCATTATACTAATTTTCAGAAATAAATTTCCCTTCTAAACCTGCTGATATTTAATTGGTTTACTACTTCCTTTTTAAAACCTAATGAACTAAGGACAGAGACTTGGAATCTGCTTCGTTAGTGAATGGTGGTTCAACATTAGCTGTATCAATGTGTATTTGTGGATCACTTTTCTTCGCTGTACTTTAATGTCCTTTTTAAATGTTTCTGCAAATTGTTATTAATGCAAAAATTTGAATTTATTACTGAATCATCCACAGCTGCTGTTTGCTTTTTGTTGACTTGAGAGGCTGAGTATATGACCGTCAGGACACACACTCATTATTCATGTGTTTTTTAAGTGAGCAGTCTTAAATTCTAATTTTCCAAAATTCTGCAGAATCCATTTTGCTTTGTTTTGTTTCTGTTTCTGTTCAGGAGAACATAGAAGTTCTGCTTCAAATTGTGTCTGGACTTTAAGAGATTCCAGTTCTGGAATAGTATCTGTGTTGAATAATTAGAGACTTGTGTTTCCTTTGTTTTTTTTTAAATTTTGGGAGATGGGAGGAATTTTAGGATGACCTGATTCTTAATTTGGTTGTCCACAGCTGTTTGTGTTATGAAAGATTATTTTTCTTGTGCCCCTCTCCCCTACATTTTCTTATAAAAAATAACAAAATATTAAAAGAACTGGTGAATCTTCATGTTAATATTTTGCTGTATTTACTGTATCACAAAACAGTCTATCTAGCCTTCTCTATCTTTTTTTCTTTCCACTCAAGAAGAAAGGACTTTGCTAATAGTAAGGTGGAGAGACAGACAGACAGACATGCACAGTGCCTGACACATACTAAATATAGTAGAGCAGGTTGGCAAGAGACAAAATGAATGTGAATGAAGGAATGATTTGAATAGAACATGCTTCTAGCACTAGTATATGAAGAAATAGTTCCCTGCTAAACCCCTGCCATTAGGCGCTTACTCTTGGGTCAGGAGGTGAGAAACCAAAAGAAGACAAACGCTTTGCCAAGTATCTCATATGAAGCCTTCAGTGAAGGTCAGCCTGGTCAGCGTGACTGCTGGAGTCCAGAAGAGGGAACGTGATCCCAGAAGACTAGGGCAGTGGACAAAGACTTCTTGGAAGAAATGGAGCTGGAACTGGGCCACGAAGTAGGGCAGAACCTGGGAGCAGAGCTCTGAGCACAGGGGCATTCTGAGCCTTGGGGAGCCTCAGGCTTCCTGCATACTTGGGAGGAATGACAGTGGCAAGCATAGCGGGAGAGTGGACCATCTTCCTTGTAGTGCTCCAAGGTAGGGCCGTCTCCTTATTCCCAGAGCATTTCCACTTGTTCCTGCTCCAGGAGCTCCAGGAGCTCCTTTGCTGCTCACTGCCTGGACACAGTCCTTCCACATGTCTGTGTGGCTCCCTCTTCCTTTTGGTCTCCGCTCAGTGAGAACTTCCCTATCCTACCCCTCCCCCTGCCACACTATATAAAACAGCAGCTTCTGACACACACCACCCTCTAACCTACTTTTTTCTCCTTCGTACTGTGTCCCCAAAGCCTAATCTAGTGCCTTTGATTACATGCACATATATATGTATCTCCTATATAAATATAAAGAGTTGGTGTTTATGCATAAAAGAATGAACAAATGGGGATTCTGAGGTGTATAGGGTGTTTGGACAAGAAAATATCTTAAAGGGACCAAACAAACAGGTAAGAGGTGCTTGAACTGGGCAGAGAATCACCAAAATATGTCTTAGGAGCAGTGTCCTTGTGGGAAAAGTTGAGATTTTTAGGTATGATTAGCTGACCGGCTTGGAAAAGCTCCCAGGGAATTCATCCTTGACATTTTCTCCTTGAAAAAATGCATGCTCCTCAGTGAAGCCTTTGGTGACTTTGATGCTTCTTGTCCTCTTCCCAGGACCCCCGCAGTGGACCATGAGACGGTAATGTCCACTGAGGACCTCTGGGAGCCATGTCAGACGAATCCGCCTCAGGGAGCGATCCAGACCTGGACCCAGACGTGGAGTTGGAGGATGCGGAAGAGGAGGAGGAGGAGGAGGAGGAGGTGGCAGTGGAGGAGCATGGCAGGGATGACGAGGAAGACCTGCTGGATGGTGAGTGACTCAGAAGCGACAGAGGTTGCTTATCTTTCTTCTGTTAGAATTCTTGCTGAGACAGCTTGGTGTTAGCAGTTAAATTCTTTAGGTCATCCATTGAGAGAAGGCGAAGACTGGAATACAGAAGCAGTAAACCCACATGCTCTTGCCCAGGAAATGAATTGTTCCTCTATGTAAGGCTCACTGTGGTGCTGCAAGGACCTTTAACGCTCCTCTCGTCATTGACCATGTGCAGATTTAGGTCCATAGATTTGAGAGAGGAGCACATTGTTCACGTCATGGAGGGAATCAGTGGCAGAAGTCCTGTGCTGAGACTGATGGTCTGATGTCACTGACATATCAGAGGATAATCGCGAGTGGTCTCTGTGTTTCCTAAGTTGCATTCACAAGTCGTCTTCTGTGAACGTGAGCAAGTTATCTGGGGAAAGATTCTTAGATGGGTTCACAACTCCAGAAAGCTTACTCCATCTCCTGTATTGCTGCTATACTTCCCAGCCACTTCAGGTGACTGTAAATTGCTCCAGCTGGGAGAAAACTGCGGTTGTGAGGCTGCTAGACCCCTTTTGGACTCCTGTTTGGTTTGCATGGCTCACCCTTTATTCCCAACTTGTTGAAGTGGCTTTGGGCATTTTCTTTTCATCATTAGTCTAGAGTTAGGTCATCTGACCAGCTTCTCAATTAATTTTAGCCTTTCATGACATAGGATTTAATTATTTGTAAGCTTCCTGTTAACCTAGGAGTAAAATTACTCTTTTTATAACATACCAGTATTCAGTATAACATACCTGAACATTGCATTAGATGATCATTGCTTGGATCTGCTGGAGGCTAGGAAGATGCACTCCTGTCATTCTCTAAATTCCAGGAGAATGAACATCTATCCTCTTTTTTTTGCTGAGGTTAATGTCTTTGGTTCTCATTCATCCTAACAACTGCCATATGGGTCAGGAATCAATTTTCTGTCACATAAACTGTTTAGACGTCTCTGCCCCATTTCCAGTTTGCCTCAGGCAGAGGAATTATCATTTTACTCCCCACCCTCACCTGGACAGCATCATTTGCCCTCCACTGATAGCCTTGTTCAGTTCAAGTCTCCCCACCCCTAGTTCTGTAGTTCCTGTGTCCTTAATGTAGAATGAGTAGAAATAACAGTGATAGTGATGTGAGACTATACCATCAGGCTGTCTTGCTTGCCCTTCATGGTTCTTAAGATGCCATTAGAATCCCTAGGTATCTGCATCACTTTTTGCTTTCTTATAATTTGGTTTCTCAAAATTATGTTTTCTAATACCCCTAGAACTCTCATCAGATTTAGTCTGGGTTTTAGATGCTTCTGGTGAGTATAATGGATGTATACACACTGTCTTCCCTCTTGGGTTATTGGAATCCTTTTCTCCTAGTCAAATTCTTAATCAAAAATTGTATGGTATTCATTTGAGAACTTTACTATTACTTTTTTTAGAAGTGGTATGAAATTGTGATTTGTCTCAGAATAGTGTAGCTATGTGTAATTGGAGTTTTTTTTTTTAAATTTTGGCCTCTTTTATTTATTTATTTATTTTCATCAATCTTCACTCTTTTGGCCTGTGTGGGCCTCCCACACAGTGGTCTCTGTTGTTGCAGAGCACCAGTTCTGGGCGCATGCACTGCAGAGCACTGGCTCCTAATTGGACACACCAGCCCAGCTGTTCCGCGGCACGTGGGATCTTCCCAGGCCAGGGGATTGAACTGGCACCCCTTGCACTGCAAGGCAGACTCTTTACCCACTGGACCACCAGGGAAGTCCCTAATCGGAGTTTTTTAAAAAGTTATGTAATTCTTAATGAAATAACTTTTTAAAACTTTGAAATGATTTCTTTTTTTTTTTTAATAAGGAATTCCTGGTTCCTGTCCTAGTGGAGCTTTTTTTTTTTTTTTTTAAACATTTATTTTTTATTTATTTATCTTTTGGGGGAGTGGGTGGGGAGGAGAGAGGGGAATGGGCAGGCCACTTCTGTTGGTCTTTCATTTGTCTATTTTCATCCAACTTTGTTCTTTGGCCTCAGGCAGAGGAATTATCATTTTACTCCCCACCCTCACCTGGACAGCATCAATTTGCCCTTTCCAGTTTGCCTCAGGCAGAGGAATTATCATTTTACTCCACCCTCACCTGGACAGCATCATTTGCCCTCCACTGATAGCCTTGTTCAGTTCAAGTCTCCCCACCCCTAGTTCTGTAGTTCCTGTGTCCTTAATGTAGAATGAGTAGAAATAACAGTGATAGTGATGTGAGACTATACCATCAGGCTGTCTTGCTTGCCCTTCATGGTTCTTAAGATGCCATTAGAATCCCTAGGTATCTGCATCACTTTTTGCTTTCTTATAATTTGGTTTCTCAAAATTATGTTTTCTAATACCCCTAGAACTCTCATCAGATTTAGTCTGGGTTTTAGATGCTTCTGGTGAGTATAATGGATGTATACACACTGTCTTCCCTCTTGGGTTATTGGAATCCTTTTCTCCTAGTCAAATTCTTAATCAAAAATTGTATGGTATTCATTTGAGAACTTTACTATTACTTTTTTTAGAAGTGGTATGAAATTGTGATTTGTCTCAGAATAGTGTAGCTATGTGTAATTGGAGTTTTTTTTTTTAAATTTTGGCCTCTTTTATTTATTTATTTATTTTCATCAATCTTCACTCTTTTGGCCTGTGTGGGCCTCCCACACAGTGGTCTCTGTTGTTGCAGAGCACCAGTTCTGGGCGCATGCACTGCAGAGCACTGGCTCCTAATTGGACACACCAGCCCAGCTGTTCCGCGGCACGTGGGATCTTCCCAGGCCAGGGGATTGAACTGGCACCCCTTGCACTGCAAGGCAGACTCTTTACCCACTGGACCACCAGGGAAGTCCCTAATCGGAGTTTTTTAAAAAGTTATGTAATTCTTAATGAAATAACTTTTTAAAACTTTGAAATGATTTCTTTTTTTTTTTTAATAAGGAATTCCTGGTTCCTGTCCTAGTGGAGCTTTTTTTTTTTTTTTTTAAACATTTATTTTTTATTTATTTATCTTTTGGGGGAGTGGGTGGGGAGGAGAGAGGGGAATGGGCAGGCCACTTCTGTTGGTCTTTCATTTGTCTATTTTCATCCAACTTTGTTCTTTGGCCTGTGTGGGCCTCCCACCGCAGTGGCCTCTGTTGTCGCAGAGCACCGGCTCTGGGCGCATGCGCTCCAGAGCTCCAGCTCGGTAATTGGACACATCAGTCCAGCCACTCCACGGCACGTGGGATCTTCCCAGGCCAGGGATCGAACTGGCGCCCCTTGCACTGCAAGGCGGTGTCCTTACCCACTGGACCACCAGGGGAAGCCCTGAAATGATTTCTTTTTATTGCTTATGAATTTCGGAGTGATTTTAAAAAGTTTCCATAGGGCTTCCCCTGGTGGTCCAGTGGGTAAGGACACTGCCTTGCACTGCAAGGGGCGCCGGTTCAATCCCTGGCCTGGGAAGATCCCACGTGCCGCGGAGTGGCTGGACTGATGTGTCCAATTGCCGAGCCGGAGCTCTGGGGCGCATGCGCCCAGAGCCGGCGCTCTACGGCGACAGAGGCCACCACGATGGGAGGCCCACAGGAGCCAAAGAACAAAGACGGATGAAAATAGAGAAATGAAAGACCAATAGAAGTGGCCTGCCCGTACCCCACCCTCCCTACCCCCCAAAAAGATAAAAAAAAAAAAAAAAAGTTTCCATAGGTACTGTCTCCTTTTGTACTGGGGTATAGCTGATTAGCAACATTGTGATAGTTTCAGGTGAGTGTGAAAGGGACTCAGCCATACATATACACGTATCCATTTTCCCCCAAACCCCTCTCCCATCCAGGTTGCCACATACATCTGAGCAGAATTTCACAAAAGCGCCATTTTTATGTTGTCACTACAGTGTTAGAACTCTACAACCCCACCCTCACCCCTGCTCCCCTGAAATAAAAAGTGATATTTGTGTTGCTTATGGCAACTCTACCACGGTTTCAGTTTATACAGCTTTTTTGGTCCTCTCACCTTGAACACTGTGCAGTTGTGGTGAAGCATCGAGACCTGCCTGTTTCTTTAGCCTCGCCTTTGCTGCCTTGACTTGCTGGTAATCCTACAGTTCTAATGGGCAGAGCAGCCAGCTGTTCTAAAATTAGGACTAGCTATGAATAGTCTAGTCTTAGCTGATGTAGTGTGATGTGGCCCTTTTGTTTTCTTAAAACAGTTTTTCTCAACCTGGGATGATTTTGCCTCCCAGGGGACAATTTACAGAGTCTGTAGACATTTTTGGCTGTCACGACTCCTGGGGGTGGGGGAGGAATGCTCCCGGCATCTTGTGGGTAGAAATAAGCCATCCTGCCAGCCATCCTGCACTGCATAGGCCAGCTCCCTGCCACACACAGTTAGCTGGCCCAAAATGTCAATAGTGCTGAGGCGGAGATAGCCTTTCAAAAAGAAAGCTCTTACTACAGCTCTTTCTATTTGAAGCATTATCCCTATTGGGTAACAACATCTCACATTTACAGTGCTTCCTTACAGTTTATACAAACATCCAAACCATCTTATTAACCTTTTCAAAGATCTGTCTTTTGGCTTTGGTGATCCCCTATATTGTAATTTCTACTTTATAATATTCTTCTATATCTTTGGGGTTTATTTTACATTACTTTTAAGCTTCTTAAGATTATACTTAGCTCATTTCAGCATTCTTTTCCTAGTAGCATTTAAAACTAAATTTCTAAGTGTCACTTTAATTCCATCCCCTCAGAAGCATTTTGAAACCTTTCATCTTAGTTGATTATCTTAGTAATCCTATGTGTTAGGTAAGGCAGCAGATGCATTTTACAAATGAGGAAACTGAGACTCAGAAAGGGAAGTGCCTTGCTCAGTGAAAGTTAGTAGGAAGGTGGCAAAGCTGAGCCTTTGGTTTCCAAGGCGGTGCTTCTCTTTCAAACCCATGCTGCTTCTGAGACCATAGATCCATATATTCCCCTGCCTGTGATGTGTTTGCTTTCTTTCTTAATGTGTACTTTGAGGGAAGAAGTCGGTGATGTTGAGCGGAGGTGAGAGGATAGTTAGAAGTAATAGCATGACTGGAGGGAAAGTGTGGCACGTGCTCGAGGATGACGAGTGCTCACACTTGGTATAGAACTGAGCACGTTGGGAGGATGACTAGAGCGAGACTGGAGTGATGGCCTGTGGTCAGATTGTGAAGCAATCTAGAATTTGTTTCAGAGGCTGCATGGAACATGGAGATATTTTACTGAGGAAGCATTCATTAGGTCTTTTCTTTTAGAGATGTTATTCTGTATACAACAGAGATGCCCTGCAGATCAAGAAGGCCAGTTAGGTGTGTGGTGGAGCTTCATGGGAAGGGTCAGTGAGGGTTTGAACTTTTGTGTCAGTGAATCTGCACAGGAGGAGTACAAAGTCAGATTTGTTGCAGTGGGATTTACAGGACTAGGTGACTTATTGGCTATGTGGGTCAGGTCGAAGATGGACTAAGTAAAGCTTGGGAGGATTATGAAACCTTTGCAGAGGTGGAAAGAACAGGGTAGCGAGTTGATGGGGGAGTCAGAGGTATTTTTAGCTTTGCTACATTAAGTTACAGCATTGTCTCTGCTGTGATACTGACCTTCGAAAGCTGACTTATGAGACATTAGTCTGAGAACTGGCTATGATAGAATGTGATGGCTTTGGCTATACGGGGAAGAACTCCATGATTTTGTCTTAGAAAAAAGTGGGGAAGCAGGGCTTCCCTGGTGGTCCAGTGGGTAAGGACACTGTCTTGCAGTGCAGGGGGCACCAATTCGATCCCTGGCCTGGGAAGATCCCACTGGACCAGTGTGTCCAATTACTGAGCCGGAGCTCTGGAGTGCATGCGCCCAGAGCTGGTGCTCTGCAACAACAGAGGCCACTGCGGTGGGAGGCCCACACAGGAGAACAAAGTTGGATGAAAATAGACAAATAAAAGACCAACAGAAGTGGCCTGCCCGCCCCCTCCCTCCCCAACCCGCCCCCAACACACACAAAAAAAGGCAGGGAAGAAGATAGTGCTTTCTGTTCGTAACATGTGAGAGGACCTGTGACATGTTGTGGGACATTTTGGATTGGTGTTTCATTCCCGTCTTTCTCTTCTGTATTCTTTTGGGCTGATGGGTAAAGGTAGATGTCAGCTCCTTTGGGATCTGTCATTTCTAGAGGCAGAGGTTCAAATTTTGAAGAGAGTGGTTTTCTAGCTCAGGGGTTGAGTAGGATGACTAGTATAGAACTGAGCACGTTGGGAGGATGACTAGAGCGAGACTGGAGTGATGGCCTGTGGTCAGATTGTGAAGCAATCTAGAATTTGTTTCAGAGGCTGCATGGAACATGGAGATATTTTACTGAGGAAGCATTCATTAGGTCTTTTCTTTTAGAGATGTTATTCTGTATACAACAGAGATGCCCTGCAGATCAAGAAGGCCAGTTAGGTGTGTGGTGGAGCTTCATGGGAAGGGTCAGTGAGGGTTTGAACTTTTGTGTCAGTGAATCTGCACAGGAGGAGTACAAAGTCAGATTTGTTGCAGTGGGATTTACAGGACTAGGTGACTTATTGGCTATGTGGGTCAGGTCGAAGATGGACTAAGTAAAGCTTGGGAGGATTATGAAACCTTTGCAGAGGTGGAAAGAACAGGGTAGCGAGTTGATGGGGGAGTCAGAGGTATTTTTAGCTTTGCTACATTAAGTTACAGCATTGTCTCTGCTGTGATACTGACCTTCGAAAGCTGACTTATGAGACATTAGTCTGAGAACTGGCTATGATAGAATGTGATGGCTTTGGCTATACGGGGAAGAACTCCATGATTTTGTCTTAGAAAAAAGTGGGGAAGCAGGGCTTCCCTGGTGGTCCAGTGGGTAAGGACACTGTCTTGCAGTGCAGGGGGCACCAATTCGATCCCTGGCCTGGGAAGATCCCACGTGCCGCAGAGTGGCTGGACCAGTGTGTCCAATTACTGAGCCGGAGCTCTGGAGTGCATGCGCCCAGAGCTGGTGCTCTGCAACAACAGAGGCCACTGCGGTGGGAGGCCCACACAGGAGAACAAAGTTGGATGAAAATAGACAAATAAAAGACCAACAGAAGTGGCCTGCCCGCCCCCCTCCCTCCCCAACCCGCCCCCAACACACACAAAAAAAGGCAGGGAAGAAGATAGTGCTTTCTGTTCGTAACATGTGAGAGGACCTGTGACATGTTGTGGGACATTTTGGATTGGTGTTTCATTCCCGTCTTTCTCTTCTGTATTCTTTTGGGCTGATGGGTAAAGGTAGATGTCAGCTCCTTTGGGATCTGTCATTTCTAGAGGCAGAGGTTCAAAACCTGCTGTCTGTGGAAATTGGATTTCCTTGTGCAGTGGTTTTTCTAGCTCAGTATTTTCTTCTAGTTGAGTATTAGGTCTAATCTCTTGATCCAGATAAGGTGCTTAGGAATACTTAAATGAAGGAAATGCTGAGAATAATCTGGCCTTTACACAGAAAAGTTTCAATTACTGCTTAATGTGTGTTAACAGTTGCTGTGAAAGTGTGGTATGGCTGTTGCATGTTTTGTTTTCGTGTTTGAAAAGTGGTTTTCCTGTGTTTTGCTGGTTCATTTGTTTTTCTCAATGTCACTCTACTCTTTAAGCCTACAGTAGGTTCTTCCTTTCGTGTACTGGTCAGTTGTAGGTAATAGAGTATCTAGACCAGGGAGTATTTCCAAGGGTCTGCCAAAAATCCTACCATCATTTCCCCAAAATAGTTTCTTATCTCTTTGCAGCGGGGAGACATGGGAGGAAAAATGGCATGAAACCTGGACCTAAATATATAAAGGTTGGGGGTGCTAGGAAAATTCTTAGAATTACTGTATTTATTTAACAAGAATTTCATGTATTTCTTAATAATATTCATGTGGATTTAATTCTTGGTTTCCCTCCGAAATTGAAGTTGTTCTCCATGAGTACAATAATCTTAGTTAATAATGAGATACCCCTCCCACCACTCCTTTTAGGTTATCCTTACTCTGCAGACTATTTATTACAAGGAAAAGCCAGATGGCCCCAATTCTTTTCCTCTGGTATTTTATTTTTTATTTATTATTTATTTTTGGCGGTGCTGGGTCTTTGTTGCTGCACACGAGCTTTCTCTATTTGCAGCAAGCAGGGGCTACTCATTGCAGTGGCTTCTCTTGTTGCAAAGCACAGTCTCTATAGACACGTGGGCTTCAATAGTTGCAGCACGAGGGTTCAGTAGTTGTGGCTTCCAGGCTCTAGAGCACAGGCTCAGTAGTTGTGGCACCCAGGCTCAGTTGCTCCAAGGCATATGAAATCTTTCCTGACAAGGGATTGAACCTGGGTCCTCTGCATTGACAGTTGGGTTCTCAACCTCTTGGACCACCAGGGAAGTCTCTCCTCTGGTATTTTTTTACTTCATTATCTCTACTGTTTTCTCTGCTATTTTGTCACTTCTCCAGTGGGGGTACTGGGGTCACTGCCACCCTTTTCTTTTGAGAGCCCTGTGCTCATCCAAGCTATTTGGCCCACGTTGTGAACAGCTTTGTTCACCTAAAAGTAGTGTTTTTCTTAAGGAATTTTATTGTAAAACTGAACCTTAGTCAGAAAATACGGACTTAAAGAACTTACTGGTTATTCTAAGAATGACTGCTTACCAAAAGGTTTGTTTCCAAACGTGGTTTCTTATATTGTGGTAGGGATACTAGGAATTTATGGGACTTTAGGATAAACATGACAGACCTTATTGGAGTGTTAGTTTTATTGACAAATTGGTAGTACTGGTCAGTTGTAGGTAATAGAGTATCTAGACCAGGGAGTATTTCCAAGGGTCTGCCAAAAATCCTACCATCATTTCCCCAAAATAGTTTCTTATCTCTTTGCAGCGGGGAGACATGGGAGGAAAAATGGCATGAAACCTGGACCTAAATATATAAAGGTTGGGGGTGCTAGGAAAATTCTTAGAATTACTGTATTTATTTAACAAGAATTTCATGTATTTCTTAATAATATTCATGTGGATTTAATTCTTGGTTTCCCTCCGAAATTGAAGTTGTTCTCCATGAGTACAATAATCTTAGTTAATAATGAGATACCCCTCCCACCACTCCTTTTAGGTTATCCTTACTCTGCAGACTATTTATTACAAGGAAAAGCCAGATGGCCCCAATTCTTTTCCTCTGGTATTTTATTTTTTATTTATTATTTATTTTTGGCGGTGTTGGGTCTTTGTTGCTGCACACGAGCTTTCTCTATTTGCAGCAAGCAGGGGCTACTCATTGCAGTGGCTTCTCTTGTTGCAAAGCACAGTCTCTATAGACACGTGGGCTTCAATAGTTGCAGCACGAGGGTTCAGTAGTTGTGGCTTCCAGGCTCTAGAGCACAGGCTCAGTAGTTGTGGCACCCAGGCTCAGTTGCTCCAAGGCATATGAAATCTTTCCTGACAAGGGATCGAACCTGGGTCCTCTGCATTGACAGTTGGGTTCTCAACCTCTTGGACCACCAGGGAAGTCTCTCCTCTGGTATTTTTTTACTTCATTATCTCTACTGTTTTCTCTGCTATTTTGTCACTTCTCCAGTGGGGGTACTGGGGTCACTGCCACCCTTTTCTTTTGAGAGCCCTGTGCTCATCCAAGCTATTTGGCCCACGTTGTGAACAGCTTTGTTCACCTAAAAGTAGTGTTTTTCTTAAGGAATTTTATTGTAAAACTGAACCTTAGTCAGAAAATACGGACTTAAAGAACTTACTGGTTATTCTAAGAATGACTGCTTACCAAAAGGTTTGTTTCCAAACGTGGTTTCTTATATTGTGGTAGGGATACTAGGAATTTATGGGACTTTAGGATAAACATGACAGACCTTATTGGAGTGTTAGTTTTATTGAGAAATTGGTGGAGTAATGTCTCGGCTTGGGGGTTCAGTACTTTGGTAAGGATTGAAAAAATATTTTTTGTAATGAAAATTTGGGCATAGAAATCAGAATTCATATAAAATTTTCAGATAAGGACTTCCCCTGGTGGTTCAGTGGGTTAGGACACCACCTTGCAGTGCAAGGGGCACTGGTTCAATCCCTGGCCTGGGAAGATCCCAGGTGCCGCAGAGTGGCTGGACTGATGTGTCCAATTACAGAGCCGGCGCTCTGGGGCGCATGCACCCAGAGTCGGCGCTCTGCAACGACAGACGCCACCGCGATGGGAGGCCCACAGGAGCCAAGGAACAAAGACGGATGAAAATAGAGAAATGAAAGACCAATAAAAGTGGCCCGCCTGCTCCCCTCCTCCCTCCCCAACCTGACCCCTGCCCCCCCCCCCCAAATTTCAGATAAAATTAGATTTTCTTCAAATAAATTTGAGAGTAGAGTTCGATGGTGCCCTAAGAAATAAGATTTTTTGGAAATTCAGGACTCCTCAGTGACAAAGTTTGAGAAGCCCTGGTTTAAGCTAATCAAAATCTGGACCCAGACTGATTTGATGGGTGCATCTCTTTAGAACATATAGGCCTTCCTTCCCCCCCCACCCCCCATTTTATTCTTACCTATTTTACATGGCATATCTGGACACTAGTTTCCTGGAACGGCAGCTAAATGTGTGACATGCTTAGTCCTTTTTGGAACCTATTCTGTAGCCATCTTATTGACAGAAAGCTAGCCTCCTAGATGTCAACTTTGGCTTCAGGCTGACCCCCCTTCACCTTGGACCACTGGATAAGGAAAACTGATCTCTTTCGCAACCCCTGCATCTCTTACTCTCCTACAGGGAGTTTGACTTGTGCTGTTTCTCTGACCCCTTCTGTTTGTCCTCTTTGCTTATAGTATGAAGAATTAGGGGTAAAGTGTCCTAGGCAGAGGGCCAAGGCAAAGGGGAATTTTATTGTAAAACTGAACCTTAGTCAGAAAATACGGACTTAAAGAACTTACTGGTTATTCTAAGAATGACTGCTTACCAAAAGGTTTGTTTCCAAACGTGGTTTCTTATATTGTGGTAGGGATACTAGGAATTTATGGGACTTTAGGATAAACATGACAGACCTTATTGGAGTGTTAGTTTTATTGAGAAATTGGTGGAGTAATGTCTCGGCTTGGGGTTCAGTACTTTGGTAAGGATTGAAAAAATATTTTTTGTAATGAAAATTTGGGCATAGAAATCAGAATTCATATAAAATTTTCAGATAAGGACTTCCCCTGGTGGTTCAGTGGGTTAGGACACCACCTTGCAGTGCAAGGGGCACTGGTTCAATCCCTGGCCTGGGAAGATCCCAGGTGCCGCAGAGTGGCTGGACTGATGTGTCCAATTACAGAGCCGGCGCTCTGGGGCGCATGCACCCAGAGTCGGCGCTCTGCAACGACAGACGCCACCGCGATGGGAGGCCCACAGGAGCCAAGGAACAAAGACGGATGAAAATAGAGAAATGAAAGACCAATAAAAGTGGCCCGCCTGCTCCCCTCCTCCCTCCCCAACCTGACCCCTGCCCCCCCCCCCCAAATTTCAGATAAAATTAGATTTTCTTCAAATAAATTTGAGAGTAGAGTTCGATGGTGCCCTAAGAAATAAGATTTTTTGGAAATTCAGGACTCCTCAGTGACAAAGTTTGAGAAGCCCTGGTTTAAGCTAATCAAAATCTGGACCCAGACTGATTTGATGGGTGCATCTCTTTAGAACATATAGGCCTTCCTTCCCCCCCCACCCCCCATTTTATTCTTACCTATTTTACATGGCATATCTGGACACTAGTTTCCTGGAACGGCAGCTAAATGTGTGACATGCTTAGTCCTTTTTGGAACCTATTCTGTAGCCATCTTATTGACAGAAAGCTAGCCTCCTAGATGTCAACTTTGGCTTCAGGCTGACCCCCCTTCACCTTGGACCACTGGATAAGGAAAACTGATCTCTTTCGCAACCCCTGCATCTCTTACTCTCCTACAGGGAGTTTGACTTGTGCTGTTTCTATGACCCCCCTTTTGTTTGTCCTCTTTGCTTATAGTATGAAGAATTAGGGGTAAAGTGTCCTAGGCAGAGGGCCAAGGCAAAGGCGCTGGCGTAGGAACAACTCTGCTTGTTTAGACTCAGGAAGTTGGAAGCCATGGTGGCTAGAGGACAGAAGGCAAAGGGCAACATGGTCTGGGATGAGCGAGGCAGATGCTTGAGTGTGTAAGGCCAGTGGTGGTGGTTTGAGATATACCTCGAACCCTGGGTCTATTTGCTTGAGTTCTGATAGCTGCTATTTCAGACTCTCACTGTGAGTTCTGTGAGTAAATAGCAGCAGTCTGTGGGAGGAGTCATGCTTTCTGAGAAGCTGGAAGTGGAAGAAATGTCAGGAACCTCCAGAGTTTTAAACTAAGACCGGAATGGGTGGCTTTTGTGTCATGAAGAATTGTGCGTGGGAGGAGTAGTTGCAGCCCTCTAATGTGAATCTGAGCCAGTGTTTTCTCCCTCCCATGGAAGCCTCCAGAACCCTTTGCAAGGCAGCATAGTTTATGGAGGTTGTAGTTTTCACCATGTATTATGTCCTTTCTGTCACATTAGACATCCCTATTTTGAGCCTAGATTTCTTCTTCTTCTAAGAATAGTTTTAAGTAAATGTTATGAACCCTGTGATTGCCTCATGTCCTAGATCCTTCTTCAGGGAGTGTGCCTGGAGTTTGCATAGTATTTCAAATCTGTGATGCCAAACTGCTTGTTGACTTTACTATTTAACAGTATTTTCTGATTTGATGGGTGCATCTCTTTAGAACATATAGGCCTTCCTTCCCCCACCCCCCATTTTATTCTTACCTATTTTACATGGCATATCTGGACACTAGTTTCCTGGAACGGCAGCTAAATGTGTGACATGCTTAGTCCTTTTTGGAACCTATTCTGTAGCCATCTTATTGACAGAAAGCTAGCCTCCTAGATGTCAACTTTGGCTTCAGGCTGACCCCCCTTCACCTTGGACCACTGGATAAGGAAAACTGATCTCTTTCGCAACCCCTGCATCTCTTACTCTCCTACAGGGAGTTTGACTTGTGCTGTTTCTCTGACCCCCTTCTGTTTGTCCTCTTTGCTTATAGTATGAAGAATTAGGGGTAAAGTGTCCTAGGCAGAGGGCCAAGGCAAAGGCGCTGGCGTAGGAACAACTCTGCTTGTTTAGACTCAGGAAGTTGGAAGCCATGGTGGCTAGAGGACAGAAGGCAAAGGGCAACATGGTCTGGGATGAGCGAGGCAGATGCTTGAGTGTGTAAGGCCAGTGGTGGTGGTTTGAGATATACCTCGAACCCTGGGTCTATTTGCTTGAGTTCTGATAGCTGCTATTTCAGACTCTCACTGTGAGTTCTGTGAGTAAATAGCAGCAGTCTGTGGGAGGAGTCATGCTTTCTGAGAAGCTGGAAGTGGAAGAAATGTCAGGAACCTCCAGAGTTTTAAACTAAGACCGGAATGGGTGGCTTTTGTGTCATGAAGAATTGTGCGTGGGAGGAGTAGTTGCAGCCCTCTAATGTGAATCTGAGCCAGTGTTTTCTCCCTCCCATGGAAGCCTCCAGAACCCTTTGCAAGGCAGCATAGTTTATGGAGGTTGTAGTTTTCACCATGTATTATGTCCTTTCTGTCACATTAGACATCCCTATTTTGAGCCTAGATTTCTTCTTCTTCTAAGAATAGTTTTAAGTAAATGTTATGAACCCTGTGATTGCCTCATGTCCTAGATCCTTCTTCAGGGAGTGTGCCTGGAGTTTGCATAGTATTTCAAATCTGTGATGCCAAACTGCTTGTTGACTTTACTATTTAACAGTATTTTCTGATTATGAGTAACATGTGCTTATTAATTATATTTTGGGAACACAGAATATTATAAAGAATACAAAAGAATATAAAAATCATGTGCAATTCTATAGCCAGAGATAGTAAGAGTTCTGATATTTTGTTTTGCAGTTATTTTGCTCTTCAAATGTACATTTCTACAAAGGTGGAATCCCATTTTGCACCTTTTTTTTTTTAATGTGTGTGTGCCATTTAAAATTTTTCAAAAATCATAATTATATTGTAATTCCATGGCATTTCATTGTTTTTACTTTTCTAAGTTTTTATTTTAAAAAATAGAAGTAAAAAGTTAACTGACAGTTATTGATGGAGGTTTGGGGGAAAGGAGGGATGAATCTGTGGAGTACAGAGGATTTTTAGGCAGTAAAACTACTCTGTATGGTACTGCAGTGGTAGATACAATGTCATTATACATTTTTCCAACATCAAGGGTGAACCTGATGTAAACTATAGACTCTGGATGATAGTAATGTATCAGTATATTCATTGTAACAAAGATATCCGCTCTGGAGGGAAGGACTGATAAATGAGGGAGACTTACATGTGGGGCCTTTATGAAATGGGAGCCATTGGAGTGTTTGAACAGAGGACAGATGACTCTCGTTGATATGTAGGGAACAGGCTGTGAGGATTATGAGGGCAAAATCAGGGAGACCAATTAGGAGGATATTGCAGAATCCCAGACAGAAAGGATGATGGCTTGGTGGTAGTAGTTGGATTCTGAGTATATTTTGAAGATAGAGCCAATAGAATTGGTTAAGGAAACAGATATAGATTGTGTCACAGTAAGAGGGAAGATAAGGATTGATTCCAAGTTTTTATTGAGCAACTTGAAGATACCATTTTCTAAGCTTAGGAAGATTAAGGGAGAAGCACAGAGAGGGGACAGACAGGAGTTTGGTTTTGGAGACATGTTAAGTTTGCTTATTCTTATGCCTCCAAGTTGAGATGTCCAGAGAGCAGTTAGACTGTTGAGTTGAAGTTCAAAGGAGAATTCTATTTTGGAGATTTAAAAAAAAAAAAAAAAAGTGAAACATATCTATATATGAAAGGTACTTAAATCACAGGACAGGATAAGATTATTCCAGGAATAAGAGAAATGGTCTGAGGCACTAAGCACATGGCAGCAGCGGTGGGGAGGGAATGAGGATGATGGAGGAAAGAAGACTGAGAAGAAATGGCCACTGAGATAGTAGGAGACCCAAGAGACATAAATGTTATGGAATCCACATGGGAAAAAAAAATTATTTTGAGGAGGAAGTGATCAACTGTGTTAGATAATGTAACCAGTAGTCCTGGTAGTATGAGGGCTAAGAATTGCTATTGGATTTAGCAGTGTGGGGGTGATGATTAATTTCAGGGCAGTGAGAGAGGCTCAAACAAGAACAGGTGGAGAACAGGTTTTATCCTTGTAACTTTTTTTTTGCCCATGGGACTGATCAGGTAAGGAGGGAGAAATTGATGGTGCAGGAGAGATCAGTGGCAGTCCATACTGGGCCAAGCTGTCACTATGGCCTGGAAAAGCCTCTTTGGTACTGCAGTGCTGTAGATACATGTCATTATACATTTGTCCAACATCAAGAGTGAACCTCAGCGTTCTAGTGTGTGATAGAGAGAGGCATACCCCACCAGGCAAGGCTGCCCTCTTTATCTTCACTTCTGTGATTCTGGGCAAGTCCTTGCTGATCCTTTAGCTCCTCTTCCACAAAATGGAAAGTCTGCAACCTGAGTTCTAGATCTATTATTCTCTTATTCTGGATGAAGACAGGGAAGGAAAGGCCGGTTTTTAGGAACGAAAAGGAATCAATGAAACAGAAAAAAGGTCCGTGAATCAGCCTAGGGAAACAGGTAGACCATGCAACCGAATGCACCAAGACCCACAAGTCAGTGTTAATAAAACATTGTGTTGCATTTTAGCATTATGTTCTTAATATAGATGACTAGCAACATTCCTTAAATTCAAGCCAGATTGTTTTTCTTTCTTTTTTTTTTTGGCCAAGGTGTACTGAGAGGGATTTTAGTTCCTAGACCAAGGATCAAACCTGAGCCCCCTGCAGTGGAACTGCCTAGTCTCAACCACTGGATTGCCAGGGAAGTCCCTCAAGCCAGATCTTTTTATTCTGTATTTCTGTCTGTCTTCTCTTCCCCAGAAATATGTGTCACTTTTTCCTGAATACTTGAATATCTGCTGTTGGACTGATTTTTCAGAATAGCCTTTGTCACAGTTTAAGTGACCTCCATGTTAGAAATGAAGTAGTGCTAATTTTGATACTTGTTTCTGTCCTTCCTTTCTGTGTGCTAGGCTTGGAGACGCAAAGGGCCAGAGAATTTGAGTGTGCAGGGGTTGGGATTGTTTTGTAAACCTGCATCAGGAAAGCACGTCAGACCTTGACCCCATTGTTCAGAGTGACTTTATAGGGTCTTTAACATTCCTTCCCAACAATTCAAGGGGTGGGGATGTCTGATTGTGGCTTTAATTTTCATTTTCCTCATTACTTCAGATGTGGAGATCTTTTCCACATGCTTGTAATCATTTTCACTTTTGTGAAGTGCCTGAACCCATGTTTTCGACCAGTTTTCTTTTTTCACAAGTTTCTTACTGATTTATGGGAATTCTTTATATCTGGATGTATTTTTGATGCACACACCTTTTCCATTTATGTTCCTTGATTTTTCAGTCTCTTCGTTATGTATTTTTTTAGTTTCATAATGTTTTTTAAATTGCATGTTTGATCTATAGATGCTTTAATTTTTTTTAACAGTATTTTTTGGAGCCTCTTTTATTGATTTTCTTTTTATTTATTTTTATCCATCTTTATTCTTTAGCTTGTGTGGGCCTCCCACTGCAGTGGCCTCTTTTGTTGCAGAGCACTAGCTCTGGGCGCATGCGCTCCAGAGCACTGACTTGTAATTGAACACACCGGCCCAGCTGCTCCTCGGCACGTGGGATCTTCCTGGGCCAGGGATCAAACTGGTGCCCCTTCCACTGCAAGGTGGACTCTTTACCCACTGGACCACCAGGGAAGCCATATAGATGCTTTAATTTTAACAAAGTCAGATTTGTCATTTTTTCCCCTTTATGTTTAGTATTTTTTGTGCTTTGTTTAAGAAACATTTGTCTTGAAAATAATCTCCTGTTGTCTTCTAGAAGCTTTCATGTTTTACCTTCATGTTTAGGCCTAGGATCCATCTGGAATTGATTTCTGTGTGGTGTGAGGTAGGGTCAAGCTTCATCCCTGCCCTCACCTCCACCAGTTGATCTAATACTCTACATTACAGTTTTGTTTTACTGTTTGTTGTAAATCAAGGCACATTACTTATGTGGCTTTGTTTCTGAACTTTATTTTCTTCCTTCATAACTTGAATTGGGAATAGAGGTAGAGGAGAGATTGTGCAGGGTGGTGGCTAAAGAGTCGAGAATCTGGAGCCAGATCTACCACCTGAGTTCAGATCCTTTCTTTATCACTAATAGCTTTGTGAAGTAAGCTTTTTCACCTGTAAAATGGGAATATTTGTAGCATCCTGTATTTATCATTTTGAGGACTGAATGAGTAATATTGGTAACATAGATACATCTAGCCACAGAATAATAAGCATTTTAGGTTGGCTGGGACCCAGTGCTTCTAGGAGCAGAGCTGGTGACCGGCGCAGTTATGGATGGACTTGGGCATGACAGGGCATGGGGTCACAGACCTGTGCTGGGACTACAGCTATTCCCTAGTTGCTATGTCTGCCCCGATTTCAGAGTTTTATCCAGCCGCCCTCCATAAGAGAAGGTTTTTCAGTATTTTTTGAATCATCTTGTGAAATCTTTGAATAATCTTTGGTCGAGTTTAGAATACAGAAACAGAATGTGCCAGGTTTGAATAAAATTCCCTAAACAGCATTCCAAGAGAGACAGCAGCAGCTATTTGCTTTCTCTCTGCAGCTTTATTGTAGCCCAACACTATAGCTCAGCAGTTGGGCACATGCTGAAATAAAAAGGAAGAAACCTAGAGAGGGCATACTGGAGACTAACCTTTAAGCAGGGACCCCAAAGAGCATATGGGTTAGAATTAAGTCATTAGAATAAATGGAGAAGCCAAGTAGGATATTTAGGTAACTTCTTTAGTCACAGAGTTTGTGATTGAACTTGAGGAGAGGAGGGCTTTTTTTCCTTGACTGTGATCATGTATGGTAGAAATCTGTAGAGTGATTACCCTGTGGAGTGAAAGATCCTGGAGCTGCCTCTGAATGCTCTGCCAGCTTAAGGATGTTGTGCTTCTGTTCCAGCTGATGTTTTAATCAGAAAGCAAAGATGCAGTGCTCCCAGATAGATGGATATTTTTTTTGCATTTTCTGTGGTCCTGAAGAAAAGGTGGTTTTGTTTCAGACTTGTTTTATTTCTAATGTGGTCAGTCAGAAAGAGCTTTATCTGTCTTTGTCTGAGTTTACTCTCCAGCCTTTTGCTGGAGTTAACATTTAAGGTTTCAGTTAAAGAGACAGGTCAGGAGGTCAGTGACATGTAATAGTTTATTATTTTGCCAAGGCATGAGTTTAAATGATGCTCTCTGGGGTGTGGGAACTGATAGTGGAGCTCTGCCCGCCACAGCATCTGCTCCTCAATCTACCTTGTGTTCTGCTCTCAAATCAGAAATTTTTATCATTATTAAGAGTCTAAAGGGGTCATTTAAATGTTTCAGTTATATGTGAATGCATTTTCTGGAGGAGATTCTCTGCCGGATCAGTAGTCTCTAATTTGGAGAGTTTGTAAAGATTATTTTTTACATGAGATCTGATGCTCTGCTTATGGAACCTCAGTCTTCGATACCCAGCCCTTTTTTTATCCAGCCGCCCTCCATAAGAGAAGGTTTTTCAGTATTTTTTGAATCATCTTGTGAAATCTTTGAATAATCTTTGGTCGAGTTTAGAATACAGAAACAGAATGTGCCAGGTTTGAATAAAATTCCCTAAACAGCATTCCAAGAGAGACAGCAGCAGCTATTTGCTTTCTCTCTGCAGCTTTATTGTAGCCCAACACTATAGCTCAGCAGTTGGGCACATGCTGAAATAAAAAGGAAGAAACCTAG
The DNA here is from genome assembly GCA_022376925.1 of Tragulus kanchil. Classification (NCBI taxonomy): domain Eukaryota; kingdom Metazoa; phylum Chordata; class Mammalia; order Artiodactyla; family Tragulidae; genus Tragulus; species Tragulus kanchil. The sequence goes on along the minus strand of JAIOJX010000030.1, from coordinate 213,878,600 downwards.
AGAGGGCATACTGGAGACTAACCTTTAAGCAGGGACCCCAAAGAGCATATGGGTTAGAATTAAGTCATTAGAATAAATGGAGAAGCCAAGTAGGATATTTAGGTAACTTCTTTAGTCACAGAGTTTGTGATTGAACTTGAGGAGAGGAGGGCTTTTTTTCCTTGACTGTGATCATGTATGGTAGAAATCTGTAGAGTGATTACCCTGTGGAGTGAAAGATCCTGGAGCTGCCTCTGAATGCTCTGCCAGCTTAAGGATGTTGTGCTTCTGTTCCAGCTGATGTTTTAATCAGAAAGCAAAGATGCAGTGCTCCCAGATAGATGGATATTTTTTGCATTTTCTGTGGTCCTGAAGAAAAGGTGGTTTTGTTTCAGACTTGTTTTATTTCTAATGTGGTCAGTCAGAAAGAGCTTTATCTGTCTTTGTCTGAGTTTACTCTCCAGCCTTTTGCTGGAGTTAACATTTAAGGTTTCAGTTAAAGAGACAGGTCAGGAGGTCAGTGACATGTAATAGTTTATTATTTTGCCAAGGCATGAGTTTAAATGATGCTCTCTGGGGTGTGGGAACTGATAGTGGAGCTCTGCCCGCCACAGCATCTGCTCCTCAATCTACCTTGTGTTCTGCTCTCAAATCAGAAATTTTTATCATTATTAAGAGTCTAAAGGGGTCATTTAAATGTTTCAGTTATATGTGAATGCATTTTCTGGAGGAGATTCTCTGCCGGATCAGTAGTCTCTAATTTGGAGAGTTTGTAAAGATATCTTAACTTCTCTCGTGCCTTCTGTGCTTTCCCAGCATGAGATCTGATGCTCTGCTTATGGAACCTCAGTCTTCGTATACAGCCCTTTCTCATGTACTGAATCCTCCTAGGAGGTGTGTGTGTTTTGTGGTAGTAGCCTCAGTGCTTCAAAGCATTCATCAATAGAATGAAAAAATAAACCTGAGTTTCGTTGATATCCACACACCCTCCCCCCAGGTTATTGGCATGCTTTTGTTTGTTCATAGGACTAATTTTGCTATCTTTTACTCTCTTAGGTTAACAGATACAACAGAAACAGATTTTGGAAGACTATCACCTTACTGTGTGTACCTAAGTCCTCTCTCAAATAAAAGCACCAGAATTTGACTTGTTAGTGTTACTCTTTGCCCATTCTCTCCTGGTTTCCTCTTGCTTGTTGTGGACACTCTTACATGGGGCGCTAGTGGAGTTTGCATGTGTGGAAAGCTTTGTGTGTTGCTCTGTACTTCCATCACCATTCAAAATGGATTTCCAGAAGAAGAGTGTGGGGCTTTACTGCCTGAGCTCTGGAGGGAAGGGCTACAGTTCCCCAAAGCTGCAAGCAGGATTGTTGTCTTCATTCCTCTCCTAACATCTTCACTTTGTGAGTGCAGAGGTCCTTTTAATTCTCAACCCTCGGGTTCACTGGAGATGCCCGGAGATTTCCTTCTAGCCTTCCAGAGAGAGGCTGCCAGTTGGAGCCCTCCAGAAGAGCAGGGAGCCCGGCATTGATTGACATGGCCCTTGAATCAGCTCCAGCCCTGACACCTCTCGGGTGGTTGCAGTGTTCAGATTCACTTTACTCCTCATAGTGCTGAATGGCAGGTGGAGAAAACACTGGCCCTTTAGTGTTTCTGAAGTTGCCAGGAATAATTCGCTTGAATCTTTAATTCTGTTTTTATTTCTACCATTTGGATCACTCATACTTAGGGAAACAAACAAAAAATATTTCATTACTTCTGTCTTTCTATTCACGTCCCTAGCCTTTTTTTTTTTTTCAAATGAGATGTGGTTGATTTACTATATTATATTAGTTTCAGGTATATAGCATAGTGGTTCAAACATTTTATAGATTATACTCCATTTATAGTTATAAAATATTGAGTAATATTCCCTATACTGTACAGTGTATCTTTGTAGCTTCTTTGTTTTATACATAGTAGCTTGTACCTCCTAATTCCTTACTCTTGTATTGCCCCTTTCCCCCTCTCTCTCCCACTAGCAACCACTAGTTTGTTTTCTGATTGAAGGGTACCCCTTGCACTGCAAGGCAGACTCTTTACCTACTGGACCACTAGGGAGGAGCTGTTTCTTTTTTTTTTTTTTTGATATTACTAGTTTGTTTTATTTTTTTTTAATTTTGGCCTCTTTTATTGGTTCTTCATCTATTCATTCTCATCCATCTTTATTCTTTGGCCCGTGTGGCCTCCCATTACAGTGGCCTTTCTTGTTGCAGAGCACTGGCTTGTACCGGTCCAGAATTTGACTTGTTAGTGTTACTCTTTGCCCATTCTCTCCTGGTTTCCTCTTGCTTGTTGTGGACACTCTTACATGGGGCGCTAGTGGAGTTTGCATGTGTGGAAAGCTTTGTGTGTTGCTCTGTACTTCCATCACCATTCAAAATGGATTTCCAGAAGAAGAGTGTGGGCTTTACTGCCTGAGCTCTGGAGGAAGGGCTACAGTTCCCCAAAGCTGCAAGCAGGATTGTTGTCTTCATTCCTCTCCTAACATCTTCACTTTGTGAGTGCAGAGGTCCTTTTAATTCTCAACCCTCGGGTTCACTGGAGATGCCCGGAGATTTCCTTCTAGCCTTCCAGAGAGAGGCTGCCAGTTGGAGCCCTCCAGAAGAGCAGGGAGCCCGGCATTGATTGACATGGCCCTTGAATCAGCTCCAGCCCTGACACCTCTCGGGTGGTTGCAGTGTTCAGATTCACTTTACTCCTCATAGTGCTGAATGGCAGGTGGAGAAAACACTGGCCCTTTAGTGTTTCTGAAGTTGCCAGGAATAATTCGCTTGAATCTTTAATTCTGTTTTTATTTCTACCATTTGGATCACTCATACTTAGGGAAACAAACAAAAAATATTTCATTACTTCTGTCTTTCTATTCACGTCCCTAGCCTTTTTTTTTTTTTCAAATGAGATGTGGTTGATTTACTATATTATATTAGTTTCAGGTATATAGCATAGTGGTTCAAACATTTTATAGATTATACTCCATTTATAGTTATAAAATATTGAGTAATATTCCCTATACTGTACAGTGTATCTTTGTAGCTTCTTTGTTTTATACATAGTAGCTTGTACCTCCTAATTCCTTACTCTTGTATTGCCCCTTTCCCCCTCTCTCTCCCACTAGCAACCACTAGTTTGTTTTCTGATTGAAGGGTACCCCTTGCACTGCAAGGCAGACTCTTTACCTACTGGACCACTAGGGAAGCCCTGTTTCTTTTTTTTTTTTTTTCATATTACTAGTTTGTTTTATTTTTTTTTAATTTTGGCCTCTTTTATTGGTTCTTCATCTATTCATTCTCATCCATCTTTATTCTTTGGCCCGTGTGGCCTCCCATTACAGTGGCCTTTCTTGTTGCAGAGCACTGGCTTGTACCGGTCCAGCCACTCTACAGCATGTGGGATCTTCCTGGGCCAGGGATCGAACTGGTGCCCCTGGCACCACAAGGTGGACTCTTTACCCACTGGACCACCAGGGAAGCCCTGTTTTATTTTTTAGATCTCACATATTAGTGAAAACATACAGTATTAGTCTTTGTCTGATTGATTTCCCTAAGTGTGATACCCTCCAGGTCGATCCATGTTGTTGCAAATGGCAGAATTTCTTTTCTTTTTTTTTTTTTAATGCCTATCCCATTTCTTTAAAAAAAAATGTTGCTAGAAAGTTGAGAGGCACTCAGAGAGCTCTTGAGGGGAGAACGACCAGCCTATTGTCTCTTGAGGCCTTTGGCAGAGTCTGGGAGGAACGGCTCTCCCGCAGGAAGCTGGCTGCTGGATGCTGGGTGCCACGGTCACCAGGTGTTTGGGTGGTGTATGACTCCTCGAGAACTGCCATTTCCAGATAGACGTTGGCTCTCTCTCTGCCTTCTTTTTGTTCCTGGGGCAGCAGCAGGGTTTCTCTTCCTTCATGTGTCATGGTGACTAGGTGTGGGGTTGCTGGTAGAATTTTGGGGGGCGGAAGGAATGGAGAAAGTCAAGCTGAGTAGGTGATTCAACATTCATGTTTGGCATGAAGTCATAGGATGTTGAGTATGTTAGTGGATGTTTTCTTGTGACTGATGGAATAATGAAATTGAGTGATTGCAGAAAGCAGGGAAATAGTTCAAGAAGCAGCTCAAATTTCTGAAGTGACGCTGTCAGTGATGATGCTTTTAATATTTAACTGTTCATGTTTATGAATATTCTGGACATACTGATCATTTACTATTTATATCATTAGTAGCATCTGGTCTGGACCTTATCTCAGCATTGCTCACAGTGCTCTTTGTTGTTAAAAAAAAAATCTGTAATTTCATTGCAGTCAGTTTAAGCAATCTTTCGTATTGTTTGATAGTCTTATTTCATGAGTGAAAAAGCGAGAGGAAAACAAAAATTTTTTTAAATTTTAAAAAAGAGAAAAAAAAAGCGAGAGGACATAGGAGAGGCATATTTTAAAGGTTAGAATATGGTTTCTATCAGTATCCTTGGGTTTAATTTAGATTTTATAAATTTTGATTTTATGGGGACTTCTCTGGTGGTCTGGTGGTTAAGACTCTGTTCCCAATACAGGCAGCTTGAGTTCAATCCCTGGTCAGGAAATTAGATCACACATGTGGCAACTAAGACTCAGTGGAGCCAAATTTTTTAAAAAAAATTCTTTTTTAATTTTGTGACATTATTCTAGACATTATCTTGTAAGATTTTAGTAAAGCCAAGTGTTCACTTTATGTTTTCTCATAACTCTTTGTATCTTATACAGAAACTAAACTAGAAAGTTGAGAGGCACTCAGAGAGCTCTTGAGGGGAGAACGACCAGCCTATTGTCTCTTGAGGCCTTTGGCAGAGTCTGGGAGGAACGGCTCTCCCGCAGGAAGCTGGCTGCTGGATGCTGGGTGCCACGGTCACCAGGTGTTTGGGTGGTGTATGACTCCTCGAGAACTGCCATTTCCAGATAGACGTTGGCTCTCTCTCTGCCTTCTTTTTGTTCCTGGGGCAGCAGCAGGGTTTCTCTTCCTTCATGTGTCATGGTGACTAGGTGTGGGGTTGCTGGTAGAATTTTGGGGGGCGGAAGGAATGGAGAAAGTCAAGCTGAGTAGGTGATTCAACATTCATGTTTGGCATGAAGTCATAGGATGTTGAGTATGTTAGTGGATGTTTTCTTGTGACTGATGGAATAATGAAATTGAGTGATTGCAGAAAGCAGGGAAATAGTTCAAGAAGCAGCTCAAATTTCTGAAGTGACGCTGTCAGTGATGATGCTTTTAATATTTAACTGTTCATGTTTATGAATATTCTGGACATACTGATCATTTACTATTTATATCATTAGTAGCATCTGGTCTGGACCTTATCTCAGCATTGCTCACAGTGCTCTTTGTTGTTAAAAAAAAAATCTGTAATTTCATTGCAGTCAGTTTAAGCAATCTTTCGTATTGTTTGATAGTCTTATTTCATGAGTGAAAAAGCGAGAGGAAAACAAAAATTTTTTTAAATTTTAAAAAAGAGAAAAAAAAAGCGAGAGGACATAGGAGAGGCATATTTTAAAGGTTAGAATATGGTTTCTATCAGTATCCTTGGGTTTAATTTAGATTTTATAAATTTTGATTTTATGGGGACTTCTCTGGTGGTCTGGTGGTTAAGACTCTGTTCCCAATACAGGCAGCTTGAGTTCAATCCCTGGTCAGGAAATTAGATCACACATGTGGCAACTAAGACTCAGTGGAGCCAAATTTTTTAAAAAAAATTCTTTTTTAATTTTGTGACATTATTCTAGACATTATCTTGTAAGATTTTAGTAAAGCCAAGTGTTCACTTTATGTTTTCTCATAACTCTTTGTATCTTATACAGAAACTAAACTAGAATCCTGATGGTTTCAGCCTTAGTCTTCTTTCTACCTTTGCTCAGAAGTTCCTGCTTTGTAACTGATTTGCTGAGAATTTGGTATTTTTTGCCTTTGATTGCAGAGATGGCCCAAAATTTCCATCAGTATGCTGAGCAGAGTCAAAATTAAATGTGTCCACAGTACAGGGCTAAAATTTCAGATGGGTTGAAAAGAGGTAGTTGTGTTTACAAGTGATTGTTTCCTTAATATTTTGACCTTGATTGTGCTAAGAGCATTGGTTCTCTTCAGGGAGTGATTTTGCCTTCCAGGAGACATTTGGCAATGTAGAGGGATGTTTGGAGTTGTCACAACTGGAATGGTGTTATTAGAATCTCGTGGATGGAGGGAATGCTGCCGAACATCCTGCAGTGCAGATAATCTCCAACGACAGAGGATTATCCAGCCCCAAATGTCCACATTGCTGAGACCGGGAACTGCTGTGCAGTCTTATCTTTTACAGTGATTTACAGTTGTCCCCCTCCCCTGTGAGAGCCAAGTGCAAAGCCTGGCCATTTCTTTCCGTGCCTTAGGTTGTCTCATGAGATAGAGTGATATTGGTTCCCTTGCTCTCAGATCTCACTTTAAAAGACATGTTTAATTTAGAAGCCTCTAGTGCCTTTTAGCATTAATGCTATGAAGATTTATTTTTTCCCGAGGAGCAACTAGGATGAGAGTTTTTCCTTATTAAACTGGTTCCCATGACTATTTTAAAAGTGAATCACATTTTGACTTGTGTAAGTTTTTAACTTTTAAGGTTTATTGGCAAATATATTGACTTTTCTTGACATTTATTGAGTCCAGGAAAGCTCAGTCCATAGAGAACGTCAATATGTGCTCGTAAATGATGATGTATTGAAGATATTGAACATAAACATACTCAATAGGAACTAATATACCTCAGAGGATTTTTCATTCGTGTATATTTTTCTCTAGTGGCAGTGTTTTGTTTTTGTTTTGTTTTAATAAGAACAAGCTCATTAAAGAAAAATACAACATACATTTATTGAGAATCTGTTGGGCAGCTGGCATTTTGTTAGTAAAGTGTTCACTTTATGTTTTCTCATAACTCTTTGTATCTTATACAGAAACTAAACTAGAATCCTGATGGTTTCAGCCTTAGTCTTCTTTCTACCTTTGCTCAGAAGTTCCTGCTTTGTAACTGATTTGCTGAGAATTTGGTATTTTTTGCCTTTGATTGCAGAGATGGCCCAAAATTTCCATCAGTATGCTGAGCAGAGTCAAAATTAAATGTGTCCACAGTACAGGGCTAAAATTTCAGATGGGTTGAAAAGAGGTAGTTGTGTTTACAAGTGATTGTTTCCTTAATATTTTGACCTTGATTGTGCTAAGAGCATTGGTTCTCTTCAGGGAGTGATTTTGCCTTCCAGGAGACATTTGGCAATGTAGAGGGATGTTTGGAGTTGTCACAACTGGAATGGTGTTATTAGAATCTCGTGGATGGAGGGAATGCTGCCGAACATCCTGCAGTGCAGATAATCTCCAACGACAGAGGATTATCCAGCCCCAAATGTCCACATTGCTGAGACCGGGAACTGCTGTGCAGTCTTATCTTTTACAGTGATTTACAGTTGTCCCCCTCCCCTGTGAGAGCCAAGTGCAAAGCCTGGCCATTTCTTTCCGTGCCTTAGGTTGTCTCATGAGATAGAGTGATATTGGTTCCCTTGCTCTCAGATCTCACTTTAAAAGACATGTTTAATTTAGAAGCCTCTAGTGCCTTTTAGCATTAATGCTATGAAGATTTATTTTTTCCCGAGGAGCAACTAGGATGAGAGTTTTTTTCCTTATTAAACTGGTTCCCATGACTATTTTAAAAGTGAATCACATTTTGACTTGTGTAAGTTTTTAACTTTTTAAGGTTTATTGGCAAATATATTGACTTTTCTTGACATTTATTGAGTCCAGGAAAGCTCAGTCCATAGAGAACGTCAATATGTGCTCGTAAATGATGATGTATTGAAGATATTGAACATAAACATACTCAATAGGAACTAATATACCTCAGAGGATTTTTCATTCGTGTATATTTTTCTCTAGTGGCAGTGTTTTGNTGTTGTTTTGTTTTAATAAGAACAAGCTCATTAAAGAAAAAATACAACATACATTTATTGAGAATCTGTTGGGCAGCTGGCATTTTTGATAGGCTTGAAGGATATATTGGAGAATGAGAGGGACAGGAGCCCTGCCTTCAAGGAGCTACACCTAAAAGGAGAGACGGGTTAATTTTCTTCCTACTACATTCTTTCAATCAGTATGAAAACAGGGCTAGTCTTGTTTCATCTGTTTCCCCTGAACTTGGGTTATTTGGAAGTATTAGTTCCTTAACACTGTAAGATTTTATCTGTAAAAGCTTCAGAGTGCATTTATTCTCTAATATATGAAGTCCCTAAGATACAGTCTACTTCTTTTTTGTTTTCTTTTTTCCATGCAGTTTATTGATAGAAGAAAAGGACTCGCTTGTTCTCTAGTTTCGCACATTTCCAAACTTTGCTGATTGCATCTTTATGGTCTTATTTATCGAGTTTAACATAGTCCTTTGTTCCCTGTATTTTTTGCAAACTGGTAATGCAACATCAAGGTGTGTTCAAGTTCAGTGTTTTGACACACATACATCATAGGTTGTAGTGTATGTGTCCTTCCATATCATGTTAAGAAGTACATGGTAAGACTTGTAGGCCACTTATCTTTGTTTATCCAGATGAGAATGAGGCAGAAGAAGAAATGGAATAATGAGAGCAAGGGCCGTTATACCCCTAATGAATGAAATGTAGGTATTTTTTTCCTCAAAGCTACTCATTTGCCTATCATATTTGTTGTGGTGGTGTTTAGCATTAATGCTATGAAGATTTATTTTTCCCGAGGAGCAACTAGGATGAGAGTTTTTCCTTATTAAACTGGTTCCCATGACTATTTTAAAAGTGAATCACATTTTGACTTGTGTAAGTTTTTAACTTTTTAAGGTTTATTGGCAAATATATTGACTTTTCTTGACATTTATTGAGTCCAGGAAAGCTCAGTCCATAGAGAACGTCAATATGTGCTCGTAAATGATGATGTATTGAAGATATTGAACATAAACATACTCAATAGGAACTAATATACCTCAGAGGATTTTTCATTCGTGTATATTTTTCTCTAGTGGCAGTGTTTTGTTTTTGTTTTGTTTTTAATAAGAACAAGCTCATTAAAGAAAAAATACAACATACATTTATTGAGAATCTGTTGGGCAGCTGGCATTTTTGATAGGCTTGAAGGATATATTGGAGAATGAGAGGGACAGGAGCCCTGCCTTCAAGGAGCTACACCTAAAAGGAGAGACGGGTTAATTTTCTTCCTACTACATTCTTTCAATCAGTATGAAAACAGGGCTAGTCTTGTTTCATCTGTTTCCCCTGAACTTGGGTTATTTGGAAGTATTAGTTCCTTAACACTGTAAGATTTTATCTGTAAAAGCTTCAGAGTGCATTTATTCTCTAATATATGAAGTCCCTAAGATACAGTCTACTTCTTTTTTGTTTTCTCTTTTTTCCATGCAGTTTATTGATAGAAGAAAAGGACTCGCTTGTTCTCTAGTTTCGCACATTTCCAAACTTTGCTGATTGCATCTTTATGGTCTTATTTATCGAGTTTAACATAGTCCTTTGTTCCCTGTATTTTTTGCAAACTGGTAATGCAACATCAAGGTGTGTTCAAGTTCAGTGTTTTGACACACATACATCATAGGTTGTAGTGTATGTGTCCTTCCATATCATGTTAAGAAGTACATGGTAAGACTTGTAGGCCACTTATCTTTGTTTATCCAGATGAGAATGAGGCAGAAGAAGAAATGGAATAATGAGAGCAAGGGCCGTTATACCCCTAATGAATGAAATGTAGGTATTTTTTTCCTCAAAGCTACTCATTTGCCTATCATATTTGTTGTGGTGGTGTTTATAACTCATTCCTGAGAAGCTTATGTAAGTGTCCATTGGTGTTTATATAACTCTGGTGATTACTGCTTACAGCTGGCTTGCATGAGGGAGAAGAGTTCAGAGGTATTTGTCACTAGATCTGGTTCTATGATCCTGGACTTGGGTGCTGATAGACACTGACTTTTAAACCATGCAGACACTGATTTTCCTTTGTCAGAGCACATGTCTCTACTTCTTTGTTGACTCTAATCTTTTTTTCCTCAGTGACTTTTGGTGGATTATATTCTAGAATTTTGGGGTCAGCTGTTTGTTCAAATTAATTATTTTGGTTAGATTGTAAATTCACACAACAATATTCAGAAGGTACAGAAGAGCACCATGAAAAGTTATAGCTTGACTCAGGGAAAATCAATTATTAATTTTGAAATAACAGTTTTACTATTATAAATAGTTTAAGATGTAGTGTAGGGCTTCCCCTGGTGGTCCAGTGGGTAAGGACACCGCCTTGCAGTGCAAGGGGCGCTGGTTCAATCCCTGGCCTGGGAAGATCCCTGGCCTGGGAAGATCCCACGTGCTGCGGAGCAGCTGGACCCATGTGTCCAATTACCAAGCCGGAGCTCTGGGGCGCATGCGCCCAGAGCCGGCGTTCTGCAGTGACAGACGCCACCGCGATGGGAGGCCCACAGGAGCCAAGGAACAAAGATAGATGAAAATAGATAAATGAAAGATAGTGTTACTCGCTTGTTCTCTAGTTTCACATTTCCAAACTTTGCTGATTGCATCTTTATGGTCTTATTTATCGAGTTTAACATAGTCCTTTGTTCCCTGTATTTTTTGCAAACTGGTAATGCAACATCAAGGTGTGTTCAAGTTCAGTGTTTTGACACACATACATCATAGGTTGTAGTGTATGTGTCCTTCCATATCATGTTAAGAAGTACATGGTAAGACTTGTAGGCCACTTATCTTTGTTTATCCAGATGAGAATGAGGCAGAAGAAGAAATGGAATAATGAGAGCAAGGGCCGTTATACCCCTAATGAATGAAATGTAGGTATTTTTTTCCTCAAAGCTACTCATTTGCCTATCATATTTGTTGTGGTGGTGTTTATAACTCATTCCTGAGAAGCTTATGTAAGTGTCCATTGGTGTTTATATAACTCTGGTGATTACTGCTTACAGCTGGCTTGCATGAGGGAGAAGAGTTCAGAGGTATTTGTCACTAGATCTGGTTCTATGATCCTGGACTTGGGTGCTGATAGACACTGACTTTTAAACCATGCAGACACTGATTTTCCTTTGTCAGAGCACATGTCTCTACTTCTTTGTTGACTCTAATCTTTTTTTCCTCAGTGACTTTTGGTGGATTATATTCTAGAATTTTGGGGTCAGCTGTTTGTTCAAATTAATTATTTTGGTTAGATTGTAAATTCACACAACAATATTCAGAAGGTACAGAAGAGCACCATGAAAAGTTATAGCTTGACTCAGGGAAAATCAATTATTAATTTTGAAATAACAGTTTTACTATTATAAATAGTTTAAGATGTAGTGTAGGGCTTCCCCTGGTGGTCCAGTGGGTAAGGACACCGCCTTGCAGTGCAAGGGGCGCTGGTTCAATCCCTGGCCTGGGAAGATCCCTGGCCTGGGAAGATCCCACGTGCTGCGGAGCAGCTGGACCCATGTGTCCAATTACCAAGCCGGAGCTCTGGGGCGCATGCGCCCAGAGCCGGCGTTCTGCAGTGACAGACGCCACCGCGATGGGAGGCCCACAGGAGCCAAGGAACAAAGATAGATGAAAATAGAGAAATGAAAGACCAATAGAAGCAGCCCACCTGCTCCCCTCCCTCCCCAACCCGACCCCCGCCCAAAATAAATAAATAAATAAATCTTTAAAAAAAAAAAAATGTAGTGTATATCAGGGGTCCCCAGCCTCCAGGATTTAGTGCCTGGTGATCTGAGGTGGAGTGATGTAATAATAAGATAAATCAAGTGCACAATAAATATAGTGTGCTTGAATCATCCAGAAATTATCCCCACCCAACCCCCAGTCCACGAGAGAAATGTCTTCCATGAAACTGGTTCCTGGTGCCAAAGAGGTTGGGGACCTTTGGTATATGTTACAATGCTATATAGAAGCCAGAAACTTCATAAGTATCGTGAAGCAGTAATGAAGCAGTTGTCAAACACTGACTTCCCTGACAACCAACTTAAGATATTAGCACATCCATAAGCTAAAGCCACATTAACAAGCAGACAGTAGTTATTGAACACAGAACTAGGGGCTCATCCAAAGAAATCCTAGTTGGTAAGAAGCTGATTTAGGCCAGTGTCTTGTATATAAAGGAAAGGGAAAACCTATATCTGGACTCAGTGTGCATGAACATTGCATGTACTGTGTTTGATCATTTGAAATTGTTACTGTGCTTGGCTACAGCAGCCAGGCCTCACAAGTTGGAATGATAGGTAGTGAATCTGTGATATTCAAAGGCCATAAGGTTTTGTTCTTCCCCCATGCCACGGACAGTTCACTCTGCAAGGCAGAAACCAGAAGAAATAAATATAGTTGGCAACAAGTTCCCAGTGCCCAGCACATCAAGTTCAAGCCCTTTGACCTGCCTGCTATACCGACTCTGCCCTGTCTGCTATTCTCTAACCTTGCCTCCAGCTATTCCTCCCAAGTGGTTACTCAATAAATTTGCTTGTGAAATAGAAACAAAAACAAAAGGCCTTATGGCCAGGAGACTATCAAAGGTCATTATCTAACCAGGTTAGAGGACTCAACAAAATACCAAGTTGAAGTGTGCCAACCCAGCCCTGAGTGTAACTGGTGTGTAGGTGAAGGGGCGCATGCGCCCAGAGCGCGTTCTGCAGTGACAGACGCCACGCGATGGGAGGCCCACAGGAGCCAAGGAACAAAGATAGATGAAAATAGAGAAATGAAAGACCAATAGAAGCAGCCCACCTGCTCCCCTCCCTCCCCAACCCGACCCCCGCCCAAAATAAATAAATAAATAAATCTTTAAAAAAAAAAAAATGTAGTGTATATCAGGGGTCCCCAGCCTCCAGGATTTAGTGCCTGGTGATCTGAGGTGGAGTGATGTAATAATAAGATAAATCAAGTGCACAATAAATATAGTGTGCTTGAATCATCCAGAAATTATCCCCACCCAACCCCCAGTCCACGAGAGAAATGTCTTCCATGAAACTGGTTCCTGGTGCCAAAGAGGTTGGGGACCTTTGGTATATGTTACAATGCTATATAGAAGCCAGAAACTTCATAAGTATCGTGAAGCAGTAATGAAGCAGTTGTCAAACACTGACTTCCCTGACAACCAACTTAAGATATTAGCACATCCATAAGCTAAAGCCACATTAACAAGCAGACAGTAGTTATTGAACACAGAACTAGGGGCTCATCCAAAGAAATCCTAGTTGGTAAGAAGCTGATTTAGGCCAGTGTCTTGTATATAAAGGAAAGGGAAAACCTATATCTGGACTCAGTGTGCATGAACATTGCATGTACTGTGTTTGATCATTTGAAATTGTTACTGTGCTTGGCTACAGCAGCCAGGCCTCACAAGTTGGAATGATAGGTAGTGAATCTGTGATATTCAAAGGCCATAAGGTTTTGTTCTTCCCCCATGCCACGGACAGTTCACTCTGCAAGGCAGAAACCAGAAGAAATAAATATAGTTGGCAACAAGTTCCCAGTGCCCAGCACATCAAGTTCAAGCCCTTTGACCTGCCTGCTATACCGACTCTGCCCTGTCTGCTATTCTCTAACCTTGCCTCCAGCTATTCCTCCCAAGTGGTTACTCAATAAATTTGCTTGTGAAATAGAAACAAAAACAAAAGGCCTTATGGCCAGGAGACTATCAAAGGTCATTATCTAACCAGGTTAGAGGACTCAACAAAATACCAAGTTGAAGTGTGCCAACCCAGCCCTGAGTGTAACTGGTGTGTAGGTGAAGCTGTAGTGCTGGTGGAAGGCCACTCCTGCTGCGGTTTCGTTTAATTCATTTTAGCCAGTGTTGAACTGCATGTACTCCCCTAACCATTCCACCTTGTTTAGAGTCTGTATTTCTCTTGCTTATGCTCCTCTATCTGTCTAGAATGTTGTTTTCTTCCTTTACCAGCTGGTGCTTATCCATCCTGTTAGATTAAACCTAGGTCTCACCTTTCCCAAGGAAGCGCCCCCATAACCAGCAATAGGTAGAGCTGGTTTAGGTGTCCTTGCCCCAGGTGTTATTGTGGTAAGACACTCCACTATATACGTATGTACATGTTTCGCCACACGGGCCATTCCGTTGTGCCTTGTCACAGGGCCTGGTCCATAGCAGATACTCAGGTTTACGTTAGGCTAAATTAAAGGGGACGAGAGAGGCAACAGTGTCTGGTTTGTGGCAGTGTCAAGTTGGAAAGGTTCAGAATATGGGGTGTGGGTGTGTGTCAGAAACACTAATTTTGTAACAGCAATTTGCATGTGTTATTTCTGCTTCTCTTTTTGCTATCTTATTTCTGATCTTTGATCAGGATGTATCGTTGAAGGTTGAAGTCGCCACACATGCTGCTAGCCAGCATCACTGATCAGGCCCCAGAGCTTTGTGTACTTCCAGACTGTTGAATGTGGTTGTGGGAGTGTGGGGTTCCATGGAGTTCGGCAGACCAGGGTTTAAAGAATCATATTTTCCATGAGAGAACTATCTGTGTTTTCCGTTTCACTGCTGATGGGTAATAAGTGCCATAAGGTTTTGTTCTTCCCCGTGCCACGAAGTATCAAAGGTGGCAACAAGTTCCCAGTGCCCAGCACATCAAGTTCAAGCCCTTTGACCTGCCTGCTATACCGACTCTGCCCTGTCTGCTATTCTCTAACCTTGCCTCCAGCTATTCCTCCCAAGTGGTTACTCAATAAATTTGCTTGTGAAATAGAAACAAAAACAAAAGGCCTTATGGCCAGGAGACTATCAAAGGTCATTATCTAACCAGGTTAGAGGACTCAACAAAATACCAAGTTGAAGTGTGCCAACCCAGCCCTGAGTGTAACTGGTGTGTAGGTGAAGCTGTAGTGCTGGTGGAAGGCCACTCCTGCTGCGGTTTCGTTTAATTCATTTTAGCCAGTGTTGAACTGCATGTACTCCCCTAACCATTCCACCTTGTTTAGAGTCTGTATTTCTCTTGCTTATGCTCCTCTATCTGTCTAGAATGTTGTTTTCTTCCTTTACCAGCTGGTGCTTATCCATCCTGTTAGATTAAACCTAGGTCTCACCTTTCCCAAGGAAGCGCCCCCATAACCAGCAATAGGTAGAGCTGGTTTAGGTGTCCTTGCCCCAGGTGTTATTGTGGTAAGACACTCCACTATATACGTATGTACATGTTTCGCCACACGGGCCATTCCGTTGTGCCTTGTCACAGGGCCTGGTCCATAGCAGATACTCAGGTTTACGTTAGGCTAAATTAAAGGGGACGAGAGAGGCAACAGTGTCTGGTTTGTGGCAGTGTCAAGTTGGAAAGGTTCAGAATATGGGGTGTGGGTGTGTGTCAGAAACACTAATTTTGTAACAGCAATTTGCATGTGTTATTTCTGCTTCTCTTTTTGCTATCTTATTTCTGATCTTTGATCAGGATGTATCGTTGAAGGTTGAAGTCGCCACACATGCTGCTAGCCAGCATCACTGATCAGGCCCCAGAGCTTTGTGTACTTCCAGACTGTTGAATGTGGTTGTGGGAGTGTGGGGTTCCATGGAGTTCGGCAGACCAGGGTTTAAAGAATCATATTTTCCATGAGAGAACTATCTGTGTTTTCCGTTTACAAATGTGAACTGTGGCTCAGAGAAATTGGACTTATGAACATAGAGCTAATAAGTGACAGTTAATGGTCCAAGATTCACCACGAGGGTTGTCTGACTACAAAGTTCATTCCTTCAACTGCCCCCTCCTGTTTTTGTTTTGTTTTGTTTTGTTTTGTTTTTTCACTTTTATTTTACTTTTAGCTTTTACAGAGTTTTGTTGTTGCCCCCTCCTGTTTTTCTGCTTATTTCCTGTATATCCCCACAGCCAAGTCTTTTTAGCGTTTTAGTGTTCCAGTTTATCATATTTAGAATGAGGGGAGCACCTTGTAGAATTATTGTATGAAAGAAAAAAGAAACCAAATCCATTTTTTGTACTTGGAATAGTGGTAGTCATAGTAAAAGCAACAGCTGTTTTATTTAGTGTTTACTGTGTGCTAGGCATTGTCCTCGCACTTTATTTAGGTCACCTCATATAGTCCCTGCCACAGTCCTCTGAGGTTGAAGAATAACATTACTGTGGTTATTCCTTTTTTATAATTGAGGAACAGAAAGGTTGTAATAAGGGGAAGTGCTGGTGTTCAGAGCCCAGCAGTCTGGCTTCAGTGTCCATACTGAGCCGCTTTGCTCTGTTATCTCTTAGAAAATTAAATTAGTTTCCAGTGCCATGCTGTTTTAAAATCTGGCATCAATACGAAAGAGACCATAAGGAACCCAGAATGATAATAAAGCAGGGAGGGCTACACTAAGCCATGGAAAGTGAACAGTAACAGAATATTTGGGACAGTCGTGATTCTCTTATTTATCTACTGACCAGTAAGATGGCCCTTTGGTATTTTTTCATAGTTAAGTACATAGGATGATGACCCATGGTGTGTCTTTTTTTTTTTTAATTTTTCAACTTGGGGACATCAGCTTACTGGTTCACTCATTGAGGTCTATGGCAGCCTTGACCTCCTTGTATCAAAGTCTACAAGGTTGAATGTTTCTTCTTGAGTCCATACTGATTTTATACACACAAACACACACACACACATATGTATATATACACACATACACATTTAATGTTGAATATATAAATGAGGGAGAAGGGACACATCTCCCTTATAGAAAAATTCTAGATAATAAATGTGAAAGGAAAGATGGAAATATAAAACTACCATTAGAGTACCACAATAATAATAGCTCTAGGTAAGATCCACTGATGAATGTTAAAATTAGTAGATGAAACGTCTAAGGATATGTGTGTTCTCACACCCTCAGAGTATTTCACCTCCCAAACATTTTGTGTTTTGTTTTAACTTTGCTCTTTTTGTTTGTTTGTTTGTTTTATATGTGCTTTTAACATATATGTCCAGAAATTCTTTGATGTCCTTCCCTCCAGGAAATGAAGTTCAATTCTCTTCTCCCTGAATATGGGCCAGACTTAGTGACTAGTTTTCCTTAATAAAATATAGCAGGGGAAAATTAGGAATTGTGTGGAGAAATCTGGCAAGCACCACTTTAAGGTTAATGTTGCCAGGAATAAGTCATGTTGATCTCATGTACCCTGATAAGACGTGATGAGAAGAACACTTCACCTCTCCTAAAAGTCATATCCCCAGACTAATCATCAGAAAAAATGAAATTTGTCAACAGTCTCCAAAACTGCCTAACTAGTGCTATTCAAAAATGTACCAAGGTCAGGAGTTACCTGGCGGGCCAGTGGTTAGGAGTTGGCACTTTCACGACTGGGACCTTGGTTCCATTCCTGGTTGAGAAACTAAGATCCCCTAAGCCATGTGGTGCGGCCAAAAAACAAGAAAAGAAAATCATGTTCATGAAAGACCAGAATAGGCTAAGAAACTGCCACAGTCAGGAAGACTGAAAGGACATGAAAACTAAATGCAATATGGTATCCTAGAGAGAATCCCATAACAAAAGAAACAGGACACTAGTGAACAACTGGTAAATCCAAAATAGCAAACAAAAACAGTCCCTCCAAAAGACCAGACTTCCTGAGTCCTTGCTGCCTGAGAGCCAAGTAGCATGGACTAGAGCACCTGAGCTACAGCATTTCTGCTCTTGTTTTGAATTCCTATGACCTATGGGAGAGACCTTTTGGTTGCGTAGACCTTATATGTGCGAGGCTTTGGCAGACATGGGGACAAGTCTGTGTGATTGTGGCTGTGAGAACAGAATTGCTCAGCAGCCTGAGGGAGAAGGGACACATCTCCCTTATAGAAAAATTCTAGATAATAAATGTGAAAGGAAAGATGGAAATATAAAACTACCATTAGAGTACCACAATAATAATAGCTCTAGGTAAGATCCACTGATGAATGTTAAAATTAGTAGATGAAACGTCTAAGGATATGTGTGTTCTCACACCCTCAGAGTATTTCACCTCCCAAACATTTTGTGTTTTGTTTTAACTTTGCTCTTTTTGTTTGTTTGTTTGTTTTATATGTGCTTTTAACATATATGTCCAGAAATTCTTTGATGTCCTTCCCTCCAGGAAATGAAGTTCAATTCTCTTCTCCCTGAATATGGGCCAGACTTAGTGACTAGTTTTCCTTAATAAAATATAGCGGGGGAAAATTAGGAATTGTGTGGAGAAATCTGGCAAGCACCACTTTAAGGTTAATGTTGCCAGGAATAAGTCATGTTGATCTCATGTACCCTGATAAGACGTGATGAGAAGAACACTTCACCTCTCCTAAAAGTCATATCCCCAGACTAATCATCAGAAAAAATGAAATTTGTCAACAGTCTCCAAAACTGCCTAACTAGTGCTATTCAAAAATGTACCAAGGTCAGGAGTTACCTGGCGGGCCAGTGGTTAGGAGTTGGCACTTTCACGACTGGGACCTTGGTTCCATTCCTGGTTGAGAAACTAAGATCCCCTAAGCCATGTGGTGCGGCCAAAAAACAAGAAAAGAAAATCATGTTCATGAAAGACCAGAATAGGCTAAGAAACTGCCACAGTCAGGAAGACTGAAAGGACATGAAAACTAAATGCAATATGGTATCCTAGAGAGAATCCCATAACAAAAGAAACAGGACACTAGTGAACAACTGGTAAATCCAAAATAGCAAACAAAAACAGTCCCTCCAAAAGACCAGACTTCCTGAGTCCTTGCTGCCTGAGAGCCAAGTAGCATGGACTAGAGCACCTGAGCTACAGCATTTCTGCTCTTGTTTTGAATTCCTATGACCTATGGGAGAGACCTTTTGGTTGCGTAGACCTTATATGTGCGAGGCTTTGGCAGACATGGGGACAAGTCTGTGTGATTGTCAGCGCCTGCCCACACTGAGAACAGAATGCTGCTCAGCAGACGAGGAGAGGGATCTGCACAGGGAACCCTCCCTCCCCAGCCCCAGTTCTTGCTGGTGGTCCATACCACAAATGACATTCCCTCGACCAGGAGTTTCTCCCACTTTCCCTCTGTCTGGAAGGCAATAAAACCGTTAGACATGCTGTTCATCTTTTAAATTCTCACTTACCTTTTACCTTCCATATAATTCCTTGTGTGATCATCCCACGAAATAGTACCTTTCATATGCCTGTGACCTTAACAGAATTATTCTTGGTTTAGCTCATGACCTCTGGCTCAAAAATGGTATCTTCAACTTTGAGGTTCTTTAGGTCAGTTGCCCTGCCCCTCCTGTGGTATGGTATTTAGCACACCTTGCCTTATTATGTCTAGGAAACAAACTCCTGGAAGGTAAGGAATGTTACAAATATTCCTCGAAGCATCTAGGATAGTGCTTGCCATATTGAGAGCCTTCACTAAATAGTTGGCTAATTGAATGAACATTTTAAGACTGAAGGGAGGAGTGGTCTCCCCGTTGGCAGATGAGATTTGCTTCGAATCATATGAGTGAATGTGAGCTGTGTTTGGAACTCAGGTGTCCCCCTCTGAGTAGTCTGAGGCCTCAACACTTCCTCACTGTGATCACAGTGCTGAATTACATCAAGAGTGATGGCACACATTTGTTGTGAGCCTACTCTGGGCCAGGATTGCTTTTTTTTTTTTTGACCACTTCTATTGGTCTTTCATTTATCTACCATCCATCTTTGTTCCCTGGCCTATGCGGGCCCCCCATTGCAGTGGCCCCCGTTATAGCAGAGCATCCGCTCTGGGAGCATGCACTCCAGAGTGCTGACTCAGCAGTTGTACACATCAGTCCAGTCCCCCTGCGACACGCGGGATCCTCCCAGGGCAGAGACCGAACCAACGCCCCCCCGCACTGCAAGGCGGTGTCCCCACCCACTGGACCACCAGGGAAGCCCCAGGATTGCTTTTAAGCATGCCTACTATTTAGTCCTCAGCTCTCATGTGTTGGAGTTACTGTCCTCATATTATAGATAAGTCCATTGAGGCTCAGAGAGATGCAACTTGCCTTCTTAGGTCACCAGCTAATAAGTTGCTGTCTTTAAGATCTGACCCTGGCATGTCTGGCATCAGACTCCACTTTTCCTCTAAAGTTTGTCCCTGACACCTCTTGATGCTTGTCTCTTCAGACCCATCCCTGGAAGAAATGTGTGGCACTGAGTGTGCCCAGCTGGGGGAAGATGGGCAGCAGCCACCGCGGTGCACTTCAACTACCTCATCTCAGTCTGAGCCTTCAGAGCAGCTTAGGCGCCACCAAGGCAAGAGCCTTGCCTCCGAGGACCCCAAAAAGAAGAGAGCTCAGAAGCCTTCCCATATGAGGAGAAACATACGGTGAGCTATGCTCTGGGTGATAGGAGAAGGGAGGGAGTGGAAATATTACCTTCATATGAAGGCTGTTGGTAGAAAAAGGACTGGTTTGAGCAGATGAGTCTTATTTCACAAGACTGTGTGCAGGGCAGATGTGGATGGTACTCAGGTGCCACTGGGGATGTCCCTCCTCTGGAGGCCCAGGGAAGCATCCATAGGATGCTCTGGTTGGACTCTTTTTCTTCCTTTATTTTTTTCTTATGTCTCCAAATATCAGGAGATAAAAGTTTGAGTTCTCATCTTCTCAGAACTCAACATCAGTTGGAAGAAGATTGTCTAGTCCAAACAAGTTCTTCCTTGAATTAAAAAAGAGATCAGCAAATGTGAAGTTCCTTAACTGGCCAAATTCCCAACAGTCCTTTTTTTTTTTATCAGTGACAGTTTTGCCCTTGAAAGGAAAGAAATGTTGTTTTTCTCCTCCTTCCCTCATTAAAAAAAAATTATATATATATATAATATAAATGATGATTTAAAAATGTACTCTAAATTTGGGAAATAAGGATGCAGAATCACCCATAATTCTACTTTCCCATATAGCAACTCTCTCTTTTCTACTGCTTCGCAGCTTTATGAATCACATATTACTCTATTTCACTCTTGATCTCTTAAGTACAGAGATAAAGTCAGAATATATCAGGAAGTTAGATAATATGAAAAACATATTAGCCCAGAAGCACCCGAACCTTATTCATTAATTTGTTTGTTTATTATTTATTTACTTTGCCCGCTGCATGGGCATAGTGGTACTGATGGAACTTCTTCATACCCCAAGTCTCTGGGCTTTAGCTTGACATTACCTTGCTCAGTCTCAAGTGAACCCAAGCTCTCTGTCTTATTTTCATGTTTAGTAAGCTGCTCCGGGAGGATCAGTTGGAGCCAGTTACCAAAGCAGCACAACAGGAAGAACTGGAAAGAAGGAAGCGCCTGGAGCAGCAGAGGAAGGATTACGCAGCCCCTATTCCCACCGTCCCCCTGGAGTTATTTCCTGGTAAGCCATGGAGGGGGCAGGAGGGGCCCTGTACCTTGGGGAGGAAAGGCCCTCGGTGTACACAATGATCAAGAGCAGACCTGAAATAAGATGGTGACCTCTCGGGAATCCTTTCAGCTCTTTCAGCTTCTAAGAAGCACACGAACAGAAGGATCTCATTTGAAAAGTTAAGATGAATAAAAATGTACTTTCTCAAATTGATCTTATTTATATTTTCCCCCATGACTTTTGGGGTTCCCAGGTGACACTAGTGGTAAAGAACCCACCTGCCAAGGCAGAAGGCATAAGATGTGGGTTCAGTCCCTGGGTCAGGAAGGTCCCTTGAAGAAGGAAATGGCAACCCACTCCAGTATCTTGCCTGGAGAATCCTATGGACAGAGGAGCCTTGCGGGGTACAATCCATAGGGTCACAAAGAGTCAAACATGAAGAAACTTAGCACGCACGCTCCCATAACTTTGGATCTTAATGTGCCAAGGGATTAGGACATTTTCCTGTGGTCACCCAAAAAAAACTTTGGAGTCTTAATGTCCTTTAAAAAATTATATATAAAAATTATAAATGATGATTTAAAAATGTACTCTAAATTTGGGAAATAAGGATGCAGAATCACCCATAATTCTACTTTCCCATATAGCAACTCTCTCTTTTCTACTGCTTCGCAGCTTTATGAATCACATATTACTCTATTTCACTCTTGATCTCTTAAGTACAGAGATAAAGTCAGAATATATCAGGAAGTTAGATAATATGAAAAACATATTAGCCCAGAAGCACCCGAACCTTATTCATTAATTTGTTTGTTTATTATTTATTTACTTTGCCCGCTGCATGGGCATAGTGGTACTGATGGAACTTCTCTTCATACCCCAAGTCTCTGGGCTTTAGCTTGACATTACCTTGCTCAGTCTCAAGTGAACCCAAGCTCTCTGTCTTATTTTCATGTTTAGTAAGCTGCTCCGGGAGGATCAGTTGGAGCCAGTTACCAAAGCAGCACAACAGGAAGAACTGGAAAGAAGGAAGCGCCTGGAGCAGCAGAGGAAGGATTACGCAGCCCCTATTCCCACCGTCCCCCTGGAGTTATTTCCTGGTAAGCCATGGAGGGGGCAGGAGGGGCCCTGTACCTTGGGGAGGAAAGGCCCTCGGTGTACACAATGATCAAGAGCAGACCTGAAATAAGATGGTGACCTCTCGGGAATCCTTTCAGCTCTTTCAGCTTCTAAGAAGCACACGAACAGAAGGATCTCATTTGAAAAGTTAAGATGAATAAAAATGTACTTTCTCAAATTGATCTTATTTATATTTTCCCCCATGACTTTTGGGGTTCCCAGGTGACACTAGTGGTAAAGAACCCACCTGCCAAGGCAGAAGGCATAAGATGTGGGTTCAGTCCCTGGGTCAGGAAGATCCCTTGGAGAAGGCAATGGCAACCCACTCCAGTATCTTGCCTGGAGAATCCCATGGCCAGAGGAGCCTGGCGGGCTACAGTCCATAGGGTCACAAAGAGTCAAACATGAAGAAACTTAGCACGCACGTACCCATAACTTTGGATCTTAATGTGCCAAGGGATTAGGACATTTTCCTGTGGTCAGGTGAGTGCTAGAAGTGAAAGCCAGTAGAGAAAAGGGAATTTGGGAAGAGGACTGAGGTTTTTAAGATGCCCTCTACTTGTCTCCTCAGGGGATGGTCCCCCAAAGAACAACACAGGAGGAAGATGGCAGATCATTTTGGAAAATAGGTTTCATCCAAATGTGTCTTGAGATTCCTTTCTATCTTTTCTTTTCCCCCTAGAGGAAATTGTCTTAAGAGCAAGTGATGGTCCCCAGCTGCCTCCTCGGGTCTTGACCCAAGAAGTCATTTGTTTGGACAGTAGCAGTGGCAGTGAGGATGAGAAAAGCAGTCAAGATGGTAAGACGGAGCCAGATGTGCCCCTCCTTCCTCCTGACCCAGTGTTCTCTGTGAGAGATTGATAGAACAGAGTTCAGTCCTTCCTCATTCCATTTGGGGTCTGACCGTGGCAAATTCCCGAGTCTCCTTGATAAACAGAAGTTTTCCACTTGTCTTATCTTGCAGCTGGAAGAGAGAAATAATAAAAACTTTTATGAGTGATAACAAGTTCTAGCTTTATTCCCACACTCTCTTGCCTTAAGTTGCAGTGATTTATCTCTGCTCCCTGAGTCTTTGTTTCTGTTTTGTTCTTTTGCCTGTCTCAGAGGTGATTGAACTGAGCTCTGGAGAGGAGGACACTCTGCACATTGTGGACAGCAGTGAGTCTGTCAGTGAGGAGGATGAGGAAGAGGAGAAGGGTGGCACTCATGTGAATGACATCTTAAATCAGCGTGACGCTCTGGGGCGGGTCCTCGTCAACCTGAACCATCCTCCAGAGGAGGAGAATGTCTTCCTGGCCCCGCACTTGGCACGGGTGGTGAAACCTCACCAGCCACACTAAATCCAGACCCGACTCTGTCTCCTTTCAGCTTCCTTGCTGTGGACAGTCACCTACTGGTAGTCGTTAGTATCACAGCCAGTGACATGCTTGTGTGGTACCCTGAGCAGTACTGAAAAGACCTGATTCTTCCTCCTAGTGGTTGGTGCTTCAGGATTCCTTTAGAAGGGATTAGGACATTTTCCTGTGGTCAGGTGAGTGATAGAAGTGAAAGCCAGTAGAGAAAAGGGAATTTGGGAAGAGGACTGAGGTTTTTAAGATGCCCTCTACTTGTCTCCTCAGGGGATGGTCCCCCAAAGAACAACACAGGAGGAAGATGGCAGATCATTTTGGAAAATAGGTTTCATCCAAATGTGTCTTGAGATTCCTTTCTATCTTTTCTTTTCCCCCTAGAGGAAATTGTCTTAAGAGCAAGTGATGGTCCCCAGCTGCCTCCTCGGGTCTTGACCCAAGAAGTCATTTGTTTGGACAGTAGCAGTGGCAGTGAGGATGAGAAAAGCAGTCAAGATGGTAAGACGGAGCCAGATGTGCCCCTCCTTCCTCCTGACCCAGTGTTCTCTGTGAGAGATTGATAGAACAGAGTTCAGTCCTTCCTCATTCCATTTGGGGTCTGACCGTGGCAAATTCCCGAGTCTCCTTGATAAACAGAAGTTTTCCACTTGTCTTATCTTGCAGCTGGAAGAGAGAAATAATAAAAACTTTTATGAGTGATAACAAGTTCTAGCTTTATTCCCACACTCTCTTGCCTTAAGTTGCAGTGATTTATCTCTGCTCCCTGAGTCTTTGTTTCTGTTTTGTTCTTTTGCCTGTCTCAGAGGTGATTGAACTGAGCTCTGGAGAGGAGGACACTCTGCACATTGTGGACAGCAGTGAGTCTGTCAGTGAGGAGGATGAGGAAGAGGAGAAGGGTGGCACTCATGTGAATGACATCTTAAATCAGCGTGACGCTCTGGGGCGGGTCCTCGTCAACCTGAACCATCCTCCAGAGGAGGAGAATGTCTTCCTGGCCCCGCAGTTGGCACGGGTGGTGAAACCTCATCAGGTACAGTAAATCCAGACTCTACTCTGTCTCCTTTCAGCTTCCTTGCTGTGGACAGTCACCTACTGGTAGTCGTTAGTATCACAGCCAGTGACATGCTTGTGTGGTACCCTGAGCAGTACTGAAAAGACCTGATTCTTCCTCCTAGTGGTTGGTGCTTCAGGATTCCTGATAAGTGAGAAGGGATAAGTCTGAGATATGTCCTATCATGCAAAAGATGCTAATCTCTTGGGTTAGTAATCTTGGGCTGCCTCCTGTGAGATTTGCAAGACTGATGGAGTACTCTCTGAAGAGCAGTGCTTTGATGAGAAAGTTGTGGCTCCAAGAGAGGAGTGACATTCAGAAGTCTGAGAGACATTCTGATAGGAGGGTCAGAGCAGTTTGTGTTGACCCAGAACTGGAAGGAGGACCAGTGAACAAAAGCTCCATGAAGGCTGAGGTTGACTCGACAGAGGAACTCTTTAACAGTTAGAACTGCTCTTTGTGGGATGGCCTGCCTTAATGTAAGCAACCAAGGGCAGGCCGACCAAGTGAAGGACCCAGGCAGGAAGCTTGGTAGTCAGGACCCCGCCTCAGATGGGCTTCTGTACTAGGTTGGTGCTTTCCCGTGTTTTCTCCAAGAAGGTCATCGGTCAATAAACGAGTTAGGGTTCCAGGAAACTTGTGTCGCTGCCCATACCAACTGTCTGGTATGGTGTCTGCTCACTTACTTAATTCTGATGAGACCCCTGAGTTTTGCCCCCAAAGATAGGTGTCTGTGTTTGTTCCCTGGCAGATTGGTGGCATCCGGTTCCTCTATGATAACCTGGTTGAGTCATTGG
The DNA here is from genome assembly GCA_022376925.1 of Tragulus kanchil. Lineage (NCBI taxonomy): Eukaryota > Metazoa > Chordata > Mammalia > Artiodactyla > Tragulidae > Tragulus > Tragulus kanchil. The sequence goes on along the minus strand of JAIOJX010000030.1, from coordinate 213,852,976 downwards.
AAAGATTTAAGACCAGTAGTGGCTTTGGCTGTATCCTGGCCCACAGCATGGGTCTGGGGAAAACTTTGCAAGTGATTTCCTTCGTTGACGTCCTCTTTCGCCACACGCCAGCCAAAACTGTCCTTGCCATAGTGCCAGTAAGTACTGGGGCAGGCCTTGGTCATCCCTCTTCAGAGCTCTGGGGTAATGCCTTACTGGGCACTAAAAAGCCAGATGGGCTCAGCTCTGAGCTTGTTCCCTAAAACTCTGTTTGGACTTGACTTTTTGACAGGTTAATACGCTTCAGAACTGGCTAGCAGAGTTCAACATGTGGCTCCCAGCTCCTGAAGCCCTTCCAGCTGACAGCAAGCCTGAAGAAGTCCAGCCTCGGTTCTTTAAAGTTCACATCTTGAACGATGAGCACAAGTAAGTGGCCTGCCCTCTCTGCCCCTTTCCTTTCAGACTTCTTCCCAGGGTCTGGACTGAAAAGACCTGATTCTTCCTCCTAGTGGTTGGTGCTTCAGGATTCCTGATAAGTGAGAAGGGATAAGTCTGAGATATGTCCTATCATGCAAAAGATGCTAATCTCTTGGGTTAGTAATCTTGGGCTGCCTCCTGTGAGATTTGCAAGACTGATGGAGTACTCTCTGAAGAGCAGTGCTTTGATGAGAAAGTTGTGGCTCCAAGAGAGGAGTGACATTCAGAAGTCTGAGAGACATTCTGATAGGAGGGTCAGAGCAGTTTGTGTTGACCCAGAACTGGAAGGAGGACCAGTGAACAAAAGCTCCATGAAGGCTGAGGTTGACTCGACAGAGGAACTCTTTAACAGTTAGAACTGCTCTTTGTGGGATGGCCTGCCTTAATGTAAGCAACCAAGGGCAGGCCGACCAAGTGAAGGACCCAGGCAGGAAGCTTGGTAGTCAGGACTCTCGCCTCAGATGGGCTTCTGTACTAGGTTGGTGCTTTCCCGTGTTTTCTCCAAGAAGGTCATCGGTCAATAAACGAGTTAGGGTTCCAGGAAACTTGTGTCGCTGCCCATACCAACTGTCTGGTATGGTGTCTGCTCACTTACTTAATTCTGATGAGACCCCTGAGTTTTGCCCCCAAAGATAGGTGTCTGTGTTTGTTCCCTGGCAGATTGGTGGCATCCGGTTCCTCTATGATAACCTGGTTGAGTCATTGGAAAGATTTAAGACCAGTAGTGGCTTTGGCTGTATCCTGGCCCACAGCATGGGTCTGGGGAAAACTTTGCAAGTGATTTCCTTCGTTGACGTCCTCTTTCGCCACACGCCAGCCAAAACTGTCCTTGCCATAGTGCCAGTAAGTACTGGGGCAGGCCTTGGTCATCCCTCTTCAGAGCTCTGGGGTAATGCCTTACTGGGCACTAAAAAGCCAGATGGGCTCAGCTCTGAGCTTGTTCCCTAAAACTCTGTTTGGACTTGACTTTTTGACAGGTTAATACGCTTCAGAACTGGCTAGCAGAGTTCAACATGTGGCTCCCAGCTCCTGAAGCCCTTCCAGCTGACAGCAAGCCTGAAGAAGTCCAGCCTCGGTTCTTTAAAGTTCACATCTTGAACGATGAGCACAAGTAAGTGGCCTGCCCTCTCTCTGCCCCTTTCCTTTCAGACTTCTTCCCAGGGTCTGGACTTAAGACAGTCTTCCTGGGTATGTGTCTTGTCCTTCCAGATTCCTTTGGTTTCTTGATGTATCCCCCTGTCTCTTCTCGCTACTCATTTTTTTCCTCTAGTTTTTCAGTAAAGTCAAAGTTAAATAGTCTGGAAAGTTTCTTGTATTCTGCTCGAAGATGCTTTTATATCCTGAAAACTCTGTGTTCATGATCACATTTTCCTATGTGTACAGCGATACAGTTCAACATAACCTGAAACTTTCTATCTTTTCGCCTTTTATATTCATCTTTTATTAGAAACTAATTATCAGTCTGTTCTAGTAAGCACTAGGCTATAGTTGACCCTTAATGATACAGCTTCAAAGCTTTAAAAGATTCAAACATTTTTTATTTTAGATTTAAATACAGTGATTTATATTTCCATTCGGTAAATTCAACCTGGTTTCCAAAAGTCTAAACCTACATCTTGAACCAAGCCAGCTGTCCACTCCACTCTTTCCCCTCGTTGATCTGGATAATTGAGAAAGTAGACTTTCTTTTATGCACAGGTCGCCTTTTGTGATGTTTGGTCACACACATCAAAAATGATGAGACTGGGGTGGCTCCACAAGTAGGAGATCAACTGTTCTTTTCTAGATTTCACGACTGTCACATGCAGTTAATAAAATACAGCCAAGGCTCAGTTTTTCAGGAGGAGAAGGATGTGCTGAGTGGCATCCAGTCTCTGCTATTCTTTTTCCTTTACTGTGTGTCCTTGGCTCTTCATTCACCAGGGCCTGGGCAGGTGAAATGCAGAATGTTGCCCTTGCTTTTACTGTTTTATGTTTATTATGAGACTAACTTGCAGTTCTCCCTCAAATGTAGTATTATAGTCATGCATGTACACTTTGGCCACCTAATGTGAAGAACCAACTCATTGGAAAAGACCCTGATGCTGGGAAAGATGGAAGACAAAGGGAGATAGGGGCGACAGAGGATGAGATGGGTAGATAGCATCACCTACTCAGTTGACATGAATTTGAGCAAGTTTCGGGAGATAGTAGAAGACAGAGAAGCCTGGCAAGCTGAAATCCATGAAGTCTCAAAGAGTTAGACACAACTTAGTGACAGAACAGCAGCCTGCACCTCTAAGGGAGTTGTCACAATCACTTGTAACATTGAATTTCTGGTTTTTGCTTTTTTAACCATTATCAGTGACCTAGTCCATCCTCAATGCAGTTAGTAGCTCTAGAATGGTGGGAAAGTCCTTGGGCAGCTGGCCAGCCCTGTGATGCTGCCACATGAAGTCTTTGGCAGGAAGGACTTATGAATGTATATCAGCACAGCTTTATGTGAGGAATTCTTCCTAGGGAGCAGAAGCAGCAATAATGTTTTCTTTCTGTTCACTCTTGCAGGACAATGGCAGCTCGTGCTAAAGTGATGGCTGATTGGGTGTCAGAGGGTGGGGTGCTGCTGATGGGGTACGAAATGTACAGGCTCCTCACCCTGAAGAAATCCTTTGCCACAGGTAGACCGAAGAAAACCAAGAAACGATCTCACCCGGTCATCATTGATTTGGATGAGGAAGACCGACAGCAGGAGTTTCGAAGAGGTGGGCAGCCTCTCTGGAAATACTCGAAGGGGGTGACTTGGGGAAAAGCAATAGTGTCCGCTTCAGCACCTAATCACATGGGAAGCATTATTGATGTGAGCTGTGTTGTCATGAACCAGAAATCCTGGTCCCCGAGGTAGGTGGCATGACCAGCACTGGCTCTTGGAAGGTCCTGCTTTCTCTGCAAATAGTGAAATTCTGGTTTGGCCAGGCCAGACAGGCTTGGGGGAGACTTCCCTCTGTCTCCTCACAACAGTTAGAAGAGCAGCTGCTCCCTTGACTGTTTCCCAGAGATGTTCTGAGAGAGCATTAAGAAAATATAATAAAAGTATTAAAATCACTAGTATACAGAGAAGGAGGAGTATTGTTTGTGAATTGATAAAAAAAGAATTTATCCCAGTTTTCTTTTTGGTGAAAGCCATTCTTCTCATAGCTCATAGTTGTAGCTCTCTACTCTATAGTTTAAGGAGCCCTGGCCTATCTGGGGGAGAAAGTATTTTTAAGGTTCAAAGGTTGTTTCATTTCACAGATCTCTTCATCTATGAGATTCTTTTGTAGGTTTGCTTCTGTGGGTAGAAAGCATCACATACTCAGTTGACATGAATTTGAGCAAGTTTCGGGAGATAGTAGAAGACAGAGAAGCCTGGCAAGCTGAAATCCATGAAGTCTCAAAGAGTTAGACACAACTTAGTGACAGAACAGCAGCCTGCACCTCTAAGGAGTTGTCACAATCAATAGTAACATTGACTTTCTGGTTTGTGCGTTTTTAACCATTATCAGTGACCTAGTCCATCCTCAATGCAGTTAGTAGCTCTAGAATGGTGGGAAAGTCCTTGGGCAGCTGGCCAGCCCTGTGATGCTGCCACATGAAGTCTTTGGCAGGAAGGACTTATGAATGTATATCAGCACAGCTTTATGTGAGGAATTCTTCCTAGGGAGCAGAAGCAGCAATAATGTTTTCTTTCTGTTCACTCTTGCAGGACAATGGCAGCTCGTGCTAAAGTGATGGCTGATTGGGTGTCAGAGGGTGGGGTGCTGCTGATGGGGTACGAAATGTACAGGCTCCTCACCCTGAAGAAATCCTTTGCCACAGGTAGACCGAAGAAAACCAAGAAACGATCTCACCCGGTCATCATTGATTTGGATGAGGAAGACCGACAGCAGGAGTTTCGAAGAGGTGGGCAGCCTCTCTGGAAATACTCGAAGGGGGTGACTTGGGGAAAAGCAATAGTGTCCGCTTCAGCACCTAATCACATGGGAAGCATTATTGATGTGAGCTGTGTTGTCATGAACCAGAAATCCTGGTCCCCGAGGTAGGTGGCATGACCAGCACTGGCTCTTGGAAGGTCCTGCTTTCTCTGCAAATAGTGAAATTCTGGTTTGGCCAGGCCAGACAGGCTTGGGGGAGACTTCCCTCTGTCTCCTCACAACAGTTAGAAGAGCAGCTGCTCCCTTGACTGTTTCCCAGAGATGTTCTGAGAGAGCATTAAGAAAATATAATAAAAGTATTAAAATCACTAGTATACAGAGAAGGAGGAGTATTGTTTGTGAATTGATAAAAAAAGAATTTATCCCAGTTTTCTTTTTGGTGAAAGCCATTCTTCTCATAGCTCATAGTTGTAGCTCTCTACTCTATAGTTTAAGGAGCCCTGGCCTATCTGGGGGAGAAAGTATTTTTAAGGTTCAAAGGTTGTTTCATTTCACAGATCTCTTCATCTATGAGATTCTTTTTGTAGGTTTGCTTCTGTGGCTGACTTTGATGTTTAGCAGTGAGTGGCAAGTAACTCCAGGAGGACCATTCCTTTAGTTAGCTCGCACCAGCCAGCTCTCAGATATGCGCCAAGACAGTGGTGAGAGCCAATAGGAGTGTCTGTATTATTTCCATCAGTATCATCCAGTACGCATCCACTACAGTCTGTAAAGTCTACTAATTTGCTGGTGTAAGCCTTTGGAATGCAAGTCAGTTTTACTCTTAGAATGAAGGAGGGAAAAAAAGAGGGAAAAGGGATATTTACTACAAGAGTCAGTAGGCCAGGGCTGTGTGTCACACCAAATGCACAGGAGCTGGAATGGCTGGCTCCCTTTCACCACTGGGGGCTGACTCTTGCTTTCCTGCTTCCTTCATTTCTTCTGTCTCCTCCAGGGTGCACCCCTCCTTCTCATATTGTTGACTAAGAGCAGGCCCTCTCACCCTCTTACTCCGGATCCTCTTCCCTCCCTAGAGTTTGAGAAGGCCTTATGCCGCCCTGGCCCTGATGTGGTGATCTGTGACGAGGGACACCGCATCAAAAACTGCCAGGCCAGCACCTCCCAGGCCCTGAAGAATATTCGCTCCCGCCGCCGGGTGGTGCTGACCGGTTACCCCCTGCAGAACAACCTCATCGAGTACTGGTGCATGGTGGACTTTGTGCGCCCAGACTTCCTCGGCACCCGACAGGAGTTCAGCAACATGTTTGAGCGCCCCATCTTGAATGGACAGTGTATTGACAGCACGCCTCAGGACGTCCGCCTCATGCGGTACCGGAGCCACGTCCTGCACAGCCTCCTAGAGGGCTTTGTGCAGAGGTGAGCCGTCCTCACCTGTTTCCCAAATCCTTGGAGAGCCCTGGTGGAACAGACCTGCCACGGCTTTCCTGAAAGGGAAAGGTGGTTATGGTGCAAGGGCCCCTTTCTCATAGGGCAGTCATAAACCTCTGCTTTTACTGAATAGCTTTTCCTGAGTAGTTAGCAGATGGTAGAAGTCCATTATTCCAGTCTCTGAACTCAGTTTGGCCCAGAAGTGCATCTCAAGTTGAAGTTACTAGGAATATCTGTCTTACTTGCTGAGAGAACCAAGAGACAGCTACCATGCTAATGACTTGAGTCAAGGAATAAAGTCATGGTTCTCAGAGGAAGTGGCATCACCAGTTTCAGCATCTCAGAAGACGTAGGTTAGGCCAGCCTGAACCATCCCCTTGTTTTTCCTTGTGAAGACGGCATGTATGGAGAGAGCTTAGGAAGCAGCCTTCAGTCAGGCTAAGAACCTGGAGTTTCCTTCGTCTCTGTCTCCCCTTCAGTGACTGGGACAGGTCACTCTGCCTCTTTGCTCTAGTTTTTATCCTCGAAGTAAGATTCTTCTTGGTTTTTGTTTTTGTTTTTTTAAATTTTGATCCCTCCCCATAGTTTCTTCTTGGTGGCTGCTGAGCCAGTCCTCAATATTTCAAGGCTGGTGAATGTTGGGGTCCTAAGGAAGGAGCTGTGGCAGCAAGGCAGGGTTGTGTTGTGATCCTGCACTGACCCCTCCTGGCCACACTGCCTTGTCAATTCTGTTCTGTACCTTTGCAGGAGAGGCCACACTGTGCTGAAGATTCATCTACCTGCCAAGGAAGAAAATGTGATCCTGGTGCGGCTTTCTAAGATCCAGCGAGATTTGTACACACAGTTCATGGACCGCTTTCGGGACTGTGTTAACAGTGGCTGGCTGGGGCTGAACCCTCTTAAGGCTTTCTGTGTGTGCTGCAAGGTGTGTTGAGGGTTCACGGAATACTGAGATACGGACTAAGAATGTTCATGGTCTCAAGGGGGTTATGCCTACTGGGAGTCCTTGATAAAGGAAGAAATTCACTGCATTGAGGACTCCAAGGGAAGGCAGTTCCCAGGAATGCCATTCATAGACTATAATGTAAATGGTGTCCCTTGTAATCGTGCAGCTCAACCACATAGCTTATTTCTTCTTGAGAAATCACTTCCTTTCTCACTGATTTTTCAACTGAGAAATGGTGTGATGAAGGAGTATCATGGGACAGAGTTTTTGACTGCTAGCATAATCAGGATTCAGGAAATATATAGCTTAGACACCTTATTAGGAATACCTTCTGTTTAGTTCTATATTTAATCAGATCAAGATCTATTTCATTCTGATAATGCTTGAGATGGTTTGGAGACGGCAAGGCCTAGGTATCTTTAGCATTGAGCTTCGTGAACAGGTTGACAAATGCTGACTTGTCTTTGACCTGGCCAAATGCTCTCTGTTGCCTCATGAGGGATCTGTTTCTTTCTTTCTTTCTTTCTTTTTTTTTTTGATCTGTTTCTTTGACAGCTCTTCACCGGCCTTGTTGGATATTATTCCCACGGCATTAATATGTCAGCTGAAGGTGTGTGTCTGGGGACAGGTGGCTTTTAAAATATTTTTCCTAGACCAGGGCCAGGAAACTAAAGCAGACATAGTCTGTGAAGATGCTGTCGTGCCAACATACCCTTCCCACCCTCCCACCCCATTTCTCCTGGAAATCTCACTTCCTGTCAGAAATAGTCCCTGAAATGACTTACGGTCTGTCATCTATAAGTTAGATACATTTGTCCGTAGGGAGATATTGGTCTTGTTTCATAGCTTCATACAGGAGTTGACTGTAAGCCACATGGTAAAACAGGGATCTTCTTGTTGAAATAAGGATGCAAGACTTATGACAGTCTTTTTGGTCATGTACCAAACATACTGGCATGCCTCCTGGTGTGAATTCTCCCATTTGTGTATCATGGCAGTCAGAGTCTGCTAGTGAGTGTGCAGGCTCTTTGGCTGTGATGGGGTTGGGAGTCTTTAATTTGGGGTGTGACAGTGTGTGCTGTGGGAGGTGTGTGTGAGCAGGTGCTTGTTACCAGACTCCCTGGGCCACCCTTAGATTGTTCTCTGCCCTGTGCTACCTCTCCTTTAACTTGAACCTCAGATCTGGAATCACCCCGATGTGCTGTATGAAGCCCTTCAGAAAGAGAACCTGGCCAATGAGCAGGACCTAGATGTGGAGGAACTTGGTTCAGCAGGGACAAGTGCCCGCTGTCCATCACAGGGAACAAAAGGCAAGGTGGAGGACAGAGCCCTGGCCTCCTCAATGGGAGAGGCGACCAACAGCAAGTTCCTACAAGGGGTCGGCTTCAACCCTTTCCAGGAGCGAGGCACCCACATTGTCACATATGAATGGGTGAGTCAAGCAGATCCTTCTGGGGCCATAAACCACTGCTGAGAGGGGATGGCGCAAAGCTTTTGTGGGGAGAGTGTGGGGTATGCATCGTACACTGTACGCCCAGGTCTCTGCAGGGAACTATTCATGTTCTCAGGAACTACTGCCTTGGAGGGCAAGAATTGTATTTCTAGTTCTCTGGCCATGGACCTGCTCCAAGCTCCTTCATTTCCTCTCCTACAGGCCAAGGACCTTTTGACTAATTATCAGACTGGTGTCTTAGAAAACTCGCCCAAGATGGTACTGCTTTTCCATCTGATTGAGGAAAGTGTGAAACTTGGAGACAAGATCCTCGTGTTCAGGTAGGAAGAGAAATTACCAAGCGTGTGTCTTTGACAAAGAATGACACAAGCCCTGCAGAATGAGACTGTCCGGTTACACCCACCCTCTTTTATCTCCGCATCTCTGCAGCCAGTGCTTCTTTTGAGGACCTTCTTGGATTTTGTCTCTTAGAATTTCTTTTTTTTTTTTTTTTGTATTGGATATAATTTCTCTGCAGAGACCAATTTGAAATATTAGGCTAATATTGGAGATCATGGTCTAATCCTTCAAATTGTGGCCCTGGCTGAATCTGGCCTGTTTTTGTATTGCTTGAGAGCTAGTTTTTGCATTTTAAAAGAATTTTGTTTTTTTTAAAGAAGTATATACAGGGACTTCAGTGGCAGTCCAGTGGTTAGGACTTTGTGCTTCCACTGCAGGGGGCACAGGTTTGATCCCAGTTGAGGAACTAAGATCCTGGGAGCTGCTCAGTGTAGCCAAAAAAATAAAATAAATCTTAAAATTAAAAAAGAGAGGAGCATATGTAGCAGAGACTGTGTGTGGTCTACAAAGCCTAAAAATATTTACTTATCTGGCCCTTTTCAGAGAGCATTGTTGACCCCTGGTGGAATGCACTTCTGTGTCTCCAACTGCCCTCCACCTTTTTTAAAAAATGCTTTGTATATAAGGCCAAATAAATGATGTTATTTGTTCCAAGTCACATTCTCAGTCTTGAGAGAGCTTTGAGTCCCATCAAGGCCTGACTTCTCAGAGAAACAGATGTAAAGTAGACTGTTTCTCCTTTGTTCCAATTAGATTATTCTCCAGTGATGGCTAAATGGCAGGAGACTGGCTTGGAAGTCTCAGAGAAGGAGTTCCCATGTGTAACATACTTGGACAAGAAAGCAGTGATTCTAAGTTTGGGGAAAGCCTAGTGTCCCAGTGCTTTTAGAGACTGGCTTTCTGCTTAACTTGAAAACAGCTAAATGATCTGTCTCCTTAGTAAGATCCATAATATTGCCTGTGGCCTATAATTAGATCTCGTGTATATTCATACAGTGGTCATTTTTTAATGCTGATGCTATTTGTTGCTCTGCACTGAGCTAAATCTCAGAATTTTTCCATTGAGAAACTAATAGAATAGAGAATTTTTTGGTGAGGTGGTGGTAATATATATGTGGATGACTCTCCTCCCTTACGAGCTTGGGTAGTTCTCTGCGGGGAGCAAGATGTGGGAGCTCCAACTGTCAGAGGGAGCCTACGGGGGAACAAGATCCGCTTGGGTCTGGGAGCCTTCTGAACCAAATGTGTCCCTTTCAGCCAGAGCCTTTCCACCTTGGCTCTAATCGAGGAGTTCCTAGGGAAGCGAGAAGTGCCCTGTCTACCCGGTGCTGAGGGGCACGGAGGACAGAAGTGGGTTCGAAACGTCAGCTACTTCCGTGAGTTCATTGCTGTTTTGTTCTTGGAGCCTTGGCAAGGTTTGCCTAAGGTTTCCTCTCCCGCTCTCCTTCCCACTTCCCCTCCTCCTCCACTCTCCATCGCATGCACAGGAAGATGTATTATTAGCTGGACAGCAGAGATATACTAAGAGTGAGCTGTTGTGTGTGAGGCACTGTACTGGGCCAGGGATCTTCAGCCAGCTATAAGGAGGGCAGATATGTCAAAGGCAGATGCCCTGTCATCATCTGAGATATAAGAATTCAAGGACAGACTAAGGGTAGTGCTGATTGATTGGCTTCATGGGGGTTCTGTGGAGGAGAGAATCAATATGATGAGGACACTCGGAAAAGGCTTCCTGGAGGAGGTGAAACCTGCACTCAACTTGCAAAGTTGAGGAGAGTTGAATATACAGAGCTGTTGGCCAGAGATCATCCTAGGCAGAGGGACTTAGTGAACATGAGCCTAGATCACGTATTTTCACTGGGGGAGATGGTGTCCCTAAGAGGGTGAAGATTGGGTCTTAGGGGACAAAAAAATACGAACTTTTTAAAAGTAAAAATCACAAATAGGCATATAACGAATAAATATATACAGCATATCTGTGGTATAAAAATTCTATGGAGGGCATGGTCATTGGGGGAAAAAATGTGTTAAAAAGCTTCTTAATGGGATGATAAAGGAAAAAAAGTTGAGAATTATTGACTTCAGGCCCTTCCTAACCAGTTATTGACATTTGGGCTGGTTAATTCTTTGTTGTTGAGGCCTGCCCTTTGTGTTGTAGGATGTTTAGCAGCATCTCTGATCTCCACTCACTAGATGGCAGTAACATTCACACGTTCATAACAACCCAGATGTCTCTAGACGTTGCCCGTGGGATAGCAGAGTGGGGAAATCACTCTTGTTGAGAAGCCATGGCCTAAAGGAAGGGTTGAGAGAAATGGAGAGTTAGGGATTGGTGAGGAGACTTCAGCACAGCAGCTAGCCTAGACCCTTGTGTTGACTTTAGACTTGTCCCGTGATGAGTCAGCGCTGACCTGCACTTGGAGATAGTGGAAACTCAGGTTGGAAGCTAGGTTGCGGTGTTGACCGAGAGAGTCTCTAATACCAGGCTTCCTACATGAGTAGTCATTGCGTTCTTCATATAGTATTTCATGCCCTTAGCTTTGCCTGTTTCTCTGTTTTACTCCAGGTAACCAATGTAACCCCTCCTCCCTTATTCATGTTTCTTAACTGAAGCCTACTCTTTCTCTTTGAGCTTCTCTCGTTTCATTCATGTGTCCCATCCCATTGCTCCAGATCTTTTTTTTTTTTTTCCCTCATGCCTCCTTCAAGCAACTACTACTTTAGATCAAGGAGCAAAAAACCTAAGGGTAGTGCTGATTGATTGGCTTCATGGGGTTCTGTGGAGGAGAGAATCAATATGATGAGGACACTCGGAAAAGGCTTCCTGGAGGAGGTGAAACCTGCACTCAACTTGCAAAGTTGAGGAGAGTTGAATATACAGAGCTGTTGGCCAGAGATCATCCTAGGCAGAGGGACTTAGTGAACATGAGCCTAGATCACGTATTTTCACTGGGGGAGATGGTGTCCCTAAGAGGGTGAAGATTGGGTCTTAGGGGACAAAAAAATACGAACTTTTTAAAAGTAAAAATCACAAATAGGCATATAACGAATAAATATATACAGCATATCTGTGGTATAAAAATTCTATGGAGGGCATGGTCATTGGGGGAAAAAATGTGTTAAAAAGCTTCTTAATGGGATGATAAAGGAAAAAGTTGAGAATTATTGACTTCAGGCCCTTCCTAACCAGTTATTGACATTTGGGCTGGTTAATTCTTTGTTGTTGAGGCCTGCCCTTTGTGTTGTAGGATGTTTAGCAGCATCTCTGATCTCCACTCACTAGATGGCAGTAACATTCACACGTTCATAACAACCCAGATGTCTCTAGACGTTGCCCGTGGGATAGCAGAGTGGGGAAATCACTCTTGTTGAGAAGCCATGGCCTAAAGGAAGGGTTGAGAGAAATGGAGAGTTAGGGATTGGTGAGGAGACTTCAGCACAGCAGCTAGCCTAGACCCTTGTGTTGACTTTAGACTTGTCCCGTGATGAGTCAGCGCTGACCTGCACTTGGAGATAGTGGAAACTCAGGTTGGAAGCTAGGTTGCGGTGTTGACCGAGAGAGTCTCTAATACCAGGCTTCCTACATGAGTAGTCATTGCGTTCTTCATATAGTATTTCATGCCCTTAGCTTTGCCTGTTTCTCTGTTTTACTCCAGGTAACCAATGTAACCCCTCCTCCCTTATTCATGTTTCTTAACTGAAGCCTACTCTTTCTCTTTGAGCTTCTCTCGTTTCATTCATGTGTCCCATCCCATTGCTCCAGATCTTTTTTTTTTTTTTCCCTCATGCCTCCTTCAAGCAACTCTATAGCCTTAGGAGCTTGTTGACAATGCAGATTCCTGCCTGGCAGAAGAACGTCATCTTCATCAAACCACAAAGCCCTTGGTCCTTTTGCACTCACTAGGATTTCACAGAATGGAGCCAGAGCAGTTACTTTTAAGCCAGTGTTTGTCAGGCTTCTTTAACTAGGGTGATTCTTATGCACTCTGAAGTCTAGGAACTTTGGCTTTAGAATTGACCCGAGATAGTAAAAGGAGAAACACAGTTTATCATGGTAGGTGCCCATGGAATGTCCGTGGTGTAGAATCTGAGCACTGTAGTGTTTGTCTTGTTTTGTTTTGAAAATACATTTGCCCATTGATTTTGCTGTCTGCCCTCATCTGTCCATTGCTTGTGTTTCCTTCTGTCCTAGGGCTAGATGGTAGCACCCCTGCCTTTGAGAGGGAGCGGCTCATTAATCAGTTCAATGATCCCAGCAACCTCACCACCTGGTTGTTCCTTCTCTCCACAAGGTGAGTGGATCCTCAGGAGAGAGGTCAGAGGACTGTGTTCAGGGCGTTTGGGCACATAGGCTGGCACCTCAAAGGCTTGTCCAAGTTCTGTCAGATTTCCTCAGATTTGTGACTTGATTTTGAGGTCAGAGAGGGGACACCCAAAGAAAATTGTGTTACAAGGGCAATTATGATAGTGTTGTGAATTTCTCTGAGACCTTCATTCACAGTGGTCATAATTAGCTTTTCTCTCAGGGCTGGTTTGAGGCTTAGACGATGTGATGAATGCGAAAGTGCTTTAAAAACTACAACGTGCAGTGTAGCTATCAAAGGCTGATAGCATTATTTTTCCCATGCCAAGCACCTTGAAGGCTGTGCTGCCTTCTCCCATCACAATGCCTTTGATAGGGGATGAACCAGTCATTCTCCTAAGCTGTTAGACTAGACATATCAGAAACATTGGTATGTAGACACTTCCCCTCACTCAGTAACATCACTCCTTACTCATCACAGAGGGATGGAAGAGTGGGTTTTCTTTCTGATCTGGCAGGCACATCCATGTTGGACTTCTAGGGCATGCTTTTCAGCACCTGAGGTATGTACTACTGTTCATCAGCAGGGTCCTCCAGTATGTTCTGCTTAGGATAAAGAGGATGATACTGGGGTAGGAGTCACAGAGGGTGGAACTGACTTGGAAACTGTCTTTAAAACTAATCACTTCCTGTGATTATTGGCTTGTGTTTTAAAGGGCTGGGTGTTTGGGTGTGAATCTGATTGGTGCCAACCGAGTGGTGGTGTTCGACGCTTCCTGGAACCCTTGCCATGATGCTCAGGCAGTGTGTCGGGTATACCGTTATGGCCAGAAAAAGCCCTGTCACATCTACCGCCTTGTGGCTGATTTCACCCTCGAAAAGAAGATCTATGACCGTCAGATCTCCAAGCAGGGCATGTCAGGTGGGCCATCTTCCAGGCCCAGAAGAGGCACATTTATACAGGCTCCCATTCTAATTGTATCAAGGGTAGGGAGGGGAGGAGAGGGGCAGGAAGTGTAAACACAGGCAAGGCTTTCAATCGGGCTAGATGGTAGCACCCCTGCCTTTGACCTTAATCAGTTCAATGATCCCAGCAACCTCACCACCTGGTTGTTCCTTCTCTCCACAAGGTGAGTGGATCCTCAGGAGAGAGGTCAGAGGACTGTGTTCAGGGCGTTTGGGCACATAGGCTGGCACCTCAAAGGCTTGTCCAAGTTCTGTCAGATTTCCTCAGATTTGTGACTTGATTTTGAGGTCAGAGAGGGGACACCCAAAGAAAATTGTGTTACAAGGGCAATTATGATAGTGTTGTGAATTTCTCTGAGACCTTCATTCACAGTGGTCATAATTAGCTTTTCTCTCAGGTCTGGTTTGAGGCTTAGACGATGTGATGAATGCGAAAGTGTTTTAAAAAACTACAACGTGCAGTGTAGCTATCAAAGGCTGATAGCATTATTTTTCCCATGCCAAGCACCTTGAAGGCTGTGCTGCCTTCTCCCATCACAATGCCTTTGATAGGGGATGAACCAGTCATTCTCCTAAGCTGTTAGACTAGACATATCAGAAACATTGGTATGTAGACACTTCCCCTCACTCAGTAACATCACTCCTTACTCATCACAGAGGGATGGAAGAGTGGGTTTTCTTTCTGATCTGGCAGGCACATCCATGTTGGACTTCTAGGGCATGCTTTTCAGCACCTGAGGTATGTACTACTGTTCATCAGCAGGGTCCTCCAGTATGTTCTGCTTAGGATAAAGAGGATGATACTGGGGTAGGAGTCACAGAGGGTGGAACTGACTTGGAAACTGTCTTTAAAACTAATCACTTCCTGTGATTATTGGCTTGTGTTTTAAAGGGCTGGGTGTTTGGGTGTGAATCTGATTGGTGCCAACCGAGTGGTGGTGTTCGACGCTTCCTGGAACCCTTGCCATGATGCTCAGGCAGTGTGTCGGGTATACCGTTATGGCCAGAAAAAGCCCTGTCACATCTACCGCCTTGTGGCTGATTTCACCCTCGAAAAGAAGATCTATGACCGTCAGATCTCCAAGCAGGGCATGTCAGGTGGGCCATCTTCCAGGCCCAGAAGAGGCACATTTATACAGGCTCCCATTCTAATTGTATCAAGGGTAGGGAGGGGAGGAGAGGGGCAGGAAGTGTAAACACAGGCAAGGCTTTCAATCTTAGAAAGCTAGTAGTTCCTTCCATCTCCTTCTGATTCAAATAATTGCTTAAGCGGTAATTTAGCTCAAATTGTTGAAGACAAGTTTAATAATAAGAGCTGAGGCTGGTTCCACAGGTTTTTCTTTAGATTTTTCTGTTTCATGAGGGTCTCAGACCTGTTGCTTGATTTTCAGGTGTGGGATGCCTTAGTGGTTTAGTTATTAGTGACAATTTTGCCACCCACAGCATCTCTTCTCTCTGCCAGTCTTTGGAGCAATGCTTTTGTGGTCTTCTTTGCCTGGAACTGACTTCCTCCATGTCTTCTCCCCTCTAGATCGGGTGGTGGATGATCTCAATCCAATGCTGAACTTTACTCGAAAGGAGGTAGAGAACCTACTGCACTTTGTGGAGAAGGAGCCAGCTCCCCAAACATCCTTGAACATAAAGGGGATCAAGGAGCCAGTCCTGCAACTTGCCTGTCTGAAATACCCTCACCTCATCACCAAGGTGAGACCTTGGTGTCCCCGCATCCTAGTACTGCACCAAGGAAGGCTTGTCTGGCAAGCTTGGTTCCTTTATCCAGAATTTTACTTCATGCAGTTGACTTGAATTCAGCTCGTTTTCTTTTCCTTATTCCAGACAGTCCCCCTCCTCTCTCCCAACCACCTCTCCTGTCCTCATCTTATCCTAGGAGGGTGAGCTTGGCCATGAGAACCATTTGGCCATGGTGAGTTTTCCTAGCGGAAAGAGAGTTCTGAAAATGTCATCTGGTGATCCTCTGAACTCTCCCATTTTTTTGATATGAAAAGCAGATGTTGGTTGTCTAAAGCTTGATAGTAGGTGAGAGTTGAGAATTTATGCTCTTGACAGAAAGACAGTATACCTGCCTCTGAGTCTGAGAAAAGGCTCTTTGCTAAGCATTGGAGACAGCCAGCCCTTTCTTGGTTTCAAAGTAAGGCTTATTATATATCAGTCATGTTGGCACAAAGACTGGTAATTAAATCAACATCCTCCTGTGTCCCCAGGAGCCTTTTGAGCATGAGTCATTGCTCCTTAACCGAAAGGATCACAAGCTGACAAAGGCTGAGAAAAAAGCAGCAAAGAAAAGCTACGAAGAGGACAAACGTACATCAGTCCCCTACACCCGCCCATCGTATGCGCAGTATTACCCCGCCAGCGACCAGAGCCTGACCAGCATCCCTGCCTTCAGTCAGAGAAACTGGTGAGTCACTGAAAAGGGAAGAAAGGTCAGAGAAACTGGTGGAAGTCAGGTGTGGGATGCCTTAGTGGTTTAGTTATTAGTGACAATTTTGCCACCCACAGCATCTCTTCTCTCTGCCAGTCTTTGGAGCAATGCTTTTGTGGTCTTCTTTGCCTGGAACTGACTTCCTCCATGTCTTCTCCCCTCTAGATCGGGTGGTGGATGATCTCAATCCAATGCTGAACTTTACTCGAAAGGAGGTAGAGAACCTACTGCACTTTGTGGAGAAGGAGCCAGCTCCCCAAACATCCTTGAACATAAAGGGGATCAAGGAGCCAGTCCTGCAACTTGCCTGTCTGAAATACCCTCACCTCATCACCAAGGTGAGACCTTGGTGTCCCCGCATCCTAGTACTGCACCAAGGAAGGCTTGTCTGGCAAGCTTGGTTCCTTTATCCAGAATTTTACTTCATGCAGTTGACTTGAATTCAGCTCGTTTTCTTTTCCTTATTCCAGACAGTCCCCCTCCTCTCTCCCAACCACCTCTCCTGTCCTCATCTTATCCTAGGAGGGTGAGCTTGGCCATGAGAACCATTTGGCCATGGTGAGTTTTCCTAGCGGAAAGAGAGTTCTGAAAATGTCATCTGGTGATCCTCTGAACTCTCCCATTTTTTTGATATGAAAAGCAGATGTTGGTTGTCTAAAGCTTGATAGTAGGTGAGAGTTGAGAATTTATGCTCTTGACAGAAAGACAGTATACCTGCCTCTGAGTCTGAGAAAAGGCTCTTTGCTAAGCATTGGAGACAGCCAACCCTTTCTTGGTTTCAAAGTAAGGCTTATTATATATCAGTCATGTTGGCACAAAGACTGGTAATTAAATCAACATCCTCCTGTGTCCCCAGGAGCCTTTTGAGCATGAGTCATTGCTCCTTAACCGAAAGGATCACAAGCTGACAAAGGCTGAGAAAAAAGCAGCAAAGAAAAGCTACGAAGAGGACAAACGTACATCAGTCCCCTACACCCGCCCATCGTATGCGCAGTATTACCCCGCCAGCGACCAGAGCCTGACCAGCATCCCTGCCTTCAGTCAGAGAAACTGGTGAGTCACTGAAAAGGGAAGAAAGTCTGCTGCTGAGCCAGGCCCAGACTTCTCAACTGGTGCCTTTTGTAAATAAAAGGAGAGCCCACAACTTGCTCTTTAGGCTGCCTTGAACTGACAGGTTCTGCTTTTGGTGAGGTGCTGAAGCAGTTCTGCAGCCCTGGTGTTTTAAGTGGCACTGGCTGGAAGAATGAGCTGCTCACCGTGTGACTCAGGAGAGTTTGTCTGGCCCCCAGGGAGGTACAGCTTCTCCTAACACAGAGCCCCAGCCCTCCCACACAGCCGCCTCCTATATATGCAGCACCTTGGTCATAGCCCTCACTTGGCAGCAAAGTTCACAAGTGACACCCAGGTCTTCTATGGGTCTTGAATTGTACTGAGGGAATTCCGCTGCTCTTAGTGGGATTGCATTCTCTGTCTGTGTCTTATTCCTGAGCAATCTTTTTCTTGAGTACAAGTTCCAGACTATTAAGAAAAGGAACAGCATGGAAACCAGTTGCTAAGTGGGGAGAGAGGCTCTTTGTAGGAAACTATGGAATAGTTATCAGTATTTTTTTTTTCCTGCTTCTCATTACTAGTGAGAGTACCTCATCTTCATCTGATCAGCTTCCTGATTGCCTGGCTTGCATTTTTACATTGTTTATCTTTTTTTTTTTTTAAATTTTTTTCTTTTTTACCTCTAAGTCATCATTTCTTTTTCATCCATCTTTATTCTTTGACATGTGCGGGCCTCCCATTGAAGTGACCTCTCTCATTGCAGAGCACTGGCTCTGGGCGCATGTGCTCCAGAGCGCTGGCTCGTAACTGGACATACTGACCCAACCATTCCTCGGCATGTGGGATCCTCCCAGGCCAGGGATAGAACTGGTGCCCCCTTCACTGCAAGGCAGACTCTACCCACTGGACCACCAGGGAAGCCCCATTGTTTGATTATCTTAGGTTAAAGATAATTAATAAGTTTTTTTAGAGGGATATATTTTAGAATTTTTTCTTTTGAATGTTCCATGTAAAAAGTTTGCTGAATGAGCTTCTAAAGATTTTATATAATTTATAATTATAATATATAATTTTATAATTTTTGTAAGACATGTAAGATTTTATGTAAGACTAAATTTTGGTGAGTAAATTTGCTAATTTTTTATGTATAAGATGCTTCCAAGTAGAAAATTGCTGTCTTTCCAAAGGCTTCAGACTTTATTTCTGTGTCATTTCCCAAGATACTGTTACCTGGTCATGTTCTCCTTTCTTGTCCTCCATCCTTTCTCTCTCTTTTCTGGACTTTTCCTTGTAACAACAAGAATGGACCAAGTCTGAACCTGGTGGGAGAAAAGCCATATGGAGGGAAAGTGTGATGAATGAGCTGGGCTGTGAGGAGATGGTCAGCTCTTTTTCTGGCTCAACTTAGGCCTGGGGGTGGCATCAGCCTCTCACAGCATTTGATGAGCCATCCCATGATCCTGCTGATTCCTTATCCTGTCTGTGTATGTGTGAGCAGGTCTTCGCACCCAAATTCCCAGCCTTAACCCCTGTAGCATGTGGAGCTTGGGCTAGATTTCTGATACTCTTCTGACTGCTTATCCTAAGAATAGTCCCACTGACATCTGAACAAGGCCCCAGACCCTGGTGAGCATGCTGTGCTGTCTGGCCTACCTGGAGCCATCCACAGGGTCCCAGGGGTCCCCCAAAGGTAGCCTGAGAGCACTGTGACTGGGGGCTCCTACAGACCTACTCCAGCAGCAGAGTGTTGTAGAAGTGTGTTCTTTTATGTGCCAGTCTTCAGTCAGATGAGGAAGAACATACCAGTCCAGGAAGGTCTCTCTCCCAGAACTAATGACCAAAGATGCAAACTTCAGGAAGCTTAAAGGCAGAGACTTAATTTCAAAATCTTTAAGTGAGGAGTAGCTTCCTGAAGGTACCAACATCCTACTGAAAGGAAGATAAGAAATGAGGAATGTCTCATTGACCATGGGATGTTGGTGGTAGGAGATGCACAACTGGGGCTCAGGCTGGCTACACCCATGTGCCATTTGGAAGCCCAGCTTCTGTGCACAGCATTTTGCTTACTGCTGCTTTCGTGGTGGCCAAGACCATATTGACACTTTGGAGACTGGCCTTAGGAGAAGTCTGTTGAAAAGTAAT
The DNA here is from genome assembly GCA_022376925.1 of Tragulus kanchil. Classification (NCBI taxonomy): domain Eukaryota; kingdom Metazoa; phylum Chordata; class Mammalia; order Artiodactyla; family Tragulidae; genus Tragulus; species Tragulus kanchil. The sequence goes on along the minus strand of JAIOJX010000030.1, from coordinate 213,833,560 downwards.
GCAGGGGAGAGAAGTGTCTGTTATTTACAGAAACGTAAGGCTTCAGTGGGTAATGATGTGTTGGACAGATGCTCTCAAGGTCACTAGAACATGTGACATCATGTGGCCCTGTTTTCCTGGGTGAGTGGGAAAATTCCACCCATTTAACTTCAACTTAGTATGTACCATGTTTTGAAGTCTTCCCCCCTTTAATGCCTCTTTGCCTCTTCCTGACTTTGAAGGAGGAGTTCCTAATGTATGTTGACAAGCAGTCCAAATTCTGGACGAACAGATGTCACCTCACATTTCCAAAAATGCATGATGAGGCCATATGGAGGGAAAGTGTGATGAATGAGCTGGGCTGTGAGGAGATGGTCAGCTCTTTTCTGGCTCAACTTAGGCCTGGGGGTGGCATCAGCCTCTCACAGCATTTGATGAGCCATCCCATGATCCTGCTGATTCCTTATCCTGTCTGTGTATGTGTGAGCAGGTCTTCGCACCCAAATTCCCAGCCTTAACCCCTGTAGCATGTGGAGCTTGGGCTAGATTTCTGATACTCTTCTGACTGCTTATCCTAAGAATAGTCCCACTGACATCTGAACAAGGCCCCAGACCCTGGTGAGCATGCTGTGCTGTCTGGCCTACCTGGAGCCATCCACAGGGTCCCAGGGGTCCCCCAAAGGTAGCCTGAGAGCACTGTGACTGGGGGCTCCTACAGACCTACTCCAGCAGCAGAGTGTTGTAGAAGTGTGTTCTTTTATGTGCCAGTCTTCAGTCAGATGAGGAAGAACATACCAGTCCAGGAAGGTCTCTCTCCCAGAACTAATGACCAAAGATGCAAACTTCAGGAAGCTTAAAGGCAGAGACTTAATTTCAAAATCTTTAAGTGAGGAGTAGCTTCCTGAAGGTACCAACATCCTACTGAAAGGAAGATAAGAAATGAGGAATGTCTCATTGACCATGGGATGTTGGTGGTAGGAGATGCACAACTGGGGCTCAGGCTGGCTACACCCATGTGCCATTTGGAAGCCCAGCTTCTGTGCACAGCATTTTGCTTACTGCTGCTTTCGTGGTGGCCAAGACCATATTGACACTTTGGAGACTGGCCTTAGGAGAAGTCTGTTGAAAAGTAATGCAGGGGAGAGAAGTGTCTGTTATTTACAGAAACGTAAGGCTTCAGTGGGTAATGATGTGTTGGACAGATGCTCTCAAGGTCACTAGAACATGTGACATCATGTGGCCCTGTTTTCCTGGGTGAGTGGGAAAATTCCACCCATTTAACTTCAACTTAGTATGTACCATGTTTTGAAGTCTTCCCCCCTTTAATGCCTCTTTGCCTCTTCCTGACTTTGAAGGAGGAGTTCCTAATGTATGTTGACAAGCAGTCCAAATTCTGGACGAACAGATGTCACCTCACATTTCCAAAAAGGCATTATTCCACTGACATCTGATTCTTAGATTCTGAGAGGCTTTATCCCTCTCTGTGTCTGTCTCCTCTCTGTCTCAGCCTTGCCTCTAGTCTCTTTTTGAATTGACCGTGCCCTGCGGGTTCTTTTGATCCTTCTCTCAGTGCTCTGTGGCTGTAGAAAGAGAAAGTCTGGAGAGGCTCAGCAATCTTTGCAGAGAGGTAAGTAAGGGTTGATCTGCCAAACTCTCTTAGAGTGCCTGTCTTTCTCTCCTAGGCAGCCAACCTTGAAGAATGATGAGAAGCCCGTGGCCAGCGTTCGTCCTGTACAGTCCACCCCGATCCCCATGATGCCACGGCATGTCCCACTAGGAGGCAGCGTAAGCTCTGCCTCCAGCACAAATCCAGCTATGAACTTCCCAATCAATTACCTGCAGCGTGCGGGAGTCCTTGTGCAGAAGGTGGTCACCACAACAGGTTTGGAGCTCCTGAGTTCTCTTCCAGGGTTGCTGTCCCTTTTAAAATTCCTCTGTTCATTCAGGAAATACTTACTAAACAACATTTGCCTTCTAGGCTATACTCTAGTGGCACTCTAGGTAGAAGCAGAGAGGACAGCAATCCCTGATCATGAAGAATTTGCATGCTAATGAAATAGCTTAAGAGTAGCAACACAAGACTGGGTTTCCTTGAATGTGGTGGATGTGATGGACTTTAAGTTAGAGATGGTGGAAATATCACTGAACTAAGGGCTCGTCTTCAGAGACAGGTGTCAGTGTGTAGAGTCCTTCCCAACTTGTTGGATCCGTTGGATATGAAGGAGAGCTCTCAGTGTCCTTAGTTAAAAGACCTTGCTTTGTTCTTTTTAGGTTTAATGTGGAATCGAGCATGAGGGGCCAGTGGCAGGAGGTGGGCAGCGCTTTCATCCCTGCAGTTGATTCTGTGGTTCGGGATAGTTGGAAAGGAAACCACCTCATGATGTTTTTTTCATCTTGTTATCTGGAAATATTCATGATAATACATTTTAATGAAAATAACTTAATTTTTTTGAGTATGAAGATAATAGCTATTTATTGTAAAAATTTTTTTAATAAAAATAGATCCTCACAGGACTTCTCAGCTGGTCCAGTTGTTAGGACTTCTTACTTGCACTGTCTGGGGTGCAGGTTTAATCCCTGGTTGAGGAACTAAGATCCCACATGCCATGTGGCACGACCCCTCAAAAAAGAAGGAAAAACAGCTTTTCATAATTCTACTCTCCTGATTCTTGAAAATACTCTTCTCTTTGTTCCTTTAGTTAGGTGAGGGATAATAAATACCAGCAAGGAAGATGTGGCCTCTTTTGGAGCCTAAACTGAGCAGATAGGAGCAGATAACATGCAAATAGCTTAGGAGGAGAAAATAAAATAACCATTTGAACTGAAACTTTGTACACCAAAAACTCTATGATTTTTAAATTAAGCCAAGGAAGATTGATCAGAAAGATGATCAGATTAACCATTTTGAACGAAGACTTGATCAAAATTCCCAATCAATTACCTGCAGCGGAGTCCTTGTGCAGAAGGTGGTCACCACAACAGGTTTGGAGCTCCTGAGTTCTCTTCCAGGGTTGCTGTCCCTTTTAAAATTCCTCTGTTCATTCAGGAAATACTTACTAAACAACATTTGCCTTCTAGGCTATACTCTAGTGGCACTCTAGGTAGAAGCAGAGAGGACAGCAATCCCTGATCATGAAGAATTTGCATGCTAATGAAATAGCTTAAGAGTAGCAACACAAGACTGGGTTTCCTTGAATGTGGTGGATGTGATGGACTTTAAGTTAGAGATGGTGGAAATATCACTGAACTAAGGGCTCGTCTTCAGAGACAGGTGTCAGTGTGTAGAGTCCTTCCCAACTTGTTGGATCCGTTGGATATGAAGGAGAGCTCTCAGTGTCCTTAGTTAAAAGACCTTGCTTTGTTCTTTTTAGGTTTAATGTGGAATCGAGCATGAGGGGCCAGTGGCAGGAGGTGGGCAGCGCTTTCATCCCTGCAGTTGATTCTGTGGTTCGGGATAGTTGGAAAGGAAACCACCTCATGATGTTTTTTTCATCTTGTTATCTGGAAATATTCATGATAATACATTTTAATGAAAATAACTTAATTTTTTTGAGTATGAAGATAATAGCTATTTATTGTAAAAAAAATTTTTTTAATAAAAATAGATCCTCACAGGACTTCTCAGCTGGTCCAGTTGTTAGGACTTCTTACTTGCACTGTCTGGGGTGCAGGTTTAATCCCTGGTTGAGGAACTAAGATCCCACATGCCATGTGGCACGACCCCTCAAAAAAGAAGGAAAAACAGCTTTTCATAATTCTACTCTCCTGATTCTTGAAAATACTCTTCTCTTTGTTCCTTTAGTTAGGTGAGGGATAATAAATACCAGCAAGGAAGATGTGGCCTCTTTTGGAGCCTAAACTGAGCAGATAGGAGCAGATAACATGCAAATAGCTTAGGGAGGAGAAAATAAAAATAACCATTTGAACTGAAACTTTGTACACCAAAAACTCTATGATTTTTAAATTAAGCCAAGGAAGATTGATCAGAAAGATGATCAGATTTCTGAAAAGTACCTTTTTTCACAATATTCTTTGTTGAGACAGTTACGAAACAGCCCTGGTTGCTTCCCCTACCTTGGTTCTGACCTCTTCTCCACTGAGGTACTCTAGGAAAGCCATTAAGGATCAGGGCTGGATGTGAACTCTTCATTTTCTTCCCCTCCTTCAGTCAGTCCCCATGTAATCTAAATCTGAGGTCTGTGTCTTCACTAGATATTGTTATTCCTGGACTCAACATCTCCACAGACGTACAGGCAAGAATTAATGCTGGTGAGAGCATCCACATCATCCGTGGGACGAAAGGTGAGAGCCTGACCAAGGAGCCCATCTCCTACTTTTGGTTGAGAGTGGTGGGCGGGCTGGCAGAATCAGTACATATGGCTTGAGCTGGAGCAGGGCTAGGAATCATCCCGTAAGAGGGTAGCACTAGGGGAAACATGAAAACATGACATTTCTAGGAGCTTAGCCAGGTTGGGATGGGCTCAAAGGATAGCTGTCAGTGACTTAAAAGAAAGGAGTCAGGGTGCTGCCTTCCTGTGTTTGCCATCATTCTTATGAAGACTCTTGGAATGGGTTTGGATAGGCATTGTTTTGTGTTGGTCTCAGCCCATGGATAGTATCAGCTAGGAATGCCTGAGGCACACATCCAGTCATGTACTGCTTGTGGCAAGCCCCACATACCTTTCTTCAGAGCCAGTGTTGTGGCTGGACCAGCCCTTGTTTTTTTTGTTATGCTTGCAAGGTGCACTTCAGAACAACCATCAGGGAACTTTGAAAACACAAACTTATTACTCACAGTCCTGTAGGGAACATGGCACACTCCAGGGCCACACAGGAAGGTTGTAAGTAGAGAAGGAGTGTGGACCTGGGTCTGTGACTTATTAGGATCCAAGAGTGTGGTGGCTAGGGTTTCACAGGTTCACTCTTTATTGATGGATTTTAAACATAAGAGTGGGAATTGATGTGTAGGAAGGGAAAAGCAGGGTCACTCGAGAATTATTTATCTAGGTTACCCCAGGCTTTCTAAAGATGAACTTTTCAAGGATGGGAGCAGCCTGGTTCCTTATCTAGTAATTTAGGAAGTAACTGTGCCCTCCAATTGGCAGTTTGTTATCCAAGATGGATGTCTTTGGAATGGATGTCTTGGCAATCAAAAGCTTAATTCGGGCTTCCCTCGTGGTCCAGTGTGTAAAGATTCGCCTGGCTGTTCATGGGGCACTGGTTCAATCCCTGGCCCAGGAAGATCCCACGTGCCGTGGAGTGGCTGGACGGTGTGTCCAATTACAAGCCAGCAGAGCCGTTGGTCTGCACCAAGAGAGGCCACTGCAATGGGAAGCCCACACAGGCCAGAGAATAAAGATGGATGGAAAAAAAAGGTTAATGTCTGGCATTTATACTACACAGAGGGAGACCAAAATCAGAGGAAATGAGTTGTGGTGTAGGTTACAAGCCAGCATGTGTATTGTTGTGTCGTCTTACCTGCCTGATTAGAGGGATGGACATCTCCAAAGAGGAAATGGTGGTGGATGAATGAATTAATATACCCAGGTTGCCTGACAGAATTTTCTTGTGTGGTCATTTGAAAAGTCCACTGCCTCTGGCCTTATGGAGTTCTCCAGATGAGATTTCTGGAGAAAGCTGGGCTGCATGGTGTCAGAACACAGTTGAAGCCTATCTTTCATGTCAGCTTTCACTGGGTAAGGATCTTTGTTTAGTAAGAAAATTCTTCCCTAGCCTCTGTTAGGTTAGAGTACCTTCAGTTTCAAGGAAAAGATGCTGTGACATACATGACACCCAGAGAAGATCTACAGCCCCCTTACCAGGTTCTTCTTAGCCTAGAGCAGGGGTATGCAAACTGTGGCCATGGGCTAGATCATGCCTGCTTCATGTTACTGTACCTGTGAGCTAAGAATGGTTTTTACATTTTCAGTCATGTTCAGTTGGTTGGGGAAAAATCAAGAGTATTTTGTGACGTGTAAACTATATGAAATTCACATTTCAGTGTCCGTAAAGATCTCTGGAGCACAGCCTCACCAAGCTGTCATGCTACAGCAACCGAGTTGAGGAGTTGCAACAGAGCCCCTATGGTTCACAAAGCCAAAAATACTTACTAACTGGCCCTATAAGAAAAAGTTTGCAGACCTCTGGCCAAGAGGCAGCCCTGACACCGAGAGCTAGATAAAAAGATACGCCAAAAGACCAAGGGGAAGTTGTTGTCATGTGGGAACAGAATGCCCGTTTTGAATTGTTCCTGCCAATGGAAGGGGGTTCTAGAGGCGTTGAGGCTCCTTCCTCCCAGATCAAGAGGGAGACCTAGACCCAAGGACCTGGGCCAGAACAGAGGGAGCCAACTTACTCTCTTTCACAGCACCCTGTGTATTTCCTTCATTGCATTTAGCCTTTCCTGGTATTTTCTATTTTAACTGCATGTCTCCCCCTCCAGAGTTAAGCAAGCTCACTGAAGCAGGGCCCTTTTCTGTCTTTGGTACTTCAGTATCTGGAACAGTGTCTGGTCTGTTAGTCATGCAGTCACTGTTTGTGGCGTAAATAAGTAATATTGGGTCCACAGCTCAGTCATCTCACTCCACATTTCAGGGCTTTTGAGAGAGGGTGTGAGACCAGTTTCATAGCTGTTGCTGAGCCCATGGTGCCAAGGCCTGGAGTTTCCAGGGCTGGCTGTATTGCATGTCTGCTCCTGACAGTCTTCCTCATGCTGCTTCTTAGGGACATACATCCGTACCAGCGATGGGCGAATCTTTGCTGTCCGGGCCACTGGCAAACCAAAGGCCCCTGAAGATGGTCGGATGGCTGCCTCAGGTATAGTGGCTTCTACTTGCCATTGACCTACGTGGCTTTTTTGGCAGGTTTGGTTTGTTATTATTTTTTTTAATAGATAATATGTACATGGTTCACAATTCAAAGGGTGCACAAAGGATAAAGTGAGAAGTAAGTTTTTCTTCCCTTATCCTCCAAGCCATCCATCATTTCTTCCTGAAGGCACTATTCCTGTTTTGTTTTTTTAAGAGATACTCTAAACATTTACATGGTATAGGCGTGTGTATGTGCGTGTGTATATTTTAAAAATGTATATGTGTACATAACTTTGTATTTTGAAAGCAAATGCTATAATACCTTGTTTGTTCTTTTCTTCACTCACTGGCATGTCTCAGTGCTTGTTCCTTACCCTTTCTGAGATTTTCCCCAGTGGAGGTTTTTCGCAAGATGCAGTTAGATGGGTGTGACACACAGGGCATCACCGAGTTCCCTGTCTCTGCACATTTAGGGGGTTGTTCTCCATTGTTACAGTTCAGTTCACAGTCACATGGGTACATCTCTAGGAAAAATTCCGAGAAATGGGATTGCCAGGTCAAAAAGTATATGTGTGACATGTGAGCAATGTTAGGAACCCTTGCAAAAGTCCCCTCTAGCTAGAGGAGTGGTTCTCACTTATTCTCCCACCGTCAGGTGTGAGAGCAGACTGCTCTTATTCCCAGCTTTTGTCATGGAAATTGTCAGATGCCAGGCAAGGACAGCACTGTGAGCACCCACGTACCCTGCAGCTCATTACAGTGGCCGTCACCTTTTGCAGAAACTTTGTCCCCTCTCTCCCTTCCTAGTATTTGAACTATTCGTAAGTTGAAGACATCATGTCGTTTCCCACCTAAATATTTTAGCACACATTTGCTAAGATTAAGGACATATTCCTAGTCCTAGCACCATTATCACAGTTTGTTTGTTTGTTTGTTTTAAAAAGAGCAATTCCTACCTGTTCATGCCATTTTCAAATTTCCCAGTTGTTGCAGTCATCTTTCATGGCCGTGGATTTTGTTTCGTTTTTAACCAGAATGGAATGCTTTTTAAACTTCATTTTCCACTTTTCTTCCATCCTGATCACTGACCTTCTTTGCCTCTAGAAAGAATCTGACTAAGAAAATAATCTAGCATTTCATATCCATTATTTCATAGGATTCACCATGGTGGAGTTTTACAGGGAACTGGGGTATAGGGAAGTTCCATGGATAGACTTGTTTCCAAGATAAAAGAACTTCTCTCTCTGTGACTGGGAAAAGGTGACTGGGTGGTGCTGTTTGCACATCGTACTCTTTGAATTTTGGAAACCACAGGACATGGTTTTTTCCCCAATGGACTTATGTCTTATCCCGTCCTTCTCTTCCTGGCCGCTGTTCTCATTTGCTAAATTATGTTACGTGTGTATAATTTTAAAAATGTATATGTGTACATAACTTTGTATTTTGAAAGCAAATGCTATAATACCTTGTTTGTTCTTTTCTTCACTCACTGGCATGTCTCAGTGCTTGTTCCTTACCCTTTCTGAGATTTTCCCCAGTGGAGGTTTTTCGCAAGATGCAGTTAGATGGGTGTGACACACAGGGCATCACCGAGTTCCCTGTCTCTGCACATTTAGGGGGTTGTTCTCCATTGTTACAGTTCAGTTCACAGTCACATGGGTACATCTCTAGGAAAAATTCCGAGAAATGGGATTGCCAGGTCAAAAGTATATGTGTGACATGTGAGCAATGTTAGGAACCCTTGCAAAAGTCCCCTCTAGCTAGAGGAGTGGTTCTCACTTATTCTCCCACCGTCAGGTGTGAGAGCAGACTGCTCTTATTCCCAGCTTTTGTCATGGAAATTGTCAGATGCCAGGCAAGGACAGCACTGTGAGCACCCACGTACCCTGCAGCTCATTACAGGGGCCCGTCACCTTTTGCAGAAACTTTGTCCCCTCTCTCCCTTCCTAGTATTTGAACTATTCGTAAGTTGAAGACATCATGTCGTTTCCCACCTAAATATTTTAGCACACATTTGCTAAGATTAAGGACATATTCCTAGTCCTAGCACCATTATCACAGTTTGTTTGTTTGTTTGTTTTAAAAAGAGCAATTCCTACCTGTTCATGCCATTTTCAAATTTCCCAGTTGTTGCAGTCATCTTTCATGGCCGTGGATTTTGTTTCGTTTTTAACCAGAATGGAATGCTTTTTAAACTTCATTTTCCACTTTTCTTCCATCCTGATCACTGACCTTCTTTGCCTCTAGAAAGAATCTGACTAAGAAAATAATCTAGCATTTCATATCCATTATTTCATAGGATTCACCATGGTGGAGTTTTACAGGGAACTGGGGTATAGGGAAGTTCCATGGATAGACTTGTTTCCAAGATAAAAGAACTTCTCTCTCTGTGACTGGGAAAAGGTGACTGGGTGGTGCTGTTTGCACATCGTACTCTTTGAATTTTGGAAACCACAGGACATGGTTTTTTCCCCAATGGACTTATGTCTTATCCCGTCCTTCTCTTCCTGGCCGTTCTGGTTCTCAGTTACTGCATTTTGTCCCCAGGTTCCCAGGGGCCTTCTCTTGAGTCGACAAGCAACGGCAGACACAGTGCCTCATCACCCAAAGCCCCCGACCCCGAGGGGCTGGCCCGGCCCGTCTCTCCAGATAGCCCGGAGATCATCAGTGAGCTCCAGCAGTATGCGGATGTGGCTGCCGCCCGGGAATCCCACCAGAGTTCCCCAAGCTCCAACGCCGCCCTGCCTGGCCCCCCAGCTCCACTTGTGGACAGCAGTGCTGTTCCTGGGACAGCCCTCGGGACTGAGCCTCGACACGGGGGTCATTGCCTCAATAGTTCCCTCTTGGTGACCGGCCAGTCCTGTGGTGACAGGCACCCAGTGTTGGACTTACGGGGCCACAAGCGCAAGTTGGCCACACCACCTGCTGCCCAGGAGTCAGCCCGCCGGCGGTCCAGGAAGGGCCATCTGCCAGCCCCCGTGCAGCCGTATGAACACGGGTATTCAGTTTCTGGCGGGTTTGCCATGCCACCCGTCTCCTTAAACCATAACCTCACCCCACCCTTCACCTCCCAGGCTGGGGAGAACTCCCTGTTCATGGGCAGTAACCCCTCCTACTACCAGCTGTCCAATTTGCTGGCAGATGCCCGCCTGGTGTTTCCAGTGACTACTGACCCTCTGGTGCCAGCAGGCCCCGTCAGTTCCTCTTCCACGGCTACCTCAGTCACTGCCAGCAACCCCTCCTTCATGCTCAGCCCCTCTGTACCAGGGATACTCCCCAGCTACTCACTCCCATTCTCACAGCCACTCCTGTCCGAGCCGAGGATGTTCGCGCCTTTTCCTTCCCCTGTTTTGCCCAGCAACCTTTCACGGGGCATGTCTGTCTACCCCGGCTACATATCCCCACACGCAGGCTACCCAGCCAGTGGCCTCCTCCGGTCCCAGGTGCCTCCATTTGACTCTCATGAGGTTGCTGAGGTGGGGTTCAGCTCCAATGATGATGAGGATAAAGATGATGACGTGATAGAGGTCACTGGGAAATAGCTGGGGAGCCCCTCTCCACCTCACTCGGGGCCCCTGGCAGGTCACCCACCCAGACAGAAGGCAGCAATCTGGGGTCTCTGAGAATAGGGCCCTTGGCAGGAGGGGAAAGGTAGGGGAGGACGAAGAAGGGTGGCTGACCATAGGTGGCAGGGCTCTGTTGATGTTTAACAAAAGAGGCAAAAAAAAAAAAAAAAAAAACCTGACAGAGCAGCAATAGTGGGGAATCAGGGACCTAAAACAGGAATGGAGGGGCAGAGCAGCCTGCCTCTCTTCCTGCCTGCCTTGCTTATGCTGTCTGCTTGCTTGCTTGCCCGTCTGAGGGTAGAAGCTCACATCCCATTCTGTCTTTGGGAACATTCTCTCCCAAGAGAGCTGCCTTACTGGGTGACTTAGCTTGGCCTGGAGAGGGGAGGGGAGGGAGGGAGGGTAAGAGAAGAAGGGTGGGCAGACTGAAATTCCATGCAGAGTGGAGTCTTTCTAGGGGATGGGAAAGAAGCAGACCAGGTGTGTGTGCGTGTGTGTGTGTATGTACTTACATGTATGTAACAGAGCAGGGGTGCAGGTGGGTAGAAAGGGAGGGAGGGAGGTACTCAGGGGGAAACTAAGAACTGAATTTATCTTTTCTCAAATGGAAATCAGAGCATGGTGGTTCATGGCAAATATTACAATGAACATAAGGGTGAGCCCAGGAGGAGAGCCATGGAAACCACAAGTTTCCTTCTAGCTGGGTGAAGACTGGCCCAGCCAACCCAAGTCCCTGGTTATCAGAGCCACACTTGTTTTAAAACTGGAGGGAGATTAACAGAGACAATGGGCATTACCAACCTCTCTTTCCCCAGTGGCTGTCTCTGCTGAGCAGATCTCCCTTTCTGGGGCATGAGAGTTGTATACAGAGGTTGGGAGGGAAAAGCACTGTGGGGTGTGAGTGCGAGGTCATGGAACTGTGGCGAGAAAAGACATTCTTCACGAAGATGGAACTGAGCCCCCAGTTGCCTGTCCTGGTGGCCTCTTGACTATGAGGTTGCTGAGGTGGGGTTCAGCTCCAATGATGATGAGGATAAAGATGATGACGTGATAGAGGTCACTGGGAAATAGCTGGGGAGCCCTCCACCTCACTGGGCGCCTGGCAGGTCACCCCCCCAGACAGAAGGCAGCAATCTGGGGTCTCTGAGAATAGGGCCCTTGGCAGGAGGGGAAAGGTAGGGGAGGACGAAGAAGGGTGGCTGACCATAGGTGGCAGGGCTCTGTTGATGTTTAACAAAAGAGGCAAAAAAAAAAAAAAAAAAAACCCGACAGAGCAGCAATAGTGGGGAATCAGGGACCTAAAACAGGAATGGAGGGGCAGAGCAGCCTGCCTCTCTTCCTGCCTGCCTTGCTTATGCTGTCTGCTTGCTTGCTTGCCCGTCTGAGGGTAGAAGCTCACATCCCATTCTGTCTTTGGGAACATTCTCTCCCAAGAGAGCTGCCTTACTGGGTGACTTAGCTTGGCCTGGAGAGGGGAGGGGAGGGAGGGAGGGTAAGAGAAGAAGGGTGGGCAGACTGAAATTCCATGCAGAGTGGAGTCTTTCTAGGGGATGGGAAAGAAGCAGACCAGGTGTGTGTGCGTGTGTGTGTGTATGTACTTACATGTATGTAACAGAGCAGGGGTGCAGGTGGGTAGAAAGGGAGGGAGGGAGGTACTCAGGGGGAAACTAAGAACTGAATTTATCTTTTCTCAAATGGAAATCAGAGCATGGTGGTTCATGGCAAATATTACAATGAACATAAGGGTGAGCCCAGGAGGAGAGCCATGGAAACCACAAGTTTCCTTCTAGCTGGGTGAAGACCGGGCCCAGCCAACCCAAGTCCCTGGTTATCAGAGCCACACTTGTTTTAAAACTGGAGGGAGATTAACAGAGACAATGGGCATTACCAACCTCTCTTTCCCCAGTGGCTGTCTCTGCTGAGCAGATCTCCCTTTCTGGGGCATGAGAGTTGTATACAGAGGTTGGGAGGGAAAAGCACTGTGGGGTGTGAGTGCGAGGTCATGGAACTGTGGCGAGAAAAGACATTCTTCACGAAGATGGAACTGAGCCCCCAGTTGCCTGTCCTGGTGGCCTTTCCTTTCCTTCCCCATTAGAGAGCTCCATGTTAATTTATTTCTTACGGGCAATTATTTATTATTTGGACTTTTCATGTGTCTTGGTTCTTTTTTTGTGGGGGTGGGAGGGGAGGTTAGGGTAAGGAGGGTAGGAGATGAGATGTCTCAGACCCCAAAAGCTACTGGTGAATAAATCCCAGGTGGGTGGCGAATCAATGAAGAAAAGAGAATTAGACTTGATCAAGGTCCATACTAAGCAACTGTGTTTTCAGGAAATGGCCTCTCAGGAGCATTAGGGACTCCTGTGACTGCGTATTAGTGATGATGAGACTCATTCTGCAGTGATTGAAACTTAGGATCATGGAGTTTTGCAATTGGGAAGTAAGTGACCCCCAATTCAGGGCTGTGTCCTCTTGGGATAACCTTAGAGGCAGGCTCTCTACGCTGAATAGTGAAGCCGGGTGTTAGGTGACTGCTAGGTTGACAGAACAGACTGTTTATCTTCTATTGGGAAATGACTTCCTCAGCCTGTCCGATAATCAGAGTGGGCCTCATGTCTGGTCCCTCCATCCTCTTTGAAGGAACACAGAGGAGACCTTCCTTTGTAGAAGCCTTAAATCATGTTAAAATAACACATCAGTCTTTCTGGGTCTTGTTGCCAATGCCAGGGGCCGAGGGGCATCTCTTCTCTTAAGCACTGTCTTCCTGTTGGCTTTTCCCCTCCTGCTGCTGAGACCTTTCCAGGCAGTTCTTTATGATGAACAAACCCCACTGGCTTTAGAACTTTACCACTTCCCCATTGGTCCCTCTTCACTGACTGGACAGCTGCTGCGCCTCTTCTGAGCCCTGGAGGCAGCTTAGCCAGGTACCCTCTTCTCAGTTATTCTGAAGCCTTTTCCTTTTTAGGCTTGTCGGTTTTGGGAAAAACTTGGGCGAGAAACAGAGCCACACTTGTTTTAAAACTGGAGGAGATTAAAACGGGACCACGTGGCTGTCTCTGCTGAGCAGATCTCCCTTTCTGGGGCATGAGAGTTGTATACAGAGGTTGGGAGGGAAAAGCACTGTGGGGTGTGAGTGCGAGGTCATGGAACTGTGGCGAGAAAAGACATTCTTCACGAAGATGGAACTGAGCCCCCAGTTGCCTGTCCTGGTGGCCTTTCCTTTCCTTCCCCATTAGAGAGCTCCATGTTAATTTATTTCTTACGGGCAATTATTTATTATTTGGACTTTTCATGTGTCTTGGTTCTTTTTTTGTGGGGGTGGGAGGGGAGGTTAGGGTAAGGAGGGTAGGAGATGAGATGTCTCAGACCCCAAAAGCTACTGGTGAATAAATCCCAGGTGGGTGGCGAATCAATGAAGAAAAGAGAATTAGACTTGATCAAGGTCCATACTAAGCAACTGTGTTTTCAGGAAATGGCCTCTCAGGAGCATTAGGGACTCCTGTGACTGCGTATTAGTGATGATGAGACTCATTCTGCAGTGATTGAAACTTAGGATCATGGAGTTTTGCAATTGGGAAGTAAGTGACCCCCAATTCAGGGCTGTGTCCTCTTGGGATAACCTTAGAGGCAGGCTCTCTACGCTGAATAGTGAAGCCGGGTGTTAGGTGACTGCTAGGTTGACAGAACAGACTGTTTATCTTCTATTGGGAAATGACTTCCTCAGCCTGTCCGATAATCAGAGTGGGCCTCATGTCTGGTCCCTCCGTCCTCTTTGAAGGAACACAGAGGAGACCTTCCTTTGTAGAAGCCTTAAATCATGTTAAAATAACACATCAGTCTTTCTGGGTCTTGTTGCCAATGCCAGGGGCCGAGGGGCATCTCTTCTCTTAAGCACTGTCTTCCTGTTGGCTTTTCCCCTCCTGCTGCTGAGACCTTTCCAGGCAGTTCTTTATGATGAACAAACCCCACTGGCTTTAGAACTTTACCACTTCCCCATTGGTCCCTCTTCACTGACTGGACAGCTGCTGCGCCTGCCTCTTCTGAGCCCTGGAGGCAGCTTAGCCAGGTCACCCCTAGTAGTAGTTGCTTCTGCAGTTATTCTGACCAGCCTATTTCCATTTGTTGAAGGGTCTTAGCACACTCTGGGGTATTATTCCCAAGAGACGAGATGGCTGATGGGCGCGTGCATGAGTGTGTGTGTGTGTGTGTGTGTCTGCACTGTTCAGTTACACCAAAAGTGAAACTTAAGGAGCTTGCTTTCTCTGTTTTCATGAGCACCCTGTCAGACACTTAACTTTCCTCCTCATAGAAGCCTTAGACCTACAATTTAGCTATGCAAACTCTCCTAATAATTTTAAAACAACAGTTCCAGCAGTGCTTTCTCTTTCAGATGCATCCCAAGAATGAATGGTGAAGGGACTCAGTTGGAGTGGGCTCTCAGGTTGAGGCTGGTGCAGAGAGAGTAAGCTAGCCTAGATCTCCGAGCACACTCAACAACCTGGGCTATAACTGATGCCACTGAAGGCCCTGGAACACTGGGATCCCATAGATGGCTCTGGGTGTGTGTGTGCATGTGTGTGTGTGTGCATGTGCGTGCTTGGGGAAGAAGGGATATTTCTATGCTCACCTCTAGGAAATCACAGCAGCTGGCTCCGAGAATCTAGCAACTCTCCCAGCAAGGAGCTACAATCAGTCACTGGAGGGACGGGTGTTTGAAGGTACATGGGTGTTCTGAGTCGCAGCACGTGCCTCCTCTCTTCCCTGACCTGGGTAGGCAAGGTTTTCTTTGATATGTGGAGCTTTACATTGTGTGAGGGAGTAGGGCTGGGATCATGAGAAATTCGAATGATACTGGTTCCATGGCATGTTCTTCTTTTTTTTTTTAAATGAACCTAAAAACACTTCTGACATCCCTGCTGTCTCTTTCTGTGTGCTGGTAGGCAAGCGTGCAGGCACACTCAGCATGAGCATATATGTGAGGGAAGCAGGAAATGTCTCAGAGCCTAAGAATGATGTTTTAAACTTACTTTTTTATGAGAAACACTTGGCAGTGATGTCTACTGACCATCCCGCCTTGAGTAAGGGAAGGATGATAGAGAGGTGATAAGAGGGAGGGCAGAAGATCAAGTTTGGGCATCTTCCCTCACTGCTGTCTTCATAGAATGTTTTCATGGGCCTCTCAAGCCCCAACTGTTTGCTTTAGCCTAAGTCCTCAATCTAGGAAACATAGTAGTATTTAATGATTCGGGATTACCATTTGTAGTAATGTTTGATTTCCTTTTCTCAGTATCTTTATAGATAAGAATTCAACAGAGGGGCTTCCCTGGTGGTCCAGTAGATAAGGACACCGCCTTGCAGTGCAAGGGGTGCTGGTTCAATCCCTGACCTGGGAAGATCCCACATGCCATAGAGCGTTTGGACCAATGTGTCCAACTACGAGCCGGAGATGGAATGGTGAAGGGACTCAGTTGGAGTGGGCTCTCAGGTTGAGGCTGGTGCAGAGAGAGTAAGCTAGCCTAGATCTCCGAGCACACTCAACAACCTGGGCTATAACTGATGCCACTGAAGGCCCTGGAACACTGGGATCCCATAGATGGCTCTGGGTGTGTGTGTGCATGTGTGTGTGTGTGCATGTGCGTGCTTGGGGAAGAAGGGATATTTCTATGCTCACCTCTAGGAAATCACAGCAGCTGGCTCCGAGAATCTAGCAACTCTCCCAGCAAGGAGCTACAATCAGTCACTGGAGGGACGGGTGTTTGAAGGTACATGGGTGTTCTGAGTCGCAGCACGTGCCTCCTCTCTTCCCTGACCTGGGTAGGCAAGGTTTTCTTTGATATGTGGAGCTTTACATTGTGTGAGGGAGTAGGGCTGGGATCATGAGAAATTCGAATGATACTGGTTCCATGGCATGTTCTTCTTTTTTTTTTTAAATGAACCTAAAAACACTTCTGACATCCCTGCTGTCTCTTTCTGTGTGCTGGTAGGCAAGCGTACAGGCACACTCAGCATGAGCATATATGTGAGGGAAGCAGGAAATGTCTCAGAGCCTAAGAATGATGTTTTAAACTTACTTTTTTATGAGAAACACTTGGCAGTGATGTCTACTGACCATCCCGCCTTGAGTAAGGGAAGGATGATAGAGAGGTGATAAGAGGGAGGGCAGAAGATCAAGTTTGGGCATCTTCCCTCACTGCTGTCTTCATAGAATGTTTTCATGGGCCTCTCAAGCCCCAACTGTTTGCTTTAGCCTAAGTCCTCAATCTAGGAAACATAGTAATATTTAATGATTCGGGATTACCATTTGTAGTAATGTTTGATTTCCTTTTCTCAGTATCTTTATAGATAAGAATTCAACAGAGGGGCTTCCCTGGTGGTCCAGTAGATAAGGACACCGCCTTGCAGTGCAAGGGGTGCTGGTTCAATCCCTGACCTGGGAAGATCCCACATGCCATAGAGCGTTTGGACCAATGTGTCCAACTACCGAGCCGGAGCTCTGGAGTGCATGCATCCAGAGCTGGTGCTCTGCAGCGAAAGAGGCCACTGCAATGGGAGGCCCACACAGGCCAAAGAACAAAGATGGATAAAAATAAATAAATGAAAGACCAATAGATGGGGCCAAAAAAAAAAAAAGAAGAATTCAACAGAGACAGATAAGCCATTTAAGTGAGACAGTAAGTAATTGAACCATGTTGGGTCCAGATAGTTTTCAGATTAGATCTCTGAAAAGTTCTCACCCTCTCGAGTGATGCTTCTCAAGCGTCTGTCTTAAGCATCGTCTGACTTCAGGATATCTCTGGTCCTTGGAACTTTCCCTAGGAATGAGTGTGTAGAATCTCTCCATACTTGTGGTTCACAACTAAATATGAACATTTCCCACTCCAGGTCATGAAGCAAATAATTGGGGTAACGTTTTGCTGATAGGTTGAAACACTCAACCAAACTTTTTTCTGGGTGGGAGTATAACTCCCACAGCAGTCAGCAGAGCAAGGCTCTGCTTGTCTGTTCTTGCCTGGTGTTGCTCTCATACAGTCCTCATCCCCTGAGAAAGGTCTTCTGGAACTTTACATTCCTTCTCCCTAAGTTGCTGTTCATAACCCCTTTGTGCTTCCCATCCCCCTGTGATTCCCCAGAACACAGGTTTCTCCTCTGAGCCATGCCTCCTGTGCACCCAGCTCAGTGATTCTTCCCCCCGACCAAAACTCCTCAGAGAAGAGTTCCTCCCCTCTTTAGATCCCCAGAAGACTTCTGGCCCTCTGCTGACTGTTCCCCAGAAATCTGCACCTGAATGTCTGTCTGAGAAGGCTACACTTTCTATCACTCAGCTTTAAATACTATTTCCCTCCGACCAACTCTTCTTTTCCTCCCTGTGACTCCTTCTTGTCTATCCTGGGTCACTGGCTTGACTCTAGGCCTTTAATGAATACCCAAGTCCTACAATGAATTTTCTGAACAGGCAGAGTCCAGCTTCTCTATGCTTCAGGGACCTGAGTCTGCTCCTTTCCTCTCTTGGAGGTCTATTTGCTATTGTAATCTAGTGTGTTGGGAAGAGGTAGCTAGACAGGCTGCGGAGTCTGATGTGGGGGCCGGGGAAGTTTTGAGTACTCTGTTACCACTACTGGGATAATAATATTCAGAAGAGAGGGGACCTCATACTGTGACCTGACCCAGGGCCCTCCCCTGCAAGAGAGCGCAGCCCAGGTTTGTGTGTGTGTATGTGTGTGTGTGATAGAGTGTATGTGCACACGTGTGCTCATGTGCACATGGGTGTGAACTGACTGTTATCTGGTTGTGTTACTCAGGGTGGGCTGGGGACTCACCAGAAGCATCCCCTCAGCCTGCCTGCCTGTGTTTTTCCTGTACCCTCTCCAGAGGGATTGGGGAATGGGGTCCAGGTGGGTTGAGGGGGTCGCAATGGATAACCACTAAGGCCACACTGCTGCCAGGAGGAGTCAGGGGGACATGAGGTGGCCCCAGGGACCTGGCACCTGGCTTTGGTTTTCCGTCTTCTTTCCTCAGGACGCCCCCTGAGGCCTGGGACCTGCGCCTGGCTTTGAGGAGCACCTGTAGCTGGGTGCTCCAGCTGCTGGTGTGATCATGGGCTTCCCTCCTCTCTCAGCAGGGCAGGTGCTCCTGCCCCAGAGACTGGGCAACTGGCTGTTTCTATGACGTATTTATTTTTACTTGTGTTTCATGTCACTTTTTTAAAAAAGCAAACAGAACAATTGTAAGTCAGTATAACTGCCTATCAGTTTTCTTTATTTCTCTTTTTGTAAAATAAAATTTAAACTGAAGAAGGCAGTGTTGTTTGATCAAGGAATTGTCTGAACAGCTCTTGGGCTGGATGGTGGTATAGGGGATGCACCTTAGAGCACAGTGCATGCTGAGATGGCGCCTGGAGGGTGAGGGGGGGAACGCAGGGCCGATGGCTGGCAGGCTCTCTTTATGCAGTGGAGTTCATGAGACTTTTTCTGCCTTGGCTCACCTGGAGAGGACCCATTTCCTGGCTCGAGAGAAAATAACAAAGCTTGACTCCAAGTGGCTTGAGGCTAGCTGGTCCCTTAGTCATGGCAAGTCCTTCAGGGGTAGTCCTGGCTAGGCTACCCTTGGAGTGGTCAGAGATTGGCCTTCAGAGGGTGGGAGGTGGCAGGTGGTGGCAGGGTTTGCAGAGCTTCTTAACATTGCATGTGTGTTCTCCCTTTGTCGTTTGGATTAGGGGATCTAATCACCGCCTCAGAGAGAACTAACAAGGACTTTGGAACCTGACGAGGTAGGGGAAGGAAGGGGTGGTCTATGCTTTGGTTACCTGTTTGGGGAAACACTGTCTGGAATTTGCTAAGTTGAAAGTGTTAGTCACTCAGTCACATCTGACTTTTTGCAGTTCTATGGACTTGTATCCTGCCAGGTTCCTCTGTCTATGGGATTTTCCAGGCAAACATGCTGGAGTGGGTAGCCACTGTCTTTTCCAGGACATCTTCCTGACCCAGGAATCCAACCTAGGTCTCCCAGATTGCAGGCAGATTCTTCACTGTCCGAGTTTGGTTTCTTGTTTGGGAAATTTTCTAAGAATGAGTCCAAGAGCTTCTGTAGGAATTGTTTGGACAGAGGAAGGCAGGAGGAGACAAAGACCAGGTCTGGGCTCATGAGAGAATATGTGCTATTCGGGGACAGGACTGGGAGTGGAGCATGGGCTTGTAGGGGCAGTGAAGACTACTTGGGCTACTGCCTCCTGGTGGCAAGCAATGGGCTTGCAGGAATCCTGCCAAGGGCAGAGCTGGCCTTGTTGGGAGCAGCCTGCAAAGAAGCTTGGGAGGCTCATGGGCTGCAACCCCAGTCACAAGCCAACTCTGCTTTCACCACAGAGGTGCTGCAGCTCCTAAGACACATCCTCAACTCTGACATGGGGCTCTGGAATTTCCCTACCAAGCTCAAGGAAATGAACAGAGGGGGTGAGATGATGAAAGAGCAGCTCCAGACAACAGTTTTCTGGGAGAAGCCCATCAGGTTCTGAGAAGCAGAACTGACCATGCAGTGGCTGCCCGTGTCTGAGACAGTGGCCCTTCCTTGTCCCACAGGAAATGCTTTCAAGTCCATTTGCCTGGGGATGCCCAAAGGGTTTGCTCATGTGCCTGATGTCCATCAGCGGAACAAAACTGCCATGATCCTGACAGCCTAGCCTACAGCCTCTGAGAAGTCATTACCTGTTCTGCTGCGTGGCCCAGAGCACTGTCTTTTAGGTTCAGTCTTCCCTGCCTGTGGACAGAACAGTGTAAAGGGGCCGCTACAAGTGCTTACATTGCATGTCTGTTCTCCCTTTGTCGTTTGGATTAGGGGATCTAATCACCGCCTCAGAGAGAACTAACAAGGACTTTGGAACCTGACGAGGTAGGGGAAGGAAGGGGTGGTCTATGCTTTGGTTACCTGTTTGGGGAAACACTGTCTGGAATTTGCTAAGTTGAAAGTGTTAGTCACTCAGTCACATCTGACTTTTTGCAGTTCTATGGACTTGTATCCTGCCAGGTTCCTCTGTCTATGGGATTTTCCAGGCAAACATGCTGGAGTGGGTAGCCACTGTCTTTTCCAGGACATCTTCCTGACCCAGGAATCCAACCTAGGTCTCCCAGATTGCAGGCAGATTCTTCACTGTCCGAGTTTGGTTTCTTGTTTGGAATTTACTAAGAATGAGTCCAAGAGCTTCTGTAGGAATTGTTTGGACAGAGGAAGGCAGGAGGAGACAAAGACCAGGTCTGGGCTCATGAGAGAATATGTGCTATTCGGGGACAGGACTGGGAGTGGAGCATGGGCTTGTAGGGGCAGTGAAGACTACTTGGGCTACTGCCTCCTGGTGGCAAGCAATGGGCTTGCAGGAATCCTGCCAAGGGCAGAGCTGGCCTTGTTGGGAGCAGCCTGCAAAGAAGCTTGGGAGGCTCATGGGCTGCAACCCCAGTCACAAGCCAACTCTGCTTTCACCACAGAGGTGCTGCAGCTCCTAAGACACATCCTCAACTCTGACATGGGGCTCTGGAATTTCCCTACCAAGCTCAAGGAAATGAACAGAGGGGGTGAGATGATGAAAGAGCAGCTCCAGACAACAGTTTTCTGGGAGAAGCCCATCAGGTTCTGAGAAGCAGAACTGACCATGCAGTGGCTGCCCGTGTCTGAGACAGTGGCCCTTCCTTGTCCCACAGGAAATGCTTTCAAGTCCATTTGCCTGGGGATGCCCAAAGGGTTTGCTCATGTGCCTGATGTCCATCAGCGGAACAAAACTGCCATGATCCTGACAGCCTAGCCTACAGCCTCTGAGAAGTCATTACCTGTTCTGCTGCGTGGCCCAGAGCACTGTCTTTTAGGTTCAGTCTTCCCTGCCTGTGGACAGAACAGTGTAAAGCAGAAGGAAAAGAAGCCGGCTACAAGTGCCTCTATGTGAACAATCTGCCCTTTGCTAAATATAGTGGGATCCACAAGATGATGATTCACTTCCTAAACACCAAGCCTCTGTGTGAGAAGCACCAAAGTAGCTCTTGACCCGGCCTGTCATGTAGACAAGCTTAGGAGTGTAGTTGTTCCCTGCCCCATCCCTCCCCTGCAAGACTGGGCCTCTCAGGAGGGTGAGGTGTAATCTTTGGGGCCCTAGAAGAGTGCTCTGTTTGTAGATCCTCAGAAATACCAGGTGAAAATCAAACCTGTTTTCAAGGAACTTACAGTTGACTTGGGGGTTGGCACAATGAAAAATAATCCACCTGCCAATGCAGGAGATGCAAGCTCGATCCCTGGATGGCGAAGATCCCCTGGAGTAGGAAATGGCAACCCACTCCAGTATTCTTGCCAGGAAAACTGGACAGAGGAGCCTGGAGGGGTCATAGTCCATGGGGTTGCAAAGAGTTGGAGATGACGGAGTATGTATGCTGAGAGAGAGAGAGTGTGTGTGTGTGTGTGTGTGTGAGAGAGAGAGAGAGATACATTAACTTAGAGGGGCTTAGGGCACTGAGGGAAGTGCCTGGAAGGGGGCGTACCCCTGGTGAGCTCCACGAAGGCAGGGCCTTGATTTTGTTCACTTACTATCTGCAGCCCCTGGAACTCTACTAGCAGGAAGCAGTACCCAGTAAATAGTGGACGGATGAATGATCACCCCTGTGCGTTTGGCGGGACCGGGGAGGGTAGAAGTAGAGGTGAAGTGTTAGGAGATAGCCAATAGCTGCGCTGTCCTGAGATTGGATCCCGCTTCTTTCAGTGAGCTTCATCTTACAGGTGACCCTGCCTTGCTGGGTTCCCAGGTCTGTCTTGAAACCTCAGTGAGAGAAAGTGGCAATACCGAGGATGGTACGAATGCCAGAGGTTTACTGAGATGCTGCACTTCCCAACCTCTTCAATGGGTCCTCTCCGGTACCGCCTTCCGGTACTCCAGACTGCCTCTCTACTTACCCCCATGCCTGGGGCTGGGCAGTCGTGGTATTCTCGACAGTTCAGAAGTTCTAAGAGTTTGTTTCTAAGACACCGTCTATAAGCAACCCAGTAGTTTGTGGCAGGCAGGAAAGTACCGGCTGCCCTCGACCCTGACGGCTCCGCGGTACACGCGCACGTCTGTTGCCATGGACACGGGGTGGGGCTAGCTCTTGACCCGGCCTGTCATGTAGACAAGCTTAGGAGTGTAGTTGTTCCCTGCCCCATCCCTCCCCTGCAAGACTGGGCCTCTCAGGAGGGTGAGGTGTAATCTTTGGGGCCCTAGAAGAGTGCTCTGTTTGTAGATCCTCAGAAATACCAGGTGAAAATCAAACCTGTTTTCAAGGAACTTACAGTTGACTTGGGGGTTGGCACAATGAAAAATAATCCACCTGCCAATGCAGGAGATGCAAGCTCGATCCCTGGATGGCGAAGATCCCCTGGAGTAGGAAATGGCAACCCACTCCAGTATTCTTGCCAGGAAAACTGGACAGAGGAGCCTGGAGGGGTCATAGTCCATGGGGTTGCAAAGAGTTGGAGATGACGGAGTATGTATGCTGAGAGAGAGAGAGAGAGAGTGTGTGTGTGTGTGTGTGAGAGAGAGAGAGAGAGATACATTAACTTAGAGGGGCTTAGGGCACTGAGGGAAGTGCCTGGAAGGGGGCGTACCCCTGGTGAGCTCCACGAAGGCAGGGCCTTGATTTTGTTCACTTACTATCTGCAGCCCCTGGAACTCTACTAGCAGGAAGCAGTACCCAGTAAATAGTGGACGGATGAATGATCACCCCTGTGCGTTTGGCGGGACCGGGGAGGGTAGAAGTAGAGGTGAAGTGTTAGGAGATAGCCAATAGCTGCGCTGTCCTGAGATTGGATCCCGCTTCTTTCAGTGAGCTTCATCTTACAGGTGACCCTGCCTTGCTGGGTTCCCAGGTCTGTCTTGAAACCTCAGTGAGAGAAAGTGGCAATACCGAGGATGGTACGAATGCCAGAGGTTTACTGAGATGCTGCACTTCCCAACCTCTTCAATGGGTCCTCTCCGGTACCGCCTTCCGGTACTCCAGACTGCCTCTCTACTTACCCCCATGCCTGGGGCTGGGCAGTCGTGGTATTCTCGACAGTTCAGAAGTTCTAAGAGTTTGTTTCTAAGACACCGTCTATAAGCAACCCAGTAGTTTGTGGCAGGCAGGAAAGTACCGGCTGCCCTCGACCCTGACGGCTCCGCGGTACACGCGCACGTCTGTTGCCATGGACACGGGGTGGGGCAGGCCTCCGCCCATTGGGTCCCGCGCGCACGCGCCCACGGCCACGGCCACGGCCACGTCCTGCCGCGAGAGTGGGCGGAGCGAGCGTGAGCGGCGGGCGCGCGCAGGCTCCGCGACCGAGCCGCGTGCGCGGATTGGCGGCGGCGGCGGGTGGCCGCTGAGGTGAGGGCAGGAGGCCGGGGAGGCGTTCTCGCCGGGGCGGCGCCACACGCGCCGAGGGCCTGGGGCTCCCGTCCGCCTGGGCGCGACCTCAGGGGTACCCGCGTCGCCACCGTGACCCCCGCCGGCCCGGCCGCTCTTTGCATCTTGTCTCGGTCACAGCTCGCCCCGGCCGCGTCCAAGGGCCTGAACGCGACCTTGGACCACTCTACTATCCCGGGTCACCCTCCGCCTCGGCCGCACAGTACAGGGCCCGCCCGGAGGCTAGGGAGCCGGGCGCGGGCGAAAGGGTGGGGGAGCCCGACGCTGGGCCAGAACCGCACTTTAACTCCGCCCCCGTCTCCCGAGGCGGCGCCTCACAGCGGCGGCTGCAAACTTTAACTTCCTTTAAGTTGTAGAGGTGTGTGGGACCCCTTGAGGTGGCGGCCGGAAAGGAAAGGGCTGGGTGAATGGGCGAGGCGAGGGTGAGCTGGAGCTGGACGCCGTGCAGGGAGAGTGGGGGCGTCCTCGCCTCTCCCCCGTGCGGGCCCCGCAGACTCTCGAGTCTTCCCGCGCCGGGAGGGCGCCGAAGTTATGCCTGCGGCGGGCCCTTTAAGGGCGGGCCAGCTGCGGCGCCGCACGTGAGCGGCCTCGGAAAGCCAGCGCGGGGCCTCTAGCCCAGCTGCTCTGCCTGGGCCTCTGACCTGGGGAGACACCGAGGCCCCAGGAGGGGCACAGCCTGCCCAGGGCCAGCGGCCTTGGTGGTGGCGGGGCCAGACGGGGGTGGCTGGAGCGCTCTAGGAAGAGGACACTGCACCAGCAAGGGCTTAGGAGCCGAGGTCTAGTGAAGAGCTGACATTTTTCGGGCGGTGTTTGGTTTCAGCTTTCCCTAAGGGGTCTGAGAACGCGGTGGAGGTGTAACCTGGTGAGCAGAGAGAGCTCTGGTCGAGGCCCCTGTGGGCGTTTCCCGATAAGAGATCCGTCAGGGCAGAGCGCCCGGCTCAGTGGTTATTTTCTTTCTGCCCTCAGCCCTGGAGCGCTTGGAGTTTTGGTCCCTGCCGCGCCGGATGCCATGAGTTGCTAAGTTGAGCCTGGCTTTACAGGTGAGCCTCCTCAGCCCTCTCCTTGTCTTTCTCTTGCCCCGCCTCCTTCCTGTGCTAGACGGAGCTCTGCGGGAGACCCCAGGTACATTTCTCCCCTTTTTTGAACAATTGAGAAAGTGAGAGGAAGAGAAAGGTTCCAGAGACTAAGCTCCATGGAGGAGACAGGAAGTGTGCAGCTGAGAGGGTAGGCCAGAATGAGGGCTGCTCACTCCCCGGACAAGTGGGAAACTTCGAGGCTGAGAGCTTCCAGCTAAGAGCTTTGGGTTCAGAGATGTTCAACATAGGTTAGATGCTTGGGCTTTTCTGGAAGTCCTGTTCCCAGAGAGGAGAAAAGTGGAAATGGGGGCCTAGATTCAGACTACCTGGATTCCCATTGCCGGCATTTTGTCCAGGTAGCTCTATTTAGCACCTTTGTGACCTTGGGCAAGTCTTTTAATCTCTTAACCACTTGTTCTCTGATCCATACCTATCCGGTTCTGAGGATTAACGAAGTAGCTGTGTTTCAGCATTTAGCAGTGCCTCTCATATAGTTAGTACTCAATGAAAGGTTTATCATTATTATCAGCATCAAAGAAAAAAAGGTGGGAAACTCACTGAAGGCAAGTTGACAAAGAATGCATCCAAAAGCGCACCTGTGGGATAGGAACAGGGGTTGATCAGAAGACCAGTGATATACCTCAAGGTCATGATGCCAAAGGTTTAGAAGTTTACTGTGCGTTCTTGTGAGACAAACATTCTGTGCACATTGGCTCCAAAGACAGTTCTTCTGTAAAAGAGTTTTGATAACCCAGAACCCACAGGGAAAAATATTATTCCATGTAGCTTAAGGTTTCCTTAGGGCTGAAGTGTTGATTTTCAACTCTTAAACCTATAGCATATATATATGTGTGTGTGTATGTGTGTGTGTGTGTGTATGTATATATATATATATATATACATACACACACACACACATATATATATGTGTTCCCCCCACTTTTTTGGCTGCATTGTGCAACTTGTGCATCTCTGTTCCCCAACTAGAGATTGAACCCGGGCCACAAGAGTGAAAGCCTGGAATCCTAACCAGTAGGCCACCAGGGAACACCTTTCAGCTCCTGAACCTTCTAAATTTTAAATACTTGGAGTATTTAAATTTATTTCAAATTTCCTCCACTGAGTCATATATTTCCGTTCCTCTTTAAATAGTCTTCTCTGTGATGAGAGTCTTTCCCTCTCTGGGCGAGGCAGGACAAGCTCCCTGTGTGAGGGGTTAGGCTTCTGGCCCCAACTTTCATGGAGGGCTGGGCAATCTGTCTGGAATGGCTCATATGCCAGCCAATGCAATATGTCCCTCACCCAGCACTTGGATAGCCTCTTTTTTTTTCTTACCCACCCCTAAAATGAGTATCTTTCTTGCTTGTACCATGCAAATAGCAAATAGGAGAAACAGGGAAAGGCCAGAGAGGAAGAGGGAGAATTTTCAGATAAATGACATACACAGAAAGGGGAAAAGACACCTCCTAGCAAACCTAACCCAGAATGCCTTTCTGTAAACTACCTAGTATAGTAGGTTGGGCACGGGGAGATCAAAACCCCTAAAATGAAATTCCAAACATCTGTGGAGATGAGGAGAAGAGAAGGAGTGGGGCAGCCAGGGGATCTTATGTCTGACTCCTTGCCAGGCCAGTGCGTTTCTCATGGGATGCACCACTCCTGTTGTCTCCACATCTGGCAGTCTTCCTCTGGCTCTTCTTTGCTCGTTTATGGACTGGAGAGGCAGGAAGAAGCTCATCACCCCTGGGAAACGGGGTGCAACCAGTGATATACCTCAAGGTCATGATGCCAAAGGTTTAGAAGTTTACTGTGCGTTCTTGTGAGACAAACATTCTGTGCACATTGGCTCCAAAGACAGTTCTTCTGTAAAAGAGTTTTGATAACCCAGAACCCACAGGGAAAAATATTATTCCATGTAGCTTAAGGTTTCCTTAGGGCTGAAGTGTTGATTTTCAACTCTTAAACCTATAGCATATATATATGTGTGTGTGTATGTGTGTGTGTAGTATATATATATATATATACATACACACACACATATATATATGTGTTCCCCCCACTTTTTTGGCTGCATTGTGCAACTTGTGCATCTCTGTTCCCCAACTAGAGATTGAACCCGGGCCACAAGAGTGAAAGCCTGGAATCCTAACCAGTAGGCCACCAGGGAACACCTTTCAGCTCCTGAACCTTCTAAATTTTAAATACTTGGAGTATTTAAATTTATTTCAAATTTCCTCCACTGAGTCATATATTTCCGTTCCTCTTTAAATAGTCTTCTCTGTGATGAGAGTCTTTCCCTCTCTGGGCGAGGCAGGACAAGCTCCCTGTGTGAGGGGTTAGGCTTCTGGCCCCAACTTTCATGGAGGGCTGGGCAATCTGTCTGGAATGGCTCATATGCCAGCCAATGCAATATGTCCCTCACCCAGCACTTGGATAGCCTCTTTTTTTTTCTTACCCACCCCTAAAATGAGTATCTTTCTTGCTTGTACCATGCAAATAGCAAATAGGAGAAACAGGGAAAGGCCAGAGAGGAAGAGGGAGAATTTTCAGATAAATGACATACACAGAAAGGGGAAAAGACACCTCCTAGCAAACCTAACCCAGAATGCCTTTCTGTAAACTACCTAGTATAGTAGGTTGGGCACGGGGAGATCAAAACCCCTAAAATGAAATTCCAAACATCTGTGGAGATGAGGAGAAGAGAAGGGGAGTGGGGCAGCCAGGGGATCTTATGTCTGACTCCTTGCCAGGCCAGTGCGTTTCTCATGGGATGCACCACTCCCTGTTGTCTCCACATCTGGCAGTCTTCCTCTGGCTCTTCTTTGCTCGTTTATGGACTGGAGAGGCAGGAAGAAGCTCATCACCCCAGGTAGTTAAGGTCAAGTCTGGGAAGCACAGTGCTGGACTTTGCTCAGGCCCTTTTAACCTCGTCTCTCCTTTGGTTCTGGATGGAGGAGCTTGTTGGATAAGCAGTATTTTGTGCGCTGAATGTGCTTAGTAAAAGAAGAGTTTTCTGTGAAAGCCCCTTTCTGTGGCACATTGTTCCCCCTGAGGTTTTGTTCCTCATGATTTCTCTGATTTTAATAAGTGTCTGGGCCCTGTGCTTGCTTGTCCTCCCTCTGGCGGTGGCCCACGAGGCTTGTGGCTCAGTTGTGGTAAGAAAGAGGCAGTGTGGGATAAAGACTGGAAGGCAGACTGCTGTCTGGCCTATGAGGGGCAGCTAATCAGGGCCAGAAGTATGACCAGCTGCCCCTGATGGACCAGATGTATGTCCCCGGCCTGACTCATTCCTGTGCCCCTCTGTGACTCAGCTTCCCCAGGTGTGACCAAGGCTGCCAGCTGACAGAGCTGCTCGGAGAGCCTCCACAGTTGTGATTAAGAAATAAAGAGGCTTGTGGCCTCAGTCATCCTTTGTAGCTCCCTTCTAGGTCACTATGTGTGTAAACACCTCCAGCTCCTCCCCTCTCCTGGGTCAGAGCACCCAAGGCAGGGCTGAGGTTGGGCCACAGCTGGCTGGCGGCAGGTGGGCACATTGGTCAGAGCAGGCTACCAGCCTCCTCTCCCTTCTCTCTCCTTTGCAGCTGCCTTCGGCTGCGGCGTGGGGGTCACAGAACCATGTCGGACCTCCTACTCCTGGGCCTGATTGGAGGCCTGACTCTGCTGCTGGTGCTGACGCTGCTGGCCTTTGCCGGGTACTCGGGGCTGCTGGCTGGGGTGGCAGTGAGTGCTGGCTCACCCCCCATCCGCAACGTCACCATGGCCTACAAGTTCCACGTGGGGCCCTCAGGAGACTGGGAGATCAAAACCCCTAAAATGAAATTCCAAACATCTGTGGAGATGAGGAGAAGAGAAGGGAGTGGGGCAGCCAGGGATCTTATGTCTGACTCCTTGCCAGGCCAGTGCGTTTCTCATGGGATGCACCACTCCTGTTGTCTCCACATCTGGCAGTCTTCCTCTGGCTCTTCTTTGCTCGTTTATGGACTGGAGAGGCAGGAAGAAGCTCATCACCCCAGGTAGTTAAGGTCAAGTCTGGGAAGCACAGTGCTGGACTTTGCTCAGGCCCTTTTAACCTCGTCTCTCCTTTGGTTCTGGATGGAGGAGCTTGTTGGATAAGCAGTATTTTGTGCGCTGAATGTGCTTAGTAAAAGAAGAGTTTTCTGTGAAAGCCCCTTTCTGTGGCACATTGTTCCCCCTGAGGTTTTGTTCCTCATGATTTCTCTGATTTTAATAAGTGTCTGGGCCCTGTGCTTGCTTGTCCTCCCTCTGGCGGTGGCCCACGAGGCTTGTGGCTCAGTTGTGGTAAGAAAGAGGCAGTGTGGGATAAAGACTGGAAGGCAGACTGCTGTCTGGCCTATGAGGGGCAGCTAATCAGGGCCAGAAGTATGACCAGCTGCCCCTGATGGACCAGATGTATGTCCCCGGCCTGACTCATTCCTGTGCCCCTCTGTGACTCAGCTTCCCCAGGTGTGACCAAGGCTGCCAGCTGACAGAGCTGCTCGGAGAGCCTCCACAGTTGTGATTAAGAAATAAAGAGGCTTGTGGCCTCAGTCATCCTTTGTAGCTCCCTTCTAGGTCACTATGTGTGTAAACACCTCCAGCTCCTCCCCTCTCCTGGGTCAGAGCACCCAAGGCAGGGCTGAGGTTGGGCCACAGCTGGCTGGCGGCAGGTGGGCACATTGGTCAGAGCAGGCTACCAGCCTCCTCTCCCTTCTCTCTCCTTTGCAGCTGCCTTCGGCTGCGGCGTGGGGGTCACAGAACCATGTCGGACCTCCTACTCCTGGGCCTGATTGGAGGCCTGACTCTGCTGCTGGTGCTGACGCTGCTGGCCTTTGCCGGGTACTCGGGGCTGCTGGCTGGGGTGGCAGTGAGTGCTGGCTCACCCCCCATCCGCAACGTCACCATGGCCTACAAGTTCCACGTGGGGCCCTACAGTGAGACTGGGCCACTTTTCACGGAGAGCTGCAGTGTTTCCCCAAAGCTCCGTTCCATTGCTGTCTACTATGACAACCCCCACATGGTAAGGAGCCTCCTGTACCCTGGCTGGGGTTCTACCTCCTGGACAGATGTGGGACAGGGCTTGTTGGGCTCAGGGTGTTTGGGTTTCTAAGGAAGGGGTGGGGAAATCATTGAGGCGGCTATGCAGACCACCCAGTCCCTGATCTTTGAAGCTCCTTCTAGTTGGAGTCTGAACTTCTGCTCCAGGCATTCCTATGCTGGCTTTCTCCTGGTCCAGGCCTAGTTTCACTGACTTATGGCTACCAGGGACTTCTGACTGCAAAGTCACCCACTGTGACTAGGTTCTGCTGGTACTTTGGTCTGTTGCCTCCTCTTCTGTCGCTCTCTCAACCCCATTCGAAACCATCACTCTAAGGCCAGACCATGCAGATGCTGCCCTCTCTTTGCAGTCATATCTTGTTTTTGGGGGGGCTTCCCTGATGGCTCAGACGGTCAAGAATCTACCTGCAATGCAGGAGACTTGAGTTCATTCCTTGGGTAGGGAAGATCCCCTTGGAATGGGCTGGGAAGGGCATGGCTACCCACTCCAGTATTCTTGCCTGGAGAATTCCATGGACAGAGTCGTCTGGTGAGCTATACAGTCCAGTGGGTCGCAAAAAGTTGGACACGATTGAGTGACTAACATACACACACACACACACACTTGTTTCTTTGCCTTCCTTCCTTCAACTCTCCTGCTGAAAGGAGGTGTAATCTTCCAGTCATTATGGTGGCCCCTGATCCAGTAATGGACATCAGGCTGCCTGGTTGGAAGAGGTCTTGGGGGCAACTGGAACTTGGTGAGCTGTTTGGGATGCTGGAGTCAGAGCCTCACGGGTACCTTGTGGGTGTATGGCTGTGTTTAGAGCCTGTGGTGAGTCAGGGCTCACCAATGCGGCCTACTGCCATGCCATGGGGTGGTGCTGCCCACAGCTGCATGGGCTGGCAGCTCTGCCAAGGTTCTCCAGCCTCCAGCTCTGAGCCTTGGCAAACCAGGCATTGGGAATCCCCAGCTCTGGTTTCCTTGTCTGGAGAGCTCAAATGGGCAAGGCCTTATAACCGCCACACTGTCTGCTAAATGAACCTATCTGGGGTGCTCAGGCAAAACAAGGGTGCACTGACTCCTTCTCTGTGCCAGGTTCTGCTTGACACCTGAATTCTGGAGACGAGCACCCCTGGCCCTGTTCTCAGGAAGCTTTGGATGATTAGCGAGTCAGCCCTATAAAAATGAATGTCCAACAGGGCACTGTGTTCGATGTTCATGGAACTTTAAGTGAGTTGTCAGTCTGCCTCAAGTCTGCCATGGAGGCTGAGAGAATAGGTCTGTCATAAGTAGAATTTTGCTCTACTGGGAAGAGCCTCCTGGCTAAGGGAACTGCAGAGCACAGGCCTGTAGATGTGGGATGATAGGAAGTGTGGCAAGTGAACACATGGTGGGTGGAGAGAGATATTGAAGGATTGGCTGAGCTAGGTAGTGGGAGGTACAGCAGGTTGGGGTAACAGGTAAGGCAGAGTTTTCCACCTTTGATTTAGGAAGCTAACTGGATGGCAGGGGGAAGAGGGAAGGAAATGAGGCAGGGGCTGTCAAGGAGATTGGGTTGAGTCCAGGTGAGAGGTGACATGGCCTGGTTGAGGGAGGAGTGGACAAGGAGGTTTCGAGATCCCATGCGAGATGGCTCTGAGAGTTAAGAACACTGGAGCCCAGTGGGATGGGGCAGGCGCTGGACAGTGGGAAGCTCCTAGACCAAATGCCAGACTTCCACCCTCTCAGGGCTCTGTTGTGTAAGTCCCTGTCTCTCCTCAACCTACTCCTCTGGTCCCTGCCTCTCCTCCCACACCTGACCTAGTTGGAACCCTCTTCAGGACCTTAGTGAAAGGGTCCTTGTAGGTGTCTCTTTTCTCATTGGCATGTCCTGTTCCAGAAACAGTACATTGCCTTTTGAGTTGGAGATGCTAATTTCAGGATGGGAAAGGGCCACAGTACTTTTGGGTCATTGCTGAAGGCTGGCTCAGGAAAGAGTGAGATAGAAGAATTCTAACATGAGGAACCCTCCCCATGGCCTCCTGACTTAGCCACCTCCAGGCAGCCCACCATACAGCTCACCTAAAGATGTGATCTGGAATTTCCCTTGTTCCTTGTCTGGAGAGCTCAAATGGGCAAGGCCTTATAACCGCCACACTGTCTGCTAAATGAACCTATCTGGGGTGCTCAGGCAAAACAAGGGTGCACTGACTCCTTCTCTGTGCCAGGTTCTGCTTGACACCTGAATTCTGGAGACGAGCACCCCTGGCCCTGTTCTCAGGAAGCTTTGGATGATTAGCGAGTCAGCCCTATAAAAATGAATGTCCAACAGGGCACTGTGTTCGATGTTCATGGAACTTTAAGTGAGTTGTCAGTCTGCCTCAAGTCTGCCATGGAGGCTGAGAGAATAGGTCTGTCATAAGTAGAATTTTGCTCTACTGGGAAGAGCCTCCTGGCTAAGGGAACTGCAGAGCACAGGCCTGTAGATGTGGGATGATAGGAAGTGTGGCAAGTGAACACATGGTGGGTGGAGAGAGATATTGAAGGATTGGCTGAGCTAGGTAGTGGGAGGTACAGCAGGTTGGGGTAACAGGTAAGGCAGAGTTTTCCACCTTTGATTTAGGAAGCTAACTGGATGGCAGGGGGAAGAGGGAAGGAAATGAGGCAGGGGCTGTCAAGGAGATTGGGTTGAGTCCAGGTGAGAGGTGACATGGCCTGGTTGAGGGAGGAGTGGACAAGGAGGTTTCGAGATCCCATGCGAGATGGCTCTGAGAGTTAAGAACACTGGAGCCCAGTGGGATGGGGCAGGCGCTGGACAGTGGGAAGCTCCTAGACCAAATGCCAGACTTCCACCCTCTCAGGGCTCTGTTGTGTAAGTCCCTGTCTCTCCTCAACCTACTCCTCTGGTCCCTGCCTCTCCTCCCACACCTGACCTAGTTGGAACCCTCTTCAGGACCTTAGTGAAAGGGTCCTTGTAGGTGTCTCTTTTCTCATTGGCATGTCCTGTTCCAGAAACAGTACATTGCCTTTTGAGTTGGAGATGCTAATTTCAGGATGGGAAAGGGCCACAGTACTTTTGGGTCATTGCTGAAGGCTGGCTCAGGAAAGAGTGAGATAGAAGAATTCTAACATGAGGAACCCTCCCCATGGCCTCCTGACTTAGCCACCTCCAGGCAGCCCACCATACAGCTCACCTAAAGATGTGATGGACTCTCTCATCTGCACCTTAGATTTCCACAGTTGGCTGAGCACATCCCAGCTTGGGTACCAGTCTGAGGGTCCATGGCCTGAGAACACAGCCTTGATGTTAGCAGTCTTGGGTTCTGATTCTGTCTCACCACTGCCCTGCTGTGTAATTTGGGGCATACCACATACCTACCCTCTCTGAGCCTCCATTTCCTCATCTGCAGAGCCATGTTAAAAAATATCTGCTTGGGCTTCCCTGGTGGTCCAGTGGGTAACGGGTCTATCTTGCAGTGCAAGGGGCACCAGTTTGATCCCTGGCCCGGGAAGGTCCCACATGCCAAGGAGCGGCCGGGCCGGTGTGTCCATTTGCAGACTGGTGCTCTAGAGCATGTGCACCCAGAGCCGGTGTTCTGCAACGAGAGAGGCCGCTGCAGTGGGAGGCCTGCACATGCCAAAGAATAAAAAAGATAGATGAAAAGTAAGTGATGACTTTGAGGGGAAAAAAAATATCTGCTTATAGGTAGTCTGGCAAGGATTAAATGAAGTGGCATTCACCCCAGTACCTTGCCCTCAACAGAAGTTGTAACAACAACAAAAAATGGGTAGAGAAAACACCATGCTAATAAGGTGTGATGAGGATTGTTAGGTGGGACACTCATAACCCAGGCCTAGGCCCTAGGCCTGACTATGACCATCGGGTTGGCACAGAATGAACACATAGGTCAGAGTAGCCCCTCTGATCCTGTCCATCCCAGACCTGGGTCACTCCAGAAGAAACCTATGTCCCTATTCAGAGCTGAGTCACACCCTGACATCTGGGAAGGCTCACCGGCCTGGCACAGACCCCAGAAGGTCATGGCTTCCCAGGTTTCAGGTGCTCATGGTTCAGGACCTAGTGAAAGGGCCAGTCTCTTTTCTCATTGGCATGTCCTGTTCCAGAAACAGTACATTGCCTTTTGAGTTGGAGATGCTAATTTCAGGATGGGAAAGGGCCACAGTACTTTTGGGTCATTGCTGAAGGCTGGCTCAGGAAAGAGTGAGATAGAAGAATTCTAACATGAGGAACCCTCCCCATGGCCTCCTGACTTAGCCACCTCCAGGCAGCCCACCATACAGCTCACCTAAAGATGTGATGGACTCTCTCATCTGCACCTTAGATTTCCACAGTTGGCTGAGCACATCCCAGCTTGGGTACCAGTCTGAGGGTCCATGGCCTGAGAACACAGCCTTGATGTTAGCAGTCTTGGGTTCTGATTCTGTCTCACCACTGCCCTGCTGTGTAATTTGGGGCATACCACATACCTACCCTCTCTGAGCCTCCATTTCCTCATCTGCAGAGCCATGTTAAAAAATATCTGCTTGGGCTTCCCTGGTGGTCCAGTGGGTAACGGGTCTATCTTGCAGTGCAAGGGGCACCAGTTTGATCCCTGGCCCGGGAAGGTCCCACATGCCAAGGAGCGGCCGGGCCGGTGTGTCCATTTGCAGACTGGTGCTCTAGAGCATGTGCACCCAGAGCCGGTGTTCTGCAACGAGAGAGGCCGCTGCAGTGGGAGGCCTGCACATGCCAAAGAATAAAAAAGATAGATGAAAAGTAAGTGATGACTTTGAGGGGAAAAAAAATATCTGCTTATAGGTAGTCTGGCAAGGATTAAATGAAGTGGCATTCACCCCAGTACCTTGCCCTCAACAGAAGTTGTAACAACAACAAAAAATGGGTAGAGAAAACACCATGCTAATAAGGTGTGATGAGGATTGTTAGGTGGGACACTCATAACCCAGGCCTAGGCCCTAGGCCTGACTATGACCATCGGGTTGGCACAGAATGAACACATAGGTCAGAGTAGCCCCTCTGATCCTGTCCATCCCAGACCTGGGTCACTCCAGAAGAAACCTATGTCCCTATTCAGAGCTGAGTCACACCCTGACATCTGGGAAGGCTCACCGGCCTGGCACAGACCCCAGAAGGTCATGGCTTCCCAGGTTTCAGGTGCTCATGGTTACCCTAGACTGTCTGGCACTTGAGTACTGAGGTGTCTGGATCCACACAGCTGATATCATAGAGGAGGAGACTAAGGAGCAAGTAGCTGGAGCTGCAGTACTGTCTCACAGAGTTTACTTATGTTTTATTATTTGCATTTAACAAATATTTCAGCATCTGGTCTATGCCACTTTCTCCTGGGCTCTGGTGCATGGTGAGGACCAAGAGGAGCAGCCCTCAGGCCTTCACCATCAGAGCGCGTGTCAGGAAAGCCTGAAGGGCAGTCCTCTTCCTGGGGTAGGCCAGAAAGGAAAGCTTTCTGCTCCCTGGCTGCCTCCCCAAATGGCGTCCAGCATGGGGCCCTGTGTACTGTGATTCGCAGTAGGAAGGGACAGGATGTGGCTGAGCTGTGGAGCGTCCCATCCTCACTCCGCCCTCCCCAGCACAGCACAACAGGAGCCAGAACCTGCTTCTCTGAGTGTGGGAGGGAGTGAGACTATTTTAGGCTCTGTGAGTGGGGCTGTGAGTGACCAGGTGAGAGGTGGCCACGTGCAGTGGGTGCTCTCCATCCTCATCAGGTATGAACTGACAGCTCCTCAGTTACACCCCTTCCAGGCCTCAGCTGACGGAGGGAGGTTGGTTCCTCAGAAAGTCCTGGTGAGGCTCCCCGGCTCTGGCTCAGGGCCCAGGAAGTGACACAGGAAAGAATGCAAACAAGACAAGATTGTGACAGTTACTGTTAACCCTTTCACATGAGATGCTGCTTGAGTGCGTTTATCCCAGAGAGACGGCTAGTATGGATGTTAGTTAGCCTGCCAGCCCTGTATCTTGGAGTTCTGTGTGGGAGGAGGCTGTAGATTGCGGTAAGTGGTTCTTGTGGTGCAGGAGAAAGTATTCTGTTCTCCATCCTTGAGGGCCTTGGAGTAGGGGGAGGAAGGAAGGATCATGTGGCAGAAAGTTGATGGACCCTTGTGGTGGCTCGCAGGTGTCCCTCTCCTCTCCAGGGCTCAGCATTCATAGAGAGTGACCGTTTCCTCTTTGAGGTGCCAAGGGAAGGGGGTGAGTTCCAGAGTCAGTCAAAGATCTGTCCCCACCTCTCTAGCTCCCTTTGCACACACATAAGGATCCAGTTCTGTCCTGCCCTTGTGTACCTCTGCCCTCTCTCTCCTACTTGGAGGGTGACCTTCACTTCCTGTCCTGGGCCTGGTCCCTCTGGAAGCCTTGGGTGTTGGGAGGGCGCTGGAGAGAACCCTGAGCACCTCATGTGATCCTGACTAGCTCTGGCCTATGAACAAGCCCTAGTGGCTGACCTGTTGACACCATCCCAGTGGGCCTGTCCTATCTGCCAGTCTGGCCCTCCTCCTCCTGCCCTACTCTGTTACCACCGCCTCCTCTGCTGTTTGGGACTTAAGTAACCAGCCTGCCTGCCCTTGTGGGGAACTTGGCTGAGGGAAGTAAGGTGTGGCAGCCTGTTCAGCTTACCTGGCCAAGACCTAGGAGGGGGTGCTTGCTCCAGGCATGGAGTGGGTTGGGGAGGGGGACTGACAGTGCTTGGGTTCTATCTTTAATAAGCTTGTTGCTGTTGCTTACTCAGTCAGTCATGTCCAACTCTTTGCAACTTCATGGACTGTAACCTGCCAAGCTTCTCTGTCCATGGGATTCCCCAGGCAAAAATACTGGAGTGGGTTGCCATTTTTTTCTCCATGGGATCTTCCCGACCCAGGGATCAAACCTCGGTCTCCTATATTGGCAGGCAGATTCATTACTGCTGAGCCACTGAGGAAGCCCCTTTAGTAACTGGACCACACTGACGTTTCTTTCTCCCCCAGTCCATTGAGACTTGGACTTGGGGTCAATAGGTCTGCAGGGGCTGAGTTTTCTGACGTTGGCCAGCCATACTTCCCCATGAGTGTGGGGAGTGGGGTCCCCTGCTCTCCCTGGAGGCACTGAAATCATGTGGAGCCTGAGAAGGGGTAGAGTGAGGTCATAGAGTTTTCCAGGATCGAGCCCTCAACACGGGCAAGGGGAAATGTGGACTGAACTGATGCTTTCTGAAGGCCCAGGCCATCACCTATCCCAGTGACCCTGTGACCATAGTTTCTTTGAGATGGAGTCCATGTCTTTGCTCGCAGCAGGGTAACTGTGGGCAACTGTGGAAAGGTGAGCCTCCCTGCCCAACAGAGTTGGCCTTGAAAAAGGGAAGGTGTGAGGAGTGGAGGAAAGGGCTTTGGATTCATCCTTCTGGGTTGGAATCAAGGCTCCATTGCTTACCAGCCTGTGATTCACAGCAAGTCCCTTGGTCTTTCTGAGAATCCTTGCTTCAGGATTTTAGTTTTTTGGGGGACTAGATAAGGCCAAATATCCAGCTCCTGTTAGATCCTTAGCAGTCACTCCCTCACCACCTCTGAAGACCTTGTGCCATGGGGACTTTATACTTTTAGGAACTCCACTTGCCTCTGATCTAGCCTCCTGCAGGTGTCCTGGCCCATGTGAAGATGTGCAGTGTGAGGAGAAGCCATTGTGCAAGCTGTTCCTCCCTGTTCTTTGTGGCCCCACAGACCATAGTCCACCAGGATCCTCTATTCATGGGATTTTTCTAGGCAAGAATACTGGAGTGGGTTGCCTTTTCCTACTCCAGGGGATCTTCCTGACTCAGGGATTGAATGCACATCTTTTGTATCTCCTGCAGAGGCAGACAGATTCTTTACCACTAGCGCCACTCAGGAAGCCCCAGGCCATGCCTAGGCAGGCCCTATTTTTGGAAGGCCCAGGCTGCCTTCCCAAGATCAGGCGCAATAAGGACACTACATTCACTGCATTGAACCACAGGGGATGGGATTTCTAGCCATCAGGACACTCCTTCTTTCTGGGCCTGTGACAACCTCAATGGGACATTTCCCTGAGGAAGCCCCAGGCTGTCCTGGGAGCCCAGGAAAGCCTTCTCCTGCTCTGAGACCAGCCTTGCCACTGCCCAAGTAATCTTAGGACCTGTCTTATCTGTTCCTTGCTGGTGCTTGGTTCAGCTGGCTCCGAACTCCTTGGTATGGGCCTGCTCAGGTGGTGGGCATGCTGGGTAACCTCCTAGCCTGCCCCTTAGCCCCTCGGACAGGGCAAGGGGAGGAAGTGTTCTTATGTGTGGAATTGAAAAGCTGCCCAAGCAGGAGGGGAGGACCTGTGCCCAGGATCTCAGGAGTTGTGTCTCCTTGTTGGCTGCCTCCCTCCTTCATGGAAAAGACCCTGAGGTTGGGAAAGATTAAAAGTTAGAGAAGAAGGGGGCAAAAGAGGATGGGATGGTTGGATGGCATCACTGACTCAATGGACATGAGTTTGAGCAAACTCAGAAAATAGTGAAGGACAGGGAAGCCTGGTATGCTGCAGTCATGGGGTCACAAAAAGTCAGGCATGACTGAGCAACAGAACAATAGCTCCCCTATGACAGGAGTTCCTCCCTTTTTCAAAGGGAAAAGAGGTTTGCTCATGATGCAGAGCCCCTGTGTGTCTGTCTGTGCATGCAGGCATACCTGTACTGTTACTGAAGAACTTTGCTTCTGTCTAGAGGCCTGGAGTCGTGGAGAAAGGCAGAAGTCGAGGCCACTAGTTACAGGTGGAGCAGCATAAGACCTGCTCCCTCTGGTGGTCATTTGGGATCAGAGAGGAGAGGCTACCCAGTGATTGGAAAGCAGCAGAGACTTTCCAGAGCAGTGTTGAGCTGAGTCTGGAAGGATGGGGGAGTTTCCCAGGCAGAAGGAACTCAGGAATAGGGTTAGGAGGACATTCCAGACAGAGGAAGTAGCCTACGCAAAGGGAGGAAGCATGGGCGGATGTGGCGTGTTTGGGGAGCTACAAATAGTTTCATGTGGGCATGTGTGGGGGTGTGGTAGGAGAGGACACTGGCAAGTCCAGCTGGCCAGAGCCTGGATTTGTCTCTCCCTCTGCCACTCAGAATTTTAGTGGGCACCTGCCCCCTAAGGGTCTTGGCCCTTAGGGATCCTGGCCCCTACTAAGGGCTAGGGATG
Organism: Tragulus kanchil; assembly: GCA_022376925.1. Lineage (NCBI taxonomy): Eukaryota > Metazoa > Chordata > Mammalia > Artiodactyla > Tragulidae > Tragulus > Tragulus kanchil. The sequence continues at coordinate 213,794,536 of JAIOJX010000030.1, read as the reverse complement.
CAGAAAAGGAGTGCTCAGTGACTGTATGGACAAATCCAGGCAGTGTGTTGTGTGGACCACTCTCTGACAGCCTTGCGTGCTGGCCTTGGGAGTTTTGTATTAGATAGAGGTGTGTTGGAGTCCATTGAGAGATGCTTGGCAGGATGATCACAGTGTTCTGGTGCCTTTGAAGGGCTGAGGAGGATTTGGAACTGGAGCTGCATGAGGGCTGCTGAGGTGATCAAGACCCTGGGGTCCACACCCAGGCAGGCCAAGGGTTAGAGAGATTATCAGCTGACCTGTTGGGCATCACTGATCCTGAGGGAAAGATTAAAAGTTAGAGAAGAAGGGGGCAAAAGAGGATGGGATGGTTGGATGGCATCACTGACTCAATGGACATGAGTTTGAGCAAACTCAGAAAATAGTGAAGGACAGGGAAGCCTGGTATGCTGCAGTCATGGGGTCACAAAAAGTCAGGCATGACTGAGCAACAGAACAATAGCTCCCCTATGACAGGAGTTCCTCCCTTTTTCAAAGGGAAAAGAGGTTTGCTCATGATGCAGAGCCCCTGTGTGTCTGTCTGTGCATGCAGGCATACCTGTACTGTTACTGAAGAACTTTGCTTCTGTCTAGAGGCCTGGAGTCGTGGAGAAAGGCAGAAGTCGAGGCCACTAGTTACAGGTGGAGCAGCATAAGACCTGCTCCCTCTGGTGGTCATTTGGGATCAGAGAGGAGAGGCTACCCAGTGATTGGAAAGCAGCAGAGACTTTCCAGAGCAGTGTTGAGCTGAGTCTGGAAGGATGGGGGAGTTTCCCAGGCAGAAGGAACTCAGGAATAGGGTTAGGAGGACATTCCAGACAGAGGAAGTAGCCTACGCAAAGGGAGGAAGCATGGGCGGATGTGGCGTGTTTGGGGAGCTACAAATAGTTTCATGTGGGCATGTGTGGGGGTGTGGTAGGAGAGGACACTGGCAAGTCCAGCTGGCCAGAGCCTGGATTTGTCTCGCCCTCTGCCACTCAGAATTGTAGTGGGCACCTGCCCCCTAAGGGTCTTGGCCCTTAGGGATCCTGGCCCCTACTAAGGGCTAGGGATGCAGAAAAGGAGTGCTCAGTGACTGTATGGACAAATCCAGGCAGTGTGTTGTGTGGACCACTCTCTGACAGCCTTGCGTGCTGGCCTTGGGAGTTTTGTATTAGATAGAGGTGTGTTGGAGTCCATTGAGAGATGCTTGGCAGGATGATCACAGTGTTCTGGTGCCTTTGAAGGGCTGAGGAGGATTTGGAACTGGAGCTGCATGAGGGCTGCTGAGGTGATCAAGACCCTGGGGTCCACACCCAGGCAGGCCAAGGGTTAGAGAGATTATCAGCTGACCTTTCATCCATTTCTCTGTTTAACCTGTATTAGATGTTTCTTTTTGTATAGCATAGGTCACTAGGTTAGGAACTTGAAGGTGGGTTTTGATGCGGCACAGTCCTTTGGTCTGTCATCAGGAGACCTACCAGAGCCACCTGCCTTTCTGGCCATCCTCAAGTCTTGGGTGTGAATGAGGCAGTTGCACCATCTAGGGACAAGAGGTGGTACTGCAGTAGTCTCCAACTCCTCTGGGGAGGGTGGGGGAGCAGCAGGTTGAGAGAAGGTTGATTTGTGATGCAGGGTTGACTTGATGAGGGTAAGAGTTTACAGCAGTCTTGGGGTCTGTGGGGGCTGCTACTGGGCCACTCTGAAAGACTCTCCAAGAGGGTGTTTGGTCATGAAGGGTGGGCAGGGAGGAGCTACATGTTCAGAGGTTTGGGTAAATGGGCATTCTAGGCCAGTGGTTACCTGTTTGGCCTGTGTCATAGCTACCAGTAAAATAGGGCACTCATTGGACCATGCTAAGGCCTCCTATGAAGTATCTCATTTAATAGACTTCTAAAAGTTGATGTCAAGGAACTGGACATCAAGTTGAGGGGCTTCAGGAAACCAGGGAACTCATCCAGAACACAGTACTTGAGAGTTACACGCAGGCCTGCCTCTCTCCAGAAGTTGTGGTCCTGACCACTGCCCCATATTGCCTGCCACCCAAACCTTGAGCTGTGCCTAACAACATAGGATTCAAGGGGACCAGAGCAGCAGAGAGTGGGGGAGGTGACCCCCAGGGAGCACGCAGAGGTGGGGGTTGGTGTCCACTTAAGGCAAAGTGACACTCCAATGACAGGGGTGATTTGGCCAGAATAGGAAAGTATAGCAGGGCTGAGGAGCCTCTATGGGACTGTTGACCATGCTTGAAAGAACCATAGGAGGGCAGAGGCAGGTAAACATGACTCCGTAGTACTTGGAAGGTAGGCTGAGGAGAAGAGCAAGTGTGGGTAGAAGGAGTTTAAATGTAGGGTTCAGTGGGCCTTTAGATCAGGGGAAACCTAAGATGGAGAGCAATAGGTCTGTGGTAAGCCTCTTGGATTTAGGAACAGATACCCCTAGAAGCTGATGCAGATTCAAGTGGCAAGAGGCGGGACACACTGGGGCCCCTTGATGCCAGGAGGAAAAGCAAGTGCTGGGCCTTGCAGTCCTGGAGTCAGGAAGTGTCAGAGGCTCAGGTAGGAGCCCTTTTCCGGCTGGATTTTATGGGAGCCAGGGGAGGGAAGGGAGCAAAGTACAGTGAAGTATAGGAACCAGGGACCCAGAGAGACTTGAAGGAAACCAGTGGTCTCAGCCAAGAAGGGGCTTGGGCAGGGTTTATGGTGCGGCATGGGTTCGAGTAGAGGTATAGAGGGCCTAGTAATGGTGACTGGTCTTGCCTGAGACCCCAGGACAGAGGATCTCACTCTGTTTCCTGACCAGCACTTCCATGGCCTATCCACAGCCAGCAGGGGCCTGCCCTGGGCAGTGGGGAATGAATGAGACCTGTGGGGAGATGCCACAGGCCAGGGCCATGATGGGTTAGAGTAGGAAAACTCTCCGCTCCGTTGTGGTGTCTGGGGATGCGAGCCTTGTTTGGGCTGGTGGTTCTGCCAGGCCCCAGCGGGCCAGGAAGCAAGAGGTCTGTGGACCTCCTTCCTTTGCCAGCACTGACACTTCTACTCTGCCTCCACAGGTGCCCCCTGAGAAGTGCCGCTGTGCCGTGGGCAGCATTCTGAGTGAGGGTGAAAAGCCGCCCTCGCCTGAGCTCATCCAACTTTATCAGAAATTTGGCTTCAAGGTGTTCTCCTTCCCAGCGCCCAGCCATGTTGTGACGGCCACCTTCCCCTACACCACCCCCCTGTCCATCTGGTTGGCTTCCCACTGGGTCCATCCTGCCCTGGATGCCTACATCAAGGTGAGACACAAGTCTGGCGTGTGTATGTGTCAGGGGACAGCCAGTCCTTTTGAGTGGGAGCTGGGAGGCCTGCCTTGCCTTGGGGGGAAAGGTGATTTAAGGAGGGAGGAACCTTGTGGAGCAGGTGCCCGTGGAGTTAGGAAGAGGGGCAGAGGCTGCTCACATATCTTGCACACACTCAGCACCTCCTGGGCCCCAAGCATCTCCCAGGAGCACGGAGAGTTTGTTCAGAGACCTGGCCTGGTCCTTTCAGCTCTGGCTTGGACTGGAAACATCTTAGTGCTCAACCCTCACTCCAGGCCCATCCTGTCCCTGTCCTGCTGGAGGCCTGCAGAGCAGGGCCCTGAGACAGACTTTCCCTGTTGTAAATTCCTCCTCCCCCTTCTCTAAAACATTCTGTAGGGCTTCCCTGGTGGTCCAGTGGGTAAGGACACTGCCTTGCAGTGCAAGGGGCGCCGGTTCGATCCCTGGCCTGGGAAGATCCCACGTGCTGCAGAGCGGCTGGACTGATGTGTCCAATTACTGGGCTGGAGCTCTGGAGCGCATGCGCCCAGAGCTGGTGCTCTGTGACAACAGAGGCCACCGCGATGGGAGGCCCACAGGAACCGAAGAACAAAGATGGATGAAAATAGATAAATGAAAGACCAATAGAAGTGGCCCGCCTGCTCCCCTCCCTCCCCACCCCACCCCCACCAAAATAAATAAAATAAATAAATCTTAAAAATAAATAAATAAATAAAACATTCTGTGAGCTTGGGTGCTAGGAAGGTGACCCCAATTTGGGCTTAGAAGTGATGGCTTATTCATCATTTTGCCTTGTATTTATTGAATGTCTGCACCAGGTGTTATGCTGGATGTGGTGTGAGATATTGGTATGTAAAATAGGCCTTTACAGTGAGGAGGTGGAGATAGGTGATAATACAGACAAAACTGGGATGCCTACTAGGAAAGAAGAGGGCGAGAAAAGCTAAGGAATCAAGTTGAAAGAGAGGTCAGTGGGAAGGCCGGTTCTCCCTTGAGCCAGCCCGCTGTTCTAGCAGCGTCTCCCACTTTCTTCCTTAAGCCGGCCTGTTGTACTGGCAGCGACTCTCCTTCCCTCCAATCTAATAAACTCTACCTTCTTCTCAAAATAAAATAAAATAAAATAAAGGCAGTGGGAAGTTGCTACAGAATTCCAGCTGGGGATCTGGGTTGTGGCTCAGGACGACTGGGTATAGGTGCTTAGAAGCTGTTATGAGTCCTGCCGTGCGTGGTGGCAGCTTGGGCTCGGGCAGTGGCTCCAGACAAGGGTGGAGACGTACAGTTTGTTTTGGAGGTAGAACTGATGACTTTGTGGGTGGGTTGCATGGTGGGGAAGAGGAAGAGTGGGAGGAGTCACAGGCTGCAGTCCCTTATGCCTAGGCAGGTGGGTGAGGGTGTAGGGTGCTTTCCACTGAGGTATGGAATTCGGAGAGAGGAGCTGGTTTGAGGGGCAACCATCTCTGTGGGTGGTGTTGGGGGATCTGCCTGAGGGACATCTGAGCCCGAGTGTGGAGTCAGCAGTCAGGTGTGTCGTCTGGAATTCAGAGAGGGTTGGGCCGGTGGATATGTTTGGTGACATGCACCTGTTGACAGTGTTTGCCCCAGAGGATGGCTGTGGCAGCAGAGGCTGTGCAGGGAGCACGGCCGGCCTGTGACCAGCGTCAGAGAACAGAAGAACAATGTTAGCAGGAATGTGAACTTGGTGCTTTTGGAAGAATCGGGTGGCTTTTTCTCCCGAGTAGGGGCTGGGAGGCCTGCCTCACCTTGCAGGGAAAGGTGGTTTGGGGAGGGAGGCACCTCGTGGAGCAGGTGCCTGTGGAGCTGCTCTCCCAAGCAGCCTGGGAAGTGGAACAGGGCCTTGGCGATGGAAATAGGAGCTCAGACACGTCCTGGTGAAGGAGTTGTGAGGGTCTGTGTCAGGGATGGAGAATAAGCCAGTGGGGCCCTGGGTCCCCAGCTGTGGCCATGATGGACAGGGATGGGAAGGGTGGATAGACTGTGGTAGGGAAGGGGTGTGGAGAGGACAAGGAAGATTCCTTTGTTGCTTGGAGGGTGGCAGCCAGAAGGATGCAGGCGGTGGTGGGGAGGGGAGGTGGGAGAACTGGCTGGCAGTGAGGGCTGGAAGAGAAGCATCAGTGTGCAAGGCCTGCTCAGCATTTGCCCCAAGGAAGGGCGAGTGTGTGGTGTCTTCCTCAGCTTCAAGGGCCAGCCTGGGGGACCACCTCTGGGAAGAGACTTTCTGGGTTCCAGACCTCAGAACAGGACGTGTGGCATGTGGCGTGGTGGCGAGCAACTCAGCCACCAAAGCCTTTTCTTGGCTTCAGGGGTTTATTTTTAGACACCTTTGTCCAAATTTCCCGGCCCCTGACAGCTTCACAAGTTGCCTGCTTTTGACGTCACCTCTTTGATGAAAGCCCTTCCTCCTACCACCTCCTCCCGTGGGAGCCTGTCAGCTGTGCTCTGGGCTTGATTCTCCTGGTGTTGGGCCTGCAGCATGGGGTAGACCATCCTCTCTCTGCCTGGGATGAGAAAGCCACAGGTGCAGGGCAGTGCAAAGGGGTTCTCAGGGATGTTTTGAGACGTGGTGTGTGGGCCGCGCCACCAGCTGGGAGAGAGAGATGCCAGGATGCCCACAGAGAGGACACAGCCCAGGTGCTCTGCTGGTTTCTGGGGGTGGGAGTCACCTTTGCCCCCGTGTTCAGCAGTGTGAATTGGTGCTTTGGAAGAATCGGGATGGCTTGTTCTTCCCGAGCTAGCAGAGGCTGTGCAGGGAGCACGGCCGGCCTGTGACCAGCGTCAGAGAACAGAAGAACAATGTTAGCAGGAATGTGAACTTGGTGCTTTTGGAAGAATCGGGTGGCTTTTTCTCCCGAGTAGGGGCTGGGAGGCCTGCCTCACCTTGCAGGGAAAGGTGGTTTGGGGAGGAGGCACCTCGTGGAGCAGGTGCCTGTGGAGCTGCTCTCCCAAGCAGCCTGGGAAGTGGAACAGGGCCTTGGCGATGGAAATAGGAGCTCAGACACGTCCTGGTGAAGGAGTTGTGAGGGTCTGTGTCAGGGATGGAGAATAAGCCAGTGGGGCCCTGGGTCCCCAGCTGTGGCCATGATGGACAGGGATGGGAAGGGTGGATAGACTGTGGTAGGGAAGGGGTGTGGAGAGGACAAGGAAGATTCCTTTGTTGCTTGGAGGGTGGCAGCCAGAAGGATGCAGGCGGTGGTGGGGAGGGGAGGTGGGAGAACTGGCTGGCAGTGAGGGCTGGAAGAGAAGCATCAGTGTGCAAGGCCTGCTCAGCATTTGCCCCAAGGAAGGGCGAGTGTGTGGTGTCTTCCTCAGCTTCAAGGGCCAGCCTGGGGGACCACCTCTGGGAAGAGACTTTCTGGGTTCCAGACCTCAGAACAGGACGTGTGGCATGTGGCGTGGTGGCGAGCAACTCAGCCACCAAAGCCTTTTCTTGGCTTCAGGGGTTTATTTTTAGACACCTTTGTCCAAATTTCCCGGCCCCTGACAGCTTCACAAGTTGCCTGCTTTTGACGTCACCTCTTTGATGAAAGCCCTTCCTCCTACCACCTCCTCCCGTGGGAGCCTGTCAGCTGTGCTCTGGGCTTGATTCTCCTGGTGTTGGGCCTGCAGCATGGGGTAGACCATCCTCTCTCTGCCTGGGATGAGAAAGCCACAGGTGCAGGGCAGTGCAAAGGGGTTCTCAGGGATGTTTTTGAGACGTGGTGTGTGGGCCGCGCCACCAGCTGGGAGAGAGAGAGATGCCAGGATGCCCACAGAGAGGACACAGCCCAGGTGCTCTGCTGGTTTCTGGGGGTGGGAGTCACCTTTGCCCCCGTGTTCAGCCTGATCTTTCTTGGTTGTCTTTGTTGGTCTCAGCCTGCAGTGGGCAGGGGGTGGCCCTGTGCCTCTCAGCCTGCATTACAAAAGAGAACATAAGGCTAGCTCTCACACCTGTCCTTTCCTCCCCCTGCCCTGGGACTAGGGAAGAGAGGATGCTAAAGAGACGTGTGTGTGTGTGTGTGTCTCCGTGTTGTGTACGTGTGTGTGCGTGTGTGTCTCCGTGTTGTGTACGTGTGCTAGGGAAGAGAGGATACTAAAGAGACTCTGGTGCTTTGAACTCACCCAGCCCAGCCCTGATAACTAGCTGCCTTTAACTGTGTCAGTGTGTGTGTGTGTGTCTGTGTGTGTTTGTACATGTTTCACTGGCTTCCTCTGGATCTGAGGCTGGGTCTGCTATGGAGTTGCTTCACACGGTGACAGCAGCCAGTTGGCTTTCTATTTTGGGAGGGGTGAGGGAGACAGTAGTCAGAGGAGGGGAGGGAGGGTTGGGAAGGCTCACCTGCCTCCCTGGAGGTTGAGGCAAGGGTTGGAGGTAAACGATCTCAGAGCCTCGGATGGAGGGGGTAGAGAGCAGCTGCTGTCCTGGCAGCGGCAGATGTGTCCGAGCCAGAGACAGGAGTGGTCCCGTGGGGCAGCAGAGTCCTGGGGGGTCTCTGTGAGGATCCCACAGAGAAGCATTTGTCAGGCGTCTGTGGGGATTCTGGAAGGATGGCAAGATCCCAGCCCTGTGGTCTGTGTAACAGCCCCTGGCTCTTTGGCCAGGCTTCCCCAGCTTGGCAGGCTGTAGGGACTGAACTCTGCTTTCCTCCATGTAAACCACTGGGGCCCCAGGGCAGGCAGTCTGGGATAGCACATGTGTGAGGGGTCCCTGGGTGCTGGGTGGAAGATGCCCCAGGTTTGTCAGGCCACTACTCCACAGTCCAGGGAGTTAGCCTCCAGGTTAGGAAGGGACCACACCCTGAGCCCCAGAAAGGGGCTTCTTCTGGCAGCTGAAGGAGTGAACTGAGTGTCCTTGAAATTGTAGGGCCGTAGAGGGGGTGGGGCCTGGATGTCAGCCCAGAACAGCTGGCAAAGGTCTCAAAGTTCATCACAAGTGGGACAGTCTTAATGAGCATCCAGGGAGGGCTTGGGGCAAATGAGAGCTGAGCGCGAGGCCTGGGCCCACATGTGCAATGGTGTGTTATGTTCCTGAGCTTGATACTTGGCTCCTGTCTGTCTGTGGCTGTTAAGGAGCTCACTGGGAGTGTTGAATGGGCCAGCCAAGCCCCCATACCTGACTTCCTTCCAACAGGATCTATGATCTTTTCCATAAACCCCCTTCCCCAGGGTCTCTGCTTTTCACTAATTTTCAAGGGAGTATCCTTGTGATGTCTGGACATTTCCTGAGTATAGGGAGACAGAGAGCATTGTCTGTGTGGAGGCTGCTTGGCTGGGAAATGCCCTGGAGGTCAAGTGGTGGCTCTTTCCCCATAGAATTGGAAAGGTGTGCCGGGCAGGGCAGGATAGTGAGCCGAGGGTGGGGTGGATGGTGGTGGTAGAGTTGTGGGACAGCCGGGTTGACGGGGTGGTCCTTCCAGGGACAGCTGCGAGCAGGGACTCCATACCTCAGTTCTCAGGCTACTCTGGGGACAGAAGCCCTGGTCTGTGCTGAGGTGCTCCCGTGGCTGGCAGCCAGGGGTAGGGGCTGCTCTCAGACCTTAACTTGCTTCAGCTAGGGTAGCTCTCCCTCTGGGTTTGATATATCCAATGACCTCCTGAGCTTTTATTTGGAGGAGTATGTTTGAGACTTGACTGGTTTGAAAACCTGTGTCCTAGAGGGGTGCACTTTTGAGCAGCTGCCTCTTCCACCCCTGGCTGACAGTACATCTGTCCCAGATCCTGAGGATGTCATGGCACTTGCAGTGTGCATGGACCTGGGAGGTGCCAGGGCTTAAACCACGTGCAAGCGAAGGCCGAGGGTTTCCCAGAAGAGGACTTTCTCAGGGAACTGGAAACTGGACCTGGAGGAAGCTCTGGGGAGTGTCAGGGTGGCAGTCTCCCCAGAGGGGCTGTGCTTGAACTCCCAAGTGGTGGGTGAGAGGGATAGCCAGCTGGAAACTGAGGAGCGGGGGCCTCAGCTGCCTCAGCTGGGTGCCTGCAGAAGTGGGTCAGCCTGCTGGGCTGTGGGCAGGGAGGCAGCTCTCAGCAGCATGGTCTGAGGCTGGGTCCTATCCAGTGGCTCCAAATCTCCTGTGTTTGTTTACCCTCAGTCTGTTGGGGTGACTTTGAGGGAGTCTATGATGAGCGGTTCATGGTGGTTTGAGTCCATGCTGAGGCCAGAACACTACTAGGGCGCAGGATGGTCCTGGCACTGGGAATCCAGGTGAGAAAGCTCCCCCCTCATAAGATATGAAAGGTGGGGTCATCTCTTTCCCTGCCCATCACCTTTGCTGAGCTAATGTGAGCAGATTCCCGAGTGTTATTTTTAGTAGGAAAAGCCCTTCTGGTATCCCAGCTTGGTCACATACTCCTCAGTTATTCACTCGTCCCTATTTTGTGTGGCACTGTTTGGGCCGTGGAGGAACCAGCTGGGAGGCATGGGGTCCTAATCAAAGCCAGTGTCCCCATTGTTTTACCAGTAAGGACACTGAGACGTAGGGAGTGGAGGTTACTCAAGGTCAAAGGTTGAAACAGTGACCGAATCCAGACCAGATCCCTAGGCATAGAATTGTTGATGGCTATATGCCTTTTGCCACTCTGCCTTGTCCACAGTCGGGGCTGGGCCCAAGAGGCTGAGGAGTCGTCACAAACTGGGAATGAACTGGGGATGTTTTGGGAGTGGTACCCAGAGTGGGCCTGGGATAGCAGCCCCCTGTCTCACACCCACACAACGCTCTGAGCCTTGACTGGTTTGAAAACCTGTGTCCTAGAGGGTGCACTTTGAGCAGCTGCCTCTTCCACCCCTGGCTGACAGTACATCTGTCCCAGATCCTGAGGATGTCATGGCACTTGCAGTGTGCATGGACCTGGGAGGTGCCAGGGCTTAAACCAGTGCAAGCGAAGGCCGAGGGTTTCCCAGAAGAGGACTTTCTCAGGGAACTGGAAACTGGACCTGGAGGAAGCTCTGGGGAGTGTCAGGGTGGCAGTCTCCCCAGAGGGGCTGTGCTTGAACTCCCAAGTGGTGGGTGAGAGGGATAGCCAGCTGGAAACTGAGGAGCGGGGGCCTCAGCTGCCTCAGCTGGGTGCCTGCAGAAGTGGGTCAGCCTGCTGGGCTGTGGGCAGGGAGGCAGCTCTCAGCAGCATGGTCTGAGGCTGGGTCCTATCCAGTGGCTCCAAATCTCCTGTGTTTGTTTACCCTCAGTCTGTTGGGGTGACTTTGAGGGAGTCTATGATGAGCGGTTCATGGTGGTTTGAGTCCATGCTGAGGCCAGAACACTACTAGGGCGCAGGATGGTCCTGGCACTGGGAATCCAGGTGAGAAAGCTCCCCCCTCATAAGATATGAAAGGTGGGGTCATCTCTTTCCCTGCCCATCACCTTTGCTGAGCTAATGTGAGCAGATTCCCGAGTGTTATTTTTAGTAGGAAAAGCCCTTCTGGTATCCCAGCTTGGTCACATACTCCTCAGTTATTCACTCGTCCCTATTTTGTGTGGCACTGTTTGGGCCGTGGAGGAACCAGCTGGGAGGCATGGGGTCCTAATCAAAGCCAGTGTCCCCATTGTTTTACCAGTAAGGACACTGAGACGTAGGGAGTGGAGGTTACTCAAGGTCAAAGGTTGAAACAGTGACCGAATCCAGACCAGATCCCCTAGGCATAGAATTGTTGATGGCTATATGCCTTTTGCCACTCTGCCTTGTCCACAGTCGGGGCTGGGCCCAAGAGGCTGAGGAGTCGTCACAAACTGGGAATGAACTGGGGATGTTTTGGGAGTGGTACCCAGAGTGGGCCTGGGATAGCAGCCCCCTGTCTCACACCCACACAACGCTCTGTCTCCAGCCCTGGTGGGCAGAGTGAGGGGCTGAGGCTCTCAATTTAGGAGCCTGCTGGAGCAGTCAGAAACAGAGGCAGGAAGAGCCTGGCTGCCCGTTTGCCCAGCAGGGACTCATTAAGGGAGACCTTGGCAGCTGTTCTGGGCACAGGAAGCAGCTGCTGCAGTGCCTTTTGGGGCCGCGTGTCCTCACCCTCAGTGAGGTGGAGATGACTCCATTCCAAGGCTGCCCTCATCGGGTCTCCAGGGCGAGCTTACCTGCCAGTGCTACCACCTTCTCACTGGCCTGCCTCAGCTCAGCAGCTCCAGGACAGGGGCTGAAGGATAAGCCCCTAGAACTCACTCCTTCCACCATCTCTCCCAACCACAGGGCTTAGCCGAGCCTAGGGAGCGTGAGGTGGGAAGAGGAGAGGTGGATTCACTAGGAAAGCAAAGCAACCTTTGAGGGGGTGGGGGAATTGGGGCTGAGCCTTGAAGGATGGGTAGTGTTCTCCAGGCAGGAAGGTAGGTCAGGCACAGGCAATGACTTGGGCATGACTTATGTATCCACTGTGGCCAGAGGACAGAGGAGGAGCAAGAATTTGGGCCCCAGAGATGAGGCTCGGTCCTGCGGGGTTTAGCGAGCTACGGATGGTTTGTGACCAGATGAGTGACAGCTTCCAGGCTGGCTTTGAAACAAGACTTGAGCACTGGGAGATGGAGAGGAACAGCCAGAGGCTGCAGTTAAACTGAAGGAGAGTAACAGGAGTTAGTAGAGAGTAGCAGCGACTCCATTCTCAGATTCCTTCAAGCTGAGAGGAAACCTCCACTCCCACCCCACAAGCACACACCAAGGCTTGGCTTCCTTGCCACCCATTAGGGAGTGGCGCCTGGATACTGAGGTGTGGGGAAACCCACACAGGAGCCCAAGGCTTTCCCCTCTGCCGGCCTGGGCCATGGAACTCTTCCTCAGCCTCTCTGGCTTTCCCCCTCCCCACTGCCCTACCCTAGGAATGAAAGCATAAAGCCAGCCTTTGCTGGGGCGGGCGTGGGAGCCACCACTCTCAAAATATCAGCTCGGATATGGTAGCTTGGCAGCCCTGCAGGACCCTGGGGGCTGAGGCTTGTCTGGATGGTGTCGTGGGCTTGGGCTGTCACCAATCCCAGGAGAGCAGTCTTCCCTGGGCAGATGGGCTTTACCCGGAAAGAATTCTGCTCTTCTCCAGAGAACTTGGGATTCCAGGAACAAGAAGGAAGAGAAATTCCGAGGAGGGAAATCCCTCCGCAACAGAACAACTCTGCCTTTTAGTGGAGCGCTCAGACCAGGAGAGGCTGCCTGTCTGGTTATGCAGACAAGAGACTTGAGACTCCAGAGGGAAGGGCTTCCCTAAGGGGCGAGTGGAGATACCAGTCAGAGATGAAAAATTCAGGGACTCCTCCTCCCCTGCCTTCTCCCTTTCTCCCCACTTCTCTGTCCCCACTGGCCCACCTGTCCTTCCCTCTGGCACGTTCTGATTCTTCTTGGCTCCCAGGTGCTTGACTTCATGGCTCCATCTGCACCAAGCAGCCTTCCTGCTGGTAGATAATCAATCAGCAACATTTTCATTGGCTTATAAGCCGAACCAAGCTCAAGGTCCTTGACTGCACAGATGCTGCAAACAGTGGCAGGATCTCAGAGAGGGATGGGCTCTGGAGCCTGCCATGGCAGCAGTGTCATCTGTGAGACTGTGGCTCCCCTTCTAGATTTGGAAAGGAGAGTGGTAGGATCTCAGGTCTGAGCCCCCAAGATCCCCTTGCGGGTACTCACCTCTACAGCTCCCCAGCCCTCTGCTCTTGCTCCACAAGGGCCCAGAAGTCCAGAGCAGGGCCAAGCTAGGGTGAGTATTGGCCATGTGGACCCTGGTGAAAGGCTGGGTATGGCTATGGGTCAGGGTCTCCCTGGTCCACCCAGGTATTAGGGTGCTTAAGGGTCTGTGTGTCCTGTGCCGGCCTACAGGGAACCACCCTCCCTGGCTTCTCTGTGCCCCAGCCACCCTGGACTCTACTGCAACTGAGGCCCCCCTTCTGGGCTGCCCAGGAAGCCAGGGTTTGGGTGTGCAGGGATATGAGCAGAGGTGTAAATTGCATGGCAAGCTGCTGCCTCTGAGGTGAAAATGAAAAGTTTTCAGGCAGCATCGGCAGCAGGTTGGGGTGCCAGGCACAGCACCCTGCTCTCCCTCACACCTTCCCCTCTCTGCAGTCTTCCCTAGACTCCCTCCCAGGCCTGGCTCCTCTGCCATCCCCTTCCCTGCCGTTGGAAGATGGGTGGGCAGTTCAGCCATGGATGAGGCCCAACCCCAAGAGGGCCTTCATCTTTCGCTTCCATTTTATCTTCTAACTGGCTGGCTAGTGCAAAGAAAAATCGGCTGTGCTTTTGTTAATTTTGTGAACTTCATATTTGTGATAATTTCTTCATTGATTCTTTTTTGGTTTCTCAGGTACACAGTTGTCTTAACTTTAATTAATGGGGTTTTTATTCATCTTTCCCAGTTTCTCACTTATTTTGAGATCATCTGTTCCAGTCTCTTTATTTTACTGCTGGGCAGATTGAGACGCAGGCTTCTCTGGTGGCTCAGCAGTAAAGAATCCACCTGCAGTGACGGAAGCCAGGGTTCCATCCCCGGCTAGGGGAGATCCCCTGAGAAGGAAATGGCAATCCACTCCAGTATTCTTACCTGGGAAATCCCATGGACAGAGGATCCTGGTGGGCTACAATCCTTGGGGTCGCAAAAGAGTCGCACATGACTTAGCAGCTAAGCAAGAATGATTGAGACCCAGGGAGAAGCCACTCATTTATCAATAGCTAGACCAAGGCTATGGGCTCCAGCTTAGAGCTCTTTCTGCCTCTTCCTGCCCCCTCTCTCCAGTCCCTCTGCTCTTGCTCCACAAGGGCCCAGAAGTCCAGAGCAGGGCCAAGCTAGGGTGAGTATTGGCCATGTGGACCCTGGTGAAAGGCTGGGTATGGCTATGGGTCAGGGTCTCCCTGGTCCACCCAGGTATTAGGGTGCTTAAGGGTCTGTGTGTCCTGTGCCGGCCTACAGGGAACCACCCTCCCTGGCTTCTCTGTGCCCCAGCCACCCTGGACTCTACTGCAACTGAGGCCCCCCTTCTGGGCTGCCCAGGAAGCCAGGGTTTGGGTGTGCAGGGATATGAGCAGAGGTGTAAATTGCATGGCAAGCTGCTGCCTCTGAGGTGAAAATGAAAAGTTTTCAGGCAGCATCGGCAGCAGGTTGGGGTGCCAGGCACAGCACCCTGCTCTCCCTCACACCTTCCCCTCTCTGCAGTCTTCCCTAGACTCCCTCCCAGGCCTGGCTCCTCTGCCATCCCCTTCCCTGCCGTTGGAAGATGGGTGGGCAGTTCAGCCATGGATGAGGCCCAACCCCAAGAGGGCCTTCATCTTTCGCTTCCATTTTATCTTCTAACTGGCTGGCTAGTGCAAAGAAAAATCGGCTGTGCTTTTGTTAATTTTGTGAACTTCATATTTGTGATAATTTCTTCATTGATTCTTTTTTGGTTTCTCAGGTACACAGTTGTCTTAACTTTAATTAATGGGGTTTTTATTCATCTTTCCCAGTTTCTCACTTATTTTGAGATCATCTGTTCCAGTCTCTTTATTTTACTGCTGGGCAGATTGAGACGCAGGCTTCTCTGGTGGCTCAGCAGTAAAGAATCCACCTGCAGTGACGGAAGCCAGGGTTCCATCCCCGGCTAGGGGAGATCCCCTGAGAAGGAAATGGCAATCCACTCCAGTATTCTTACCTGGGAAATCCCATGGACAGAGGATCCTGGTGGGCTACAATCCTTGGGGTCGCAAAAGAGTCGCACATGACTTAGCAGCTAAGCAAGAATGATTGAGACCCAGGGAGAAGCCACTCATTTATCAATAGCTAGACCAAGGCTATGGGCTCCAGCTTAGAGCTCTTTCTGCCTCTTCCTGCCCCCTCTCTCCAGTCCCTCTGGGCAGCTCCACCTCATTTCTTTTCTCCTTTGCCTCTCATTTGCTGAGCTGTGGGCCTTCTTGCTCCAAGGGCGGAGGGGACTCATGAGCTCTTCTGCAGTTGCGCCACATCAGTACTGCAGGGTCCCCAGAGTGCTCCTGCTGTCGCCTCCTGCCCCAGACAGGTTTAGGTTCTGGGCCAGAGGCAGTTGGAAGGCCCACTGGGGATGAGAGGGAGCCAGGGGAAAGGAAGTTGACAGAAGTTCTTGGGCAGAGTAATAACAATGTACCACATTCCAGCCGCAGCCCCTGCTGTGCCTCCCCCATCACTTTGCACAGACCCGGCTGCCTAAGGGGCCTCCAGGGTCTGAGCCCCCACTTGCAGGGACTGCTGTGTGCAGGCAGGCGGGTGCACGTCAGTGTCTGTGTAATTAAAAATGAGCATGCCTGACTTCACACAGTGAAGAGATGCCACCACCTCGGGTGGGATGCAACAGCTGTTTGCTGGCTGTGTAGCTGCCCAGCTGTCCAGACTGGCATGGGGGGCAGGTTGAACTGGGCCACTCAGAGTGAACAGGATGGACCCCTCATCGCACTTAGACAGGAAGTAGAGGGCTGTGATGAGGTGAAAGTGGATAGAGCAGCCCTCCTTCCTTTCTGGGCCAAGGGCTCATCTAGAAGATGAGTGACCCAGTCCTTGGCCTGCACCCACAGCCTTGTCCTTCTGGGAATTTGAGGCCGCCTACCTCAGAGTAGATCCAGGCTCTGGGCAGTGCAGGAATGGGGTCTACCCTGTCTCTTCTCAGGCTTGACCTCTTCAGCACACCACACCCTCCCCACCCCTAGCCCAGGCCAGAGCACAGGTTAACTGAGAGCAGAACACCAAGTGAGGGGAGTTCTAGTCCTTTCTCTTTCCTCCTACAGGGAGGCAGCATGGGTCCTGGTAGGGGTGGGGGAGCTGGGCCTGGCATGCCAATCTAGTGCCTTTGCAGGACCCCTGAGCTGTACCCACCCAGAACGTCAGTTCAGGAGGAGGGAGTGTGTGGAGTGTTCCCAAGGTGGCCGAGACAGTGGCACCAACCTTTGTGCACTGCTCCTTCCCTTATCTGCCAGCAAACCCATGGGGGTGTGAGCTGCTGTCATTGCAGGCGTGGTGGGGGGATTGCTGATGACTGAGGCTTCTTGGAGATCGCTGGATTATGGGTGGTGTCCCAAGTTCCCCTCTTGTTTCTGTCTGTGGAAGCCCTGGATGGGAAGGAAGCCTCGGAGGTGTGTCTAAGGGCCTGGAACTCTGAACCCAGCCTCTAGCAGTTCCTAGTGGCAGCTTGGTATGAGTAGCTGACTTCTTCCTATTAGAAGGGGGAGAATTGCAGATGCCTGTGTCTCTCCCATCTGGGAGCAGGGTGTTGTGATCCCCTTGAGTCTGTGAGTGGGAACACATTGCCCTGGGTGGTGGCATTATCACACAGCCAGTGATTTCAGCTGCCAAAACTGGGTCCCCTGTCCGGGTGGTGCTCCTCAGGCCTCTGGTTGCCTGGGCTGAGGTAGGGCCTGTGCCCAGGGTTGGGGAAGACTCCAGGCCCATCCAAGCCCCTTTCCCCAGCAGTACCAGCCCAATGTGGCATTGGCCTGGTGTCCTTGGCAGTCAGTTCTTCAAGAGCTTCCTGGGGCTGACTGAGGAAGAGGCAGCTGGCCTTGCCTTCCACTGATGATTTTCCAATGTTCACCAGGTCATCACCATGCTGCCGGGCTGTGTAGCAAGGACCTGAGAGCTCGTCCCTGGGTCTCCCCTTGTCCCTCAGAGACTGCACCTGGCTGAGAGGGAAAGGACTTGTTCTCTCTGCTTGATCACTTAGGGACAGGACATATGGCCAGTCTTGCTCCTAGCCTCCGCCCCCGGTCCCCACTGGACTCATTGTTGGTCAGAGAGCAGAGTATGGCAAGGATTCTGGGACAGTTATAAGCCCCTCCCCCCAGCCTCTGGGCCTGGGCTGGAAGTCTGTGCCTTTGCCTTCTTCTTGCTCCTTCTCTGCCCCAAGTCTGAGTTTTGACAGGATCTGGCATGTGTTAAAATGATTTGGGGCTGAGCCGTCAATGAGATTTTAATTAGCTCCATGCCTCTCCCCAGAAGGGAGGGCCAGGGGCCCCCAGGTGGTGAGGGGTAGGAATGGGCTGGGTGTGGGTATGAGGCCACCCCTCCAAGGGCCTGGGGACAGGCTTGGGCAGCTGGCACTCTGTGTGGGTTGCTGTGAGGAGGGAGCATGCAGGGAGGGAGGGGCCCGCTAGCCCCAGGCCATGGTTTTCTCTCCCTCCTCTGTCTCTCCGGTTCTTCTGTTCTCCCCAGTGGCTTTGAGATGAAGGCGACGGCAAGGATGGAGGATGCAGTTTCCATGGCAACGGGGCTGTCCACAGTCAGGCAACTTCAGAGCCGGGCTCTCCGGAGGAGGCAGATGCGCAGAACAGCCACAGAGCTGCCTCCCGCCTGCCAATGAGGGGGCTGACAGCGCAGGTGGCAAGGGTAGCTGCTTGGTGCTACCCACCCTGATGCCTGGCCTCGAGGAGAGGGTGGAAAGGCACTGCTCCTTTTTATCACATCCCTGTAACTTCCAGAAGGAAAGCTAGGCAGGTGACTTGAGTGTTAGCAAGAGTTGTCCCTGGAATTTCTGGGTGCGCATAGGCTCGGTTCCTGCAAGCATTCCCAAAAGTCAGCTGTCATCTCCAGTCCTTGAGAGATGGGCCTGCAGGTAGTCTGCTGCTCTGATGGCCACTCAGCAGCTTCCTTTTGGACCCTTTGAATGCCTGGAGTGTGGTATGCTGGTGAGGCCATGCCGTGACTGGGTTCAGGGGCCCTTTTCTTCCTTTAGCTCTCAGGGTATGACCTGGACCTTCTCCAGGGAGTCTCCTTGACCTCGGCCTTGGTGATATAACCCAGTTTAGTGGGATTGGGGTTTGGCAGATGCTCACCCCCCAAGTGCTGACATTAGAGCGGAGCCAGAGCCTTTTAGCTCCTCATTCCTGGTGTTGTGTTCTTGTTCACCCTCCTCCTGAAGACCAGGGCTGGGCTGGCTGTGTGGGCAGGTGGAAAAGCAGAGAGAGCCAGTGACATGTTCGGAGACTGGAGGAGCTGGAGCCACGGACTTGTGAGATGACCCAAAGAGCACTGGGCTAGCAAAAAAGATCAGACCCTGCTTCTGGAGGTGTCAGGACAAAAGGCCTCGAGACAGGACAAAAGGCCTTGCCTGGGTCTCCCATGGAGTCAGAGGCTGAGCTGCTGCTAGACCTTGGGCCAGAACATCTACCTCTGTGTGGCCTCCAGCCGGCTGCTGAGGGCCCAGGCCATGGTTTCTCCCTCCTCTGTCTCTCCGGTTCTTCTGTTCTCCCCAGTGGCTTTGAGATGAAGGCGCGCAAGGATGGAGGATGCAGTTTCCATGGCAACGGGGCTGTCCACAGTCAGGCAACTTCAGAGCCGGGCTCTCCGGAGGAGGCAGATGCGCAGAACAGCCACAGAGCTGCCTCCCGCCTGCCAATGAGGGGGCTGACAGCGCAGGTGGCAATGGTAGCTGCTTGGTGCTACCCACCCTGATGCCTGGCCTCGAGGAGAGGGTGGAAAGGCACTGCTCCTTTTATCACATCCCTGTAACTTCCAGAAGGAAAGCTAGGCAGGTGACTTGAGTGTTAGCAAGAGTTGTCCCTGGAATTTCTGGGTGCGCATAGGCTCGGTTCCTGCAAGCTTTCCCCAAAAAGTCAGCTGTCATCTCCAGTCCTTGAGAGATGGGCCTGCAGGTAGTCTGCTGCTCTGATGGCCACTCAGCAGCTTCCTTTTGGACCCTTTGAATGCCTGGAGTGTGGTATGCTGGTGAGGCCATGCCGTGACTGGGTTCAGGGGCCCTTTTCTTCCTTTAGCTCTCAGGGTATGACCTGGACCTTCTCCAGGGAGTCTCCTTGACCTCGGCCTTGGTGATATAACCCAGTTTAGTGGGATTGGGGTTTGGCAGATGCTCACCCCCCAAGTGCTGACATTAGAGCGGAGCCAGAGCCTTTTAGCTCCTCATTCCTGGTGTTGTGTTCTTGTTCACCCTCCTCCTGAAGACCAGGGCTGGGCTGGCTGTGTGGGCAGGTGGAAAAGCAGAGAGCCAGTGACATGTTCGGAGACTGGAGGAGCTGGAGCCACGGACTTGTGAGATGACCCAAAGAGCACTGGGCTAGCAAAAAAGATCAGACCCTGCTTCTGGAGGTGTCAGGACAAAAGGCCTCGAGACAGGACAAAAGGCCTTGCCTGGGTCTCCCATGGAGTCAGAGGCTGAGCTGCTGCTAGACCTTGGGCCAGAACATCTACCTCTGTGTGGCCTCCAGCCGGCTGCTGAGGGCCCTGGCTGGCTAAACCTTCCTTCTCTGTCTCTCCTGGAGGCTCATTCTTGCCTCGCTTCAATTGAAGGGGGTTCCTCAACCCTAAGCTTGGTCAGGCAGACTGACAAGTGGAGTCCTGGAGTGGCTTCTCCCCACCAGGCAGTAAGTCTCATTACCGCTAAGTGGAAGGCTCATTTCAGAGCTCATGGTGAGAGCCGGGCGGGTGCTATAAATAGCCGTGTTGTGAAGGTTGGCGGGTGAGCAGTGACAGGGCAGGGGCCTTGCAGTCATCTTAGTGGATAATTGTGGTCCATTGCAAGGTGGGGGTGGTGGGGTCACTCAGGAGCAGGATGCGCTGACCCCTGTTCTGGTTTGTCTTGCCTGTCTGAAGGCAGCTCTTGCATGTGTCTGTGCCACTTCCACATGCACCAGGAGCTGTGGAGCTCTGGATTGTGTGTCTGGGCAGAAGGGAGTAGACTGCCTGTCTCCACTCAGGGGCCTTTAAGCTGGCACTTCAGCCCACTGAGGAGTCTGGCAGTGTCCAATGTTAGAACCTGCTTGTGCTGTCTGTCCTTCCTGTCTAGAGTCTGCCACCTCTGCTGAAACTCTGGACCCAAGTCTGAAAAGGGATGGGAACCAGCCACATCTGATAGTCTCAGAAGTTGGAAGAGACCTGAACAGGCAGGGAAATGGGAGTAGGAGAGGCGTTTAGCTGGCCTAGAGCCTCTATCCAGGCTTTGTCAGTAACATGTCTGCAAGGGCAGGGGCTAGAGGCCTGAGAGTCATGGCACTAACCTCTCCCGACATTGGTAGGTCAGATAAGCTTGTCTAGGGCAGAGGGGAGGTTAGGACCAGGGGATCAGGAGATGGCAAGTTTGGTAGGTCAGACCATGGTTTGGCTTGGGGGCCTGGGTCCACAGATTGTGGGGTCCCTATCCTACAGAAGTCTGGGGCGCTAAACTTTGTGGCTCTGTGAGACCAGTGCTTTATGGAATAGTTTTTGGGTTCCAGGATGAGCAGTGCCAGGCTCCTTGGTCCTTCTAACATCTGGCTAGGACTCCCAGGTCCTTAGACCACTGCTCCTGAGGTGTGGGCCCCTGCCCTTAGGTTGCTGTGTGGGTACCTCTCTCAGCATGGAATTGGACTTTGGGGGAGATTGGGGCAGGGGTGCCCCCCTGGGAGAGTGTAAACAGTGGACAGTACCTGAGGCCACTTGGGGACCCAAGGGTCAGAGGCCCAGTAGGGCTCATTCTGCCTTTTGTGCTCTCTGACAAGGAGCGGAAGTTGTGTGCCCACCCAAGACTGGAGATCTACCAGCAAGACCGGATCTATTTCATGTGCCCACTGGCACGGCAGGGAGATTTCTATGTGCCTGAGGTGAAGGAGACAGAGCGGAAGAGCCGGGGACCTGCAGAGGAGGACAACGACCCGGTGGATGGCACAGGTACAGGGTTGTGGGAGAGAGGGTGGGGTTTCACTGGAAGCCCTCCTGGATGTGTGGGGCCTGGTGGAGGAGCCTCCTCCTTGGCTGGGTGGCAGTGTCAGTGTCCAGGCCTTGGCTTGGCAGAGATGGAAAAAGGGACCACCTCCCCATGTGCAGAGTGGCCCATTCCTAGACACACAGATCCACGTAGGTGTGGCTTCATACACACTACCCCTAGCAGTGCAGACACGGGGATTCTGCCCAGATTCCCTTCAGATGTACAGGAGTACCCTTGAAAACTCAGATCACAGACAGCTAGATGCTCATGGTGGAAGGGGTTGTTGAGTCTGCTCACGAAAGGCGTCACTTGTGTAGCGCTCATCAGGAGGTGAGATTGGGGGAACACAGTGTCCCCAGTATGGGGTCCCACCCAGAGCCAGCTGCTTTCTTCCTGCCAAAGAGGAACCAGAGACCATGCAGAGGGGAGACAGGAATTTAGCGCCCTGCCCTTCCATCAAAGCCAGCCATCCTACCTTGGGTCCTGGCTACCAGGCTGCTCTCAGCCTACCCCCTGTCATGACCTCTTGTGACCCTGGGCTGTCCCCATGAGGCCAGGGGACATGGTAATATCCCAAGTGGTCCTGGGGGTCTAAGGCTCAGCCATGCTGGAGGAGCCCCATGTGAGTCTGGAGATCCATGACCTGTGGGAGTGGTGCAGGACCGGGAAGAGAAGGACTGTCCTTCTTCACTTCCTGCTCTGGGAGGCGCCCTCTGTCCATCTGATCCTCAACAGCCAAGGTCACCCTGCGAGACATGTGTTGGCGGGGGCGGGGGGTGGGTATCAGGAGACTGTCTCCACTCCCTAGGGGCCGTGTCCAACACAGTTAACTTCATCTGCCACTTAATTACCTCCATGGGGCACTGCTCCCACCCGCCTGGTAGTGCCTGGCAGACACTCTTCAGCGCCCCTACTGTGGGCACAGGACATGGCACAAGGTCAGCAGGCCGTGGCAGTTTCCAGGGCAGGAAGGGGAGCGCCTTGACCTTCCTTCAACCTCCCTCTGCTGCCTGCACCCCTCCTCCTTGGCCCACCCACCCTGCTCCCCTTCCAAACACCACCTGCCAGGGGTGTTGAAGGACTGCTTGGCACCCGCTCCAGCTGGCTGCAGCCTTGCTCCCACGCCCCCAGCTCCTTGGCCTGTCCTCTCTACCAGCCTGCCCGCCCACTCCCTGGAATGGTGGGGGCTGAGGGGTCTGCCCTCCTCTGACAGGGTCTGCCCTGGCACTCAGGGTAGATTCTGGGTGTGCACCTGCCAGGTGCATGCCACTTGAGCAGCGGTGTGTGGTGGGTGCCTGGCTGCCCGAGGCTTGGCCTGTCCTCTCTGCTTCCCTGCTGTGGCCCCCGCTTGGGTTGGGAGGTGAAAGGGGTGATTAGCTGCCTTGTGCCTGTTATTACATTGATGTATTATTTAGCTCCAGAGAGGCGATGAATATTTGATCTCCTTGCACTGGCTGTGGGCAGTGGAGGAGGGAGAGACTGGGGCAGCCTCATTCTCTGCCTCAGCAGCCTGAGGGGTTTGGGTGCTACCCTGCCTTGCCTGGCCCGCCCGGGGACACAGGCCCAGGAACTCTGGACTTGGTCCTGCACAGACCCTGATTGAGCTGGAGGGCCGCCCCTTCCCTGCTTTGCACTCCGTAGCCAGAGGTGTCTGCGTGTGCCCAGAGGCTGTCCTCCCGCAACAGGCTGGCCTGAAGGGGCAGCCGTGGGCTCCTTCTCTGATCACTCCTAGCTGAGGAGCTGGCAGAGGGAGGATGCAGCCAGCTGGTGAGCAGGCAGGTCCCCCACACCTGAGTCCCAAGAGAGCCATTGGCTCTGTGGACGGGTTGAACTTAATGGGGCCAGGGAGAGATTATCCCACTCCCTTGCTCCTCTCAGGCCTGCAGCCCCCGGGGTACCAGTTATCATTTAAGAAGAGAAAGAGACTGCAGTCTTTCACCAGGGTCAGAGAGAACCATGCACAACTCGGGAGCAGCCCTGGCTCACTCTTGAATTGCACCAGGGTCCCCGCAAGATGAGGGCCTTGACCTTCCTTCAACCTCCCTCTGCTGCCTGCACCCTCCTCCTTGGCCCACCCACCCTCTCCTAAACACCACCTGCCAGGGGTGTTGAAGGACTGCTTGGCACCCGCTCCAGCTGGCTGCAGCCTTGCTCCCACGCCCCCAGCTCCTTGGCCTGTCCTCTCTACCAGCCTGCCCGCCCACTCCCTGGAATGGTGGGGCTGAGGGTCTGCCCTCCTCTGACAGGGTCTGCCCTGGCACTCAGGGTAGATTCTGGGTGTGCACCTGCCAGGTGCATGCCACTTGAGCAGCGGTGTGTGGTGGGTGCCTGGCTGCCCGAGGCTTGGCCTGTCCTCTCTGCTTCCCTGCTGTGGCCCCCGCTTGGGTTGGGAGGTGAAAGGGGTGATTAGCTGCCTTGTGCCTGTTATTACATTGATGTATTATTTAGCTCCAGAGAGGCGATGAATATTTGATCTCCTTGCACTGGCTGTGGGCAGTGGAGGAGGGAGAGACTGGGGCAGCCTCATTCTCTGCCTCAGCAGCCTGAGGGGTTTGGGTGCTACCCTGCCTTGCCTGGCCCGCCCGGGGACACAGGCCCAGGAACTCTGGACTTGGTCCTGCACAGACCCTGATTGAGCTGGAGGGCCGCCCCTTCCCTGCTTTGCACTCCGTAGCCAGAGGTGTCTGCGTGTGCCCAGAGGCTGTCCTCCCGCAACAGGCTGGCCTGAAGGGGCAGCCGTGGGCTCCTTCTCTGATCACTCCTAGCTGAGGAGCTGGCAGAGGGAGGATGCAGCCAGCTGGTGAGCAGGCAGGTCCCCCACACCTGAGTCCCAAGAGAGCCATTGGCTCTGTGGACGGGTTGAACTTAATGGGGCCAGGGAGAGATTATCCCACTCCCTTGCTCCTCTCAGGCCTGCAGCCCCCGGGGTACCAGTTATCATTTAAGAAGAGAAAGAGGGACTGCAGTCTTTCACCAGGGTCAGAGAGAACCATGCACAACTCGGGGAGCAGCCCTGGCTCACTCTTGAATGCCTGCACCCTGGGAGGCATGACTGAGGCCCCAGCAAGATGAGGGCCCTGGACCAGCAACCTGGCCTTTGCAGGGCTTGCCTCACCCCTGCAGTAGGGCCCAGAGTCATCTGGGGGCTAAGGAGGCTTAGGGAGCAGAACCCCGACACACACCTACCCTGAGCTCCAGCTGAGGCTTCGTGAAAGTTCCAGGCCAAGTCCAAATGCCAGTCAGTCCCCAGCTGCACCAGGCTCAGGGCTCCATCACCATGAATACAGGATCTGAGGAAGCTGGCCCACCCTTCACCTACTGTGATGTTTGACAGCTGCCCCCTCCCTCTCACACCAGAAGGAAGGCATGTCTACCTTCTCTCAGTCTGGAATCCTACACACAGTGGGCCTGAGCTCTGTGACCTTCCTAGCCACCCCAACCTTTTGTCAGTGCCTCTGATCTGAGGAGATGAATTGAGGGGCTGCTCCTGAACAGGGCTGACATACCCGCCCTGGAGGATGTGCTGGGGGGTGGGAGGACCAGGCAGGGACAGATCTCAGGGCTCCCCATCGACTGGCAGGGTGCTCTCAGGGTCCCCTTTGGCTGCTTTGGGTCTCAGGAGTGTCTAGTGGTGGGGAGTGGGTAAGGACTCCTCTGGGGTGACCCAGGCATAGAGTAAGAAAGCCTTTAAAATCCCTCATCCCAACACCGTCTTCTGGTGTAACTGATTGAGAATTTCTCTGGACTTCTCCATCCCATCCCTGCCCCAGTATCCTCAAATTGGGGCTCTGTGTGGGCCAGAGGCATGGATATGGCTGCCCCCTGGGCAGCCTTGTGTGTGGGGAGGGGCACAGGAGAGAAGGCCTCCTTGTCCATTCTCCTGTCCTCAGGCCTTCTGGGCAGTGTTCTGGCCTTAGAGAAACTTTTCTCCAAGCCTGAAATGGGGAGTGGAGGAGGGGACTCTACTAGAGTTTTTTCTGCCCTCAGTTCCTCAGATCAGGGCTGAATGGTCCTTAATGGAGTGTTGGGGACCCGGGGGGCAGCAGGCATTGTGGGAGGGCAGGGAGAGGAGTGTGCAGCCAGCAGCCTTTCCCCACCCCCCGGCCCCTGCTTCTTCCCTCTGCCCTGTGGGTGCAGCCCCAATCAGGGCAGAGGGCAACGGGAATGAGCCTCCTGAGCCTTGGGCAGCTTTATTATTCATGAGCGCACTGTGCAGGCTGAGTCGCTGGGCTCAGAGAACCTCAGTCCTCTCCTTGGAGAGGGGCAGGGGTCCTAGCTAACCTGTGCTCCCTGTTCCTGCTCCAGGGGCTGACACGATGAGTGACACAAGTTCTGTAAGCCTGGAGGTGGGTCCTGGCAGCCGGGAGGCTTCAGCTGCCACACTGTCCCCCGGGCCGAGCAGCCGAGGCTGGGACGACGGTGACACCCGCAGTGAGCACAGCTACAGCGAGTCTGGTGCCAGCGGCTCTTCCTTCGAGGAGCTGGACCTGGAGGGCGAGGGTCCTCTGGGGGAGCCAAGGCTCAGTCCTGAGACTGAGCCCCTGGGGGCTTCCAAGTGGCCCCGGGAGCCCAGTACCCCAGAGAAGGGCGAGGAGTAACCCTCAGCCTGTACCTTCCTTGGCACAGCTACAAGGAACTGAGCAACTCTCCAGTCTTCTCTTCCTCCACCTCCTGGGCTCAGGCTGGGGCCAGGGCTTTCAGGCAGCCCTGACTTCTCCTCCCCTGGTCCTCCAGTTAAGCCTCTCCTCACTGTTCTCTTGGCCTCCAGAGCCAGAGGATTCAGGACTGTTGTTTGCAACCCAGCTCCTGGGGCACTGAGCCCCCGGGGCTGCCACCCCTGTTACATCTTTTTTTTTCAGATTTATGTTGGAGCTTCCAGGACCCAGAATAAAAACAAATGGTTCTCTTGGTTTCACCTGGATTTGTGCTGTGCATTTGTTCGTTCCGCCTTGAGGAGCCCTGTTCAGATAGACCTGGAGTGGGCAGGAGCACCCCCAATCTGAGGAGAGAAAGGAACTTGCCCAGGTACCCTGGGCTGGCATGGGGTATGGGAATTGGAGGCCCTTTGCCCCTGCTCTGTGGCTCCAGTTTGCAGCTGCTCCTCCATTGCAGCAGCCCCAGAGGCTCCCCCAGGCTGCAGGAGAGCAGGCTGATGGGGACAAAGGGTGTGAAAGCTGAACATGGGGTGCCCTCTAGGAGTGGGGAACTCACCGCTTGCCTTTGTCTGCCACAGAGGGATGCCTTTGTGTCTGTGGCTCGGGTGCTGACCGTGGCATCTGCCTAGCCGGTGAGGATGTCCCTGTCATGCCTGTGTGCCTGCAAGTGTGCATGCAAACACACAGTTTGACATTTATGTGTCAGGGTCTAGTGAGGATGGTCCTGGGTGAGGTTGTGGCCAAGTGGGCATCAGGATGTGATTGTGGCTGGGAGTGGCTGCTTCTGTGTGGGTGGCTGTTTGACTCTCTGCACAATTGCTGTGCTCAGGGTCTAACTGGTGGTTTACAGGGGTGTGGACCTGGCTGCTGGGACCATCACTCTGAGGGCTTGTCCATACAGAGTTATCTGTGGGTAACTCAGTGTCTGTACAGCAGTCTGTGTGTGGGGTGTTCATGTAGAAGGCTGTGTGTTTTTCTTTGTTCATAGGCAAAGCTGTAGGTCTGTGCAGCTGTGTGTCCACATGCAGAGCTGTGTCTGTGTAAACAGCTGTGTGTACACCTGTGTTTACGATGTACTGCTCGGTGTGCAGCTGTGTCCACGTGGACAGCTCTATATGTGAGACTGAGTGTGTGTGTGAAGAGTTGGGTGTGTACCTGCATGTCCATGTGCTGTGCTGAGACCTTGCAACTTACTTGCTGTGGGCGACATACTGGGCCGCTTGGGCTTGTGCTGTATTTAAAGCCCGATGTCTTTTTTGCGGCTTCCTTGGTGAGTGGACTGGGGTTGCTGTGCAGCTCCCCTCACCTTGGCACCCTACTGTTGTCAACCCCTCTGCTTCAGGGGCCCAGCCCATCATTCACCGACCCCAGGGAGGAGCTGCGCTGAGACAGCGGAGATGGTGAGAGCAGCGGGAGTTGAAGACAGCGTGTCTGTCTCCTCAGCTTTGTCTGACAGCTCTGAACCCTCATCCTCCTGCCACCTCACCTCTCCTTAGCGGCGGAGCTTGTGTTTGTTTGGGTTTGATGTGTTGGTCTGTTGCACAGCTGTTCTCTTTCCAGAGCAGTGGGGCATTGTGTGTCTGTGTCCAGGGAAAAAGCCTGTCCTTCCTTGGTGGCAGCCCTGAGCCCTTATGTAGGCATGTATACTGGGGTCACCTGGGCATGGCATGTGTCTACGGCATGTGTCCGAACTGGCCTTACCTCTCCAGACACCTGTGGAGGAAAGGGGAGCTCCAGGGGAGCACATGTGGAGATCCTGTGCCGCTTGCACATGCTCGTGTGAGTGCAGTGTGGCTCTGGGGCTACATCTTGGTGTAACCCCCACTCCTCAAATCCTTCAGTACAGTCTAGTGATGCCAATTTTCCTCCACCCCTACCCAGGGGCATCCTTCCGCTCTCTGCTGCAGAAGGGAACAAGAGTCAAGAACGTCTTCTCAGAGTCTAACTGGTGGTTTACAGGGGTGGCCCTGGCTGCTGGGACCATCACTCTGAGGGCTTGTCCATACAGAGTTATCTGTGGGTAACTCAGTGTCTGTACAGCAGTCTGTGTGTGGGGTGTTCATGTAGAAGGCTGTGTGTTTTTCTTTGTTCATAGGCAAAGCTGTAGGTCTGTGCAGCTGTGTGTCCACATGCAGAGCTGTGTCTGTGTAAACAGCTGTGTGTACACCTGTGTTTACGATGTACTGCTCGGTGTGCAGCTGTGTCCACGTGGACAGCTCTATATGTGAGACTGAGTGTGTGTGTGAAGAGTTGGGTGTGTACCTGCATGTCCATGTGCTGTGCTGAGACCTTGCAACTTACTTGCTGTGGGCGACATACTGGGCCGCTTGGGCTTGTGCTGTATTTAAAGCCCGATGTCTTTTTTGCGGCTTCCTTGGTGAGTGGACTGGGGTTGCTGTGCAGCTCCCCTCACCTTGGCACCCTACTGTTGTCAACCCCTCTGCTTCAGGGGCCCAGCCCATCATTCACCGACCCCAGGGAGGAGCTGCGCTGAGACAGCGGAGATGGTGAGAGCAGCGGGAGTTGAAGACAGCGTGTCTGTCTCCTCAGCTTTGTCTGACAGCTCTGAACCCTCATCCTCCTGCCACCTCACCTCTCCTTAGCGGCGGAGCTTGTGTTTGTTTGGGTTTGATGTGTTGGTCTGTTGCACAGCTGTTCTCTTTCCAGAGCAGTGGGGCATTGTGTGTCTGTGTCCAGGGAAAAAGCCTGTCCTTCCTTGGTGGCAGCCCTGAGCCCTTATGTAGGCATGTATACTGGGGTCACCTGGGCATGGCATGTGTCTACGGCATGTGTCCGAACTGGCCTTACCTCTCCAGACACCTGTGGAGGAAAGGGGAGCTCCAGGGGAGCACATGTGGAGATCCTGTGCCGCTTGCACATGCTCGTGTGAGTGCAGTGTGGCTCTGGGGCTACATCTTGGTGTAACCCCCACTCCTCAAATCCTTCAGTACAGTCTAGTGATGCCAATTTTCCTCCACCCCCTACCCAGGGGGCATCCTTCCGCCTCTCTGCTGCAGAAGGGAACAAGAGTCAAGAACGTCTTCTCAGAGCTGTCCTCCCTCTACTTGGGCTCCAGCTCTTGCTCCCTCCTACGCAGCCGCCAGTTTCAGGAGCCTCTACCCCAGCCCTCTCCCCTCCCAGATCCCTCTGCTGGCCCCAGCCTGTCCCTCAGGGTTGACACTAAGTCCCTAGGCCTGCAACCCCACCCACCGCCCGCCAGATTGGTATCTCCTTGCCATTAATACCTTTTCCACATGGGAGTTGGGGTCCGTGGAGGGGTCAGGGGAGGTCAGGGATGGGCGTGTCGGGGGGTGTAATAGCTTTAAAGGTCATCTGCAGAAAGAAAGAGAAGGTTCCATTTTCCTCTGACCCTTATGCCTCTCTGCTCCATCTCTTCTAGTGTCTCAGGCCCCAGCTCTTATTTGGGGCTGAAGACACATGCCCCCACCCCAGGCCTGACATGTGGATAGAGCTACAGTGTGTGGGTAGGGAAAGTGCACAGGAAGAAAGACATGAGGACAGGGAGGGCCACAGGCTAAGCACTCCATCTAGGTCCCATGGGCTCTCTTACTTAGTCTCCAGAGGTACCCCACAACCCTAGAGCCAGTCCTCCGCTCACCCAGATGGGAACCCATGGCGCTGTGTGCACCCCACTGGGCTCGGTGACCTTCCCAGCCCCGTGCCTCGTTCCCTCTGCCCTCTGGGAGACAGTCTGACTTGGGGCCGAGGGGACCCAAGTCACCTGCTCTAGCACAGGGCAGGAGAGCCTGAGGATTCAGCACCACACGGCGGACAGCGTCGGGCCAGTGCTCCTGGAGGAGGGGAGCGTTGGAGGAATCTGGAGGGAGGCGGAGGCCTGGATAGGGAGCAGGAGATCGGGAGCAACGGAGGAGGGGTTGGGGGCGGGCCGGGGCCGAGGAGGGGGCGGGGCGGAGCGCGATTGAAAGCGGCCGGCTGAGCGGGCGGGCAGAGCGCAGAGCTGCCGAGCCTGTGAGCGAGCGAGGGAGCGAGCTAGCGGGAGCTGGGTGGAATCTGGAACCCCGCGCCTCCGGCTGGCTCCCGTTTTTCTTCTCACCAGAGCCAGGCGCGCAAGGTAGGGTAAGCCGGGTGCTGCTGCGGCCGCCACAGACCTAATTGATTCTGACCCCATGTCTTGGGGTTCCATGGGCCCTTGAGTTCTGGGGCGCCCGAGGCAGGGATGGTTGGGGCATCCAGACAGTGCTTGCCAGGAGATCTGGGAAGCGGGAAGGCAGCCCCAGACGTCCCACCTCTCTTCCCCGAAGATCTCACGCCCTACATCTCGCTCCCTCATTCCTCCTGCCCCTCCGTCCTTTGGTCAGTTTTTCTGTCTGTGCTTCGGTCTTTGTCTCAGCCTCTCAGGCTCCATCTCCCCAAATTTTGTGGCCCAGGCTGCCCCCCTTTCTGAGGTCCTCTCTCCCTTCAGGGTTCTGTCCCTCTTAGAGCTTTGGTCCCAGCCACCCCTGTAGGAGGATGGTGGGACTTGACCAGTTTGGGCTCAGCCTGCAGCTGGGTCTGTGCCCTCATCTGTGTTGGTATTCATGCTTACCACTCTCTCTCCTGTTTGCCTGCTTGAGCTGCTGCTTTCTGGGTATGCATAGGGTTGTAGTTCCCCTGGCCTGGCCCCAGCAGGAGATTGGCCCTGGGGTGCTGAGGGGGCCAAGTGAAGAGACTCTGTTTCTGTGGCCAGGACATGGGGTCCCTTGAACTAGTTCTGCCCTTCTACAGGCTCAGTTCCCTCTCCTAGCCTTCCCGAGTGTGTGCAATTGTGAGAGCCTGTGTGGCATGGGTGTCTGGGAGGGCATCTGGGACACAAATGATGGGGACCAGAGTGGAAGATGGAGGCAAGGGTCTGTTAGGGCCAGGACCAGGGTGAACATGGTACTAAGACGAAAGGTGGGGAAACTGGATATGGTGACTTTCTCTGCTCAGTCCTGAGCTGAAGAGAAAATGAAGGCAAAAAGTCTCACGGCAGTCTGCATAGTGCCATAGCATCCAGAAGTCTTATCCTGAGCCCTGTTCTGAGATTTTGACTAGATAGGCTGCTCCCCACCCTGACACACACACACACACACACACACTCACACACTCACATCTACTTTCTCTGCTGACTTTAGGACCTGTGGCCACTTCGGTGGCCCTCCCTGGGGCCAGCCTCTTTACCTCGATGTCTAAATTCCAAGATCTAAAGCCTATATTACATCCTCAGTAGAGGGGTATTGGGATAGCTTTTTAAGAACCAGAGGCTGGAAACTTTGGGTGCTCACTGAGCTCCAGTTTCTGTAGAGTTGGAGACTGTCCTTTAGAGCCTCTTCCTTCCCCCTTTCCTGGTGGATTCTCAGCTGTCAATGGCTCCTGTATGGAAACCCGAGGCTCAGGATGGGGAGTGGACCCCCAAGTTTGTTAACTGTGACCTTCTTCTGCAAAGCTATTGACTTTGGGGTCCTGGGAGGTTTGTGCAGGGTGTTGGACATTTTTTGGTGGTGGTGGACATTCTTCCAGGTCTTCTCTGTTTGGGCCTCTACTCTCTGCAGTCCTCCATCTCTGCTAAATTTGGGATGAGTGCATCTCCAATCTCAGGTCCAGGCAGGACTGAGGGACAGACCAAGGAGGTGTCTCAGGAGCTTCTTATCCTAGTTAAGGGCACCACCTCTTCCTGGCTCCTCAATCCCTCTGAAAGGAGTTTGAAGGAGGCAGAGTCAGGTTCTACTTTTCCCTACCTGTTTGTCTGTCTGTCTCTCTCTCTCTGCAGGAGCTGGGTCCCTCCTCATCCTCTTCCTGTCTGTCTTTTCCTGGTCTGTTTCCACCTCTCTTTGCCTTTGCTGCTTGCGCCCTCATCCCCTGGAAGCCCAGGTCTGCTGGACCCATCCATCCCCCTTTGAGGCCATGGGATCACTACTTGGGCTCCTGGCTCTGCTGCTTCTGTGGGGCGCTGTGGCTGAGGGCCCAGCCAAGAAGGTGCTGACCCTGGCGGGGGACCTGGTCCTGGGTGGGCTGTTTCCAGTCCATCAGAAGGGCGGCCCAGCAGAGGAGTGTGGTCCTGTCAATGAACATCGTGGCATCCAGCGTCTGGAGGCCATGCTTTTTGCACTGGATCGTATCAACCGCGACCCAAGCCTGCTGCCGGGCGTGCGCCTGGGCGCGCACATCCTTGACAGTTGCTCCAAGGACACACATGCTCTGGAGCAGGCACTTGACTTCGTGCGTGCCTCACTCAGCCGTGGTGCTGACGGCTCACGTCACATTTGCCCCGATGGCTCTTATGCCACCCACGGTGATGCTCCCACTGCCATCACTGGTGTCATTGGCGGCTCCTACAGCGATGTCTCCATCCAGGTACGTGGGGGCTGTTGAAATGGGGGCTGGGCAGGGAAGCCAGAGGTGGGGACCTGGAATTCCTGCTCAGCAGGAATTTTGGGCTACCATGGGCTGGAAGAGGGAAGAGAAGCTTCCTTTGAGTCACTTTTTACAGAAGTCTAAGAAAGTACCCCTGTGGCAAATTGGGGGTCGAGTTTTAGAGATGGCGAGGAAAACATCCCACTTCACACACACAGACTAACACACCTGATGTTAAACAGCCCTGAGAACCTTAAAGGGCTTTTGTATTAGAACTCTAGTTTTGAATCCTGGCATCCCCACTTACTGTGTGACTCTGGGCATTCTCTCTCTCTTCTGAGCCTCAGTTTCATTCTTATAAAATGGGACTGGTAATGCTTATGGCTCTTAGGGTGTGGTGGAAATTTAATGAGGTAACATAGGCAAAGCATGAATCAAGGGGCCTGGCAGATCATAAGGGCATAATCAATATTAACTGCTGTTGTTATTAAGCCACTTTATAGATAAGGAAACCGTGACATGGGGAGACAGGCCACAAGTCAAGGCTCGAAATGGATGAACTCTGGGCATTCTCTCTTTGCCTTTGCTGCTTGCGCCCTCATCCCCTGGAAGCCCAGGTCTGCTGGACCCATCCATCCCCCTTTGAGGCCATGGGATCACTACTTGGGCTCCTGGCTCTGCTGCTTCTGTGGGGCGCTGTGGCTGAGGGCCCAGCCAAGAAGGTGCTGACCCTGGCGGGGGACCTGGTCCTGGGTGGGCTGTTTCCAGTCCATCAGAAGGGCGGCCCAGCAGAGGAGTGTGGTCCTGTCAATGAACATCGTGGCATCCAGCGTCTGGAGGCCATGCTTTTTGCACTGGATCGTATCAACCGCGACCCAAGCCTGCTGCCGGGCGTGCGCCTGGGCGCGCACATCCTTGACAGTTGCTCCAAGGACACACATGCTCTGGAGCAGGCACTTGACTTCGTGCGTGCCTCACTCAGCCGTGGTGCTGACGGCTCACGTCACATTTGCCCCGATGGCTCTTATGCCACCCACGGTGATGCTCCCACTGCCATCACTGGTGTCATTGGCGGCTCCTACAGCGATGTCTCCATCCAGGTACGTGGGGGCTGTTGAAATGGGGCTGGGCAGGGAAGCCAGAGGTGGGGACCTGGAATTCCTGCTCAGCAGGAATTTTGGGCTACCATGGGCTGGAAGAGGGAAGAGAAGCTTCCTTTGAGTCACTTTTTACAGAAGTCTAAGAAAGTACCCCTGTGGCAAATTGGGGGTCGAGTTTTAGAGATGGCGAGGAAAACATCCCACTTCACACACACAGACTAACACACCTGATGTTAAACAGCCCTGAGAACCTTAAAGGGCTTTTGTATTAGAACTCTAGTTTTGAATCCTGGCATCCCCACTTACTGTGTGACTCTGGGCATTCTCTCTCTCTTCTGAGCCTCAGTTTCATTCTTATAAAATGGGACTGGTAATGCTTATGGCTCTTAGGGGTGTGGTGGAAATTTAATGAGGTAACATAGGCAAAGCATGAATCAAGGGGCCTGGCAGATCATAAGGGCATAATCAATATTAACTGCTGTTGTTATTAAGCCACTTTATAGATAAGGAAACCGTGACATGGGGAGACAGGCCACAAGTCAAGGTGCTCGGAAAGTGGCGACATGAACGTAGGGCTGTCAGCCAAGGACTTTGGGGACTATCAGATCATCTCTCCATGGATTGGAAAGGGGTAGGAGACAGAAGCCAGGAGCAGCCCAGAGAAGAGAAACGGGAGGGCGGCCCAGAAGGAAGAGAAGCAGAATGTGTATGGAGGTGAGGAGGAGGGTACCTCAGGGTCTTCAGTAGGTGCAGGATTTGACAGGGTGGTAAGGGGAGGGAACCAGGCCCTCGTTCCTTTTCTTCCACAAGGGGTCAGCAGAGGGCACTGGCTCAGCTGGTGCCCCTTGGCACACCTGGCTGCTGTGGCCCAGTCAAGAACCCTTGACTGCGTTCTACCTCTTGCTTGGACTCTTAGCTGCCTGCTGCCTAGCCTAGGCTGCTGGAAGGTGAGGCCAAAGCTGGGATTGGTGTTGGAAGTTGCAAGAAGGGCCTTGTCCGGGGCCTCAGCTTCCTAGAGGAGGCCAGCAAAGGGCATTGCCATCAGAAGCAGGGCTGGGACTCTTGACCTAGAATGCTTGTTTAGGAGAGAGGACCCAGGAGTCTGAACCATGGAGGCAGCTTCTGGCCTGGGGTGGGAGGAGGCCTGCTCACACCCCAGTTGCAGGAAAGAATTTCTGGTTCTGCTAGGCCTGCTGCTGAATGTGGCCAGCAGTAGCTCGGACAGGCATAGCTGCACCAGCACCTCCATCTGTAGCCTGAGCTGAGTGGCAGGGATGGGTGGGCAGCCTCCCATTGCTGATGTCTTCAGGGGCCTCTGAGGTGCGTTCCCAGGACCCTTTTTGGACAGTTCTCTTCAGGGCCCTGTATATTTCACTCCAGGAGCCCAGGGTGTGGCAGCCTCCCAATGCTTGTCTTAGTGGGCCTCTGCATTCTTATAAAATGGGACTGGTAATGCTTATGGCTCTTAGGGTGTGGTGGAAATTTAATGAGGTAACATAGGCAAAGCATGAATCAAGGGGCCTGGCAGATCATAAGGGCATAATCAATATTAACTGCTGTTGTTATTAAGCCACTTTATAGATAAGGAAACCGTGACATGGGGAGACAGGCCACAAGTCAAGGTGCTCGGAAAGTGGCGACATGAACGTAGGGCTGTCAGCCAAGGACTTTGGGGACTATCAGATCATCTCTCC
Source organism: Tragulus kanchil (assembly GCA_022376925.1). NCBI lineage: Eukaryota > Metazoa > Chordata > Mammalia > Artiodactyla > Tragulidae > Tragulus > Tragulus kanchil. Next base: position 213,759,850 of record JAIOJX010000030.1, on the reverse strand, counting down.
ATGGATTGGAAAGGGGTAGGAGACAGAAGCCAGGAGCAGCCCAGAGAAGAGAAACGGGAGGGCGGCCCAGAAGGAAGAGAAGCAGAATGTGTATGGAGGTGAGGAGGAGGGTACCTCAGGGTCTTCAGTAGGTGCAGGATTTGACAGGGTGGTAAGGGAGGGAACCAGGCCCTCGTTCCTTTTCTTCCACAAGGGGTCAGCAGAGGGCACTGGCTCAGCTGGTGCCCCTTGGCACACCTGGCTGCTGTGGCCCAGTCAAGAACCCTTGACTGCGTTCTACCTCTTGCTTGGACTCTTAGCTGCCTGCTGCCTAGCCTAGGCTGCTGGAAGGTGAGGCCAAAGCTGGGATTGGTGTTGGAAGTTGCAAGAAGGGCCTTGTCCGGGGCCTCAGCTTCCTAGAGGAGGCCAGCAAAGGGCATTGCCATCAGAAGCAGGGCTGGGACTCTTGACCTAGAATGCTTGTTTAGGAGAGAGGACCCAGGAGTCTGAACCATGGAGGCAGCTTCTGGCCTGGGGTGGGAGGAGGCCTGCTCACACCCCAGTTGCAGGAAAGAATTTCTGGTTCTGCTAGGCCTGCTGCTGAATGTGGCCAGCAGTAGCTCGGACAGGCATAGCTGCACCAGCACCTCCATCTGTAGCCTGAGCTGAGTGGCAGGGATGGGTGGGCAGCCTCCCATTGCTGATGTCTTCAGGGGCCTCTGAGGTGCGTTCCCAGGACCCTTTTTGGACAGTTCTCTTCAGGGCCCTGTATATTTCACTCCAGGAGCCCAGTTATCCCAAGCTGTCTGCCTCCTGCAGCAGGGCCCATGGCTTACCATCCAACTGCTCTTTCCTTGTCTGGGTCAAAACAAGGCTCAGTCCTTTATCCTGTGGCTGCACCTGCCTGTTAATGGTTTCTTCACATTCCTGCCCCTTTTCTCTCACCAAAATCCTTATTATCTTCCTGGTTCTGTGGCTTCACATACATCACTATTCTTTTTTTTTTTTTTAAAGATTTATTTATTTATTTTTTGGTGGGGGTGGGGTGGGGAGGGAAGGGAGCAGGCGGGCCACTTCTATTGGTCTTTCATTTGTCTATTTTCATCCGTCTTTGTTCTTTGACTCCTGTGGGCCTCCCATCGCGGTGGCCTCTGTTGTTGCTGAGCGCCAGCTCTGGGCGCATGCGCTCCAGAGCTCCGGCTCGGTAATTGGACACCTTGGTCCAGCCGCTCCGCGGCACGTGGGATCTTCCCAGGCCAGGGCTCGAACCGGCGCCCCTTGCACTGCAAGGCGGTGTCCTTACCCACTGGACCACCAGGGAAGCCCTACATCACTATTCTTAATCTGCTCAGCAACCTTGGAAGGTAGGAGAAACTGAGGCTCAGGAGGTTTGCTAACTTGCCCAGGGGTGCAGAGTTAGTATAGGGAAGGCATTAGACACTTTCCAAGGAAGCACCTGTGTCCCAGTTGTAAACAGAGAACCTGACTCCCTCTTATGGAACCTGGGCCACGCCTTGCTCTCACCTGCCTACCTACCATGCCACCAGGTCCTTGGCCAGAACCCACTCTCAAGAGCACATCCTAGGGATCTGAGGATGGGAGATCAGCTGCCAGGCAGGCAGTGATAGGCAGGAAGCCTTATTAATTTCAGGCTCCTACATCTAGTGGAGACCCACTCTTGGACTCTTAGGACTATGGAGCCCTCAAATCTGAGCTTTCTTGAAGGAGCCTTTTCCTTCTCTCTCTAATCATCCCATCATCATTGACTCTGGGATAGAGTAAGAGCCCCGAGCATGCCAGAGGCCATCCAGTGCCTCCTCCCCGTGCAGCCAGCGGCACCCAGGATTTGGGTTTTGTAGCTCTCTCCTTTTGCTACTGCTGTGCATCTGAAGAGAGACAGCGGAGGGGTTCAGGTGTGACTCAGGACCCTGGTGCCTCAGCCCTGGGTCTTTCTCAGCCCTTGGGAAGGGACAGAAAACTTGCTGTCCCCAAGGGGAGGTCGTCAAGTCAGAATATAGGTCTTTGGGAAGGAGAGTCACGGTCGACCACAAGGGCACTTGACCCCAAGGTTTGATAGCTGGGAGGGGCCAGGCCATCTTCAGCATTTGACTTGACTTCTATCTTTTCCCTCTCAACCCCTCTTCCAGGTGGCCAACCTCCTGAGGCTATTTCAGATCCCTCAGATCAGTTATGCCTCCACCAGTGCCAAGCTGAGCGACAAGTCCCGCTATGACTACTTTGCCCGCACAGTGCCCCCTGACTTCTTCCAAGCCAAAGCCATGGCTGAGATTCTCCGCTTCTTCAATTGGACCTACGTATCCACCGTGGCATCTGAGGGCGACTATGGAGAGACAGGCATCGAAGCCTTCGAGCTAGAGGCCCGTGCCCGCAACATCTGCGTGGCCACCTCGGAGAAGGTGGGCCGCGCCATGAACCGCGCGGCCTTTGAGGGCGTGGTGCGAGCCCTGCTGCAGAAGCCCAGTGCCCGTGTGGCTGTCCTGTTCACCCGTTCCGAGGACGCCCGCGAGCTCCTCGCTGCCACCCAGCGCCTCAATGCCAGCTTCACCTGGGTGGCCAGCGATGGCTGGGGGGCCCTGGAGAGCGTGGTGGCGGGCAGCGAGGGTGCTGCTGAAGGCGCCATCACCATAGAGCTGGCTTCCTATCCCATCAGCGACTTTGCCTCCTACTTCCAGAGCCTGGACCCGTGGAACAACAGCCGGAATCCCTGGTTCCGAGAGTTCTGGGAGCAGAGGTTCCACTGCAGCTTCCGGCAGCGAGACTGTGCAGCCCACTCCCTGCAGGCCGTGCCTTTTGAACAAGAGTCCAAGATCATGTTTGTGGTCAACGCGGTGTATGCCATGGCCCATGCCCTGCACAACATGCATCGCGCCCTCTGCCCCAACACCACCCGCCTCTGTGACGCAATGCGGCCTGTCAACGGGCGACGCCTCTACAAAGACTTCGTGCTTAACGTCAAGTTCGATGGTAATGATGCCAGCCAGGTTCACCAGGCTGCTGGTGAAAACAGTGAAAGGGAGCAAGGCCTCAGGTTGTAGTACGTGGCTAGGGAAACACAGCCCCACAGCAAGACTTACCAAGAGACTTACCAAAAACTTACCCAAGGGGCTGGTGGCAGCTGAGGTGCCACTTCCTGAGTCTTTTCAAGAGAGTAGGCATCTGGCCTGGCCCTGCACTCTTGAGAGTCTCTGGTTCTTACTTGGGCCTTGCCGTCTACCTCCTGCAGGGAGTAGGGGTTGGGAGACCTCAAGTCCACTGTCAGGAAGCAAAATGTCAGAGAGTCAGAATAAAGGTGCATCAGGATGACGCTCTATTTTGCAGGAAGATTTCTAGTCCTAATCTTGCTTTTCCATTCGAGGTGGCCACAGTCTCTTCAAACCGAAAGTTATTTTAATAAAAGTTCCAACTTCGAGAAAAATAAATGCCACAGCGTCATTGCTGTGTGCAGGAACAGTGAGAGAGGGTGCCAGGGCTGACAAAGCTTGGAGCCCTGGACCAGTTTCAAGAGGAGAAGTAGTTCCAATAAGATTGACATTCAGAGTTATGGGAGAGTCAGGCTGGGGGGTTAGTATTGCATTTGGGTCTGATTGGGTTGACATTAGAAGAAGCCTAAATTTAGCCCTCTGGGCCAAGTGGAATTTATAGTAGGGCTCAAGTTGGATTTTGAGGATTTTGAGGCTGGGTAGAAAGAGTAGGGGCGGCAGGGGACCTGCATCTGACTCCAGGCTGCACCATTCCCCACGGAGCCCTAAGCACATCATCTGCTAACTTGAACACCATTTATTACTGGTGTTTCTAGGATGACGAGGTCCCTGCCTCCTGAGCCTGGCTGGGAGATGTGAGGTTCACAGGGAATGAGGGTGGGGAGTGGAGCGATTTGTGAGCTGCCTGTCAAGCACATCAGCCGTTCCAGGTGACCGCTGAGGTTGAGATTCAGTTTGTACTGGGACCATTGTTAGGACTGGTGAGGGCTGGAGCTGGGGATATCATTGATGGGATTGAGTAGGACCAGGACTAGACCACAGGTCGAGTTTAGCTTTAGGGGGTCTCCATGTTAAGCTTGGGGAAATGGCTGTGGTGTGTTTTGGGACACAGTTGGGGTCTGGGTTGGACAGTCCAAGGCTGGATTTTAGCCTTAGGTTTGTGGAGATGCCTGACCTTTAAGACTGGGGTTCTATTGGGGACTTTGGGTTGGGTGGGGTACGTTATAGCCTCTCATTTAGAAAAATGGCTGAGGTTAGGCCAACTTTAACACTGGGGTGAGGATCAGAAGAACAAGGACTGACTTCAGCTCTAGGGTTTGGGTTCTGTTAGGGCTGAGGTCACATCAGGATGACCCACCAATCCAACCCTCTCTTCCTTCCCGACCCTAGCCCCCTTCCGCCCAGCTGACACCCACAGTGAGGTCCGCTTTGACCGCTTCGGGGATGGCATTGGTCGCTACAACATCTTCACCTATCTGCGGGCTGGCAGTGGGCGCTATCGCTACCAGAAGGTGGGCTACTGGGCAGAAGGCCTAACTCTGGACACCAGCCTCATCCCGTGGGCCTCATCCTCCGCTGGTCCCCTGCCCGCCTCTCGCTGCAGTGAGCCCTGCCTCCAGAACGAGGTGAAGAGCGTGCAGCCTGGGGAGGTCTGCTGCTGGCTCTGCATTCCCTGCCAGCCCTATGAGTACCGGCTAGATGAGTTCACCTGCGCTGACTGTGGCCTGGGCTACTGGCCCAACGCCAGCCTCACCGGGTGCTTCGAGCTGCCCCAGGAATACATCCGCTGGAGCGATGCCTGGGCTGTGGGACCTGTCACCATTGCCTGCCTAGGTGCCCTGGCCACCCTCTTTGTGCTGGGCGTTTTTGTGCGGCACAATGCAACCCCAGTGGTCAAGGCCTCAGGCCGGGAGCTCTGCTACATCCTGCTGGGTGGTGTCTTCCTCTGTTACTGCATGACCTTCATCTTCATCGCCAAGCCATCCACAATGGTGTGCACCTTACGGCGCCTCGGCTTGGGCACTGCCTTCTCTGTCTGCTACTCAGCTCTGCTCACCAAGACCAATCGCATCGCGCGCATCTTTGGTGGGGCCCGGGAGGGAGCCCAGCGGCCACGCTTCATCAGCCCTGCCTCGCAGGTGGCCATCTGCCTGGCCCTTATCTCTGGCCAGCTGCTCATCGTGGCTAGTTTAGGGGTCTCCATGTTAAGCTTGGGGAAATGGCTGTGGTGTGTTTTGGGACACAGTTGGGGTCTGGGTTGGACAGTCCAAGGCTGGATTTTAGCCTTAGGTTTGTGGAGATGCCTGACCTTTAAGACTGGGGTTCTATTGGGGACTTTGGGTTGGGTGGGGTACGTTATAGCCTCTCATTTAGAAAAATGGCTGAGGTTAGGCCAACTTTAACACTGGGGTGAGGATCAGAAGAACAAGGACTGACTTCAGCTCTAGGGTTTGGGTTCTGTTAGGGCTGAGGTCACATCAGGATGACCCACCAATCCAACCCTCTCTTCCTTCCCGACCCTAGCCCCCTTCCGCCCAGCTGACACCCACAGTGAGGTCCGCTTTGACCGCTTCGGGGATGGCATTGGTCGCTACAACATCTTCACCTATCTGCGGGCTGGCAGTGGGCGCTATCGCTACCAGAAGGTGGGCTACTGGGCAGAAGGCCTAACTCTGGACACCAGCCTCATCCCGTGGGCCTCATCCTCCGCTGGTCCCCTGCCCGCCTCTCGCTGCAGTGAGCCCTGCCTCCAGAACGAGGTGAAGAGCGTGCAGCCTGGGGAGGTCTGCTGCTGGCTCTGCATTCCCTGCCAGCCCTATGAGTACCGGCTAGATGAGTTCACCTGCGCTGACTGTGGCCTGGGCTACTGGCCCAACGCCAGCCTCACCGGGTGCTTCGAGCTGCCCCAGGAATACATCCGCTGGAGCGATGCCTGGGCTGTGGGACCTGTCACCATTGCCTGCCTAGGTGCCCTGGCCACCCTCTTTGTGCTGGGCGTTTTTGTGCGGCACAATGCAACCCCAGTGGTCAAGGCCTCAGGCCGGGAGCTCTGCTACATCCTGCTGGGTGGTGTCTTCCTCTGTTACTGCATGACCTTCATCTTCATCGCCAAGCCATCCACAATGGTGTGCACCTTACGGCGCCTCGGCTTGGGCACTGCCTTCTCTGTCTGCTACTCAGCTCTGCTCACCAAGACCAATCGCATCGCGCGCATCTTTGGTGGGGCCCGGGAGGGAGCCCAGCGGCCACGCTTCATCAGCCCTGCCTCGCAGGTGGCCATCTGCCTGGCCCTTATCTCTGGCCAGCTGCTCATCGTGGCTGCCTGGCTGGTGGTGGAGGCCCCGGGCACAGGCAAGGAGACAGCCCCTGAGAGGCGGGAGGTGGTGACACTGCGCTGCAACCACCGTGATGCAAGTATGCTGGGCTCGCTGGCCTACAATGTGCTCCTTATCGCGCTCTGCACGCTCTATGCCTTCAAGACCCGCAAGTGCCCCGAGAACTTCAATGAGGCCAAGTTTATCGGCTTCACCATGTACACCACCTGCATCATCTGGCTGGCCTTCCTGCCCATCTTTTATGTCACCTCCAGTGACTACCGGGTGAGCCACCTGCTCCAGGGTGGGCTGAGGTGGGGTGGGGACAGAGCAGGACATGGGACCTTCTGTTTCCTGGTACCTTGTTGAATTTTCTGATAACTCTGAGGCTCCAACAGGTTAAATTCTCATCCAGAAGCTCACAGCTTGGGGTGGCCCAGTTGGGACTTGGACCCCAGGGCAAGGTGAGAAGGCTTAGTGGGGCCTACGGAAATGGCCGTGGAGGTGGAGTTAGAGAGGGCAGAGAAGAGATTTCAGGACTCAGATGTTATCTCCTAACCTGGGAGGAGGTGGAGGTGCTGAAATATGTTCAAACGAGCATAGGCTGTGTGTGCCCTGCTCCACTGAGGGGTTGGCTGCAGGTGGGGAGCCCTAGAATCTGTTCTTGCAGAGCTCCTGGGCTACAAGGGTGCTTGCCCAAAGAACTGCTGACTGATTGAGGTTGACAAAAGTCCCCAGTGCAAAGACAGAAGAGGAAGGTCTGTATGTGGGGATTGATGGGGAAAATGTGTGTGTATGAGTGTGTTGGGAGTCAGGGAGGGCTTTTTGGAAGAGGAATCCTGGAACTGGACTCTGCAGCACAGGTAGGTTGGGATAGGTAGAGTGGAGGAGGTGGGCAGGGCAGCCAATATGGAACCTGATTGGAGCAGAGGGTCTGCATTCTCTTCGCTCCATCCCCTCCACCACCACAAGTTATGGTGAGAGGTATACATGGTGGAAATGTAGGCAGCGGTAAGAAGAAGGCAGGAATAGGAATGGCAGGGTGGGACTATGGAGCCAGCAGCCCTAGAGGGTGCGATGCCCCTCAGAGCTGTGCAGTATGGTGTGACCACCCCGCCCAAGAGCTGTGCAACTCTGGAGTTGAGAGATGAAACCTGGGAAGTCAGGAAAGGTGAAGCAAGGAGCAAGAGGTGATCTGGGGTAAAGTTCAGGAAGGTCAAAGCAGGTGAAAACTGTACCCAAGTTGGTGGCTTCCAAGCAAAATTCCAATTGGCACTGAGTGCTTGATGGGTCTGCCCAGCCTTAAGGGGCAGGGGCTGCTTCAGAGGGAGTGATCAGGGAAGGCCTCTCTGAGGAGGTGACAGGTGAGTTGAGCCACCTGCTCCAGGGTGGGCTGAGGTGGGGTGGGGACAGAGCAGGACATGGGACCTTCTGTTTCCTGGTACCTTGTTGAATTTTCTGATAACTCTGAGGCTCCAACAGGTTAAATTCTCATCCAGAAGCTCACAGCTTGGGGTGGCCCAGTTGGGACTTGGACCCCAGGGCAAGGTGAGAAGGCTTAGTGGGGCCTACGGAAATGGCCGTGGAGGTGGAGTTAGAGAGGGCAGAGAAGAGATTTCAGGACTCAGATGTTATCTCCTAACCTGGGAGGAGGTGGAGGTGCTGAAATATGTTCAAACGAGCATAGGCTGTGTGTGCCCTGCTCCACTGAGGGGTTGGCTGCAGGTGGGGAGCCCTAGAATCTGTTCTTGCAGAGCTCCTGGGCTACAAGGGTGCTTGCCCAAAGAACTGCTGACTGATTGAGGTTGACAAAAGTCCCCAGTGCAAAGACAGAAGAGGAAGGTCTGTATGTGGGGATTGATGGGGAAAATGTGTGTGTATGAGTGTGTTGGGAGTCAGGGAGGGCTTTTTGGAAGAGGAATCCTGGAACTGGACTCTGCAGCACAGGTAGGTTGGGATAGGTAGAGTGGAGGAGGTGGGCAGGGCAGCCAATATGGAACCTGATTGGAGCAGAGGGTCTGCATTCTCTTCGCTCCATCCCCTCCACCACCACAAGTTATGGTGAGAGGTATACATGGTGGAAATGTAGGCAGCGGTAAGAAGAAGGCAGGAATAGGAATGGCAGGGTGGGACTATGGAGCCAGCAGCCCTAGAGGGTGCGATGCCCCTCAGAGCTGTGCAGTATGGTGTGACCACCCCGCCCAAGAGCTGTGCAACTCTGGAGTTGAGAGATGAAACCTGGGAAGTCAGGAAAGGTGAAGCAAGGAGCAAGAGGTGATCTGGGGTAAAGTTCAGGAAGGTCAAAGCAGGTGAAAACTGTACCCAAGTTGGTGGCTTCCAAGCAAAATTCCAATTGGCACTGAGTGCTTGATGGGTCTGCCCAGCCTTAAGGGGCAGGGGCTGCTTCAGAGGGAGTGATCAGGGAAGGCCTCTCTGAGGAGGTGACAGGTGAGTTGAGCGCTGAACAATAAGAAGATAATCTCAGGTGATCCTCAGGATGCTGGAGTAAATTCTGTGGCTCTCCCCATTTTACAGATGAAGAAATGGACACTTAGGGAGGTTCAATCCCTTGCCTAAGTCACTCAGCATGGGAGTATAGAGCAGGGTCTGAACTGACAATCTTTAACAGTTAAAGGAGCAGGAAAATCAAGGCAACAGCCCCTGCAAAGGCCTCCTCCCTCAGGACAGAGGTATGGTGGGCAGTGACGGGGCCAGGGACGGCTGGGCTTGGCTGCTCTTGCCCCTGCTGGGCCACCTGCCTAGGCGGTGGAGGCCAGATCTGGGGAGGGAATCTGCTCTGACTCAGCCTGCATTTGTGTATGATTTGCATTCTCATGCCAGTCCTAAGATGCTAAGGACTCAGCCAGGAGGTACACACACAGAACCCCCCACCCCCACATGCACACCCACATATCCCTACACTACATGTGTGCACATACTGGCTTACCTGGCATGCATCCACATCTCCCCACTTACACACCTCCACACACATGCACACACCACTGCATGCTCTCCCCACCCCCACATACATACCGCATACAGATACATATGCGCTTATATGCAGGTACTCTGTGTCTGTACCCCTGCACACACACATGCCTGCACATGCTCTCCCACCTATACACGCACCCCGCATGTTCACCCCACCCCCACAGCTACAACTTTGGTCTTCCTGGAAGACAGTGCACTGGGGCTGATGCTGGGACTGTGCCCAACCTTCCTAAAAATTCTCTGGGACTTGGCAAAATGGACCAACGCCCAGTGTTAGATGCTCATGGTCCTCCCCACTCCCTGCCCCACTACCTGGGCAGGATTCCCGGGACCAGGCCCAGGCCAGTGGAACAAACTCATCCTTGACCTCTCCCACTGCAGGTGCAGACCACCACCATGTGTGTGTCGGTCAGCCTTAGCGGCTCTGTGGTGCTTGGCTGTCTCTTCGCACCCAAGCTGCACATCATCCTATTCCAGCCGCAGAAGAACGTGGTCAGCCACCGCACGCCCACCAGCCGCTTTGGCAGTGCAGCCGCCAGAGCCAGCTCCAGCCTGGGCCAAGGTCAGCTTCCGTCTATGATAAGCCCCCGGCCCAGCTCCTCAACTTGGGCCACTCATCCCCCGCTTCCTGGGTTGCTGAGATTCCTTGGCTGGGGGTGGAGTGCACCCTAGATGGGGCTGAACACAGCGGGGTGAGGGGGGTGAGCTGCTCTCTGCAGCCCTGCTTCCCTGCTGCCCACCCAACTGTGAAGGAACCAGCCCTACCCTCCAGCTTCTTTTTCCTAGGGTCTGGCTCCCAGTTTGTCCCCACTGTTTGCAACGGCCGCGAGGTGGTAGACTCAACAACATCGTCGCTTTGAGGATCCCCATACTCCTGCTCTGACACGGCTGCTCCTCAGAACCCGGTGCAGACCCGTGTCCAGGGCCAGGAGGAAGATGGCTGGAGCACTGCAATAACACCAACCCCGTGCCCACCCCCAGTGCCACTCACCACCCTACCTACTCCAACCCTTCAGAGTCAGAAGCCAGGGTCCCTGGCCTGCGAATCTCTAATAATGACCACCAACTGCCCTTCCAGCTGTGTCCCCTCCTTGCCAGGCCCAGGACTTGGAAGGGAGCAAGCCAGGGTCCACCCTGCCCTGGAACAGAGTGGCTGAGGACTGCAGGCCCCAACCTCCAGTCAGCAACGGTGCTTCCAGCCCTACCCCTCTCTCCTTCTAGGGCCTTTTAAATTTTTTATAAGTTATTTTGGGATCGGGAGGGAGTTAAAATGGAGGCTGTCCCTCCCTCTTCACAGTAGTTTGTCCTGTGGTTTATTTTGTATTATCTGTAAATAGTGTCTTTATTAAAAAAAAAAAAAAAATCACACTTTGCCACTGATCCAGGGAGGTCCCTCATCCCCACCCCAGCCTCTCAACCTTCACTTTGATGATATTTGTTCGCTCTGCTCCATGCCTATGCTAGGAGGACCTGGTGGCCACAAGACAGATCCAGTCCCAGAAAATGAATAAGCCATCCTTCCTTGAAAGGAGCTGCTACAGAGACTGGCAAAGGCACGACTGGGGTGAGGATGGGAGGTTTAAATGGACACAAGCTCATCTGGCAGTCTAGGGCAGGACCTGTACAGGGTGAGTGATGGAGCAGGAGGGGCAGCTGACTGTGGCCCTCGGGAACTGTGGGCTTTTCCCACTGCCTGGCCCACATAGCACTTGGAGGAGTCTTTGGTCAGTGCAGAGCCAGGTTGAGCATTTGAGGTGGAAGGAGGCAAGAGGAGGCACGGGGCTTGAGCGTCGTGAGGAGGTAGGAGGTGAGGCACGGAGGGGAGCTGGAGAGGCCGTCTGCTGTTGGTCCGATGGGAGGTGGGAGAAGAGGGCCTTTCATCACTGAAGAAGCTTGCTCAGCTGTTGGATGGAGCCCAGCGTCCTTGGGCGGCCCCCGAGAGTGCAGTCTGGGACTCACCAGCAGAGGGCGCTGAGGCACAGGCTGAGCCGCAATGCTCAGTCAGGCAACCGCTGCCCTCCTGTGGCCCTATAGGGGCTGTGAGCACCCAACTACCACAGGAGCATAGGAACCTCGTTAGCGGAGACCCCAGAGTGCGGTATCTCAGAGGGACAAGGTCCTGCACTGAGAGACGGGCAGGCCAAGGACATTTGTTATTTTTAAGTGAATTCATCTGTATCTATAGATCCGTGACGTTGTGGAAATTGCCCTAACAATTTAAGAAATGAACAATAGAAAACTGAAAAAAGACAATTGTAGGAATGACTTTTCCTCTTTAGCCAGTATTTGGGGTGTAGGGATGCCAAATAAAATACCGAATACCCAGTCAGGTATGAATATCAATGAAAGCTTTTTTTGCTATAAGTATATTCCGTATTTGGGATGTTCTATTGTTTATCTGACATTCAAGTTTAACTGGGTATCCTGTGTTTTCACTTGCTAATTTTGGCAACTCTACAGGGGTGTCTCCTCTCCAGATCCCTGGCCATGTATGACTCAGGTCTGGGTGCAGTCACCACTGATCAGGCATCAGGGCGGTCTACCCCATAAGACCTGGGGTGCTGTTCTCCATTTCCAGTGTGGCCTTTTCTGGGTCTTCGTGCCAAACTGGACCCAAGGAACATTTGCCGGCCCTGACAAGGTCTGATCCTCTTGCAGCTGAAAAGCAACCCTGTTTCACATGGCTCAAGTATATTTCCCTTAACATGTAATAATAATTTTAAGAAGATAGCAGTTAACATGGTGAGCTTCCCTAGTACTCAGTGGTAAAGAACGCTGAAAGCAACCCCTTTTCAGCATGTGTGAGGAGTCGGAGTGCAGAGCCAGGTTGAGCATTTGAGGTGGAAGGAGGCAAGAGGAGGCACGGGGCTTGAGCGTCGTGAGGAGGTAGGAGGTGAGGCACGGAGGGGAGCTGGCAAGGCCGTCTGCTGTTGGTCCGATGGGAGGTGGGAGAAGAGGGCCTTTCATCACTGAAGAAGCTTGCTCAGCTGTTGGATGGAGCCCAGCGTCCTTGGGCGGCCCCCGAGAGTGCAGTCTGGGACTCACCAGCAGAGGGCGCTGAGGCACAGGCTGAGCCGCAATGCTCAGTCAGGCAACCGCTGCCCTCCTGTGGCCCTATAGGGGCTGTGAGCACCCAACTACCACAGGAGCATAGGAACCTCGTTAGCGGAGACCCCAGAGTGCGGTATCTCAGAGGGACAAGGTCCTGCACTGAGAGACGGGCAGGCCAAGGACATTTGTTATTTTTAAGTGAATTCATCTGTATCTATAGATCCGTGACGTTGTGGAAATTGCCCTAACAATTTAAGAAATGAACAATAGAAAACTGAAAAAAGACAATTGTAGGAATGACTTTTCCTCTTTAGCCAGTATTTGGGGTGTAGGGATGCCAAATAAAATACCGAATACCCAGTCAGGTATGAATATCAATGAAAGCTTTTTTTGCTATAAGTATATTCCGTATTTGGGATGTTCTATTGTTTATCTGACATTCAAGTTTAACTGGGTATCCTGTGTTTTCACTTGCTAATTTTGGCAACTCTACAGGGGTGTCTCCTCTCCAGATCCCTGGCCATGTATGACTCAGGTCTGGGTGCAGTCACCACTGATCAGGCATCAGGGCGGTCTACCCCATAAGACCTGGGGTGCTGTTCTCCATTTCCAGTGTGGCCTTTTCTGGGTCTTCGTGCCAAACTGGACCCAAGGAACATTTGCCGGCCCTGACAAGGTCTGATCCTCTTGCAGCTGAAAAGCAACCCTGTTTCACATGGCTCAAGTATATTTCCCTTAACATGTAATAATAATTTTAAGAAGATAGCAGTTAACATGGTGAGCTTCCCTAGTACTCAGTGGTAAAGAACCTGTCTGCCAATGCAGCAGACAAAAGTTCTATCCCTGGGTTGGAAAGATCCCCTGGAGAAGGAAATGGCCACCCACTCCAGCAATTCTTGCCTGGGAAATCCTATGGAGAGAAGAGCCTGGTGGGCTACAGTGCTTGAGGTCACAAAAGAGTCGGACACGACTTAGCGACTAAACAACAACAGTGAACACGGTTCACAGCTAAAAAGATACAAAGGGTAGTCAGTGAAGAATCTCCTTCTATCCCTGCCACCTATCCAGGGAGAAGGACCCGGAGGCCTGGGGACGAGGGAGGAGGGCAGGAGGTGAGTGCAGAATTTCTAAAGTCGGTCCTCAGGTCGGGCCACATCCCTTTCCTTCCTCAGGCTCTTCCCTCCCCTCATTCCCACTCCGCGACAGGGTTGTAGGCGGAGAATCTCACCTCAGCCCGCCTCCCTTCGACCAGCGGGCACCAGGATCCCGCGCAGGGAGGGGATATGGTAGTGCGAGGTGGAGGCACCGTGTCTGCACTTAGTAGGACCGAGGCCCTGGAGTCCCTTGGAAGACACACCCAGTGGGGCAACTCAAGACCAGCCGGGCAGCAGACGCGAGTTACAGCGGGAACGAGGGCCCCGGGGGCGTGGCCCCGAGAGCAACCCAGTCCCGCCCCCGCCGCGTCGCCATAGGGCAAGGCTGGGTAGGGGCGGGACCGGACGCGGGACGCTGGACGCTGTGGCAGACGGAGGAGGGGCGGGGCGAGCTCACGCGTCCGCAAGAGAAGGTGCGAGAAGACGCTCAGGTGTGAGAAGACACGTAGCTGAACTCCATGGCTCCCGACGCCCAGACAGCTTGTGACGCGAACGAGCTCTCGGAGGGACCGCGGCAAGGCCACAGCGCGAAGCCTCTCACAGCTCGCAGAAGTAAGGCTGCATGTTATGTTTCCACACAATTGAACGTGCTGGCGGTTAAGGAAAGGGTGACAGGGAGGCCAACTGAGGGAAAGCTCCTACGCTTGCGGTCCGGAGCTGCCTGTGAGAAGGGCTGGCAACTTTTCCTGACGCGCCTTGCACAATGAAAAGTGCAAGACCGAGCGGCGAGGTTGAAAAATACCTGACGGAGTTCTTTGCCCCTGTTTCCGGCGGAGGGAGGCGCGAGAGTCATAGTGAGCTGGGGATGAAGGGAGAGGAGAAGGCTAGGGAGGCGTAGGGGCATCTTCAGGTCCGTCGGCTAGGCTGTGAGGAAGCGGCGGTGTTAAGCTCTTAACTGTGCTTATCCATTGTGCTATCTGGTCACCCTGTGGAGGGAGGTGGTTGTGTGTGTGTGTGTGTGTGTTTTAATGGAGGGCGTTGTTAATTTAGTTATTTGTTTCTGTATTTTTGGCCGCACTAGGTCTTGGTGGTGGTGGTGGTGCTCTGTCGCTATTGGGAAGTGCGGGCTCTCGGGCTTCAGTAGGTGCAGCGCATGGGCATAGTTACGGGGCGGCATGTGGGATCTTCCAGGATCAGGAATCGAACCTGTGTCTCTTACATTGGCAGGTGGATTCTTTTTTTTTTTTTTTAATTAGTTATTTTATTTAATTGTATTGGCTGTTCTGGGTTTTCACTGCTGCCGCAGGCTCTGCTCTAGTTGCAGGGAGTGGGGGCTACTCTCTAGTTGAGGTGAGCAGGCTTCTTGTTGCGGTGACTTTCTTGACGTGGAACTCAGGCTCTAGGGCACACAGGCTTCTGTAGTTGCGGCACATGGGCTCAATAGTTGAGGCTCCAAGGCTCTAGAGCACAGGCTCCATAGTTGTGACTCATGGGCTTAGTTGCTCCGCAGCATGTGGGATCTTCCTGGATCAGGGATCGAACCCATGGCTCCTGCATTGGCAGGCGAACTCTTTACCACTGAGCTACCAGGGAAGCCCATCTTTTTTTTTTTAGATTATTATCATTGGCCGTGGTTGGTTTTTGTTGCTGTGTGTGCTTTCTCTAGTTGTGCCAGTGGCAAGCGATGGCTCTTCTTCATTGAGGTGCGCTGACTCCTCATGGTGGTCGCTTCTCTTGTTGCGGAGCACAGGCTGTAGACTGCGCGGGTTTAGTTACTCCGCGGTGTGTGGGATCTTGCCGGGCCAGGGAGGAGACCCGTGTTCCCTGCGTTGGCAGGTGGATTCTTAACCACTGGATCACCAGGGGCGTCCTGGAGGGAGATTTCTTGTGGTAAACTAGGTAGCCCTCAGCCTGTCTGGGTGCACCTGGAAGCTCTCTCTCTCTCCATGGGATTCCTTGGCTTGGGTGAGGGCAGTCAGGCCACTCTGCTGGCTGTTTCTCCCTGCCCAGGGTTGGGAGGCAGTGAGCCTGCCCTGCAGAGGCAGACCCTTGAGAGAATATGGCAACCCAAGAAATTGATGATGTATTGAGCAGAGGTGTTGGGGACAAAAAATGGAACTGAGGGGATTACACGGAGCCAGGAAGAAAATTTAAATTCTTTTTAAAAAAAACAAATATATTTATTATTATCCATCTTTTTAATTTTTTGGCATGTGTGGGCCTCCCATTACAATGGCCTCTCTCAGTGTAGAGCATTGGTTCTGAGCACGTATGCTCCAGAGAGCTGGCTCATAATTAGCCACATTGGTCCAACCACTCAGTGGTACATGGGATCTTCCCAGGCCAGGATTCGAACCGGTACCCCTTGCACTGCAAGGCAGACTCTTTACCCATTGGACCACCAGTGAAGCCTGATTTAACCTCTTCTACTGGCCAAGTTGTGTGGGAAAGTTTGCCGCAGAGCTCCATTCAGGCCAGGGTGCTCTCTCCGTTTGTCCCACAGCACTGTGGCTGCTCTCACCTCTGCTTCTAGTGTAGGAAATCAATAGAGGTAGAGAGCAAAACAGGGGACACTGAGGGTCTGAAGAAAATATACCCACCCCAGCCCCCTGAAGAAAAAGGGAAGGAACCTACTATTCTCACCCCTGTGGGGCCATCTGGTCATTAGCAGGGAAAAATGGGGTTTTCTCATTTTAGGGAAGAGGGGCTAGAACTGGGGAAAGCAGAGGGAGGAGAAAAGTGGGAGGGGTGTTAAAGGGAAGTGAAAAGAGAGGGAGGAGTGAAATGAAGGGTGAGGGTGGGAGAAGCCTGGAGGAGCAAGAAGAAAGTAAACATGGAAGGTTTAAGCCTGAGGACTCTTGCCAAGGTGTCAGGGTTTTTTGTTTGTTTGTTTTGGTTTCTGTTTGTTCTAAAGAAAAATTGCCTTATTCTTTCTGTGAAAACAGTTCTAATAAACAGTTTAAGCAGAAAAGTACAAAATGAAAATTAAAATGTTACCTCAGGTTTCATCATTCAAATATAACCATCACTGACATTTCTTGTACAGCATCCTAGATGTATTTCCATGCATTTTTACTGATAGATTGGGAGATAGAAATACTTTCATAAAAATGGGATCATGCTATGTTTATTTATGTTTAGTTAAGATTTACTTTTACTTGATTCTAAGTGAAAGAAGTCACTATGAAGTGAAACTGAAGAAACTCTTGAACTTCACATATGTTTCTTCGCCTCTAAAGATACTTTCCCATTAAAAGACCTAAAAGACAGTGACATTTAAGGTAAACATTCCTTTAGTCTCAGGGAATTGAAGGAGAGTTTGGTCTGTGGTCAGCCTTCTTATAGCAAGAACACCACATCTGCTCTAAGGGTTGCTGACTGTCTAACCTGTCATTGGTGCACTGCCAGCGCAAGGGTGGTACAAGACAGATGGACACAGTTCCTGTGGAGCTATTGAGGTATTTCGGGGGAAGGAGCCAGATACTATAGCTGTTTCTGTGCTGATACGGTCTGCACACATGTTGGTTCCCACCCCTCAGGGATGGTGGTGTGAGAGACTATCTGGGTCTCACACACCTTGGGACACTGAGCTCCCTGTTCTGAATGATTTCTCCAAGTGAAATAAATTTCATTAGCCCTTTTGTGTTTTGTGAGTGTAATTCACAGAATATGAAACTCACCCTTGTGGTCTTGTAGCATTATGATTTTTTTCTATTAACCATATTCTTAGTATAGACAGTATTGATGGATTCCTTGTTGAGAAATTGAGAACACTTCTCATTAACTAATTAGTAATTTTATACTGCATTAAAATACAATTAGAGCATCGATTAGTAGTTTTGACTTATCAGATCTCATTAATTTCATCACGTTTAAATTCTCTTTGGTGGCTCAGTGGTAAATCTGCCTGCCAATGCAGGAGACATGGGTTTGATCCCTGGGTGGGGAAGATTCCCTGGAGAAGGAAATGGCAATGCACTCCGGTATTCTTTTTTTTTTTTTTTTGGCCACTTCTATTGGTCTTTCATTAAAGTTCTAATAAACAGTTTAAGCAGAAAAGTACAAAATAAAAATTTTGTTACCTCAGGTTTCATCATTCAAATATAACCATCACTGACATTTCTTGTACAGCATCCTAGATGTATTTCCATGCATTTTTACTGATAGATTGGGAGATAGAAATACTTTCATAAAAATGGGATCATGCTATGTTTATTTATGTTTAGTTAAGATTTACTTTTACTTGATTCTAAGTGAAAGAAGTCACTATGAAGTGAAACTGAAGAAACTCTTGAACTTCACATATGTTTCTTCGCCTCTAAAGATACTTTCCCATTAAAAGACCTAAAAGACAGTGACATTTAAGGTAAACATTCCTTTAGTCTCAGGGAATTGAAGGAGAGTTTGGTCTGTGGTCAGCCTTCTTATAGCAAGAACACCACATCTGCTCTAAGGGTTGCTGACTGTCTAACCTGTCATTGGTGCACTGCCAGCGCAAGGGTGGTACAAGACAGATGGACACAGTTCCTGTGGAGCTATTGAGGTATTTCGGGGGAAGGAGCCAGATACTATAGCTGTTTCTGTGCTGATACGGTCTGCACACATGTTGGTTCCCACCCCTCAGGGATGGTGGTGTGAGAGACTATCTGGGTCTCACACACCTTGGGACACTGAGCTCCCTGTTCTGAATGATTTCTCCAAGTGAAATAAATTTCATTAGCCCTTTTGTGTTTTGTGAGTGTAATTCACAGAATATGAAACTCACCCTTGTGGTCTTGTAGCATTATGATTTTTTTCTATTAACCATATTCTTAGTATAGACAGTATTGATGGATTCCTTGTTGAGAAATTGAGAACACTTCTCATTAACTAATTAGTAATTTTATACTGCATTAAAATACAATTAGAGCATCGATTAGTAGTTTTGACTTATCAGATCTCATTAATTTCATCACGTTTAAATTCTCTTTGGTGGCTCAGTGGTAAATCTGCCTGCCAATGCAGGAGACATGGGTTTGATCCCTGGGTGGGGAAGATTCCCTGGAGAAGGAAATGGCAATGCACTCCGGTATTCTTTTTTTTTTTTTTTTGGCCACTTCTATTGGTCTTTCATTTATTTGTTTTTCATCCATCTTTGTCCTTTGGCCTGTGTGGGCCTCCTGTCGCAGTGGCCTCTTTCGCTGCAGAGCACTGGCTCCGGGTCCATGCGCTCCAGAGCTCCAGCTTGGTAGCTGGACACATCAGTCTAGCCGCTCCGTGCACATGGGATCTTCCCAGGCCAGGGATCAAACCAGTGCCCCTTGCAGTGCAAGGCAGTGTCCTTACCCACTGGACCACCAGGGAAGCCCCTACTCCAGTATTCTTGACTGGAAAATCCTGTGGACAGAGAATCTTGGAGGGCTACAGTACATGAGGTCGCAAAAGAGTCAGACATGATTTAGCAACTAAACAATAGCAACCAAACAAACTTGCTTATTCATCTAATAATCATTCTGTATCTAATGGGTGCACAGGGCAGCACCAGTTCTTTTATGTCAGTTTTTTCATTCCTGAGCTTAAAGTTTTGATTTACTTTTTCTTTTTTTAAAAAAAAGATTTATTTATTTATTTATTTATTTTGGGTGGGGGTCGGGTTGGGGAGGGAGGGGAGCGGGCGGGCCACTTCTATTGGTCTTTCATTTCTCTATTTTCATCCGTCCTTGTTCTTTGGCTCCTGTGGGCCTCCCATCACAGTGGCATCTGTCGTCGCAGAGCACCGGCTCTGGGCGCATGCGCTCCAGAGTTCCGGCTCGGTAGTTGGACACATCAGTCCAGCTGCTCCACAGCACATGGGATCTTCCCAGGCCAGGGATTGAACCGGCGCCCCTTGCACTGCAAGGCAGTGTCCTTACCCACTGGACCACCAGGGGAAGCCCCATTGATTTACTTTTAATTAAAAATTTTAACATTTATTTGTCTATTGACTGTCTCAGGTCTTCATTGCTGCACATGGGCTTTCTCTAACGAGCAGGGGCTTCACATTGTGGTGGCCTCTCTTGTTGCAGAACACTGTAGGTACACCTGCTGCAGTAATTACAGTGCACAGGCTTAGTAGTTGTGGCTCACAGGCTTTAAAGTGTAGGCTTGGTAGTTGTGGTGCACAGGCTTAGTTCTCTGTGGCATGTGGGATCTTCCACAACCAGGGATTAATCCTGTGTCCCTTATATTGCAAGGTGATTCTTAACCAGTGGATCACCAGTTGTGCAGTCGCTCAGTTATGTACGACTCTTTGCATGGACTGTAGCACGCCAGGCTTCCTTGTCCTTTACTATCTCCTGGAGTTTGCTCAAAATCACCTTCATTGAGTCGGTGATGCCATCCAAACATCTCACCCTCTGTTCCCCCCTTCTTGTCCTGCCCTCAGTCTTTCCCAGCATCAGGATCTTCTCCAGTGAGTCAGCTCTTCACATCAGGTGGCCAAAGTATTGGAACTTCAGCTTCAGCATCAGTTCTTCCAATGAATATTCAGAATTGATTTCCCTGAATTTAGGATTCTGGTTTGATCTCCTAGCTGTCCAGGGGACTATCAAGGACCACCATGGAATCTCCTTATTGTTGGAATTTTACTAATTCGTTATTATTTTCATGGAAGCCTCATGGTCCTATTCCTGAGTTCGTTTGACAAGGCCCTTTTACCCCTTTCCTTGTTTGTTATTACAAAGATTAAGGTTTTTATCTTCCAGTTTTTTATTTGTGATTATAATTAACCTATAGCCCTGTATAGGTTTAAGGTATATAGCATAATGATTTGACTCCCATCTGGGGATATTGGTCTTGACTCTCTGGGGATATAGGTCTTCACTCTACCCCATTTCTGCCCCTCCTACTCCCTGTGGTTCCGTCTTTATATCTTTAGTCATAGATCTCTTCTGCTAGTCTTCTGGTTTTTCTCATCAGTAGTTGCTTTAATAGAGTTGTAATTTGGGGATGCCCATGAGCTCAGGGTTTTTC
Organism: Tragulus kanchil; assembly: GCA_022376925.1. Classification (NCBI taxonomy): domain Eukaryota; kingdom Metazoa; phylum Chordata; class Mammalia; order Artiodactyla; family Tragulidae; genus Tragulus; species Tragulus kanchil. The sequence continues at coordinate 213,739,429 of JAIOJX010000030.1, read as the reverse complement.
TACACCACTATGTTGACCATACTGCCTATGAACGATTTCAAAAATTAGGTTTTATTAGTTTACTTTGCCAAATTTTAATAAAAATTCTTCTGAATAGAAAGACCCCCCTACTTCCAATGATTAAATCCTCCTTTTTATTATGAAAGCTTATATATAAAAAGTAGAATACTGGGACTTCCCTTGTGGCCCAGTGGTTAAGACTGTGGGCTCCCAGTGCTGGGGGCCTGGGTTTAATCCCTGGTCAGGGAACTAGATCCCATATGCTGCAACTAAGACCAACACCAGCCAAATAAATAAATAGAATATCTCAACAAACCCATTAGCTACCTTTTTAGAATTATCAACTTCTGTCTAGTGTTTTTTCATGTATGCCCCTATTCTTCTGCTCCCTTCTTACAGAATTTTAAAAATGTAAACCAGGAGTGTTCATGTCCTTTTAATTAAAACAATATGCAGCATTTATTGTTTGTTGTGTTCAAGAATATATTCTTATATGTATATTATTGTACATATTGTGCATATGTTATTTCATTTTATGCAATACTATATTAAGTATCCAATGCCTATATTTTATTAATATACCCATTATACAGGTGTGAAATCTATTTTTATTGGAAAATATACACAGTTCATAGAGGTAAATCTCAATAAATGTTTTTACAAAGTGAGATATCTTAGGATGTTTACCTCTTGGCTTTTTACTTGAATAAAAGGTTGTCTGGTTTTAGTATTTTGAAGTCAGATTTCCTAATTTTTAGCTAATATCATTTTCCTGTTCTAGGACCTCATTCAGGACCACATGATATTTAGTTGTTGAGTCTCCTTAGGCTCTGTTGGAGGAGGTCATCCATAGAGTGTAATGCTGGTTGACTCTTGAGCTGGACTTGGGCAATCAGAGTCTACTTACCCCCTCCCTGTCCTTGGAATGTATATTCTGCCTGCCATTCCCATAGTGGGAGCTGCTTCAAGGATGCAGCCTTGACCGAGTAGTGTGTTGTTGAGAACCTCATAATGGTACATGACCAAACCCCATTAAGGCTTATGTATAAACTTTTTAAGATTCTGGTCAGTGGGTGCAGAGATCTACTTGTCTGCAGCTCCCCAAGGGGAGTCTTGCAAGTAGGTTCCTTTGCTTATTAAATCTGCCACCTACTAATCTGGAGTAATCTCCTTCTTTTCTTCTATCTCTCCTTGCCTTCCATGTCCAGGGCCAATTTGTGAGCCAACAGCCTCCTCTAAATTAAAAAAAAAAATTTTTTTTTAATTTTTTTTCCTCCAGTTTTATTCAGATAGTTAACACACATCACTATATAAGTTTAAAGTGTACACCATAATGGTTTGTTTTACATATATTGTGAAATAATTACTGCAATAAGTTTAGTTAACATCCATCATCTCTTATAGATACAATAAAAAGAAAATTTTAAGAACACCCTAGATGTTTATTATTTATTTATCTTTTTTGGGGGTAGGGAGGGAGGTGGACGGGCAGACCACTTCCATTGGTCTTTTCTCTATTTTCATCCATCTTTGTTCTTCGGCCTGTGTGGGCCTCCCATCACGGTGGCCTCTGTTGTCACAGAGCACTGGCTCTGGGTGCATGCGCTCCAGAGCTCCGGCTCGGCAATTGGACACATCGGTCCAGCCGCTCCGCGGCATGTGGGATCTTCCCAGGCCAGGGATCGAACCGGCACCCCTTGCCCTGCAAGGCGGTGTCCTTACCCACTGGACCACCAGGGAAGCCCTCTTAACAACTTTTATGTGTATCACACAGTATTGTCAACCATAGTCATCATACTATATCCCTCTTTGTTGTTGTAATTTAGTTGCTAAGTTGTGTCTGACTCTTAAGTGATCCCACGGACACAGCCGCCAGACTCCTCTGTCCATGAGATTTCCGAGGCAAAAATACTGGGGTGGGTTGCCATTTCCTCCTCCAGGTTATATCCCTAGTACTTATTTATTTTATAACTGGAAGTTTGTACCTTTTCACCACCTTCCTCATGGTCTACACTCTTTCCTTCAGAACTTGTTAGACATTTCTCTGTTGTCTTTAGTTTTGAGTATTGCTGTAGAAAAATCTGATGCCTGTCTGATTTTAAAATAGTTATTGAGCAGTATTTTACATATTTAAAATGCATAGAGGGCTACCCCTGGTGGTCCAGTGGGTAAGGACACCGACTTGCAGTGCAAGGGGCGCCGGTTTGAGCCCTGGCCTGGGAAGATCCCACGTGCCACGGAGCGGCTGGACCCATGTGTCCAATTATAGAGCAGGAGCTCTGGCGCGCGTGCGCCCAGAGCCAGCACTCTGCAACGACAGACACCACCTCAATGGGAGGCCCACAGGAGCCAAAGAACAAAGACGGATGAAAATAGAGAAATGAAAGACCAACAGAAGTGGCCCGCCCGCTCCCCTCCCTCCCCAACTCGACCCCCGCCCAAAATAAATAAATAAATAAATCTTTAAAATGCATAGAATTTTAAGGGTACAAATAGGTGAATTTTGACAAATGTGATGTGTACATCCATGTAAAAGTCCCTCAAATCTAGATTTCCCATTATTTGTGCAAGTTCCCTGAGACCCCTTTTCCAACCCCTTCCCACCTCCTCCTAGAGACAGCTATTCTGTTTTGATCATCACAGACTAGTTTTTACCTGTTACAGAATTTTCTAAAATGGAATATTTACTCTTGCAATCTGAATTTTTCTCTCATTCTGTTTACCATCATGTTGTTCATGTTGTTGTGAGAATCAGGTCTTTCTTCCTTTTTACTGCTGAGTAGTGGTCCATTGTACAAATCCATCATAATTTATCCATTCTCCTGTTGATGTATATTTTAGATTGTATTCAGTTTGTAAAGCCACACACACACACACATATTGTGAACACTCCTGGGTAAGTCTTTTTTGGATATAAGTTATCACTTTTCTCTAGTAAATACGCAAGAGTAAAACAGTTAAGTCATGGGATCAGTGTTTATTTGTTTGTTTTTATTTTAATCTTTATTAAAAATTCCAATTTTGGGTTTCCCTGATGGTCCAGTGGGTAAAGAGTCTGCCTTGCAGTGCAAGGGGCACCGGTTCGATCCCTGGCCCAGGAAGATCCCACATGCTTTGGAGTGGCTGGGCCGGTGTGTCCAATTAAAAGCCAGGGCTCTTGAGTGCATGCGCCCAGAGCCAGTGCTCTGCAACGACAGAGGTCATTGTAATGGGAGACCCACGCATGCCAAAGAATAAAAGATGGATGAAAATAAATGATGACTTACAGGAGAAAAAAAGTATGAAAAAGAATTCCAGTTTTTTCTCAAGTAATTTTTCTCATGCACACGTGTGTGTGTGTGTGTGTGTGTGTGTGTGTATGTGTATTAGTGATATCTTACTGTGGCTGTTTCTTTTTTTTTTTTTCCTCTTAAGTCATCTTTTTTATATATATATAATTATTTATTTATTTGGCTCCATTGGATCTTAGTTGCAGCATGTGGGATCAAGTTCCCTTCACCGGGATTGAACCCAGGTCCCCTGAACTGGGAACACAGAGTCTTAACCACTGGACCACCAGGGAAGTCCCCAAGTCATGTTTTTTTTTTTTTTTAATTTTGGCCTCTTTTATTAGTTTTTTATTTATTTTGTTTTCATCCATCTTTATTCTTTGGCCTTATTCTTTTACTCACTGGACCACCAGGTAAGCCCCTTACTGTGGTTTTAATTTGTATTTCTCTGGTTATTAATTATAATAAACATCTCCTCATGTACTTTTGGCTATTCATAGATCTTTTTTGAAGTATTTTTATTGGGTTTTTATATTCTTTATATGTTCAGCATGAGATCCTTATCAGATGAATGTATTGTGAACCCTTCCCCTACTCTCTAGCTTTGGTTTTAGTCATCTCATTAGTAAATGAGCAAACACTTAAATTTGGCTGAAGTACAATTCTTTATAGGTGGTTAGTGCTTTTTATATCCTGTCCAGAAATTCTATGCTTACTTGAAGTTTGTGAAACTTTTTCCTATTTTTTTTAGTGAAGACAAATTAACACTAACTAATTTCAAAGTGAACAATCCAATGGCATTTGGTAAATTCACAGTGTTGCACAATCAACACCTCTGTCTAGTTTTAAAACATTTTCATCATGTCCAAAAAACCCTTGTATTACTAAGCAGTTACTCTCCATTCCTCTTTCCTCTGTCCTCTGGCAAAACCATCAGTCAGTCTACTTTCTATCTCTAGTGGGTAAAGAGTCTGCCTTGAGTGCCCTCTTCCAGGAAGATCCCACATGCTTTGGAGTGGCTGGGCCGGTGTGTCCAATTAAAAGCCAGGGCTCTTGAGTGCATGCGCCCAGAGCCAGTGCTCTGCAACGACAGAGGTCATTGTAATGGGAGACCCACGCATGCCAAAGAATAAAAGATGGATGAAAATAAATGATGACTTACAGGAGAAAAAAAGTATGAAAAAGAATTCCAGTTTTTTCTCAAGTAATTTTTCTCATGCACACGTGTGTGTGTGTGTGTGTGTGTGTGTGTGTATTAGTGATATCTTACTGTGGCTGTTTCTTTTTTTTTTTTTCCTCTTAAGTCATCTTTTTTATATATATATAATTATTTATTTATTTGGCTCCATTGGATCTTAGTTGCAGCATGTGGGATCAAGTTCCCTGACCAGGGATTGAACCCAGGTCCCCTGAACTGGGAACACAGAGTCTTAACCACTGGACCACCAGGGAAGTCCCCAAGTCATGTTTTTTTTTTTTTTTAATTTTGGCCTCTTTTATTAGTTTTTTATTTATTTTGTTTTCATCCATCTTTATTCTTTGGCCTTATTCTTTTACTCACTGGACCACCAGGTAAGCCCCTTACTGTGGTTTTAATTTGTATTTCTCTGGTTATTAATTATAATAAACATCTCCTCATGTACTTTTGGCTATTCATAGATCTTTTTTGAAGTATTTTTATTGGGTTTTTATATTCTTTATATGTTCAGCATGAGATCCTTATCAGATGAATGTATTGTGAACCCTTCCCCTACTCTCTAGCTTTGGTTTTAGTCATCTCATTAGTAAATGAGCAAACACTTAAATTTGGCTGAAGTACAATTCTTTATAGGTGGTTAGTGCTTTTTATATCCTGTCCAGAAATTCTATGCTTACTTGAAGTTTGTGAAACTTTTTCCTATTTTTTTTAGTGAAGACAAATTAACACTAACTAATTTCAAAGTGAACAATCCAATGGCATTTGGTAAATTCACAGTGTTGCACAATCAACACCTCTGTCTAGTTTTAAAACATTTTCATCATGTCCAAAAAACCCTTGTATTACTAAGCAGTTACTCTCCATTCCTCTTTCCTCTGTCCTCTGGCAAAACCATCAGTCAGTCTACTTTCTATCTCTATTGATTTACCTATCCTGGATGTTGCATATAAATGGAATCATGCAATGTGTGACTTTGTATGGCTTCTTTCCTTTAGCATAATGGTTTATATGTTCATCTGTTTTTTATTAGTACTTCATTTTCATGGGTGAATGATATTTCATTGTATGTATACACTACATTTTGCTTATTCATTCATCCACTGATGAACACTTTAAGTAGTTCCTACCTTTTGTTTACTGCAAACAATGCTTGTATAAACATTCATGTACAAATATTTAATTGAGTACGTATTCTCAATTCTTGTAGAACATCTTTTCAAGTGTTTGTTGGTCATTTGCATAATTTCTGGAGAGAAATGTCTATTTTCAACTCCTTTGCTTATTTTAAAATTGGTTTCTTTGCCTCTTTCTTGTTGAGTTATAAGAGTCCTTTACATATTTTGAATACTAGACCCTTATCAGATATATGATTTGCAAGTATTTTCTCCTAGCTTGTAGTTTGTCTTCTTTTTCTTTTTTTGGCCATCCCATGCAGCATTGGGGATCTTAGTTCCCCAACCAGGAATCAAGTCACGCCCCCTGCAGTGAAAGTCTTAATCACTGGACCACCATGGAAGTTTCTTGCTTTCTTTTTTTTTTTTTTCTTTTAATTTTATTTATTTATTCCTTTTTGGCTATTCTGGGTTTTCACTGCTGCCACAGGCTCTTCCCTGGTTGCAGGGAGTCAGGCTACTCTCCAGTTGATCAGTCTTCTTCTTCCAGTGATTTCTCTTGTTGTAGAACTCAGGCTCCAGGGCACATGGGCTTCAGTAGTGTGGTACATGGGCTCAGTTGTTGTGGCTCACGGGCTTGGTTGCTCCACCGCATGTGGGATCTTCCTGGATCAGGGATCGAACCAGTGTCTCTGCATTGGCAGGCGAACTCTTTACCACTGAGCTACCAGGGAAGCCTTCTTGCTTTCTTAACAGTTATGTCCCTTGATGCGTAAAAGTTTTTCTAATTTTAGTGAATGAATTTATCTAGTTTTTATTTTGTTCCTCGTACTTTTGGTGTCACATCTAAGAATCCTTTTGCTAAATCCAAGCTCGAAGGTTTATCCCATTGTCTTCTTATAAAATTTTATGGTTTTATAAAGTTCTGCAGCCTGTGGGCTAGCATGGGCCACATGCCTTCCCCTTTAAGTGGATGTAGGACATGGTTTTGGGACTGACGGATCCAACCAAAGGGCAGGGTTGTTGTTTAAAGCAAGAGGCATTGGGCAAACATATTGTACTTCACCCAGTGACTGCCGAGCATCCATGTAAACCTTTTCTCCATGTGTACCCTTTCAAAAATGTTCTTCGTACTTGACAGAGGTGGTGGTTGCACAACACTGGGAATGTGTTGTGCTAAATGGCACTGAAGTATACATTTTCAAGTTGTTACTGATAATGTGAATTTCACCTCAATAAAAAGATATTAATAAAAGGAATCTTATGGTTTTACCTTTTATATTTAGATCATTGATCCGTAAAAATTAAAATGCTGGTAGGAGTCCAACTTCAGTTTTTGTATATGGTTGTCCAAGTGTCCCAGCACTATGTCTGTCCTTATGCCAGCTCCACACTGTTTTCTTTAAAAAACATTTTTTTTTAGAGTATAGATGACTTACAATGTAATACCAATTTCTTCTGTACAGCAGAGTCACCCAGTTATATACATATAGACATTCATATTCTTTTCCATTATGGTTTATCACAGGATATTGAATATGGTTCCCAGTACTATACAGTAGGACCTTGTTGTTTATCCATCCTATATATAGTAGTTTATATCTGCTAATCCCACACTCCCAGTCCTTCCCTCCCTTACCCCTTCTCCTTGGCAACCACAAATCCGTTCTCTATGTCTGTGTGTCTTTTTCTGTTTTGGAAATAAATCATATGTGCCATATTTTACATTCTATATGTAAGTGTATCATATTCCATTTGTCCTTTTCTTTCTAACTTACTTCCACTTAGTATGATCATCTCTGGTTGTATCCATGTTGCTGCAAATGGCATTAGTTCATTCTTTTTTATGACTGAGTAGTATTCCATTCTATATGTGTACCACATCTTCTGTATCCATTCATCTGTCAGTGGACATTCAGGTTGTTTCAATGACTTGGCTATTGTGAATAGTGCTATTGTGAACATAGGGGTCCATGTATCCTTTTGAATTTTAGTTTTATCTGCAAATATACCCAGGAGGGCTTCCCCTGGTGGTCCAGTGGGTAAGGACACCGCCTTGCAGTGCAAGGGGCACCGATTCGAGCCCTGGCCTGGGAAGATCCCACGTGCCGCGGAGCGGCTGGACGGATGTGTCCAATCACCGAGCCGGAGCTTTGGAGCGCATGCGCCCAGAGCTGGTGCTCTGCAACGACAGACGCCTCCGCGATGGGAGGCCCACAGGAACCAAAGAACGAAGACGAATGAAAATAGAGAAATGAAAGACCAATAGTAGTGGCCCGCCCACTCCCCTCCCTCCCCAACCCGACCCTCACCCAAAGTAAATAAATAAATAAAGCTTTAAAAATATATATACATATATACCCAGGAGTGGGATTGCTGTATCATACAGTAATTCTATTTTTAGTTTCCTGAGGAACTTTTATATTGTTTTCCATAGTGGCTGCACAAACTTACATTCCTACCAACAGTATAGGAGGGTTCACTTTTCTGTACATCCTCTTCTGCATGTGTTTATTTGTAGACTTTGTAATAATGGCCATTCTGACTGGTGTGAGGTAGTACTTCATTGTAGTTTTCATTGCATTTCTGTAATGATTAACAATGTTGAGCATCTTTTCATGCAGGCTGACCATCTCTATGGCTTTTTTGGCAAAAGGTCTATTAAGGTTTTCTGCCCATTTTTGTTGAGCCATTTGTATATTTGGAAGATTAATCCCATGTCTGTTTCATCATTTGGAAGTATTTTCTCCCATTCCATAAGTTGTCCTTTCTTCCTTCTTATTTATGGTTTCTTTTGCTGTTCAAAAGCTTGTAAGTTTGATTAGATCCCATTTGTTTATAATTTCTGTTCCTTGGGAGACTTACCTAAGAAAACATTGGTGTAATTTATGTCAGAGAATGTTTTACCTGTGCTTTCTTCTAGGGGTTTTATGGTGTTATGTCTTATGTTCAAGTCTTTAAGCCACTATGAGTTTATTTTTGTGCATGGTAGTACCATATTGTTTTTATTACTGTAGTTTTTTAGTAAACTTTGAAGTCAGAAAATGTGAGTCCTCCAAATTTGTTCTTACTTTTTCAAGATTGTTTTGACTATTCAAGATTGCAGTCCCATAGCAATTTGAAGGTCTGCTTTTTCATTTATGTAGATAAGATCATTGGAAATTTTGATAGGAATTTCATTGTCCCTATTGTCTGTGGGAATGATGTCCCTTGTATACCAAGATCTACAAAGGCTCAAGTCCCTTATATAAAATGGCAACATATAGTGGATATATAGTGTATTCATGGATATATCCTTCATATCCATGGGTTTGGAATCTATGGATAGTGAGGTCCAACTGTATTGCCATCTTAACGAAAATTATTAAGTCCTCAAATCATGAGCAAAAATGTTTTCTCATTTGCTTGAGTCTTTTGTAATTTGCTTTAGCAATGTTTTTTAGTTTCTGTATATAAGTCTTTCGCCTTCTTGAGTTAATGTAGTCACAGATATATTATTCTTTTTGATAGTATTGGAAATTGTGGAATTTCTTAATTTCTTTGTCAGATTATTCATTGCTGATGTATAATAATACAGCTATTTTTGAATGTGTGTGTTGATCTTGATCTTGTACTCACAGCTTTACTGGATTCATTGTAGTTTTCATTGCATTTCTGTAATGATTAACAATGTTGAGCATCTTTTCATGCAGGCTGACCATCTCTATGGCTTTTTTGGCAAAAGGTCTATTAAGGTTTTCTGCCCATTTTTGTTGAGCCATTTGTATATTTGGAAGATTAATCCCATGTCTGTTTCATCATTTGGAAGTATTTTCTCCCATTCCATAAGTTGTCCTTTCTTCCTTCTTATTTATGGTTTCTTTTGCTGTTCAAAAGCTTGTAAGTTTGATTAGATCCCATTTGTTTATAATTTCTGTTCCTTGGGAGACTTACCTAAGAAAACATTGGTGTAATTTATGTCAGAGAATGTTTTACCTGTGCTTTCTTCTAGGGGTTTTATGGTGTTATGTCTTATGTTCAAGTCTTTAAGCCACTATGAGTTTATTTTTGTGCATGGTAGTACCATATTGTTTTTATTACTGTAGTTTTTTAGTAAACTTTGAAGTCAGAAAATGTGAGTCCTCCAAATTTGTTCTTACTTTTTCAAGATTGTTTTGACTATTCAAGATTGCAGTCCCATAGCAATTTGAAGGTCTGCTTTTTCATTTATGTAGATAAGATCATTGGAAATTTTGATAGGAATTTCATTGTCCCTATTGTCTGTGGGAATGATGTCCCTTGTATACCAAGATCTACAAAGGCTCAAGTCCCTTATATAAAATGGCAACATATAGTGGATATATAGTGTATTCATGGATATATCCTTCATATCCATGGGTTTGGAATCTATGGATAGTGAGGTCCAACTGTATTGCCATCTTAACGAAAATTATTAAGTCCTCAAATCATGAACGCAAGATGTTTTCTCATTTGCTTGAGTCTTTTGTAATTTGCTTTAGCAATGTTTTTTAGTTTCTGTATATAAGTCTTTCGCCTTCTTGAGTTAATGTAGTCACAGATATATTATTCTTTTTGATAGTATTGGAAATTGTGGAATTTCTTAATTTCTTTGTCAGATTATTCATTGCTGATGTATAATAATACAGCTATTTTTGAATGTGTGTGTTGATCTTGATCTTGTACTCACAGCTTTACTGGATTCATTTATTAGTTCTAATATTTAAAACAATTATTTAGGACTTTTTTTTGGCTGCTCTTCAGAGCATGACATTTATTAGCTCCCCGACCAGGAATTGAACCTGTGCCCCTTTCAACGAGCATGGAGTCTTAACCACTGGATCGCAAGGGAAGTCTGTATTGGGGATGGTCCATGTGTAGGATAATGCCGTCTGTGAACAGAGGTAACTTTACTCTTTCCATTCCAATGTGAATGCTTTTCTGTTTTCTTAAATTGTTGGTTAGAATTTTAGTACAGTGTTGAAAAACTGTGAAGTGGGCTTTGTTGTCTTGCTTCTAATCTTGGGGGAAAATGCTGTCAGTCTTTTAGCTTTTCAGTATGATGTTAGCTGGGGTTTTTTCATAAATACTCTCTATCATGGTGAGGATTTTCCATTTTTTTGTTTTCTGAGTGTTTTTATCCTGGAAGGTTATTGGATTTTGTCAAAGCTTTTGCTGCATTGAGAAGATCATGTGAATTTCCCTTCTTTGTCTTGTTAATATGCTATATTACATTAGATGGTTTTGTATGCTGAAGCTTAAGTCCTGGGGCAAAAATCCCACTTGATCATGGTGTGCAGTCCTTTTATATTGCTGCAGAGTTTGATAATTAACATTTTGTTGATGATTTTTGCATCTATTAATATAGTCGTAGGCTTCCCTTGTAGCTCAGCTGGCAAAAGAATCCGCCTGCAGTGCAGGAGACCAAGGGATACTGATGTGCAGTTTTCTAGTGTCCCTCTTTGGCTTTGCTATGAGGGTAATACTGGCTTCATAGACTGATTAAGGAAGTAGTTTCTCGTGTTCTCTTTTCTTAAAGAGTTTGAAAAGGATTGGTACTAATTCTTCTTAAAATATTTGTTTAGAATTCAGTGACACAGAAACCTGATCCTAAATTTTCTTATTGGGAAGTTTTTAATCAAAAATTTATTCAGTGTCTTTGTTATTAGTCTTTTCAGATTTCCTATTTCTTCTTGGGTCAGTTTTCATTATTTGTGTGTTTCTAAGGATTTTGTCCATTTCATCTATGTTATGTTAGGGTATAGCTGTTCTTAGGATTCTCTTAAAGTTCTTTTAAAAACCACTATATTGAGGCATGATTGACATACAAAAACTTGTATATATTTAATATATACAACTTGATGATTTTTGAGATAGGTATACTTATCTCAAAAAGGATGACGAAAATCAAGGCCATAAACATGTTCATCAGATCCAAAAGATTCCCTCTATCCCTTTATTTATCAAGTTAAATAATTTTTGTCTTTTGTGGTCAGAACCTTTATCTTAAGATCTGTCTTCTTAGCAAATTTTAAGTGTACAATACAATATTATTAAATATAGGCTTCTATAGACCTCTAGAATTTAGTCAAATACTTCTCCATTTCTCCCTCTTCCCAGCCCTGGTAATCATTATTCTATTCTCTATGAGTTTGACCATTTTAGATTCTCATAAAGGTGAGATCGTACAGTATTTGTCTTATGTCTTGCTTATTTCATGTGACATAACGTCCTCCCCAGTAGTCATGTATGGATGTGAGAGTTGGGTCATAATAAGGCTAAGTGCTGAAAAATTGATGCTTTCAAATTGTGGTTCTGGAGAAGACTCTTGGGAGTCCCTTGGACAGCAAGGTGATCAAACAAGTCAATCCTGAAGGAAATCAACCCTGAATATTTATTGGAAGGACTGATGCTGAAGCTGAAGCTCCAACACTTTGACTGCCTGATGAGAAGAGCCAACTCAGTGGAAAAGATGCTAGGAAAGATTGAAGGCAGAAGGAGAAGAGGGTGGCAGAGGATGAGATGGTTGGATAGCATTATTGACTCAATAGATATGAATTTGAGCAAACTCTGGGAGATAGTGAAGGAGGACAGGGAAGCCTGGCATGCTGCAGGCTCAATAGTTGTGGCTCACAGGCTTAGTTGCTCTGCATTATGTGGAATCTTCCCGGATCAGGGATTGAACTATGTCTCCTGCATTGGCAGGCAAACTCTTCACCACTGAGCTACCAGGGAAGCCCTGGTTCAAATTTTAAAATCATTTATTGTAATTCATAATTTCAACAGACTAAGGAAAACTATCACATGATAATATCAAGATATAGAAAAATAGTTTGATAAAACCTAGCATCCATGATGAAGAACTCTCTGCAAAATACAAGTAGAGAGGAATTTCTTCAACTAGATAAAGGATAGCTCCAAAAAGCCACAGCTGACATCATAACTTAAACTCAAAGCTTTTCTGCTAAGGTCAGGACTATGATCACTGCTTTCAACACCGTTAGCCAATGCAGTAAGATGAAAAAAGGAAAGAAAAGGTATACACACTGGAAAGGAAGAAGTAAAACCACTTTTGTTCTCAGATGACATGTTCATCTATGTAGAAAATCTGAAATAATAAATATAAGAGCTCCTGGAACTAAGTGATTATAGGAAGGTTGAAGAATACAAAGTTAATATGCAAAAGTCAATTGATTTCCTACATAAAAGCAATAAAAAGGCATTTGACATTAAAAGAACATTATCATTTATACAGTGTCCTCAAAGGGAAATACTTGGTGTATATCTAACCAAATATGTACAAGATCTATAAGAGGAAAATTTTAAAACCCTGATGAAAATATAAAATAAGAACTAAATAGGGCTTCCCTGGTGGTCCAGTGGTAACAACACCGCCTTGCAGTGCAAGGCGCGGTTCGATCCTGGCCTGGGAAGATCCCACGTGCGCGGAGGCTGGACTTGGGAGTCCCTTGGACAGCAAGGTGATCAAACAAGTCAATCCTGAAGGAAATCAACCCTGAATATTTATTGGAAGGACTGATGCTGAAGCTGAAGCTCCAACACTTTGACTGCCTGATGAGAAGAGCCAACTCAGTGGAAAAGATGCTAGGAAAGATTGAAGGCAGAAGGAGAAGAGGGTGGCAGAGGATGAGATGGTTGGATAGCATTATTGACTCAATAGATATGAATTTGAGCAAACTCTGGGAGATAGTGAAGGAGGACAGGGAAGCCTGGCATGCTGCAGGCTCAATAGTTGTGGCTCACAGGCTTAGTTGCTCTGCATTATGTGGAATCTTCCCGGATCAGGGATTGAACTATGTCTCCTGCATTGGCAGGCAAACTCTTCACCACTGAGCTACCAGGGAAGCCCTGGTTCAAATTTTAAAATCATTTATTGTAATTCATAATTTCAACAGACTAAGGAAAACTATCACATGATAATATCAAGATATAGAAAAATAGTTTGATAAAACCTAGCATCCATGATGAAGAACTCTCTGCAAAATACAAGTAGAGAGGAATTTCTTCAACTAGATAAAGGATAGCTCCAAAAAGCCACAGCTGACATCATAACTTAAACTCAAAGCTTTTCTGCTAAGGTCAGGACTATGATCACTGCTTTCAACACCGTTAGCCAATGCAGTAAGATGAAAAAAGGAAAGAAAAGGTATACACACTGGAAAGGAAGAAGTAAAACCACTTTTGTTCTCAGATGACATGTTCATCTATGTAGAAAATCTGAAATAATAAATATAAGAGCTCCTGGAACTAAGTGATTATAGGAAGGTTGAAGAATACAAAGTTAATATGCAAAAGTCAATTGATTTCCTACATAAAAGCAATAAAAAGGCATTTGACATTAAAAGAACATTATCATTTATACAGTGTCCCTCAAAGTGAAATACTTGGTGTATATCTAACCAAATATGTACAAGATCTATATGAGGAAAATTTTAAAACCCTGATGAAAATATAAAATAAGAACTAAATAGGGCTTCCCCTGGTGGTCCAGTGGGTAACAACACCGCCTTGCAGTGCAAGGGGCGCCGGTTCGATCCCTGGCCTGGGAAGATCCCACGTGCCGCGGAGCGGCTGGACTGATGTGTCCAACTACCGAGCCAGAGCTCTGGAGTGCATGCGCCTAGAGCTGGCGCTCAGCAACAACAGAGGCCACCGCGATGGGAGGCCCACAGGAGCCAAAGAACAAAGACGGATGAAAATAGAGAAATGAAAGACCAATAGAAGTGGCCCGCCTGCTCCCCTCCCTCCCCACCCCACCCCCCAAAAATAAATAAATAAATCTTTAAAAAAAAAAAAAAGAACTAAATAAGTGGAGAGATACTCATTGTGTATGAATAGAAAGATATAATGTTAGCTCTTCTCAACTTGATCTGCAGATTCAAAACCATTACAAACAAAATCCTGGAAGTTGTTTTGTGGATAACCACAAATTGATTTTAAGTTTTATGAAGAGTCAGAATATCCAAAACAGTATTGTTTTTATTCATTCATCTGTCATTGGACAGTTTGGTTGTTTTCATGTCTTGACTATTGTAAGTAATGCTGTGATGAATATGGGAGTACAGATGTCTCTTTGAGATGGTTATTTTATTTCCTGCTCAAGTATTTCCAAAAGTGGGATTATTGGATTATATGGTACTTCTATTTTTAATTTTTTGAGGTAGCTCCATACTGTTTCTCCATTGTGGTCTCATGACAGTGCACAATGCAGTAAGATGGAAAGAAAAGGTATACACACTGGAAAGGAAGAAGTAAAACCACTTTTGTTCTCAGATGACATGTTCATCTATGTAGAAAATCTGAAATAATAAATATAAGAGCTCCTGGAACTAAGTGATTATAGGAAGGTTGAAGAATACAAAGTTAATATGCAAAAGTCAATTGATTTCCTACATAAAAGCAATAAAAAGGCATTTGACATTAAAAGAACATTATCATTTATACAGTGCCCCTCAAAGTGAAATACTTGGTGTATATCTAACCAAATATGTACAAGATCTATATGAGGAAAATTTTAAAACCCTGATGAAAATATAAAATAAGAACTAAATAGGGCTTCCCCTGGTGGTCCAGTGGGTAACAACACCGCCTTGCAGTGCAAGGGGCGCCGGTTCGATCCCTGGCCTGGGAAGATCCCACGTGCCGCGGAGCGGCTGGACTGATGTGTCCAACTACCGAGCCAGAGCTCTGGAGTGCATGCGCCTAGAGCTGGCGCTCAGCAACAACAGAGGCCACCGCGATGGGAGGCCCACAGGAGCCAAAGAACAAAGACGGATGAAAATAGAGAAATGAAAGACCAATAGAAGTGGCCCGCCTGCTCCCCTCCCCCCCCACCCCACCCCCCCCAAAATAAATAAATAAATCTTTAAAAAAAAAAAAAGAACTAAATAAGTGGAGAGATACTCATTGTGTATGAATAGAAAGATATAATGTTAGCTCTTCTCAACTTGATCTGCAGATTCAAAACCATTACAAACAAAATCCTGGAAGTTGTTTTGTGGATAACCACAAATTGATTTTAAGTTTTATGAAGAGTCAGAATATCCAAAACAGTATTGTTTTTATTCATTCATCTGTCATTGGACAGTTTGGTTGTTTTCATGTCTTGACTATTGTAAGTAATGCTGTGATGAATATGGGAGTACAGATGTCTCTTTGAGATGGTTATTTTATTTCCTGCTCAAGTATTTCCAAAAGTGGGATTATTGGATTATATGGTACTTCTATTTTTAATTTTTTGAGGTAGCTCCATACTGTTTCTCCATTGTGGCTATAGCAAGTTACATTCCCACTGACAGTGCACAAGGGTTCACCTTTTTCCATATCCTCACCAACACTTGTTATTTCTTGTCTTTTTGATAATAGACATTCTAATAGATTTGAGGTGGTTTCTCACTGTGGTTTTGATTTTCAGTTCCTTGATGGCTAGCAGTGTTGAGCACCTTTTCATGTACCTGTTGGCCATTCATGTGTTTTCTTTGAAAAAGTATCTTATCAGTTCCTTTGTCTATTTCTAAATTGGGTTGTTTGGTTTTTATGTTATTGAGTTGCACGAGATCCTTATCTATTTTTGTTCTTTGGATCCTTAACTATAGTTTATTTTCTTTACATTTTACCAGTAATTTTTTAAAAAATAAGAATGAGTGCTTGATTTCAATCATATTATTTCTTTCTTCTTTTAATTAATCAGTTACTATGATGTATTTTTCGCTGTTGAATCATCATTGGTTTCCTGGGAAATCCCTATTTTATCACTATGTATATGCATTTAAATCTTGATGTTTGGGGAATTCCCCGGTGGTCCATTGGTTAGGACTCTGCCTTCATTACATAGGGCCGAGGTTCAGATCTCATAAGTCACATGACAAGGCCAAAAAACAAAAACACAAAGAAACATAAATTGATGTTTGTAATTTGCTAATATTCTATTTAGGATTTTAATGTTTATATTTATTATAGACAGTGGTCCTAATTTACCTGTCATAATATGCTTCTCTAGTTTTTTTTTTTTTTTTTAGTTTTTTTCAACTTTATTGAACTCTAATTGACAAATACAATTCTACATTTTAATAATTATATATATAATTGCATTATGAAAGGATTCTTCCCATCTAGCTATTTAACACATCTATGTATCTGTATTTATGTGTGGTAAGAAGACTTAAGTTCTACTCTCTCAGCAAATCTCAAGTTACGCAATATAAAGTTATCAACCATAGTCACCATGTTTTACATTAGATCTTCAGAATAACTTGTCTGGTTTTTTTTTGAGGGGGGCACTTCTACTGATCTTTCATTCATTTATCTTTTTGTTCTTTGGTCTGTGGGCCTCCCATTGCAGTGGCCTCTGTTGTCGCAGAGCACTAGCTCTGGGCGCATGCACTCCAAAGCTCTGGCTCGATAGTTGGACACATCGGTCCAGCCACTCCACGGCACGTGGGGTCTTCCCAGGCCAGGGATCGAACCGGTGCCCCCTGCACTGCAAGGCGGTGTCCTTACCCACTGGACCACCACGGAAGCCCACTTGTCTGGTTTTGATAACAGTGTTATGCCAGCATCATAAAGATAGTTAGGTAACTTTCTGTTCTTTCTCTGTTTTGGAAGTTTATATTAGTTGGAATGATCACCTGTGGTATTTTGCAGAGTTTCATGGTGGTGAGACTGCCCATTGCCCTCAGTATTCATTTTATCCTTTAAATGTAGAAGTGTGTTCCATATTATTTCATTCTATCAGTACTTTTTTTTTTTTTTTTGTCTCACTGCATACCTTGCAGGATCTTAGTTCCCTGATCAGGGATCAAAACCTGTGTCCTCTGCACTGAAAGTATAAAGTCCTAACGACTGGACCATCATAGAAGTCCCTATCTATCAGGACTTTCTTACAGCCAGAGCTGCAAGCCTCGTGGAGGAAGCCTTTGGGAGACTGGGTTCACATCCTGGAGTAAGATGCCTACGTTTGAGTTCTGGTTCGTCATCCTTTGGCCCCTGAACATTTGTTCCACTTCCTCCTTCTTGCTTCATCTGGGTACCTCCCTCCTCTTTTCCTTTTCCAGAATTGTGGTCCTTCTTATACTCTGATGGCCTTTGTTTCACACTGTTCACAATTGTGAGCTGTTTGGTGAAGTTAATTGGTAGGATAAATGTGGTGGTGTTGTTGTTTTATAAATGTGTTTTTTAACAGCTAAATGTTCTCTTATGCTTTATCTTTTTTTGTTGTTTTAGGTTAAGGCTCCAGCTTTCTTTTACTTTATAATTTTCCATTATAAATAGCATATGATTGGATATATTAAAATACCTAATGTGAATTCTGTTAATATTAGTAGATAAATTTTACCCATTTCCATTTAATTACAGACTTATTCCCATCTTTGGATTTTCTGTTCTGTTTTCTTTTTTTTTTTTTAAGATTTATTTATTTATTTATTTTTGGGCGAGGTCAGGTTGGGGAGGGAGGGGAGCAGGCGGGCCACTTCTATTGGTCTTCCATTTCTCTATTTTCATCCGTCTTTGTTCTTTGGCTCCTGTGGGCCTCCCATCACGGTGGTGTCTGTTGTCACAGAGCGCCAGCTCTGGGCGCATGCGCTCCAGAGCTCCAGCTCGGTAATTGGACACATGGGTCCAGCCACTCCGCGGCACATGGGATCTTCCCAGGCCAGGGATGGAACTGGCGCCCCTTTCACTGCAAGGCGGTGTCCTTATCCACTGGACCACCAGGGGAAGCCCTGTTCTGTTTTCTTATTAATTTTTTTTTTTTTTTTGCAGAAAACATTATCTTTATTAATGACTTCACTAATGATAATATTGCTTAAGCTGAAAAAGACACTTATCTGAAAATGCTCTACTAAATAATCATATAATTTTCCTTCTTAATCAGTTGTGGGTGCAATTTTATACCTAACACTAAAACACAAAGCAATCGTTAGTTTGCCGTATTTAACAACAATCTGATGCTCATTTACATATTGATACAACACCAATAACAAAATGTAACAAGCGTCATGGTAAGATTATAACAGATTCTGAAATAGTAGAAACCGTCACATTAGGAAATATCTTAGGTATCGTTAGGCTAGCCTCCCAACGCAGGAGATGTGGGTTTGATCCCTGGGTCGAGAAGATCCTCTGGACAAGGAAATGGCAACGCACTCCAGTAGTCTTGTCTGGGAAATCCCACGGACAGAGAAGACTGTCTTTTCCTTTTCCAGAATTGTGGTCCTTCTTATACTCTGATGGCCTTTGTTTCACACTGTTCACAATTGTGAGCTGTTTGGTGAAGTTAATTGGTAGGATAAATGTGGTGGTGTTGTTGTTTTATAAATGTGTTTTTTAACAGCTAAATGTTCTCTTATGCTTTATCTTTTTTTGTTGTTTTAGGTTAAGGCTCCAGCTTTCTTTTACTTTATAATTTTCCATTATAAATAGCATATGATTGGATATATTAAAATACCTAATGTGAATTCTGTTAATATTAGTAGATAAATTTTACCCATTTCCATTTAATTACAGACTTATTCCCATCTTTGGATTTTCTGTTCTGTTTTCTTTTTTTTTTTAAAGATTTATTTATTTATTTATTTTTGGGCGAGGTCAGGTTGGGGAGGGAGGGGAGCAGGCGGGCCACTTCTATTGGTCTTCCATTTCTCTATTTTCATCCGTCTTTGTTCTTTGGCTCCTGTGGGCCTCCCATCACGGTGGTGTCTGTTGTCACAGAGCGCCAGCTCTGGGCGCATGCGCTCCAGAGCTCCAGCTCGGTAATTGGACACATGGGTCCAGCCACTCCGCGGCACATGGGATCTTCCCAGGCCAGGGATGGAACTGGCGCCCCTTTCACTGCAAGGCGGTGTCCTTATCCACTGGACCACCAGGGGAAGCCCTGTTCTGTTTTCTTATTAATTTTTTTTTTTTTTTTGCAGAAAACATTATCTTTATTAATGACTTCACTAATGATAATATTGCTTAAGCTGAAAAAGACACTTATCTGAAAATGCTCTACTAAATAATCATATAATTTTCCTTCTTAATCAGTTGTGGGTGCAATTTTATACCTAACACTAAAACACAAAGCAATCGTTAGTTTGCCGTATTTAACAACAATCTGATGCTCATTTACATATTGATACAACACCAATAACAAAATGTAACAAGCGTCATGGTAAGATTATAACAGATTCTGAAATAGTAGAAACCGTCACATTAGGAAATATCTTAGGTATCGTTAGGCTAGCCTCCCAACGCAGGAGATGTGGGTTTGATCCCTGGGTCGAGAAGATCCTCTGGACAAGGAAATGGCAACGCACTCCAGTAGTCTTGTCTGGGAAATCCCACGGACAGAGAAGACTGCCTGGTGGGCTACAGTCCACAGGGTCACAAAGAGTAGGACACGAATGAAGTGACTTGACTGAGCATGCACACATCATCACTGAATTTTTATAAACAAGAAAATATTGCTTTTAAACCTTTAAAATCATGTTTATTTAGCTTATTTTTAAAATACATAAACTCTAAAAATATATTCTATCGAGAGTACCTGATAAGGACTTCTTATAACTTTGAGTTCTGCCAACATTCCCAAAATGCATCCCTGATGACAGTATCACTAGGCACAGGGGCAGGGGGTTGGGGGCAGCCTTGAGATGGTCACTGATGAGGGGCGACCCTCAGTATGAGTCAAGCTACAGCAGGACTCAGTCACAGAACCGTCTGTCCACCACAGACATTGTTCCTCACATTCAAGTGGCTCGTCCATGGCTTCCCTAAAACTTTTCTTTCCAGTCTCTAGCTCCCATATAAGCCCTCATCTTAAACACGCATTTATTTTGCCTGTTTTTTCTCCTCTCTTTTGTTTCACTGGCATAACATAAGAGGTTATGTTCATTAAACTATCTTCTAGAGAAGAAGAATCAAAATATGATCCAAGATAAGAATTTACCAAGTTTAAACTTTAGGACTCAAAACCTAAATAATTTAATCATTGGTTGCCCAAAAGCATTCTTTGTTTCTTTTCCAAGATGATGATGATTCTTCATACATTTCCTTTTTCCATGTGGGCACCTTGGCTTTTAAAGCGTCAGTGGCATAGCTCACAGCTTCGAGGGAGGTAGCCCTGTGGGCTGAGGACACAGCAATGACAATGCTCGCTTCTGACACTGGAACTAAGCCAAGTCGATGAAACACTGCTATATGTCTGACTCGCCATTTCTGCCTAATGTCACTACAAATTTTTCGGATCTCATTTTCTGCCATTGGCAGATATGCTTCATACTCTAAGCTAATGACTTTTTTCCCTTCAAAATTATTCCTTGTAGTCCCTACAAATAGGGATACTGCACCACAGAGTGGAGAAATCACCTGCTGTGAGACTTCATCTACTGAAAGTTTCTCAGATGTGAACTTTATTATATCTTTAGGTTTCTCTTCAACTTCATTTGGATCTTTTCCAGGTGGCTCAGGGGCACTATCCTCCACTAATTGGGGGGATGATGGCAATTTCGTCTCCTGACTGAAGCAGGAGGAGCTGATCTCCAAGCTCAACATATTCCTGACGAACAGCAAGTATCACCTGATTTCTGACATCAGCCAACCCAGAATGGCGCGTTTCTATCTCATTCCACAGCTGCAACGCTTTTATTTCTTGCGGCACAGAAATGGTCTCTGAGCGAATTCCTGCTATTTCAGCGCTTTTTGCAAAATACAACACTTCTACCTGGCACCGGGGAACCATGCCGCCAGGGAGCTCCCGCCCGGGTCCCGTCCGCGGAAGCCTGTTCTCTTATCAATTCTTAACATTTCATACTTCTGCTGAATCAATTGAGATTTTGTCTTCATATTTTTTCTCTATTGTTTTATAAGTTGTGACTGAGGCTCCTTGTTGCCACCTCCCACTGTGACGTGGGTTGATTTCTTCACCAGAGGAGAGTGGGTTCCCTCTCCTTTCAGGCACGTTGGAAGACTGTGTTTTCCTTCTCAAAGTTAGACACCACTGCATGGCTGTTGAGCCAATAAACTGGAGCAGAAGTAAAATAAAACAATTCTAATTGGAAGACCACAAAGCTGGTATTCTTTTTCTCCAGCCCTTTCTGTCCCTACTTGGACGAGTGTAATCAGAAGAGTGCATATCCACGTGGAGGTGGTGTAAGCATGGAGCAGCCAGGAAGACTGACCAAGCATACAGAGAGACAACCATGGAGAGTTGCCTGGTGACCAACAAATTTGTGTGAGAGAAATACACTTCAGTTAAGCCATTGAGATTTGGAGGTTTGCATCACAGCAGAATCTAGCCTCTTTGGATGCACTTGGTGACAGTGTGTGTCCTTATAGCAGGGAAGGTCTGGTTTTTGCTTCATACTCTAAGCTAATGACTTTTTTCCCTTCAAAATTATTCCTTGTAGTCCCTACAAATAGGGATACTGCACCACAGAGTGGAGAAATCACCTGCTGTGAGACTTCATCTACTGAAAGTTTCTCAGATGTGAACTTTATTATATCTTTAGGTTTCTCTTCAACTTCATTTGGATCTTTTCCAGGTGGCTCAGGGGCACTATCCTCCACTAATTGGGGGGATGATGGCAATTTCGTCTCCTGACTGAAGCAGGAGGAGCTGATCTCCAAGCTCAACATATTCCTGACGAACAGCAAGTATCACCTGATTTCTGACATCAGCCAACCCAGAATGGCGCGTTTCTATCTCATTCCACAGCTGCAACGCTTTTATTTCTTGCGGCACAGAAATGGTCTCTGAGCGAATTCCTGCTATTTCAGCGCTTTTTGCAAAATACAACACTTCTACCTGGCACCGGGGAACCATGCCGCCAGGGAGCTCCCGCCCGGGTCCTGGCCGCGGAAGCCTGTTTTCTTATTAATTTTTAACATTTCATACTTCTGCTGAATCAATTGAGATTTTGTCTTCATATTTTTTCTCTATTGTTTTATAAGTTGTGACTGAGGCTCCTTGTTGCCACCTCCCACTGTGACGTGGGTTGATTTCTTCACCAGAGGAGAGTGGGTTCCCTCTCCTTTCAGGCACGTTGGAAGACTGTGTTTTCCTTCTCAAAGTTAGACACCACTGCATGGCTGTTGAGCCAATAAACTGGAGCAGAAGTAAAATAAAACAATTCTAATTGGAAGACCACAAAGCTGGTATTCTTTTTCTCCAGCCCTTTCTGTCCCTACTTGGACGAGTGTAATCAGAAGAGTGCATATCCACGTGGAGGTGGTGTAAGCATGGAGCAGCCAGGAAGACTGACCAAGCATACAGAGAGACAACCATGGAGAGTTGCCTGGTGACCAACAAATTTGTGTGAGAGAAATACACTTCAGTTAAGCCATTGAGATTTGGAGGTTTGCATCACAGCAGAATCTAGCCTCTTTGGATGCACTTGGTGACAGTGTGTGTCCTTATAGCAGGGAAGGTCTGGTAACATTCTAGCGAGTGAAATATAAATGGAGAAAACTGGGCGAGTGAGCCTTCTGGGAAAGGCCTTTAAAAGAAGTGAAAGGCATAAATGTTTCTCTCTTTGCTCTTCATACCCTCTCCTGAAATGCAGAGATGATGGCTGGAATTGCAGGAGTTATCCTAGGGTGAAAGAACTAGTTCCATCCCAGGAATGCAGTGTGGAAGCAGAGAAGATGAGACTTCTTGATATCATGCAACTGCCGTACCTTGGCCTTCCCATTGCTGGGCTTTATTTATGGGAGAAGAAAATAAATTTTTGTTTAAGCCACTGGGTTTCAGGTTTCTGTTCCTAAGAGCCCAATACAATTCCTAGCTATTATGGAAATTATTTAGGTAATTTTCATCCTGTTATTTATACTAAAGTTATTTTTTAATGTTTTTACTGTGGGAATGTTCAAACCTAGCCAGAATGAGACAGCATAGTCATCATTTCAGCTTCAACAAGTATCAATTCATACCCAAACATCTTTCCCCTCCTGGGTTGGATCTTGCAGGTGGTTCTGCCTGCTTTTGTGGGAACCTTGCTATCTTCAGCCCACTCCTAAGTTGATAATCTTCCTGTGTCCTCCACCCACAGACCTAAATTCACCTTCTGATATCCATGGTCCCTGCCTTGACCTCAGGTGGTAAGGTCCCCACAGTCTGTGGCTTTTTGTCTCTGTCCTAGGCCTCTTTGCATCTCCCAGTCCTTTTGGCATATCTTGCCTCTCCCCTCTTGGGGGTCTGGGACTCTTGGCTACTTCCCAGTCCTATAAGGAGTCCACAGGGCTCAATGAGGGCAGCCCCACTCAGACCCACTATTTTGGTACTTTCCTTGACTTTTGTTTTTTATTGTTGTTGTTGTTTTGGCTGTGCCGGACCGCTTGCAGGATCTTAGTTTCATGACCCAGGATTCAACCCACACCACATAAGTAAAACCTAGCATCCTGATCACTAAGTCACCAGGGAACTCTTCCATTCTTGGCATGTACTACTTTTTGCCTTTGAACTATGCAGGCTCCTCCAGGTTCCCATATGTTTACTGGGATAACCTGGGAGGAGGGGAGGATCTGGCACCAGGCTACAGTGGTACCTAAGTCCCCACACACTCCTCTATTTCAGGGCTGTGAATGGAGTTTTGCCTCTTCCTGTGTGGCTGGAACTTTCTCTACCTGCCCTGTGCTCTACCCACTTTCACTGTCAGACTCTGTCACCCTCTTTAGGGACACACTCTATCCTGAGTTCTTGTTCTGAACATTTGATATGAAAGTCCAGTTTGGGAGTGCCCAGAAAACAAATTTACTTCTCAACTCACTCCATCAGTTCTATATAATAAGTGCTTACTTCCAGACTATTGACTTTTGGCTGACCTAAACAAACTTGATTTTTAGAAACAAAGCTGAACAAAGACCTCTTTACTCCACACAACATCCACCTGGCACATGGGGAGTGGGTAGGGTAGTGGTCAGAACCAGTGTAATACAATTCCTACCCAAACTTTTTTTCTTTCCCTCCTGAGACAGCATAGTCATCATTTCAGCTTCAACAAGTATCAATTCATACCCAAACATCTTTCCCCTCCTGGGTTGGATCTTGCAGGTGGTTCTGCCTGCTTTTGTGGGAACCTTGCTATCTTCAGCCCACTCCTAAGTTGATAATCTTCCTGTGTCCTCCACCCACAGACCTAAATTCACCTTCTGATATCCATGGTCCCTGCCTTGACCTCAGGTGGTAAGGTCCCCACAGTCTGTGGCTTTTTGTCTCTGTCCTAGGCCTCTTTGCATCTCCCAGTCCTTTTGGCATATCTTGCCTCTCCCCTCTTGGGGGTCTGGGACTCTTGGCTACTTCCCAGTCCTATAAGGAGTCCACAGGGCTCAATGAGGGCAGCCCCACTCAGACCCACTATTTTGGTACTTTCCTTGACTTTTGTTTTTTATTGTTGTTGTTGTTTTGGCTGTGCCGCACAGCTTGCAGGATCTTAGTTTCATGACCCAGGATTCAACCCAGACCACATAAGTAAAAACCTAGAATCCTGATCACTAAGTCACCAGGGAACTCTTCCATTCTTGGCATGTACTACTTTTTGCCTTTGAACTATGCAGGCTCCTCCAGGTTCCCATATGTTTACTGGGATAACCTGGGAGGAGGGGAGGATCTGGCACCAGGCTACAGTGGTACCTAAGTCCCCACACACTCCTCTATTTCAGGGCTGTGAATGGAGTTTTGCCTCTTCCTGTGTGGCTGGAACTTTCTCTACCTGCCCTGTGCTCTACCCACTTTCACTGTCAGACTCTGTCACCCTCTTTAGGGACACACTCTATCCTGAGTTCTTGTTCTGAACATTTGATATGAAAGTCCAGTTTGGGAGTGCCCAGAAAACAAATTTACTTCTCAACTCACTCCATCAGTTCTATATAATAAGTGCTTACTTCCAGACTATTGACTTTTGGCTGACCTAAACAAACTTGATTTTTAGAAACAAAGCTGAACAAAGACCTCTTTACTCCACACAACATCCACCTGGCACATGGGGAGTGGGTAGGGTAGTGGTCAGAACCAGTGTCTTCCAGTAATGTGTGTGAATGTGTATGAGTGTTGAGTGGAATGTTGGTCAGCCCACTCAAGCTGCAGGGCATGCATGGCAGTGGCTGTGGGCATCTCATTTTGCATTTGGCATGTGGGACAGAGAAGAAAAGTTAGGATGGAGACCCTGGGGTGGTGGAATCAGAACTGGGGGTGGTGATGCATCAGGTCAGGGGCTAGAGAGCATGGAGTGGGCATTGTCAGTCAAGGATGCTAGATGTAACCTAGAGGTTCTTTTCCAAAGCAGGATGGGCCAGTATGAGGGTCAGTCCATTTTTTGTTGATCAAGCCTGAATGACATATCTCTTGGAGCCACCATGTCACCTGAGGGAGAAGCATGTATGGGGATACCAAGTCCCCCAGAGTGCTCTTAGGCCCCCACCTGCCCCACAGCTGCTAGCATGCTCCTCCCATCCCCACTTGTAGTGTTTCAGTATTCTCAGGAAGAGTTCGTTATGCAGCTTGGCTCTCAGTGATGCTGGAAAAGAAAAGAAAGGGTCTAAGAGGTTCTGAGAGGTCTACCGTTAAGAAGTCCCACATGTGGCCTCATTCTTGCTAAGGAGAGAAAGATGGCTTCACCAATCTATGTAGCTAGCCGTAGACCTTGTTGCTAAAAGAGCGTCTCTCCTGATGTGTGTTCTATGCTTCATTCCTCTGCCTGGGGCTCTCTGATGCCCACCTACAGGGTTAGACCATTCCTGGCTGCTCAAGACCCCTGATCTTTGATGGAACTCTTGCAGTGGCAGTGAACATTTGATATGAAAGTCCAGTTTGGGAGTGCCCAGAAAACAAATTTACTTCTCAACTCACTCCATCAGTTCTATATAATAAGTGCTTACTTCCAGACTATTGACTTTTGGCTGACCTAAACAAACTTGATTTTTAGAAACAAAGCTGAACAAAGACCTCTTTACTCCACACAACATCCACCTGGCACATGGGGAGTGGGTAGGGTAGTGGTCAGAACCAGTGTCTTCCAGTAATGTGTGTGAATGTGTATGAGTGTTGAGTGGAATGTTGGTCAGCCCACTCAAGCTGCAGGGCATGCATGGCAGTGGCTGTGGGCATCTCATTTTGCATTTGGCATGTGGGACAGAGAAGAAAAGTTAGGATGGAGACCCTGGGGTGGTGGAATCAGAACTGGGGGTGGTGATGCATCAGGTCAGGGGCTAGAGAGCATGGAGTGGGCATTGTCAGTCAAGGATGCTAGATGTAACCTAGAGGTTCTTTTCCAAAGCAGGATGGGCCAGTATGAGGGTCAGTCCATTTTTTGTTGATCAAGCCTGAATGACATATCTCTTGGAGCCACCATGTCACCTGAGGGAGAAGCATGTATGGGGATACCAAGTCCCCCAGAGTGCTCTTAGGCCCCCACCTGCCCCACAGCTGCTAGCATGCTCCTCCCATCCCCACTTGTAGTGTTTCAGTATTCTCAGGAAGAGTTCGTTATGCAGCTTGGCTCTCAGTGATGCTGGAAAAGAAAAGAAAGGGTCTAAGAGGTTCTGAGAGGTCTACCGTTAAGAAGTCCCACATGTGGCCTCATTCTTGCTAAGGAGAGAAAGATGGCTTCACCAATCTATGTAGCTAGCCGTAGACCTTGTTGCTAAAAGAGCGTCTCTCCTGATGTGTGTTCTATGCTTCATTCCTCTGCCTGGGGCTCTCTGATGCCCACCTACAGGGTTAGACCATTCCTGGCTGCTCAAGACCCCTGATCTTTGATGGAACTCTTGCAGTGGCAGTGAAGACTTTGGATGAAACTTGGCCTTCTTGGACTGCCGCAGAGTCTCTGTTGCTCACACCTGTGTAGTGCCATCTTCTTGGGATCCTGTCTGCCTGGGACTAGAGGCCTAGCCTAATTTCCCCCAATATCCTCTTGCCATTTCAGACCCCAGCTCTCAAGAAGGGCTGTATCTTCCTGGGTCTAAACATTTTTGACCCAGAGTAGCTCTGCCTCTAGATTCCTGTTTTACTTTGCATTCTTAGCTCATCAGACAACAGAAAGCCTTGTCTACCTTGAGCCAACTGAGTGCTCGGCTTGGAATTCTGCATGACCATCTGCAGATGGAACCACACAGGCTGAGTGGGGGACCGTAGCCCAGGCTGGGTAGAATTTAATTCATCAGTTTTCAAATTGTAGTTGCACACTGAACTTCAACACCCAGGCCACTCCCCAGGCCAGTTAAATCAGAATCTCTGGGTGAGCCCGGGAATGAGGGCATTCCAGTGTTTTAGGGGACTCTGATGCCCAATGTATATTTGTAAATCGGAGTTAAACTCTTTTTTTTTTTTTTTTTAAATATTTATTTATTTATTTTGGGCGGGGGTCAGGTTGGGGAGGGAGGGGAGCGGGCGGGCCACTTCTATTGGCCTTTCATTTCTCTATTTTCATCCGTCTTTGTTCTTTGGCTCCTATGGGCCTCCTATCACGGTGGCGTCTGTCGTTGCAGAGCGCCGGCTCTGGGCGCATGCGCTCCAGAGCTCCGGCTCTGTAATTAGAGACATCGGTCCAGCGCTCCGCGGCACGTGGGATCTTCCCAGGCCAGGGATGGAACCAGCGCCTTACACTGGAAGTCGGTGTCCTTACCCACTGGAAACCCCCCGAGTTAAAGCAAAGAGGTCGATGGTTCTATGCTTCATTCGCTAAGGAGAGAAAGATGGCTTCACCAATCTATGTAGCTAGCCGTAGACCTTGTTGCTAAAAGAGCGTCTCTCCTGATGTGTGTTCTATGCTTCATTCCTCTGCCTGGGGCTCTCTGATGCCCACCTACAGGGTTAGACCATTCCTGGCTGCTCAAGACCCCTGATCTTTGATGGAACTCTTGCAGTGGCAGTGAAGACTTTGGATGAAACTTGGCCTTCTTGGACTGCCGCAGAGTCTCTGTTGCTCACACCTGTGTAGTGCCATCTTCTTGGGATCCTGTCTGCCTGGGACTAGAGGCCTAGCCTAATTTCCCCCAATATCCTCTTGCCATTTCAGACCCCAGCTCTCAAGAAGGGCTGTATCTTCCTGGGTCTAAACATTTTTGACCCAGAGTAGCTCTGCCTCTAGATTCCTGTTTTACTTTGCATTCTTAGCTCATCAGACAACAGAAAGCCTTGTCTACCTTGAGCCAACTGAGTGCTCGGTTTGGGAATTCTGCATGACCATCTGCAGATGGAACCACACAGGCTGAGTGGGGGACCGTAGCCCAGGCTGGGTAGAATTTAATTCATCAGTTTTCAAATTGTAGTTGCACACTGAACTTCAACACCCAGGCCACTCCCCAGGCCAGTTAAATCAGAATCTCTGGGTGAGCCCGGGAATGAGGGCATTCCAGTGTTTTAGGGGACTCTGATGCCCAATGTATATTTGTAAATCGGAGTTAAACTCTTTTTTTTTTTTTTTTAAATATTTATTTATTTATTTTGGGCGGGGGTCAGGTTGGGGAGGGAGGGAAGCAGGCGGGCCACTTCTATTGGCCTTTCATTTCTCTATTTTCATCCGTCTTTGTTCTTTGGCTCCTATGGGCCTCCTATCACGGTGGCGTCTGTCGTTGCAGAGCGCCGGCTCTGGGCGCATGCGCTCCAGAGCTCCGGCTCTGTAATTAGACACATCGGTCCAGCCGCTCCGCGGCACGTGGGATCTTCCCAGGCCAGGGATGGAACCAGCGCCCCTTACACTGGAAGTCGGTGTCCTTACCCACTGGACCACCAGGGGAAGCCCGGAGTTAAACTCTTTCTAGCATAGGTTTTAAACACCACTCACTATCGGGGTGAGTGTCTAATGGACTAGTCATGTAGAATTCCTATCATGTTCAGTTTGTAGACCCAACCAATTTCCTGCCACTCACCCTTCCAGTAGGGGAGGAGAAAGCTGTGTCAAAGCTCCTAAAAGGGGGCTTCCCCTGGTGGTCCAGTGGGTAAGGACACCGCCTTGCAGTGCAAGGGGCGCCGGTTCGGTCCCTGGCCTGGGAAGATCCCACGTGCCGCGGAGCAGCTGGACCGATGTGTCTAATTACAGAGCCGGAGCTCTGGAGCGCATGCGCCCAGAGCCGGCACTCTGCAGCCACAGACGCCACCGCGATGGGAGGCCCACAGGAGCCAAAGAACAAAGACGGATGAAAATAGAGAAATGGAAGACCAATGGAAGTGGCCCGCCCGCTCCCCTCCCTCCCCAACCTGACCCCCGCCTAAAATAAATAATAAATAAATAAATCTTTAAAAAAAAAAAAAGCTCCTAAAAGGGGTCCCTTGGAAAAGTGAGGAACCTAGCTGCATCATTGCCACTTGCAGCCATTAGAGATAATGGATGTTGAATTGAACCCTGATCCTCCCATCTGTCATGGCTATTCTAGGGACACCCGGCTGTGAATCCCAAACACACAGACACACACGCACACACAAACACAATGGACCCTTGGGGTGAGGGAAAACCTTATCCAGCTGCAAGGCCTACGAGAATCTCTGACTTCTGTACACCTCTCCAGCTGGTCCTCCCATCCCTTGTGCAAGGTCACCTTTTGCACTATCCCGAGGAGGGTCACAGACCTCAGACTCCTCAGTGCAGGTTCAGACAAACATCACACCTGACATAGAGTGAGATTAAGGGATCTTGGGCATGGATGACAGAGCAGAGACTGAGAGATCATATTCAGAGTTGGTTGAGACATAAATGTCAAAAGATAGTAAGAGACTCAGCAAGACATAGACTCATCAGCACCCACTCAAGGAAAGCCAAGCAGAAGGTGTGGTAGTGTGTGGGAGGGTTGGGGAGAGAGGAAATCTTTTTTTTTTTTTGCAGGTTGGGCGGGGGCAGGTGGGCCACTTCTATTGGTCTTTCATTTATTCAGTTTCATCCATCTTTGTTCTTTGGCTCTTGTGGGCCTCCCATCACGGCGGCCTCTGTTGTCGCAGAGCACCAGCTCTGGGCGCATGCACTCCACATGGCTCCAGCGGCTCCGCAGCACGTGGGATCCTCCCAGGCCAGGGATCGAACTGGCGCCCCTTGCACTGCAAGGCAGTGTCCCTACCCACTGGACCACCAGGGAAACCCCAGAGAGGAAATCTTGAGGAGTGGCCAGCACAGCTGTTTCTGAGGATGTGGTAAGATTTAGAAGCTGCATCCCCAAGCTAATGACCTCTGATGGCAGAGAGTCCCCCTCCCTTCTCACCCCTAATCTTCCTCTGTTTGTTTATCCACTCCTGTCCCTGGGCTCTCACTCCCCTCCCCGACTTTCTTCTTGGTTCTCCCAGGAAGTGGCCAGCACAGGGAGGCAGGGAAGCCTTGTCTCTCAGCCCCTGGGGAGGGAGGCAGCAGGCACAGCTGCAACATCTCTGCTTCTGCTCTGGCCTTCCCCAGGGGCTGGCTTTAGCTGGCTATCCCCCATTGAGGCACAGTGCCTGTCCTGCTGCTGCTCAGCTAGGGGGTATCCTGTCTTTCTGGCTCTCTGCCAGACTCTGGGTTGGCCCTGAGGGCCCTGCCAATCACAGGCCTGTGGAATCCTGCCCTTCCCAGCTGCCTCTGAAATCCTGCCATTCCCAGCTGCCTCTGACTGCAGCCAGTCCTAGTTTGGACAGAGATGGCTGGGCAGGGGCTGCAGAAAAATAAAGCCCAGTCCCTGCCCCTATTTTTGGAGGGAGCTGGGATCAGGCTGGCTGAGGTGTCAGAGCCTGACTGGGCCCTGAGGTTTCTTTTGAGTGCAAGATTGGTCAGGTTTATTTTAGGAGGAAAGGCCTAGTGTGAATGGCCCTGGGATGGGCTTTAGACCATGCCAGGGTATCTTTTTGTGGGGCATGGAAAGCCATAAGATAATGGGCTGATCCCTCTTCTGTGGATCTAATTTCCAAAGGGCAAGACCATGGTCAGTAAAGGTCTTTATTAAAAGAGAGATCCAGTCTCCTTGGCTCTGTCAGCACCCTGAGTCACGAAGATTTCGATGTCGATCTCCAGCCGGCTGGCTTTGACCTCATAGCGGCCCTGGATCAGGCCTCGGGTTTGGCTGGCATGCCAGCGCCAGTTGGACTGGATGACACAGGCTGCTTGGCGTGCTCGGGCATGCGGCTCCGCAGCACGTGGGATCCTCCCAGGCCAGGGATCGAACTGGCGCCCCTTGCACTGCAAGGCAGTGTCCCTACCCACTGGACCACCAGGGAAACCCCAGAGAGGAAATCTTGAGGAGTGGCCAGCACAGCTGTTTCTGAGGATGTGGTAAGATTTAGAAGCTGCATCCCCAAGCTAATGACCTCTGATGGCAGAGAGTCCCCCTCCCTTCTCACCCCTAATCTTCCTCTGTTTGTTTATCCACTCCTGTCCCTGGGCTCTCACTCCCCTCCCCGACTTTCTTCTTGGTTCTCCCAGGAAGTGGCCAGCACAGGGAGGCAGGGAAGCCTTGTCTCTCAGCCCCTGGGGAGGGAGGCAGCAGGCACAGCTGCAACATCTCTGCTTCTGCTCTGGCCTTCCCCAGGGGCTGGCTTTAGCTGGCTATCCCCCATTGAGGCACAGTGCCTGTCCTGCTGCTGCTCAGCTAGGGGGTATCCTGTCTTTCTGGCTCTCTGCCAGACTCTGGGTTGGCCCTGAGGGCCCTGCCAATCACAGGCCTGTGGAATCCTGCCCTTCCCAGCTGCCTCTGAAATCCTGCCATTCCCAGCTGCCTCTGACTGCAGCCAGTCCTAGTTTGGACAGAGATGGCTGGGCAGGGGCTGCAGAAAAATAAAGCCCAGTCCCTGCCCCTATTTTTGGAGGGAGCTGGGATCAGGCTGGCTGAGGTGTCAGAGCCTGACTGGGCCCTGAGGTTTCTTTTGAGTGCAAGATTGGTCAGGTTTATTTTAGGAGGAAAGGCCTAGTGTGAATGGCCCTGGGATGGGCTTTAGACCATGCCAGGGTATCTTTTTGTGGGGCATGGAAAGCCATAAGATAATGGGCTGATCCCTCTTCTGTGGATCTAATTTCCAAAGGGCAAGACCATGGTCAGTAAAGGTCTTTATTAAAAGAGAGATCCAGTCTCCTTGGCTCTGTCAGCACCCTGAGTCACGAAGATTTCGATGTCGATCTCCAGCCGGCTGGCTTTGACCTCATAGCGGCCCTGGATCAGGCCTCGGGTTTGGCTGGCATGCCAGCGCCAGTTGGACTGGATGACACAGGCTGCTTGGCGTGCCTGGAGAAACCATTTGCGAGTCTGCCACATTCGAACCTGTGCCTGCACCTTCACCACTGCCCATTCCTGACAGGTGTAGAGTTTTAGTGCCAGGCGCCGTCTTTGCTCCAGCATCTTGGCCTGCATTGACCTCCACCAGCACTGGATAACCCAGGCCCCAAGTGCTGCATGCAGTAATGTCCTGCGTACCTTGTTGCCACGCCACCATGACTGAATCTTTATGGTTGCTTTCTCTAACTGATTGGGGAAGGAAGAACATGGAGATGCTCAGTGGGGCACTCTCCCATTCCTAACCCCACCTCTGGCGCTGGGAGGAAATGCTCAGTGGGGTACCCTCCCATTCCTCACCCTCCCTCTGGTTGCTGGGAGGAAATAAGAGCCCTGGCCTCTCATTTCTGGGCCCCATGCATCTTATCTCCAAACCCTACTCACTGTTAGATACTGCTTATTATCCTCTGGACAGATCCCTTCTGTATGGGCCTCACTCACATTTTGTGTGTCCATGGCCCTGGTCTTTAGAGTCCACTCATCTATCGGTTAGGCTACCCTTGTCTTTAGCCCCGCCCTCAACTGTTAGGTACCCCCACATCACTAGACTCCACCCACCTACCCACAAGGTACCCCTCATTAGGTCCTGTTTGCCCGCATTTTACCTTTGTCTCTTCTCTTCTGTTTGTTTTTGGTACCCGGGGAAAAATAAAGCCCAGTCCCTGCCCCTATTTTTGGAGGGAGCTGGGATCAGGCTGGCTGAGGTGTCAGAGCCTGACTGGGCCCTGAGGTTTTTGGTGCAAAGGCTTTATTTTAGGAGGAAAGGCCTAGTGTGAATGGCCCTGGGATGGGCTTTAGACCATGCCAGGGTATCTTTTGGGGCATGGAAAGCCATAAGATAATGGGCTGATCCCTCTTCTGTGGATCTAATTTCCAAAGGGCAAGACCATGGTCAGTAAAGGTCTTTATTAAAAGAGAGATCCAGTCTCCTTGGCTCTGTCAGCACCCTGAGTCACGAAGATTTCGATGTCGATCTCCAGCCGGCTGGCTTTGACCTCATAGCGGCCCTGGATCAGGCCTCGGGTTTGGCTGGCATGCCAGCGCCAGTTGGACTGGATGACACAGGCTGCTTGGCGTGCCTGGAGAAACCATTTGCGAGTCTGCCACATTCGAACCTGTGCCTGCACCTTCACCACTGCCCATTCCTGACAGGTGTAGAGTTTTAGTGCCAGGCGCCGTCTTTGCTCCAGCATCTTGGCCTGCATTGACCTCCACCAGCACTGGATAACCCAGGCCCCAAGTGCTGCATGCAGTAATGTCCTGCGTACCTTGTTGCCACGCCACCATGACTGAATCTTTATGGTTGCTTTCTCTAACTGATTGGGGGAAGGAAGAACATGGAGATGCTCAGTGGGGCACTCTCCCATTCCTAACCCCACCTCTGGCGCTGGGAGGAAATGCTCAGTGGGGTACCCTCCCATTCCTCACCCTCCCTCTGGTTGCTGGGAGGAAATAAGAGCCCTGGCCTCTCATTTCTGGGCCCCATGCATCTTATCTCCAAACCCTACTCACTGTTAGATACTGCTTATTATCCTCTGGACAGATCCCTTCTGTATGGGCCTCACTCACATTTTGTGTGTCCATGGCCCTGGTCTTTAGAGTCCACTCATCTATCGGTTAGGCTACCCTTGTCTTTAGCCCCGCCCTCAACTGTTAGGTACCCCCACATCACTAGACTCCACCCACCTACCCACAAGGTACCCCTCATTAGGTCCTGTTTGCCCGCATTTTACCTTTGTCTCTTTCTCTTCTGTTTGTATCTTCTTATGGATTGACCAGCTACCTTATTTATTGATTCCCATTAGTTTAGGGGGGCTGTCATTATTTCTTGCTTTCATTTTATTTCGCAGACTCAACTGGTGTCTTATGGCTTCCATTTCCTACACCTTCCAGTCACTTGTTTCTGTTCCTGCTGGTGGCATTGGAGAGAAAGATTCACGCAACTTTCCTTCAAGTAAGAGATCACACACACTCATCACCAGTGTGGATTTCTGGAAACTTGAATATCAGTGTCTTTGGGAGGGACCTGAGCAGTATATTCATGGGCTAGTGTTTTTTGTTAAATTTGTGAAAGCAAGAGATTCTGACTGCAATTGGATAGGGCTTCTCTCTCCCCTTTTCTGACCCCTTCTCTTGCCCTTTCCTTGCTAGGTGCCGTGGAATGGCTACAGTTTCTTCTGGAAGGTGACTAAAGGGAAGCTGAGTTTGAATATACTTTGTATGGTCAATGTGACAGATTGATGTTATTCACAGTCACCCCTGGAAATAGGTGAATTATTGCTCGCCATTCTACTAGCAGTGGCTTCCAGAAGCTTTCCTACCAGTTATGTCATCCATTCCCTTGTATCATGGTTTAAAGATATAGGGACAGAAGTGCTGCCGTGGTGCTATGAACACTCGCTTCTGTGCCCAGCTCCAGAAGTGTATATACAGGGGAGGAAAAGCAAGGTTGGAAAGAAAGAAGACAGAAACTGGTCTATAGAATATCCTTAACTGTTTTCAGATATGTAAAATCCTAAGTGGCAGATTTTCTTTTCATTGATGCCTGATTAAAATTGAAGTTCTGTCTTGTCAAGAATATAATACTTGACAATGCAGTGAGCCAGTTATAAATATTCCAAGCTTTTTTTTCTTTTTTAGTATAAATTTTTGAAATAGAGTTTATCAGAATTCCATGATTACAGGGAATCAACCAGAACTGCTATAAATGGTGTATGTGCTGACATGAAAAATCATGTTTTGTGCATCTTAAAAGTCAATAACAAGTTTCTATAGAAAATCACATGAGAAATTCTCATATGAAGAATAAAGGTTAAAAAAAAGAAGAATACAGGTTATGCAGAAAAAGTGTAGGAAAAATACCATAGAGACAGAACACTTAACTGATAGATAACGTTATGTTTGTGTTATTTGCCAACTCTTTTAAATGTGTCATTTGTTGTGGCTTCCTTGTTTGTCCTATAAATACTCATTCACCTTGTTTTAAGTCTGTAATTTTGTATTCTTTTTCTTGAAGTAGGCCTTCCATATTATAGAAACTTCAGTTCCCACAAAACCTGGGTCTGCCCTGCTATAGTATAAGAATGCACTTTTTAACGTTTGTTCTTTGGAACCCCTTACCAGTGTGGATTTCTGGAAACTTGAATATCAGTGTCTTTGGGAGGGACCTGAGCAGTATATTCATGGGCTAGTGTTTTTTGTTAAATTTGTGAAAGCAAGAGATTCTGACTGCAATTGGATAGGGCTTCTCTCTCCCTTTTCTGACCCTTCTCTTGCCCTTTCCTTGCTAGGTGCCGTGGAATGGCTACAGTTTCTTCTGGAAGGTGACTAAAGGGAAGCTGAGTTTGAATATACTTTGTATGGTCAATGTGACAGATTGATGTTATTCACAGTCACCCCTGGAAATAGGTGAATTATTGCTCGCCATTCTACTAGCAGTGGCTTCCAGAAGCTTTCCTACCAGTTATGTCATCCATTCCCTTGTATCATGGTTTAAAGATATAGGGACAGAAGTGCTGCCGTGGTGCTATGAACACTCGCTTCTGTGCCCAGCTCCAGAAGTGTATATACAGGGGAGGAAAAGCAAGGTTGGAAAGAAAGAAGACAGAAACTGGTCTATAGAATATCCTTAACTGTTTTCAGATATGTAAAATCCTAAGTGGCAGATTTTCTTTTCATTGATGCCTGATTAAAATTGAAGTTCTGTCTTGTCAAGAATATAATACTTGACAATGCAGTGAGCCAGTTATAAATATTCCAAGCTTTTTTTTCTTTTTAGTATAAATTTTGAAATAGAGTTTATCAGAATTCCATGATTACAGGGAATCAACCAGAACTGCTATAAATGGTGTATGTGCTGACATGAAAAATCATGTTTTGTGCATCTTAAAAGTCAATAACAAGTTTCTATAGAAAATCACATGAGAAATTCTCATATGAAGAATAAAGGTTAAAAAAGAAGAATACAGGTTATGCAGAAAAAGTGTAGGAAAAATACCATAGAGACAGAACACTTAACTGATAGATAACGTTATGTTTGTGTTATTTGCCAACTCTTTTAAATGTGTCATTTGTTGTGGCTTCCTTGTTTGTCCTATAAATACTCATTCACCTTGTTTTAAGTCTGTAATTTTGTATTCTTTTTCTTGAAGTAGGCCTTCCATATTATAGAAACTTCAGTTCCCACAAAACCTGGGTCTGCCCTGCTATAGTATAAGAATGCAGCTGTGTGGTTGGGGCTTGTGGGAGCACGTATGAGTTTAGCTTACATGAATTTAGGACTGGAAATGCAGACACAGGTGCTGCAGAGCTGCTGTGTGTCCTTTGGGATTTGAAAGGCCATTCTGGCTCTAGCTTTAGCATGCGTGATATTGCTCATGTTTCTGTGCCTCCTGTTTATATTCGAGGCCTCATACCATCACTCATACTAATTGCCATGGCATTGTCCATCAGCATGTCTTACACATTGTGTAAGCATGTCTTACACATTACACATTGTGGCCCTATTGTCAAGAAAGCGACTGTTTTTTTTTACATTTTGGCCTCTTTTATTGTTTTTTATTTATTTTCATCCATCTTTATTCTTTGGCCTGTGTGGGTTTCCCATTGCAGTGGCCTCTCTCATTGTAGAGCACCGGCTCTGAGCACATGCGCTCCAGAATGCTGGCTCGTAATTGGACACACCGGTCCAGTCGCTCTGCGGCATGTGGGATCTTCCTGGGCCAGGGATCGAACCAGTGCCCCTTGCATTGCAAGGCAGACTCTTTACCCACTGGACCACCAGGGAAGCCCAAGAAAGCAACTTCTTTGCGTCACGTTAAAATCCTCAGGAGTGGACACTGTTGCCTCCATTAATGTCTGTCAATCTGCGTGAGTAGAGCACTGGTATCAACCATCTCAAAGGCCTCCATCACTGCATTGAACCATTGGTCCTGGTGTTAGGCACGTACCTCCAGCCCAGTCTGCTGGATTCTGAACGAATCATTTATAAAGGGGCTGTAGCTGTGGCCGACACTCTGAGGCTGCGTCTACCGAGGCCAGACTGCCATGGTCAGAACACTAGATCCCACTGTTCCTTGTGGATCTCTCCCCTGCCCAATTCTGGCTGACTGATTATTGCCAGAATGTCCTGTCTTTGTCTCCATAAAAGTCTCTGGAAAAACCTGTTGGCCTCTTTTGTGTTCACACTCTTGTAGTTCTTACAAAGTGACAGTGTATGGGGTCAAAGTGGGGGAGATGTACTCCCTGAATCCTATTCTACTAAGTGTACGTGAACTACATTCATTGTTCTCCGCTTCCTCACTGCTCCTGTCTCCAGATTCTGCCTTCTCTTCTTGCTTAATTTCCCCCCTGGATTATTATTATAGTACGTCTGTTTCTCAGATATCAAAAAATGAAGACACATATGAGGTGGAAAGTGAATTTCCTTTGAAATTTACGCCCAGAGTTAGTCTTTCAGACCTTATGTCATGCACAGATTTAAATTTTTTATTAAGAATAAGTTGTTTTTTACTGAGGTATAGTTGATTTACAGTGTAGTTAGCTTTTGGTGTACAACAAATTGAGTGAGTTTTATCTATGTGTGTGTTTATGTGTGTGTATATATATATATACATTATATATACACACGCATATATTCTTAGATCCTTTTCCATTATAATTTAAATAATTTATTTTAATTCACACATTGAAAAATCAATTTCTGGACTTCCCTGGTGGTCCAGTGGGTAAAGAGTCTGCCTTGCAATGCAAGGGGCACTGGTTCGATCCCTGGCCCAGGAAGATCCCACATGCCGCAGAGCGACTGGACCGGTGTGTCCAATTACGAGCCAGCATTCTGGAGCGCTTGTGCTCAGAGCCGGTGCTCTGCAACGAGAGAGGCCATTGCAATGGGAAACCTACACAGGCCAAAGAATAAAGATGGATGAAAATAAATTAAAAAAACAATAAAAGAGGCAAAATTAAAATGAATCCAACACTGTTGCCTCCATTAATGTCTGTCAATCTGAGTGAGTAGAGCACTGGTATCAACCATCTCAAAGGCCTCCATCACTGCATTGAACCATTGGTCCTGGTGTTAGGCACGTACCTCCAGCCCAGTCTGCTGGATTCTGAACGAATCATTTATAAAGGGGCTGTAGCTGTGGCCGACACTCTGAGGCTGCGTCTACCGAGGCCAGACTGCCATGGTCAGAACACTAGATCCCACTGTTCCTTGTGGATCTCTCCCCTGCCCAATTCTGGCTGACTGATTATTGCCAGAATGTCCTGTCTTTGTCTCCATAAAAGTCTCTGGAAAAACCTGTTGGCCTCTTTTGTGTTCACACTCTTGTAGTTCTTACAAAGTGACAGTGTATGGGGTCAAAGTGGGGGAGATGTACTCCCTGAATCCTATTCTACTAAGTGTACGTGAACTACATTCATTGTTCTCCGCTTCCTCACTGCTCCTGTCTCCAGATTCTGCCTTCTCTTCTTGCTTAATTTCCCCCCTGGATTATTATTATAGTACGTCTGTTTCTCAGATATCAAAAAATGAAGACACATATGAGGTGGAAAGTGAATTTCCTTTGAAATTTACGCCCAGAGTTAGTCTTTCAGACCTTATGTCATGCACAGATTTAAATTTTTTATTAAGAATAAGTTGTTTTTTACTGAGGTATAGTTGATTTACAGTGTAGTTAGCTTTTGGTGTACAACAAATTGAGTGAGTTTTATCTATGTGTGTGTTTATGTGTGTGTATATATATATATACATTATATATACACACGCATATATTCTTAGATCCTTTTCCATTATAATTTAAATAATTTATTTTAATTCACACATTGAAAAATCAATTTCTGGACTTCCCTGGTGGTTCAGTGGCTAAAGAGTTCGCCTTGCAGTGCAAGGGGCACTGGTTCGATTCCTGGCCCAGGAAGATCCCACATGCCGCAGAGCGACTGGACCGGTGTGTCCAATTACGAGCCAGCATTCTGGAGCGCTTGTGCTCAGAGCCGGTGCTCTGCAACGAGAGAGGCCATTGCAATGGGAAACCTACACAGGCCAAAGAATAAAGATGGATGAAAATAAATTAAAAAAAAACAATAAAAGAGGCCAAAATTAAAAAAATAAAAATTTCTGCCTTACATTATTACTGTTGAAGAGTATCATGGACAATTAACTATGTACTTATGCACACAGAACATCCATGTACCTTAAGAAATAGAAAACTTTCTGTGTATCTTTTTAAATTAATTGAGTTAAAAATCATATAATATAAAACTGATCATTTTAACCATTTTAAAGTTGTCAGTTCAGTTGCTTTTAGTGCATTCACAATGTTGTACAACTCTATCACTATATCTAAAGTCCAGTTTCTAATTTCATTTAATTTTAATTTCTAATTTTATCATCCCCAAAATAAACCCTGTACTCGTTAAGTAATCACTTCCCATTATCTTTCCCTCACCCAACACCCTGGCAACCAGTAATCTGCTTTTAGTCTCCATGGATTTGCCTACCCTGGACATTTCATATAAATAGAATCATATACTATATGGACTTTTGTGTCTGACTTCTTTCACTTAGCATGTTTTCAAGATTCCATGTTGTAGAATGTATCAATACTTCATCTTTTCTTAAGGCTAAATAATATCCCATTGTATAAATACATTTTGTTTGTATATTCATAAATTAAAAGGTATTTGAGTTGTTTTCACTCTTTGGTGACTATGAATAGTACTGTTTTGAACATTTGGTGGGTTTTTTTTTATTTTCTCTATGTAAGATCATGTAATCTGAAAATAGAGATAATTTTACTTCTTTCTTTGCAATTTGGACGCATTTCAGTTCTCTTTCTTGCTCTATTGTCCTGGCTAAAACTCCCAGTACAATGTTGAATAGCAGTGATGAGAGAAAGTATCTTTGTTTTATTCCTCATCTTAGAGAAAAAGCTTTCAGTCTCTCACCATTAAGTCTGATAATGTTAACTGTGTTTTTTTTCATAGCTGCCCTTGATTAGTTTGAGAAGTTTCCTTCTATACCCAGTTTATTGAATGGTTTTCTTTTTTAAAAAAATTTTATTGACTTATTTATTTGTTGGCTATTCTGAGTTTCTCACTGCTGCAACAGGCTCTTGTCTAGACGCAGGGAGTGGGAGCTGCTCTCTAGTTCAGGAAAGCAAGGTTCTTGTGTTGACTTCTCTTGTTGTGAAACTCAGGCTCTAGGGCACACAGGCTTCAATAGTTCTAGCACATGGGCTCACTAATTGTGGTTCTGAGGCTCTGGAACACAGGCTCAGTAATTGTGGCTCATAGGCTTGGTTGCTCCGCAGCATGTGGGATCTTTCCAGATCCGGAATCGAACCTGTGTCTCCTGCAGTGACAGGCGAACTCTTCACCACTGAGCTACCAGGGAAGCCCAAATGATTTTCTTTTCTTTTTTTGTTCTTTATTTTAAAGATTTTACAGAGTTTTGTTGTTCACCAACATGTATGTTCCCAGATCATTCATGCATATCCCTGGACCCTCCCCCCACGCAGCTCCCCCGCTCCCACCCCTCCAGACCATCGCCCCAAGTGATTGTAGGTACTCCTATTCCCTTAGCACAATGACCATAGCTATCTTTTCCACACGTGCCAGTATAGGTTTCGATGTTACTTCCTCTATGCCTCCCTCTTACTGTTAGGTCTCCACAATGTCCTTATGTCTATTCTCTGTTTTTCCATGAGTTCACTGCGTGTGTTACCGCATGATTTTCTTTTTAATCATAAAAGGATACTACATTTTATAAAATTCTTTTTCTGTATCAGTTGAGATAATCCTTTGACTTTTACCCCTTTATTTGATTAATATGATACATTACTGCATTAATCGTGATGTATTGAACCTCTCTTGCATTCTTAGAGTAAATCCTATCTGGTCAAAGTGTATAACCCTATCAATATGCTTTTAGATTTGGTTTCCTAGTACTTTGTTGAAGATTTTTACATCTGTGCTCATAATTGGTATTGGTCTTTAGTTTTCTTATA
Source organism: Tragulus kanchil (assembly GCA_022376925.1). NCBI lineage: Eukaryota > Metazoa > Chordata > Mammalia > Artiodactyla > Tragulidae > Tragulus > Tragulus kanchil. The sequence goes on along the minus strand of JAIOJX010000030.1, from coordinate 213,697,626 downwards.
GAGTCTTTGTCTGACTTTGGTGTCATGAGAACACTGACCTCAAAGAAGGAGTTAGAGTTTCCTTTTCTTCTATTTTTGGGAAGAGTTAGAAGAATTGGTGTCAGTTCTTTCATGTGTGTGTGTTTTTTTTTTTTTTTTAATTTATTTAAGACGCTGTGTGAGGTCTTAGTTGTTGCAGGTAGGCTCTTCATTGCAGTGGGCATGCTCAGTAGTTGTGGCACGTGGCTTAGTTGTTCCGCAGCAGGTTGGATCTTAGTTCCCTGACCAGGAATCAAACCTTAGTTGTCTGCACTGGAGGACAGATTCCTAGCCACTGAACCACCAGGGAAGCGGCCCTTCTTTCATGTTTTATAAAATTCACCAATGAAGTCAACCAGTCCTGGGCTTTCTTTATTGAAAGTTTTGGATAATGCATCCATCTCTACTTGTTATAGGTCTGTTCAGACTCTGTTACTTCTTCAGTCAATTTGGGTAGTTTGTATTTCTAGGAATGTGTTAATTTCATCTAGGTTATCTTATTTGTTGGCATACAGTTATTTGTAGTATTCTCTTCTGCTTCGTTTTTATTTTGTAAGGTCCGTACTTTTGTTCTTGGTTTTAGTAATTTGAGTTTATTGTTGTTGTTATGCACGGACTCCAGTACAGTGTTGAAAAGGATTTGAACAGTGGGGGTCCACCGCTTTTCTCTCTGACTTTGACACTTTTTGTGTTTTACCATCAATAAGAGTATTAGTGGGAGGTTTCTCTTAGCTTAATTTTTCAAATTAATTGTGTTTCTTCCTATTCTGATATACTAGTGGTTTTAGGCTTTATTTTTAAAGATTATATTTTATTTTTTCCAGTTTTTAAAATTTTTTTTCCAGTTTTATTGAGAAATAATTGATATACATAACTGTAAAAGTTTAAGGCATACTGCCTGATGGTTTGATTTACATATATTGTGAAATGATTGCTACAGTAAGTTCAGCTAACATCTATCTTCTCATATAGATAGAATAAAAAGAAGAAAGAAAAGAATTTTTCTTCTTGTGATAAGAACTCTTGGGCTTTGTCCTCTTAGTAACTTTACTATGTATCATACAGTGATAGCTATGAGTCATCATGTCGTACACCACATCTCTAGTAATTATTTATTGTATAAGTGAAGTTTGTATCTTTTGATCACCTTTCTTTAATTCCGCCTTCCCACTGTCTGCATCTGCTAATGAGAAGTCTGATCTCTTTTTCTATGAGTTTTTTTAAATTAAGGATTCCACATATAAATGAGATCATACAGTATTTCTCTGAAAATATTTTATTTTCTAGGGCAGTTTTAGGTTCACAGCAAAATTGAGCAGAAGATTCAGGAAATTTCCATTTACTTCCTGCCCCTCCTCCATTATCAACATCCTTTACCAGTGTGGTGCATTTGTTGCAATTGATGAACCTACTTTGGCACCCAAAATTTGTTTATTTATTTGCCTGCACTGGGTCTTAGTTGTGGCATGTGGGATCTAGTTCCCTGACCAGGGATGGAACTCGGGCCCCACTGCATTGGGAACACAGTCTTAACCACTGGACACCAGGGAAATCTCGACACCCCAAATTTATAGTTTACATTAGAGTTCACTGTTCTTTTTGTACGTTCCATGGGTATAGGTAAATGTGTAATGACTTGTATCCATCATGATAGCATTGTACAGAGTATTTGTACTGCCCTAGAAGTCCTTTGTGCTCCACGTATTTGGCTTTCCCTCCTACAGCCCAGGCAGGCACTGATTGTTTTACTGTCTCCATAGTTCTGATTTTTCCAAAATATCGTATAGTTGGAATCATATAGCCTATAGCCATTACAGATCAGCTTCCTTTACATGGTAATATACATTTGTTGAACCTCCATGTCTTTTCATGGCTTTTTTTAAGCCCTAGTTAATATTCCATTATCTAGGTTTTTTGGTTTTTGTTTTTTGTTTTGAGGGGGGTGTGTTGGGGAGGAAGGGAGTGGGCGAGTCACTTCTATTGGTCTTTTATTTGTCCATTTTCATCCATCTTTGTTCTTTGGCTCTTGTGGGCCTCCCATCGCGGTGGCCTCTGTGGTCGCAGAGTGCTGGCTCTGGGCGCATGCGCTCCAGAGCTCCGGCTCAGTAATTGGACACATCAGTACAGCTGCTCTGCGGCACATGGGATCCTCCCAGGCCAGGGATCGAACCGGCGCCCCTTGCACTGCAAGACGGTGTCCTTACCCATTGGACCCCCAGGGAAGCCCCATTATCTAGGTTTATCACAGTTTGCTTATCCATTTATTCACCTACTGAAAGATACCTTGATTGCTTCCAAGTTTTGGGAGTTATGAATAAAGCTGTTGTAATCATCTGTGTGCAGATTTTTTTGTGTGGACAGAAATTTCCAACTCCTTTGGATAAATACCAAGGAATAAGTTTACTAGATCATATGGGAAGAGTGTGTACTTAGTTTTGTAAGAGACTACTGAGCTGTCTTTCAAGTTGACTGTAACATTTTGTATTCCTACTCACTAGCAATAAGTGAGATTTCCCGTTGCTCCACATTTCCACTAGCATTTTGTGTTACCAATGTGCTGGATTTTGGCCATTTGAATATGTGTGTAGTGGTATCTCCTTGTTTTTTAATTTGTGCTTTTCTGATGATGTATGATGTGGAGCATCTTTTCATGTTCTTGTTGGCCATTTGTGTATCTTCTTTAGTGAGGTGTCTGGTAAGGTTTTTGGCCCATTTTTTAGCTAGGTTGTTTGCTGGTTTTTTAATGGATAATTTATTAAATGTTTTCCTTTTATAACTACAGAGTTAAATGGTTTTCCTCTTGTATCTGTTAATATTGTAAATTACATCAACAGATTTTCTTTTTCTGTGGAAACTTCCTCACGTTGTGGGCCTGGCCGTGTCTCAGACTGCCTGGCATCTGAGCCACTTTCCTGTGTTTGGGAACTACGCTTCCTATCTGTCTTAGTGGGAGACAGCTTGCCTCTAATTATAGAACTGTATTTACATTTACATTTACATTTACATTTCTTGCTTTCCCAACTTCCTTCACTGCTGGGCAGACATATCACAGGCTTGGCCAGTCAGATATACAAGGTATGATATTTCATTTTGCACCTTGGGATCCAGAGAATGAAGAGAGCATCCCTTGTGCCTATGGTGGAATCTACCTCAGGCTGGTTTTCAGCTGTAGTGTTGTCTGTGGTACTGGATATATAGCTTTTCTTTTCTCTGTTTCTCTCTCTCCCTTTTTTTTTTTTTTTTTTTGCCGCACGGTGAGATTTTAGGTCTCCAATCAGAATCAAACCCCAGTTCTTGGCAGTGAGAGCACAGAGTCCTAACTGGACTGCCAGGGAATTCCCTGCTGTTTATTTCTGGAACTAGTCTTCAGGCTTCTTGAAAATCTGATGAGCTAATAAATATTGTTTCAGTACTTTTATTTTCTGTTTAATAAATACATATGAATCAGCGTGTGTTGTTTATAATTAAGAAAAATGATCAATATGCTTATATTCGTGAGATAAATTCTACTCATTTAAGTGTTATTTGAAATTATCATTGGATTCAACTTGTTAATATTTGCATGTGGGTTCACAAGCCAGATTGGCCTATATAGTTTTTTCTTCCTCTGCTTACTTACTCTGATTTTGATGTGAAATGGATGCTGACTTCTGGGAGTATTTCTGAAGAAAAATCTCCCAGAGTAGAATTGCTGGATCAGGAGGTTTGTGCATTTTTTCACTTTAATGGATTTTATCAAATTGTTACTCAAAGAGGTTTTTCCAGTTTACATTCTGACCAACAGCATATAATACTGCCTGTTTCTCTTCACCCTTACCAACTTGGAGGACCTGTCATCACCAGTCAACCTTTTATTTTTTTATGGGTAATTCAGAATCCTTTCCCCTCTGCTGTTTATTTTCCTATGAACTATTGGTTTTTCTTCTTCTTTGGGCAAAGTTCTGGTTTAACCTTTTATCCTGCAGTTGTGTTCTGGTCTGGAACCTCATCTCCCTCTGATGTTGATTTTAATGGCTGCTGAAACTGGAAAAGACCCTCACAAAGCCCTGCCATTTGGAGGGAAGTTGGCATTATTGTTTCTGCCTCCTAACTCAATACATTTTTCAGTTATATCCACGACTTATGCAAGGATTTTATTGACTTAAAAAGTGCACATTGGGCTTCCCCTGGTGGTCCAGTGGGTAAGGACACCGCCTTGCAGTGCAAGGGGCGCCAGTTCGATCCCTGGCCTGGGAAGATCCCTCGTGCTGCAGAGCAGCTGGACTGATGTGTCCAATTGCAGAGCTGGAGCTCTGGAGCGCGTGCGCCCGGAGCCGGTGCTCTGCAACGACAGAGGCCACCACAATGGGAGGCCCACAGGAGCCAAAGAACAAAGACAGATGAAAATAGAGAAATGAAAAGATCAACAGAAGTGGCCCGCCCACTCCCCTCCCTCCCCAACCCGGCCCCCGCCCAAAATAAATAAATAAATAAATCTTTTTTTTTTAAAAAAGTGCACATTTACTAATGACTATAAGCTATTTTACAAATTAATCAGGGATTGTACTTTAATATTTTTAATATATATTTTATTTTATTTTGAAATTTACTTTTAATATTTTTAATAAATAGATCCAAAACCAATACGATTTTGGCAGAAAGAGGGGAGGATAAGTAAGAGATAAGTAGATGAGGAAATTTTGTTTTCAAAACTGTAAGTGTTAAGCTGTAAGAATTTTTGTGAGTGAACCACCTTCCTTTCTGTAACCAAATCCTGTGAAGAAGAAAACCTTTCAAAACATGCATTCTAAAAGCATTTTCTGTTGTGCTTTGTTTTGACTGATGAGAAGCTCCCTGTAGAGGCAGAAAAAATATCAGAATCAGAGTTTCTTTTGGTTTCACTAATACACTGTTATGCATGGGCGCTAAGTTGCCTCACTCGTGTCTGAATCTTTGAACTATAGCTCACCAAACTCCTCTGTCCACTTATGTCTCCTGCATTGGCAGGTGGGTTCTTTACCACTAGTGCCACCTAGGAAGTCCCTCAAATGCTTTTATAACAATATTAAATTAATTCGACAAGGTAACTGGCTACAAAATTGAAGAAAAAAATCGGTTGCTAACAATGAACAATCCTAAAAGAAAATTATCCCCCCAAATCCATTTACAATAGCATGAAAAAGAATAAAATAACTCAGGAACAAACTTAACCAAGAAAGTGCGAGACTTGTACAATAAAGCATTGCTGAAAATAGCTAAAGAAAGCAGAAACAGATAGAAATATATTCTATGTTAATGGACTGAAAGAATCAGTACTGTAAAAATGTCAGTACTATCCAAAGTAATCCATAGATTCAGTGCAATTCCTATGAAAATCCTGATGACTTTTTTTGCAGAAATAGAAAAGTCTATCCTAAAATTCATATGGAATCTCAAGAAAACCACAATGGGAGGCCCACACGGGCCAAAGAACAAAGACAGATGAAAATAGAGAAATGAAAAGATCAACAGAAGTGGCCCGCCCACTCCCCTCCCTCCCCAACCCGGCCCCCGCCCAAAATAAATAAATAAATAAATCTTTTTTTTTTAAAAAAGTGCACATTTACTAATGACTATAAGCTATTTTACAAATTAATCAGGGATTGTACTTTAATATTTTTAATATATATTTTATTTTATTTTGAAATTTACTTTTAATATTTTTAATAAATAGATCCAAAACCAATACGATTTTGGCAGAAAGAGGGGAGGATAAGTAAGAGATAAGTAGATGAGGAAATTTTGTTTTCAAAACTGTAAGTGTTAAGCTGTAAAAATTTTTTGTGAGTGAACCACCTTCCTTTCTGTAACCAAATCCTGTGAAGAAGAAAACCTTTCAAAACATGCATTCTAAAAGCATTTTCTGTTGTGCTTTGTTTTGACTGATGAGAAGCTCCCTGTAGAGGCAGAAAAAATATCAGAATCAGAGTTTCTTTTGGTTTCACTAATACACTGTTATGCATGGGCGCTAAGTTGCCTCACTCGTGTCTGAATCTTTGAACTATAGCTCACCAAACTCCTCTGTCCACTTATGTCTCCTGCATTGGCAGGTGGGTTCTTTACCACTAGTGCCACCTAGGAAGTCCCTCAAATGCTTTTATAACAATATTAAATTAATTCGACAAGGTAACTGGCTACAAAATTGAAGAAAAAAATCGGTTGCTAACAATGAACAATCCTAAAAGAAAATTATCCCCCCAAATCCATTTACAATAGCATGAAAAAGAATAAAATAACTCAGGAACAAACTTAACCAAGAAAGTGCGAGACTTGTACAATAAAGCATTGCTGAAAATAGCTAAAGAAAGCAGAAACAGATAGAAATATATTCTATGTTAATGGACTGAAAGAATCAGTACTGTAAAAATGTCAGTACTATCCAAAGTAATCCATAGATTCAGTGCAATTCCTATGAAAATCCTGATGACTTTTTTTTTTGCAGAAATAGAAAAGTCTATCCTAAAATTCATATGGAATCTCAAGAAAACCTAAATAGCCCCAAAAAATTTTGAAAAAGAAGAACAAAGCTGAAGGATTCACATTTTTTAGTTTCAGAACTTACTATATTACAGTAACCAAAATAGTACAGTTCTGGTATAAAGACAGGCACAAAGACTGACAGAATAGATAGCTCAGAAAATAAACCCTTATATATATATTCAAGGTATTTTTTACAAGAATGCCAAGACCACTCAATGGAGGAAAGGACAGTGCTTTCAACAACTGGCATGGGGAAAACCAGGTATCTATATGCATACATATGAAATTGGACTCATATCCAACACCATATAAAAAATAAATTCCAAGTGAATCAAGGTGCTAAAACTCTTAGAGGAAAACATAGATAAAAAATTACACAACAGTGGGGCTTCCCTGGTGGTCCAGTGGGTAAAGAGTCTGCCTTGCAATGCAAAGGGCACTTGTTCAATCCCTGGCCTGGGAAGATCCAATATGCCTTAGAGCGGCTGGGCCAGTGTGTCCAGTTACAAGCCATTACTCTGCAGTGCATGCACCCAGAGCCAGTGCTCTGCAATGGGAGGCCCACACATGCCAAAGAATAAAGATGGATGACAATAAATGATGATTTCGAGGCAAAAAAATTATGCAAATTGGATTTGGCAGGTTTTTCAGATATGACACTGAAGGCACAGGCAACAAAAGAAAAAAGACAAATGGGACTACATGAAAATTAAAAATTTTATGCGTCAAAAGACTCGGTTGATAGAGCAGAAAGGCATCCCACGGAATGGGAGAAAATATTTGAAATCATGTATCTGATAAGAAATTCATATCCAGAATACACAGAAACTACTACAACAAAATCCAGTTAAAAGTGAACAAAGAAAAATGAACAAAGGACTTGAATTGACATTTGTACAAAAAAGATATATAAATAACAAGTATATGTAAAAATGCTTCAGCATTACTAATCATTAAGGAAATGCAAGTCAAAATTGCAGTGAGGTACCACCTCACACCCGTTAGGATGGTTACTATTTATAAAAATTGGAAAATAAAATGTGGATGAGAATGTGGAGAAAATTGGAACTCTTGTACACTGTTGATGGGAATGTAAGATGGTATAGCTGCTATAGGAAATGGCATGGTGGTTCCTCAAAAAATTAAAGATAGGGCTTCCCTGGTGGTCCAGTGGGTAAGGACACCGCCTTGCAGTGCAAAGGGCGCTGGTTCGATCCCTAGCCTGGGAGGATCCCATGTGCCGTCGAGCGGCTGAACCAATGTGTCCAATTGCCAAGCCGGAGCTCTGGAGCACACGTGCCCAGAGCCGGTGCTCTGCGACAACAGAGGCCACTGCAATGGGAGGCCCACGTGGGCCAAAGAACAAAGATGGATGAAAATAAATGAAAGACCAATAGAAGTGTCCCCCCTGCCCCTTTCCCTTCCCCCCACCCCCCCACACACAAAATTCAAGATAAAATTATAATGTGGCAATTCTATTCCAGAGTCTTGAAGAATATTTGTATACCTATTTTCATAGCACCATTTTTCTCAGTAGCTAAAATATCAAAACACCCATATGTCCATTACTGGAAAGATGAATAAGCAAAATATGGTATATACATACAATAGAATATTATTTAAGGCTAAAATAATATTTAAGGCCTTAAATAATACTCCATGTATAAATTCCATTGAAGGTAAGTCTGGCTTATGCCACAATACAGATGAAACTTGATGACAATTATGCAGATACTTTGCATAGTATGGACATCTTTGTAATAGTAAGTCTTTCAATCCATTAACATCGAATATATTTCTATGACTGCAGTAAGTCACAAAACAGCAAATACTGAATGACTCCACTTACAGAAGGTACTTGGAGTAGTTAAAGTCATAAAGACAAATTTTACAGAGTAGAATTGTGGTTACCTGGGGCTGGAAGTGGGGGAATGGGTGGTTATTGTTTAATGGGTATACAGTTTCAACTTTATAAGAAGAAAAGAGTTACAAAGAATGGTGATGACACTGTACACCATTGTTGTTTAATCACTAAGTTGTGTCTGACTCTTCACAAGCCCATGAACTGCAGCATACTAGGCTTTCCTGTCCTTCACCATCTCCCAAAGTTTGCTCAAACTCATGTCCATTGAGTCAGTGATGCCATCCAACTATCTCATCTTCTCTCGCCCCCTTTTCCTCTTTCCCTCAATCTTTCCTAGCATCAGGGTCTTTTCCAGTGAATCAGCTCTTCCTATCAAGGGGCCAAAGTATTGGAGCTTCAGTTTCAACAACAGATGTTCCAGTGAATATTCAGGGTTGATTTCCTTTAGGAATGACTGATTTGATCCCCTTGTTGTCCAAGGGTGAACATATTTAATACCACTGAACTGTACACTTAAAATGGTTAAGATGGGACTTCCCTGGTGGTCCAGTGGGTAAGGACACCGCCTTGCAGTGCAAGGGGCGCCGGTTCGATCCCTGGCCTGAGAAGATCCCATGTGCCGCGGAGTGGCTGGACTGATGTGTCCAGTTGCCGAGCCAGAGCTCTGGAACGCATGCGCCCAGAGCCAGTGCTCTGCGGCAACAGACGCCACCACGATGGGAGGCCTACACGGGCCAAAGAACAAAGATGGATGAAAAACAAATAAATGAAAGACCAACAGAAGTGGCCTGCCCACACCCCTCCCTCTCCAACCCGCCCCCTCCCCCAAAAAAGATATGTCTCCTGGACAAAAAAAAAAATGGTTAAGATGATAAATTTTATGCTACTTGTATCTTACGACAATAAAAAAGTAAATGGTAACTAGAATTAAAACTGAAAAAATTGAAACACTTTTATGGAGGCAAAAGATAGATGGATGTTCCATATAGATAAGAGAAAGCCATATTATTGATTTCACAAGTGTTCAGTGTTCTGGACACAATTCAAAAATTAAAAAGGTCAGCTCAGAGCATTGGTATCTTACTTCCTTGGTTAGTGGTGGAGGTGGTGGAAAGGATGGTGAAGAGGTAGTTGAAAAATCAACAAGACAATCTTTTTTTTTTTTTTTTTTTACCGTATTTGTGGTTACGGGGTGGGGGAATGGGTGGTTATTGTTTAATGGGTATACAGTTTCAACTTTATAAGAAGAAAAGAGTTACAAAGAATGGTGATGACACTGTACACCATTGTTGTTTAATCACTAAGTTGTGTCTGACTCTTCACAAGCCCATGAACTGCAGCATACTAGGCTTTCCTGTCCTTCACCATCTCCCAAAGTTTGCTCAAACTCATGTCCATTGAGTCAGTGATGCCATCCAACTATCTCATCTTCTCTCGCCCCCTTTTCCTCTTTCCCTCAATCTTTCCTAGCATCAGGGTCTTTTCCAGTGAATCAGCTCTTCCTATCAAGGGGCCAAAGTATTGGAGCTTCAGTTTCAACAACAGATGTTCCAGTGAATATTCAGGGTTGATTTCCTTTAGGAATGACTGATTTGATCCCCTTGTTGTCCAAGGGTGAACATATTTAATACCACTGAACTGTACACTTAAAATGGTTAAGATGGGACTTCCCTGGTGGTCCAGTGGGTAAGGACACCGCCTTGCAGTGCAAGGGGCGCCGGTTCGATCCCTGGCCTGAGAAGATCCCATGTGCCGCGGAGTGGCTGGACTGATGTGTCCAGTTGCCGAGCCAGAGCTCTGGAACGCATGCGCCCAGAGCCAGTGCTCTGCGGCAACAGACGCCACCACGATGGGAGGCCTACACGGGCCAAAGAACAAAGATGGATGAAAAACAAATAAATGAAAGACCAACAGAAGTGGCCTGCCCACACCCCTCCCTCTCCAAACCGCCCCCCCCCCCACAAAAAAAATGTCTCCTGGACAAAAAAAAAAATGGTTAAGATGATAAATTTTATGCTACTTGTATCTTACGACAATAAAAAAGTAAATGGTAACTAGAATTAAAACTGAAAAAATTGAAACACTTTTATGGAGGCAAAAGATAGATGGATGTTCCATATAGATAAGAGAAAGCCATATTATTGATTTCACAAGTGTTCAGTGTTCTGGACACAATTCAAAAATTAAAAAGGTCAGCTCAGAGCATTGGTATCTTACTTCCTTGGTTAGTGGTGGAGGTGGTGGAAAGGATGGTGAAGAGGTAGTTGAAAAATCAACAAGACAATCTTTTTTTTTTTTTTTTTTACCGTATTTCATGGTGTGTATTGTCTTAGTTCTCTGACCACAGATCACACCTGTGCCTTCTGAAGTGGAAGCAAAGATTCTTAATTACTGGACCATCAGGGAAGTCCCAAGAAGTTGAAATTTTGAGCAGAATTTTTGACAGTTTATTCTTGAGGAGGCACAGAATTTGTAGACTAGGACTGACAAGATTGAGGGCGTCCTGGTAAATCTGCAGTGCTTTGTGTTGGAAGCCAAGAGGACTTACATACTAGGAAAAAAGTGAATTTGAAATAGTCTAGCATATCCGGTGATAAAAAGTCAGTTTCACATCGTCTCAGTCTCTGAGACTGGATTAAGGCAACCTAGGATTTCTAATGCTTCACTCACCTGCCAGAGCAAATGTAAATCATTTCTGAGGTGAGAACTTCATCGCAGACTTCAACTTATTTTGAAAAAAGGTTTATACAGCATACATCACTCAATAAAAAATAGCCAAACTCAAAACCAAAAAGAAAAGAAAAGGGAAAGCTTAAAAATAAGAGAAATAGCTGACAGCAGAATGTGACTCACAAGTGGAGACAGAATGAAGGTCCAGATACAAGTTTTAAAATATTCTTAATGTGTTAATTGAAACAGAGGACAAAATGAGAATTTGGCAGAAAATTGAAGCTTACTTTTAAAGTATCAAGTGGAGAATTTTAGAACAGGAAAACAAGAGTTATAAAATTCAGTGGGTGAGTTTAACAGAAGATTATACAAAGATGAAAAGGAAATTAATAAACTGAAAAAATGTCAAGAGAAAATACATACAGTGAAACACAGAGAAAAAAAAGAATATGAAAGAGAGGATTGGAGACCCTGGGGATACAGTGAAAAGTCAAATAAAATTAGATTCTTATCCCAATAGAAGAGAATAAAGTAAAAGCCACATATAAAGAGAGAGAGCGGGCTTCCCTGGTGGTCTAGTGGGTAAAGACACCACCTTGCAGTGCAAGGGGCGCCGGTTTGATCCCTGGCCTAGGGAGATCCCACGTGCCGCAGAGTGGCTGGACGGATGTGTCCAACTACTGAGCCAGCACTCTGGAGTGCATGCGCCCAGAGCTGGTGCTCTGCAGCGAGAGAGGCCACTGTGATGGGAGGCCCACACAGGCCAAAGAACAAAGATGGAAATAAATGAAAGACTAAGGGAAGCAGCAAAAAAAGAGAGAGCGCGCAGCTGAAAACTGCAAAACTGAGGAAAGATGGATTCAAGAAGCCCAAGCAGAAAAAACTAAAAAGAAGATCACACATAGGCACATAATTGTAAGATTAATGGAAGCAGGAGACTAAAGAGATAACTAAACTAAACTAAAGAGAAAAAAAAAAGAAAACTCTCAATAAGAGAACAATATTACTGCAAAGGAGCAACAGTTAGACTAACAGCTGACAACTTTGCAGAAGGAATGGAAGACAGTAAAATTATATTATTAAAATATTGAAAGAAAATATGTAACAACTATTGATCTACCTGTTGAAACCATCCTTCAACAGTGAGGGAAATACAGAATTTTTTAGACAAAAATAGAAAATTGATCACCAGCTAACCAACACTTAAATAAATGGTAAAGGATATTCTCTAGGCAGAAGAATTTAGCCTCGTTGACAGGCAGAGATGCAGGAGAAGTGAAAATAGAAAATATTTGGGAAATCTAAATGAATGTTCATTGGAAGGACTGATGCTGAAACTAAAGCTCTGATACGTTGGCCACCTGAAGTGAAGAGCCAATTCACTGGAAAAGACACTGATGCCAGGAAAGATTGAAGACAAAAGGAGAAGAGGGTGGCAGAGGTTGAGATGGTTAGAAAACGTCACCTACTCAATGAACATGAACTTGAGTAAACTCTGGGAGATAGTGAAGGACAGGGAAGCTTGGAGTACTGCAGACCGTGGGGTCACAAAGAATGAGACATGACTTACTGACTGAACAACAACAGATGAATGTGGACTGTGCAAAACAGTAATTATTTAACTTGGGAAAGGAGTTAACCAAAGTTCAAATATTCTGAAGTCTTTGAATTGTCTTAGAAGAGATAAAAATACTAAATTTATATTATATTTGATAAAGGTACATATTGTATCCCTGAAAGTTGCTCTGTTTAATATGGCAGCCAATAACCAAATATGGCTTTTGATCCTTAGAAATATGACTAGTCCTAATTGAGAAGTGCTAGAAATGTAAAATATATATCCAGATTTCAAAGACTTAGTGCAAAAAAGAGAAAATAATACCATTAATAAATGTGCATAATGTCAGGTAACCCTGTGTGAATATTCTCATCGTATTCAAATTTAGACTTGAACATACCACATATTTCTTTGAACAATGCAAAGGAATAGAGAAAAATAATAGAATGGGAGAGACTAGAGATGTCTTCAGGAAAATTAGAGATACATAGGAAACATTTCATGCAAAGATGCCCACAATAAAGGACAGAAACGGTATGGACCTAACAGAAGCAGAAGATATTAAGAAGGGTTGGCAAGAATATACAGAAGAACTGTTCAAAAAAAGGTGTTAATGACCAGGATAACCACAATGGTATGATCACTCAACTAGAGCCAGACCTCCTAGAGTGCAAAGTCAAGTGGGGCTTAGGAAGCATCACTATGAACAAAGCTGGTGGAAGTGATGGAATTCCTGCTGAGCTACTTCATATCCTAAAAGATGATGCTGTTAAAATGCTACACTCAATATGTCAGGAAATTTGAAAAACATCCAGTGGCCATAGGACTAGAAAGTGTCAGTTTTCATTCCAATCCCAAAGAAGGGCAATGCCAAAGAATGCTCAAACTACCTCACTATTGCACTCATTTCACATGCTAACAAGGTCATGCTCGAAATCCTCCAAGCTAGGCTTCAACAGTACATGAACTGAGAACTTCCAGATGTACAAGCTGGATTTAGAAAAGGCAGAGGTATCAGAGATCAACTTCCCAACATCCATTGGATCATAGAGAAAGCAAGGGAATTGCAGAAAAACTGCTACTTCTGCTTCACTGACTCTGCTAAAGCTTTTGACTGTGTGGATCATAATAAACTGTGGAAATTTCTTAAAGAGATGGGAATACCAGACAACCTTATCTGCCTCCTGAGAAACCAGTATGCAGATCAAGAAGCAACCGTTTGAACCGGACACAGAATGACGGACTGATTCCAAATTTGGAAAGGATTACGTCAAGGCTGAATATATTGTCACCCTGCTTATTTAGCTTATATGCAGAGTACATCATGCAGAATGCTGGACTAGAGGAAGCATAGCCTGGAATCAAGATTGCCAGAAGATGTATCAGTAACCTCAGATATGCAGATGACAATACCCTTATAGCTGAAAGTGAAGAGAAACTAAAGAACCTCTTGATGAAAGAGGAGAGTGAAAAAGCTGGCCTAAAACTCAGCATACAAAAAGCTAAGGTCATGGCATCTGGTCCCATCACTTCATGGCAAATAAGTGAGCAAACAGTGGAAACTGTGACAGACTTTATTTTCCTGGACTCCAAAATCCCTTTGGACGGTGACTTCAGCCATGAAATTAAAAGATGCTTGTTCCTTGGAAGAAGACCTGTGATAAACCTAGACAGCATATTAAAAAGCAGAGGCCTCACTTTGCCAACAAAAGTCCACGTAGCCACAGCTATGGTTTTTCCAGTAGTCATGTATGGATGTGAGAGTTGAACCATAAAGAAGGTTGGGCGCCAAAGAATTTATGCCTTCGAACTGTGGTGTTGGAGAAGAGAGAGTCCCTTGGACTGCAAGGAGGTCAAACCAGTCAATCCTAAAGAAATTTGATCCTGAATATTCATTGGACAGAGTGATGCTAAAGCTGAAGTTCCATACTTTGGCCTCCTAGTGTGAAGAGATGACTCATTGGAAAAGACCCTTTTGCTGGGAAAATACCTCAACAAATTTGCCAGTGGCCTTAGGACTAGAAAGTGTCAGTTTTCATTCCAATCCCAAAGAAGGGCAATGCCAAAGAATGCTCAAACTACCTCACTATTGCACTCATTTCACATGCTAACAAGGTCATGCTCGAAATCCTCCAAGCTAGGCTTCAACAGTACATGAACTGAGAACTTCCAGATGTACAAGCTGGATTTAGAAAAGGCAGAGGTATCAGAGATCAACTTCCCAACATCCATTGGATCATAGAGAAAGCAAGGGAATTGCAGAAAAACTGCTACTTCTGCTTCACTGACTCTGCTAAAGCTTTTGACTGTGTGGATCATAATAAACTGTGGAAATTTCTTAAAGAGATGGGAATACCAGACAACCTTATCTGCCTCCTGAGAAACCAGTATGCAGATCAAGAAGCAACCGTTTGAACCGGACACAGAATGACGGACTGATTCCAAATTTGGAAAGGATTACGTCAAGGCTGAATATATTGTCACCCTGCTTATTTAGCTTATATGCAGAGTACATCATGCAGAATGCTGGACTAGAGGAAGCATAGCCTGGAATCAAGATTGCCAGAAGATGTATCAGTAACCTCAGATATGCAGATGACAATACCCTTATAGCTGAAAGTGAAGAGAAACTAAAGAACCTCTTGATGAAAGAGGAGAGTGAAAAAGCTGGCCTAAAACTCAGCATACAAAAAGCTAAGGTCATGGCATCTGGTCCCATCACTTCATGGCAAATAAGTGAGCAAACAGTGGAAACTGTGACAGACTTTATTTTCCTGGACTCCAAAATCCCTTTGGACGGTGACTTCAGCCATGAAATTAAAAGATGCTTGTTCCTTGGAAGAAGACCTGTGATAAACCTAGACAGCATATTAAAAAGCAGAGGCCTCACTTTGCCAACAAAAGTCCACGTAGCCACAGCTATGGTTTTTCCAGTAGTCATGTATGGATGTGAGAGTTGAACCATAAAGAAGGTTGGGCGCCAAAGAATTTATGCCTTCGAACTGTGGTGTTGGAGAAGAGAGAGTCCCTTGGACTGCAAGGAGGTCAAACCAGTCAATCCTAAAGAAATTTGATCCTGAATATTCATTGGACAGAGTGATGCTAAAGCTGAAGTTCCATACTTTGGCCTCCTAGTGTGAAGAGATGACTCATTGGAAAAGACCCTTTTGCTGGGAAAAATAGAAGACAGGAGGAGAGGAGGATGACAGAGGACAAGATGGTTGGATGGCATCACTGACTCAGTGGACATGAATTTGAGCAAGCTCCTGGAAATGTTGAAGGACAAGGAAGCCTGGCATGCTGCATTTCATGGGGTCAGAAAGAGTCAGACATGACTGAGTGACTGAACTGAACTTATATCACTAAGAATGCCTTCCTTATTCCACTGGTTATGAAGCACATGACTGGTATGACTTTGGATCCCTGGATTCCATGATGGGTAGACCTTTCATGCCAACACCTTCCTCATCCTCTTGGGATCCTTTTTCTGTTCTGTGCCAGAGGGGTTCTCTTCCCTTTTACCTCTGATACACCTTTGTTGCACTGCCCAGCCTAATGACTTTTATACTGAAATGTTCAGGAGAGAAAGGGAGGAAATAGGAAGGAAGAACTAGAAGAAACGAAGTTTACACTTTTGATTTTTAAAGAGAGACATACCATCTACAGAGGAAATTCTTAGTCCCTGGCTAAAAATCCGCTTCAGTATTTTTACCCCAAATCTCAGGGAAACATGACCACATAGAAAACTCAGAAAATGTCCACGAGAAAAGGGATTAAAGGGCTTCCCTGGTGGTCCAGTGGGTAAGGACACCACCTTGCAGTGCAAGGGGCGCCAGTTCGATCCCTGGCCTAGGAGGATCCCACGTGCCGCGGAGCAGCTGGACCAATGTGTCCAATTACTGAGCCAGAGCTCTGGAGCGCATGCACCCAGAGCCGGTGCTCTGCGACAACAGAGGCCACCGTGATGGGAGGCCCACACGGGCCAAAGAACAAAGATGGATGAAAATAGACAAAATGAAAGACCAATAGAAGTGGCCCACCTGCTCCCCTCCCTCCCCATCCCACCCCCCCTCAAAAAAAACCAAAATGGATTAAAATATTTGAGTACAGGTTCAGACCTTCTTTTCCTACTCCAAATTTCTGGGGATAACAGAAAAGCAATACATTTTCTTTTAGTAATACCTTTTTAAAAATCTGTAATAGTACCTTAAAAAAATAGAGATCTTCAGTGGATAGAAGTTATATGGATACTTTAAAGGACAGAGGCAGATATGAAAAGACTGAAAGAAAGAAAATTAACCAAAGCTCTAAAAAAAATTTCTTGTAAAAGTGGAAAGTGGCCATGCAGTTTGCAGAGCCTGTGGGCTATCACAGGAACTAGTTAGAATATATCTCTAGGAGGAGGAGGTAACTTTTCAGCTGAGACACATGGTTGGCAAGATAGGACCTGTCTGAGTCCTATCTTGGCCTGAGAAGAGCCAGGGCCTGCAAGGTACCACATGACTCTCTTGTATAACAAGAGTCCTTCCCAGGTGACTGTCCACTTACATCTCACCCTAAGAGTTTATCCTACATCTCCCATGTAAATCTGTGGAATCAGGGACTAACTCATCAATAAGTTAAATCTGTGGAATCAGGGACTAACTCATCAATAAGTTAAAGGAAATCTTAATGATGAACACCCAACCAGGAACCATCAAGCTTTAGGAGAAACCAACAGCATGAAAACACCTCCCTAAACCCAAAAAGCAGAAACACAATCGCTAAAGGCAAGATTTAAGACAGTTTAAAGAAATAAAGTTAGTGTATACATGAATATAAGAAGTATATAATTACACTTTTTTGCTGCATAACGTGGCCTGGGACATCTTAAAGTTACCTAACCAGAGATCAAGCCCATGTCCCCTGCTACAGTAAAGGCACAGAGTCTTAACCAGTGGACCTCCAGGAAAGTCCAAAATTAATTTTTTTTTTTTACAGGAAAAGACTTCTTAGTTTTAAGAAAAGAATAACACATTAATTGAAAGAGCCACTTATGGATCCTAGAGTAGAACAGCATAGCTATTAAAATTGAAACCTGAAGGGTGGGTGGTGGCCAAGATAGCAGAATAGTAAAACCCTATATTCACCTCCTACTACAGGCACACCAAAATTACAAGTAGTTACGGAGAAACCATCTATGATAATGACCTGAAGAGTAAAAGAAAATATTTTCCACAACTAAAGACATAAAAGCAAAACCACAATAAAATGGGCAGGGGGCCAGAAATGCAGTACAGTCAGAACCCATCCCCCTAGGAAGGTGACACAGAAATGGAAGGAATGTCAAAACTGTAGAAGGCCTCTCCAGTGTTTGAGGGGGCTGAGCCCCACATCAGACTCTGCAGCCCAGAGATCCTACAATGGGAAATTGAGCCCCCAGAACATCTGGCTTTGAAAAATAGAGGGGATTATTCTGGGGGAGAACCAGAGGAAACCAGAGGCTGTAGGAAGCAAACTGGACTCATAAAGGGTGAATGCAAAATCTCAAACATTACAAGTCCAAGTACAGAAGCAGTAGTTTGAAAAGAGCTTGGGTCAGACCCACTTGGCTAATCTTGGAGACCCTCCTGGAGAGGAAGAATGCAACTGGGGATCTTCCTGTAGATGGAGATGCTGACAGCAGCCATTTAGGGGATCTCTTTCTACTATGATGATACCTGCAATGATAAGCACCATTTTGAAATCCTTTCTCTAGCCCGTTAGCGCCAGGGACCCAGCCTCCGCAGACCACGTAGATAGCCACAGTTAGAATTTCAACAAAAAGTTAGAAGATATAAAGAAGAACCAAACAGAGCTGAAGAATATAGTAACTGAAATGAAAAATACATTAGAGGTTGGCCAAACATAAAAAATAAAAAGGAATTTTAATAAATGAGGATACTTGAAGAGACCTCTAGGGATTTCCCTGTTGGCTCAGTGGTAAAGAATCTTTCTGCCATTGCAGGAGACATGGGTTCGATCCCTTGTCCAGGAAGATCCTACATGCTGCAAAGCAACTAAGCCTCTGTGCCACAACTACTGAGTCTGTGTTCTAGAACCTGGAGCCACAACTACCAATGCCAGTGTGCCCTAGAACTGGTGCTTTGCAACAAGAGAAGCCACCACAATGAGAAGCTAAAGCACTGCAACTACAGAGGAGCCCCCACTTGCTGCAGCTAGAGAAGAGTCCACACAGCAACAAAGACCCAGCATAGCCAAAAAATAAATAAAACTTTAAAAAATGATTTAAAACACACATAAAACATTAAAAATAAAATTTAAAAAAGAGACCTTTAGGACAACATCAAGCATACTAAAGAGAAAAGGGCAGAGAACTTTTTGAAAAAATACCAACTGAAAGCTCCTGTATCTTGGAAAGGGAAATGGACAGCCAAGTCCAATAAGTACAGAGTCCCAAACATGATGAACGTGAAAATGTTCATACCAAGGCACATTTAATTAAAATAGCAAAAATTAAATATAAGGAGAGAATCTCAAAAGCAGCAAGAGAAAGCTACTAGTTACATTCAATGGAGCTCCCATAAGACTGTCAGCTGAGTTTTCAGCCAGAAACTTTGCAGGACAGAAGGGAGTAGCACAATATATTCAGTGTGATGAAAGAAAAAAACACTATAACCAAGAATACTGTACACAGCAATGCTATCTTTCAGATTTGAAGAAAAGATAAAGAGTTTTATAGACAAGCAAAAGCCAAAAGAATTAAGCACCACTAAACCAGCTTTAGGGATCTCTTTCTACTATGATGATACCTGCAATGATAAGCACCATTTTGAAATCCTTTCTCTAGCCCGTTAGCGCCAGGGACCCAGCCTCCGCAGACCACGTAGATAGCCACAGTTAGAATTTCAACAAAAAGTTAGAAGATATAAAGAAGAACCAAACAGAGCTGAAGAATATAGTAACTGAAATGAAAAATACATTAGAGGTTGGCCAAACATAAAAAATAAAAAGGAATTTTAATAAATGAGGATACTTGAAGAGACCTCTAGGGATTTCCCTGTTGGCTCAGTGGTAAAGAATCTTTCTGCCATTGCAGGAGACATGGGTTCGATCCCTTGTCCAGGAAGATCCTACATGCTGCAAAGCAACTAAGCCTCTGTGCCACAACTACTGAGTCTGTGTTCTAGAACCTGGAGCCACAACTACCAATGCCAGTGTGCCCTAGAACTGGTGCTTTGCAACAAGAGAAGCCACCACAATGAGAAGCTAAAGCACTGCAACTACAGAGGAGCCCCCACTTGCTGCAGCTAGAGAAGAGTCCACACAGCAACAAAGACCCAGCATAGCCAAAAAATAAATAAAACTTTAAAAAATGATTTAAAACACACATAAAACATTAAAAATAAAATTTAAAAAAGAGACCTTTAGGACAACATCAAGCATACTAAAGAGAAAAGGGCAGAGAACTTTTTGAAAAAATACCAACTGAAAGCTCCTGTATCTTGGAAAGGGAAATGGACAGCCAAGTCCAATAAGTACAGAGTCCCAAACATGATGAACGTGAAAATGTTCATACCAAGGCACATTTAATTAAAATAGCAAAAATTAAATATAAGGAGAGAATCTCAAAAGCAGCAAGAGAAAGCTACTAGTTACATTCAATGGAGCTCCCATAAGACTGTCAGCTGAGTTTTCAGCCAGAAACTTTGCAGGACAGAAGGGAGTAGCACAATATATTCAGTGTGATGAAAGAAAAAAACACTATAACCAAGAATACTGTACACAGCAATGCTATCTTTCAGATTTGAAGAAAAGATAAAGAGTTTTATAGACAAGCAAAAGCCAAAAGAATTAAGCACCACTAAACCAGCTTTACAGGAAATGTAAAAGGGACTCCTCTAAGTGGAAAAGAAAAGGCTACAACTAGAAATATGAAAGTACAAAAGAAAAATCTCACTGGTAAAGGTAAACATATACTAAAGGTAGTAGAAAGATTATAGAGCTAATAGAAAGATTAAAAGACAAAAGTAGTAAACAATCTATATAATAAATAGTTACAGAATCTGCAAAACATGTCCTCTGAAATCAGGAACAAGGGCTTCCCCTGGTGGTCCAGTGGGTAAGGACACCGCCTTGCAGTGCAAGGGGCGCCGGTTCGATCCCTGGCCTGGGAAGATCCCACATACCACGGAGCGGCTGGACCGATGTGTCCAATTACAGAGCCGGAGCTCTGGAGCGCATGCGCCCAGAGCCAGTGCTCTGCAACAACAGATGCCACCATGACGGAAGGCCCACAGCAGCCAAAGAAGAAAAGATGGATGAAACTAGACAAATGAAAGACCAGTGGAAGTGGCCTGCCCCCCCTCCCCCCCCCCCAGCCCCCCCACCAAAATAAATAAATAAATGTTTAAAAAAAAAAAAAAAGAAATCAGGAACAAGACAAGGGTGCGCACTTTCGCCAACAATTCTTTGTTGTTTTATTCAACAGAGTATTGGAAGTCCTAGCCATAACAATCAGATAAGGAAACTTTTTAAAAAATACCTACTGAAAGCTCCTGTATCTTGGAAAGGGAAATGGACAGCCAAGTCCAATAAGTACAGAGTCCCAAACATGATGAACGTGAAAATGTTCATACCAAGGCACATTTAATTAAAATAGCAAAAATTAAATATAAGGAGAGAATCTCAAAAGCAGCAAGAGAAAGCTACTAGTTACATTCAATGGAGCTCCCATAAGACTGTCAGCTGAGTTTTCAGCCAGAAACTTTGCAGGACAGAAGGGAGTAGCACAATATATTCAGTGTGATGAAAGAAAAAAACACTATAACCAAGAATACTGTACACAGCAATGCTATCTTTCAGATTTGAAGAAAAGATAAAGAGTTTTATAGACAAGCAAAAGCCAAAAGAATTAAGCACCACTAAACCAGCTTTACAGGAAATGTAAAAGGGACTCCTCTAAGTGGAAAAGAAAAGGCTACAACTAGAAATATGAAAGTACAAAAGAAAAATCTCACTGGTAAAGGTAAACATATACTAAAGGTAGTAGAAAGATTATAGAGCTAATAGAAAGATTAAAAGACAAAAGTAGTAAACAATCTATATAATAAATAGTTACAGAATCTGCAAAACATGTCCTCTGAAATCAGGAACAAGGGCTTCCCCTGGTGGTCCAGTGGGTAAGGACACCGCCTTGCAGTGCAAGGGGCGCCGGTTCGATCCCTGGCCTGGGAAGATCCCACATACCACGGAGCGGCTGGACCGATGTGTCCAATTACAGAGCCGGAGCTCTGGAGCGCATGCGCCCAGAGCCAGTGCTCTGCGACAACAGATGCCACCATGATGGAAGGCCCACAGGAGCCAAAGAAGAAAAGATGGATGAAACTAGACAAATGAAAGACCAGTGGAAGTGGCCTGCCCACCCTCCTCCCCCCCCAGCCCCCCCACCAAAATAAATAAATAAATGTTTAAAAAAAAAAAAAAAGAAATCAGGAACAAGACAAGGGTGCGCACTTTCGCCAACAATTCTTTGTTGTTTTATTCAACAGAGTATTGGAAGTCCTAGCCATAACAATCAGATAAGGAAACTTTTTAAAAAAGGAACCCAAATTGGAAACAAACCTAGATAATAGTCGCTCAAATTAGAGAATTCTTTTTTTAATTAATTAATTTTTGGCTGTGCTGTGTTATCAGTGCTTCATGGCCTTTTCTCTAGTTGTGGTGAGCAGGCAGTACTCTAGTTGTGGTGCAAGGGCTTCTCTTGTTGCAGAGCATGGGCTCTTGAGCAAGTGGGCTCAGTAGCCATGGCACATGGGCTTAGCTACTCCAAGGTCTGTGGAATCTTCCTAGGCCAGGGATCAAACCCATGTATTGCATTGACAGGAAGATTCTTTGCCACTGAGCCACCAAGGAAGCCCAAGAATTCTGTGTCTTATATAGAAAAAGCCTAGATTTGGAATGTCCCTGGCTAGTATTCAGACTTCTATTACTCTTCTTTCCCATTCTCCTGATTGGGTCCTTTCCCTCATACTCTCAATATGGCTACTGGAGAGCCACCTATCATGCATACATTTCAGGAAAGAGAGGTAAAGGCAAAGGACAAGAAAGCCATCGTGTCCTTATGCAGCCATTCTAGAAGCTTTCCCAAAACCTCATCCAGTGACTTCTGCTGACATTCTGTTGACCACTCCTACCTGGATCGGAAGCTATGAAAGACTGCCTTTTCCTTCTCCCTACTCTGGACACATTGCTACCCAGAGTTATCACAGTTCTACTAGTTAGGAAAGTGAATATTGGCAAGGCAATTAGCAGTCTCTGTCTTAACTTCAAAACAGTAAAAGGAATAAAATTTCAAAGAAAATTCAATCAATCCAACAAAGAAAGGGAAAGTGAAAAAAATATGATAAATAGAAGCCATTAAACAATATGGCAGTATATTCAGGTATAATAAAAATCATAATAAAATAAATATGAATTCTTAGCCATAAAAAGCATTTTACTAAGGAAACTTAAAAAGGAACAACCAAATGGCCTGCCCCGACCAAAATAAATAAATAAATGTTTAAAAAAAAAAGAAATCAGGAACAAGACAAGGGTGCGCACTTTCGCCAACAATTCTTTGTTGTTTTATTCAACAGAGTATTGGAAGTCCTAGCCATAACAATCAGATAAGGAAACTTTTTAAAAAAGGAACCCAAATTGGAAACAAACCTAGATAATAGTCGCTCAAATTAGAGAATTCTTTTTTTAATTAATTAATTTTTGGCTGTGCTGTGTTATCAGTGCTTCATGGCCTTTTCTCTAGTTGTGGTGAGCAGGCAGTACTCTAGTTGTGGTGCAAGGGCTTCTCTTGTTGCAGAGCATGGGCTCTTGAGCAAGTGGGCTCAGTAGCCATGGCACATGGGCTTAGCTACTCCAAGGTCTGTGGAATCTTCCTAGGCCAGGGATCAAACCCATGTATTGCATTGACAGGAAGATTCTTTGCCACTGAGCCACCAAGGAAGCCCAAGAATTCTGTGTCTTATATAGAAAAAGCCTAGATTTGGAATGTCCCTGGCTAGTATTCAGACTTCTATTACTCTTCTTTCCCATTCTCCTGATTGGGTCCTTTCCCTCATACTCTCAATATGGCTACTGGAGAGCCACCTATCATGCATACATTTCAGGAAAGAGAGGTAAAGGCAAAGGACAAGAAAGCCATCGTGTCCTTATGCAGCCATTCTAGAAGCTTTCCCAAAACCTCATCCAGTGACTTCTGCTGACATTCTGTTGACCACTCCTACCTGGATCGGAAGCTATGAAAGACTGCCTTTTCCTTCTCCCTACTCTGGACACATTGCTACCCAGAGTTATCACAGTTCTACTAGTTAGGAAAGTGAATATTGGCAAGGCAATTAGCAGTCTCTGTCTTAACTTCAAAACAGTAAAAGGAATAAAATTTCAAAGAAAATTCAATCAATCCAACAAAGAAAGGGAAAGTGAAAAAAATATGATAAATAGAAGCCATTAAACAATATGGCAGTATATTCAGGTATAATAAAAATCATAATAAAATAAATATGAATTCTTAGTGTTCTTCTATTAAAAATACATAGACTTCCTTGAAGTGGGCATATTTTAGCTCCCTGCATGCACGTCAGGTTGCTTCAGTCATGTCCAGTTCTTTGTGACTCTATGGACTGTACGCTGCCTGACTCCTCTGTCCATGGTTTCTCCAGGCAGGGATACTGGAGTGGATTGCCTTGCCCTCCTCCAAGGTTTTTTTTTAAAGATTTTACTTATTTATTTATTTATTTATTTATTTATTTATTGGAGGGGGCGGGTTGGGGAGGGAGGGGGCGGGCGGGCCACTTCTCTTGGTCTTTCATTTGTCTAGTTTTCATCCATCTTTGTTCTTTGGCCCGTGTGGGCCTCCCATCGCAGTGGCTTCTGTTGTCGCAGAGCACCGGCTCTGGGCGCATGCGCTCCACCAGAGCCCCAGCTCGGTAATTGGACACATCGGTCCAGCCGCTCCACGGCACGTGGGATCTTCCCAGGCCAGGGATCGAACTGGCACCCCTTGCACTGCAAGGCGGTGTTCTTACCCACTGGACCACCAGGGAAGCCCTCCTCCAAGGTTTTAACCCACTAGAACTGGTCTGTTCTAGTCAAAAATAAATGCTTGAATTTAGCCCAGATCACTGACTTGGTGTTCTAAGCCATGAGGACGCAGGGAATTAACAAACAATGAATTTGCAAATAAATAAGACTTTTATCTTAAAAAAATATATAGATTTTCTTGATGGGTCAAAATGGACATATCTGAATTTTGTTAACAAAGGGAGATAAGAAGTAGAATATAAGGCTTCCCTGGTGACTCAGTGGTAAAGAATCTGTCTGCCATTGCAGGGGACACATGTTCAATCCCTAATCCCGGAAGATCCCACTTGCCGCAGAGCAACTAAACCCATGCACCACAACTACTGAACCTGAGCCTGTGCTGTAGAGCTCACATGCCGAAACTACGGAAGCCCATGTGCCCTAGAGTCAGTGCTCCACAACAAGAGAAGCCACTGCACTGAGAAGCCCTCACGCTGCAACTAGAGAGTAGCCCTTGCTCACTGCAACTCGAGACCAACTCACGCAGCAATGAAGACCCAGCACAGCTCAAAATAATTTTTTTAATGATAGAGGTTAAAAAAAAATTGAATATGAAGTGGGAGAAAAAAATATGGGATGGAGAGAGCCCCCACTTCTGATGATGGTAGGTTGCTTCAGTCATGTCCAGTTCTTTGTGACTCTATGGACTGTCGCTGCCTGACTCCTCTGTCCATGGTTT
This sequence comes from Tragulus kanchil, assembly GCA_022376925.1. Taxonomy (NCBI): domain Eukaryota; kingdom Metazoa; phylum Chordata; class Mammalia; order Artiodactyla; family Tragulidae; genus Tragulus; species Tragulus kanchil. The sequence continues at coordinate 213,672,219 of JAIOJX010000030.1, read as the reverse complement.
CTCCAGGCAGGGATACTGGAGTGGATTGCCTTGCCCTCCTCCAAGGTTTTTTTTTAAAGATTTTACTTATTTATTTATTTATTTATTTATTTATTTATTGGAGGGGGCGGGCCACTTCTCTTGGTCTTTCATTTGTCTAGTTTTCATCCATCTTTGTTCTTTGGCCCGTGTGGGCCTCCCATCGCAGTGGCTTCTGTTGTCGCAGAGCACCGGCTCTGGGCGCATGCGCTCCACCAGAGCCCCAGCTCGGTAATTGGACACATCGGTCCAGCCGCTCCACGGCACGTGGGATCTTCCCAGGCCAGGGATCGAACTGGCACCCCTTGCACTGCAAGGCGGTGTTCTTACCCACTGGACCACCAGGGAAGCCCTCCTCCAAGGTTTTAACCCACTAGAACTGGTCTGTTCTAGTCAAAAATAAATGCTTGAATTTAGCCCAGATCACTGACTTGGTGTTCTAAGCCATGAGGACGCAGGGAATTAACAAACAATGAATTTGCAAATAAATAAGACTTTTATCTTAAAAAAATATATAGATTTTCTTGATGGGTCAAAATGGACATATCTGAATTTTGTTAACAAAGGGAGATAAGAAGTAGAATATAAGGCTTCCCTGGTGACTCAGTGGTAAAGAATCTGTCTGCCATTGCAGGGGACACATGTTCAATCCCTAATCCCGGAAGATCCCACTTGCCGCAGAGCAACTAAACCCATGCACCACAACTACTGAACCTGAGCCTGTGCTGTAGAGCTCACATGCCGAAACTACGGAAGCCCATGTGCCCTAGAGTCAGTGCTCCACAACAAGAGAAGCCACTGCACTGAGAAGCCCTCACGCTGCAACTAGAGAGTAGCCCTTGCTCACTGCAACTCGAGACCAACTCACGCAGCAATGAAGACCCAGCACAGCTCAAAATAATTTTTTTAATGATAGAGGTTAAAAAAAAATTGAATATGAAGTGGGAGAAAAAAATATGGGATGGAGAGAGCCCCCACTTCTGATGATGGTATGGTAAGTAGTTAGGATTAATCCTTTAAGAATACCTGGGAAAGCTTATCAAAATGATTTTTAGATTTCTGCTTGAAGAAATTGAGAAGTAATAGTACAGTAATAAAATTTTCCTGGGCCATGATCTAAACTAAGAAAGAAATCCCAGAGATACAAGCCTGGCATCTGGGGATTGTCTGACACCCTTATGTTCAGATGCTTCCCATGCCTTCCTGCTCCCATGCATTGCACCCACCACTTCTGTCATCTTGCAGCTTACTCTTATTTTCCTCACTGCCTTCATTCCATTGACGTCACACTGATACCTCGGCCTTAAACAACCTCCTCCATTCTTTACATGCCCCCTGTAGCTCATACTCACCTCTCTCATATTCACTCTCCAACTTGAAATATGCTCCATAGTGACTCCTGGGGCTGTGACTGAAAGGAAAAAGAAGTCTCTCAATAACCCCCAGGGCTTGGCCAGAGGCCTGTCTTCTCAGCGTTGATCTTGTAGCTCTAGGTGGGTCCTCTGAGGCCAGAAGTAGTCAGAGGTGGGCTCTGCTTATGCAGTGACAGGCCCTCCCCACTTCTCTTGACTGATTTCCTCCAAGGAAGACAGAAGGGTGCCACTAAGCCTGACTTTCCAAGAGACTGATAACTGCATACATGGCAGGTGAGCAGAATACAGGAGATTCAGGCACAGTGAAGGCGTTTAGTCTTTCTCCCCAACTACACTATGCTCATCAAAGATGCTGTGGCTATATTTTTATAGTGTGAGGCCTTCCCTGGCTATCCGTTGGTTAAGGCTCCACACTTCCAATACAGAGAGCGCAGGTTTGATCCCTGGTTGGGGAACTAAGATCCTATATGCTCAGTACCACAGTTAATTTTTTTGTTATTAAAACAGTGTTATATAGTGTATAACTCCCTAATCCCCTCCTTTTAAAAATAATGCCTTTATAACACATATGTACCTAGGTAGGAACAGTATTGTTCTTCAGTTCATTTTACTTTCATCTTCCATGTTGGTATATAGCAAACAACCACGCTGCAACTAGAGTAGCCCTTGCTCACTGCAACTCGAGACCAACTCACGCAGCAATGAAGACCCAGCACAGCTCAAAATAATTTTTTTAATGATAGAGGTTAAAAAAAATTGGATATGAAGTGGGAGAAAAAAATATGGGATGGAGAGAGCCCCCACTTCTGATGATGGTATGGTAAGTAGTTAGGATTAATCCTTTAAGAATACCTGGGAAAGCTTATCAAAATGATTTTTAGATTTCTGCTTGAAGAAATTGAGAAGTAATAGTACAGTAATAAAATTTTCCTGGGCCATGATCTAAACTAAGAAAGAAATCCCAGAGATACAAGCCTGGCATCTGGGGATTGTCTGACACCCTTATGTTCAGATGCTTCCCATGCCTTCCTGCTCCCATGCATTGCACCCACCACTTCTGTCATCTTGCAGCTTACTCTTATTTTCCTCACTGCCTTCATTCCATTGACGTCACACTGATACCTCGGCCTTAAACAACCTCCTCCATTCTTTACATGCCCCCTGTAGCTCATACTCACCTCTCTCATATTCACTCTCCAACTTGAAATATGCTCCATAGTGACTCCTGGGGCTGTGACTGAAAGGAAAAAGAAGTCTCTCAATAACCCCCAGGGCTTGGCCAGAGGCCTGTCTTCTCAGCGTTGATCTTGTAGCTCTAGGTGGGTCCTCTGAGGCCAGAAGTAGTCAGAGGTGGGCTCTGCTTATGCAGTGACAGGCCCTCCCCACTTCTCTTGACTGATTTCCTCCAAGGAAGACAGAAGGGTGCCACTAAGCCTGACTTTCCAAGAGACTGATAACTGCATACATGGCAGGTGAGCAGAATACAGGAGATTCAGGCACAGTGAAGGCGTTTAGTCTTTCTCCCCAACTACACTATGCTCATCAAAGATGCTGTGGCTATATTTTTATAGTGTGAGGCCTTCCCTGGCTATCCGTTGGTTAAGGCTCCACACTTCCAATACAGAGAGCGCAGGTTTGATCCCTGGTTGGGGAACTAAGATCCTATATGCTCAGTACCACAGTTAATTTTTTTGTTATTAAAACAGTGTTATATAGTGTATAACTCCCTAATCCCCTCCTTTTAAAAATAATGCCTTTATAACACATATGTACCTAGGTAGGAACAGTATTGTTCTTCAGTTCATTTTACTTTCATCTTCCATGTTGGTATATAGCAAACAAACTCATTCTTTGTGGTTTTATTAAGTGCTTCTATTTTAAAATTTTCTTATTGAAATATAGTTGATTTATAGCATGCGCCAACCTCTGCTGTACAGCAAAGTTTATACAAATATAGATATGCGTTTTAAATATTCTTTTCCACTATGGTTTATCACAGGATTGAATGTTGTTCCCTTTGCTATACAGTAAGACCTTGTTGTTTATAAGTCATGTATATAGTAGTTTGTATCTGCTAATCTCACACTCCTAGTCCTTTCCTTCCTCACTCCCCTACCTTCCGTTTAGCAACCATCAGCCTGTGCTCTATGTCTGTGGATCTGTTTCTGTTCATCTGTGCCCCTAGATTCCACATATAAGTGATAACATATGGTATTTGTCTTTTTCTAATTTACTTCACTTAGTATGATCATCTGTAGTTGCATCCATGTTGCTGCAAATGGGCATTATTTCCTTTTTATAGCTGTGTAGTATTCCATTGTATATAATTCCATCCATTCCACAGTATTGATGGGGACAGAGTAGAATAGTTTGGTAGTTGTGGATTCCTAGTAGGGAACTAACTGTAGGTGGAAAGGTAAAACCTGGAAGAACTTGGGAGGCCAGTAAGTTAATGATAACTCAAGAATGCTGCTCCTTATTCAATAAAGCAGGAGGGGCTGGGGAAGGAGGAGCTAATGATGTATACCTGGTGTCTGCATCTGCATCTACTTGAGGAAGACAGTCTTCTACCCTCCTATATATATATGTCCCTGCCCACCCAAAAAGGAGCAGAGCTTTCCTGCCTGCCTGCTTGCACCTCTTACAAGTGCCCTAACCTAATAAATCCTCTTCTTGCCTATCACTCTGCCTCTTGCTGAATTCCTTCTGCGTTGAGGCACGAAGAACCTGAGCCTCAGTGGGTCCAGACATTGGGTGAGTGCTGGATTAAGTCCCGGCCACGTGGGTTCAAATCCCAGACCGGGTTTTGGCTGGAATTGAGTCCTGACTACGTGGGTTCAAGTCCCAAGCAGGATTTTTGTGGGGTTCAAGTCACAGCCATGTGAGTAAGAGTCCCAAGCAGGGTTTTGGCTGGAATTCAAGCCCCAGCACGTGGGTTCAAGTCCGAAACAGGGTTTGATCAGGTCTGGGCCTTGGGTTTAAGTCTCAAATTGTGGTAGAACCCTTTCAGTATGGCTGTATAAAGAAGATACATACCACATCTTCTTTATCTAGTCATCTGTCAGTGGATATTTAGGTTATTTCCATGTGTTGGCTATTGTGAATAGTGCTGCTATGAATATGGGGTAGAGGCATGTATTTTAGTTTTGTCACAGAAATGGGATTACTGGATCATATGGTAACTCTATTTTTAGTTTTTTGAGGAACCTCCACACTGTTTTGCATTCCCATCAGCAGTAGAGGAGGGTTCTGTTTTCTCCACACCCTCTCAAGCATTTGCTATTTGTAGACATTTTAATGATGGCCATACTGATGGGTGTGAGGTAGTACTTCACTGTAGTTTTCTTTTCTTTTTTTTTTTAAATTTTGGCCTCTTTTATTGGTCCTTTATCTATTCATTTTCATCCATCTTTATTTTTTGGCCTGTGCAGGCCTCCCATTGCAGTGACTTCTCGTGCTGCAGAGCACTGGCTCTGGGCACACGTGCTCCAGAGCACTGGCTCATAATTGGACACACTGGTCCAGCCACTCTGCAGCACGTGTGATCTTCCTGGGTCAGGGATAGAACTGGTGCCCCTTGCACCGCAGGGCAGACTCTTTACCCACTGGACCACAAGGGAAACCCTCACTGTAGTTTTGATTTGCTTACTCTAATAATTAGTGATGTTGAGCATCTTTTCATGTGCTTACTGACTGACTGTATGTCTTCTTTGGAGAAAAATCTATTAAGGTCTTCTGCCCATTTTTCAGTTGGGTTGTTTTATTTTGTTGTTCTTGAGTTATTTGTATATTTTAGATATTAAGCCCTTGTCTGTTGCATCATTTGTAAATATTTTCTCCCATTCTGTAGGTTGTCTTTTCATTTAAAAAAAATGGTTTCCTTTGCTTATGTGCAAAAGCATGTCAATTTTATTGAGTCTCATTTGTTTTTATTTCTATTGCCTTGAGAGACTGACCTAAGAAAAACATTGGTACAATTTATGTCAGAGAATGTTTTGCCTGTGCTCTCTTCTAGAAGTTTTTTTTTTTTTTTTTTTTAAAGATTTATTTATTTATTTACTTTTGGGCGGGGGTCGGGTTGGGGAGGGAGGGGAGTGGGCGGGCCACTACTATTGGTCTTTCATTTCTCTATTTTCATTCGTCTTCGTTCTTTGGCTCCTGTGGGCCTCCCATCGCGGCGGCCTCTGTTGTTGCAGAGCACCGGCTCTGGGCGCATGCGCTCCAGAGCTCCGGCTCGGTGATTGGACACATGGGTCCAGCCGCTCCGCGGCACATGGGATTTTCCCAGGCCAGGGCTCGAACTGGCGCCCCTTGCACTGCAAGGTGGTGTCCTTACCCACTGGACCACCAGGCGAAGCCCTCTCTTCTAGAAGTTTTATGGATCATGTCTTACACTTAAGTCTTTAAGACATTTCGAGGTTTGGTGTTTTGGTGTTTGTTTTTTTTTTATAAACCTTTATTTTGCTTTTAACTTTTACAGAGTTTTGTTGTTTACAGATATGTATGTTCCCAGATTAGTCATATGTATACCCCCCCTTCCCACCCCTCCCAACCATCACACAGCACCCCTGAAGGATCCCCTTTTCTCACAGAGCAATGACTAGAGCTATTTTCTTCACTTATGATAGTACAGGCCTTCATGCTACTTCCTTTACGCCTCCCACCTTCTGCTCCTTCCCCACAATGTCCATATGTCCACTGTCCATGTCTGTCTTTCTGTCGCTTCACTGCGTGTGCCATCATCACCGTCCTACTAGATTCCATATATATGTGTTAATATACTGTATTTGTCCTCTTTCTGACTGACTTCACTTTTGATGATACGTTCTAGATCCAGCCACCTCATTAGGGCTGATTCTTCTGCATTTCTCTTTACAGCTGTGTAGTATTCCATTGTATATATGTACCAGAGCTTTTGGATCCATTCGTTCGTCGATGGGCATCTAGGTTCCTTCCATGTTCTAGCTGTTGTATAGAGAGCTGCAATGAACATTGGGGTACAGGTGCTTCTTTCAGATTTGATTTCATCAGGGTATAAGCCTAATAGTGGGATTGCTGGGTCATAGGGTGCTTCTATTTTTAGTTTTTTAAGAAATCTCCAGACTGTCTTCCATAGAGGCTGTATCAATTTACACTCCCACCAGCAATGCAGGAGTGTTCCCTTTTCTCCACAGCCTCTCCAGCATTTATTGTCTGTCGATTTGTGGATGATGGCCATTCTGATGGGTGTGAGGTGATATCTCATTGTAGTTTTAATTTGCATTTCTCTAATTATTAGTGAAGTTGAGCATCGTTTCATGTGCTTTTGGGTCATCTGTATGTCATCAATGGAGAGGTGTCTGTTTAGGTCCTTTTACCATTTTTTGATTGGGTTGTTCATTTTTCCGGTGCTGAGTTGTCTGAGTTGCTTGTAGATTTTGGAGATTAATTCTTTGTCTGTTGTTTCATTTGCTATGATTTTCTCCCACTCTGTGGGCTGTCTGTTCAGCTTTTTTGTAATTTCTTTAGCTATACAAAAGCTTTTAAGTTTCATGAGGTCCCACATGTTCATTTGTCTTTTTAGTTCCGCTATTCTAGTAGGTGGGTCAGAGAAGATCTTGCTTTGATTGATGTCCTTGAGGGTTTTGCCTATATTCTCCTCTAAGAGTTCGATGTTTTTTTTAAGCTTTTATTTTACTTTTAACTTTTACAGAGTCGAGGTTATTTTTAAGCGTGGTGTGAAAGTGTGTTCTAACTTCATTGACTTACATGTGACTATCCAGGTTTCCCCATACCACTTGTTGAAGAGACTGTCTTTTTCCATTTTATATTCTTACCTTCTTTGTTAAAAATTAATTGATCATAGGTATGTGGGCTTATTTCTGGGTTTTCTGTTCTATTCATTTGATCCAAATGCCTGTTTTTATACTAATGCCACATAGTTTTGACTACTGCAACTTTGTCATTTTGACTGAAGTCTGGAAGAGTTATGCTTTTTTTTTTTTTAAAGATTTATTTATTTATTTATTTTGGGCAGGGGTCGGGTTGGGGAGGGAGGGGAGCGGGCGGGCCACTTCTATTGGTCTTTCATTTCTCTGTTTTCATCTGTCTTTGTTCTTTGGCTCCTGTGGGCCTCCCATCGCAGTGGCGTCTGTCGTTGCAGAGCGCCGGCTCTGGGCGCATGCGCTCCAGAGCTCCGGCTCGGTAATTGGACACATCGGTCCAGCCGCTCCGCGGCACGTGGGATCTTCCCAGGAGAGGGCTTGAACCGGTGCCCCTTGCACTGGAAGGCGGTGTCCTTACCCACTGGACCACCAGGGGAAGCCTTATACTTCTTGTTTTATCTTATATTTTGCTTTTGGCAATTCTAGGTCTTCTACGCTTCCATATAAAATTTTTGGATGATTTGTTCTAGTTCCCTGAAAAAAAAGGTTTGGGCATTTTGATATGAATTGCATTATATCTTTAGATTATTTTGGATAGTATTGTCATTTTAACAATATTAATTCTTCCAGTCTGAGAGCATGAGGGTATCTTTCCAAATTCTCTTTGGACCCTCTTTAATTTCCTTTATTAATGTTTTATAGTTTCTAGCATGGAAGTCTTTCACCTCCTTAGGTTTATTCCTACGTTTTGGGATTTGTGTGTGTGTGTGTGTGTGTGTGCGCGTGCGCGTGCGCTATTTCTGAGCTTCTTCTCATCAGGCAGCTCGCACAAGCCTCTTAGATAACCTCATCCACCGGAAAGCAGACATCAGAAGCAAGAATAACTACAATCCAGCAGCCTGCAGAACAAAAGCCACAATTACAGAAAGTTAGACCAAATGGCAAAGGAGCATATTTCAGACCAATTCTGTGAGGTGGAGATAGGCAACCTTTGGGAATAAGAATTCAGAGTAATGATAGTGAAGATGATTCAGTGTCTTGGAAAAAGAATGGAGTCAAGGATATATAAAATACAAGAAGTATTTAACAAACATAGAGCTACTGAGGAACAAAACAACAGGGATGGACAATACAATAACTGAAATGAAAAATACACTAGAAGGGGGACTTATCTGGTGGTCCAATGGTTAAGATTCTGCTCCCAGTGTAAGGGTCCTGGGTTTGACCCCTGGTCAGAGAACTAGATCCCACATGCCACAACTAAGACCCAGCATGGCCAAATAAAATACATATTTAAATGAATATACTGAAAGAAATCAATAACAGAATAACTGAAGCAGAAGAACGGATAAGTGATCCGGATAACAGAATAGTAGAAATCACTGCCCTGGATCAGAATAAAGAAAAGGAATAGGGGCTTCTCTGGTAGCTCAGTGGTAACGAATCCACCCACCAGCAGGAGATATGGATTCAATCCCTGATCAGGGAAGATCCCACATGCTGTGGAGCTACTAAGCCCATGCACTACAGCTATTGAGCCTTTGCTCGAGAACAGTGAGGCTGCAACTACTGAGCCCATGTGCCACAACTACTGCAACACATCTATCCTAGAGCCCATACTCCAAAGCAAGAGAAGCCCTCACACTGTAACTAGAGAGTAGCTCCCACTCACTGCAACCAGAGGAAAGCTTCCCCACCACAGCAGTAAAGACCCAACACAGTCAAAAATAAATAAAAAATGTTTTTTAAAAAAGAATGAAGAGGGGCTTCCTTGGTGGTCCAGTGGGTAAGGATACTGCCTTGCAGTGCAAGGGGCGCCGGTTCAATCCCTGGCCTGGGAAGATCCCACGTGCCATGGAGCAGCTGGACCGATGTGTCCAATTACCGAGCCGGAGCTCTGGAGCGCATGCACCCAGAGCCGGTGCTCTGCGACAACAGAGGCCACCGCGATGGGAGGCCCACACAGGCCAAAGAGCAAAGATGGATGAAAATGGACAAATGAAAGACCAGTAGAAGTGGCCCGCCTGCTCCCCTCCCTCCCCACCCCCCAAAAATAAATAAATAAATAAATAAATCTTTAAAAAAAAAAAAAAGAATGAAGAAAGCCTAAGAGACCTCAGGGAAAATATTTGCATTATAGGGGTTGTAGAAGGAGATAACATAGAGAAAGGACCTGAGAAGATAGTTGAAGATATAATAACTGAAAACTTCCCTAAGGTGGGAAGGAGAAAGGAAAAAAAAATTTTTTAAGGATCAAGGGAATAAACAACAAATAACATACAAAGAAACTCCCATAAGGTTATCAGCTGATTTCTCAGCAGAAAATCGGCAAGCCAGAAGGGAGTGACATAATATATTTAGAGTAATGAAAGGGAAGAACCTACAACCAAGAAAACTCTACAAGGCTCCATTCAGATTTGATAGAGAGATCAGAAGCTTTATAGACAAGGAAAAGCTAAGGGAATTCAGCACCACCGAACAAGTTTTGCAAGAAGTGCTAAAGGAATTCCTCTAGGCAAGAAAGAGAACTTAAAATAACCTTGTATGTATTACTCTATCAAAACCTCAAAAACGGACAACGGAGGTAGCAGCAGTCAGTGCTGCAGTGGCAGCGGCGGCGGCCGCTCGGCAGGACTGAGGGCAAGGGCAGGAGCAGCCGAGACCATGGCTGGAGACAGAGCTGGAAAGGACAGTGGCAAGGCCAAGGCCAAGGCAGTGTCTCGCTCACAGAGGGCTGGGCTACAGTTTCCTGTGAGCCACATCCGTAGACATTTCAAAGACTCACACCACAAGCCACGGAAGGGTTGGTGCCACTGCTGCAGTATGCAGTGTTGCGATTCTGAAGTACCTCACCGCTGAGGTTCTGGAGCTGACAGGTAATGCTTCCAAGGATCTCAAAGTTAAGCGGATCACTCCACATCACTTGTCGCTTGCAATCCGTGGTGATGAAGAGTTGGATTCTCTTATCAAAGCTACCATAGCTCGGGGTGGAGTGACCCTTCACATCTGTAAGTCTCTGATTGGAAAGACGGGACAGCATAAAACTGCTAAGAGAGTTGTTTTAACCAACCCTCTTCCTCCCTGTCATTGTACTATAACTGGGACAGAAATAATGGGGTTATGTGGAATTTTTAAAACAGTTAAATGGAAAACCATATGCAGTTACTGTAGACACGATGAAACATTTGTGTGTTCTTAGACTCGAAGTTTGATAAAGGTACCTGTTCATGTGGCAACAGTTGTATGTTGATTGGCTCGGTTTCTCCCATGTGTTTTATACAAAAAATGTAATTGATAAACCATTAAAAAAAAAAAACCTCAAAAACCTCTACTGTACTCTTAGAGGGCTAATTAAATGCAGCTGTTTCCCTATATCGCTTGAGTTAAATTTTTTTGGTCTAAGGGCTATTGTTTGTTTGGATGTTTGCTGCCTCTCCTCAGTGTGTACTGACCATAATCCCCTGCAGCCAGCCATCTCTGCCAAGGAACCTGAGGCCAAGAGCCAATCATTCCTCCCACCTTCCTGGGAGTATGCACTGGGTCATGTACCTGCATACACCCCATCAGTACTGATGATCTGTCTCTCTCTAAGCCTATTGCTTCCCTCTCCTCTGAGGCTCCAAAGCTCCTCCTCTGTCATGGCTGATTCCCCGCCAGTGAGGGGAATTTATCCATGTTTGGAAATCTTTCCTTTTTCACAACCCCCTCCCAAGGGTACAGATCCTGTCTAGATTCCTTTCTCTTTTTTTCTTTTTTCTTTTGTCCAACACGGTTATGTGGATTTTATTGCCCTTTTGGAAGTCTGAGGTTTTCTGCCAGTGTTTAGTAGATGTTCTGTAAGAGTTGTTCCACATGTTTTTGATATATCTGTGGAGAGAAGGTGAATAACATGTTCCTACTTCTCCACCATCTTGATCCACCCCCTTAAGCACCTCTTAGCAGATGATTTAGATGTTTCAACAGTTCTATATTCCCCAGTAAGCACCACACAAAACAAGATACAACACATTTTTCTATATTTCTTTGTGTTGTTTACAAGCAATATATCTTATAACTCTAGGTATGTCTTTATTCTGAATCACTTCATCTGTAGTTTAAGTTCATTTGTTTTAAAAATTTTTGTATAAATGGATAATTCTATAAATTGTTTTCTGTCTGACTTCTTTCATTTAGCATAGTGTTTTTGAGATTCACCTATGTTATTGTGTGTTTCAGTAATTTGTTCATTTTTATCACTGTGTATTATTTAATTATATGAATATACTACAGTTGCTTTCTCTAGTCAGTTTTGGTGAACATTTCCGTTGTTTCCAGTTTTGACTTATTTCAGTAAATTTGCTATGAAAATTCTTGCACAAATCTTTTATAGACACATGTTTTTCACTTTTCTCCCAGGTAAATACCTGGGAGTAGAATTGCTGAGTTGTAGGATAGAGATACGTTTAAACTTATTAGAAACTGCCAAGCCATTGTCCAGAGCATTTCTTCTGTTTCATATGTTACCACCAACAGTATATTAGAGATTCAGCTGTTGTACATTCCTGTCAGTATATTTTAGCCATTCTCTAGGGTATCTAAAAAATATCTTATTGTGGTTCTAATTTTATTTCCACCATGAATAATAACATTGGGCATCATTTCATGTGCTACTTAGTCATAGTATATCTCCTTTTGTAAACACTTAAGATTATACTTCAACTCATTGTTTCATTTCATTGTTTGAACTGAAATCCAGGCAGTGAATTCCTTATTCATGAATATTTCACTTCACTTCAGTTGCTCAGTCGTGCCCAACTCTTTGCAACCCCATGCACTGCAGCATGCCAGGCTTCCCTATCTTTCACCTATCTTCCAGAGCTTGCTCAAACTCATGTCCATTGACTCAGTGATGCCATCGAACCATCTCATCCTCTGTCATCCCCCTCTCTTTCTACCTTCTCTTTTTCTCAGCATTAGGGTCTTTTCCAGTGAGTCATCTCTTCACATCAGGTGGCCAAAGTATGGAGCTTCAGCTTCAGCATCAGTCCTTCCAATGAGTATTAAGGGTTGATTTCCTTTAGGATTGACTGGTTTGATCTCCTTGCAGTCCAAGGGACTCTCAGGAGTCTTCAACACCACAGTTTGATGGTATCTATTCTTTGGTGCTCAACTTGCTTTATGGTCCAGCTCTCACATCCATACATGACAACTGGGAAAACCGTAGCTCCAGCCATAAGACTTTTGTCAGCAAAGTGATGTCACTGCTTTTTAATATGCTGTCTAGGTTCATCATAGCTTTCCTTATAAGGAGCAAGCGTCTTTTAATTCCATGTCTGAATAATTCATGGGTGAATATTTAAACTGTCTCAAATGTATGATTTTATCAACCAGCATGAAATCATAAACTGTATACAATTTTGTGGCCAATATTTTCAGTGTCCTGCCACGTTAGGCAAATTTTGGTAATTTGTGGCAGAAAGAATGGACAGAACTTACACATTTTCACAAAAAAAGGCTGAATGGCTGGGAATCATTCTGAAGCCTGAGTCATAGGTGCCCTTATGACATCATTTCCGTCTTCCCTCCCTTCTTCCTGCCTAAGCTGGTGGCTGAAGAGTAGAGACCTGAGAGCAATGGAACCATCTGCCTCCTAACTATGGGAAATTTAGGGGATCACAGACCTGGGGAATTTGGACCATCTATTTCCAAGTCATGGGCATTCAGTTTTGTGTAAGAGAGAGAGCTAGTCTACCCACAGTTGCGAAAAGGGAAGGTGGATTTCCACAGCTGTTAAGGATACAAGTCCAATGTGCTACATGAATAACATTGGGCATCATTTCATGTGCTACTTAGTCATAGTATATCTCCTTTTGTAAACACTTAAGATTATACTTCAACTCATTGTTTCATTTCATTGTTTGAACTGAAATCCAGGCAGTGAATTCCTTATTCATGAATATTTCACTTCACTTCAGTTGCTCAGTCGTGCCCAACTCTTTGCAACCCCATGCACTGCAGCATGCCAGGCTTCCCTATCTTTCACCTATCTTCCAGAGCTTGCTCAAACTCATGTCCATTGACTCAGTGATGCCATCGAACCATCTCATCCTCTGTCATCCCCCTCTCTTTCTACCTTCTCTTTTTCTCAGCATTAGGGTCTTTTCCAGTGAGTCATCTCTTCACATCAGGTGGCCAAAGTATGGAGCTTCAGCTTCAGCATCAGTCCTTCCAATGAGTATTAAGGGTTGATTTCCTTTAGGATTGACTGGTTTGATCTCCTTGCAGTCCAAGGGACTCTCAGGAGTCTTCAACACCACAGTTTGATGGTATCTATTCTTTGGTGCTCAACTTGCTTTATGGTCCAGCTCTCACATCCATACATGACAACTGGGAAAACCGTAGCTCCAGCCATAAGACTTTTGTCAGCAAAGTGATGTCACTGCTTTTTAATATGCTGTCTAGGTTCATCATAGCTTTCCTTATAAGGAGCAAGCGTCTTTTAATTCCATGTCTGAATAATTCATGGGTGAATATTTAAACTGTCTCAAATGTATGATTTTATCAACCAGCATGAAATCATAAACTGTATACAATTTTGTGGCCAATATTTTCAGTGTCCTGCCACGTTAGGCAAATTTTGGTAATTTGTGGCAGAAAGAATGGACAGAACTTACACATTTTCACAAAAAAAGGCTGAATGGCTGGGAATCATTCTGAAGCCTGAGTCATAGGTGCCCTTATGACATCATTTCCGTCTTCCCTCCCTTCTTCCTGCCTAAGCTGGTGGCTGAAGAGTAGAGACCTGAGAGCAATGGAACCATCTGCCTCCTAACTATGGGAAATTTAGGGGATCACAGACCTGGGGAATTTGGACCATCTATTTCCAAGTCATGGGCATTCAGTTTTGTGTAAGAGAGAGAGCCAGTCTACCCACAGTTGCCGAAAAGGGAAGGTGGATTTCCACAGCTGTTAAGGATACAAGTCCAACATGTAGGGTCTCTGGGCAAGGCAAGAGGTTAAGCCTGTGGTGGACTCAGCACAGAATTTACAGAGAACAACCTACCCATATCTTTCCCCCTCTAAATTCTGATTACAGAAAGATGGCCACGTTTGTCAAATTGTAATAGAAGACGTTGATGAAACCACATTACTACTTGAGCAAGAGAAAAAACGACAAAAAAGGGTTAAAATCCGTTCACCTCCAAAGGAAAAGGTAGGTCAAAGGTAAAGGTAGAGTCCCTCCCTCAAAGGTGAAGGGGGCTCCAACCTGCAATATGTCTAACCAAAGTCACCCAGGAGTGACAGTTGTTTTCTTTGTGACCCATCACATGGGATAATCAGGATATCTGTCATCCAAAGAAGGATACGTTTGTGAGTGAAAAAGTGTGCTAGGAATTATTGCTCAGAAGCAACAGTCACAAACTGAGAGTCTCCCGGGCCAACCAGGATGAATGCGTGTCCTGTCCAGAGCTGGAATGAATAGGAATTGACTCATCCTTGGTTGTGCTTTTGTCCTAGAGCCTTCTCGGTCTGAAAAGTTAGGTGTGACTGAGACACGGAGATGGGGATTGTAGGGAGAAGCTGCCCTGCCAAGTGGGAACCAGACTGCCAAGTTTAGGGAGCAGGGTGGTGAGAGCTGTGTTTGGGGGATGCATAGTGACCTTCAGGAAAACCCAAGTCTAGAATTGTGTGGGAGCGTCTGTGTGTTTGCATGTGTGCATGCATGTGTGTTAACTGAAGTTCAAAATGTGAGAACCAGCAGAAGTGAAAGGGAGAAATAAATGAGCAAAGCTCCAAACTCTATGGGACAGGCAAATACCTAATCCTGTGATTTGACAGAGGGAGCCAACAGGTTGTGCACTGGAGCTGGAGTCAGGCATGAAAGGAGAGCAATGGAACCATCTGCCTCCTAACTATGGGAAATTTAGGGGATCACAGACCTGGGGAATTTGGACCATCTATTTCCAAGTCATGGGCATTCAGTTTTGTGTAAGAGAGAGAGCCAGTCTACCCACAGTTGCCGAAAAGGGAAGGTGGATTTCCACAGCTGTTAAGGATACAAGTCCAACATGTAGGGTCTCTGGGCAAGGCAAGAGGTTAAGCCTGTGGTGGACTCAGCACAGAATTTACAGAGAACAACCTACCCATATCTTTCCCCCTCTAAATTCTGATTACAGAAAGATGGCCACGTTTGTCAAATTGTAATAGAAGACGTTGATGAAACCACATTACTACTTGAGCAAGAGAAAAAACGACAAAAAAGGGTTAAAATCCGTTCACCTCCAAAGGAAAAGGTAGGTCAAAGGTAAAGGTAGAGTCCCTCCCTCAAAGGTGAAGGGGGCTCCAACCTGCAATATGTCTAACCAAAGTCACCCAGGAGTGACAGTTGTTTTCTTTGTGACCCATCACATGGGATAATCAGGATATCTGTCATCCAAAGAAGGATACGTTTGTGAGTGAAAAAGTGTGCTAGGAATTATTGCTCAGAAGCAACAGTCACAAACTGAGAGTCTCCCGGGCCAACCAGGATGAATGCGTGTCCTGTCCAGAGCTGGAATGAATAGGAATTGACTCATCCTTGGTTGTGCTTTTGTCCTAGAGCCTTCTCGGTCTGAAAAGTTAGGTGTGACTGAGACACGGAGATGGGGATTGTAGGGAGAAGCTGCCCTGCCAAGTGGGAACCAGACTGCCAAGTTTAGGGAGCAGGGTGGTGAGAGCTGTGTTTGGGGGATGCATAGTGACCTTCAGGAAAACCCAAGTCTAGAATTGTGTGGGAGCGTCTGTGTGTTTGCATGTGTGCATGCATGTGTGTTAACTGAAGTTCAAAATGTGAGAACCAGCAGAAGTGAAAGGGAGAAATAAATGAGCAAAGCTCCAAACTCTATGGGACAGGCAAATACCTAATCCTGTGATTTGACAGAGGGAGCCAACAGGTTGTGCACTGGAGCTGGAGTCAGGCATGAAAGGAGAGCAAAGGATGTCCCTTCTGCAGCCAGTGGATGAGGTCTGAAGGGAAGTGACATGCTTCCCAGGTAGGTGGTCAGGTCCAGGCACAATAGGATAACCCTTTGACCCATCGATCGTGGTGTTCTTGTTCTAGACTGGCCAACCAAGCCCAAGGATCCAGGTGCCAGGTAGGGCAGGTATGCCGTGAGTAACAAATGAGGAGCGTGAGACCCAGAGTTCAGCTGTGATGTGTCTGTTAACCAAGAGTGGCAGAGATGGGACACCTGTTTGGTCTTCTGGCTCCAGCCAGTGGCCTACTCAGTGCTCAGGAACCACTGAGCAATTAGCCATTGTTGATAAAGTAGAGGACCCCTTCCTGGCTCATGCCAGGGCTGAGGTGGGTTGGGAACACTTTCTGAGTGTCCCTTCTTTTTCCTTGTAGCCCAGACCCCCACCGAAAAAGCCATTCCCTGACAAAGAGCTTCAAGCAATAAAAATCCAAGCCTGGTGGCGGGGTACCCTGGCACGCAGAACACTACTGCATGCGGCACTTAGAGCATGTATCATTCAGTACTGGTGGAAACAGAAGCTGGCAGAGCTGCTGGAGAAGAAGCGACGGGCTATGCTGGAGCGTTATACTCGGGAGATATGGGCAGCGGTCAAGCTACAGTCCTGGGTTCGCATGTGGCGCACCCGCATTCGTTACTGCCGTTTGCTCCATGCCGTCCGCATCATCCAGATCTACTGGCGCTGGCATAATTGCCATGGCCGTGGCTTTTTCCAGGGCCGCTACAACCTCACAGCAAGCCAGCTAGGGCTTGAGCTTGAGATCTTTCTGGGATCCCAGGTCTGTCGAATTACAGACTGCATCCCCTTCCCAATAAAGAATTGATCAGGTCGACTCCAACACTGTGTCACAAGACCTCTGTCAGACTAGCTTCAGGAGGTCCTTGCCTCAGTGAAGGGTCAAGGGAAATAATGGCAGGTATTGAGCATCTCACAGGCCAGCTCTGAGGTTATCTGAAGTCCCATAAGGAGGAGGATCTGAGAGCCGAGTGCTGGATGGGTGAGGTCTGTGGTTGATCAGCAGTGTCTGCCACGAGTAGGAAAGATGGGGTTGCAGGGCTGCCAAGTCAGCCAGCTCCAGGGAAACCGCATCGTGTGGTGTATGACTTTGTGTTTTTTGTTTATGGTTTCCTTTGCTGTGCAAAAGCTTGTGAGTTGATTAGGTCCCATTTGTTTATTATTGCTTTTATTTCTTTTGCTTTAGGAGATTGACCTAGGAAAACGTTGATATGATTTATATCAGAGAATATTTTCCTGACTTTCCATTCTAGGAGTATTATGATGTCTAGTCTTATATTTAAGTCTCTAAGCCATTGGAGTTCATTTTTGTTTAGGTGTGAGGGTGTGCTCTAACTTCATTAATAAACATGGGCTGTGCAACTTCCCCACACCACTTGCTAAAGAGACTTGTTTCACCATTTTGTATTCTCACCT
This sequence comes from Tragulus kanchil, assembly GCA_022376925.1. Lineage (NCBI taxonomy): Eukaryota > Metazoa > Chordata > Mammalia > Artiodactyla > Tragulidae > Tragulus > Tragulus kanchil. The sequence continues at coordinate 213,654,539 of JAIOJX010000030.1, read as the reverse complement.
TCTTTGTTGATGGTTAAGTAACTATAGGTGATTAACTGATCACGGGTTGTCTGTTGGGTTCTCTTGAGCCATAGCTCTGTTTTTGTGCCAATACCATGTTGCTTGGATTTCTGTAGCTTTGTAGATTGAAGTCTGGCAAGGCTATACTTCCTGCTTTGTTCTTTTTCCTCAGGATATCTTTGGCAATTCTGGGTCTTTTATGGTTCCATATAAATTTTAGGATTATTCTTTCAGTTCTGTGAAAAATTACATGGGTGGATTACATGAACAATTTTAATCTGGGCTTCCCTGGCGGCTCAGTCAGTAAAGAATCCCTTAAATCATGCTTTGGGAGCATGGCCATTTTAAAAATGTTTATTCTGTCAATCCAAGAGCATTCACATTTAATTTAGACCACTTCCAAAAGCCCCCCACCCACCTGGGGACATCATAAGTCTCTGCAGCCTGGTCTTGGCCATCTCACTCTCTCAGTGCCCTCCCTGGTGGCTCTGCCAATATCAAATAAACCCAGCACCCTCCCATCTCGGTGCTTTGCTCTTGCTACCTAATCTAGAATTAGAATGATCTGACTGTGAATCAAATCATGGATTGGTTACCCGAGAGACAGATGTGGAGTTTTATCGTTTGCCTAGTTCGACTAGTCAGCAGGAGGAAGCCATGGGCAATCATCAGCCATTCATGATACAACTGAATGAGGGAATAGATGAACTGGTCAGGTTCTCTTGCCTCTGCTCCACTTAGGCAAAGCATGTGTGTGTCACCCTTCATTCCAGAATAACCTCTGAGCTCTGCTTCCTAAAGAAAATGGTTGGTCTTCCCATAAAGAGTTCCTAGCATGGTTGTTGTGCCTACGGGAAATAAAGCAATGTTTTTCAAACTTTACCAATGGTTCCAGTGATATGGAGGGTCTCATTAAAACAGATTGCTGAGCCCTACCCATCATTTCCAATTCAGTTTGTCGTGTTCCCTAGAATAAATGTTTCTAGAAAGTTTCCATTTGATGGTGTGACTACTGTTTTAGAAATCTCCATTGTGCAAATCACTGGGGTAAAGTTTAACTATATGATGGCTTTAAATGAAAGCAAAACCAAAGTAACAGTGATTTTAACAAAAAGAGATTTAAGTGTTCCAAGCGTGGTACTGTACCCACAGGATAAGAAATCTTTTCCCCTTCCAATCTGTTACTCTGCTATATATATGGCCTCTCATTCCAAGGTCACCTCATGATCCAAAATGGCAGCTTCAAGATCAGTAATTATATCCACAATCTAGCCAGTAAGGATGAAAGAGAAGAAGGGCATGTTCCTTCCCTTTAAGGGTCATTTGAAGTTAAATATGCCCCTTTTGTCCACAGCTCAAAAGAGTGTAAAAGATCTGAATAAAAAAAAGAAAAAAGAAGTCATTGATAATATGAGTTAACATTGTAATGTTGCAGTTATTTCTAAGTTAATCTGTAAATTAACCTCAATTCCAATAAAAAGCTCATTAGGAGTTTCGGGAAAATTATCAGATTGAGGCAAAATATAATATTGAAGAATAAGTATCCACAAAAAGAGAAATTGGGGAAATTGATCAGTCACATTAAAATGCATTATAAACTTGTAATAATAACATACTGTGAAATTGAGGCACCAGCTATTAAGGCTCAAGGGTGCTGATTAAACATTTATTTAAGGATTTGTTAGAATTCCACCTTCAACCCCACTCCCCTCTGTGTGTGTTATTGTGTTAAAGCCCATCCTCTGCCCTAGCAAGAGAGAGGTTTATTTCTGGATAAGTTAAAGCAAAGAACATCTGGATTCAGGGATTTCAGGCATTCCTGAAGGCAGGAGTGAACTGCTATACTAACATGGAGGGATTGAAGTGTGTAAGCTGAATAGTGAGACCTTCAACCCTGTGGGCCAGCTCAGCTCCCTGAACACCTGTAGTTAAGTTTCATTTTCCTACTCTCTGACAAAGTTCTCAGATTGTTCTCTGGGAAACCATTATTGTTACACAGTTGCTGCATAGCAAACTTCCGTAAGCCTCAGTGGCATGCAACAGTAAGCATGACCTAGGCTGCATTCAACTGGGGTAGCTTGACTGGGGAGGCTCTGCTCCACGTTTCTCCTCCTCTTCATAAAATACCAGCAAGCTACCTAGGCATTTTCTTGTCTTGCAAACAGTGAAAGTGCAAAACAGCAAACATAAACGGACAAAGCCTTTCAAAACCAAGGTCAAACTGGCATGTCATCCTTCCACCTTATTCTCTTGGCCAAAGCAAGTCACATAGGCAAACCCAGCACACAGGAGGACAGATTCCATTCCTTCATGTGAAGAAACTTCAAAGTCCCATAGCAAAAGTGTGACTATAAGGTCTCTAATGCAATCTACCACAGGAGCCAAGAAATAAATGAGTACTGATGTTTGAAACAAACTCCAGCAATGCCTTATTATCCCTTACTGAATGGCATTGTAAGCCCCACCCATGGACACCCGGTAGCATTCTCCCCTTAAACATAAATAGGAAATTTAACATAAATTGGCAGTTTAATGTAAATCATTGACATTTACGTAAAGTTCTCATATGAAAGACTGAGGGAAAGAAACACAAATAAAAGCAAGGGCTTTAAAAAATAGAGGCAGTACAGGGAACAGTAGAAAATAGTTTAAAGAAAACCCAAACTAACAACTAAAATTAGTATTCTGGACTAATAAGAGGTGATAAATTGGTGAAACAAGAATAGTGTGCCATTAAAAAAAATATTCAGAGGACAGGAAAGAGCTCCTAAAAGATGACTTAAAAGAAGTGGAGAGGGCTTCCCCTGGTGGTCTAGTGGGTAGGGACACCCTTGCAGTGCAAGGGGCGCCAGTTCGATCCCTGGCCTGGGAAGATCCCACGTGCCGCGGAGTGGCTGGACCGATGTGTCCAATTACCAAGCCAGAGTTCTGGAGCACATGCACCCAGAGCCGGCGCTCTGTGACAAGAGAGGCCGCCGCAATGGGAGGCCCACATGGGCCAAAGAACAAAGATGGATGAAAATGGACAAATGAAAGACCAATAGAAGTGGCCCGCCTGCTCCCCTCCCTCCCCCCCCCGCCCCCCTCAAATAAATAAATAAATAAATCTTTAAAAAAAAAAAAATCACATGGGCGGACTGAGAGCAAGCCACGCCCTCATGGTAGTTTCAATCACTTATATGGGGCGTTTCTTACAGATTTCCTCTGACCAGTCATCTCGCTCTTGCCTAGGCTGAGTCTGCATTTGGTTTAACTCAGTCATCCCATGTGTATGTACATCTCTTAGCCAAGATGGATTCTAGTGAAGAGGCCTATGGGTAGGTTAACATCACCTACTTTGGGGTAACATCGTCTCCCTTTCTGGCACCCAAGGAGCCTTTCTGCTCACAGAAAGGCTGATTACATGCATTACAGGCTGTGATTTCTGATTACATTCAGAAAGATCTCTGACCTCGAGAATGTGGTCTTTATCTTTTGTCTAGGCAGGGCTCAGCTCCTCTCTTGCTCCTGCTGTTATCTTCATCTTGGGAGTATCTGTCCACAGGGGACAAACTTCAGCTGCTCAGCTTGGGGTCCAGCTATCTCCTGCCTCAAGTTTGCACAGTCAGAAAGGTTTGTGTCAAGACTGGAACCCAGGTACTTAACCGTTGAGTCACACACTGTTCAAGTCTCTAGTCAGAGAAATGCAAAGTAAAACAGCATGGCGAAACCCCTTTACATCTTCCAGTTCAAAATAGGGAAAGAAACACAATAAAAGCAAGGGCTTTAAAAAATAGAGGCAGTACAGGGAACAGTAGAAAATAGTTTAAAGAAAACCCAAACTAACAACTAAAATTAGTATTCTGGACTAATAAGAGGTGATAAATTGGTGAAACAAGAATAGTGTGCCATTAAAAAAATATTCAGAGGACAGGAAAGAGCTCCTAAAAGATGACTTAAAAGAAGTGGAGAGGGCTTCCCCTGGTGGTCTAGTGGGTAGGGACACCCTTGCAGTGCAAGGGGCGCCAGTTCGATCCCTGGCCTGGGAAGATCCCACGTGCCGCGGAGTGGCTGGACCGATGTGTCCAATTACCAAGCCAGAGTTCTGGAGCACATGCACCCAGAGCCGGCGCTCTGTGACAAGAGAGGCCGCCGCAATGGGAGGCCCACATGGGCCAAAGAACAAAGATGGATGAAAATGGACAAATGAAAGACCAATAGAAGTGGCCCGCCTGCTCCCCTCCCTCCCCACCCCGCCCCCCTCAAATAAATAAATAAATAAATTTTTAAAAAAAAAAAATCACATGGGCGGACTGAGAGCAAGCCACGCCCTCATGGTAGTTTCAATCACTTATATGGGGCGTTTCTTACAGATTTCCTCTGACCAGTCATCTCGCTCTTGCCTAGGCTGAGTCTGCATTTGGTTTAACTCAGTCATCCCATGTGTATGTACATCTCTTAGCCAAGATGGATTCTAGTGAAGAGGCCTATGGGTAGGTTAACATCACCTACTTTGGGGTAACATCGTCTCCCTTTCTGGCACCCAAGGAGCCTTTCTGCTCACAGAAAGGCTGATTACATGCATTACAGGCTGTGATTTCTGATTACATTCAGAAAGATCTCTGACCTCGAGAATGTGGTCTTTATCTTTTGTCTAGGCAGGGCTCAGCTCCTCTCTTGCTCCTGCTGTTATCTTCATCTTGGGAGTATCTGTCCACAGGGGACAAACTTCAGCTGCTCAGCTTGGGGTCCAGCTATCTCCTGCCTCAAGTTTGCACAGTCAGAAAGGTTTGTGTCAAGACTGGAACCCAGGTACTTAACCGTTGAGTCACACACTGTTCAAGTCTCTAGTCAGAGAAATGCAAAGTAAAACAGCATGGCGAAACCCCTTTACATCTTCCAGTTCAAGAAAAATTAGTGATGGACAGAAGTTAGACTGGTGCTGCCACTGTGGACAGCAGTGTTTCAGGACGTAGTGATGCTGGAGGAACCGCCTGTTCTATGGCTCACCAAGCAACCCTGTGTGTATCCCTGGAGCGTGCCTCCCATAACTTCAGAAAGATAAGAAGATGCTCCTTGCAGCATTGTCTGCTGTAGAGAATCATTGAAGGTCACTTAGAAATTAATTTAGAGGAAAAAGAACAGGTTATGCTGGGTCATGAGTACATAATAGAGTCACTGTTATCAAATTATATATGTCTTTAAACTTTTTCATAATAAAAAGAGCTCCCGCGAAGCCGTGTAGGGAGAGGAAGGAACTCAAGAGTGTGCTCCATAGCACGACTGTTAGTACTGATCACATGGTCATGATAATGTAAACATTAAGTCATGATTGGACCTAAGATGCATATAACCTCATGGGGAAGATGAGGGGAGGAAAATGTTGGGTTGTTTGGAGTGGAGCAGAAAAACTAAATCCACACCTTCTTTGGTAGAAAGTTGATAGCAAATACTTTGGAAAGAAGAGGCCATGTCAGCCTGTTACTGAGATCTGGAGGGAGAGAGATTGTGAATGAAAGTGGCTGTGGGACAGCCAGAGGCAGCTGGCTTTTGAAGCAAGCCTGTATACCTAATCAACTTTAAATTATGACCACTGCCACTACAGGAGGAGTATGGGATATTACCTGACTCATAAGTAATGACCATAAGAAATTCCTCCAGCCCACTGTTTCTGACAGGATGAAAGGTCTTCTTTTGTTATAAGGAACATATTGGCTTCCTAAGCGCAACACAGTAGCTACACAAGGACAGCAGATGGAGGGAGAGAGTAGAAATTGACTGAGGTGCATCTATCCCAGACTTTCCTTGCCCCCTTTTGCTCACTATCCATACCCACACTGTTGCCCATTAAAGGAAGGACTTTCTCACTTGTCAAAGAGGGACACCATTGCAGAGAAAACAGAAGGGTGTGAAAAGCAGCCTGAGCCCATGAACCTTCCTCTGCATTGTGTGAGTTGTTCTACTCAGTAGGTGAGGACAGGACGATCTCGTGGGTGGACCAAACCAGAGAACATTTTTGGAACAAGACATAATCTCAGGGGCTGTGGTTCTACCAGAGACCTTGATCTATCCCTGGCAGGAGGGAAATGCAGGTGTTCCCAGTTTATCCAACAAGTTTGAGCCTGGAGAAGGAAACATGATTGCTAGGTCATAGTCGCCCTTGTGACATCATGGCTTTCCCTTATCTACCATCCTTCCTGCCTCTGCCAAGATCATTGGAGCAGCGACCAGAGGGGGATGTGAACAGTGAACTGCTGCCCCCAGACCATGGGCAGTAACTGCTCTGTAAGACTTAGGCCTTCCCTTTGCCAGGGGTGGGGAGTTGCCCCATGGCTGAGGGAAGCACTAGATAACTTTAAGGACACAGGGAAAGAACGGGGAACTGGGGCTCTGGGGACTTTGCACTGAAGCTGGTCCTCACTCATACTTTCTCCCTACATTCTGATTGCAGAAGTCTGAACCAGATAATGACAATCTAGAGCAAGAGAGGAGAAGAAAGGTAGGTGGGGCCAAGGAGCATGAGGGAATCTCAGACCATTGTTGTTGTTTTGGTTTTTTTTGTTTTTTTTATTTTGGGCGGGGGTCAGGTTGGGGAGGGAAGGGAGCGGGCGGGCCACTTCCATTGGTCTTCCATTTCTCTGTTTTCATCCGTCTTTGTTCTTTGGCTCCTGTGGGCCTCCCATCGCGGTGGCGTCTGTCGCTGCAGAGCACCGGCTCTGGGCGCATGCGCTCCAGAGCTCCGGCTCGGCAATTGGACACGTCGGTCCATCCGCTTCCCGGCACATGGGATCTTCCCAGGCCAGGGCTCGAACCTGCGCCCCTTGCACTGCAAGGCGGCGTCCTTACCCACTGGACCACCAGGGGAAGCCCACCATTATTCTTCTGGAACCACCAGGCGGAATCAGCTCAGTGTTGCCTTTCTGCCATTATATCCCCTCCCTGTTGCCCATTAAAGGAAGGACTTTCTCACGTGTCAAAGAGGGACACCATTGCAGAGAAAACAGAAGGGTGTGAAAAGCAGCCTGAGCCCATGAACCTTCCTCTGCATTGTGTGAGTTGTTCTACTCAGTAGGTGAGGACAGGACGATCTCGTGGGTGGACCAAACCAGAGAACATTTTTGGAACAAGACATAATCTCAGGGGCTGTGGTTCTACCAGAGACCTTGATCTATCCCTGGCAGGAGGGAAATGCAGGTGTTCCCAGTTTATCCAACAAGTTTGAGCCTGGAGAAGGAAACATGATTGCTAGGTCATAGTCGCCCTTGTGACATCATGGCTTTCCCTTATCTACCATCCTTCCTGCCTCTGCCAAGATCATTGGAGCAGCGACCAGAGGGGGATGTGAACAGTGAACTGCTGCCCCCAGACCATGGGCAGTAACTGCTCTGTAAGACTTAGGCCTTCCCTTTGCCAGGGGTGGGGAGTTGCCCCATGGCTGAGGGAAGCACTAGATAACTTTAAGGACACAGGGAAAGAACGGGGAACTGGGGCTCTGGGGACTTTGCACTGAAGCTGGTCCTCACTCATACTTTCTCCCTACATTCTGATTGCAGAAGTCTGAACCAGATAATGACAATCTAGAGCAAGAGAGGAGAAGAAAGGTAGGTGGGGCCAAGGAGCATGAGGGAATCTCAGACCATTGTTGTTGTTTTGGTTTTTTTTGTTTTTTTTATTTTGGGCGGGGGTCAGGTTGGGGAGGGAAGGGAGCGGGCGGGCCACTTCCATTGGTCTTCCATTTCTCTGTTTTCATCCGTCTTTGTTCTTTGGCTCCTGTGGGCCTCCCATCGCGGTGGCGTCTGTCGCTGCAGAGCACCGGCTCTGGGCGCATGCGCTCCAGAGCTCCGGCTCGGCAATTGGACACGTCGGTCCATCCGCTTCCCGGCACATGGGATCTTCCCAGGCCAGGGCTCGAACCTGCGCCCCTTGCACTGCAAGGCGGCGTCCTTACCCACTGGACCACCAGGGGAAGCCCACCATTATTCTTCTGACCCCAGGGTCCCCGAAAGTAAAGTCTTCATCTCTAGTTTTGCAGGAATCAGCTCAGTGTTGCCTTTCTGTCCTATTATATCCCCTCCCTGTTCTGGGTGATCTGTATTAAGGAGGAAGAGGGACAGTAGAGAAGCAAGGAATTAGGATGCTGACAGGCCACATGGAAGGTGGGACACAGCACACTGAGAACTGGAGAGCTGGAAAAACGGTAGCCTGGGCCTAGAAGGATTTCAGAGTGACCGAGAGATAGCAGTGGAAATAAGGAGAAAGGTGGAGGAAGCTACCAGGGGGCTGTGACATCGTGTGAGGCATCATGAGGCAGCACCACAGGCTGGAATCCAGACTGAGATGCAGACTACAAATGCAGAGGCTCATCCTCATGAGGACCCTTTGAGGACCCTCACATCCATGTCGGGTATCCTGGATCAGAAAGTGTTTCCACTGATTCCGTGAACTTGTGAACCTGTGAAAATCACAGGGCAAGCATCTCCTCATTTTATAAACAAAGACACGGTGACTCAGAGGGTAAGCAGATGTGTTCATGGGCATAGACAAGACAGAGGTAGAGCCAAAACCCCACCCACGTTTCCTGGGTCCTCAGAACCACCAGGGAAAGGCTAACTGTTAAAAGAGAAGATCAGAGGTCCTTTGTGGAGGACACCAGAGCTGTGGTTGATGGTGACAAATTCACTGGGAGCCTTCTGCTTTGCTTGATTAGTTGCTTCTTGCCAAACAACGCCAGATAGCAAAGATGAAGGCGGCTGGGAAGATCCAGGCCTGGTGGCGTGGAACGCTGGTGCGCAGGACCCTGCTGGCAGCCGCCCTCAAGGCCTGGATGATTCAGCGCTGGTGGAGAACAGTCTTGTGGAGGAAGTTGTGTATGCGACGGCAGATCTTATTGAAGATCTATGTAACCCAGGAGCAGGCAGCAGTCACACTCCAGTCCTGGGTTCGCATGTGGCAGTGCCATCAGCGTTACAGCCAAGTGTGCAATGCTGTCTGCATACTACAGGCTCCAAAGAGCTGCTTTACCTTTCAGAGCAGTCATGTTTCAGAGGTACAATATGGAGGTGCTTTCAGCCAGCCAGAGTTCCATATTGAAATACTATCAGTCTAAGAGTACTATAGGGTGGAGAACTGGCTCCACCACCCCAATAAATGTCTGACCAGGTTTTGTGTGTTTCAGTGACTCCCTCAGGATGGGTACCCCAAAGATTCAGTCCCTGCCTCTCCTCTTCTTGGGGAAATACTTCAATACAGGTATCTCTACCTCCACTCCTGCTCCGACCACTCAGTGCCTGGGGCCCCTGTTCTGGACCCACAGTAGCCATATATCCAAAGTATATCCACAGTAGCTACTCTATCCAGATCAGAAACTGCTACCTGAGGCTGACCTCATATATGCAGAGCCAGGTGTCCCATTCCACAATTCCAGCATCAGTCTTGTCTCTTATACTTGCAGTTGGGATAAATTGGGCTTTTTATTTCTGAAGACTCTAGATAGCTCCTCGTGTGAGAGTTAAGCCATGCCACACTCTCAGCCTGCCACTGGGGCCCAGCGAGGGTTGCACCCATTGACTTTGTGTTTGGCAAGCCCCAGACAAAATTCAGACTGTTAGCTGGCTCTCCTGGGAAGAGAGAATCCCAGAGGTAAGCACAGGAGGCTGACTTGAGTCATGACTGGACATAGGGTATGAAAAGTTTCATGCTAATTCAGATGTTGTTGTTGGTTTTATGTAAACTTTTTTTGGCTGTGTCAGGCCTTACTTGCAGCACATATGGGGTCTTCGTTGCATCTGGATGCCTTTTTCTTTGGGAAATAGCATATAGCATGATCTTAAGGAACCTCAGTTCTACTTCCACCCTCAGTACAAACTTCTCCAGGGTGCTAAACACAAATAGGCCTCCCACTGATATCAACACCTCCACCTTGTGTATGACACCATTCTTAGTGACTTCAGCATTAACTGGATGATGCCCCCACACTCTTACCTCTCACCCCCAGTGATTTAGACTTCTACCCTAGCTTAGTTATTCAATCCTATGATTGCATTAAAGACCATTGCTCCTGAGGCTGTCTATGGAGAAGGACCATTTTTTAAATATTCAGTCCATTATAGACCAGTGCAATGCTGTCTGCATACTACAGGCTCCAAAGAGCTGCTTTACCTTTCAGAGCAGTCATGTTTCAGAGGTACAATATGGAGGTGCTTTCAGCCAGCCAGAGTTCCATATTGAAATACTATCAGTCTAAGAGTACTATAGGGTGGAGAACTGGCTCCACCACCCCAATAAATGTCTGACCAGGTTTTGTGTGTTTCAGTGACTCCCTCAGGATGGGTACCCCAAAGATTCAGTCCCTGCCTCCCCTCTTCTTGGGGAAATACTTCAATACAGGTATCTCTACCTCCACTCCTGCTCCGACCACTCAGTGCCTGGGGCCCCTGTTCTGGACCCACAGTAGCCATATATCCAAAGTATATCCACAGTAGCTACTCTATCCAGATCAGAAACTGCTACCTGAGGCTGACCTCATATATGCAGAGCCAGGTGTCCCATTCCACAATTCCAGCATCAGTCTTGTCTCTTATACTTGCAGTTGGGATAAATTGGGCTTTTTATTTCTGAAGACTCTAGATAGCTCCTCGTGTGAGAGTTAAGCCATGCCACACTCTCAGCCTGCCACTGGGGCCCAGCGAGGGTTGCACCCATTGACTTTGTGTTTGGCAAGCCCCAGACAAAATTCAGACTGTTAGCTGGCTCTCCTGGGAAGAGAGAATCCCAGAGGTAAGCACAGGAGGCTGACTTGAGTCATGACTGGACATAGGGTATGAAAAGTTTCATGCTAATTCAGATGTTGTTGTTGGTTTTTTTTTTACTTTTTTTGGCTGTGTCAGGCCTTACTTGCAGCACATATGGGGTCTTCGTTGCATCTGGATGCCTTTTTCTTTGGGAAATAGCATATAGCATGATCTTAAGGAACCTCAGTTCTACTTCCACCCTCAGTACAAACTTCTCCAGGGTGCTAAACACAAATAGGCCTCCCACTGATATCAACACCTCCACCTTGTGTATGACACCATTCTTAGTGACTTCAGCATTAACTGGATGATGCCCCCACACTCTTACCTCTCACCCCCAGTGATTTAGACTTCTACCCTAGCTTAGTTATTCAATCCTATGATTGCATTAAAGACCATTGCTCCTGAGGCTGTCTATGGAGAAGGACCATTTTTTAAATATTCAGTCCATTATAGACCAGTTCATCTGTAAAACAAAAATAAGTCATGATAAAAATAAATGGAAAAGCATACAGAGTACAAGGCTTGTTTTCAATTATTAGAGAGAACATAACATAAAATTACTATTTCAAATTACTTTCCGTTCAATTCAGTCACTCAGTCGTGTCCGACTCTTCGTGACCCCATGGACTACAGCACAGCAGGCTTCCCTGTCCTTCACTGTCTCCCAGATCTTACTCAAATTCACGTTCATTGACTCAGTGATGCCATCCATCCATCTCATCTTCTGTCATCCTCTTCTGCTTTTGCCATCTATTTTTCCCAACATCAGGCCCTTTTCCAACAAGTCGTCTCTTCACATCTGACTCTCTGCAACCCATGGACGAGCCATGGAATTCTTCAGGCAAGAATACGGAGTGAGTAGCCTTTCCTTCTCCAAGGGATTTTCCCAACCCAGGTCTCCAGTATTGCAGGCAGATTTTTTTTTTTTTAATTTGGCCTCTTTTATTGGTTCTTTTTTTTTTTTTTTAACTTTTATTTTACTTTTATTACAGAGTTTTGTTGTTTACAGATATGTATGTTCCCAGATTAGTCATATGTATATCCCCCCCTTTCCACCCCTCCCGAGCATCACACAGCACCCCTGAAGGATCTCCTTTTTTCACAGAGCAATGACTATAGGTATTTTCTTCACTTATGATAGTACAGGCCTTCATGCTACTTCCTTTACGCCTCCTACCCTCTGTTCCTTCTCCACAATGTCCGTATGTTCACTGTCCACATCTGTCTTTCCGTTACTTCACTGCGTGTTGCAGGCAGATTTTTTACTGTCTGAGCCACAAGGGAAGCTCAAAATACTTCAAAAGTTTCTAAATGCTTACTCTTAATTTCTGTACTTATCTTGGTCATAACAAATGCTCACCACACTTGCCTAGCATTTCTCTAATGCTTGTGTAAGCAAACTTAGGTTTGACTGCTTGTCATTTAAGAATCCAACACTGAGAGCTTCCCGGTGGTCCAGTGGGTAAGGACTCTGCCTTGCAGTGCAAAGGGTGCCAGTTCGACCTCTGGTCTGGGAGGATCCCACGTGCCGCAGAGCAGCTGGACCAATGTGTCCAATTACCAAGCCAGAGCTCTAGAGCACATGTGCCCAGAGCCAGTGCTCTGCAACAAGAGAGGCTGCTGCAATGGGAGGCCCACAAAGGCCAAAGAACAAAGATGGATGAAAATAAATAAATGAAAGACCAATAAAAGCAGCCAAAAAAGAAAAAAGAATCCAACAGTGAAAGACACGTGTTGAGTAAAAAGAAAGATAACTGTATTGAAGAAATTGGCAGTCCTGGGGAGAAGGTGGATTGATGTCCCAGAGAACCAGTTCCCCAACCCTTAGATTTTGTTTGAAGACAGTATAAGGAAAAGAGGAGGGAGCTACGTGTTGTGGAGAGGGTTTAGGGGTACATGATCAGATCATGGACACTGTTAATTGGTTGCTGGTAAGAAACTGGGAGTAAACATCATTAACCTTTTGGTTCCAACTGTCTGTGGTCTGCACGCTTGTGGGCAGCGTACACAAACTCCCTTAATGGGAGTTTCAGTATCTATAAAACAACTCAAAGGATATGGTTCAGAATATTGTCTATAGCCCTTAAGGAGGAACAAAAGGTTTTTGACTTGGTGTAAGGGCTAGACTATTATCATTTTGTCTTATTTGACATCACACAGCACCCCTGAAGGATCTCCTTTTTTCACAGAGCAATGACTATAGGTATTTTCTTCACTTATGATAGTACAGGCCTTCATGCTACTTCCTTTACGCCTCCTACCCTCTGTTCCTTCTCCACAATGTCCGTATGTTCACTGTCCACATCTGTCTTTCCGTTACTTCACTGCGTGTTGCAGGCAGATTTTTTACTGTCTGAGCCACAAGGGAAGCTCAAAATACTTCAAAAGTTTCTAAATGCTTACTCTTAATTTCTGTACTTATCTTGGTCATAACAAATGCTCACCACACTTGCCTAGCATTTCTCTAATGCTTGTGTAAGCAAACTTAGGTTTGACTGCTTGTCATTTAAGAATCCAACACTGAGAGCTTCCCCGGTGGTCCAGTGGGTAAGGACTCTGCCTTGCAGTGCAAAGGGTGCCAGTTCGACCTCTGGTCTGGGAGGATCCCACGTGCCGCAGAGCAGCTGGACCAATGTGTCCAATTACCAAGCCAGAGCTCTAGAGCACATGTGCCCAGAGCCAGTGCTCTGCAACAAGAGAGGCTGCTGCAATGGGAGGCCCACAAAGGCCAAAGAACAAAGATGGATGAAAATAAATAAATGAAAGACCAATAAAAGCAGCCAAAAAAGAAAAAAGAATCCAACAGTGAAAGACACGTGTTGAGTAAAAAGAAAGATAACTGTATTGAAGAAATTGGCAGTCCTGGGGAGAAGGTGGATTGATGTCCCAGAGAACCAGTTCCCCAACCCTTAGATTTTGTTTGAAGACAGTATAAGGAAAAGAGGAGGGAGCTACGTGTTGTGGAGAGGGTTTAGGGGTACATGATCAGATCATGGACACTGTTAATTGGTTGCTGGTAAGAAACTGGGAGTAAACATCATTAACCTTTTGGTTCCAACTGTCTGTGGTCTGCACGCTTGTGGGCAGCGTACACAAACTCCCTTAATGGGAGTTTCAGTATCTATAAAACAACTCAAAGGATATGGTTCAGAATATTGTCTATAGCCCTTAAGGAGGAACAAAAGGTTTTTGACTTGGTGTAAGGGCTAGACTATTATCATTTTGTCTTATTTGACTGCTTGCCTTTCTTTTTCTTTTTTCTGATTAAATTTATTCTTTGACTAAAAAATTTTTTAATAAGCAAAAGGCCAGGAGAGGACATGGAGGAAGTTTGTCCTGGGAAAGCCGCATAGGGTCCTGGTTGGTGACACTTGTCATCACTCAGAACTTATCACAGTGGTAATAATCACTTTAGTCACCACGGTCTCTTGAGTTTTGCTTTTATTCTTCAGAGCAGAAGTCAAAAACTAAGACTTACAGTTGAGTAGTTTTGACAGACTGTATACACAACAACTCTGAGATACAGTATGGCCCTATATAGTATAAGTTTGTCAGCCCCTATGTTAGAGCCATTGATTTCTTATGCATCAATCCAAATGTTTCTTCAGTCCTAAGAACTTCCTGGAAATTGACCTTACCTATATTTGACTGCCCATCATGCCATTATGCTTTCACTGCTTGTCCCCAGCTTAGAGTCGTTGTCTGTGAAGCATTCTCTTAAAATTTTACCATTATTTGCCCTCTCTTTCTGTCCACCTTTGGATGAATGCAACTCTTTACCTACTTCATCTAGCATCTAGCACAAGAAGAGCTAAATTTCCCTAAGGGAGAACAAATCACCATATTGCGTGGCTTGGGTTTATATTCAGGGCAACAGATGTACAGACTTTTCAAGGTGCTTCTCTATAAGCTTGCTTTAAAAAAATTTTTTTTTTATTGGTGTACACTCGATTTACAGTGTTGCAACAGTTTCTGCTATACCGCAGATTGAATCAGTTATATATGTATATACATATATCCACTCTTTTTAGATTATTTTCACATATAGGTCATTATGGAATATTAAAAAGTTTTCTATGCTATACAGCAGGTCTATCTGTTTACATACAGTAATATGTATATGTCAATCCGGATCTCTTAATTTATCCCTCCCCCTTACCCTTTGGTAACCATAAGTTTGTTTTCTATATATCTGACTGTCTTTCAGTTCTGTAAATAGGTTATAAGCTTGCTTCTTGAACCTGAAGATTTTACAAGAATACCTGTCTCTTCAGATGGTCAGTTCTCCCTCTTCTCTTCTTAACCTCAAAATAAATCTGATTTTCTTTGATCATTAAATTTATTCTTTGACTAAAAATTTTTAATAAGCAAAAGGCCAGGAGAGGACATGGAGGAAGTTTGTCCTGGGAAAGCGCATAGGGTCCTGGTTGGTGACACTTGTCATCACTCAGAACTTATCACAGTGGTAATAATCACTTTAGTCACCACGGTCTCTTGAGTTTTGCTTTTATTCTTCAGAGCAGAAGTCAAAAACTAAGACTTACAGTTGAGTAGTTTTGACAGACTGTATACACAACAACTCTGAGATACAGTATGGCCCTATATAGTATAAGTTTGTCAGCCCCTATGTTAGAGCCATTGATTTCTTATGCATCAATCCAAATGTTTCTTCAGTCCTAAGAACTTCCTGGAAATTGACCTTACCTATATTTGACTGCCCATCATGCCATTATGCTTTCACTGCTTGTCCCCAGCTTAGAGTCGTTGTCTGTGAAGCATTCTCTTAAAATTTTACCATTATTTGCCCTCTCTTTCTGTCCACCTTTGGATGAATGCAACTCTTTACCTACTTCATCTAGCATCTAGCACAAGAAGAGCTAAATTTCCCTAAGGGAGAACAAATCACCATATTGCGTGGCTTGGGTTTATATTCAGGGCAACAGATGTACAGACTTTTCAAGGTGCTTCTCTATAAGCTTGCTTTAAAAAAATTTTTTTTATTGGTGTACACTCGATTTACAGTGTTGCAACAGTTTCTGCTATACCGCAGATTGAATCAGTTATATATGTATATACATATATCCACTCTTTTTAGATTATTTTCACATATAGGTCATTATGGAATATTAAAAAGTTTTCTATGCTATACAGCAGGTCTATCTGTTTACATACAGTAATATGTATATGTCAATCCGGATCTCTTAATTTATCCCTCCCCCTTACCCTTTGGTAACCATAAGTTTGTTTTCTATATATCTGACTGTCTTTCAGTTCTGTAAATAGGTTATAAGCTTGCTTCTTGAACCTGAAGATTTTACAAGAATACCTGTCTCTTCAGATGGTCAGTTCTCCCTCTTCTCTTCTTAACCTCAAATGATGATGTCAACACACACTTACCCGAGGAAACACCAGCAGACTGGAACTTTATCTTCCTGTCATCTCTTCCTCCACCTCAGCGTCATCTCAGCACTCTGCTTTTTGGTTTCTTTTAGATGAAATGAGTTGTCTTAGCACCACCTGAGGCCACCGCCTCCAGTTTGCTCTTTTTGTAATCCTAATCTCTTTTTGTAATCCTAATCTTTTGTTTACTGTCAGCTTTTGCCTTTGCAATGATGTCATCTTGTAATTTCATTTCTTTCTCTAAATCAGTTTCTACCTTTTCATCAGATCACTCCCATCAGCATACCAAACTGTCCTCTAAAAATAAAAAGTGCATGATTGACTATCTCCTATGCCAGTGTTTACATCCCATCATAGCAAAATATGTTGTCACTGTCTTCTTTTCCATTGTTCCCATTCTCTCCTAAACTCACTCCAATTGAGCTTCCCCTAACCCCAACTCCATAGACACCATACTCTTCAAAGGTACTCAGTGAGAGATACTGTTGGCAAAAATGACCAAAATTAGAGACTTCTCTGGTGGTCCATTTAGTAAGAATCTGCACTTCCACTGCAGGGGGCATGAGTTAAATCCCTGGTTGGGGAACTAAGATCTCACATACCACACAGTGTTGCCAAAACAAAAAATTATCTCCCTTGACTGGTCACCCAATCAGCTTGATTCAGATTCCTCTCTGAATACTCCCTTTTACTTACCTCCATTCATTTCCCTTCCACATCAGTCTATCATGAAATGCTGTTGGCTCCATCTCTGCAATACAGCAATATCTGCAGTATAGCAGACAAGTGAAGATTAGAACAACTGGATTGCTCGTACATTGCTCATGGAATTGTAAAATGATTGCTGTGGGAAACAGTTTAGTAGTCTCAAACAGTTAGACAATTACCAATATCCCACACTTCTATATATATATATACCCAAGAGGACTGAAAACATATGTTCAAATGAAAGCTTCTAAAATTTTTCATAGTTGGATAATAGCTAAAAATTTGAAACCACCCAAATGGGTGAATGGCTAAATAAATAGTAGTACATGCATACCATGGTATACTACACAGCAGTAAAGAAAAATGAACTACTGTTTGTATGGATGTCAAGGAAGAGTACAGACCTGACAATGATAGAACCATCTACTTTCTAGCTATGGAAAATCTAAGGGATCCAAAACCTGAGGGATTTGAACCAGTATTTCCAAGTCATGGGCATTCAATGTTGTGTAAGAGAGAGGCCAGTCAACCCAAGGTTGCAGGCAGGGGAAGGTGGAGTTCCACAGTTGTAAAGGATACAAGTCCTACATCTGGGGTCTGGACAGGTCAGGAGGTTTGAGTATGTGTTAGACTCAGCACAGAATTTACACAGAAAAACCTATCCATGTTATTCCCCTATAAACTCCGATTATATGGAAATGCTGATGAAACTGCGTTGCTGATCATGAAACTCAGAAAGGAACAGAGATAAAAACCTCCACCTTCACCCTTTAAGGCAAAAGTAAGTCAGCAGAGGCCCTCAAAGTTTAGGGGGACCCCAACCTGCAATATATCTAACCAAAGTCACCCAGGAGTGACAGTTGTTTTCTTTGTGACCCATCACATGGGATAATCAGGATATCTGTCATCCAAAGAAGGATACGTTTGTGAGTGAAAAAATGTGCTAGGAATTATTGCTCAGAAGCAACAGTCACAAACTGAGAGTCTCCCGGGCCAACCAGGATGAATGGGTGTCCTGTCCAGAGCTGGTCTTGGCCATCCCACTCTCTCAGTGCCCTCCCTGGTGGCTCTGCCAATATCAAATAAACCCAGCACCCTCCCATCTCAGTGCTTTGCTCTTGCTACCTTATCTAGAATTAGTATGCTCTGACTTTGAATCAAGCCATGAATTGGTCACCTGAGAGCGAGATGTGGAGTTTTATCATTTGCCTAGTTCAACTAGTCAGCAGGAGGAAGCCATGGACAATCATCAACCATTCATGAAACAACTGCACGAGAGAATAGGTGAACTGGTCAGGTCTTTCTCCTGTCCTCTACTCCACTTAGGCAAAGCACATGTATGTCACTCCTCAATCCAGAATGACCTCTGAACTTTGCCTTCTAAAGAAAGTGAGCAGTCTTACCATGATAAGACCCTGATCATGGATCTACAGGGAAATTGTCAGGGCAGTCTTTTTCAAACTTTATCAGTGGTCCCAATGACATGGAGGGTCTCATTAAAGCAGATTGCTGACTCAGTATATCATGTTCCCAAGAATGACTATTTCTAACAAGTTTCCAAATGATAGTGGTAACAGCTGGTCTAGGGAACACCACTGTGTTGGAAAAATCTACAGTTCTTACCTTTCTAAGTGGGAAAAGATCAGTTTCTGCCTCTGAGTCTCCTGTGTGTCTCCTTTACTACTCATAAAAAGTGCTTAATTTTGACACTTTTGGAGAACCCTGTTTTTGTTCTTTTCCTTCTCAAGAGAAGGGGAGTAAAGCTAAAAGTTCCATGTTCTAATCCTGCATTGATCATTTTGATGACCAGTCTCATCATGAGTCCCTCCAGGAGCTCTCCCAGAGTCACCTCATAAGAACAAAGGTCACTTCTATCACCCAGGAAATCATAAGAATTTCAGGAGCTCTATATCAAAATCCAGTTCAGGGCTTCCCCTGGTGGTCCAGTGGGTAAGGACACCGCCTTGCAGTGCAAGGGGCACCGGTTTGATCCCTGGCCTGGGAAGATCCCACGTGCCGCGGAGTGGCTGGACTGATGTGTCCAATTGCAGAGCCAGAGCTCTGGAGCGCATGCACCCAGAGCTGGCACTCTGCAACGACAGACGCCACCACGATGGGAGGCCCACGGGAGCCAAAGAACAAAGACGGATAAACATAGAGAAACGAAAGACCAATAGAAGTGGCCCGCCTGCTCCCCTCCTTCCCCAACCCGACCCCCACCCAAAATAAATAAAATCTTAAAAAAAAAAATCCAGTTCAAAGAATTAGAACAAAAGATAGTCCTAATGCTCTTTGTTCATGTTCAGTCACTCAGTTGTGTCTGACTCTTTGCAACCCCATGGACTGCGGCACATCATGCTTCCTTGTCCTTCACCATCTCCTAGAGCTTCCTCAAACTTATGTCCATTGATTCAGTGATGCCATCCAGCCATCTCATCCTCTTGTCGTCCCCTTCTCCTCCTGCCATCAATCTTTCCCAGCATCTGGGACTTTTCCATTGAGTCAGCTTTTCTTATCAAGTGACCGAAGTATTAGAACTTCAGCATCAGTTCTTCCAATAAATATTCAGGGTTGATTTCCTTTAATATTGACTGGTTTGATCACCTTGCTGTCCAAGGGACTCTCAAGAGTCTTCTCCAACACCACAGTTTGAAGGCATCAGTTCTTCAGTGCTCAGCTTTTATGGTCCAACTCTCCTATCCATACATGACTCCTAGAGAAACCATAGCTTTGGCTATATCCCTTAAGAAATTACAGATGCTTCCTGGGACTCTAGGTTTCTACTGTTTCTCTGTGGTTCTTCTGGTTTCTCCACTTGAGCTATTCCTACCTCTTCCCTTCTGCCCTCAGGATCTGAAGAGCTCTCCTGAGAGCTAGGCCTCTCCCTAGGCCTCCAAGTGTCAGGAGGAATCATGTGTTAGCCACATCATCAAGATCAAGGCCGTATTCATTTCCAGTGCGAAGATCATGAAACCCAGTGGTGAGAAGTTGAATAAGTTCCAGTCTGGAATCTTCTACACCCTCCTCGAGTTGGAGATGAACTCAGACCTGAAAACCCCACTGTGGGAGTCAAGCATCACAGCCACAAAGGCCACTGCAGTTAGTGATGGTCAAAAAGCTCTTTTAATTAACTTTGTTGTCATTCCTCAAATGAAATCTATCCAGAAATTCCAGGTCCAGCTGAGGCACGACTTGGAGAATTTCAGTGGGAAGCACATTGTTTTTATTGCTCAGAGGAAAATTCTGCCTAAAACAACTCAAAAAGCCATACAAAGAAAAAAAAATAGCAAAACCATCCCAGGAGAAGTACTCTTACAGCATGTGTGATGTGATCCTGGAAGACTTGGTTTTCCCAGGTGAGACTGTAGCAAGAGAATCTGCAAGAAACTGGATGACAGCTGGCTCATAAAGGTTCCTTTGGATATAGCACAGCAGAATAATGTGAAACACAAAGTTGAAACGTTCTCTGGTATCTGTAAGAAGATCATGGGTGAACTCCCCTGATAATTCAGTGGTTAGGAATCTGCCTGCCAATTCAGGGGGCATGGGTTCAGTCCCTGATCTGGGAAGGTCACATTTGCCATGGGGCAACTAAACCTGTAGGCCACACTACTGAGTCTATGCTATGAAGCCCATGAACCATAGCTACTGAAGCCCACTCATGCTAGAACCCACACAGCACAACTACTTAGCCCACACACTGTAACTGTTTGAAGCTCACTCACTCTAGAGCCAGTATACCCACTCTATTTATTTATTAAATAATTTTTCAAGCCGCTGATGTTTAAAATATTTGTTTGTTTATTTTGGGCTGCACTGAATCTTCATCACTGCCTGTGGGCTTTCTCTGGTTATGGTGAGCAAAGGTTGTGACGCATGGGCCTCTTACTGCGGTGGCTTCTTTTGTGGAGCATGGGCCTTAGGGCATTTAGTAGTGCTCAGTAGTTGTGGCTTGCAGGCTCTAGAGGGCGGACTCAGTAGTTGTAGTGCACAGGCTTAGTTGCCTTATAACATGCGGAATCTTCCTGGACCAGGGATCAAATATGTGTTCCCTAAATTGGCAGGATTCTTAACTGCTGGACCACCAGAGAAATCCCAGCAAAGCAATCTAGAGAAAGAAAAATGAAGGTGGAGGAATCAGGCTTGCTGATTTCAGACATGCCACAAAGCTACAGTAATCAAAACAATATGGTACTGACAGGAAAAAACAAATAATAGATTAGTGGAACAAAATAAAAAATACAGAGATAAACCCACACACCTGTGGTCGCATAATGTATGAAAAAGGAGGCAAGAATATACAATGAAGAAAGGACAATCTCTTCAATAAATGATGCTGGAAAAACAGTTGCATGTAAAATAATGAAATTAAAACCCTCCCTAACACCATACACAAAAATAAACTCAAAATGGATTGAAGGGCTTCCCCGGTGGTCCAGTGGGTAAGGACACAGCCTTGCAGTGCAAGGGGCGCCGGTTCGATCCCTGGCCTGGGAAGATCCCACGTGCCACGGAGCGGCTGGACCGATGTGTCCAATTCCCGAGCCGGAGCTCTGGAGCGCATGCACCCAGAGCCGGCGCTCTGCGACAACAGAGGCCACTGCGATGGGAGGCCCACACAGGCCAGAGAACAAGGATGGATGAAACTGAACAAATGAAAGACCAATAGAAGTAGCCCACCAGCCCCCCTCCCTCCCCAACCCGGTCCCCACCCAAAAAAAAAAAAAATGGATTGAAGACCTAAATGTAAGGCTGGACACTATAAAACTCTTAGAGGAAAACATAAACAAAACACTCTTGACATAATTTGCAGCGAGATCTTTATTGATCCACTTCCTATAGTGATAAAAATGAAAATAAACAAATGAAGTCTAATTAAACTTAAAATCTTTTGTACAGCAAAGAAAATCATAAAACAAAAAGACAATCCTCAGAATGTGAGAAAACAGTTGCAAACAAAGCAACTGACAAATTAGTCTCCAAGATACACAAATAGCTATTGCAGCTTAATATCAAAAAACAATTGAATCAAAAAATGGGCAGAAAATTTATAAAAGATATTTCTCCAAGGAAGACTACAGATGACCAAAAATCACAGAAAAAGATGCTCATTATCACTAATTATTAAAGAAATGCAAATCAGAACTGCAATGAGGTATCACTTCATACCGTCAGAATGGCTATTATCAAAAATTCTACAAACAATAAATGCACTATGTGACCCAATAATCCCACTCGTAGCCAGAGAAAACTAATTCAAAAAGATATATCCGGGGCTTCCCTGGTGGTCCAGTGGGTAAGGACCACCACCTTGCAGTGCAAGGGGCGCCAGTTCGATCCCTGGCCTGGGAAGATCCCACATGCTGCGGAGTGGCTGGACCCACGTGTCCAATTACTGAGCCGGAGCTCTGGGATGCATGTGCCCAGAGCTGGTGCTCTGCTACAACAGAGGCCACCGCGATGGGAGGCCCACAAGGGCCAAGGAACAAAGATGGATGAAAACAGATAAATGAAAGACCAATAGAAGTGACCCACCCGGCCCCCTCCCCAACTCGCCCCCAAGAAGTATATATACATATATATATACATATATGTATATATATATATATATATATATATATATATATATATATATATAAAACCAGAGTTTATAAAAAAAAAGATACATCCACTCCAATATTCCTTAAAGCACTGTTTACAAATACCAGGACAATGGAGCAACCTAAATGTCCATCAACAGAGGAATGGATAAAGAAGGTACAGTACATTTATACAATGGACTATCACTCAGCCACAAAAAAGAACAAAATGCCATTTCCAGCAACATGGATGGATCTAGAGATTGTCTGTTGAGTGAAGTAAGTCAGACACGGAAAGACAAATATCGTATGATATCACATATATGTGGAATCTTTTTTAAAAAGATACAAATGAACTTACTTACAAAACAAGTAGAATCACAGATGTGGAAAGCAGACTTACGGTTACAAGGCAATGAGGGGGAGGTTAAAGTGAGAGTTTGGCACTGACACACACACTGTGTGTGCATGTGGTTCAGTCGCCGCAGTCATGTCTGAATCTATGAGACCTTATGGATTGTAGCTAAACAGGCTCCTCTGTCCGTAGGATTCTCCAGGCAAGAATATTGGAGTGAGTTTGCCATGCCCTCCTCCAGGGCATCTTCCCGACCCCATCCAGCCTGCATCTTTTAAGTCTCTTACATCGGCCAGCAGGTTCTTTACCACTAGTGCCACCTGGAAAGCCCCATGTACACACCACTATATATAAAATAGGTAAGTTAAAAAGGACCTACTGTATAGCAAAGGGAACTGTACTCAATACCGACATCAGATGCATTTAATAATCCCACTCGTAGCCAGAAAACTAATTCAAAAAGATATATCCGGGGCTTCCCTGGTGGTCCAGTGGGTAAGGACCACCACCTTGCAGTGCAAGGGGCGCCAGTTCGATCCCTGGCCTGGGAAGATCCCACATGCTGGAGTGGCTGGACCAGTGTGTCCAATTACTGAGCCGGAGCTCTGGGATGCATGTGCCCAGAGCTGGTGCTCTGCTACAACAGAGGCCACCGCGATGGGAGGCCCACAAGGGCCAAGGAACAAAGATGGATGAAAACAGATAAATGAAAGACCAATAGAAGTGACCCACCCGGCCCCCTCCCTCCCCAACTCGCCCCCCCCAAAAGAAGTATATATACATATATATATATATATATAATATATATATATATATATATATAAAACCAGAGTTTATAAAAAAAAAAAAAAGATACATCCACTCCAATATTCCTTAAAGCACTGTTTACAAATACCAGGACAATGGAGCAACCTAAATGTCCATCAACAGAGGAATGGATAAAGAAGGTACAGTACATTTATACAATGGACTATCACTCAGCCACAAAAAAGAACAAAATGCCATTTCCAGCAACATGGATGGATCTAGAGATTGTCTGTTGAGTGAAGTAAGTCAGACACGGAAAGACAAATATCGTATGATATCACATATATGTGGAATCTTTTTTAAAAAGATACAAATGAACTTACTTACAAAACAAGTAGAATCACAGATGTGGAAAGCAGACTTACGGTTACAAGGCAATGAGGGGGAGGTTAAAGTGAGAGTTTGGCACTGACACACACACTGTGTGTGCATGTGGTTCAGTCGCCGCAGTCATGTCTGAATCTATGAGACCTTATGGATTGTAGCTAAACAGGCTCCTCTGTCCGTAGGATTCTCCAGGCAAGAATATTGGAGTGAGTTTGCCATGCCCTCCTCCAGGGCATCTTCCCGACCCCATCCAGCCTGCATCTTTTAAGTCTCTTACATCGGCCAGCAGGTTCTTTACCACTAGTGCCACCTGGAAAGCCCCATGTACACACCACTATATATAAAATAGGTAAGTTAAAAAGGACCTACTGTATAGCAAAGGGAACTGTACTCAATACTCTGTTATGGTCTAAATGGGAAAAGATCTTAAAATTAAAAAGTGTATATATATATGTCTATAACTGATTCACCTTGCTATACTGTGAAACTAATAGAACACTGTAAATCAACTATAACCCAATAAAAATTTTTGAAAAATAAATTTACTGCTTGGATACAATCATAGTAAACTCAGGCAATAAACATTAAGAAATACTAATCTGAAAGTGTGACCCAGGATTGTGAAATAGAGCTCACGCATTCTTGCCACAAGTATATTACAACTAGTTACAAATAGCAAAATTTGTAATTTTTTTTAAATTTTTTTTTGCAGCTTATTTTGTTTGTTTATTTTTATAATGTTGACAGATTGGAGTCTCTGTGGTGGTATGCAGATGTTCTCTTGGTGCAGTGCTCAGACTCTAGTTGTGGTGGGCAGGCTTAACCACCCTGTGGCATGTGGGATTTTTAGTTCCCCGACCAGGGACTGAACCTGCATTCCTTGCATTGGAAGGTGGATTCTTAACCACTAGACAAGTAGGGAAGTCCCTGTAATTATTATTTAATTTCAAATTTATATATATGCATTGAACAGATTTATATACTTATATATAAAATACTACATGTAAATATTATTTTGTAATTTACAAAATTGCAAAGGCAACTGACTATGAGAATGACCTAAAGATTAACAGAGGTCCATTTCTCCATTCATCTAGTAGGACGTCGCTGTTGAGCTGTCAAGGAGACAAACTACCATGTCCACTTCTTTGACAAAACCTCAGATGCGTGGCCTTCCAGCCAAACATCTGCAATTTTGTATTGTTGAGCCTCCATTGTCTCCTGGGAGTTGCAACTTTCTGTAAATTTGCTGTAGCTGAACCAAGAAAGAAGGCATGTGCAGATTTCTACAGAAATTATGATTCCCTCTGACGTAGGATTCTCCCCAGGCCAAGAATATTGGAGTGAGTTTGCCATGCCCTCCTCCAGGGCATCTTCCCGACCCCATCCAGCCTGCATCTTTTAAGTCTCTTACATCGGCCAGCAGGTTCTTTACCACTAGTGCCACCTGGAAAGCCCCATGTACACACCACTATATATAAAATAGGTAAGTTAAAAAGGACCTACTGTATAGCAAAGGGAACTGTACTCAATACTCTGTTATGGTCTAAATGGGAAAAGATCTTAAAATTAAAAAGTGTATATATATATGTCTATAACTGATTCACCTTGCTATACTGTGAAACTAATAGAACACTGTAAATCAACTATAACCCAATAAAAATTTTTGAAAAATAAATTTACTGCTTGGATACAATCATAGTAAACTCAGGCAATAAACATTAAGAAATACTAATCTGAAAGTGTGACCCAGGATTGTGAAATAGAGCTCACGCATTCTTGCCACAAGTATATTACAACTAGTTACAAATAGCAAAATTTGTAATTTTTTTTAAATTTTTTTTTGCAGCTTATTTTGTTTGTTTATTTTTATAATGTTGACAGATTGGAGTCTCTGTGGTGGTATGCAGATGTTCTCTTGGTGCAGTGCTCAGACTCTAGTTGTGGTGGGCAGGCTTAACCACCCTGTGGCATGTGGGATTTTTAGTTCCCCGACCAGGGACTGAACCTGCATTCCTTGCATTGGAAGGTGGATTCTTAACCACTAGACAAGTAGGGAAGTCCCTGTAATTATTATTTAATTTCAAATTTATATATATGCATTGAACAGATTTATATACTTATATATAAAATACTACATGTAAATATTATTTTGTAATTTACAAAATTGCAAAGGCAACTGACTATGAGAATGACCTAAAGATTAACAGAGGTCCATTTCTCCATTCATCTAGTAGGACGTCGCTGTTGAGCTGTCAAGGAGACAAACTACCATGTCCACTTCTTTGACAAAACCTCAGATGCGTGGCCTTCCAGCCAAACATCTGCAATTTTGTATTGTTGGAGCCTCCATTGTCTCCCTGGGAGTTGCAACTTTCTGTAAATTTGCTGTAGCTGAACCAAGAAAGAAGGCATGTGCAGATTTCTACAGAAATTATGATTCCATGAAAGAGTTTGAGGAAATGGGGAGGACTGGTGTCTTTCAGAGTGCAAAGTGATTCGGAATATGAAGAATTTCTTTGGGTTGGATTCCATGGAAGTTTGTCACTTACCTGTGTTCCTGAACTATAAAACTATGAATATCTGGGTTGAGGAATAGTCTCTCAATAAATAAACAATTAACAGATTAAAAAAAAATGACTAGCCGAAAAGATTTTCAACAACTAACACAATGAAGAAAGAACCACAAGACAGGTGGGAGGAGTGGAGTCATGGTGTAGTCAAGATCCACACCTCAGAGTGACACACCACAAACAAAAGGATAATTATGATTGCAGAACCAATAATGATTGGTTCTCCCCAAGAAGTGAGGGGTCTTAGCCCTACATTGGGTTCCTTAGGCTAGGGATCCTGCGTCAGGATGATGAGCCCCTAAAATTTTTGGCTTTGAAGACAGCAGGGGCTTGTGTGGGGGAAAGCTGGAAGACTGTGGGATATAGACTCTGTTCTTAAAGGGCTCATAAGGACTTCCCTGATGGTCCAGTGGGTAAAGAGTCCACCTTGTAGTGAAGGGGGCATGGGTTCAATCCTTGGCCCAGGAAGATCCCACGTGCTGCAGAGCAGCTGGGCTGGTGTGTCCAATTACAAGCCAGCTCTCTGGAGCACATGTGCCCAGAGCCAGTGCTCTGCAACACAAGAGGCCGCTGCAATGGGAGGCCCACACAGGCCAAGGAAATAAATAAAAGACCAATAAAAGTGACCAAAATTTAAAGAAAAAATTTTTTTCACAAAAAAGTTCGCATGCTCTGAGACCCAGCACAGAGGCAGTAATTTAAGAGTAACTTGAAAAACTGTTTTTCAGTTGCCAAGTCCTGTCTGACTCTTTGTGACCCTATGAATTGTACCTGCACCCCAATCTCCTCTGTTCATGGGATTCCCCAGGCAATAATACTGGAGTGGGTTTCCACTTCCTTTTCCAGGGAATCTTCCCGACCCAGGATTTGAAACCACGTCTCCTCCATTGGCAGGCGGGTTCTTTACCGCTGAGCCACCAGGGAAGCTCCAATTTGAAAAATATCACTGTCTAAATCTTATCTTCCACCACTCGTTTTTGTTTTCTATTTAGTTGATTTAAAATTTTTGTTTTTATTCTATTGCTTGCTAGATTCATCTGGTCTCTTTACTGAAACCTGAATCCAGAGAAGACCTGAAGCACAAAGTCTTTGGAGACACTAGAGAGCTGAATGGAGCTATACTGCCGTGTGTGACTGGTCCTAAGAGAGACTGTGGATGGGCCTCACTGGAGGAGTAATATGCAAATGCCCTCTTTCTAGTCTGAGCTCCGATACATCTCTGACAGAAGGGAAGTGGACAGGTAAAACAGGTTCCCATCAAGCTTGTTTTTGAGGAAGACTCAACGTATGTGACAGATACCCTAATCCTCATGTCATAAAGCAATTGTTAAGTCATAACTTTCCCCCTCATATTACTCATGCCAGACCTTGGGACGTAGAGAAATAAAGAAACCATCTAGAGACAAGCCATGGGGGTTCGATTTTGTGTAAGAGATATGTCTAGATCCTTTAGGCAGGCTTGAAGATGGGTGGGGATCACCCTGGACTTTACAGGTTTGGGGGAAAGGGAGATGCTGAGGTAGTGGGTATCTTTGTGTAGAGCCACAGAGAGAAACAGTATTATTAACTCATCCATTCATTTTCCATTTATTTCTGATAACAGAAAGATGGCAATTTAATTCTAATTGTAATTGAGGATTCTGAAGAAGTAACTCTGTTGATGCAGAAGGAGCGGACACCCGTGGGCTCTGCAACACAAGAGGCCGCTGCAATGGGAGGCCCACACAGGCCAAGGAAATAAATAAAGACCAATAGAAGTGACCAAAATTTAAAGAAAAAATTTTTTTCACAAAAAAGTTCGCATGCTCTGAGACCCAGCACAGAGGCAGTAATTTAAGAGTAACTTGAAAAACTGTTTTTCAGTTGCCAAGTCCTGTCTGACTCTTTGTGACCCTATGAATTGTACCTGCACCCCAATCTCCTCTGTTCATGGGATTCCCCAGGCAATAATACTGGAGTGGGTTTCCACTTCCTTTTCCAGGGAATCTTCCCGACCCAGGATTTGAAACCACGTCTCCTCCATTGGCAGGCGGGTTCTTTACCGCTGAGCCACCAGGGAAGCTCCAATTTGAAAAATATCACTGTCTAAATCTTATCTTCCACCACTCGTTTTTGTTTTCTATTTAGTTGATTTAAAATTTTTGTTTTTATTCTATTGCTTGCTAGATTCATCTGGTCTCTTTACTGAAACCTGAATCCAGAGAAGACCTGAAGCACAAAGTCTTTGGAGACACTAGAGAGCTGAATGGAGCTATACTGCCGTGTGTGACTGGTCCTAAGAGAGACTGTGGATGGGCCTCACTGGAGGAGTAATATGCAAATGCCCTCTTTCTAGTCTGAGCTCCGATACATCTCTGACAGAAGGGAAGTGGACAGGTAAAACAGGTTCCCATCAAGCTTGTTTTTGAGGAAGACTCAACGTATGTGACAGATACCCTAATCCTCATGTCATAAAGCAATTGTTAAGTCATAACTTTCCCCCTCATATTACTCATGCCAGACCTTGGGACGTAGAGAAATAAAGAAACCATCTAGAGACAAGCCATGGGGGTTCGATTTTGTGTAAGAGATATGTCTAGATCCTTTAGGCAGGCTTGAAGATGGGTGGGGATCACCCTGGACTTTACAGGTTTGGGGGAAAGGGAGATGCTGAGGTAGTGGGTATCTTTGTGTAGAGCCACAGAGAGAAACAGTATTATTAACTCATCCATTCATTTTCCATTTATTTCTGATAACAGAAAGATGGCAATTTAATTCTAATTGTAATTGAGGATTCTGAAGAAGTAACTCTGTTGATGCAGAAGGAGCGGAAGAAGAAAAAAGAGGTAGGTAAAATCTCTGTATTCACAGATGCCCAGGACATTTATGTCAGTGCCATGAGGATGTCAAATTGTGCCTCTTGGGGATTCAGAGTTTAAGATAAACAGGAGTCAAGTCAACATGGGCTCATTTTTCCTCCATTCCCTTCTCAGCATGAACTCTCTGTGTCTGGGTTTGACTGTGGCACGAAGAGTGAATGGAGAAAAGGAAAGCCATCAAGAAATTCAGGACCTGGGAAATGTGAATGTGAAGACCCTGAATCAGAAAACAGAATGTTCTCAATATGTAGAAGCTGGGAGTAGAATATGTGACGAGGATGTTCAAAATCAACCACCATATTGAAATACACTGTGGTGGCAGAAAGCAATCAGCTAGTGGAACTACAATTAGCAGATAATACCAGGCAAAAGCATTGTGAGACCAAACCTCCCAAACCCAATATGCACTGAAGCAGTAGAGTATAACTAACAAAGTCCCTCACACCCCTAATGCTTGCTCCTAGTTACTAATGGTTTTTCCCTTGATCCATGCACCTGCGAGCTAGTCAGGTAGAGGATGCTGTGACTCTGGGGGCAAAGTGATGTGTCTCTTATTTAGAGAAGGACTCAGCATCTAAGACTTTGGCGTCTTGATCCATGCCCTGATAGCTCCCCTGAACTCTCCAAAGTAGGACTGACTATTAAGAGAATCCAGGCCCTTTCCAGGAATATCCTGCAAGTTGGTGGCAGGCAGTTCCCTGAGTGGTCTCTCTTATCTCTGCCTAGAAACCTTCAAAAGAACTAATAGAAGCAGCCGAGACGATCCAGGCCTGGTGGCGCGGCACCCTGGTGCGCCGGACATTGTTGCATGCAGCCCTGAGTGCCTGGATCATTCAGGGCTGGTGGAGGGTGACCATGGAGAGACAGCGGCAGAAGAAGCGGAGGGAAGCCCTGATTGCCTATGCACAGAGAGAGCGAGCTGTGGTCAAGCTCCAGTCTTTGGTCCGTATGTGGCGCATCCACTGGCGATACTGCCAGGTGCTCAGTGCTATCTACATCATCCGGTACCACTGGCAGTGCCACAATTGCCAGACCTGTGCTCTCCTCCGGGGCCACTGTGTAGTCACAGCCACTCACCTGCAGTTTCACATTGAGATCATTAACCCCTAAGAGATGGCAGAAAGGGCCACTGTGTCTCCTGTCTCCAGTAAAACTCTAACCTAATGTGGTATGTCTCATGGTTTCCCCTCTGCTAATGGAACTTTTAGGACTTAAGCCATGTTGCCTCCTCTTATCCCTGGGAAATAACTTCAGTGAGGTTCTCTGTCTGTGCCCACGAACCCTGTTCTGGCCTGACAGTTCCAAATGCTACGTACCTAGTTGTCAAACAGAAACCAAGGTCCTAGTCTACCTATATATATAACAGCCAGAAGTCCCAGCTCCCATTCCCGATCCCATTCCTTTCTTGTCACCTGGAATCTGAAAGATAGGTGCACTGCATCTTCCTGAAGACTCTGGATACCTTTGCACGTGAGAACAGACACTGAGGCTTTTCTCTGTCCTCCTGGGGCTGAGAATTGACAGGGGTCTCAGGTGCTTCAGTCAAGGTGTCTTTGGCAGTCACCTAGTGAAAAGGCCAGCATGTGGCTGGCTCTTCTGAGAGGAGTGCAGTTCAGCCCTGGGTGAAGGGCAGGAGGCCTGCCGTAGTGTAGATGTGACTGGATATGCTCATGAGCCCGTGGTGACCCTGGGGATTGGTGAAAACAGGAGTCCGTGGCACTGTAACCCCATCTTCACAATTCCCTTACTAGAACTACTCTCGCTGCAGGCTGTGCAACGAAGACAGGCCTCTCCCTGATTTTATCCCCACCCCTAGTCTTGTCTCCATTTGCACTCCCATGGTCATACTAATGCAGTGCTAGTCAATAGAGATTTTTGTGATGATGGAAATGTTTTGTATCAGTGCTCTCCAATGTGGTAGTCACTAACCACTCATGGTTTTGAAGACTTGAAATGTGCCTGGTGCAACTAAAGAACTGAATTTTAAATGTTATTTACATTAATTCAAGTGTAAATAACCATATGTGGCTAGTGGCTATTCCATTGAATAGTATGGCTATAGACCTCACCATTACCAATAATTAGACTTTTTTTTACTTTATTCTCTCTTTTCAGTTCACCTTTCAAATATCGCTAATAGGATGTTTCTTCAGATGTGATAAGATCTTACAGTCTATTGACTCTACCAATTTTTTATAGCCATCACCCCTGATAAGCCCTTCTATCTTTCTTTACCCAGTTTAGATTCTATATTTAATTGTTGTAATCTCCCCTCTGAACAACTTGACTTTCCTTGACCCTCTCTCTGCTAACATGTATGAAATGAACTTAAGTATTTACCTGCTCTGTGCCTGTAGAAGACTGGTATGACACTCAGTTTGCATTCAACTGTGAGACATGGTTCCAGTTCACGACTACAGCTCTCCACTCAACAGACTTCCCAAGAAATTTCTCTGGTATGTTTGCATTTCTTTTTTCTGCATTGAGTAATTCATAATACCGCCCTCCTCTCCAAATACCCAATTCCACTTCTACCTTGAACTCCAAAATGATGATACAGGTCACCACATACTTAACTGAAGAAATGGGAGCAGCCTGGATCCCTATTTTCCCACCACCTTATTCTCCATCCCAGCGCCATCTGGACCACACTTGCTGCCTTTCCTTCAGTTGAAATAAATGAAGGGTCTTTGATCCCATCAAAAGCTAACCCCTCCAGTATCCTGCCGCCATTTCAAGGTGTTTGATCCTGCATTCATTACCCCACTGTCCAAGTTATCAATGTCTACCTCTTCCATCTTTTAAAAATGTGTCTTTTTTTCTTTCAGTTCTCTTTTTCTCCTAATAGCAAGACATGCCATCACTGTTTCCACTATTTTCTCTTCAACCCATTCCAATCAGGCTTTTACCCCTCTCACTTCACTGAGACTGCACTGATCAGCATCACCAACATTTCAGCTGACCAAATCCAATGGTTATTTCTCTGTTCCTTTTTTTTCTTTTAAATTTTTGGCCTCTTTTATTGGTCCTTCATTTATTTATTTTTGTCCATCTTACTTCATTGGCCTGTGTGGGCCTCCTATCACAGTGGCCTCCCTCAGTGCAGAGAACCAGCTCTGGGCGCATGCACTCCAGAGCGCTGGCTTGTAATTGGACACACCGGTCCAGCTGCTCCACGGCATGTGGGATCTTCCCAGGCTAGGGATCAAACCAGTGCCCCTTGCACTGCAAGGCGGACTCTTTACCCACTGGCCAACTGGGAAGCCCTATTTCTCTGTTTTTGTACATACTCTGTACATCAGACTACAGAGTTAACTACTCCCTTCTTACTGAAATAATTTTTTAAAGGCAAACAGGAAAAAATAATACCACTTAATCCATGGTGGATTTTACTTTAATATATGTACTTTAATATATAACTTATAAGATGAGACTTCTGTAAAGAAAAAAAAAGCCTCAATATTGTCATCTTTCAACAATCACAATAGTTCCTTTATATCATGTGCATGTACCTAATAACCAATTACTGGATACATACAGTGGAGTTCCCCTGTGTCCCTTTGTACTCACCCACTACTCTCCACCAGACTGTAGTAGCCACTGATGTTTACTCTGAACCTATTGTTTTCCCTTTTCCAGAACAGCATAAAAGGAATAATATTTTGTAGCCTTTTGAGTCTGACTTCTTTCATTTAGTAAATGGTGTCCGAGACTTCTCTCTGGTATTGTGTGTATTCATGTAGCTGCTGAGTGGTATTCCATTGTATGGATGTTATCAGAAGGTTTTGACAGTTGAAGGATCTTGAAGTTGCTACCAGTTTGGGTGATTAAAAATTAATCAACTATATGTATTTCTGTGGCTTTTGTGTGTGAACCTAAGGTTTGCAACTCTATTTGGTTAGAAACCTAGGAGTAGAGAGCTTCCTGTTCTGGTACAAGATAGTGTCAACTCATTTTTCCCTTCTCTTCTCCTCTAAATACAAACTAAATACTCTGTAAATAATTTGACAGTCACAAAAGGACTCTGAAATGTGTGAAATATGGTAGATCATCTAGGAATCTCAAGATTTTTAAAGGTATCCCGCAGTGAATTCCCTGGGTTTTATTTTATCTGCCATACATCTCAGATTTGACATCAGATATGTCTGCAACCTAGAACCGGCAACAGGCATGGGGAAAGCAAAACAAAACAAAGCAAAAAGCATGCTCCCTGTGGTCAAAATAAGGGAAGCCCAGCAGAGACTCAGCAGGGAGACCCATGACTAATGGCAACAGCAGATTAAATTGCCAACAGAAGTGATTCCCAACCTGTGTAAAAAAAAAAAGAGAGAGAGAGAAAAAAAACATACAAGCCAACCCAACCTGTGCCCCACATGCATTGTTATAGCAGGCACGATCTGCTCACAGCAGCAGCAACAGTGGAACCCAGCCCTGTTCACCCTCTCCACACCCCATATCTGCTGGCAGTGGTGATGCAGTCTGTCCTCAGCAGCAGCAACAGCACAACCCACATGGGCTAACCCACTGCATTTCTCATCTGCTAACAGAAGCAGGCTTGATCTGCCCACAACAGCAACAGCAGAACCCGAGAAGGCCAACACACCTCCCACCAGAAACTAGATAGGGAGAGGGTGTGGAGGGAACGCTCCTGTACTTCAGCCTAGAATCTCCAGGCTTTCTAATCAGAGGCAGAAGGCAGTCCAGACCCAGCAGCCCCTCACTGTCTTATCCAGTCACAGAAGAAGATCCAGAACGGGTGCCTCTGGGCCCTCCACCCAATAGCAAAATGGAGTTAGGCGCTTCCTTCATCCACTAGTACCAACAGAGACAACGTGGGGAACCCACTGGCACCAGCTGGCTGAAGAACAGGCCCCAGTATTGCTCTCTACTTCTTAAGTCCAACATCCTAAACTCTCCTTCAAATGACAAGAAGGAACCCAAGAAAATACCTTCCACCTTGCAGACGGTACCAGAAGGGATCCAGAAGAACTCAAAGAATAAAGCAGACCAGAATTGCATTGCAGGAGCCCAGAAAAGAAAATTCTCATTAGAAATAGGACCCACAGAAGTAGGCCACCATCTACATGGTAAACCTAAAGAAGATACTGACTCCTACAACAGAAGATTTAAATAGCATCAAGAGCCTCCAAATATCCAAAATGTCCAGCATACAATAGAAAATGACTCATCATACCCAGAAACAATAAAAATATGTTACATATAGATTCTGTTTATCAAGTTACAATAGTTCCCTCTATTCCTAACTCACTGAGAATTTCCTTTTTATCATGAATATGAGCTGCCTATGCCTATTCAGTCGCTTCAGTCGTGTCCAGCCCTTGCGACCCCATAGACTGCCACCTGCCAGATTCCTGTGTCCATGGGATTCTCTAAGCAAGAATACTGGAGTGGGTTACCATTTCCTACTCCATGAATAGGCACTGGATTTTGTCAAAATGGTTTTTCTCTTTCTGACTATATAAAATAGCCATATAGTTTTTCTTTTTTAGCGTGATGGTATGGTGGATCGACTAATTTTTGAATGTTTAAAGTAGACACGGGACTTCCTCGATGGTCCAGTGGTTAGGAATTTGCCTTCCATTGCAGGGGATATGTTCGATCCTTGGCCAGGGAACTAAGATCCTGCATGCCATGGGACAGCTAAGCCTGCACACTGCAGCCCACAGCTGCTGAGCCTGTGCACTCGAGTCTGCCTCACAACTAGAGAGAAGCCCACATGCCACAGCTAGAGAAGCCCTTGTGCCACAACAAGCTGCAGCTAAGATCCAATGCAGCCAAATTAATTATTTCAAAAGCCCTTTCCACTCTTTAAAAATAAATAGACAAAAATAAAGTAGATTTGCTTCCCTGGGAGACACTTCTTCTGGGTCCTGGTATATAATTTCTCTTGTACATTGTTGAGTTTGATATGGTAGCATTTTGTTGTGCTTTTTTTTTTTTGGTGGGGGATGGGCCACTTCTATTGGTCTTTCATTTAGCTATTTTCATCCATCTTCGTTCTTTGGCCCGTGTGGGCCTCCCATCGCGGTGGCCTCTGTTGTCGCAGAGCACCGGCTCTGGGCGCATGCGCTCCAGTGCTCCAGCTCGGTAATTGGACACATCGGTCCAGCCGCTCCGTGGCACATGGGATCTTCCCAGACCAGGGATCGAACCAGCGCCCTTTGCACTGCAAGGCGGTGTCCTTACCCACTGGACCACCAAGGAAGCCCTTGTTGTGCATTTTTATCTCTAAGTCCTGAGAGATACTGACCTACAGTTTTCTTTGTTTTTTAAATTCCCTTTGTCAGATTTTAATATCAAGGTAATACTGGCCTCATAAAAATTGGGAGTGGTCTCTCCTGTTCTCTTTAAATATTTTGTAAACATTCTTTGGTGAAGCCATCTGGGCCTAGAGATTTCTTTTTAGAAAGCTTTTGCGATTACAGATTTAATTTCTTTAATGGCCATGGGACTATTCAGGTATCTGTTTCATGTGGTTGGGTTGGTATTGTGTAATTTTTCAATTGATCAATTTCTTTTTAAGTTGTTGAATTTCTGAGAATAAAGTTGCTCATAATGTGTTCACTTATGCTTTTAACGGCTGCCAGATCTATAGTGGTAAAATGGGAGAATGCCTAGGCAAAAAGTTCTTAGACTTGACTGCAGGTGTATAATCCATAAAAGGAAAATTGATACATTAGACTTGATCAAATTTAAAACTTTTGCTCTATGTAAGACCCTGTTAAGAGAATGAAGACAAGTTGCTTGACAAGAGAAAATATTTGCATACCCTGTATTTGTGTAAGGACTTGTATCTAGAGTATATTTTTATATTTTTTCCAGTTTTATTGGGGTCTAATTAACAAATAAAAAGTATATGTATCTAAGATGTACAATGTGATTGTTTGATACATGTACATGTTATGAAATGATTACCACATCCATCACCTCACAGTTAACTTTTTCTTTAAAATGAGAAACCATAAAAATCACTCCCTTAGCAAATTTCAGATAAATAGTTCAGTAGTAGTAGTATACTCATCATGTTGTACATAAGATCCACAAACTTATTCATCATATAACTGAAAGTTACCCTTTGATAAACAAATCCCCATTTTCCCCACCTGCTAGCCCCTAGTAACCAACATGCAACTTTGTTGGATTTCACATATAAGTGAGATCCAACAGTGTTTGTCTTTCTCTGTCTGCTAATTTTGTCTATGTCCTTCATAAGGTCCTCCAGGTTCATCTATGTTGTCATAACTGTAAGGATTTCCTTCTCTTTTTATGCTAAATAATATTTTATTTTATATGTATATCCACTCTTCCTTTGGTAGAGACGGTATTTCTGTAGCTTGGTTATTACAGGTAATGCTGCAGTAAACAATGAGTATGCAGTTATCTCTTTGATATAATGATTTTATTTCCCTTGGATATATTTCCTAAAAGTAGAATTGCTAGATCATAGTGGTAGTTCTATTTTGAATATGTTGAGGAACCTCCAAAATGATTAACATAATGACTATATCAATTTACATTCCCACCAGCAGTGTACAAGGATTCGCTAATCTCCACACCCTTGTTAACGCTTATCTTTTATGCTTTGTTGTTGTTGTTGTTAGATTTTGGCCACTTTTATTTGTCTTCCATTTATTTGTTTTCATCCATCTTTGTTCTTTGGCCTGTGTGGACCTCCCATTGCTGTGGCCTTTCCTTTGCAGAGCACCAGCTCTGGGTGCATGCACTCTAGAGTGCTGGCTCCTAATTGAACACAGCGGTCCAGCTGCTTAGAAGCACGTGGGATCTTCTGGGCTGGGGATCAAACTGGGGCCCCTTGTACTACAAGGCAGACTATTTACCCGTTGGACTACCAAGGAAGCCCATCATTTATGCTTTATTTTATTTTATTTATTTTCATCTATCTTCACTCTTTGGCCTGTGTGGGCCGTCCATTGCAGTGGCCCTTCCCATCGCAGAGCACCGGCTCTGGGCGCATGCACTCCAGAGCGCTGGCCCACAACTGGACACACCAGCCCAGCCTTTGCAGCATGCAGGATCCTCCCAGACCAGGGACCAAACCAGTGCTCCCTGCACTGCAAGGTGGACTCTCCACCCACTGGACCACCAGGGAAGCCCTCATTTATGCTTTTGCTAATAACCATTCTAACAGGTGTGAGGTTATATCACATGTGGTTTTTGATTTGCATTTCCATTATTAGTGGTGTTGAGTACTTTTTCATCTGTTAGTCAGTTATGTCTTCTTTGGAAAAATGCCTAATCAGGTCATTGGCCATTTTTAAATCAGGTTTGGTTTTGTTGTTGTTCTTTCTTTCTTCACTGTTGGGTTACTTGACTTCCTTATATATTTTGGCTATTAACCTTTATTAAACACAAGTTGTACAGATATTTTCTCCTGTTCTGTAGGGTGCTTTTCATATTGCTGATTGTTTCCTTTGCTGTGAAGAAGCTTTTTAATTTGCTGTAGTCTCACTTGGGTTTATTTTTACTTTTGTTGCCTCTGCTTTTGATGTCATACATACAAAAATAATAGTAATAATTGCCAAGACCAATGTCAAGCAGTTTTTCTCTTCTTTTCTTCTAGGAGGTTTTGTGGTTTCAGGTCTTACACTTAAGTCTTTGATCTACTTTGAGTTAACTTTTGCATATGGTGTAAGAGAAGGGTTCAATTTCATTCTTTTGCATGTGGATATCCAGTTTTCGTACCATTTACTGAAGAAAGACCATTCTTTACCAGTTGTATATTCTTGGCACCCTTGTCAAATATTACTTTACCATACATATATGTGTGTGTTTATTATTGGGTTTTCAAATTGGGTCCCCCTGGTCTGTTTCTGTTGTTGTTGTTGTTGTTTTTTCTGATTATTGTGGCTTTGTAATATAACTTGTAATCAAAATGTGTGATGTGTCCAGCTTTGCTCTTTTTTCTCAACAATACTTTGGTTGTTCAGGGTCTTATGGCTATATGTAAATTATAGAATTAATTTTTTTATTTCTGTGAAAAATTGCTGTTGTAATTATGATAGGGATTACACTGAATCTATTGATGGCTTTAGATGGTAAGGATATTTTAACAATATTAATTCTGAGCCCTGAACATGGGAAAAATTTTTTCCAATTATTGATTTCTTCTTTTCCATTGCTGGCCCACAACTGGACACACCAGCCCAGCCTTTGCAGCATGCAGGATCCTCCCAGACCAGGGACCAAACCAGTGCTCCCTGCACTGCAAGGTGGACTCTCCACCCACTGGACCACCAGGGAAGCCCTCATTTATGCTTTTGCTAATAACCATTCTAACAGGTGTGAGGTTATATCACATGTGGTTTTTGATTTGCATTTCCATTATTAGTGGTGTTGAGTACTTTTTCATCTGTTAGTCAGTTATGTCTTCTTTGGAAAAATGCCTAATCAGGTCATTGGCCATTTTTAAATCAGGTTTGGTTTTGTTGTTGTTCTTTCTTTCTTCACTGTTGGGTTACTTGACTTCCTTATATATTTTGGCTATTAACCTTTATTAAACACAAGTTGTACAGATATTTTCTCCTGTTCTGTAGGGTGCTTTTTCATATTGCTGATTGTTTCCTTTGCTGTGAAGAAGCTTTTTAATTTGCTGTAGTCTCACTTGGGTTTATTTTTACTTTTGTTGCCTCTGCTTTTGATGTCATACATACAAAAATAATAGTAATAATTGCCAAGACCAATGTCAAGCAGTTTTTCTCTTCTTTTCTTCTAGGAGGTTTTGTGGTTTCAGGTCTTACACTTAAGTCTTTGATCTACTTTGAGTTAACTTTTGCATATGGTGTAAGAGAAGGGTTCAATTTCATTCTTTTGCATGTGGATATCCAGTTTTCGTACCATTTACTGAAGAAAGACCATTCTTTACCAGTTGTATATTCTTGGCACCCTTGTCAAATATTACTTTACCATACATATATGTGTGTGTTTATTATTGGGTTTTCAAATTGGGTCCCCCTGGTCTGTTTCTGTTGTTGTTGTTGTTGTTTTTTCTGATTATTGTGGCTTTGTAATATAACTTGTAATCAAAATGTGTGATGTGTCCAGCTTTGCTCTTTTTTCTCAACAATACTTTGGTTGTTCAGGGTCTTATGGCTATATGTAAATTATAGAATTAATTTTTTTATTTCTGTGAAAAATTGCTGTTGTAATTATGATAGGGATTACACTGAATCTATTGATGGCTTTAGATGGTAAGGATATTTTAACAATATTAATTCTGAGCCCTGAACATGGGATATCTTTCCAATTATTGATTTCTTCTTCCATTTCGTTAGTTTTCAATAGATAGATCTTTTACCTCCTCAGTTAAATTTATTCCTGGGTATTTTATTGTTTTTAATGCTATTATAAATGAGACTTAATTTTTTTCTCAGGTTATTTTCAGTATATAGAAATGTATAACTGATTTTTTGTACAGTGATCTTTGTATCCTGCAACTTTACTGAATTTATTAGTTTGGACAGTTTATTAGCAGAGTTTTTAGGGTCTAGTTGAAAGCATAATTCCAGAAACTTGGGAAAGTAAACTGTGGCTAATTTTGGTTTATTTCAGCTCTATCATGGTGCTGGTTCCTGACATCCTAAACCCCAGGACTATGGCAGGCAGCCATGAGTGAGTTCTGGAGAAATGTGTTACAAAGCTTGCAGAATCCAAGGTGAGCAGCGAAGCGTATATGTTTCAAATATCGGGTCTTCCTCAGATTGCTGATGTCTGCTTGAAATCACAGAAACAAAGGCAGGGACCATTGTTTCAATTCCCACAGACAGTTGTTGCAACACCCTTCTCTTCCAGCTGAAGTGACTTCCAGGACATTTAAAGAGACAGAACCTTTTCTTCTTCCTCTCCTTTTCTCTTTTTCCCTTTTTGTGAGCCAAACACTCAAGCAAGCACTAGGACACTTAAAAGCAACCACATTAGGGGCTTCCCTGGTGGTCCAGTGGGTAAGGACACTGCCTTGCAGTGCAAGGGGCGCCGGTTTGATCCCTGGCCTGGGAAGATCCCACGTGCCGCGGGGCACCGGTTCAATCCCTGGCCTGGGAAGATCCCACGTGCCGTGGAGCGGCTGGACCGATGTGTCCAGTTC
The DNA here is from genome assembly GCA_022376925.1 of Tragulus kanchil. Taxonomy (NCBI): domain Eukaryota; kingdom Metazoa; phylum Chordata; class Mammalia; order Artiodactyla; family Tragulidae; genus Tragulus; species Tragulus kanchil. The sequence goes on along the minus strand of JAIOJX010000030.1, from coordinate 213,614,038 downwards.
CCGAGCCGGAGCTCTGGAGCACATGCGCCCAGAGCCGGTGCTCTGCGACAACAGAGGCCATCACGATGGGAGGCCTGCATGGGCCAAAGAACAAAGATGGATGAAAACAGAGAAATGAAAGACCAATAGAAGTAGCCTGCCTGCTCTCCTCCCTCCCCACCCACTCCCAAAATAAATAAATAAATCTTTAAAAAAAAAAAAAAAGCAACCACATTAAAGGAGTACTTTAAAAGTCACCATGTAAGCCGAGGGAAAGGTGAAGGTTCAGAAAAGTAAGAGAGAAGACCTTGAGTTTACACCTTATTCTGATATTCATCACAAAGGTGCCCTATAATAAACCAACAAAAATAACAAAATAAAGGAATGAATGAAAATATGACCTCTAGACTAATCAGATTATGAGATTGAAATATCCAATCTTTTTTAACATTAATTTTATTTATTTGGCTGTACTAGGTCTTAGTTGTGGCATGCAGGATCTTTTAGTTGCACCATGCAAACTCTTAATTGTGGCTTGTGGGATCTAGTTACCTGACCAGGGATTGAACCTGGGCTCCCTGCAGTGGGAGCGCAGAGTCTTAACCACCAGAATCAGGGAAGTCTCCTCAAATGTCCAGTCTTCAACAACAAAAAAATTATGAGGCATACAAAGAAAGAAGAAAATCATGGCCCATTCAAAGGGAAAAGTGAATCAGTAGAAATAGTCACCGAGAAAGACAAGATGATGACATTAACATAAAGAGACTCTAAACAACTGAACCTTGAAGACCTTATGCTAAGTGAGATAATCACAAAAGGACAGATACTGTATGATTCCACTCATACATGACATTTAGAGTAATTAAATTCATAGAGGCAGAAAGTAGAATACTGGTTGCCAGAGGCTGAGAAAAGGGAGAATGAAGAATTATTGTTCACTGGGTACAGAGTTTCAGTTTTGCAAGGTAAAGTTCTGGAAAATGGTGATAGTTGCACAACAGTGTGAATATGCTTAATGTTATTGAGTTGTTTACTCAAAAATGGTTAGAATGATAAATTTTATGTTGTATATATTTACCACATTTTTTTAAAATTTTGGCCACTTTTATTGGTCTTTCATTTATTTATTTTCACCTATCTTTTGTTCTTTGGCCAGCATGGGCCTCCCATTGCAGTAACCTCTCCTGTACACTGGTTCTGAGCACATGCACTCCAGAGCACTGTCTCCTAATTGGACACACTGGTCCAGCCACTCCGCAGCGTGTGAGATCTTCCCGTGCCAGGGATCGAACCAGTGCCCCTTGCATTGCAAGGTGGACTCTTTACCCCCTGGACCACCAGGAAAGCCCCTATTTACCACAATTTTTAAATAGTAGTTTTTAAAGACTGTGGGGAAAAGAGCAAAAGATGACACAGGCCTCCATGTTGCACAACTACATTGGGGCACCATTTACAGAGACCACACTGTAAAGGAACCTCCCTGGAGCTGGCTGACTTGGCAGCCCTGCAACCCCATGGCAGACCCATGGCAGACATTGCTAATCAACCACAGGCCCCACTCTCAAAATCTTTCACACTGAACCCCAGGCAACCCCTGTCACAGAACTGATTTTTGAGATTCCAATGAATTTCCATCATTAGCTCAGTGACTTTCTCGAAGTACATCTGACAAAAGAGCTAGGGACACAGATATAACAGACCTGGTCATTCCTTTATTGGAAGTGGTATGCATTGTTGTACTCTACAAGCTTGCGAACCCAAAGAGATTTCAAGTTGAAGATCCAGTTGGTTTTCTTTGAGGTCATAATGGCCTTGAATGAAACCACGAGTATGGCAACTATGCCAGCGCCAGTAGACCTGGATGATCCGGACGGCATGGAGCAAACGGCAGTAACGAAGGCGAATGCGCCACATGCGAACCCAGGATTGTATCTTGACGACTGCCCGTTCTTGCCTTACATAGCTGTCTAGGCATGCCCGCCGTCTGTTGTCCAGCCGCAGCAGCAGGTTCTTTTTCCACCAGCACTGAATGACCCATGCTCTGAGAGCTGCATTCAGCAGTGACCTGCGCACTAGGGTGCCCCGCCACCAGGCTTGGATGGAAATGACCGCCTTGTTATCTTGAGTTGTCGTGATTTTTGCTTTGGGGCCTTGCAAGAGAATACAGGGGACACTTAGGAAACTCATGTATTTTGACCCTAAGTTGTGGGGGCCTTTGGGAAGGGGCCTTAAAGAATTTTACTATGGGACACTTGAATCCGTCGGCCAGTGCTCCCTTAGTAACCTCTCCTGTACACTGGTTCTGAGCACATGCACTCCAGAGCACTGTCTCCTAATTGGACACACTGGTCCAGCCACTCAGCGTGTGAGATCCCCGTGCCAGGGATCGAACCAGTGCCCCTTACATTGCAAGGTGGACTCTTTACCCACTGGACCACCAGGAAAGCCCCTATTTACCACAATTTTTAAATAGTAGTTTTTAAAGACTGTGGGGAAAAGAGCAAAAGATGACACAGGCCTCCATGTTGCACAACTACATTGGGGCACCATTTACAGAGACCACACTGTAAAGGAACCTCCCTGGAGCTGGCTGACTTGGCAGCCCTGCAACCCCATGGCAGACCCATGGCAGACATTGCTAATCAACCACAGGCCCCACTCTCAAAATCTTTCACACTGAACCCCAGGCAACCCCTGTCACAGAACTGATTTTTGAGATTCCAATGAATTTCCATCATTAGCTCAGTGACTTTCTCGAAGTACATCTGACAAAAGAGCTAGGGACACAGATATAACAGACCTGGTCATTCCTTTATTGGAAGTGGTATGCATTGTTGTACTCTACAAGCTTGCGAACCCAAAGAGATTTCAAGTTGAAGATCCAGTTGGTTTTCTTTGAGGTCATAATGGCCTTGAATGAAACCACGAGTATGGCAACTATGCCAGCGCCAGTAGACCTGGATGATCCGGACGGCATGGAGCAAACGGCAGTAACGAAGGCGAATGCGCCACATGCGAACCCAGGATTGTATCTTGACGACTGCCCGTTCTTGCCTTACATAGCTGTCTAGGCATGCCCGCCGTCTGTTGTCCAGCCGCAGCAGCAGGTTCTTTTTCCACCAGCACTGAATGACCCATGCTCTGAGAGCTGCATTCAGCAGTGACCTGCGCACTAGGGTGCCCCGCCACCAGGCTTGGATGGAAATGACCGCCTTGTTATCTTGAGTTGTCGTGATTTTTGCTTTGGGGCCTTGCAAGAGAATACAGGGGACACTTAGGAAACTCATGTATTTTGACCCTAAGTTGTGGCAGGAAAAGATCTATTTCTCTGATGTTCAAGAGAACTGTTGTGGGCAGCAGCTGGACCTTAAAATGAAGTTCCCTGCTTCTGCCACTCTCTGTTTAATGGACATGGATGCATCATCTTGTCCTCTGGATCTCGGGGTCTCCATTTGTAAAATGGAGGTACACCTGCACTTGCAACCTCACCCAGTTTTACATGGGCCTGGTTGGCCATCTAGAGCAATAACACTCTGATCCAGAAGTGAAAAAGATAGACATTTCCCCCGGACCTCACCACCTACCTGAGATCCAGGTCTGTTCCCTTCAGACCTCTCTCATCTGCTGGAAGAGTGGCATCTTTTGCTCCCCCTGCCCTCTCACCTCTGACTTCATGTTAAACCTGTCTGCTTCCTCCCCTCTGCCTCAACAGAATACTAAAAGATTCCTCCACCTCACATATTTTAAGAGCCTAACACCGGTTAACACATTCATCAATACAAAGACATGTGCATGCATACACATACCCCAGTATTCCTGTACCTTGGCCTTTGCATTCCCTAAACACAGTCCTCACCCTGAAGCTCCTGACCCGATGAGGCCTGGATTCATACTCTTTGACTTCCTCCTTAGCACATACCTTGGCTAGACTCACAGATCTCAACCCAAGGAAGAAATCAGGGGAGAGGACCGCCAAGGAGGAGTCAAGCCCTGTCCATTTCCTGATCTGTGTACGGTGGCCATTCATCCTAGTTTGCTTAGCACACCCTGGGTCTATGCCTGTTGCCCTGGTGTGACATTGATAAACTCCCCTTTCACTCCCTGAAGCTACTCTCTGGACAATAAATGACATGGTCACAGACGTTTGGTCACTCCACCGGACCACAAGGGCCATAGGTGTCACAAGTCAAGGCTCTCCCCACCACAGTGCAGCCCAGATCCATCTACCCAGAGAAGGGTGGGAGGGGCAGTGACAGTGGAGGGGGTAGGGTGTTGGAAGTAGAGTCCCTCGTTCCCCTCTTTGCTCCTTCGAGCTCTGTTCTATCAATGTGACTTCATCATTACTTTTGGTTATAATTTGGAAGGTTTGCTATCTTTATCAGAATTTAAAGAGAAAAGCATGAAAGGAAGGGTGCTGTCCCCACAACTAGGTGCCAAGTCAACCACACACTAGGCTGCCTGGACTTTTCTAGAATCGCAGACATGCAAAGGGATCCCACCCTCAATGTACTGCGCTTGAGAAAACTTGGGTGAATCTGTCTCATAAAACATTCAATACCCCTTGATTGGAGTTGATAGTCAACCCCTCTTAGATCTATGCTCTACTGAATTACCCATGGTTAAGGGCTAGATGTTCCCATCGCTTTCAGGTCTGTTGTCCAGCCACTGCTCTGGCTGGAGGGGAAGGAGGAAGGGAAGGAGGGAGAGAGCATGAGGTCATAAGGGCATCTGTGACTCAGGCATCAGAATGACTCCCAAAAGCTGAGCCCATTCTAAGGAAAACTTAAGAACCTGTCCTTTCATTCCTTAAATACTGACCCATTGACACAAAGGTATATGGTGTTACTCATTAAAGCCTGCCTGGTATTCATTAAGAGGATTTCAGTTCATTTATTTTAATTTTTTTTATTTTATTGAAATGATTTATAATGCTGTGTTAATTTCTGCTATACAGCAAAGTGATTCGGTTATATATACACACACACATATACATACATATATATTCTTTTTCATATTCTGTTCCATTATGGTTTATCATAGATATAGAATATAGTTTTCTGTGCTACACAGTAGGACCTTGCTGTTTATCTATTCTATATATAATGGTTTGTGTTTGCTAATCCCAAACTCCCATTCCATCTTTCTCCACCTTCCCTTCCCGTTTGTTGCCCTGGTGTGACATTGATAAACTCCCCTTTCACTCCCTGAAGCTACTCTCTGGACAATAAATGACATGGTCACAGACGTTTGGTCACTCCACCGGACCACAAGGGCCATAGGTGTCACAAGTCAAGGCTCTCCCCACCACAGTGCAGCCCAGATCCATCTACCCAGAGAAGGGTGGGAGGGGCAGTGACAGTGGAGGGGGTAGGGTGTTGGAAGTAGAGTCCCTCGTTCCCCTCTTTGCTCCTTCGAGCTCTGTTCTATCAATGTGACTTCATCATTACTTTTGGTTATAATTTGGAAGGTTTGCTATCTTTATCAGAATTTAAAGAGAAAAGCATGAAAGGAAGGGTGCTGTCCCCACAACTAGGTGCCAAGTCAACCACACACTAGGCTGCCTGGACTTTTCTAGAATCGCAGACATGCAAAGGGATCCCACCCTCAATGTACTGCGCTTGAGAAAACTTGGGTGAATCTGTCTCATAAAACATTCAATACCCCTTGATTGGAGTTGATAGTCAACCCCTCTTAGATCTATGCTCTACTGAATTACCCATGGTTAAGGGCTAGATGTTCCCATCGCTTTCAGGTCTGTTGTCCAGCCACTGCTCTGGCTGGAGGGGAAGGAGGAAGGGAAGGAGGAGAGAGCATGAGGTCATAAGGGCATCTGTGACTCAGGCATCAGAATGACTCCCAAAAGCTGAGCCCATTCTAAGGAAAACTTAAGAACCTGTCCTTTCATTCCTTAAATACTGACCCATTGACACAAAGGTATATGGTGTTACTCATTAAAGCCTGCCTGGTATTCATTAAGAGGATTTCAGTTCATTTATTTTAATTTTTTTTATTTTATTGAAATGATTTATAATGCTGTGTTAATTTCTGCTATACAGCAAAGTGATTCGGTTATATATACACACACACATATACATACATATATATTCTTTTTCATATTCTGTTCCATTATGGTTTATCATAGATATAGAATATAGTTTTCTGTGCTACACAGTAGGACCTTGCTGTTTATCTATTCTATATATAATGGTTTGTGTTTGCTAATCCCAAACTCCCATTCCATCTTTCTCCACCTTCCCTCCCCTTTGGCAACCACAGGTTTGTTATCTATATGAGTCTGTTTCTGTTTCATAGATAAGTTTATTTGTGTCCTATTTTAGATTCTACAAGTAACTAATATGGTATTTGTCTTTCTGACTTCTCTGAGTGTGATAAAATTCAGTTCGTTTATTTACCTACTTTAATAGTTTTTTAAAATGTATTTATTTGTTTGCTTCGCTACATCGGCTCTTAATTGTAGCAGTTGGAATCTTTGATCTTCATTGCAGCATTTGGGATCTTTTAGCTGTGGGGATCTAGTTGCCTGACCAGGGATAGAATTGGGCCACTTGCATTGGGAGTGCAGAGTCTTAACCACTGAATGACCAGGCAAGTCCTGATTTCAAATAACAATTAGAAGGAATGAGTGTGCCCTCTATGTACTGATATAGAAGAGTGTACAAAGATTTAATAGGATTAGCAAATTCATCAAATCAGGATGAATGGAATCTAAGCATAGATTTATACACATATCTTGTAAAGGTATTATTTGAAAAGGTGGTGTACATTAGGAAGATATTCACAAAAATTAACAATGATCATCTCTCATGAGGACGTCAGAGTTGGAGGAACAAAGTAAACTCCCTTCTGTGGCTAACTCTCTGATGTCTGGATTATCTGTAAGCCTCCTAGTTATCAGGTCCCTGCAAGAGCAAGACCCACACAAGCTCTCAGGACCAGCCAGGAGCCCCATCTCAGGCTCAAGTGGCCTCACACACTCTGTCTTCTTTCTCTGAGAACCTAAAGGTCATGGTGAGGAGAGAGAGGTTCAGTCAGCCACTGTACAGGCAGGGAGCCCACCTCTGCCTACTCCTGGCCTCTAAAGACCCACCTGGCTACTGTGAGACCTTGGTCCCCTGTCAGGGTCACAGCCCAGGGGCCGGGTCACTGAGAAAGTGCATTTGCAGTGTGAAGAGTGAGTATGGAGAAAGTTGGTGTGGCCCTAGGGGGAGAGCATATGTAAAAAAAGAGTAAGAGAAGATAGGACCTTGCTGTTTATCTATTCTATATATAATGGTTTGTGTTTGCTAATCCCAAACTCCCATTCCATCTTTCTCCACCTTCCCTCCCCTTTGGCAACCACAGGTTTGTTATCTATATGAGTCTGTTTCTGTTTCATAGATAAGTTTATTTGTGTCCTATTTTAGATTCTACAAGTAACTAATATGGTATTTGTCTTTCTGACTTCTCTGAGTGTGATAAAATTCAGTTCGTTTATTTACCTACTTTAATAGTTTTTTAAAATGTATTTATTTGTTTGCTTCGCTACATCGGCTCTTAATTGTAGCAGTTGGAATCTTTGATCTTCATTGCAGCATTTGGGATCTTTTAGCTGTGGGGATCTAGTTGCCTGACCAGGGATAGAATTGGGCCACTTGCATTGGGAGTGCAGAGTCTTAACCACTGAATGACCAGGCAAGTCCTGATTTCAAATAACAATTAGAAGGAATGAGTGTGCCCTCTATGTACTGATATAGAAGAGTGTACAAAGATTTAATAGGATTAGCAAATTCATCAAATCAGGATGAATGGAATCTAAGCATAGATTTATACACATATCTTGTAAAGGTATTATTTGAAAAGGTGGTGTACATTAGGAAGATATTCACAAAAATTAACAATGATCATCTCTCATGAGGACGTCAGAGTTGGAGGAACAAAGTAAACTCCCTTCTGTGGCTAACTCTCTGATGTCTGGATTATCTGTAAGCCTCCTAGTTATCAGGTCCCTGCAAGAGCAAGACCCACACAAGCTCTCAGGACCAGCCAGGAGCCCCATCTCAGGCTCAAGTGGCCTCACACACTCTGTCTTCTTTCTCTGAGAACCTAAAGGTCATGGTGAGGAGAGAGAGGTTCAGTCAGCCACTGTACAGGCAGGGAGCCCACCTCTGCCTACTCCTGGCCTCTAAAGACCCACCTGGCTACTGTGAGACCTTGGTCCCCTGTCAGGGTCACAGCCCAGGGGCCGGGTCACTGAGAAAGTGCATTTGCAGTGTGAAGAGTGAGTATGGAGAAAGTTGGTGTGGCCCTAGGGGGAGAGCAGATGTAGAGAAGAGAAAGAGGCCATTGAAGGCTGAAGGGGAATGCCAATGTGAAGTTAGGGGATGATGGAGTGGAAAGGATAAGAGTAAACTGGAGAATGGGGCAATAGTGGGATATAATGCATGGGACAGTGAAGGTACCAGAAACATCTGTTTGAAGGTAAAGGTGTTAGCCAGGCCCCTGGGAGACCCACATCAGTTTAATGAGCCCATGAGTCTGCCCCCAGAGTCTAGCCACTAGTTACCACTGTCCCTGCTGTCTCTGGTAACAATCATGGAGTGATGACATTCACTGCACTTCACAGATGAGGAAATTGAGGTGCAGACACTTTACTTGGCTTGGTCTGGCCTCACAGCTGATTAGGGAGGAGGCCAGGGACTCAAGTGTTGGTGGATGTGGTGACCATAGGGCTAGTGAGGGTGCTGGGACTTTGAATGCCACCAGGACCTGCTCAGACTCAAGCCAGTGGGCAGGGAGGAGCCTCCCCAGGATCTGAGAAGTACAGCGTTGATACCATTCAAGGGGAGTTTTTGCAGGTGTGCTGCTCAAGGGGCACAGATCAATCATGATGGGCGTGCACTGAAGTAAGGAGACACAACACAGGAAACAAAACACAAGCACCCCTCAGCACCACTGTAGGTGACCCACAGAAGTACCAGCATTCTGGAATCTCTCCCCATTCTCCTACCCTACACTACCATTCTCTGCCACCTCTAGCAGAGTTTCTCCCTAGAGGTTCTCAGTAGACCCCTTCAGGGAGAAAAGATACAAGGAGGGGGTCAGTGAGAATGTCAGTGGAATCAGTCCCCTGTATATGCTCCCAGCCAGAGAGCCTGAAGGGAAGGGAAGCAGGTTCTGGTGGTTCTGGGGGCCTCACAGAGTTCCCCCTATTGTATGAATGGGTCAGCAATTCAGCTTTACTCACAGGAGGTGTAAGAGATGTTGGTTCGGTCCCTGGATTGGGAAGATCCCCTAGAGAAGGGCATGACAGCCTACTCCAGTATTCTTGCCTGGGGAATTCCATGGACAAAAGAGCCTGATGGGCTATAATCCATGGGGTCACAAGGAGTCAGACATGACTGAAGTGACTTAGCATGCCCAGACGTGCGTTCCTGAGGTGATCATTGGTGGAAGTTCATGTATATACATTTTTCGTTCTTTTTAAAATAATTTTATTTATTTGTTTTTGACTGTGCTGGGCCTTTGTTGCTGCACGAGCTTTCCTTTAGTTGTGGTGCATGGGCTTCTTCTTGTGGTGGCTTTCTTGTTGTGGAGCACAGGCTCTAGGGTACATGGGCTTCGATAGCTTTGGCATGAGAGCTCAGTTGTTTGGCTCCTGGGCTCTAGAACACAGTCTCAGTGGTTGTGGTGCATGGGTCTAGCTGCTCCACAACCTGTGGAATCATCACAGACCACAGATCAGATCTGTGTCTTCTGTACTGGAAGGCGGATTCTTTACCACTGAGCCACCTAGGAAACCCCAAACACTTTCAATTGATTTTTTTGTATTTATTTCTTTTTGACTATTTTAGGTTTTCACTGCTGCCACAGGTTTTTCTCTAGTTGCAGGGAGTGGGGGCTACTCTCTAATTGCAGGGAGTGGGCACTTCTTGTTGCTTTGACTTTTCTCGTTGTGAAACTCGGGCTCTAGGGCACACGGGCTTCAGTAGTTGCGGTACATGGGCTCCATAGTTGCGGTTCCGAGGCTCTAGAGCACAGGCTCCATAGTTGTGGCTCATGGGTAAGTTGCTCCGCAGCATGTGGGATCTTCCCGGATCATGGATCAAACTGCTGTCTCCTACACTGGTAGGCGAACTCTTTACCACTGAGCTACCAGGGAAGCCCTGCAATTGATTTTGATGGTAAGGAACAGTAACCTTCAGTGTTCTTAGTTGGGCCAAACATTATTCCCCTCCCACTCTGACTGCCAGTTTTTAAGGTTTGTGAATATAACCCACTTCCCTGTTCTGTTCCTAAGGCTGAATTTTTATGCTACTTGACATTCACACTGAAAGATAAGAATCATTAGCCCCACTTCACAGCTCAGGAAACTGGGCTCAGAGAGGAAAAGTGACATATCTGTGGCCACACAGCAGTGAGTGGGGAAACCACATTGGTGTGACCTGGCTTGGTCTAGTTCCAAAGTCGTTGCTCTTTACTCTGAGTCACTGAACACGAGAGAAAGGGAAGCAAAGAGAGGGGACAGAAATCCTTCAGAGCGAGAGAGACCAAAACCTAAATGAAGCACAAGGGGCAGGACACAGAGAGACAAAGCAGGAAAGACACAGCTCAAGCCCCAGTGCAAGACAGAGAGCTGGAGCAGGCCTCTGGGAAATGTGCCAGGGCAGAGGAGATGGAGCCAGGATGGATGACTTCTGAGCTTGTAGCTTTGATGGGGAATAACCCGAGACCTCAGACCCCTCTCTCTGCACTGCAAGGCGGTATCCTTACCCACTGGACCACCAGGGAAGCCCAGACCCCTCTCTCTGTAGGAAACTGGAGCAGCAGTGCCCAGATGGGCAGGACAGTCTAAGCATGCCCTCTTATTTTCTTTTTTTAAGATTTTTATTTCAACTTCATGCCACAAGCTCTTTTATTTATTTATTATTTTCATCCATTTTATTCCTTGGCCTGTATGGGCCTCCCATTGCTGTGGCCTCTCTTGTTGCAGAGCACTAGCTCTGGGTGCATGTGCTCCAGAGCACTGGCTTGTAATTGGACACATTGGCCCAGTCTCTACATGGCACCTGGGATGTTCCCAGGCCAGGAATCAAACCAGTGTCCCTTGCACTGCAAGGCAGACTCTCTACCTGAACCACCAGAGAAGCCCCTAAGCTTGCCCTCTTAATTGGCCATTTATCATCACTTAGGCCCCAGTCTTACTCAAGGTGGCAACTTGTCACAAGAAGGGACTGTCCAGCATGTACAGCTCCACCTGAACCAGTTCTTGCAGAAATTGGGGAGAGGGTGAGGGGTCCCCAGCTGCTGCCTTCTCAGCTGTGGGTCTGTGACAGGCTAGGGGTTCACACCCACCAGAAGGTTCAGCTAGATGTGGAATGCCTTCTTTCCCCATCCCCACTCATGTGGAACCTCCCACACCAGTCAGATCTGGAAGAGAATGAGTCAAAGCCTCCATTCAGGAGTCAGAGAATGAGGGACAGAGTTTGAGGTAGGAGTGAGAATAGGGGCCACGCACTCTGTTTTCAGTTTGGGGTTCAGATTCCAACTTGGAGATCAAGTGTGAAGACACAGCCCCCAGGAGAACAGGGAGCCCCCAGGTGAGGAGAGATTCATTGAAAATATGACTGCCGCTGACACAGGAGACAGACCTGGGCAATTGGATGCCCTTCACCGCCTTCCTTGGCCTTGGAATGTATGGTCTGCCCACCATTCCCACAGGGAGGCATTTTCAAGGATGCAGCTTTTTAATATTATTATTTTATTTGTTTATTTGTGGCTATTTTGGGTTTTCACTGCTGCCACAGGTTTTTCTCTAGTTGCAGGGAGTAGGGGCTACTCTCTAGTTGAGGTGAGCAGGCTGCTTGTTGTGGTGACTTCTCTTGTTCTGGAACTCGGGCTCTGGGGCACACGGGCTTCTGTAGTTGTGGAACATGGGCGCAATAGTTTCGGTTCTGAGGCTCTAGAGCACAGGCTCCATAGTTGTGGCTCACAGGCTTCATTGCTCCGCATCGTGTGGGATCTTCCTGGATCAGGGATCAAACTGGTGTCTCCTACAATGGCAGGCGAACTCTTCACCACTCAGCTACCAGGGAAGCCCAAGGATGCAGCTTTGAGAATAATGTGCTACTGAGAACATCTGGATGGTATGTGTGGCTGAACTCCATTAAGGCCTCTATATAAACTTCCAAGATGCTGGCCAGCCAGTGCAGAACAGAGGGCTACTTGTCTGTGGCCACCCAAGACAGGCTTTACAAATTCCCTTGCTTACTAAATCTGCCACCTGGTGATCTGATGTCGTCTGCCTCTTTGGTCTTTTCTTGCCCTCCATGTATGGGGACCAGTTTATGAACCAGCAGGAGCTGGGATCAAGAGCTTGGGGTGAGTGGACTCTCCTCAGTCGTGGGGACGGGAGATCATGCCCAGAGCAACTAGACCTGGGTGAGTGATTCCTGGCAAATGTGCTGTTGTGTGCAACAAGCCCACCCCTGCCCCAGCTTTCATTATACCCAGCCTTAGGGAGAAGCACCACTGCCATAGACCAAACATGAGTTATGCTCCCTGAGTTGGCGACCTGGGTGTACTCCCACCTTCCCTCCCTATGTCAGACATTGCTCATCAGTCACAGTCTCTGCTCAGTCTAGACTAGAGCTCAGAATCCTCTTCCTCAGATCACCTCAGCACCTCAGACAACCTTTGCCAGTTCCTCTTGAGCTAGCATGTGAGATGCTCTTTGTCATCATTGGCCCTGACCTCCTAGGGTTTATCAAGCAGAGAGGGGCTGGAGAAAGACCACTTCACTGCTTTATTGGGAGGGGGAAAACACTCCGTCACAATACAAGGCCCGGAACCCAGCAAGATCTCAAGTTCGAGATGGAGTTGGTTGGCCGTAACTCTGTAGTAGCCCTTGATGAAACCCCGGGAAGGGCAGGAGTGGCACCTCCAGTACGCCTGGATGATGCGGGCAGCGTTGAGCAAACGGCAGTAGCGCCGACGGATGCGCCACATGCGGACCCAAGACTGCAGCCTGACTGCTGCCCACTCCTTCCGTATAAAGTTCTCCAGAATTGTTCGCCCTTGCCCTCTTGCAGCTCCGCCATCTTACTTCTCCACCAGCCCTGAATGATCCACACTTTGAGTGCCACATGCAGCAGCGTCCTGCGGACCACGGTGCCCCGCCACCAGGCCTGGATCTTTACTACTGGATCACTGACAGCAGGCTTCTTTTGGCTTTCTGGGACCTAATTAGGAAAAAAGAGGAGTCATTTAGAGGATAAGGCCTCTATTAATTGTTGGCCAGCCAGTGCAGAACAGAGGGCTACTTGTCTGTGGCCACCCAAGACAGGCTTTACAAATTCCCTTGCTTACTAAATCTGCCACCTGGTGATCTGATGTCGTCTGCCTCTTTGGTCTTTTCTTGCCCTCCATGTATGGGGACCAGTTTATGAACCAGCAGGAGCTGGGATCAAGAGCTTGGGGTGAGTGGACTCTCCTCAGTCGTGGGGACGGGAGATCATGCCCAGAGCAACTAGACCTGGGTGAGTGATTCCTGGCAAATGTGCTGTTGTGTGCAACAAGCCCACCCCTGCCCCAGCTTTCATTATACCCAGCCTTAGGGAGAAGCACCACTGCCATAGACCAAACATGAGTTATGCTCCCTGAGTTGGCGACCTGGGTGTACTCCCACCTTCCCTCCCTATGTCAGACATTGCTCATCAGTCACAGTCTCTGCTCAGTCTAGACTAGAGCTCAGAATCCTCTTCCTCAGATCACCTCAGCACCTCAGACAACCTTTGCCAGTTCCTCTTGAGCTAGCATGTGAGATGCTCTTTGTCATCATTGGCCCTGACCTCCTAGGGTTTATCAAGCAGAGAGGGGCTGGAGAAAGACCACTTCACTGCTTTATTGGGAGGGGAATACACTCCGTCACAATACAAGGCCCGGAACCCAGCAAGATCTCAAGTTCGAGATGGAGTTGGTTGGCCGTAACTCTGTAGTAGCCCTTGATGAAACCCCGGGAAGGGCAGGAGTGGCACCTCCAGTACGCCTGGATGATGCGGGCAGCGTTGAGCAAACGGCAGTAGCGCCGACGGATGCGCCACATGCGGACCCAAGACTGCAGCCTGACTGCTGCCCACTCCTTCCGTATAAAGTTCTCCAGAATTGTTCGCCGCTTGCACTCTTGCAGCTCCGCCATCTTACTTCTCCACCAGCCCTGAATGATCCACACTTTGAGTGCCACATGCAGCAGCGTCCTGCGGACCACGGTGCCCCGCCACCAGGCCTGGATCTTTACTACTGGATCACTGACAGCAGGCTTCTTTTGGCTTTCTGGGACCTAATTAGGAAAAAAGAGGAGTCATTTAGAGGATATTCCCGACCAACTTCAGCCCAGGGTGTACCACGATGGGTCCCTGATGTCCTATCAGCAGTCACTCTTGAACCTCAGGAACACTGCACAAGGCACTGGCTGGACCCAGAGACCAAGTAGGTGTCCTTTCTATGCCCCCTTCTCTATGGTTAATGGGCATGGATACATCATACTAACCTCTGGTTCTCAGAGCACCCATCTGTAAAATGGGTGTGTATCTGTCCTGCACCTAGTAGAGAAATGACTTCCTCTATTATCTGGCCCTTTCATCCTTGATTCCAGCTCCAATCCACAATCTGCTCTCTTGCTCTGTGATAACATACTATTAAAAGTTTCCCCCAGGGCTTCCCTGGTGATCCAGTGGGTAAGGACTCCACCTTGCAGTGCAAGGGGTGCCGGTTTGATCCCTGGCCTGGGAAGATCCCATGTGCCGCGGAGCGGCTGGACCAATGTGTCCAACTACCGAGCCAGAGCTCTGGAGCGCATGCGCCCAGAATCAGTGCTCTGCGACAGGAGAGGCCGCTGCGATGGGAGGCCCACGCAGGCCAAAGAACAAAAATGGATGAAAACAAATAAATGAAAGACCAATAAAAGCGGGCAAAAAAAAAAATCAGTTTCCCCCATAACCCCCCAAAAAGTTTCCCCCATACCATAAAATTCTGCCTCTCTTATCTCTTCCCCATCTTTACTTCTCTTGAATTTCAGACTTTAAATCTGAATTACCAAGCAAACACACACACACACACACACACAGAGTGATTAAACCCAGCTTCCCATATACTGGCCATTCCATTCCACAAATACAAATACAAATCCTACATTTGGTAGGGGGATCATACTGCTCTGAATCTCTTATTAGCATCATCCACTCCCTTTGTTGCTGGTATATACTCCTGTTTAGCCTTTTTAAAAAATGGAGAAACAGGACAGACAAGAATGAGTTTATTCCTGTTCTTAGCTCCGGAGCATACCAAAGACACTAGCCCCGGTATTAGGACACAAAGACCAGAGACATCCAAGTCAGGGCTCCTCCTACCTTTGCCTTCTCTGAAGTTGGCGATGATTCTGATTTTAAACTTTGTTCCATCAGCCCCTCATTCTTCTGAGGCTTATTTTCAGTGTTTTCATCAACTGTCTCAGGTGGGTCCATTTCCTGCAATCAGCAGTTAAGGGAAAGGCGAGAGTGAGGCTGCTCTCCCTTTCTCTCCAGCAAGCAAGCCACTAGTTACAGGGCTTCCCAAAGTAGAAGTTAGGGGAATCCTCTCACCCTGAAACCTATGGGAACATCCCTAAAAAGCCTAGTGCATCAGTCTCTCTCTTTCTCACCATTGTCTCCACATGGATTGGGTGTAGATGGTTCAAATCCCCTCAGGTCTGTGTTCCCTAGTCATGGTATGGGAGAAAAGAGTGGGGGAGGCAGACCTGTGATGTCATAAGGGCAGTTATGACTCAAGCACTAGGATGGCCCCCAATAGTTAGACCCTTCCAAGGAAAAGGCAAAAGTGCTGTGCATTTTCTTCTGCTGGAAATGGCCAAAAGCAAGACACCAAAAAGAGTGGCCCATCAGTGTAAATGTGTATAAAGTGTCATTGGTGACATCCGCTGTTGGTAAAATTGGGCATTGATCTAATGGTTTATAGCCAGAACAGGTGGGAAAAAAAAAACAAATAAATGAAAGACCAATAAAAGCGGGCAAAAAAAAAAATCAGTTTCCCCCATAACCCCCCAAAAAGTTTCCCCCATACCATAAAATTCTGCCTCTCTTATCTCTTCCCCATCTTTACTTCTCTTGAATTTCAGACTTTAAATCTGAATTACCAAGCAAACACACACACACACACACACACAGAGTGATTAAACCCAGCTTCCCATATACTGGCCATTCCATTCCACAAATACAAATACAAATCCTACATTTGGTAGGGGGATCATACTGCTCTGAATCTCTTATTAGCATCATCCACTCCCTTTGTTGCTGGTATATACTCCTGTTTAGCCTTTTTAAAAAATGGAGAAACAGGACAGACAAGAATGAGTTTATTCCTGTTCTTAGCTCCGGAGCATACCAAAGACACTAGCCCCGGTATTAGGACACAAAGACCAGAGACATCCAAGTCAGGGCTCCTCCTACCTTTGCCTTCTCTGAAGTTGGCGATGATTCTGATTTTAAACTTTGTTCCATCAGCCCCTCATTCTTCTGAGGCTTATTTTCAGTGTTTTCATCAACTGTCTCAGGTGGGTCCATTTCCTGCAATCAGCAGTTAAGGGAAAGGCGGGGTGAGGCTGCTCTCCCTTTCTCTCCAGCAAGCAAGCCACTAGTTACAGGGCTTCCCAAAGTAGAAGTTAGGGGAATCCTCTCACCCTGAAACCTATGGGAACATCCCTAAAAAGCCTAGTGCATCAGTCTCTCTCTTTCTCACCATTGTCTCCACATGGATTGGGTGTAGATGGTTCAAATCCCTCAGGTCTGTGTTCCCTAGTCATGGTATGGGAGAAAAGAGTGGGGGAGGCAGACCTGTGATGTCATAAGGGCAGTTATGACTCAAGCACTAGGATGGCCCCCAATAGTTAGACCCTTCCAAGGAAAAGGCAAAAGTGCTGTGCATTTTCTTCTGCTGGAAATGGCCAAAAGCAAGACACCAAAAAGAGTGGCCCATCAGTGTAAATGTGTATAAAGATAGTCATTGGTGACATCCGCTGTTGGTAAAATTGGGCATTGATCTAATGGTTTATAGTCCATTTATACTATAAAATATAAGATAACTTGGAAAGTAGCGAATCTGACCTATATGTACTGTTGAGAAAGTATATCCAAGATATTTGTAGTGAAGAGGTTTAACATCATTATGATCCCATTAGATAAGATATAAAACCATCACTGGATGGACTGGTAAAAAAAAAAAAATATCAAGGTACGCCTTCACAATTAGTTATTTCTTCTTTTTAAATTTTCTTTATTTATTTTTAAAAGAAAGTACACTCATTTAAAAAGTCAAAATGCATAATTATACATATATGCTATAAATGCAGATAAAGGGGAGAAAGGTATATACACCAAACTGCTACCACTGATTACCTCAGTTCAGTTCAGTTCGCAGCCTTGTCCGACTCTGTGACCCTGGCAGCACGCAGGCTTCCCTATCCTTCACCATCTCCCGGAGCTTGCTCAAACTCATGTCCGTTGAGTCATGATGTCATCCAACCATCTCATCCTCTGTTATCCCCTTCTCCTCTGCCTTCTGTTTTTTCCAACATCGGGGTCTTTTCCAATGAGTCATCTCTTTGCATCGGGTGGTCAAAGTATTGGAGCTTCAGCTTCAGCATTGTCCCTCCAATGAATATTCAGGATTGATTTCCTATAGGATTGATTGGTTTGGTCTTCTTGCATCCCAAGGGATTCTCAAGTTCTCAAACACCACAGTTCAAAAGGCATCAGTTCTTCAGTCCTCAGCCTTCTTTATGGTCCAGCTCTTCTTTATGGGCTAATTTTCCTCTCACCCTGAAACCTATGGGAACATCCCTAAAAAGCCTAGTGCATCAGTCTCTCTCTTTCTCACCATTGTCTCCACATGGATTGGGTGTAGATGGTTCAAATCCCCTCAGGTCTGTGTTCCCTAGTCATGGTATGGGAGAAAAGAGTGGGGGAGGCAGACCTGTGATGTCATAAGGGCAGTTATGACTCAAGCACTAGGATGGCCCCCAATAGTTAGACCCTTCCAAGGAAAAGGCAAAAGTGCTGTGCATTTTCTTCTGCTGGAAATGGCCAAAAGCAAGACACCAAAAAGAGTGGCCCATCAGTGTAAATGTGTATAAAGATAGTCATTGGTGACATCCGCTGTTGGTAAAATTGGGCATTGATCTAATGGTTTATAGTCCATTTATACTATAAAATATAAGATAACTTGGAAAGTAGCGAATCTGACCTATATGTACTGTTGAGAAAGTATATCCAAGATATTTGTAGTGAAGAGGTTTAACATCATTATGATCCCATTAGATAAGATATAAAACCATCACTGGATGGACTGGTAAAAAAAAAAAAATATCAAGGTACGCCTTCACAATTAGTTATTTCTTCTTTTTAAATTTTCTTTATTTATTTTTAAAAAGAAAGTACACTCATTTAAAAAAGTCAAAATGCATAATTATACATATATGCTATAAATGCAGATAAAGGGGGAGAAAGGTATATACACCAAACTGCTACCACTGATTACCTCAGTTCAGTTCAGTTGCGCAGCCTTGTCCGACTCTGTGACCCTGGCAGCACGCAGGCTTCCCTATCCTTCACCATCTCCCGGAGCTTGCTCAAACTCATGTCCGTTGAGTCATGATGTCATCCAACCATCTCATCCTCTGTTATCCCCTTCTCCTCTGCCTTCTGTTTTTTCCAACATCGGGGTCTTTTCCAATGAGTCATCTCTTTGCATCGGGTGGTCAAAGTATTGGAGCTTCAGCTTCAGCATTGTCCCTCCAATGAATATTCAGGATTGATTTCCTATAGGATTGATTGGTTTGGTCTTCTTGCATCCCAAGGGATTCTCAAGTTCTCAAACACCACAGTTCAAAAGGCATCAGTTCTTCAGTCCTCAGCCTTCTTTATGGTCCAGCTCTCTGATCCATACATGACTACTGGTAAAACTGTAACTTTGACTACACAGATCTTTGTTGGCAAAATGATGTCTCTGCTCTTTTAATACACCGTCTAGGTTTGTCATAGCTTTTCTTCTAAGGAGCAAGTGTCCTTTAATTTCATGGCTGCAGTCACCATCCACAGTGATTTTGGAGCCCAAGAAGATAAAGCCTATCACTGTTTCCATTGTTTGCTCATCTATTTGCCATGAAGTGATGGGACCAGATGCCATCATCTTATTTTTTTGAGTGTTGAGTTTCAAGCCAGGTTTTTCACTCTCCTCTTTTACCTTCATCAAGAGGCTCTTTAGATCCTCTTTGCTTTCTGTCATAAGGATGGTGTCATCTACATATCTGAGGTTATTGATACTTCTCCCAGCAATCTGGATTCCAGCTTGTGCTTCATCCAGACTGGCATTTCTGCATGATGTACTCTACATATAAGTTAAATAAACAGGGTGACAATATACAGCCTTGACATACTCATTTTCCAATTTGGAACCAGCCCATTGTTCCATGTCTAGTTCTGATTGTTGCTCCTTGACCTGCATGCAGGTTTCTCAGGAAGCTGGTAAGGTGATCTGGTGTTCCCATCTCTTGAAGAATTTTCCACTGTTTTTTGTGATCCACACAGTCAAAGGCTTTAGCATAGTCAGTGGAGCAGAAGTAAATGTTTTTCTGGAATTCTTCAACGATGTTGGCAATTTGATTTCTGGTTCCTCTGCCTTTTCTAAATCCAGCTTATACGTTCGGAAGTTCTCAGTTCACATACTGTTGAAGCCTTGCTTAGAGGATTTTGGGCATGACCTTGCTAGCGTGTGAAATGAGAAAAGAGTTGAATTGCTGACCCATTTATACAATACCAGAGAACTCTGTGAGGCCCCCAGTACCGACAGACCTGCTTTCCTTCCCCGCAGGCTCTGGGGATGGGAGCACATCCAGGGGGCTGATCCCATTGACACCCTCACCAATCCTTCCTATCTTCTCTTCTTCCCTGAAGGGATCTATCCAGGGCCTTGGTATAGGTGGACAAGAATGGTTGAGAAGACTGGGCTGGAGAAGGAGGCTCGTGGGGCCCATCGTGTTTACCCCATGCCCCTTGCTTGGCGTCTTCTTCTCCTCCCTGCCCACTGGATTGAGTCTGAACCAGTCCTGGTGGCATTCAAAGCCCCTGTACCCTTCCTCCCGCTAGGGTCACCACATTCACCAACACCCCACTCCCTGGCCTCTCTCCTGCCTGAGTCTCCCTCCACCCTGGGACTCAGCCCTCTCGTTTAACCCCGACTCCATATGTGGGATCATTGCTTTACCCTTAGAGTGCAAGGACTTTAATTTCTCCCTTCACTCCACAAATGCTCGTGGATCCAGTTATGAGGAGCATGTGTTCAATGGCCATTTATCTATCTTCTTTTATGAAGTATTGGTCTAAGCCTTTTGTCTACTTTTATTGGGTTGTTTGTCTTCATTACTGAGTTATAGAAGTTCTTACACTCTGGTTTGATGTACTCTACATATAAGTTAAATAAACAGGGTGACAATATACAGCCTTGACATACTCATTTTCCAATTTGGAACCAGCCCATTGTTCCATGTCTAGTTCTGATTGTTGCTCCTTGACCTGCATGCAGGTTTCTCAGGAAGCTGGTAAGGTGATCTGGTGTTCCCATCTCTTGAAGAATTTTCCACTGTTTTTTGTGATCCACACAGTCAAAGGCTTTAGCATAGTCAGTGGAGCAGAAGTAAATGTTTTTCTGGAATTCTTCAACGATGTTGGCAATTTGATTTCTGGTTCCTCTGCCTTTTCTAAATCCAGCTTATACGTTCGGAAGTTCTCAGTTCACATACTGTTGAAGCCTTGCTTAGAGGATTTTGGGCATGACCTTGCTAGCGTGTGAAATGAGAAAAGAGTTGAATTGCTGACCCATTTATACAATACCAGAGAACTCTGTGAGGCCCCCAGTACCGACAGACCTGCTTTCCTTCCCCGCAGGCTCTGGGGATGGGAGCACATCCAGGGGGCTGATCCCATTGACACCCTCACCAATCCTTCCTATCTTCTCTTCTTCCCTGAAGGGATCTATCCAGGGCCTTGGTATAGGTGGACAAGAATGGTTGAGAAGACTGGGCTGGAGAAGGAGGCTCGTGGGGCCCATCGTGTTTACCCCATGCCCCTTGCTTGGCGTCTTCTTCTCCTCCCTGCCCACTGGATTGAGTCTGAACCAGTCCTGGTGGCATTCAAAGCCCCTGTACCCTTCCTCCCGCTAGGGTCACCACATTCACCAACACCCCACTCCCTGGCCTCTCTCCTGCCTGAGTCTCCCTCCACCCTGGGACTCAGCCCTCTCGTTTAACCCCGACTCCATATGTGGGATCATTGCTTTACCCTTAGAGTGCAAGGACTTTAATTTCTCCCTTCACTCCACAAATGCTCGTGGATCCAGTTATGAGGAGCATGTGTTCAATGGCCATTTATCTATCTTCTTTTATGAAGTATTGGTCTAAGCCTTTTGTCTACTTTTATTGGGTTGTTTGTCTTCATTACTGAGTTATAGAAGTTCTTACACTCTGGTATGAGTCCTTTGTTAGATATATGTATTGTAAATATTTTTTTTCCCAGCCTGTGACTCTTTGAGTGCTGTCGTTTGATAAACAGATGGTTTTAATTTGGTCGAAGTCCAGTTCTGTCCAGATTTTATACTTAGTGCTTTTTCTGTCCTAAGAAATCTTTGTCACCTCCAGGGTCACAAAATAATTCTTCATGATTTTCTTCTAGAAGCTTTACATCCGTTTTGCTTTAGTTTTTCTTTAGGTCTATGAACCATCTTGAATTAAGTTTTTTTCTCTTTTGGCTATGATGTTGGATAGGGGTCAGGTTTTCCTTTCCATTGAAAAACGTATTTCCTTTCTGAATTGACTTATCTTGGTACACTAAAAAAAAATCAATAGACTGGTAAATGTGAGTCTATTTCTGGCTTCTCTATTCCATATCATTGATCTGTTTGTCTCTTCTTGCACTCTTCTTTTTGTGGGGGAGGGGTGGTTGGGGAGGGAGAGGGACAGGCGGGCCACTTCTATTGGTCTTTCATTTATCTGTTTTCATCCATCTTTGTTCTTTGGCCCATGTGGGCCTCCCATCATGGTGGCCTCTGTTGTCGCAGAGTACCAGCTCTGGACGCATGTGCTCCAGAGCTCCGGCTCGGTAATTGGACACATCCGTCCAGCTGCTCTGCGGCACATGGGATCTTCCCAGGCCAGGGATCGAACCGGCGCCCCTTGCACTGCAAGGCGGTGTCCTTACCCACTAGACCACGAGGGAAGCCCCCACTCTTCTTACCTGTCCTGATTAATCTAACTTTATGGTTTTTCTAGACATTAAGTCCTAAAATAAGATAATGTAAATCCGTCAACTTTGCACATCTATATAAAGAATTTCCAAAATGCTTATACAGTTAATTTTTGTATATTATCCTTGAATCTTTCAATTTCAGGTATGCTTTTAATTTTTATTTATAAACATCTTTGTTAGAATATATAATTCAGGGCTTCCCTGGTGGTCCAGTGTGTAAAGATTCCACCTTGCAGTGCAAGGGGCACCGGTTCGATCCCTGGCCTGGGAAGATCCCACATGCCACAGAGCAGCTGGACCAAGGTGTCCAATTACTGAGCCAGAGCTCTGGGGCACGTGCACCCAGAGCCAGTGCTTTGCAACAAGAGAGGCCACTGCAGTGGGAGGCCCACACAAGCCAAAGAATAAAGATGGATGAAAATAAATAAAAAATTTTAAAAAAAGAATATATAATTCAGACACTACAATTCACCCCCTTAAAGTGCATGATTCAGTGGGGTTTTATTTTTATTTAATAAATTTTTTGTCTGCATCGGGTCTTTGTTGTGTTACACAGGATCTCCGTTGCAACATGGGGGCTTCTCTCTGGTCATGATAAACCAGCTTTGTAGTTGTGGTGCAAAGGCTTAGTTGCCCCACAGTATATGGGATCTTAGTTCCCTGATCAGGAATAAAACTCACCTCCCCTGCGTTAGAAGGCAGATTCTTTTTTTTTTTTTTAAGGTTTCATGTATTTATTACTGAGCAAACAGATTACTAGTGAGGAAACACCCAGAGCCAAACATTCCATTTCTCCCATAAAATACTCATGAGCTGTTCAGACAGTAGTTATGTTCTCACTACTGTGATTCCATTAAGGTGCACGTGACCTTGCCACAGCACAAATATGTACCACTTTGTATGTGAGACTTCTTATAGACCCAGCTTGGTTCTTCTCCAGTGTCTTCTCTTCTCTTGGAGTTGTACCAGACTTTTTTTTTTTTTTTACTTTTATTTGCATTTATTTTTTGCAGCATTTATTCCCGGGCCATATGTTTTTCTTTCTTCAGTTTCTTCTGGGCTCTCTTTTTATACTATGCAACCTCCGCTTCTGGTTTAGGAACAGTCTCTTCTTTTTCAGTAAGGATCATCTCAGTGTGGCAAGGAGAGCTCATGTATGGGTTGATCCGACCATGAGCTCTGTAAGTCCTGCACTGCATCCTGGGGACTTTGTACACCTGGATGTGCTCAATAACCAGAAAATCTACATCTAAGCCCTTAAGTTCAGTATTACTCTCTGCATTTTTGAGCATGTACAATAAAAATTCAGCACCGTTTTGGGGCCACCGACCCTGTGTCCAGCCCCACTGTTTGACCTGTGCACACCTACCAACTCCACCCTTGTAATGACAGAATGGTACACATTGCTTCTTCTCTTTTTTTTTTTTGAGGGCGGGTGGGCCACTTCTATTGGTCTTTCATTTCTCCATTTTCATCCATCTTTGTTCTTTGGCTCTTGTGGGCCTCCCATCGCGGTGGCCTCTATTGTCGCAGAGCGCCGGCTCTGGGCGCATGCGCTCCAGAGCTCCGGCTCAGTGATTGGACACATCGGTACGGCCGCTCCGTGGCACGTGGGATCTTCCCAGGCCAGGGATGGAACCGGCGCCCCTTGCACTGCCAGGCGGTGTCCTTACCCACTAGACCACCAGGGAAGCCTCACACATTGCTTCTTTAAACTTGGTGGCTTTTTGGATATGCAGACCCTTTATGGCCTAGGCAGTTTCATGAATATTCTTAAAGTGAACACAAAGATTTGAACCTCTTGATTTGCATGATTTTGTGGGATTTTCTGGGTCGAGTGAATAGCATATCATTTTTAGAGATCACCTCAGGCCACTTACTGGGAAAGTATGCCTAATTTTATTACCAGTTTTCATTCAAATCCCCTGGGGAATGAGATGATTCTGTTTTGTTTCTGGGCCAGGAATCACTCGATCCTGCAAGTCTTGTGAGAAGACATAATGAGGAGCACATTCAACTGAATATACGATGGCGGAGAAAAGGTTGGAGGGTGGATTCTTAACTTCTGAACAACCAGGTAAGTCCTGAGTCAATGGTTTTTAGTATATTCACACACAGTACTGTGAATATCTTGCATGCTTGCTAAATTTTCTTATTCCAGTAGTATTTTGTGTAGACCGGGGTTGCCTGTAAGCCAGCTGGGGGATCTCGAGGTGAGGCACTGTCATGAGTTGAGCGGGCTTCCTGCTGGAACCTGCAAAGTGGTTAGTAGGATCCACATCCCCTTGTTATGTTTTAAGCCCTTCCTGCTGTTCTCTTAGCCCCTCCTCACCCCTCACACATGCTGCTCACCTCAGTGTTTTGGAAGGAGTGAGAAATGGGACACACACCTCAGTGACCCCTGGGGCTGTGATCTGAGGAAGTACCAGGGCCTCATGATGCCCAGGTGGGTCTGCAGAGGACAGAAACAGGCAGAGCTGGGGAGGGCCCCACCAAGTATCTTTTGCCTGGTTCACAGCTACTGAGATAAGAGTTTTTAGTATCTGACCTCACACCTCCCCTGAGGCCTTGAGTCAATCATGGATGGAAGACAGGAGAGTACTTGAGCCCATTGGAGGGGGAAGTGAGAGGCTTAATGCTGCACCCGAGTCACACTGCTTCATATGTGTTACAAAATATGTAACAGTGAACTCATGGCCTACTCACTTCCCTACATCTACTGGACACTGCAGACTGAACTCTTGATCCTCTTCATCCTGCTTTCCCCACCTTGTCTTCCTCATCTTGGTAAATGTCACCTCTGATTACTGTGTTGCCACCTTTATCTCATTCCACAATCAACACATCAGCAAGATCTGTCAGCTTGTCCTTCAAACACACCTCTGTCTCCCCCTTTCTGCCACTGGCCCTCTTACACCTCCATCCCCTCTTACCTGCTGTTTTAAAACTTCCTAAGTGGCCACCCTTCTTCTCCCAAACCTCTACTAATTCTCCACAGTAGTGAGTTGGTCTTTTATTGTGGAACCAGCTCATTTTACATGTTTGCTTTCCACCTTCTCAGTGGCTTCCCATTGCTTAGAAGGGAGAAAGGGATGGAGGAATGGGAAGCCCAACTATAGTAGCAGTCTCAGCTGACCAAGGCTGAGAATAAAAACCATAGGAGAGATTATTTGCAGTTTCAATTTCAGGGGCATTTATTTTCAAACTTTTGATTTCTCCCTGGGAATGCGCTAATGGAAAAGAGGTTTATGTATTAAGGGGCATTTGTGTTATTTGCAGTGGTATCGAGGTATGTGTGTTGCCGTCGTTGAGCTCAATTTAAGGTGGGACATAGGCTATGGATTTTAGCAATATCCTTTGCTCTGTACAAGATTTTTAGGGGTTCAGTCTGAACCTGACCCTTCAGGCCCCAGGAGAATAAAGGCAGAAGCAGCCGTGTTTGAAGGGGAGGCCCCAAGGGGGCGGGGGGGAACCCACTGCCACTTGAGAACCAGGGGCTCACTTGTTGGACTCAGGGTGTTAAAGGAAAGGTCAGAGCAGACTCCTTAGCATTCTCTACTCATTTTCCACTGAGAAGAGGCAACTGCACTGCTACGTCTCCACCTCTTTACCTCACTCCATGACTGGAGCTGCATTACTGAGTTGGTGAAATCAGGAGAACATTCATTTGACACATTTACCTGGCAGGCACTCCCGTGAGGCGTCATGCAGTCTGGCTGTCATTTGGACCATGGGCAGAGCTATTCCCAGCTCTGACCCTTGTCTCCAAGCAGTGAGCAGTGCAGTGTCCCACCCCACCCCCGCCCCCCACTCCAAGGGAAGTCTGGCTCCTAAAGCTTCCTGACCTGGCCTAGGTGGGCTAAGTTAGCTTAAAAAAGAAACAAAGAAAGAAGCAGCATATCCACGATGCCATGATGGTCTGTTGGGACAACAGTTTCTTTCTTTCTTTTTTTTTAAATTTTTATTTATTTATTTTCGGCTGTGCTGGGTCTTTATTACTGCACGGACGTTTCTCTAGTTGTAGTGAGTTGAGGCTACTCTGTAGTTGCTCAGGCTTCTCACTGCAGTGGCTTCTCTTGCTGTGGAGCATGGGCTCTTGGGCAAGCGGACTTCAGCAGTTGTGACACTGAGGCGTTACAGTTGCGGGTCTCGGGCTCTAGAGCACAGGCTCGGCAGTTGTGACACATGGGCTTAGCTATTCTGCAGCATCTTCCTGGATCAGGGATCAAACCCATGTCTCCTGCATTGGCAGGTGGATTCTTTACCACCCAACCGCCAGGGAAGCCCCGTGTTCTTTTCTGTCCTCAGACCCCACCCCCAGCCCTTACACTCACTGGACAGCCACAGCTTCTTAGCTGAGGGGTCAGCAGCTTCTGACCCCAAGGAACCTAAAGCAGAGGGTGGGAAGCTGGCCTAATGGGTCACAGAGGACACTCAGGGTCCAGGAGCCAGAAGCCAGCTGAGAGCTCCAACCCTGAATTCCCTGGAAAGGCAAAAGCCCCTAGGCCTTTACTAAGCCATTCCCTCCCCACTACTCCCCTCCCAAGAAGCTGGAGGAGACAAGGCCTAAAAGAGGAAGCTTTAATACAAAGAAAGCAGGGGATGGCCTGGGAAGAACTTAAATAAAGGGATAAGAGCGTCAGGAGTTGGACCAGGTGTAAGGCCTCTACATCATTTTCCACTGAGAAGAGGCAACTGCACTGCTACGTCTCCACCTCTTTACCTCACTCCATGACTGGAGCTGCATTACTGAGTTGGTGAAATCAGGAGAACATTCATTTGACACATTTACCTGGCAGGCACTCCCGTGAGGCGTCATGCAGTCTGGCTGTCATTTGGACCATGGGCAGAGCTATTCCCAGCTCTGACCCTTGTCTCCAAGCAGTGAGCAGTGCAGTGTCCCACCCCACCCCCGCCCCCCACTCCAAGGGAAGTCTGGCTCCTAAAGCTTCCTGACCTGGCCTAGGTGGGCTAAGTTAGCTTAAAAAAGAAACAAAGAAAGAAGCAGCATATCCACGATGCCATGATGGTCTGTTGGGACAACAGTTTCTTTCTTTCTTTTTTTTTAAATTTTTATTTATTTATTTTCGGCTGTGCTGGGTCTTTATTACTGCACGGACGTTTCTCTAGTTGTAGTGAGTTGAGGCTACTCTGTAGTTGCTCAGGCTTCTCACTGCAGTGGCTTCTCTTGCTGTGGAGCATGGGCTCTTGGGCAAGCGGACTTCAGCAGTTGTGACACTGAGGCGTTACAGTTGCGGGTCTCGGGCTCTAGAGCACAGGCTCGGCAGTTGTGACACATGGGCTTAGCTATTCTGCAGCATCTTCCTGGATCAGGGATCAAACCCATGTCTCCTGCATTGGCAGGTGGATTCTTTACCACCCAACCGCCAGGGAAGCCCCGTGTTCTTTTCTGTCCTCAGACCCCACCCCCAGCCCTTACACTCACTGGACAGCCACAGCTTCTTAGCTGAGGGGTCAGCAGCTTCTGACCCCAAGGAACCTAAAGCAGAGGGTGGGAAGCTGGCCTAATGGGTCACAGAGGACACTCAGGGTCCAGGAGCCAGAAGCCAGCTGAGAGCTCCAACCCTGAATTCCCTGGAAAGGCAAAAGCCCCTAGGCCTTTACTAAGCCATTCCCTCCCCACTACTCCCCTCCCAAGAAGCTGGAGGAGACAAGGCCTAAAAGAGGAAGCTTTAATACAAAGAAAGCAGGGGATGGCCTGGGAAGAACTTAAATAAAGGGGATAAGAGCGTCAGGAGCCAGCTGCCGGAGGCCTGGGAGCCCTGCGGAGAGGGATGATGCAGACAGAGTTCCGGGCCTCTTTGATCCGCCACCACCGGCCAAGCCTGTGGGGGCAAGAGATGCAGCTACGGCCAGGGCCAGTCCCACCCAGTGTCCACATCTGTTCCATCCAGCCAGTGTGTCACCTGTGCCACCCCCACCCTTCACAGGGTACCTCACATACCTGTGCTCCTGCCCCACTCCGGCCACCAGGAAGTCCCCAGCACTGGAGAACTTGAGGCTATTGATAAAGCCCACCTGCGAAAAGGGATGGAAACGCAGTGAAATGGAAGAGCAGATCCTTCACCACAACCCCAGCATCTCAGTCAAAGGCCCAACCCGGGTTAAATCCCCACTCTGCCTTCCACCACCTGGGCTGGCCCTTTAGCCCTCAGGGCCTCGGCCACCACATCTGTGAGATGGGAAAAGTAGAGGGCAAGCCTAGCAGAGTTTGTGGGGATTAGGGAGACCAAGCAAGGCCTGGCTCCTGGCTCTGGAGACTCCATGACCAAGCCCTGAACTGTCACAAGAGGTCACTGACAGATCCTGCCACTCTGCCCTAGGTTTCCCCAAGTCCACACATGGCACTCAGTCCAGCACCAGTCACTCAGAACCCATCAATGGGCCAGCCTCTTCGTGCCCTTGCCCACACTTCCCTGCTTTGTACCCTCAAGCCCAGAACATGGCCTGGGACCACCCAACCGCCAGGGAAGCCCCGTGTTCTTTTCTGTCCTCAGACCCCACCCCCAGCCCTTACACTCACTGGACAGCCACAGCTTCTTAGCTGAGGGGTCAGCAGCTTCTGACCCCAAGGAACCTAAAGCAGAGGGTGGGAAGCTGGCCTAATGGGTCACAGAGGACACTCAGGGTCCAGGAGCCAGAAGCCAGCTGAGAGCTCCAACCCTGAATTCCCTGGAAAGGCAAAAGCCCCTAGGCCTTTACTAAGCCATTCCCTCCCCACTACTCCCCTCCCAAGAAGCTGGAGGAGACAAGGCCTAAAAGAGGAAGCTTTAATACAAAGAAAGCAGGGGATGGCCTGGGAAGAACTTAAATAAAGGGGATAAGAGCGTCAGGAGCCAGCTGCCGGAGGCCTGGGAGCCCTGCGGAGAGGGATGATGCAGACAGAGTTCCGGGCCTCTTTGATCCGCCACCACCGGCCAAGCCTGTGGGGGCAAGAGATGCAGCTACGGCCAGGGCCAGTCCCACCCAGTGTCCACATCTGTTCCATCCAGCCAGTGTGTCACCTGTGCCACCCCCACCCTTCACAGGGTACCTCACATACCTGTGCTCCTGCCCCACTCCGGCCACCAGGAAGTCCCCAGCACTGGAGAACTTGAGGCTATTGATAAAGCCCACCTGCGAAAAGGGATGGAAACGCAGTGAAATGGAAGAGCAGATCCTTCACCACAACCCCAGCATCTCAGTCAAAGGCCCAACCCGGGTTAAATCCCCACTCTGCCTTCCACCACCTGGGCTGGCCCTTTAGCCCTCAGGGCCTCGGCCACCACATCTGTGAGATGGGAAAAGTAGAGGGCAAGCCTAGCAGAGTTTGTGGGGATTAGGGAGACCAAGCAAGGCCTGGCTCCTGGCTCTGGAGACTCCATGACCAAGCCCTGAACTGTCACAAGAGGTCACTGACAGATCCTGCCACTCTGCCCTAGGTTTCCCCAAGTCCACACATGGCACTCAGTCCAGCACCAGTCACTCAGAACCCATCAATGGGCCAGCCTCTTCGTGCCCTTGCCCACACTTCCCTGCTTTGTACCCTCAAGCCCAGAACATGGCCTGGGACTCCCTTGCAAAGATAGTAGAGGCAGGGAGGGGAGAGAAAGAAGGGAGGCTTGTGCAGGCACTGTACTAGGACCCGGAATTAGAGAGAGAACCACCCTTCTGGCAGGAAAAGACTGTAAGGGGCCTTGGGAGTGTGGTAAAGACAGGCTGGTATTCCAGCCCCACTCACCAGGGGGATGTCGTAGAGAAGGTCAAGCTGCCGGAAGCCCTCACCACATTGCCAGAGCCGCACAGAATTGTTGTGGGAGCCTGGGGGATAGGGAGACAGTGAGTACCCTCCTCACCACTCTGCCCTGCAGTCCCCTCCTCTGCCACACAGGGCACCCACCTGTGGCCACGAGGTCCGTGTTGAGTAGGGCTGCCACTGACGACACCCAGAAGGGCTGCTCCAAGCCCGGCTCCCCACGCAGCCCATGGGCCTCACGCTGCAGGGCAAGGGGCCGCTTCTTGGAGAGGCCCCACACGGCCACGGAACTGTGGACAAAGAGCAGGGTCATTGAGGGGCCAGAGGCAGGGCGGAGGGCCACAGGGCAAGAAGGGACCAAGTGCACACCAGCCACAGGAAGCAGACAGGGTGACGTGCGCGTCAGTGTCCTCATCTATGGAGAGGGGCTACTCCAGCTCCTGAACAGGAGGGTTCTCCATGGGAAGCCCAGGCCCTGGGGCGGGAGGCAGCTCTTACCCGTCGTCTGCACCCGACACCATGTGTTCCTCGTTGATGAGCTGGATGCTGTCGATGGAGCCCCTGAGAAAGGAGCTGTGAGGGGCATGGCCCAGCCTCACCCCTAGCCCATGCAGTCCCCCACGCCTGGTGCAGCAGGCTGCCTTACTGGTGGCCATAGAAGACAAGCTGGGACTCCTCAGGGATCTTCCACACACGCACGGTCCCATCCCGGCCCCCGGCAGTCACGCAGCACTCCCTGCTCAGAGCATCCAGTGCAGCCACGGCGTCCTGGTGCCCGAAGCTGGAGTGGGGACAGAGAGAAGATGAGGTCACCCGTGAACCTGTAGGCACACATCTGTCTACCCTCTCCCCAAGCCTACTCACAGCGTCTCCACATAGGAGTTCTCCGCTACATTCCACACCTTCACAGAGCGGTCATGGGACGTGCTGTAGAGCTGGTGGGTGCCTCTGCGGAATGCCAGCCCCTGGGGGGTACATGGAAAGAGGTCAAAAGGAGACCTGGATTACTGCAGGCGAGACTAAGGTCAAGCCCAGGGAGGACGTCCTGAGAAGCAAGTCACATGGCACAAGGAGCCAACCCCCCTCAACAGTGCTCTGTAAGGCTCTATCTGGAGCCAGGGGTACACTCACCTGCCCTTGTCAAGCAAGCACAGACTTCTCAGAGGCCTCTCTCTCTCTAGGCAAGCTCGACTCAGTCTCCCCCACCTCCTCCCCATCACCTCACCCTGTTTCTGTCCTGTACGTCAAAGTACAGGTTCCGGGCTTCCCTGGTGGTTCAGTGGGTAAGGACACCACCTTGCAGTGCAAGGGGCACCAGTTTGATCCCTGGCCTGGGAAGACCCCATGTGCCACGGAGCGGCTGCACCGATGTGTCCAACTACTGAGCCAGAGCTCTGGAGCGCATGTACCTAGAGCCGGTGCTCTACAACGAGAGAGGGCACTGCGATGGGAGGCCCACACAGGCCAAAGAACAAAGATAAATAAATGAAAGGTCAATAGAAGTGGCCAAAAACCCCACAAAGTACAGGTTCCCTGAGGACAGGACCCTCTGCTTTATTCACGCCACTTCCTGGAGCCCAGCACCAAGCCTGGCCCACTCAGGTGCTCAAGAAATGTCCACTAAAGGAGGCCCCCTCCCTACCGAAACGGCATCCCGGTGTCCTGTGAAGGTGTACAAGTGCCGGCAGCTCTGGGCCTCCCAAATGAGAATGAGCTTGCTGCGGTCGCCTGAAGCCTGTTGGGGACAAGTACAGTGGTCAGAGGCAACCGCTTGTGTGTCCACACCTCTCTTCCACCCCCAGGGCTAACCCTGACTTACCAGGAACTTGCCGTCAGAGGAGATGGCCATGCAGAGGACATGACTGCTGTGGCCAGGGGGCTGCCCCTCGGCACCCTTCTTGGCTCGAGGGATCACATGAAGTTTCCGTCCACTTTCCACGCTCCCTGACACCAAGGGGAAGACAGATGCTACTGGAACTGTCTGGCAGCCCCCTTCAAGGGCAGCGTGGGACCATGGGAAAAGTCCTGGCCTCAGGTCAGAAGATTTGGCTCAACTACTGTGACCCCCTGGACAGGGCAGCTCAGTCTCCTTATCTGTTAAGTGATGACAGTAATCCAAAAGGGCAGCCATGAGACCCTGAAGAGAAGGGACAGGAAAGTGCCTGGGACTGATGCTGTGACCTCTTCCTGTTACTACTGCAGGTGGACAAGGACAGCCCTCAAAGGTCAACGGCTGGGAACCCTGGAGGACCAGGAACTCAACTCAAGGACTGTGCAGAGCCTCAGGTGTCCTCTAGTCCACTTGCCCACCTGCAGCATCAGTTCCCACTAAATCATCGTCCTGCGTCTCCTACATCATCTCTAAAGACAGTGACAAGGAGCTCACAAGCCCCCTTCTGGGCAGAAGCTTCCACTGTCACCCAGAAAATACTTCTCAGGGAGCAAATCTGCCTCCAGAAGCTTTCACCCCTCAGACTTCAGTTTTTTCTGATTATTCCCCTCTTCCCAGGCAATCCCTTGAGGCTGCATCCCCACCCAGGTACTCACTCACACTTAATAATGGTGCAGTCTTTGGCAGCAGAAAAGATGGCCAGGTCATCAGGGGTGATAACCAAACATGTGATGGACAGCTGGTGGCCCCGTAAGATTCGAATGTCAGTCGGGTCTGGGGCTTGGATCTAGGCAGGCAGGGGCCAGGTCAATACAACTGGGGGCAGGAAGGCCCCCCTCCACATATACACACTTGCCACCCTTTCCCACCACAATGCCCAGGATGAAAACCAAACCCGGGGCTGCAAGGACCAGACCCTTACTTGGTCCTGTGTGCCCAAGTACCCACTATGTTCCACAGCAAAGACCCCACAGCCTGAGTCCCCAGTTCGGCCATCTGCCCGTCGACCCAGGTGATTCCCTCCAGTCTGACACCAGAGTGCCCTGTTCACTCACCTCCTTTGCCACCGACTTCTGCAGCCTGCCCCTCTGCTCGAGCTGCATGGGGAGGAGAGGGGTGAGATCCCAGGAACACAAAGGCCCTACCCCTTCCCTCCCACTGCTCTCCCTCCACACTTACCACATCCTCCTTTAGCCGCCCCGCCACCTGGTCCTCCTCAAATTCACGGGCCTCAGCCTTCTCCTCCTCTGTGTAGGACAGACCAGGCCACGTAAACCCAGGCTAAGACCCCACTCTTCCCTTCCCATCCCAACCTGCCACCTCAGTCCTGGGCCCTAAACACTTCAGCTGTGTCCCATGGAAGTTTAGGCCACCTTGGGCAAAGGAGGGGTGAGGGCTGGATGATGTCCTCCTGCCCATTCCCTGCCTTTGCTTATCAGATCACTCTAAAGCCCCGTGACGACCTGGCCCGCCCCAGGAGGTCCATTAGAGCTGCTGGCTACCTTCCCACAGGGCAACTAGCACCTGCAGCCCTGGTAGCCCACCGGAACCTGCATCAGTCACCCACCAGGTGGCTGAAGCCTAGGCCGGCAGACTCAGGCACAGGCCCTGCCCCTCACCTGCCCAGCCCACAGGCTCACCTTGCTGCCTGAGCTGCTCAAGGTAGACCTTCGCCAAGCGCAGCTTCTTCTCCTGTGCGGTCTCCTCCAGCTCCTCTTCCTCCTCCTCCTCGGTCCTCCTGGGAGCAAGGCTGTGGGCAGGAGGGGGCTGGGTTTGAGAAGGCTCAGCCTGCTCCTCTGGCCACTAGGACTCTCCCTCCTCACTGCTTCCCCTGCCACCAGACCACCTCCATCCCTGCCAGCCCTCATGGCCAATGATCACACTCAAAAAAACTGAAAAAAGATGCAACTTATCAAATGGAAAGAGCCCATTCAAGGCCCAATAAGGGTGAAAACAGACCCCAGACCAAAAGATACCACTGTGAAATCTCTCAACTCTGGAAAGAGAAGTTTCTGTATGTCCAAGAAAAATCAGATCACATACAAAGCATCAGGAATCAAAATGACTCCAGACTTTTTTAGCACTACCCCTGAGAGCAGGAAACAAAGGAGCTGAATGCACACAATTCAGAGGAATAAAATGCTAACCACAGGAATGGCAGTCAAATTAAACCATCAGTGATGAATGAAGATACTGTCAGATGTACAAGGTGCCACAGAATTGGTCCTTTCTCCTTCTTTTAAGGACGGAGAGTGTGCTCTCCAAACAAGGAAGTAAGCTAAGAATGGTAAAGGCATGAAAGTGAAAGAGATAGTCTCTGACTCTCTGCAGTCCCATGGACTGTAGCCCACCAGGCTCCTCTGTTCATGGAAGTCCCCTGGCAAGATTACTAGGGTGGGTAGATGTTCCCCTCTCCAGGGAATCTTCCTGACCCAGGGATCATAACCAAGGTCTCCTGCAATGCAGGCAGATTCTTTACATCTGAGCCAGGCATGGGAGACATAAAACAGAAGAGCCAACATGGAAATACATGGGAGCCACCAACAAAGATCCGATGCAAGGAATCAAGAGGCAGACACATTGGGACTATGACTGCCCCATTCTCCTTGGCAGAGCACCCTCCGCTATCCTGAGGCTGGGATTCCAGGTGAAGCTTAACTGGGTCTGGTTTGACCTAGTGCTAGTGAGGACCTTGATTTCCCCTTCATACCCCTCACTTAAGATGAGTCCTACTTTGACTTGCTCCTGGGAGCTGGAGGTAGGTCATGGGAACTCAGAAGCAGAAAACCCAGGGCAGCCCATCCCTCTGATCACGTGCCTGCAGTTACCTAGTCCTTGTTAGGTACCCCAACTGTTTCCAAGACTTGTCCATGACCTTGCCCATAGCTTCCCCAGAAGGGATGTTGGAAACTCTCAAGGAAGTCAAAGCCTGACCAGGCTCTTGAGACCAGATGGTATGCAGCACCCAGCAAGTCTTCAGCCAAGAGATTTAGTGCTAACCTTCCCTCATAACAACCAAGCTCTTCACTTCTACTCAGTTTATCCATAGGGATCAATCTTTGTTTAGGGTTTACACATAGGAGACAGAACTCTAAAGAAAATCAAGCATACACCATTATAATTCTACTCATATAACGTTCTGGAAAAGGCATAACTCCAGGGACAGTGGTTAACCAGCAGGGAGAGAAGGGAACTGACTACAGAGGAGCCAGGAGGAATTTTGGAGGGTTTAAAATCCTTGTATATCTTCATAGTGGTGGCAGTGACAGGGCTCTGTGTCTGTCACAATTCACCAAATTCACTAATTCACAGTTCACTATGAAAGCTGAATATCATTGTATGTAAATTATATCCAAATCAGAAAAGGTTAAAAAAAAAAATGGATGAAGAAAAAGGAAGGAAGGAAACCAAAGAAATTATTAGCTCAGGTCAGGAATGGCAGTTGGGTCTTCTAAGTTTCTGCACACGTCTAGTTCTGCACAGAGGTCCATCATTTCATCATTACTCTCTATGGTACAATGACATTTCATTAACTCTTCTGTAGCTAATACATGTCACAGCACACTTCAACAATATTTAAAAGTGCTTTGCACAGAGCCTGGCACACACTCACCCGTAACCTTAGGACGACAAAAGGTATATAAAGGCCTTCTGGTAAAGGCCATCATGTACTCAGTATTTAGAGGCAGAATTTCTAAGGCCAACTTTATTTGTTACTAATTTAGCAGACACATTGGGACTATGACTGCCCCATTCTCCTTGTCAGAGCACCCTCCGCTATCCTGAGGCTGGGATTCCAGGTGAAGCTTAACTGGGTCTGGTTTGACCTAGTGCTAGTGAGGACCTTGATTTCCCCTTCATACCCCTCACTTAAGATGAGTCCTACTTTGACTTGCTCCTGGGAGCTGGAGGTAGGTCATGGGAACTCAGAAGCAGAAAACCCAGGGCAGCCCATCCCTCTGATCACGTGCCTGCAGTTACCTAGTCCTTGTTAGGTACCCCAACTGTTTCCAAGACTTGTCCATGACCTTGCCCATAGCTTCCCCAGAAGGGATGTTGGAAACTCTCAAGGAAGTCAAAGCCTGACCAGGCTCTTGAGACCAGATGGTATGCAGCACCCAGCAAGTCTTCAGCCAAGAGATTTAGTGCTAACCTTCCCTCATAACAACCAAGCTCTTCACTTCTACTCAGTTTATCCATAGGGATCAATCTTTGTTTAGGGTTTACACATAGGAGACAGAACTCTAAAGAAAATCAAGCATACACCATTATAATTCTACTCATATAACGTTCTGGAAAAGGCATAACTCCAGGGACAGTGGTTAACCAGCAGGGAGAGAAGGGAACTGACTACAGAGGAGCCAGGAGGAATTTTGGAGGGTTTAAAATCCTTGTATATCTTCATAGTGGTGGCAGTGACAGGGCTCTGTGTCTGTCACAATTCACCAAATTCACTAATTCACAGTTCACTATGAAAGCTGAATATCATTGTATGTAAATTATATCCAAATCAGAAAAGGTTAAAAAAAATGGATGAAGAAAAAGGAAGGAAGGAAACCAAAGAAATTATTAGCTCAGGTCAGGAATGGCAGTTGGGTCTTCTAAGTTTCTGCACACGTCTAGTTCTGCACAGAGGTCCATCATTTCATCATTACTCTCTATGGTACAATGACATTTCATTAACTCTTCTGTAGCTAATACATGTCACAGCACACTTCAACAATATTTAAAAGTGCTTTGCACAGAGCCTGGCACACACTCACCCGTAACCTTAGGACGACAAAAGGTATATAAAGGCCTTCTGGTAAAGGCCATCATGTACTCAGTATTTAGAGGCAGAATTTCTAAGGCCAACTTTATTTGTTACTAATTTATTTTTGGCTGTGCTGGGTCTTTGTTGCTGTGCGTGGGCTTTTTCTAGTTGCAGCAAGTGGGGACTACTCTCTAGCTGTGGTGTGCAAGCTCCTCACTGTGGTGGCTTCTCTTGTTGAAGCACACAGGCTCTAGGATGTGTGGGCTCAGTAGTTGTGGCACACAGGCTCTAGTTTCCCTGTGGCACATGGAATCTTCTCAGACCAGGGATCGAACCTATGTTCCCTGCATTGGCAGGCAGATTCTTAGCCACTGAAGCACCAGGGAAGTCCTCTAAAGCCAACTCTTAAGGAATGCACCAGGATTCCCTGGTGTGACAGCTTCCATTCCATAAGGTCAGGCCCGACACCTTGCTAGCCCCCTTTGAACTCTGCAGTATGTTCCACCCCCATCACCTGCAGAATGAAGGAGGTACACAAAGCCCTTCAGAGTAGGAGGCACCCACTGCCCATGCCCTTGCACCCTCTCCATCTCTTTGCCTTCCCTACCTCTCCATGACAGAACCCTCCTCATCTCTCCCAGCCCTATTTAAACTCCCCTTCTCTGTTCCTACAACACACAGCTCTGAGACACATAACCCATCACAACACACACTCTATCTTCACCTGCCTGCTCATCTCTGTTCTTGAAACAGTGAAACTAGTGCCTGGCATGCTCAGTAACTGAAATTGTGAAGAACTACCAAACATTTCTTGCATTCTTCTCCCATGCCTGGAATGCAGCCCCCATCTCTGTTCTTGAATATCATTGTATGTAAATTATATCCAAATCAGAAAAGGTTAAAAAAATGGATGAAGAAAAAGGAAGGAAGGAAACCAAAGAAATTATTAGCTCAGGTCAGGAATGGCAGTTGGGTCTTCTAAGTTTCTGCACACGTCTAGTTCTGCACAGAGGTCCATCATTTCATCATTACTCTCTATGGTACAATGACATTTCATTAACTCTTCTGTAGCTAATACATGTCACAGCACACTTCAACAATATTTAAAAGTGCTTTGCACAGAGCCTGGCACACACTCACCCGTAACCTTAGGACGACAAAAGGTATATAAAGGCCTTCTGGTAAAGGCCATCATGTACTCAGTATTTAGAGGCAGAATTTCTAAGGCCAACTTTATTTGTTACTAATTTATTTTTGGCTGTGCTGGGTCTTTGTTGCTGTGCGTGGGCTTTTTCTAGTTGCAGCAAGTGGGGACTACTCTCTAGCTGTGGTGTGCAAGCTCCTCACTGTGGTGGCTTCTCTTGTTGAAGCACACAGGCTCTAGGATGTGTGGGCTCAGTAGTTGTGGCACACAGGCTCTAGTTTCCCTGTGGCACATGGAATCTTCTCAGACCAGGGATCGAACCTATGTTCCCTGCATTGGCAGGCAGATTCTTAGCCACTGAAGCACCAGGGAAGTCCTCTAAAGCCAACTCTTAAGGAATGCACCAGGATTCCCTGGTGTGACAGCTTCCATTCCATAAGGTCAGGCCCGACACCTTGCTAGCCCCCTTTGAACTCTGCAGTATGTTCCACCCCCATCACCTGCAGAATGAAGGAGGTACACAAAGCCCTTCAGAGTAGGAGGCACCCACTGCCCATGCCCTTGCACCCTCTCCATCTCTTTGCCTTCCCTACCTCTCCATGACAGAACCCTCCTCATCTCTCCCAGCCCTATTTAAACTCCCCTTCTCTGTTCCTACAACACACAGCTCTGAGACACATAACCCATCACAACACACACTCTATCTTCACCTGCCTGCTCATCTCTGTTCTTGAAACAGTGAAACTAGTGCCTGGCATGCTCAGTAACTGAAATTGTGAAGAACTACCAAACATTTCTTGCATTCTTCTCCCCATGCCTGGAATGCAGCTCCCTGCCATGAGCCAGGAAGGTCTCAGTAGGTCACCCATTCGAACTGGGGTTCTTCCCAACACAGAGACCCTTCAGGGAAGGAAATGACAGTTCTCGGGGTCAGACAAGATCTGAGATCCTGGGTTCTAGGCCCAGCTCTAGTCCCCTTTCCCTGAGGAATCCTTCCATACACCATGGGCCCCAATGTTCCTTTCCATTAAGTTGCAAAAAGAAAAAAAAGAGCTCACCTCTCACTCTCCGAGTCGCTGGAGATCTCCTCATTCAACTTGCCGCCACCCTTGGACTTTCCCTTGTCCCCAAAAGAGTCGCCCTAGGAATTACATGTTTTTGGTCAGGGGTCCCAACCACCCCGACTCTGACCAAGACCCCCTTAGGATCTCTTTAGAGTCACTAGGAAAGGCGGTGGTCCCTGGCTCAAGCGAAAGGCCTTTCAGTATCTGACGCACAAAGAAAGGGACAAAGTTAACTCCAACTGGGGTCCCGGGCCCCAGGGGACCGGGGCGAGGGCCCCGGGATGGGACGAGAGTGGTCCCAGTAGCGGATTGACCCTTGCCTGCCAAAGCGCCATGCTCACCTTTCGCCGCCGCTTGCCGGGCCCCGCACCGGCCCCGGCCCCTGAGGCCGGCTTTCCCCTCTTTCGAGCCGTCCCTGTCGCCGACATGCTACCCACGGTGCGTGTTGCAGCCGACACTGGAGAACTCACGTGGCGGCTAAACCCCGGCGGTCCCACAAGACTCAGCTCTGGGATAGGCGCCCATCCCCTGGCGGGTCCCGCCTCCCACCTATCCATTGGGTCCTTGGACAGATTCTGTCACGCCCCCAAACGCACATAGGATAAATGCTGTGGCCCCGCCTCCTGAAGCTCCTATAGGCTTCCGCGCTAGGCTCAAGTAGGAAGCCAGCCTCTAGGGCTTCCCAGGTGGCTCAGATGATAAAAGAAGCCGTCCTCTTCCGGGAACTTCCGCCCAACGTCTGGCGCGTGCGCGCTGCCTCTGACTGAAGTCTAAAGTGGGGTCGAACCCAGACGCCTTCTCTGTATTTGCGCCCCGTGGACACTGAGGGGCGCCAGATATGCAGGGTTCCTTTCACTGGACTGCAGCTCCTCTCTGGGCGAAGGCCTGATTGAGACTGACTACTTAGTAACAGGTTGGGAGAAGTATCCAAGCAGTCCCTAGGAGAGGAAACAATGCTTGCGCCTGGGCCAAGGTCACTTAACAACAGTGGACACGTATTTCATGCCTTAGGCCAGATGAGCAACCTTAAGGGGGCGTCAGTCCCCTTGGCTGTGTGCAGATCAAGTGTCCACCCATCCATCCTATAAGGCTGCTGGGCTCAGCCTGCCCAGCCTCTGACTCACCAGACTGGTGACCAGGTAACAGGAATCCTACCGACACCCAGTTCCCCTAAGGCTTACAGAAAGTTTGTAGAACTGAGACTGCCTAGGAGGTACTGACCGGTTGGCCACCACTTCTCCCAGGTCCCTGCTTCTCTAGGTGAGTGCCTTATGGCTCTGCCCACTGCCCTCTACAGGACAGAGCAGGGCAAGGCAGAGTGGTTGTGACTGGCCTTTACCCTCCGGCAGTTCAGTGCCACTGGTCTAGGACCCGAACTGGCATCCCAGAATGCTTGAGTGTGCCAGAAACAGTTTCTGTGCTACTGGGTCCCGAGCTCTGAAGAGACAGAGATGGCCTCAGGAGTGTTGCCCCCAGGAGCCACTGCCCACTCTCCTCTGTAGCTGGGGAGACTCAGCCCTGCAACCATGTCAGGCCCAGGTTAGTGGAGAGGGGGAGAAGCAGAGTGTGCTCTGGGAGGAGGAACCCAGAAGTAGGAGCAGGGGAGATTTGCTTTTCGCTCTCACTTTCCCTCCCACCTCAGTACACAAAGTAGAGCTAGAGAGGGTGGAGAGCCCCTCTTTCTTGACCAGCCTGGGCAGACTATACAGGGGCCTCTCTGGGCCCCAGTGACTAGAGAAAGGGGTTTCTTCAGGGTGCAGAGATCTGGTTTTGGTCAGGGCCTGGGATGGGGAGTGGAGACAGAGGGAGGTTACTAAAGGCAACTCAGGATGGGGCACGTTGGTGCTATGCCAGCCGGCCTTAGAGCCTTCTCTGTGCCCCAGAACAGCTACGGCTCCAAAGTGCAAGCTCCAGATGCAGTGTGAGAGTCCTGAGAAGAAGGGGCAGCAGGGGCCAGAAGAGGAGGACCGTTTCCGCTCCACTGCTGAGACCCTCAGGGTTGCACTCACAGAGAAGTGCATAGGCTGAGTGGACCCCTTGTGCCTTCTCTGTTGCAAACCTGAAACCCAGGTAAGCTGTAATCCCCAGCTAGTCCTGGCACCTGCTCCCTCCTAGATACAGGTACACTCAGACCTGCTCCCCACCTGCTTGGCTCTGGCCAAGTGGTTCCCGGCTCCCAAGAAAGCTGTGTTTTCCTGAGACCTCAGAAGTCCAGGCAGGTCATGTTAGCTCTTCAAACCACAGGGTAGTCCCCTGAGCTTCTCAGGCTTCCCTCTACCACACTGAAGGCAGGGTTCCCAGACAAGGCTTCCTCTGATGCCCCAGTGCAGTCGGATTCCTGTTAGCGTGCAGCCAGGTAGCCCAGGGGTGATGCGAGCTAGCCTGCCCTCCGCACGCCCCCTCTGGCCACAGGTACATGAAGACTATGACTGCACCCCAAACCAGAGCAACATTCGGAACAACAACAAGTTCTACATTATCCAGCTGCTTGAAAGTGACTCCTTTGTCTGCTGGAACCGCTGGGGACGCATGGTGAGTGCCACCCCACCCCACCCTGTGCCTTCCTCCTCCCCACCTCTCCTTGCTCAATGCGTGCCTCCTGCTCCCAGGGGTCCTCACGGCTTACTCTAGGCAGAAGGCCACAACTACTGATTATGCCCTGCCCCACTTCTGACATGCAGGGGCACTCAGCACGGGCCTGCAAGCACTTATGGCAGGCACTGTGGTACGCACACCCCTGAAAGGGCCCCTGTTGCTTACAGGGAGAAGATGGCCAGTTTAAGCTCAAATGCTTATGTCACTGGAGGATGCAAAAAATGACTCTGAGAAGAAATTTCGGGACAAGACCAAGAACAGCTGGGCAGAGTGGGACCACTTTGTGGCCCACAGTAGCAAGTATACACGTATTGAAGTGCAGAGAGAGGACGAGGCCCAGGAAGCCATGATGAAGGTAAAGTGGCCCGGGAGGGAGGGTGGGCCTGGGCCGGGGGAGGAGACTGCCACTTCCTGGCTATGTAACCTCAAACCAGGCCTCCCTCTCTCCCCGCAGTCTGGCCAGGCCCTGCTCTGGGTGTAGGTGCCTGGCCCAGCTATCCTGCTCATGTGTGTTCTCTACCCCCAGGGAGATGGAGGCCTAGTGAGGGCTGTGGTTCAACAGGTGTGGCCCTGCTACCTGGGCACAGCCACACAGAATCTCATCACCAACATCTTCAGCAAGGACAAGTTCCAGAATGCCATGGCCCTCATGAAGCTGGGTGAGTGGTGGGGAGCAGGCAGGGCAGCAGGGACCTGGAGGTGGCAGGGCTGCGGGGCTGTCTCCCCACGTTCTCCGTCCCCCTTGATGTGAAGATGGTGCCGCTGGGGAAGTTGAGCAAGCAGCAGATTGCTCGGGGTTTCCAAGGCCTTGGAGGCAGTGGAGGAGGCCCTGAAAGACCCCGCCAACGATGAGCCCAGCCTGGAGAAGCTGTCTTCCCACTTCTATACGGTCATTCCCCACAACTTCAGCCCCAGCCGGCCCCTGCCCATCAACTCCTCTGAGCTTCTGCAGGCCAAGAAGGACATGCTGATGGTGAGGGCTGGCAGGTTACATAGCAGACAGATGTGGCAAGGGATATGGGGGACAGAGAGATGGACTGTGATGAGCAGGCCGAAGGACAGGGAGGGGAAGGCCAGGTCCTCCCCACCTCTCCTTGCTCAATGCGTGCCTCCTGCTCCCAGGGGTCCTCACGGCTTACTCTAGGCAGAAGGCCACAACTACTGATTATGCCCTGCCCCACTTCTGACATGCAGGGGCACTCAGCACGGGCCTGCAAGCACTTATGGCAGGCACTGTGGTACGCACACCCCTGAAAGGGCCCCTGTTGCTTACAGGGAGAAGATGGCCAGTTTAAGCTCAAATGCTTATGTCACTGGAGGATGCAAAAAATGACTCTGAGAAGAAATTTCGGGACAAGACCAAGAACAGCTGGGCAGAGTGGGACCACTTTGTGGCCCACAGTAGCAAGTATACACGTATTGAAGTGCAGAGAGAGGACGAGGCCCAGGAAGCCATGATGAAGGTAAAGTGGCCCGGGAGGGAGGGTGGGCCTGGGCCGGGGGAGGAGACTGCCACTTCCTGGCTATGTAACCTCAAACCAGGCCTCCCTCTCTCCCCGCAGTCTGGCCAGGCCCTGCTCTGGGTGTAGGTGCCTGGCCCAGCTATCCTGCTCATGTGTGTTCTCTACCCCAGGGAGATGGAGGCCTAGTGAGGGCTGTGGTTCAACAGGTGTGGCCCTGCTACCTGGGCACAGCCACACAGAATCTCATCACCAACATCTTCAGCAAGGACAAGTTCCAGAATGCCATGGCCCTCATGAAGCTGGGTGAGTGGTGGGGAGCAGGCAGGGCAGCAGGGACCTGGAGGTGGCAGGGCTGCGGGGCTGTCTCCCCACGTTCTCCGTCCCCCTTGATGTGAAGATGGTGCCGCTGGGGAAGTTGAGCAAGCAGCAGATTGCTCGGGGTTTCCAAGGCCTTGGAGGCAGTGGAGGAGGCCCTGAAAGACCCCGCCAACGATGAGCCCAGCCTGGAGAAGCTGTCTTCCCACTTCTATACGGTCATTCCCCACAACTTCAGCCCCAGCCGGCCCCTGCCCATCAACTCCTCTGAGCTTCTGCAGGCCAAGAAGGACATGCTGATGGTGAGGGCTGGCAGGTTACATAGCAGACAGATGTGGCAAGGGATATGGGGGACAGAGAGATGGACTGTGATGAGCAGGCCGAAGGACAGGGAGGGGAAGGCCAGGCAGATAGGTGGGGTGCGGACGAATAGGTGGACACATAGGTGGGACAGCCATGGTCCTAGTCAGGTGGGAGGGCGAGGGGAGGCCTGAGGTCAAGGGAACAGACAAGCTGCCAATGCCTATCACCTTAGGTGCTGGAGGATATTGAGCTGGCCCAGACCTTGCAGGCAGCCCATAAGAAGACAAAGAAAGTAGAGGAGGTGCCACATCCGCTGGACCGAGATTACCAGCTCCTCAAGTGCCAGCTCCAGCTGCTGGATCCAGAGGCACCTGCGTACAAGGTGGGCCGGGCTCCACAGAGAAGCCAAGCTAGCAGTGGGCACTGTTCCTTTTCCCGTCTGCCCTCCAGGTGCCCAAAGGAGTCCCTTGCCCTGGGCCTTCTCTCACTGTGTCTCTAGGCCCTGAGGGCAGCTCTGGAGGGACTCCAGGGAATGGGGTCCATGTCTCTCTTGCTGTTGGCCCCCAGCATCTGCTCTCCCCTCAGGTGATGCCTACCTACTTAAAACAGACTAGCGACAACCACCAGCGCTCTGCTCTTCAACATGTCTGGAAAGTGGACTGAGAGGGGGAGATGAAGAAGAGTCCCCTCCCGCACCGCTGCCTTCTCCCTGAGGGAGAGGACCTTGGCTTACCCACCCCCTAGCAAGTTGGCTGAACCACTCTGGCCCATTTCCACTAGGCCTAGGTCTTGTGCACGAGTGCGTGTGGGCCAGGGGGCCTTTGGCCTTGGTTATACCTTCTGACGGCAGACAGAAGCCTCTAGGCTTGGCAGCCATGACTCTCCTAACTCCCACCTCCTCCTCCCAGGAAGATCAGTTCCGGGCCCTCACCAGGCTCAGCAGTCGGAAGCTACTGTGGCATGGCACCAACGAGGCTGTGGTGGCCACCATCCTCACCAGTGGACTCTGCCTCATGGCATATTCTGGTCGCCGTGCTGGCAAGGGCATCTGCTTCACCTCA
The DNA here is from genome assembly GCA_022376925.1 of Tragulus kanchil. NCBI lineage: Eukaryota > Metazoa > Chordata > Mammalia > Artiodactyla > Tragulidae > Tragulus > Tragulus kanchil. The sequence goes on along the minus strand of JAIOJX010000030.1, from coordinate 213,569,368 downwards.
GAGAACAGCAAGGCAGCTGGCTGTGGTGAGGGCTGGCAGGTTACATAGCAGACAGATGTGGCAAGGGATATGGGGGACAGAGAGATGGACTGTGATGAGCAGGCCGAAGGACAGGGAGGGGAAGGCCAGGCAGATAGGTGGGGTGCGGACGAATAGGTGGACACATAGGTGGGACAGCCATGGTCCTAGTCAGGTGGGAGGGCGAGGGGAGGCCTGAGGTCAAGGGAACAGACAAGCTGCCAATGCCTATCACCTTAGGTGCTGGAGGATATTGAGCTGGCCCAGACCTTGCAGGCAGCCCATAAGAAGACAAAGAAAGTAGAGGAGGTGCCACATCCGCTGGACCGAGATTACCAGCTCCTCAAGTGCCAGCTCCAGCTGCTGGATCCAGAGGCACCTGCGTACAAGGTGGGCCGGGCTCCACAGAGAAGCCAAGCTAGCAGTGGGCACTGTTCCTTTTCCCGTCTGCCCTCCAGGTGCCCAAAGGAGTCCCTTGCCCTGGGCCTTCTCTCACTGTGTCTCTAGGCCCTGAGGGCAGCTCTGGAGGGACTCCAGGGAATGGGGTCCATGTCTCTCTTGCTGTTGGCCCCCAGCATCTGCTCTCCCCTCAGGTGATGCCTACCTACTTAAAACAGACTAGCGACAACCACCAGCGCTCTGCTCTTCAACATGTCTGGAAAGTGGACTGAGAGGGGGAGATGAAGAAGAGTCCCCTCCCGCACCGCTGCCTTCTCCCTGAGGGAGAGGACCTTGGCTTACCCACCCCCTAGCAAGTTGGCTGAACCACTCTGGCCCATTTCCACTAGGCCTAGGTCTTGTGCACGAGTGCGTGTGGGCCAGGGGGCCTTTGGCCTTGGTTATACCTTCTGACGGCAGACAGAAGCCTCTAGGCTTGGCAGCCATGACTCTCCTAACTCCCACCTCCTCCTCCCAGGAAGATCAGTTCCGGGCCCTCACCAGGCTCAGCAGTCGGAAGCTACTGTGGCATGGCACCAACGAGGCTGTGGTGGCCACCATCCTCACCAGTGGACTCTGCCTCATGGCATATTCTGGTCGCCGTGCTGGCAAGGGCATCTGCTTCACCTCAGAGAACAGCAAGGCAGCTGGCTGTGGTGAGGCATCCCTCAGGGCCAAGCCCTGAGTGGGTGTGGGGACACTAAGGAGCATGGGACCCAGCTCTTGTGGTGGACCCAGGAGAGGATCTCTTGGGTGTCTACTGACTCAAGAGATCCATGGGGCATCCTGGGGGCTGGAGGCTCAGAGGAGGCATCCATTGGTCAGGACAGCTTCCTGGGGAGGGTGAAGTGGATAGGATCAGTGTGCCAACCTGACCTGGCAGAGGTGAAAGAGGAGCCTTTGAGGTAAAGCAGCCCGGGGTGGAACCAAGCCTGAAAGGCTGCAGCAGGTCAGCATCTTTGAACGTGGCCTGATAACAAAGCTTAGAGCAAATGCCTGGTGTGGATGGGGGGCTTGGGTGCCCAGGAGTATCAGGTTATCTACTCAGAGAGTGATGAGGAGTACAGGTGAACCTGGCTGAAACCCTGGAGAGGGTGGCAAAGGTCAGAGGCCGCTGAGAAACTCTGTTCCCATCCAGGCCAAAGATGATGCACGCACAGTCCAGGGCAGTGGAAGTGGAGAGAAGTCAGGAAAGGAGTATGTGGGAGGTGGGAGGGACAGCATGTGGGAAAGGGTGGAGGGGATCATCTCTGATCACCCCCACGTTTCTGTCCTGAGGTGTCCTCACTGAGGTGATCGCCTCATACTGGGTCCTCAGCCCAGGTTGACCCCATTATTGGCAGCCACAATCCACCCCTACTCAGGATAGCAAGGTCGGAGTCATCCGCGAACAGATGGAGCTGAAGGTTGCTCAAGGCCTGGGGGCCCACTAGGAGGGGAGAAGAGCCAGAGGAGTGGAGGGTGGTCTCAGGAGAGCATTGCAGAAGGATCCCAGGATAGAGGGGGAAGGAGGCCAGTGGCAAAATCAGCAGAGCAGACTAGGAAACCCTGCCTCAGATGATGGTCACTGGAAGGTCACTACTGACTTTGGCAAGGGTGGCAGAGGTCCGGCCTTGGCAAGCTGAGGAGAAGAGGAGAGAAGTGGGAGGAGACTAGGAGCCTGGAGAAATGGTGGGAAGAAGGATGGGCGCTTTTCTGGGCCAGGGCAGCAAAGCCAAAGAAGGTAACAGTGCAGCAGAGACGGGCCCAGGGAATCAGGCAGAGGGCTGGTCCGCCTATTCTGAGCCTCCCTGTGTCCCCCAGTTACTGTCATGTCCTGCAGGGCCCAAGACATTGTGTACATGTTCCTAGGTGAGGTGGCACTGGGCAGAGAATACCACACCACCGTTGATGAGCCCACCTTGAAGCAGCCACCCCCTGGTTTCAACAGTGTCATTGCCTGTGGCCACGCAGAGCCTGGTAAGTCTCAGGAAGCTGCACAGCCCTAAGGATAGAGGGGAGGCCCAGATGGAGCAGGACACTTTCAGGGAGGAGGTGAGCAGGGAAGGCGCTGTGAAGAAGGATGAAAAGAAGCCAGCTTCCTCACTGCAGTCCTTCACTTCCTTATTCAGTAAACATTCACTGATTCAACAAATCATTCTTAGGCATCCAGGAGGGCTTCAGAGAAGAGGTGTCATTGACCGAGCATTGAAAGATGAGGAAGCATTTCCCAGGCAGAGGAATGGCTGGGGAGAGTCCAGGCAGAAGGCCCAGCCTGTGGAGCAGTTTGGAGACTGGCAAGAGGGGAATGAGCAGGCGCTTCCTGTAATATAAGAACATAGAGGATAGGACTAACTGGTAAAGTCAAGCACCAGTGGCCCTTGGGTTATCCATGGTCCTTGCTGTGTCCTGCAAGTCTAACCCAGGACACCAAGCTGGAGCTGGATGGCCAGCAAGTAGTGGTGCCCCAGGGCCAACCCATGCACCGCCCGGAGTTCAGAAACTCGAGCTTCTCCCAGAGCGAGTATCTCATGATACCAGGAGAGCCAGTGCCACCTGCTATAAGTTCATCTCTGAGCTGTCCACCCAGCCCTCCCACCCCTGCAGGAGCTTGCCCACCATCCTTAATCCCACACCAGCTCTTCCTGCTTGCACATCTCCCTCTGTGTTCCAGTGATCCCCTCTCCCTCTAGTCCTTGTTGCCCCTGGCATGACTGTGGCCTTTCTCGCCTCCTAAGGTGATGAGTGTGATGGACTGTGAGACGGATACAGCAGCCTGTACAAGGCTGTGTAGTTAGAGGGGCACAGGCTGAGAATAGTGGGCGGGCCCCACATCCACCCAGGCTGTCCACTCTGGCCAGACTATCCATCCGAGAGAGGTGAGACAAGGGACTTCCCTGGCAGTCCACTGTTAAGACTCTATACTTTCACTGCATGGGGCATGAGTCTGAATCCTGATTAGGGAACTAAGGTCCCACAAGCTGTGTGGCCAAAAAAATATTAACAGACGAGAGAGGTAAGCCGAACATGAGGCATGTGCGGACACATTTATTAAACATTGTATTGGCTCACCCCCGGGCCTCTGATCATCCGGGCTGCAGTGACACCAGGCAGACCTCCCTGCTCTCCACAGTGACCTACCACACCACACAGCAGTTCCAGCCCCACTCCAGGGAGTGACCGCTCCCACGGTGGACACCAGTCACACACACTCCACCCACTGGGGTTACAGTCTACACTGGTCACAGCAACAACCAACCTCCTCCGATGCCTGAGCCTCCAAAAGGGACCCTCCCCATCCACTCAGAGCTGTTACTCAGGTGGGGACCCATCTGGTGATTCTTCAGTCCAGACAGGGCCAGACAAATCAAGCATTCCTCATGTCTTGGCACCAAACGCCCATGTCTGTCTTCTGTCTGACTCTTAGGAATCAGTTGAGAATATCTGGGAGGGGTGCAGCTCTGCTGTCATGAAAGGAATGCTAGTATCACCCAGGTTACCCTGTCCACAAACGAGGGGTGCAGACACTGGACAGCAGGTCAGGATCCAGTGCAGGGTTATACACTGCATTTTGTTCTCATTCTCTTAATCTGAAACCATTCCCCAGCCTTTTTTCCCTCCATAACTTTTGACCCTCTTGACACTCCAGAAGAGTACAGGTCAGTTGTTTTATAGACTCAGTTCAGGTTTGTCTGATGTTTTGCAGTGATTAGATTCAGGCATTGCAGTTTGGCAGGAACATTACATGAGTGATAAGTCCTTGAGTGTACTATATCAGGAAGGACATGTCCCATCCTTAGTGATGTAACTATTTAGGTCGTATCCACAAGGTGATGAGTGTGATGGACTGTGAGACGGATACAGCAGCCTGTACAAGGCTGTGTAGTTAGAGGGGCACAGGCTGAGAATAGTGGGCGGGCCCCACATCCACCCAGGCTGTCCACTCTGGCCAGACTATCCATCCGAGAGAGGTGAGACAAGGGACTTCCCTGGCAGTCCACTGTTAAGACTCTATACTTTCACTGCATGGGGCATGAGTCTGAATCCTGATTAGGGAACTAAGGTCCCACAAGCTGTGTGGCCAAAAAAATATTAACAGACGAGAGAGGTAAGCCGAACATGAGGCATGTGCGGACACATTTATTAAACATTGTATTGGCTCACCCCCGGGCCTCTGATCATCCGGGCTGCAGTGACACCAGGCAGACCTCCCTGCTCTCCACAGTGACCTACCACACCACACAGCAGTTCCAGCCCCACTCCAGGGAGTGACCGCTCCCACGGTGGACACCAGTCACACACACTCCACCCACTGGGGTTACAGTCTACACTGGTCACAGCAACAACCAACCTCCTCCGATGCCTGAGCCTCCAAAAGGGACCCTCCCCATCCACTCAGAGCTGTTACTCAGGTGGGGACCCATCTGGTGATTCTTCAGTCCAGACAGGGCCAGACAAATCAAGCATTCCTCATGTCTTGGCACCAAACGCCCATGTCTGTCTTCTGTCTGACTCTTAGGAATCAGTTGAGAATATCTGGGAGGGGTGCAGCTCTGCTGTCATGAAAGGAATGCTAGTATCACCCAGGTTACCCTGTCCACAAACGAGGGGTGCAGACACTGGACAGCAGGTCAGGATCCAGTGCAGGGTTATACACTGCATTTTGTTCTCATTCTCTTAATCTGAAACCATTCCCCAGCCTTTTTTCCCTCCATAACTTTTGACCCTCTTGACACTCCAGAAGAGTACAGGTCAGTTGTTTTATAGACTCAGTTCAGGTTTGTCTGATGTTTTGCAGTGATTAGATTCAGGCATTGCAGTTTGGCAGGAACATTACATGAGTGATAAGTCCTTGAGTGTACTATATCAGGAAGGACATGTCCCATCCTTAGTGATGTAACTTTATTCCTCAAGGTCGTATCCACCAGGTTTCTCCATGGGGAAGTAACCATTTCCCCCGTTTGTAATTGATCAGTAATCTGTGGGGAAATACTTTGAGGTGAGTATGTCCCATTCCTCATCAACTTTCACCCATTAGCTTTAACATTCAGTGATTATTTTTACCTGAAATTGATGACTTAAATGGATTTTTGCTAAGATGGTTGCAAATGATAGTTATCTACCTAATTCCATCATTTCTTCTATACTTAATAACTGTCCCCTTTCTTTCCTTATTATCGATATGGACTTGTGGGTTCCTATCCTATTCAGTGGGTTATAATTCATCACTGTTACTATTTTGATCTTCAAATTGTCCCAGCTTTGGCCAGCAGCAGGTCCTTCAGGCCAACTCTTGTGTCTGCACCATTTTGTGAGCTCTTCCTTATGCTCTGGTATCACACAGTGTTCCAGGCTCATCTTGTATAAACCTAGAATCAGCCGTTTCTCCAAAGTGGTTCCCTAGAGCAGGAGATGCTATTTAGAATCCAAGATCTGTGCAGAGGTATGCTCTTTAATACTGTGTATCACTGCTTTTAAGTCCTGGTAGCAAAGATGACTAGGAAATATGTATATATAAATAAATACATCTATCTGTGTTTGTTTCTCCAGTTCCAATGTGCCCTTCCATTCTTCCCCAAATCTATAATTACACTCCCTTCCCCTACAGTCAGTACCACGGTTCATGTCAACATAAAATAATTTACTTATTTGTTCAATCCCACACAAAAAGCAGTTTCAGAATTGCTATACCCATAATCATTGTGAAAAACTAACTTTCTAAGGAGAGGTCAAGATTTATTAAGTCTTACTCAAGATAACCTTTTTGTCTTCAGACTGAAGGCCAGTCATCAAAGCAACATTTTAAATACAGGTTCAAATGTTACTTGGATTATTTATTTCCTTCATCGTGGTTGTTACTCATTTTTCAATGCAGGTAGGTTCATTTGTTTCATTTATTCACCTGGGTTTTACTTTTTTTGTTTGGATTAGATTCATTCATTGCATGAGTGATAAGTCCTTGAGTGTACTATATCAGGAAGGACATGTCCCATCCTTAGTGATGTAACTTTATTCCTCAAGGTCGTATCCACCAGGTTTCTCCATGGGGAAGTAACCATTTCCCCCGTTTGTAATTGATCAGTAATCTGTGGGGAAATACTTTGAGGTGAGTATGTCCCATTCCTCATCAACTTTCACCCATTAGCTTTAACATTCAGTGATTATTTTTACCTGAAATTGATGACTTAAATGGATTTTTGCTAAGATGGTTGCAAATGATAGTTATCTACCTAATTCCATCATTTCTTCTATACTTAATAACTGTCCCCTTTCTTTCCTTATTATCGATATGGACTTGTGGGTTCCTATCCTATTCAGTGGGTTATAATTCATCACTGTTACTATTTTGATCTTCAAATTGTCCCAGCTTTGGCCAGCAGCAGGTCCTTCAGGCCAACTCTTGTGTCTGCACCATTTTGTGAGCTCTTCCTTATGCTCTGGTATCACACAGTGTTCCAGGCTCATCTTGTATAAACCTAGAATCAGCCGTTTCTCCAAAGTGGTTCCCTAGAGCAGGAGATGCTATTTAGAATCCAAGATCTGTGCAGAGGTATGCTCTTTAATACTGTGTATCACTGCTTTTAAGTCCTGGTAGCAAAGATGACTAGGAAATATGTATATATAAATAAATACATCTATCTGTGTTTGTTTCTCCAGTTCCAATGTGCCCTTCCATTCTTCCCCAAATCTATAATTACACTCCCTTCCCCTACAGTCAGTACCACGGTTCATGTCAACATAAAATAATTTACTTATTTGTTCAATCCCACACAAAAAGCAGTTTCAGAATTGCTATACCCATAATCATTGTGAAAAACTAACTTTCTAAGGAGAGGTCAAGATTTATTAAGTCTTACTCAAGATAACCTTTTTGTCTTCAGACTGAAGGCCAGTCATCAAAGCAACATTTTAAATACAGGTTCAAATGTTACTTGGATTATTTATTTCCCTTCATCGTGGTTGTTACTCATTTTTCAATGCAGGTAGGTTCATTTGTTTCATTTATTCACCTTCAGGGGGCTTTCTCATCTTTGTTGATTTTTTTTTCAACAAATAGAATATTAATATGGTCCCCAAAAGTCCAAACTATCCACATCCATGCTAAGAAGAGTGTCCTTCTCCTAGCCCTCTCACTCCATGCTCTGTGTCCACCCCTCTGCTGTAGTTTCTGCTTTATGCCTCCTGAATTTCTTTTTGAAAAAAAAAAAAAAAAAGGATAAACTACAAAGTGTTTTCATTGTTAATTTAGTTGAACGATTTTGGAGGGAACATGCACTTCCCAACCCATCATGGTCTCCATCCCTCCCTGTTGCCTTCCAGAGACTTCTGTTCTCATCTGCTTTCCCACCTGGCCTTGCTGAGTCCTCCCCAGGCCCTGCAGGCCTAACTAGACAGTGAGAAAGCCAAGGTGCTCTCCTTCCTCGAAACCAAGACCTTGAGGATCCAGATTCACCTCCTAGAGGCAAATGCCCACATTCAAGTTGTGGTCAGGTACAGGAAGTGGACCCTGTGCAGACAGAGCTTAGAGAGCAGGTGACCCAGATTCCAGGTACAACTCGGCTGTGTAATCTAGAACACATTCCTTCCCTCTCTGAGCACCAGTTTTCTCATCTGAATAATAGAGAACTGGACCAAGGCCCTTCAAATTTCAGCAGCAGATGAGTCAAACCCAGAGATCCATGCCCCGTTGTCTGCCACCCAGAGCTGTGCTGGTGTGCACAGTGGGCAGTGTGCCCGTGAGCAATTTTAGGGGCACGAGCACAAGCAAGACACACATTAGGTCCGTGCTCCCAAAGGGCTTGCATTCTAGTCAAACAGGCTCTAAACAAGCTCGTGCATAGATATGAAATACAATGCCAAGTGGGAAACGTGCCAGTAAGAAAAATAAAGCGGGGTTAAGGATGTAGTGATGGGAAGGTGGAACCACCTGAATTAGGTGAGGGAGCAAGCCATGAAGAGATCTGGGGGAAGGGTGTTGTGACAGAAGAAAGCAGTGCTACCATACTGAGGAGGAAACCAGTTTGACATGTGGGAGGCCCAGCTCTAAGACAGTATGGCTGCAAGTATGGGAGGCAAGGAGGAGGCAGGTAAGGTCCAGAAAGGTGGGGAGAAAGCCATCTCAGCACAGAGGGGGTGAGGTTCTATTTGGATGATGGGAAGCTCTTAGAGAGATGAGTGCAGAATCATGACCTGATCTAATTTGTCTTTAGGGGGATCCACTTCAGCCAGCTGCACAGAGAATGGATCTATGGTGTTAGTCAAGATCCAGTCAACAAAACAGAAAACACTCTATTCCAGACGAGGAATCTGATACAAAGAAGTAGCTAACTATCAGAGGGACTGGTGACTCAATCCCAGGAATAACAACAGCAGGAAGTTGCTCCCATTCTTAGGTTGAAAGGACAATGGTATTCCAAAGCTCAAAGGCTGGGGTCACACAAGTGACAGAACGCCAGAGGGAACTGCCAGAAGGGCTCGAGGGCTATGGAGGGAGGCGACGTCTTCCACAGAGGCGGGTCTAGAGGTAGACCCAGGCTGAGCATGAGAGAGAAAATATCCTGACTTTTTCCTTCCTGCCACCCTCCAGTTCTGTTGGTAACTTCCAATGGCTGAATGTACCCCCAGACCAACTGACAGCCTGCAAAATCAGTTTCTTAAAAGGCAGAGCAGCATTGGAGAAGGGTAGACAGACGACCGGCACGTGGTGCAGGAGCGGAGGCCAGGAGACTGGTGAGGAGGGTGCTCAGGCGGTCCAGGTGAGGGGTGGTCATGGCTGGCAGTGATAATGGTGGTGAGAAATGGCTGGATTCAGACAGGTTGATGGATTGGATGTGGGGCGAGGGGGAAAGGGAGGTGCCAGTGGAAACTTCTGAGATGCCATTCACTAAGAAGGGGAGGACTGTGGAGCAGGTTGAGGTGGGGGTCATGAGTCAGGCCCTGTGTTGGGGTATAGGACTTTTGAGATGCCCAGTAGTTCCCGTACTGGGAGTGATGTTGGAGAGGCAACTGGGTGCTCAAGACTGAGGTCCAGGGGAGAGGAAGCAGCTTCAGACACAAATGCAAGCTAACAGGATATAGACAGGATTTTGCCATGGGACTGCGGGACCTCACCCCATTGGAGTCTCAAGGCTTTCCCGGGAAGGTGCATGTTGTGACAGAAGAAGGGGGGCGGGTGCTACCATACTGAGGAGGAAACCAGTTTGACATGTGGGAGGCCCAGCTCTAAGACAGTATGGCTGCAAGTATGGGAGGCAAGGAGGAGGCAGGTAAGGTCCAGAAAGGTGGGAGAAAGCCATCTCAGCACAGAGGGGGTGAGGTTCTATTTGGATGATGGGAAGCTCTTAGAGAGATGAGTGCAGAATCATGACCTGATCTAATTTGTCTTTAGGGGGATCCACTTCAGCCAGCTGCACAGAGAATGGATCTATGGTGTTAGTCAAGATCCAGTCAACAAAACAGAAAACACTCTATTCCAGACGAGGAATCTGATACAAAGAAGTAGCTAACTATCAGAGGGACTGGTGACTCAATCCCAGGAATAACAACAGCAGGAAGTTGCTCCCATTCTTAGGTTGAAAGGACAATGGTATTCCAAAGCTCAAAGGCTGGGGTCACACAAGTGACAGAACGCCAGAGGGAACTGCCAGAAGGGCTCGAGGGCTATGGAGGGAGGCGACGTCTTCCACAGAGGCGGGTCTAGAGGTAGACCCAGGCTGAGCATGAGAGAGAAAATATCCTGACTTTTTCCTTCCTGCCACCCTCCAGTTCTGTTGGTAACTTCCAATGGCTGAATGTACCCCCAGACCAACTGACAGCCTGCAAAATCAGTTTCTTAAAAGGCAGAGCAGCATTGGAGAAGGGTAGACAGACGACCGGCACGTGGTGCAGGAGCGGAGGCCAGGAGACTGGTGAGGAGGGTGCTCAGGCGGTCCAGGTGAGGGGTGGTCATGGCTGGCAGTGATAATGGTGGTGAGAAATGGCTGGATTCAGACAGGTTGATGGATTGGATGTGGGGCGAGGGGGAAAGGGAGGTGCCAGTGGAAACTTCTGAGATGCCATTCACTAAGAAGGGGAGGACTGTGGAGCAGGTTGAGGTGGGGGTCATGAGTCAGGCCCTGTGTTGGGGTATAGGACTTTTGAGATGCCCAGTAGTTCCCGTACTGGGAGTGATGTTGGAGAGGCAACTGGGTGCTCAAGACTGAGGTCCAGGGGAGAGGAAGCAGCTTCAGACACAAATGCAAGCTAACAGGATATAGACAGGATTTTGCCATGGGACTGCGGGACCTCACCCCATTGGAGTCTCAAGGCTTTCCCTGAGCCAGTACCTTGGTGGGGGTGCCATACCCTGGCCAGAGCTGGGGTTTGTAGCTAGTCAGGAAAAAGATATGAAAGGTTACAATCTTACTCACCAGAACTACATGTGCTGAGAGTTGGGGAGGGGTAGCTTCCTAAAGAAAACTCAGGGTGTTCTTAGCAGAAGGGAACTTGTTTGCTATTAGCAAAAACAAAACAAAAGCCTTAGTTGTCCCTAAGGCTTCCTCTCATTAATTGCACACAGTGTCTTGAAGCACCTGTTCTGTGCCAAGTTAATACCAGCTGAGCAGCCTACTAGGCGCCAAGTCCTGTGTTTTCCCCTTCACCTTACCTAGGGAACTAGCCCTCCTGAGGCCCAGAGGATATTTTGGGGTCTCCCAGCTCCAGCTCTTCTCTCTCTGGTACCTCAGTTTCCCCTCAGTACAAAGGCTGAATGATCCAGTTACCCTCACTGATGGGGATGGCACAAGAGAACAGATTTTCTTCCTGGAAAATGCAGAATAGTATCTGTTGACTCCAGAGTCTACACTCACCGTCGTCTAAGTCTGCACTCCAGCCTGTGCCTGCTCTGGGCCCCCCTCCCAAAGCACCCCCAGCATCTCCACAGCACAGCCTCCAGCCTCCAACTGGCAGCTGCTAGGACCCAGGGGGCCGGTGCCAGGCCCTGCCCCTCCCTTGCCAGCTCTGTGTGTCTCCAAAGGGCAGCGTCAGAGTGACAGCCGGTACCATCTCCAGCAGGGGCTGAGTCGCTAGGGTGGAGGAGAGAGCCACAGTCCCAGGCTTGCACCCTTCCACGGGACCGGCCAAGCCCCCGGGAGGATGGCAGCCCCGACGTCTAAGCCAGCGTCTGGGCAATCTGTGAGGTGAGAGGCTAGATAGAGAGGGATGGGTGAGAGATGATGGGAATGGGGGGGGGCTGGGTGGGGAAGAGGGAAACTCCCTCTCTCTCTCTCTACCTCCCAGCACAGGGTGAATGAGCGCTCGAATGGCCAACGCCACAGGGCTGACGGCCCCAGAAGTCGCAGCCTCGATGGGGTTGATCCTGGCGGCTGTCGTGGAGGCGGCGGCACTGCTAGGCAACGGTGCGCTGCTGCTGGTGGTGCTGCGCACGCCGGGACTGCGGGACGCGCTCTACCTCGTGCACCTGTGCGTCGTGGATCTGCTGGCAGCCACCTCCATCATGCCGCTGGGCCTGCTGGCCGCTCCGCCGCCTGGGCTGGGCCGCGTGCGCCTGGGCCCCGCAACCTGCCGCGCGGCGCGCTTCCTCTCCGCGGCGTTGCTGCCCGCCTGCACGCTCGGAGTGGCGGCGCTGGGCCTGGCGCGCTACCGCTTCATAGTGCACCCGCTGCGGCCCGGCGCGCGGCCTCCGCCCGCCCTCGTGCTCACCGCCGTATGGGCGGCGGCCGGGCTCCTAGGCGCGCTCTCCTTGCTCGGGCCGCCGCCCGCACCGCCCCCTGCCCCCGCTCGCTGCTCGGTCCTGGCCGGGGGCCTCGGGCCCTTCCGGCCGCTCTGGGCGCTGTTGGCCTTCGCGCTGCCCGCTGTCCTGCTGCTCGGCGCCTACAGCAGCATCTTCCTCGTGGCGCGCCGGGCTGCTCTGCGGCCCCCGCGACCTTCACGCGGGTCCCGGCTGCGCTCCGACTCTCTGGACAGCCGCCTCTCCATCTTGCCACCCCTTCGGCCTCGCCCGCCCTGGGGCAAAGCAGCACTGGCCCCGGCGCTGGCCGTGGGCCAGTTCGCAGCCTGCTGGCTTCCTTATGGCTGTGCGTGCCTGGCGCCTGCAGCCCAGGCCGCAACAGCCGAAGCGGCTGTCACCTGGGTAGCCTATTCGGCCTTCGCTGCTCACCCCTTCCTGTATGGCCTGCTGCAGCGTCCTGTACGCCGGACACTGGGCCGCCTGGCCCGCCGAGTGCTGCCCTGGCCCCCGCAAGCCTGCACTTCACGGGCCTGGAACCCGCGGGCCCTTATGCAGCACCTCCAGCGATCTCCCAAGGGCCCTGCCCTAGGCCCTTCTGAGGCACCAGAACAAGCCCGGGATTTGACAGCAAGGGAGAGCCTGAGCGTGTCAGAGGCCACGTGAGAGATGTCTCCCAGGTGAGCGGGGACTGGAGAAAGCAGGGTGGTATCGGAAAGGGCCGTCCAGCCTCCAGCACAGCTTGTGGCAGGTGCCCTGCCTGGACTTCTGACCCTGGAATGGGAGAAAGGGGGCCTGTAGCCTCGGGAGGCCCAGGATTTTCTGGGAGGAATTCTCAGTTCTGGGCCCAACTTTGCATGGCCTTGTACACAGACCTACCCTTCCCTAGGCCTCCATTTGCCCATCTGTACCCTGGACCACGTCTAAGGGCTCCTCCAGCTTGAGTGATCTGGACACCTGCAAATGGTCCCCAGGCCAAGGAAGAAGCGGAGGTGGGCAGGATCACGGAGAAGAGGGCCCTAAGGGCTCACAGCCAAAGGGAATGGGCCAAGCAGGGCAGGGTCTAGGTTACAGCCACAGCAGGAGGAATGAGTGGAGAGACATTCTGAAAGACTTCCCAACATCTGCATCAAGGAGAGGCTGAAGAGAACTACTGGCACTCCTCCCTCAGCTTCTAAAAACAACTGTATCACTTTGGTGCCAGAGACAGGAGACTGGACAACGTGACCCCCAAGTGTCCTAAAGAACACCCAGAACTGGCATGTGCAAGGGGCCGAGGCCCAGCTGGGACTGGTGGAGTCACAGATGGGGGTCCTCTGGGGCCTCGGCTGCACCCATGTGCTGGAGGTTTTGCCAACACCCACAATGTTTCACAGCTTCCTGGTCTCTGAGAATATTTATTCAAAACAGGAATTGAAAAGTTCGCAGCCTGCTGGCTTCCTTATGGCTGTGCGTGCCTGGCGCCTGCAGCCCAGGCCGCAACAGCCGAAGCGGCTGTCACCTGGGTAGCCTATTCGGCCTTCGCTGCTCACCCCTTCCTGTATGGCCTGCTGCAGCGTCCTGTACGCCGGACACTGGGCCGCCTGGCCCGCCGAGTGCTGCCCTGGCCCCCGCAAGCCTGCACTTCACGGGCCTGGAACCCGGGGCCCTTATGCAGCACCTCCAGCGATCTCCCAAGGGCCCTGCCCTAGGCCCTTCTGAGGCACCAGAACAAGCCCGGGATTTGACAGCAAGGGAGAGCCTGAGCGTGTCAGAGGCCACGTGAGAGATGTCTCCCAGGTGAGCGGGGACTGGAGAAAGCAGGGTGGTATCGGAAAGGGCCGTCCAGCCTCCAGCACAGCTTGTGGCAGGTGCCCTGCCTGGACTTCTGACCCTGGAATGGGAGAAAGGGGGCCTGTAGCCTCGGGAGGCCCAGGATTTTCTGGGAGGAATTCTCAGTTCTGGGCCCAACTTTGCATGGCCTTGTACACAGACCTACCCTTCCCTAGGCCTCCATTTGCCCATCTGTACCCTGGACCACGTCTAAGGGCTCCTCCAGCTTGAGTGATCTGGACACCTGCAAATGGTCCCCAGGCCAAGGAAGAAGCGGAGGTGGGCAGGATCACGGAGAAGAGGGCCCTAAGGGCTCACAGCCAAAGGGAATGGGCCAAGCAGGGCAGGGTCTAGGTTACAGCCACAGCAGGAGGAATGAGTGGAGAGACATTCTGAAAGACTTCCCAACATCTGCATCAAGGAGAGGCTGAAGAGAACTACTGGCACTCCTCCCTCAGCTTCTAAAAACAACTGTATCACTTTGGTGCCAGAGACAGGAGACTGGACAACGTGACCCCCAAGTGTCCTAAAGAACACCCAGAACTGGCATGTGCAAGGGGCCGAGGCCCAGCTGGGACTGGTGGAGTCACAGATGGGGGTCCTCTGGGGCCTCGGCTGCACCCATGTGCTGGAGGTTTTGCCAACACCCACAATGTTTCACAGCTTCCTGGTCTCTGAGAATATTTATTCAAAAACAGGAATTGAAAAAACTGTACAGAGTGTCTGCTGCTGAGAACTCGGACCCTGCCCCCTTGCCACTCCCTCCGCTGCCTGGCAGTGCCCCCTCTTCAGGTTGCCCTCTGCCACGCCCAGCCAGTCCATTCCAGTCAAAAGGGTATCAGTGGAAGCAGCAGGAATCTGCAGGGAGGTGAGGAGAGAAGCAAGGCCCCCAGGGGCCCCCAGGCCTCTTCCCTAATCCCCACATTAGGGGGACATTAGGCAGGGAGGCCCTGAGGGATGGGGAGTGCATGAGTGACCCCCCAAAGTGGGGCACTAAGGATGCTCCCTGCATCCAAGCACAGAGCTGGAGGGGGGAGCCCCCTATCCTGGGACTGCCGCAGCTCCCAAAACCCCAGGCCAGAAACCGCCCCCACTCCAAGAGCAGGAACTGCCACAGATGAGGGCAGGGTGGGGGAGTGCATCCATGCGTCTGGGCATTAGCGGCATTTGGGACCCCCTCCAGGGTAGAGTCCTTGGGCAGGTAGCAGAGGCAGCCCCCTGCCGGTGGTCCTGCCTGCCCCCGCACCTGTGCCTCAGCCAGCCTCAGTAGGGGGAGAATTTCTGCCGCTCAGCTTTCTTGCTCCCATTGGCCGCTGCCATCTTGGCAGTGTAGGCCGCCAAGCCCGGCGGTGGCCCTGGGGAGGCAGGTGGTAGAGCCAAGAAGGGTACAGGCTTGAGGCCGATGAAGTTGGAGAGGGAGATGGCATAGGGCGTGCCCAGCAGGCCTGGGGGAGCGGTGGGCAGGGCCGTCAGGGGTGGCGAGAAGGGGGCAGGCAGGTCTGTGGGGGCCGAGCCGGGTGTCCCCCCAGAGGTAGACTTGGCCGTTTCTAGACTGGAAAGAGGGATGGGGGGGAGATGAAGGGGAAGGTGGGGGAGAGAAAGGGGGCATGAGGGCAAAAATAAGGAATGAGATTAGATGAAAAATGGAGAGGAACTGACAACAGTGACATGGGTGGGTGTCTTTGGGGAGACATTGGGACAGGTTGGAAGACGAGGGACAGGAAGAAAGGACCAACAGATACAGCACAGGGTAAGGGGGAGGATGGGGAGACCGAAGCCACAGGGAAGAGAGAAAGGGATGGAGACAGAGGACATGAGGGACAGATGTAGGAGGAAGATGGGGCAGCGTGGAGTAAGTGTGGCAGAGCAGGGAGGCAGAGGGCAGGCCCAGAGGAGGGAGGTCAGCTCTCCCCACCCAACTGGTGCCTTTCTCAGGCACACAAGCCCCATGGCCTGTGACACTCCCACCCCACACTCACCAGGCAGTGATGAGGTACTGGGCCAGGGCGATAGAGACCGGTGAGCCAGTGATGGTCACGTGCCGCTCACCAGCGCCCTCGGCTTGGTTCCCAATCTTGATATGTGCCCCTGACATCTGCCGGATCTCACTGATCTTGCTGCCCTGGCGCCCAATCACGCAGCCAATCAGCTGGGGAGAGGGTGGGATTCAATCCTAAGTGAGGCCTAGGCCTCTCAGGCCCCCCACCGCACCCCCAAACCATCCGATCCTGTGCTCACGTCGTTGGGAACCAAGAACTCCTGTGAGCTGGTCTGTGTGCTAGGATCCAGTCCTGCGGGGGCAGGGAGAAGAGGGGCCAAATGTCAATCTGAGCCCTGCCTTCCTCCCCTTGTCCTTTCCAGAGGGGCTGCCTGGTCCCCTGGGATCTTCCCCTGCTTTTTTCCACAGGGACTGCTCACCTGGCACCATGCTGGGTGAGGCGAAGGGGACTGCGTGACCCGAGAGCTGCTGGAGCTTGGTGACCTGTGCCAAGAAGAGGGGTGAGGAGTCAGAGGACGCTCGATCCAGAAAAGGGTGCCGTGGGCTGTGGGCACTCACCTCGGCTGGAGTCACAGCTCCATATTGACCCTGGACGGAGAAGCCCTGGGAAGACAGAGTGGGTGAAAAGGGGTTAGTGTGATAAGACAGGGCAGTTTGGCCAGAGTCACTCCTCCCACCTCTCCCTGGACCGCCAATTCCTTTTTCTGCCCAGCCTGCTTCTCCAGTAACATGTCCCACCCTTCCTTCTGCCCCTTACCTGGTTGGTGGAGAGAAGCACAGTACCTAAGGAGAGGCTTGGATGGTATGGGATAGTGGCTCCTTTGGGTGGAGACTGGAAGGCACAAATGGGGAGGCTCAGTCAGGACCTCCTCAGGCTCCACTGACCTCCCCAAGGCATCCTCCCTATAAGCCCCAGGCAGACGCAGCCCGACATGCTGGAGCTTCTCATATCCATCCCTGTAGCCCGACCCTACCCCCACCTAGTGCCACAAGCATAGAGTGGGGGCCCTGACAAGGCAGGCCAAGGCTCAGCCCATGCCCTCTCTCCTGCCCCACACTCACCAGGCAGTGATGAGGTACTGGGCCAGGGCGATAGAGACCGGTGAGCCAGTGATGGTCACGTGCCGCTCACCAGCGCCCTCGGCTTGGTTCCCAATCTTGATATGTGCCCCTGACATCTGCCGGATCTCACTGATCTTGCTGCCCTGGCGCCCAATCACGCAGCCAATCAGCTGGGGAGAGGGTGGGATTCAATCCTAAGTGAGGCCTAGGCCTCTCAGGCCCCCCACCGCACCCCCAAACCATCCGATCCTGTGCTCACGTCGTTGGGAACCAAGAACTCCTGTGAGCTGGTCTGTGTGCTAGGATCCAGTCCTGCGGGGGCAGGGAGAAGAGGGGCCAAATGTCAATCTGAGCCCTGCCTTCCTCCCCTTGTCCTTTCCAGAGGGGCTGCCTGGTCCCCTGGGATCTTCCCCTGCTTTTTTCCACAGGGACTGCTCACCTGGCACCATGCTGGGTGAGGCGAAGGGGACTGCGTGACCCGAGAGCTGCTGGAGCTTGGTGACCTGTGCCAAGAAGAGGGGTGAGGAGTCAGAGGACGCTCGATCCAGAAAAGGGTGCCGTGGGCTGTGGGCACTCACCTCGGCTGGAGTCACAGCTCCATATTGACCCTGGACGGAGAAGCCCTGGGAAGACAGAGTGGGTGAAAAGGGGTTAGTGTGATAAGACAGGGCAGTTTGGCCAGAGTCACTCCTCCCACCTCTCCCTGGACCGCCAATTCCTTTTTCTGCCCAGCCTGCTTCTCCAGTAACATGTCCCACCCTTCCTTCTGCCCCTTACCTGGTTGGTGGAGAGAAGCACAGTACCTAAGGAGAGGCTTGGATGGTATGGGATAGTGGCTCCTTTGGGTGGAGACTGGAAGGCACAAATGGGGAGGCTCAGTCAGGACCTCCTCAGGCTCCACTGACCTCCCCAAGGCATCCTCCCTATAAGCCCCAGGCAGACGCAGCCCGACATGCTGGAGCTTCTCATATCCATCCCTGTAGCCCGACCCTACCCCCACCTAGTGCCACAAGCATAGAGTGGGGGCCCTGACAAGGCAGGCCAAGGCTCAGCCCATGCCCTCTCTCCCTGCCCCAGGGCAGCACCTCCAAGATGACAGCACAGATCTGGCGCACACACAGGATGATGGCATCAGGCACCCCGGACACGGTGACAGCACGCTCTGTGGAGTTAGGAAGCAGGTCCCCTGCCACCTGCACCTGGGCCCCTGTAGTCTGCAGGCAGAGAACAGGAGCCACTTCCAGCTACTCCCATAACCCAGAGCAGAGTGCCTGGGCTTGGAGCTCCCCAAGGGATAGGAAGCTGTAAGCCAAGCTCTCCCCTCAAAACCCCATGCCCTCACCTCTCTGATCTCCTTGATCTTGGTGCCGGCCTTCCCAATCAGCGAGCCACACTGGCTCGCAGGAATGACAAGACGCAGGGTCACTGGAGGCCTGGACACATTCCCCCCGTTTGCAGAAGCAGCGCAGAGGTCCTGGACAGGAAGACTCGGTTGACCATGCATGCCCCTGCTCCTCCCCCACCCCTGGGGCAGCTTCCTGCTGGGGGGTTAAGGTGGCAAGCCTTCCCACATCCCACCACAATGAGAGAACCCTGCCCTCGGCTTGGCCTTCTGTCCCACTCGTAGCCACTCTATGGATCAGAGTCCATTCCTCCTGGGGGCCACCCTTGGCCTCCCCCACCAGCCACAGACCTCATCCAGCTTGAAGGCGATCATGGAGACGGCGTGGAAGACAGCTGCCGTAGACCCGGTGATGGTGGTGATGCGCTCAGGGCAGGAGCCCTCCGAGATGGTGATCCGGGCGCTGCTCTGTGGGTGCAGGACACGCGCCGGGCAGCAGAGCTCCTCCTCTGCTTCCTGGACAAGACCCTGCCTGCCACCCCCGACACCAGGCCCCAACCAAGGCTGGAAGTGGCCACTTTCTAGGGCCACTGACTGGTCATCGTGGATAGCGGATTCTGGGACAAGGTAGGGCAGGCATCTCCCCACCCCTCCAAAGCAGGTGCCCTGGACTCCTGTCCCCAGGCCCATCCTCACCTGTTCCCGGATTCGCTTTACAGTCTCTCCTTTCTGGGGGGCCCCAAAGGCCCACTGAGGTCCTCACCTGTCGATTGCGGAGTGCCACAAGCATAGAGTGGGGGCCCTGACAAGGCAGGCCAAGGCTCAGCCCATGCCCTCTCTCCCTGCCCCAGGGCAGCACCTCCAAGATGACAGCACAGATCTGGCGCACACACAGGATGATGGCATCAGGCACCCCGGACACGGTGACAGCACGCTCTGTGGAGTTAGGAAGCAGGTCCCCTGCCACCTGCACCTGGGCCCCTGTAGTCTGCAGGCAGAGAACAGGAGCCACTTCCAGCTACTCCCATAACCCAGAGCAGAGTGCCTGGGCTTGGAGCTCCCCAAGGGATAGGAAGCTGTAAGCCAAGCTCTCCCCTCAAAACCCCATGCCCTCACCTCTCTGATCTCCTTGATCTTGGTGCCGGCCTTCCCAATCAGCGAGCCACACTGGCTCGCAGGAATGACAAGACGCAGGGTCACTGGAGGCCTGGACACATTCCCCCCGTTTGCAGAAGCAGCGCAGAGGTCCTGGACAGGAAGACTCGGTTGACCATGCATGCCCCTGCTCCTCCCCCACCCCTGGGGCAGCTTCCTGCTGGGGGGTTAAGGTGGCAAGCCTTCCCACATCCCACCACAATGAGAGAACCCTGCCCTCGGCTTGGCCTTCTGTCCCACTCGTAGCCACTCTATGGATCAGAGTCCATTCCTCCTGGGGGCCACCCTTGGCCTCCCCCACCAGCCACAGACCTCATCCAGCTTGAAGGCGATCATGGAGACGGCGTGGAAGACAGCTGCCGTAGACCCGGTGATGGTGGTGATGCGCTCAGGGCAGGAGCCCTCCGAGATGGTGATCCGGGCGCTGCTCTGTGGGTGCAGGACACGCGCCGGGCAGCAGAGCTCCTCCTCTGCTTCCTGGACAAGACCCTGCCTGCCACCCCCGACACCAGGCCCCAACCAAGGCTGGAAGTGGCCACTTTCTAGGGCCACTGACTGGTCATCGTGGATAGCGGATTCTGGGACAAGGTAGGGCAGGCATCTCCCCACCCCTCCAAAGCAGGTGCCCTGGACTCCTGTCCCCAGGCCCATCCTCACCTGTTCCCGGATTCGCTTTACAGTCTCTCCTTTCTGCAGGAGACAAAACAGAGAATGGCTCTTAGGCCAAGTAGTCGTTGCTTCCTTTCCTGGACTGAGGTCTCAGGTCGAGGGTGACAAACAGAATAGAATGAGGCACCTACCTTCCCAATTATGCTGCCCACCTCCTGCAAATGAGACAGGAATGGAATCAGTAGTGTACCAATAGTCCAGGCCTGCCCTTTCCTCACCCATGGCAGGGGGTGAGCTCCGCAGGAGACAGGATGCCCAAGATCAAACTCCGCCCTCCAGCCAGCCAGATCTTGCCTCACCTTGGCCGTCGCCCCACCCCCCACCCCGAACCACAGCAAAATCCCCGCACCTCACCTTTCCATGCATCAGCATCCGCAGTGTAAGGGTGATGCTGAGCTCTGGCTCCTCCTCCAGCCCCGCATCTGAGCCGCTCATCCTGTCAGGCGGGGCTGGGGCCGAGGCCGCCTGGGAATGTGTCCACACTGTGGCCCGGCTGGCTCTGCGGGGTCAGCAGGAGAGGGATCAGAGAAGAGGTTCGCTCTCTTTCAGGTCCCCTGTCCTTACATGGAACTCCCAGAGCCAAACTAGACAAACTTCCAGAGCAGGGAAACAGTGTGGAAGGCAAGTTTCGAGTGCCATACTGACCAGCTGGCTATGTGCAACTCACTAGCTGTGTAAGCCTGGCCACGGCATCTTTAACCCTTCTGAGCCTCAGCTTCCCCGTCTGGAATAAGGGGGTACCAAGTCCAATCCTCAGAGTTACGAAAATTAAAATGAGATAGGTGCCTTCCCCTCAGTACACTGCAAGAAAGGAGCCTATGGGAGTCCAGAGAGAGGGAGCCGCCTCCCTGACCTCCTGGGAGAAGGGACCCCTGTGGGTTGGGCCTTGAACGCTGGGTTCAAATTGAAAGGTTACTTCCAACAGGAGATGCTTGGGTTCAGGGAGCAGAGCCCCCAACGGCTAGAGCCTAGCGGAGCAGCTGGAGAAGGAGCCGGAGCAGCCACGAGGGAGGTCTTTGAAGAGGGGGGTGGTCACGAAGCAGAGGCTCCTGTGACAGCTGTGAGCAGGGTTCATTCAGCGCTGGGGATGGGCGCCCTTTACAGTTTTTTGAGGAGACAAAACTGAGAATGGCTCTTAGGCCAAGTAGTCGTTGCTTCCTTTCCTGGACTGAGGTCTCAGGTCGAGGGTGACAAACAGAATAGAATGAGGCACCTACCTTCCCAATTATGCTGCCCACCTCCTGCAAATGAGACAGGAATGGAATCAGTAGTGTACCAATAGTCCAGGCCTGCCCTTTCCTCACCCATGGCAGGGGGTGAGCTCCGCAGGAGACAGGATGCCCAAGATCAAACTCCGCCCTCCAGCCAGCCAGATCTTGCCTCACCTTGGCCGTCGCCCCACCCCCCACCCCGAACCACAGCAAAATCCCCGCACCTCACCTTTCCATGCATCAGCATCCGCAGTGTAAGGGTGATGCTGAGCTCTGGCTCCTCCTCCAGCCCCGCATCTGAGCCGCTCATCCTGTCAGGCGGGGCTGGGGCCGAGGCCGCCTGGGAATGTGTCCACACTGTGGCCCGGCTGGCTCTGCGGGGTCAGCAGGAGAGGGATCAGAGAAGAGGTTCGCTCTCTTTCAGGTCCCCTGTCCTTACATGGAACTCCCAGAGCCAAACTAGACAAACTTCCAGAGCAGGGAAACAGTGTGGAAGGCAAGTTTCGAGTGCCATACTGACCAGCTGGCTATGTGCAACTCACTAGCTGTGTAAGCCTGGCCACGGCATCTTTAACCCTTCTGAGCCTCAGCTTCCCCGTCTGGAATAAGGGGGTACCAAGTCCAATCCTCAGAGTTACGAAAATTAAAATGAGATAGGTGCCTTCCCCTCAGTACACTGCAAGAAAGGAGCCTATGGGAGTCCAGAGAGAGGGAGCCGCCTCCCTGACCTCCTGGGAGAAGGGACCCCTGTGGGTTGGGCCTTGAACGCTGGGTTCAAATTGAAAGGTTACTTCCAACAGGAGATGCTTGGGTTCAGGGAGCAGAGCCCCCAACGGCTAGAGCCTAGCGGAGCAGCTGGAGAAGGAGCCGGAGCAGCCACGAGGGAGGTCTTGAAAGGTGGGTGGAAGTGAAGTTCCAAGAGGGTGGGGGGCGCCCGTCCACTAGGAGTCACGAAAGCAGAGGCTCCTGTGACAGCTGTGAGCAGGGTTCATTCAGCGCTGGGGATGGGCGTGGGGTGTGGGGACCAGCAGCGTGCACGGTGGCTTTCTGAGCCCTCTCCTACGTGCCGAGGAGGTTAGAAGTGTCCGAGCTGGCGGTGTGCCCAGCCTGGAGCACTTTCTACTGTACCAGAAACAACTCTCTTGCATTCTGAATCTCAATGTTCTCACCCGTAAAATGGAGGGACTGCTTCCCCCTTGGGACTGGGTGATGGGTAAGAACGGGACTGGGGGCAGTGGGGGAATGTCAGGGCTATTCACTGATGGAGGAAGGAGGAGCCAAAGATTAGCTGCTGGGATTAGACTGGCCGCCAGCCCTCCCCACCCGACCCCTTTTCATGTCCCGACTTAATCCTGAACCTTAATCCTGCTTGGAAATCCCTCTCCTCCAGTGGCTGAGTCCCGCCAAGGCTCAGCCGATGGGGAGCTCACCGGGGGACACAGGGAAGGGACCAACTGGTGCCCAGTTGGAGCCGAAAGCAGGCCCTAACCCTGCACATCCCTACCATCTAGGAGGGCTTCAGGGGACGAGTGTGCTGGGCTCACGTACCCCAGAGACCTCTAGGCACCTTACACCCCAGCCCCCTGCCCTGTCCTGTCCCCAGCGTCACCGGTATAGAGCTGTGTCCCGTGCCCTCTTCAGACCCCACCCCCTGCTAGCCTGAGCTTGGGCATGGAGGAGGGGTGGGTCTCCCTGCTTGGCTGACTCAGGAAGCCACTGCATGGCCTGAGACCTCTGTTTCTTCATCTGGACCATGAGGGTGACACCCTGACTCCCCAAACACACAGTAACTGTCGCTTCCCCAGTACCTGTCCCTTCCTCTGCTTACGTTCTGTCTGTAGGCTCTCAGAGGTCAGAGGTCAACAGTGGATGCAGGGCTGCTGCTCTGTGAACATCCTGGCCAGCGTGACGCTGGCTGCCCTTGCTACTGTTCCCCCAGCTGCCAGCACTTCCCCCAGTAAAGCTTAGTTTCTGTTACCCTGGCCAGCGTGAGAGCCGCTTAGAGTAGAAGCCAAGACTGCCACCTTCTCCTTATGTTCTAGAGCCAGGAGAACACAAGGCCAGCGCCAGGCCGGAGAAGTTACTCAGAACGCACTGGTTTGCCTGAAAGGAAGACTTCACCAACCAGAAGGGAAGCCTGGTGCCCAGAGAGGGTCTGTAGCCTGCCCAAGGTCACAGAGAGGTGGGGTCTGGTGGGCCTAGTTGTCTGGGTCTGCGGGGGCTCTCTGCAGCAGGGGTTCGGGTGGGGTTGCAGGGGTGGCTCTTCAAAGGTGGGGAGCAGGCTTTCGTAGTCCCTGAAACCCCTGCCTGGTGAGTAGACATGGGTTGTATTTGGAAAAGACTGTACTTGTCCAGAGTCACATCTTCAGCTCCAGAATTTTCTGGAGCTCACGGACCCCTTTGGGGTGGTAACTAGTGGGAGACTTGACATTTCCATATCACCTCTTGTGGGCAAAGGCTCCTGGGAAAGCAGGGCAAAAAGGCTGGGATGTGGCTAGAACGAGGGCTCCCGCCTGAAAAAGAAAGCTGGGTCCACAGCAGAGCCCCACTGCCCCAAATTTAGTGAGTGACCTTGGCCATGCCTGCACCTGACCTGGACCTCAGTTTACCTACCTATGCCACGTGTGTGTGTTTGTGGGAGGTGGGGGAGGGCAAGTGGAATGGCTGATCTCGTTGTGTCCTTCCTGTTCTGAGGGACCCTCAAGGTCTTTCCTGTCTTTAGGGGAGAAAGGGTCTTGATACAAGTCTCTAATTATTCTCCCAGGAGCCCTAAGAACAAGCAGCCCTACTAGGCATGGTGGTTCCCCTTCTGTCCTCACTGGGGCTCTAGAGAGTTGTTTGCTGCTCCAGCCTGGTGGGCCCTAGATCTCTGCTGGGCCACCCACATGGCAGCCACGCGTCATGCCACACTGACCTCCAGCTCACCTCTGGGGGTGCCCAGCCCCCTCTGGTCAACAGGGCTCCCTGGCAGAACATAACAAGCTCAGACCAGGCCTCTGACCTCAGGCATTCCCTCCTGCTCTCTAGACCCCCTCCCCAGGTCCTGTGCCCACTCCTTCTGTCCCTGGCTTCCTGCCACTCAGGCTGGAGGGGGCGGGGGGGGGGGTGACAGCTGTGTAAGCGATGGCGGCTGCCCCTTCCTGCCCCTCCCCCCCAGCTGTCTCTCTCTCATGACAGCTGCCCAATCAAAGGGCCAGGGGCTTAGCCAGCTCCCCCCCTACATGCAGGGATCAAGTGTCCACCCTGGCTTTGTTCTGAAGCAAGAACAATCCAGTGGAAGGGAGGGCTCTTGGGGCCAAGCGACTCAAGTGAACTGGCCCGCCCCTTGGGGGATTCCCTTGGCTCTGCTAGCCAGAGTGTCTGGACCAACTAGGGCTTGTAGACCCACCTGGCTGGGAGAAGAGAGAAGGGACAACTCTACAAGTTCACCCCCACCTCACATCCCAACATTGCCTTCCAGCCCCTAACCTAACAGCCTCCTACTATTCCTACTCCCAAAGCAGCCATGCTGGCCACACCCAATGATGCTGAGGAAGGGCTCAGGGCATCCAGCGAAGCAGAGTGGCATGGGAGGTGGCCAGGGGGTGGTCACTGGGCCCAGAGGGCATCGGCACTGAAGGACCCTATCTCCCCTGCCCATCCTTTTCTCTGGACACACTCACCCTTTCTGATTAGCTAGGCCTCCCACAAGAACTGCCTTGGCATCCTCAGGTCCACGCACCCAGCCTCTCAGCCTTATAGCCTCCCAGGATGGCCATTCATACCTACTTTATCGGAGAGCCGGGGGAGGATGGAACTGCAGGGGAGTAGCCTAGGGTCTGTGAGCTCCAGTCTCTGGTTCTTGACCTAGAACTGTCTTATAGACTCAAGTACCAGGCAGAGAAGGGAAGCTCTGACAAGCTGGCCGGTGTCAGAAATGCTACAGTCTCCTTAGAGCGGCGTCAGGCAACCCCTGCCCCAAGAGTCCTCACAGCCAAGGGAAGCCAAGGCAGGCCCAGACACAGACTGGACTCCAGGAGAACTGGCACAACCTCAGGGTACAGTCCCACCCACTAGCACCCATCACTCACTGCCTCACCCAAACTGAGAACGGTCTCTAGCGTCCACTGGAGACCAGGTCACTCTGCTGCTCGACAGCCATCCTTGTTCCCCGGTACCCAAGGAGTAAAGCCCGACCTCCAAAGACAGGCGCTCAGGCCTCTACCTGGATTCCCTCCTGCTCTCTAGACCCTCCCCAGGCTGGTTTTGGGCCCCCCGGGGGGGGTGACAGCTGTGTAAGCGATGGCGGCTGCCCCTTCCTGCCCCTCCCCCCCAGCTGTCTCTCTCTCATGACAGCTGCCCAATCAAAGGGCCAGGGGCTTAGCCAGCTCCCCCCCTACATGCAGGGATCAAGTGTCCACCCTGGCTTTGTTCTGAAGCAAGAACAATCCAGTGGAAGGGAGGGCTCTTGGGGCCAAGCGACTCAAGTGAACTGGCCCGCCCCTTGGGGGATTCCCTTGGCTCTGCTAGCCAGAGTGTCTGGACCAACTAGGGCTTGTAGACCCACCTGGCTGGGAGAAGAGAGAAGGGACAACTCTACACGTTCCCCCCCACCTCACATCCCAACATTGCCTTCCAGCCCCTAACCTAACAGCCTCCTACTATTCCTACTCCCAAAGCAGCCATGCTGGCCACACCCAATGATGCTGAGGAAGGGCTCAGGGCATCCAGCGAAGCAGAGTGGCATGGGAGGTGGCCAGGGTGGTCACTGGGCCCAGAGGGCATCGGCACTGAAGGACCCTATCTCCCCTGCCCATCCTTTTCTCTGGACACACTCACCCTTTCTGATTAGCTAGGCCTCCCACAAGAACTGCCTTGGCATCCTCAGGTCCACGCACCCAGCCTCTCAGCCTTATAGCCTCCCAGGATGGCCATTCATACCTACTTTATCGGAGAGCCGGGGGAGGATGGAACTGCAGGGGAGTAGCCTAGGGTCTGTGAGCTCCAGTCTCTGGTTCTTGACCTAGAACTGTCTTATAGACTCAAGTACCAGGCAGAGAAGGGAAGCTCTGACAAGCTGGCCGGTGTCAGAAATGCTACAGTCTCCTTAGAGCGGCGTCAGGCAACCCCTGCCCCAAGAGTCCTCACAGCCAAGGGAAGCCAAGGCAGGCCCAGACACAGACTGGACTCCAGGAGAACTGGCACAACCTCAGGGTACAGTCCCACCCACTAGCACCCATCCCCTCACTGCCTCACCCAAACTGAGAACGGTCTCTAGCGTCCACTGGAGACCAGGTCACTCTGCTGCTCGACAGCCATCCTTGTTCCCCGGTACCCAAGGAGTAAAGCCCGACCTCCAAAGACAGGCGCTTCATGATCTGCCTTTGCCAACTTCTCTTGTCTCACCTCTACCCCATCCCCCATACACCAGACTACAGAACATGTCTAGCACCTCCAGGCCTCCAGGCCTTTGCCCAGGCTGATTCTAGCTTCAAGTGCCCATCCTCCCGATTCTCTGTCCAAATCCTCCTCAAATGCTACCTCCTCTATGAAGCCCTCCCTGACCTTCCACATCAGATGTAATCACACAGGCCTCTCTGTCCCTCAAAGACGTCTGCCTGCCACTAAGAGCCCCATTTGGGCATTTCTGAGCCTACCTTTCCACTACACAGCATTCCAGGACCCAGGACCAGGCTCAGTGTACAGGGAAACGAAAGGGATTAGGGCCCAGGGGTGTGAGACATCAGTGATGGGGGTAAGGATCTCAGAGAAGCAATGAGTGTGGGCTGAGAAGACCCGGGGCATGGAGGACCAGCCACATGGGAGTCAGGATCTGCCTGGCCAGGATTCCCAGGTCCCATTCCTCAGCACCCCCAGTCCCTGATCCTTCTGTGTCTTTGGGTCTAGGTGGTCCCTGGGCATGTCACTGTGGGGTTGGGGGTGGGATTTGCACTTTACTTTGAAACTTCTTGAGACCCTGAGAGGGTTTCCTTGTGATGGGAACCTGAAGACAGAGCTGCGGTGTGGCATGGGTTTCACAAAGCCGGGCTCAACCTGTCACAGTGGGAAGGGCCTCACCAGAGAGGAACCCGAGGCCCGGAGAGGAAGGGGCTTGTCTGTAAAGCTACGTGAGAAGAAGAGGCAACGGGCAGAGATGGCGGAACCCTGGGGTCCACCTGGGCGGCTCAGAGCTCCTTACTCAAGAGGTCAGCGCCACTAGGCAGTGGGGATGGAGGCTGGAGGTGGGCGGTGATGGGAGTAGGGAGGGTGGACAGAGCCTGTCTGGGGACACAGGGTGGGGCAGAGCCAGCCTCCCTGTGGCCTTGGCCTGCCAGGGTGTGTGGGCCGCCTGCTCCCAGCCCCCCACCCTGAGCATGCAAGAAGAACAATCCCCTTGTGTTTGGGCAGCCTGAGCCTGCATGCTGATGAAGGCTGGGGGGTGGGGGCAGGGATGGGGGCGCCTTGGAGTTTGAGGGGGTTCTAGGGCCCAAAGGGGCTAGGAGACCTTCGGATGGGAAAAGGATTGGGTCCCAGGTGCTGGCTCTGAAGCAGTGAGGGTAATCCCAGGAAAGAGTGAAAGCCTGGGGATCCTTCAAGTGCCCATCCTCCCGATTCTCTGTCCAAATCCTCCTCAAATGCTACCTCCTCTATGAAGCCCTCCCTGACCTTCCACATCAGATGTAATCACACAGGCCTCTCTGTCCCTCAAAGACGTCTGCCTGCCACTAAGAGCCCCATTTGGGCATTTCTGAGCCTACCTTTCCACTACACAGCATTCCAGGACCCAGGACCAGGCTCAGTGTACAGGGAAACGAAAGGGATTAGGGCCCAGGGGTGTGAGACATCAGTGATGGGGGTAAGGATCTCAGAGAAGCAATGAGTGTGGGCTGAGAAGACCCGGGGCATGGAGGACCAGCCACATGGGAGTCAGGATCTGCCTGGCCAGGATTCCCAGGTCCCATTCCTCAGCACCCCCAGTCCCTGATCCTTCTGTGTCTTTGGGTCTAGGTGGTCCCTGGGCATGTCACTGTGGGGTTGGGGGTGGGATTTGCACTTTACTTTGAAACTTCTTGAGACCCTGAGAGGGTTTCCTTGTGATGGGAACCTGAAGACAGAGCTGCGGTGTGGCATGGGTTTCACAAAGCCGGGCTCAACCTGTCACAGTGGGAAGGGCCTCACCAGAGAGGAACCCGAGGCCCGGAGAGGAAGGGGCTTGTCTGTAAAGCTACGTGAGAAGAAGAGGCAACGGGCAGAGATGGCGGAACCCTGGGGTCCACCTGGGCGGCTCAGAGCTCCTTACTCAAGAGGTCAGCGCCACTAGGCAGTGGGGATGGAGGCTGGAGGTGGGCGGTGATGGGAGTAGGGAGGGTGGACAGAGCCTGTCTGGGGACACAGGGTGGGGCAGAGCCAGCCTCCCTGTGGCCTTGGCCTGCCAGGGTGTGTGGGCCGCCTGCTCCCAGCCCCCCACCCTGAGCATGCAAGAAGAACAATCCCCTTGTGTTTGGGCAGCCTGAGCCTGCATGCTGATGAAGGCTGGGGGGTGGGGGCAGGGATGGGGGCGCCTTGGAGTTTGAGGGGGTTCTAGGGCCCAAAGGGGCTAGGAGACCTTCGGATGGGAAAAGGATTGGGTCCCAGGTGCTGGCTCTGAAGCAGTGAGGGTAATCCCAGGAAAGAGTGAAAGCCGGAGTTGACGTTTAAGGTCCTGGGGAGTCCTTGGGGTCTGAAAACTCCTTGTGGGAGAAGAGCCCCTGACGACTCTTTCTCTGTGGGTCCAGCGTGAAGGTGGTCATCCTGGGCTTGGTGGGGACTAAGAGCCCAATTCTGGGAGGAGGGAACGCACCTGGCCCTGAGGGCATCCCCTTGCGGACCACTCCCCAGGGTGCTGGAGCCGGGCGGGGCACTGGGTGCCACAGGTCCCAAGATGGCCGGCCTGGGATAGGGGAGTGAGGAGGCGGGCACCTCCCTCTCCTGGCCAGGCAGGCTCCAGGGCCGGGCTGAAGTGAGTAGCCAGGGCCCCCACACCTCCTAAGACTCCAGCTAAGAAGCTAGGTCAGAGCTGAGGGACTAAAGAGCCACAGGGTGAGAGGGACCACTCTGAGCCCCCAGCTGACATCTCCACACACCCCTGGCCTGGAGGTCTGTGTCCGGCGCCCCCAAGGACTGCAGAGAATGGGAAGGGGTGTGTGCTGAGCCAGGAACTGCAGGGGAGTGGCAGATGGGGACAGAGATGGAGCAGAACCAGAACCAGGGGCAGGAGGTCGAGAGACACAGGTCCAAAGGACAGAAACAGCAGGTGGGATGAGGGCCTCAAATCTTCAGTCTCCTTCCCTGGTACTCCGGGGTCCTCTGATGGACCAGTGCCCCCCACCTGTGCAGGCCTGGGCCCGTGTGGGACAGGGAACGTGTTCCTCGCAGTCTCCTGGTCTCCCAAACCCGGGACCCCGGCCTGTGGACTTAGGCGCGGACTCCCTTCCCCCGGCCGAACCCCCAAACTTCGCGGCCCGCGGTGCCCCGCCCGGCCCGCGCCCTACCTCTCTGGGGCTGTCCTGCGGCGGCGGCGGCGCGGCGGCTGGGCCGCTCAGTCCCACATTGTCCCCGGGAGAGGCGGCCGCTCACAACTGCGAGTGACATCAGCTGCGAACAATGAGGGGTTTGACAGGCGCGGAGCCCGGCCGGCCCGGAGCCCGGCTCCGCGCCCCCCCCGGCCCGCCCGGCCCGGCCCCTCCCCGCCCCCTCCCCGGATCCGATTACAGCGCGGCGGGCCCGCCCCAGCCGCCCCAGTGCCGCAGCCGCCCGCCCCGCCCCGCGCGCCGCGGTGCGCCCCGAGCGGCGGTCGCTTCCGGAAGGGCTGGAGCGACCCTCCCCCGCAGCTCCGCCAGCCCCCGGGAGTGGGGGTCGAGGGGAGATTCGGCGTGAATGCCGTCCCAGCCAGTCTTCCGCACTGCCCGCACCGCGCCCCGCTCCGACTCCCTTCGCTCTCAGCCGACAGATCCTCCGGTCCCTAGCCCCCTGCACCCCCATCCGGGCCTCTGCCCCGCCGCCAGCCCCCGCGCTGTCCCGCTCCAGCTCGGGTCCCTCGGAGCTCAGGTTTCGACCCTCTGCTGGGCCGAAATCCCGCAGCTCCTCGCTTCTGTGCCATCCATCCCCGCGCGGGGCTCTCGCCCACCAAGCCCCACCACCCTTAGCCGCCCCTAGCTTCTGCGATGCCCGGCCCTCGTGCGTCCAGGAAAGGTTACCGGACCAGCTGGAGGAGGGGCCTGAGAGCAGTGTGACCCTGCGCACTCGCCCCGTGATTCCCCCAAAGCTAACCCCAGAATTCCTTTATGGGCTAGGGTCGCGACGCAACTGAGTACTCTAACTAGAAAAGGGCTAACGTAGCGGGAGGAGGTGGGCGTTTCCGAAGCGCTCGCTTCCCCACATGGCACCCCGGGCCGACGCTCCCCCTTGGGCGCAAATCTACCTCCCCATCTCCGTAATCGGCTCAGCCTGGTCCCACTGACCTCCACCTCCCCCTATATCTGAGTCTCTTGGCACCTGGGTGTGTGGGGATGGGGAGGGGAATCCAATCTCCCTTCCCCTCCATCTGGCCCGGTGGACAAAGGGCAGGGGGACCATCTGGTCCCGCCAGGGTGGGGGAGGGGCTAGCAGTGGCGGTCCCAAGGGGCGGGGGAGGGGCGGCGCTCTGGAGACAGCGAGAGCCTGCGGGTCTAATTGCATCACTTTATTTCACAGACCTTCACTCTCGGTCTCCCCACCAACCAAACCTCAGAGCAGGAAGCTAGCTAGGCCGAGGAGACCCAGGCCTGGGGAACTGGGGAGCCAACTGGGAGATCTGAGGGTCGAAGTGGTGGCCCTCCCTCTTTGGGGGCATTTCTGAACTGGGGCCAGCTGCAACCTGTGGGTGAGTGAAATTCAGAGCTGGCCACACCCTATGCCTGATACAGGGTCTCCTGCGAGGACTGGCCTCATGGGGTCCCCACCTTCCCAGACAGGGGGTGCTGCATGGTTGGGGAGGGCAGCATGTGCCTGTGCAAGTACTTGTGTTGTGGCAGAGAATGTGTGTGTGTGTGTGTGTGTGCGCGCGCGCATGTAGTGCAACGCTGCCCTGAGAGTGTGAGCTCAGAGTTGCATGTACCCCCAAGCAAAGGGTCCTATTTGGGAACATAGACGACACTAAAGTGTAAGCACGCATGTCGGCATGTGTGTATTTGTGGCCTAAGAGGTGGAGTTGGGGGCTGTGCTACTCACTAGGGCCGTCAAAGGAGGAGAGGCGAGGTGGGGAGAAGCTGGGCAGAGCAGAAGAAGGAATGCAAGCTGGGCAGAAAAGCCTATAGAAGAAGCTCATCTAATGGATTACCCTCTACCAGATTCTGTCCCTTGATTCCTGAATCTTTTTTCTTTTGATTTCACTTCTTTAGTCTGTTCCTGCAAAAGAAAAAAGAGGAAAAGAAAGACCCGAAAAGGAAAGAACCCAGACAGACAGACACACCTGTTACAGGTGCAGGATGAGCAGGAACCCATGAAGGGAAGGAGACAGAGAATGAGCAAGAGAGAACTCAGGGCAGGCAGGTGGCCTCCCATCAGCAGGGCTGTGCCTCATGCTAGCCCCTGCAGGAAATCCAGCAGGCCGGTATGCCACTGGGTGTGTGGGGATGGGGAGGGAATCCAATCTCCCTTCCTCCATCTGGCCCGGTGGACAAAGGGCAGGGGACCATCTGGTCCCGCCAGGGTGGGGAGGGGCTAGCAGTGGCGGTCCCAAGGGGCGGGGAGGGGCGGCGCTCTGGAGACAGCGAGAGCCTGCGGGTCTAATTGCATCACTTTATTTCACAGACCTTCACCCCGGTCTCCCCACCAACCAAACCTCAGAGCAGGAAGCTAGCTAGGCCGAGGAGACCCAGGCCTGGGGAACTGGGGAGCCAACTGGGAGATCTGAGGGTCGAAGTGGTGGCCCTCCCTCTTTGGGGGCATTTCTGAACTGGGGCCAGCTGCAACCTGTGGGTGAGTGAAATTCAGAGCTGGCCACACCCTATGCCTGATACAGGGTCTCCTGCGAGGACTGGCCTCATGGGGTCCCCACCTTCCCAGACAGGGGGTGCTGCATGGTTGGGGAGGGCAGCATGTGCCTGTGCAAGTACTTGTGTTGTGGCAGAGAATGTGTGTGTGTGTGTGTGTGTGCGCGCGCGCATGTAGTGCAACGCTGCCCTGAGAGTGTGAGCTCAGAGTTGCATGTACCCCCAAGCAAAGGGTCCTATTTGGGAACATAGACGACACTAAAGTGTAAGCACGCATGTCGGCATGTGTGTATTTGTGGCCTAAGAGGTGGAGTTGGGGGCTGTGCTACTCACTAGGGCCGTCAAAGGAGGAGAGGCGAGGTGGGGAGAAGCTGGGCAGAGCAGAAGAAGGAATGCAAGCTGGGCAGAAAAGCCTATAGAAGAAGCTCATCTAATGGATTACCCTCTACCAGATTCTGTCCCTTGATTCCTGAATCTTTTTTCTTTTGATTTCACTTCTTTAGTCTGTTCCTGCAAAAGAAAAAAGAGGAAAAGAAAGACCCGAAAAGGAAAGAACCCAGACAGACAGACACACCTGTTACAGGTGCAGGATGAGCAGGAACCCATGAAGGGAAGGAGACAGAGAATGAGCAAGAGAGAACTCAGGGCAGGCAGGTGGCCTCCCATCAGCAGGGCTGTGCCTCATGCTAGCCCCTGCAGGAAATCCAGCAGGCCGGTATGCCACTCCTCGGGTTTGTCAAGGTAACAGGGATGCCCCGCCCCCTCCATGACCAACACCCGGTGGTTGGGCAGCTGCTTCAGGTGCTCAAAGCTGGTCTGACCCATGGGGTCCTGGTCTCCATATACAATAAGAACCGAGGTCTAGAGAAAGGAAAGGGAGGCAGAGTCAACGGGGGCCTGCCACACCAGCCCCAGCCTCCTACAGATCAGCTCCAGCTTTCCCCATCACTTGGATCTCTCCCTCGGGTCTCTCCCTGAGAGACCAGTTGACCCACTGAGGGGGCGGTGTGGAGAGGTATGAATTTGTGCCTGCCCCATTACACAGCTTAGCATAGGATTTGGCACAGTAATCTGTCGCTAGGTATACCGAAAGGGCAGAGTGGTTCAACTCATCTCAGAAATTACCCTTTGGTTGCCCCATGCCCCCAGGGTGGACTCTTCCTTGCTCCTGGCAGGGGCATGGCAGCCTCCCACACAGGGGTACCTTCACTCTGGCATAGTCAGCAGCATTGATTTTCTCAGTGCAGATGGGGGCCACTGGCACGTAGCCCCGGAGCTGGGAGCCTGGGGCCGTGAGGAAAGGCAGGGAGTACATGCCGCTTAACGATGGGCTGATCACGACCGGTGGGCCCAGATCCAAGGCATCCACCACAGTAGCCAGGAAACTGCTGGGGACCAGCTCCCCGATAGAGGCAGGTGCTGTTGCTTCCTTGGAGCGCCCCAGACCTGCAGGGATTCAGGTGTGGAAGAGAAGAGGCAGTGAGTAAGAAAACAGGGGCCAGAGTGTCCCTTCCTCCAGGAAGCCCTCCTAGGTCAAGTTCTGTGTCAGGTTCCTGGAACATGCATGTAGTTATTCCTACAGCAGCCTAGGTCTGTCATATCTGTGACAAGCATAAGGAGTTTCCCTCCTTGTTTGTGCCCATCTCCCCCAGGACAGTGTCCTCAAAGAATCAGGCTCTGAAGCCCAACATGGCCAGATTCAGGTCCAAGTGGTTCACTTACTATCTCTCTAACCTTGGGAAAGTGTCCTCAGCCCTCTCTCCACTGTTCAGTTTCCCTATCTGTTAAAAGGAGGTAACAAAAGTATCTACCATTGAGATTGTTGTGAAAATTAAGTGAGTTAACTGCTTCAGAGGCTCCTGTCTCAGGGCTGGCAGGATAGATGCCTCCAGAACAGGGAATGAGGGATGGTGTCTGCACACATACCATCCCTCCCATTAGTCAGTCCCTACCTTTTGCAGAAAGATCAGTTCAAGGCTTTGGCCTGCTAAGGTAAAAAAATGGGCCTGCCACACCAGCCCCAGCCTCCTACAGATCAGCTCCAGCTTTCCCCATCACTTGGATCTCTCCCTCGGGTCTCTCCCTGAGAGACCAGTTGACCCACTGAGGGGGCGGTGTGGAGAGGTATGAATTTGTGCCTGCCCCATTACACAGCTTAGCATAGGATTTGGCACAGTAATCTGTCGCTAGGTATACCGAAAGGGCAGAGTGGTTCAACTCATCTCAGAAATTACCCTTTGGTTGCCCCATGCCCCCAGGGTGGACTCTTCCTTGCTCCTGGCAGGGGCATGGCAGCCTCCCACACAGGGGTACCTTCACTCTGGCATAGTCAGCAGCATTGATTTTCTCAGTGCAGATGGGGGCCACTGGCACGTAGCCCCGGAGCTGGGAGCCTGGGGCCGTGAGGAAAGGCAGGGAGTACATGCCGCTTAACGATGGGCTGATCACGACCGGTGGGCCCAGATCCAAGGCATCCACCACAGTAGCCAGGAAACTGCTGGGGACCAGCTCCCCGATAGAGGCAGGTGCTGTTGCTTCCTTGGAGCGCCCCAGACCTGCAGGGATTCAGGTGTGGAAGAGAAGAGGCAGTGAGTAAGAAAACAGGGGCCAGAGTGTCCCTTCCTCCAGGAAGCCCTCCTAGGTCAAGTTCTGTGTCAGGTTCCTGGAACATGCATGTAGTTATTCCTACAGCAGCCTAGGTCTGTCATATCTGTGACAAGCATAAGGAGTTTCCCTCCTTGTTTGTGCCCATCTCCCCCAGGACAGTGTCCTCAAAGAATCAGGCTCTGAAGCCCAACATGGCCAGATTCAGGTCCAAGTGGTTCACTTACTATCTCTCTAACCTTGGGAAAGTGTCCTCAGCCCTCTCTCCACTGTTCAGTTTCCCTATCTGTTAAAAGGAGGTAACAAAAGTATCTACCATTGAGATTGTTGTGAAAATTAAGTGAGTTAACTGCTTCAGAGGCTCCTGTCTCAGGGCTGGCAGGATAGATGCCTCCAGAACAGGGAATGAGGGATGGTGTCTGCACACATACCATCCCTCCCATTAGTCAGTCCCTACCTTTTGCAGAAAGATCAGTTCAAGGCTTTGGCCTGGAAGTTCAGCCCAACCCACTGTGAGAACCAATCCTGTCCTGTCCTGGAAGCCCGCCCCTGGGCACTGAGGTCATACCAGCTATGGCCAGTGACAGGAGCAGGTCGGCCATGCTGCCCCTTTCACATTTGGCACCGTGGCCTGGGGCCTGCCATTCGAGGCTATGACTGGCAGTCTGGCACTGCCCTTCCCTCCCTCAGGACCTAACTTGAGGCTTTGTAAGTGGGATCATGATTGGGGGCTTAGCTACTCACTTCCAAAGGTGCCAATGAGTGCCAATGAGTCCTTCCAAAGGACTCAATGTCACTCCTCAGGGCTTCCAACAGGGTCAATGGTTACAGCTCTTTCAAAATATTTTCCTTGCAATCGGCTGAGCACCGATTATTAGATGTTAAGTAGTGGTCACATACTCACATGGATAATGTCAGTCCATTCTCAGAGCCAGTCTCCAGAATGGGTGTGGTTATCTCCCATTACAGATGAGGAAAGAGACATGGAGACACTGCATGAAGCAACACAGAAGCAGCTGGGCAGTGCCCAGACCATATCCTGATGAACTAGAGAAGCTCAAAAGCCCTTGTGTGCACTCTGCCCTGTCTAGCTCAGGGGTCAGCCTGGCTAGGTCCTCCCAGTGTTCCAGCCCTGGCTCCCCAGCGAAGCCTCCACAACCCTCGTCCAGAAGCCTGCCAGCCTACCTGGCAGGTCAATGGCCACAGCCCGGTAGCCAGCCTGGGCCAGTCTGTGCAGCGTGCCCAGTTTCTGCCAGGTCTCGGAGGAGAAGCGTATGCCATGCAACAGCAGCACAGAGAAGCGGGCGGCCTGCCCACCGCCCGGGCGAGCCTCTCGGAAGAAGAGGCTCTGGCCCTGCACCTGGATGGTGTCCTCATGCTGTTCCACGCCGGCCATACTTGCTGCCGTGCTGGTGAGACGCCTGCTGTTCAAGGCCAGGCTGATGAGAAACCACAGGACTGTCCTTTCCCGCATAGATGCCTCAGAACAGGGAATGAGGGATGGTGTCTGCACACATACCATCCCTCCCATTAGTCAGTCCCTACCTTTTGCAGAAAGATCAGTTCAAGGCTTTGGCCTGGAAGTTCAGCCCAACCCACTGTGAGAACCAATCCTGTCCTGTCCTGGAAGCCCGCCCCTGGGCACTGAGGTCATACCAGCTATGGCCAGTGACAGGAGCAGGTCGGCCATGCTGCCCCTTTCACATTTGGCACCGTGGCCTGGGGCCTGCCATTCGAGGCTATGACTGGCAGTCTGGCACTGCCCTTCCCTCCCTCAGGACCTAACTTGAGGCTTTGTAAGTGGGATCATGATT
Organism: Tragulus kanchil; assembly: GCA_022376925.1. Taxonomy (NCBI): domain Eukaryota; kingdom Metazoa; phylum Chordata; class Mammalia; order Artiodactyla; family Tragulidae; genus Tragulus; species Tragulus kanchil. Next base: position 213,532,549 of record JAIOJX010000030.1, on the reverse strand, counting down.
GGGGGCTTAGCTACTCACTTCCAAAGGTGCCAATGAGTGCCAATGAGTCCTTCCAAAGGACTCAATGTCACTCCTCAGGGCTTCCAACAGGGTCAATGGTTACAGCTCTTTCAAAATATTTTCCTTGCAATCGGCTGAGCACCGATTATTAGATGTTAAGTAGTGGTCACATACTCACATGGATAATGTCAGTCCATTCTCAGAGCCAGTCTCCAGAATGGGTGTGGTTATCTCCCATTACAGATGAGGAAAGAGACATGGAGACACTGCATGAAGCAACACAGAAGCAGCTGGGCAGTGCCCAGACCATATCCTGATGAACTAGAGAAGCTCAAAAGCCCTTGTGTGCACTCTGCCCTGTCTAGCTCAGGGGTCAGCCTGGCTAGGTCCTCCCAGTGTTCCAGCCCTGGCTCCCCAGCGAAGCCTCCACAACCCTCGTCCAGAAGCCTGCCAGCCTACCTGGCAGGTCAATGGCCACAGCCCGGTAGCCAGCCTGGGCCAGTCTGTGCAGCGTGCCCAGTTTCTGCCAGGTCTCGGAGGAGAAGCGTATGCCATGCAACAGCAGCACAGAGAAGCGGGCGGCCTGCCCACCGCCCGGGCGAGCCTCTCGGAAGAAGAGGCTCTGGCCCTGCACCTGGATGGTGTCCTCATGCTGTTCCACGCCGGCCATACTTGCTGCCGTGCTGGTGAGACGCCTGCTGTTCAAGGCCAGGCTGATGAGAAACCACAGGACGTCCTCCCCACGGGGAGCAGGGAGGCTGCCCTAGAGAGGACAGGGGTGTCTTCCTGGAGCAGCAAGGAGGCTCCTGGAGCTCTAGGAGCCCACTTTGGGTGTTATTTCTGCCTCTGCCACTACCTAATTGCCCGTTTCCTCATCTGAAATATGGGACGTGAAAGCCTACCTCAAGAATTTATGAGCTTAAAAACAAACAAAAAACCCTGATCAAAAAACACCAAACAACCCTGATCATTGAGGGTGCCTGTCTTTAGAAAAAACTCAATACATGGGGCTCCTGTTACAATTATTGTTCCCATTGTTATTACCCTTTTCTACCAATTGGAATAATACAGTAGTACTTAGTTCCTAGGTGGATGATAGGATTAAATGATGCCAGGCACGAAAAACACTCCCTGTGCCTAGCACACAGTAAAGCATAGTAAACGTATCAACAGTAGATAGCTACTTTGTTTATCATTCTTTTCCTCCTCCACGCATGGCTATAGGTCGTGGGTTGGTACTGCAGGCCAAAGGGAGTCGGGGTTGGAGTGAAAAAAAATCTATTTTTTTCCGGAGCCGGAAACCCGAGCGCTGAGCGGCGAAAGGCTTTGGAGTTCCGGCCATCGAGGCACCCGAGGTGCTCAGCGCGCGACCCGCTGAGGCCCAAACGCACGGTCGCCGTGGCCAGGGGCGCGGTCGCCGGCGCTGCCACCGTCACCGCTGGCTCTGTCCCCTCCGAGGACCTCGGTGGTGGATCGCAAGGTCCCGTAAGGTGGCATGCAAAAGGCGAGGGGTGCAGACCCGAGGACGGGGGCCTGGGGAACCGAGACGAGACTGGGAGAAACTTGGGGTGTGGGTTCTAACCGGAGCAAGGAAGAAAGAGTCTGAGGGCGCAGGACAGGTACCTGGGGAGCTTCCCGAGGAGGTAGGCGAGTGCAGGCGGCGATTAGGGTCGGGCGGGAAACAGGGACCGGACGGGTGCGGGGAAAGTGGGAGGTGGCCCGCCGGAGGGGGCTGGGCCGTGCTCCGGGGCGCCCGCTTGTGGCCACAAGCTATCGCAGAGCGGTGGGTGTTGCTAGACGGATCTTGTCTCTCACAGTGTTCTCAGTTTCCCCAAGCCCTCCGCCCCACGTGCCCCGGACTAGGTTTGGCCTGGAGGCCCTCCGCGACCTGCCCCAAGTGCATATGATGTGTCTTGAGAAGGAAGGCTCCTTTGAGGCTCATCTCTCCTGCTCCCTCCCCACTTTCCCCCGACTCCTTTATCCTGGGCCTGAGCGGCCCAAGCCCAGAGTTGTCAGTAGAAGCCGGACAGGTTTGAATGAGAAGCTTTGCCAATGCCCAGCCTTGACCTGTTTCCCCATGGCCCAGAGCGTATCTCCTTGCCTGTAGAATCCATGTGATGCTGCCTACTTCAGAGTGCTAATAAGGAGTGAGTGCTGCGTGTTCCTCCCATCCTCCCTGTTCCAAGCCTGGCCACACAGGCCAGGGAGAGATCAGGTGTTTGGTCACATGTCACCAGCCAGGATAGAGATATATAGAGATGTGAAGGAGTGTAGAGGCCACACGGGCTCTGGCCCAGGGCACGCGCATATGCGCTTGTGTATGTATATGTGTGTGTGTATATTTGCAGGGCTCAGGGAAGCGACTGACCAGGGACCTGGGGCTTCTGCATAACCATACTAATATCTGGCAGTTTCACAGCGAAGCTTCTGTGCCAGTCAGTGTTCTAAGGCTTGACTGGTCCTTAAGAGAACTCTCTGTGGTGGTGACAAACCTATGCGGTCCTAAACACGACCCTTACCCTTAACCCTGCCGTACAGACCAGAGACTCAATAAGGGTGGAGACCTGCAGGTGGGAAGCAGGCGGTGGCTTCTCTTTTGGCCCCAGCTCAGGCCAAAATCAATCTGAAAAATCTGACAGCGGAAAGATTTGTGCTTTGGGGTGCTTTGGGGTGCCGCCCCCAGTGCCCCCTCCGACTTGGCTTTTAGGCGTGGGACCGAGACCGCGGACTGCGCAAGCGCATCGGGCTCTCCGCCACCTAGTGACCGCAGCGGCCGGCGCGGGAGGGGGCGGCGCCAACGTCTCGCTGTCTGACGGCAGGTTCCCTCTGAGTGGAGCCTGCCCCGTGGAAGCCGATTGGTTCGTTCCGGCCCGGTAAGTGTACCCCGGGAGTGAGGCCGGCAGGGTGCTCGGGGCGGGGCATCCTTGCCCTGCTCCTTGCCCCCCAGAGCCCTGGGGCAGAGGTCTGTGGGGCAGGCCGCGCTGAGGCAGCAAGTGTGCTTGTTTGTGTTCGGGTGTCACGTGTGCGCACCCGCTCAGCTGTTGGCAGCCTGTTCCTGGGGGTCTGGGGGTCTGTCGAGGAGGGTGTGTGTGTCCATGTTTCTGTGTACCTTGTGTTGGAGAGCGGGCAGTGTCGACTGTGTGTATTTCTGTGTGCGTGTGATTTTAAGGGTCTCTATCTACCTGTATGCGTGTATTTCTGGGGGTCCGTGTTTGGGTGTCTGTCTGCCTGTGCCTGAAGATTTCTTGTGTAGCTGTGTCGTTCCAGGACTGTGTGTGTGTGACTGTGCGCTTGCGATATGAGGGTCTGCATATGACTTTAAGAGCGGGTGTGTGTCCACCTGTCTGCCTTCCTGATAGCTGATGTATGTGTGACTTTGATGGTGTATATTTCAAGGTATGGATTGTGCACAGGCCCCTGCATGTTCAAGAAGCCTGCATGTCCGTGCAGGGACTAGCTGGTACAAAGGTACAGTGTTCAGAGACCAGAGTTTGTGTGCACATCTCTACACCTGTGTGTCATTGTCTTTCTGTATGCCAAGGACCTCATGCAGGTACAGCGCCTCCCCCATCTCTGTGGCCTAGGTTGTGGAAGAGCTTCAGCCACCTAGGCTGCCATAGTAACAGCTCAAATCCCATCCCTGCCTCAATAAGGGTGGAGACCTGCAGGTGGGAAGCAGGCGGTGGCTTCTCTTTTGGCCCCAGCTCAGGCCAAAATCAATCTGAAAAATCTGACAGCGGAAAGATTTGTGCTTTGGGGTGCTTTGGGGTGCCGCCCCCAGTGCCCCCTCCGACTTGGCTTTTAGGCGTGGGACCGAGACCGCGGACTGCGCAAGCGCATCGGGCTCTCCGCCACCTAGTGACCGCAGCGGCCGGCGCGGGAGGGGGCGGCGCCAACGTCTCGCTGTCTGACGGCAGGTTCCCTCTGAGTGGAGCCTGCCCCGTGGAAGCCGATTGGTTCGTTCCGGCCCGGTAAGTGTACCCCGGGAGTGAGGCCGGCAGGGTGCTCGGGGCGGGGCATCCTTGCCCTGCTCCTTGCCCCCCAGAGCCCTGGGGCAGAGGTCTGTGGGGCAGGCCGCGCTGAGGCAGCAAGTGTGCTTGTTTGTGTTCGGGTGTCACGTGTGCGCACCCGCTCAGCTGTTGGCAGCCTGTTCCTGGGGGTCTGGGGGTCTGTCGAGGAGGGTGTGTGTGTCCATGTTTCTGTGTACCTTGTGTTGGAGAGCGGGCAGTGTCGACTGTGTGTATTTCTGTGTGCGTGTGATTTTAAGGGTCTCTATCTACCTGTATGCGTGTATTTCTGGGGGTCCGTGTTTGGGTGTCTGTCTGCCTGTGCCTGAAGATTTCTTGTGTAGCTGTGTCGTTCCAGGACTGTGTGTGTGTGACTGTGCGCTTGCGATATGAGGGTCTGCATATGACTTTAAGAGCGGGTGTGTGTCCACCTGTCTGCCTTCCTGATAGCTGATGTATGTGTGACTTTGATGGTGTATATTTCAAGGTATGGATTGTGCACAGGCCCCTGCATGTTCAAGAAGCCTGCATGTCCGTGCAGGGACTAGCTGGTACAAAGGTACAGTGTTCAGAGACCAGAGTTTGTGTGCACATCTCTACACCTGTGTGTCATTGTCTTTCTGTATGCCAAGGACCTCATGCAGGTACAGCGCCTCCCCCATCTCTGTGGCCTAGGTTGTGGAAGAGCTTCAGCCACCTAGGTTGCCATAGTAACAGCTCAAATCCCATCCCTGCCTATCTGAAGAGGTACTGTGGTGCCCCAGGCCCATAGGGGAGAGGTTCCGCGCCAATGCTCTGCTTGGTGGGAACCTAGGTTACCGTGCTGAATGTCTGCACCAAGGCTGGTCGCGGACAGAAAGAAGAGAGAACTTCTCTGAGCTTCACTCTTCCTTCACTCAGCTCCTGGTTCTCCGTCTGCTCCAGACGGGCGGCCACTGCCCAGTCCCCACCTGACTCTGGAGCCTGGGGCTGGGGGCTTGGGAAACATCCCCAAAACTTCTGGGAGAGGTGGGTGGGGGTCCAATGTGATTTCCCAGCTCAGAGCTAGGGCCAGTGTCCAGCTGGTACTCAATAAAGACGTGTTTGCTGAAATCCAGGAACAAGGAAGGCCTGCTCACCCTAGACCCAAGAAATGATGACAGGATAGCCCTTGGTCAGGCTATTATTCAGATCTCACAGAAGGCTTGGGAGGGCGGCTACAAGGTTATTCATCCTGTTTTACTGACAGACAAGGCATACAACCAGGGATTGGTAGAGGAGTCTTAAAGTCAGGGCTGACTACTCGGAGTCCTGGGTCCTGAAGACTGTCTCCTGAGCAGTCAGAGACAAAGACTGCGGGAGTTCATGAAACAGGTCACTTGACATAAAGCTGGGGGGTGGGAGGCAATTGTCTTTCCAGCCTCCTGCCGCCCTTTCCATTTGTAAGTGTGCCGTGCTTCTCCCTAGCCCCATATCCCCTCATGCAGAGGCACTTCCTCCATCAGGGACATTCTCCATGAGCTCTTTTCCCACTTAATATCAGTTGAGGTCAAATATTAAATATTCCCATCACAATCTGATTTCAGCATTCTTATATGCAGTCTGATAAAAAGAACCATTTCCAAATATGCCCTTTGTGGGACATCGCTTTTCCCTTTAATGTCTTTCACCTTTGATGACCCTCACCACTCCAACCACCAGTTCATCCGTCACCTCCCAGGCCCAGTTTCCTTCTTGGCAAAATGAGTATGGCCTGGTGGCTGGGAGCCCAGCCCTGGCTCAAGTGTCACTTCTACTTGCTACTCGGCACTTTGGGCAAAAGAATCTACCTCTCTGAACTTCCATTTCCTCATTTATAGGAGACTTATAGTCATATCTGTTGCCTAAGCATTCTGGTGTGGATTCATGAGTCATTACATGTAAAGGGCCAAGCACAGGGCCTGACTGTCAGACGGCCTGATGAATAGAAGTGCTTTTAGTTGGCCCAAGGATGATGGTGGCCACTGATGCCAGGGGACATCTCAGGTGCTCCTCATGCAGGGGTTGCTGTGAAAGCTCCTGGTTCTCCGTCTGCTCCAGCGCGGCCACTGCCCAGTCCCCACCTGACTCTGGAGCCTGGGGCTGGGGGCTTGGGAAACATCCCCAAAACTTCTGGGAGAGGTGGGTGGGGTCCAATGTGATTTCCCAGCTCAGAGCTAGGGCCAGTGTCCAGCTGGTACTCAATAAAGACGTGTTTGCTGAAATCCAGGAACAAGGAAGGCCTGCTCACCCTAGACCCAAGAAATGATGACAGGATAGCCCTTGGTCAGGCTATTATTCAGATCTCACAGAAGGCTTGGGAGGGCGGCTACAAGGTTATTCATCCTGTTTTACTGACAGACAAGGCATACAACCAGGGATTGGTAGAGGAGTCTTAAAGTCAGGGCTGACTACTCGGAGTCCTGGGTCCTGAAGACTGTCTCCTGAGCAGTCAGAGACAAAGACTGCGGGAGTTCATGAAACAGGTCACTTGACATAAAGCTGGGGGGTGGGAGGCAATTGTCTTTCCAGCCTCCTGCCGCCCTTTCCATTTGTAAGTGTGCCGTGCTTCTCCCTAGCCCCATATCCCCTCATGCAGAGGCACTTCCTCCATCAGGGACATTCTCCATGAGCTCTTTTCCCACTTAATATCAGTTGAGGTCAAATATTAAATATTCCCATCACAATCTGATTTCAGCATTCTTATATGCAGTCTGATAAAAAGAACCATTTCCAAATATGCCCTTTGTGGGACATCGCTTTACCCTTTAATGTCTTTCACCTTTGATGACCCTCACCACTCCAACCACCAGTTCATCCGTCACCTCCCAGGCCCAGTTTCCTTCTTGGCAAAATGAGTATGGCCTGGTGGCTGGGAGCCCAGCCCTGGCTCAAGTGTCACTTCTACTTGCTACTCGGCACTTTGGGCAAAAGAATCTACCTCTCTGAACTTCCATTTCCTCATTTATAGGAGACTTATAGTCATATCTGTTGCCTAAGCATTCTGGTGTGGATTCATGAGTCATTACATGTAAAGGGCCAAGCACAGGGCCTGACTGTCAGACGTGCCTGATGAATAGAAGTGCTTTTAGTTGGCCCAAGGATGATGGTGGCCACTGATGCCAGGGGACATCTCAGGTGCTCCTCATGCAGTGGGGTCTCTGTGCCCTCGGTGTGGCATGTGGAGTGGTTGGGTGTGAACCCTCGCACTCTTTCCCAGAGCAGAAAAAAGGTAAAAGGCTATATTGCCTCTGCTGGGAACTTCTGGGTGGAGTTTGAAGGGGCCTTGTGGGTGCTGCCCTACCCTCTTCTCTGTCTCCTCTTCTCCAGACTGTGGTACCTCCATGAGCCGGTCCCAGGTTGCCCTGCTAGGCCTGGGCCTGGGTCTGCTGCTCATGCTGCTACTATATGTGGGGCTTCCAGGACCCCCTGAACAGACCTCTTGGCTCTGGGGAGACTCCAATGTCACGATCCTGGCTGGTGTCACCCCTGGCAGCTCCCCCATGTTTTACCGTGAGGTGCTACCATTCCACAAGGCCCGCAGGTAGGTACTGACTGCCAGCTCAACTCAAAGTGCTCAGGGCCTGGGAGGGCGGTGGGAGAAGCCTCTGAAAGAAGAGCCCCCAGGACACACACTCCCCCATGTGCCCACAGGGTGGATGTGGTGCTGCTCCATGGAAAGGCCTTTAGCTCCCGGACATGGGAGCAGCTGGGCACACTGCAGCTGCTGGCGCAGAGGGGCTACCGGGCCGTGGCCCTTGACCTCCCAGGTGAGCCCCTGCCCCTGGGTCCAGGGAGGTCATGTGCCACAGGGACAAGGGGACAGCATGCCAGAGGGGAGAACTAGAGGGGTAGGAAAGCCCTAAGGTGTGGCTGGGAGAGAATCTGGACCCCAGTTCATCCGTCACCTCCCAGGCCCAGTTTCCTTCTTGGCAAAATGAGTATGGCCTGGTGGCTGGGAGCCCAGCCCTGGCTCAAGTGTCACTTCTACTTGCTACTCGGCACTTTGGGCAAAAGAATCTACCTCTCTGAACTTCCATTTCCTCATTTATAGGAGACTTATAGTCATATCTGTTGCCTAAGCATTCTGGTGTGGATTCATGAGTCATTACATGTAAAGGGCCAAGCACAGGGCCTGACTGTCAGACGTGCCTGATGAATAGAAGTGCTTTTAGTTGGCCCAAGGATGATGGTGGCCACTGATGCCAGGGGACATCTCAGGTGCTCCTCATGCAGTGGGGTCTCTGTGCCCTCGGTGTGGCATGTGGAGTGGTTGGGTGTGAACCCTCGCACTCTTTCCCAGAGCAGAAAAAAGGTAAAAGGCTATATTGCCTCTGCTGGGAACTTCTGGGTGGAGTTTGAAGGGGCCTTGTGGGTGCTGCCCTACCCTCTTCTCTGTCTCCTCTTCTCCAGACTGTGGTACCTCCATGAGCCGGTCCCAGGTTGCCCTGCTAGGCCTGGGCCTGGGTCTGCTGCTCATGCTGCTACTATATGTGGGGCTTCCAGGACCCCCTGAACAGACCTCTTGGCTCTGGGGAGACTCCAATGTCACGATCCTGGCTGGTGTCACCCCTGGCAGCTCCCCCATGTTTTACCGTGAGGTGCTACCATTCCACAAGGCCCGCAGGTAGGTACTGACTGCCAGCTCAACTCAAAGTGCTCAGGGCCTGGGAGGGCGGTGGGAGAAGCCTCTGAAAGAAGAGCCCCCAGGACACACACTCCCCCATGTGCCCACAGGGTGGATGTGGTGCTGCTCCATGGAAAGGCCTTTAGCTCCCGGACATGGGAGCAGCTGGGCACACTGCAGCTGCTGGCGCAGAGGGGCTACCGGGCCGTGGCCCTTGACCTCCCAGGTGAGCCCCTGCCCCTGGGTCCAGGGAGGTCATGTGCCACAGGGACAAGGGGACAGCATGCCAGAGGGGAGAACTAGAGGGGTAGGAAAGCCCTAAGGTGTGGCTGGGGAGAATCTGGACCCCAGTGTCTGGACAGGCAGTAGCAAGTCACAACACAAAGGGGCAACATGAAAAGCTTTATTTTCTACCTTGAAAACTACAGTATGGATTGTTGTATGTCACAGAGCATACACAACCTAAAAAACAAAACAGAACAGAAAAACATGACTTGCCTTGGAAGCCACTGCATGGGGAGATATCACTGTACTTTTTATGACAAACTAGGGAGCTTTTTGTTTTTTTCGGCTGTACAAATGATTTATGCTGTTATTCTTGTCATTAAAAAATCAACCAAGAGTGACCCTCGCCCCACCACCAAGATCCATGCTGTGTCTCTCTCCCTGTCTCTTCTCTAAGCATTTTGAGGGTGCCAGTGCCTCTTTGGGTGCTTTTACATCTAGAGATGCAGGATTATGTGGGAGAGGTTGTAAATGACACTGGTATCCTGCTTGCTTAGCATATCTCTCTGAAACCTGGTTTTCTCCTCTGCCGAGTATCACGGGTCATGTCAGGCATGATGAACCTCCCTTACACTTATCCCAGGATCACGGCAGTGTGTGCCATGGGAGGGATGCACAGGTTTTATCTGGCCATTCCTCTGCAGGTGGCTGTGTAGGTTGGTTTAGAGTTTTCAGTGTCAGTCGAAATACTCAAGTAAGGAAGCTGAAGCATCTTTGGACATGCCTCTTTTTTCCCCATTGCTTATTTTATTTTTTGACCACTTTATTTTTATGTTTTTGTATGTGGGATATTAGTTCCCCAACCAGAGATGGAATGCCTTTTATGCTAACCACTGGGAAACCAGGTAGGTACTGACTGCCAGCTCAACTCAAAGTGCTCAGGGCCTGGGAGGGCGGTGGGAGAAGCCTCTGAAAGAAGAGCCCCCAGGACACACACTCCCCCATGTGCCCACAGGGTGGATGTGGTGCTGCTCCATGGAAAGGCCTTTAGCTCCCGGACATGGGAGCAGCTGGGCACACTGCAGCTGCTGGCGCAGAGGGGCTACCGGGCCGTGGCCCTTGACCTCCCAGGTGAGCCCCTGCCCCTGGGTCCAGGGAGGTCATGTGCCACAGGGACAAGGGGACAGCATGCCAGAGGGGAGAACTAGAGGGGTAGGAAAGCCCTAAGGTGTGGCTGGGGAGAATCTGGACCCCAGTGTCTGGACAGGCAGTAGCAAGTCACAACACAAAGGGGCAACATGAAAAGCTTTATTTTCTACCTTGAAAACTACAGTATGGATTGTTGTATGTCACAGAGCATACACAACCTAAAAAACAAAACAGAACAGAAAAACATGACTTGCCTTGGAAGCCACTGCATGGGGAGATATCACTGTACTTTTTATGACAAACTAGGGAGCTTTTTGTTTTTTTCGGCTGTACAAATGATTTATGCTGTTATTCTTGTCATTAAAAAATCAACCAAGAGTGACCCTCGCCCCACCACCAAGATCCATGCTGTGTCTCTCTCCCTGTCTCTTCTCTAAGCATTTTGAGGGTGCCAGTGCCTCTTTGGGTGCTTTTACATCTAGAGATGCAGGATTATGTGGGAGAGGTTGTAAATGACACTGGTATCCTGCTTGCTTAGCATATCTCTCTGAAACCTGGTTTTCTCCTCTGCCGAGTATCACGGGTCATGTCAGGCATGATGAACCTCCCTTACACTTATCCCAGGATCACGGCAGTGTGTGCCATGGGAGGGATGCACAGGTTTTATCTGGCCATTCCTCTGCAGGTGGCTGTGTAGGTTGGTTTAGAGTTTTCAGTGTCAGTCGAAATACTCAAGTAAGGAAGCTGAAGCATCTTTGGACATGCCTCTTTTTTCCCCATTGCTTATTTTATTTTTTGACCACTTTATTTTTATGTTTTTGTATGTGGGATATTAGTTCCCCAACCAGAGATGGAACCTGTGCCCCTTGCATTGGAAACACAGAGTGCTAACCACTGGGAAACCAGGGAAGTCCCTGAACATGCTTCTTTGAGCATATGGGCAATACTTTCTGTAGGGTAGCCATCAAGGACAATTGATGGGTCAGAGGACACACATTTAAATTTTTTTGACAAATATTATCTTACCCTCCAAAAATGCTGTATAGATTTACCTCAAATCAGTCGGGCATGAAAGTATCCATTTTCCCACATCTTCCTTAATACTGTGTATTATCAATCTTTCTCTTTTTTTTTTTTTTATCTGAGTGTGCTCGGTCTTAATTGCAGCACATGAGATCTAGTTCCCTGACCAGGGGTTGAACCCAAGCCCCTTACATTGGGAACACAGAGTCTTAGCCACTAGACCACCAGGGAGGTCCCTATCAATCTTTTTAATTTTGCCAACATCGCTCTCATATTACACAACCATAACTTCTGGGGATTTTGAGGTAGCACATGCTATGTGCCACTGGTCCCCATCTCTTTCCCCCACTATGGTGAGCAGGGCATCCTGACCACCTTCCCAGCCTCCCTCAGCTGATACCTTCTGCTGTTTCCAGGTTTTGGGAACACGGCACCTTCAAAGGAGGCAAGCACAGAGGCAGGGCGGGCAGGGCTGTTGGAGCGAGTGCTGCAAGATCTAGCAGTGCAGAATGCCGTGTTGGTGAGCCCTTCACTGAGTGGTCGCTATGCCCTGCCCTTCCTGATGCGAGGCCACCACCAGCTGCATGGATTCGTGCCCATTGCACCTGCCTCCACCCAGAACTACACCCAGGAACAATTCCAGGCCGTTAAGGTACTGGGAAGAGGGTCTCCAAAAGTCCTGTCCCTGGTTTGAATCATGGGGGGGAAAGGACTCAGGTCGTATTTGGAGGACACATGGCCCCGTTCTTGATCTGGATGGAAGACATGGGGTATATGGGGAAGATTTCCTAAGGAAGTGGCTTGAGGGTGGGTCATTTCCTTTCAAGGCCCCAGGATCATGGCCCCTTGCCTTGCCCTGCAGACCCCAACTCTCATCTTGTATGGGGAGCTGGACCGCGTCCTGGCTCAAGAGTCACTGCGGCAGCTCCGCCACCTGCCTAACCACTCCGTGGTGAAGTTGCACAACGCAGGCCATGCCTGCTACCTCCACAGACCACAAGACTTCCACCTCGAGCTCCTTGCTTTCCTTGACCATCTGCCATGAACTCACCCACTGTCTAGGCCCCAGGCCTGGCTTGAGCTTGGAAGTTCTGGACCAGCCCCCACCAGGGCGGCACTCTGTGACTGGAGAGTTGAGCTCAGAGGGTTAGGCCCAGTCAGTACTTCTCATTTCATCTAAGAGGCACAATAAAAAAAAAAAAAAAAGGTATTTTTGTCATATCTGGGGAGTGATAGGTTCCAATTCCTGGCATTGCTGAAGGTGGAGTGAGAGTTGGAGGCAAGTCTGAGAATGCTTCAGGACAGAGCTGGAGGGAGTGCCCCAGCAGCTTGGTAAGGCTAAGGACATGGGCTACGCACTAGATGGCTGCTGAGTGGCTTTTCTGAGACTCAGTTTCCTCATCTGTAAAATGGCCATGATGGAAACACTTAGTTCAGAAAGTGGTTTAATGTGGGAAAAAAAAAAGAGAAAGTGGTTTTATGATTGAAGAGTCTGGGTAAGCAGAGCACTTGGCCACACAGGGCTGGCGTATCATCAAGAAGGGTTATTGTTCCTGCTGAATGACCACTGGAATGAGGGCAGGTCCTATGGCCAAAAGGGGCAGGATGTGTAGAGGATGGAGTGGGGAATGTGGTTTAACCTGTAACATAGCACTGGGGAAGGGAAAATTGACACAAAAGAGATCAAGAGGAGAAAAATTTTAATGTGTCCAAGGAGGTCGCATAGAAATGAGACTTCAGAAGTAGACAAAGCAGGCAACTCTTATACTTTTTAGACAGAGATAGAATACATTTGCAAGGACTTGGCAAAAGCATATTTTTTGGATGCTGAATTAGTAAAGAATCTTTAGTAAACAGAGTTTAGTCTTGGAGGTAGTAAATTAACGAAATAACACGATTGGGTTATATGGGCTTCTCGGCTTGAATTCCCTGTCTCTGGAAATAAGGGTGTCGTATCTCCAGATGCAAGAAGTGTACCTTTCACATGGGAGATTTATTTCCTGCTTTCAGGCAGACAGAAAGGATTTCCTGCATTTGACATTTCTCAAGTGATTTTAATTCAATATAACAAACAGGCCAACAGGTAGCACTGCTGGTGAACCACCAAGCAGACTTGACCCTGGGAATATGTGGGTCAGCAGCTGATCTTAAACCCCAGGAGGGTTGGATGGACCCTACCCTACCCTCCTAGTCCGCCTCCCCAAGCTGCTTTAGTCTCTGGAACAGAGGGCAAAACTGCCTGAGAGTACAAAGTCCAGCGGACATAAAAACGGGCAGCTACAACTGTGGGTGGCCAGTGGGACACCTGTGCCACTTTATCGTCCTATTCTGGTGGCTGCTGAAGAGCCAAGGACTCTGGCACTGGGTCAGCCACGTGAATGCTTCTGTGCAGTCTCCCACATTTCCTTCTGTCATACAGCGTCACGATTACATCCTCTCAGCGTGCCATCCTCAGTCACATCCAACCACCATCTCACACTCACACTGTCATACACAGTCACCCACTGACACACAGATTCGCCCACACAGCGGCGCGACCACAAATGCGCTCATTCGTTCAGCTGTCCTCCATTTCTGGCACGCCGTCTGTCTGCTCTGTGCCCTGCCAGGAACAGGATCCTGCGGGTACTGGACCAGCCCTCCTGACACTCATAGATGTTAACCAGTAACCTCGCCACACAGGGAGCACTCAGGCAGTCAGGGAGGCCGTTTCTGAGGCGCTGATGCGTGAAGAAGGGAGAAGTCGAGATTCGCCGGAGGGGCTGGTGGAGCAGGCCAGGACCAGCTCCAGCAGGACTCAGCGGAACTGAACCCTGAGAGGAAGGGAGGCAGTTGTGACGTTGCTGGTCAGTGCCCGCCCTCCTCCTTTCTCGTCCAATCAGGAGGTAGCAGGAGGTGGAGCCTGCTGCCCAGAACCAGGGGCGGGGACTGGAGGGGGCGTGGTTAGTGGGGGCGGGACTGGGCCTGTAGGGCGGGTCATCCCGGAGCAAGCCGTCGGTCGCGGGGCGGAGCCGGTGGCGGAGGCAGCTGCCCGGGCGGGCTCCTGAATCCCAGCCTCAGGTAACTGGTGGATCTTCGCTGATCCTCTGGAAATAAGGGTGTCGTATCTCCAGATGCAAAGTGTACCTTTCACATGGGAGGCAGACAGAAAGGATTTCCTGCATTTGACATTTCTCAAGTGATTTTAATTCAATATAACAAACAGGCCAACAGGTAGCACTGCTGGTGAACCACCAAGCAGACTTGACCCTGGGAATATGTGGGTCAGCAGCTGATCTTAAACCCCAGGAGGGTTGGATGGACCCTACCCTACCCTCCTAGTCCGCCTCCCCAAGCTGCTTTAGTCTCTGGAACAGAGGGCAAAACTGCCTGAGAGTACAAAGTCCAGCGGACATAAAAACGGGCAGCTACAACTGTGGGTGGCCAGTGGGACACCTGTGCCACTTTATCGTCCTATTCTGGTGGCTGCTGAAGAGCCAAGGACTCTGGCACTGGGTCAGCCACGTGAATGCTTCTGTGCAGTCTCCCACATTTCCTTCTGTCATACAGCGTCACGATTACATCCTCTCAGCGTGCCATCCTCAGTCACATCCAACCACCATCTCACACTCACACTGTCATACACAGTCACCCACTGACACACAGATTCGCCCACACAGCGGCGCGACCACAAATGCGCTCATTCGTTCAGCTGTCCTCCATTTCTGGCACGCCGTCTGTCTGCTCTGTGCCCTGCCAGGAACAGGATCCTGCGGGTACTGGACCAGCCCTCCTGACACTCATAGATGTTAACCAGTAACCTCGCCACACAGGGAGCACTCAGGCAGTCAGGGAGGCCGTTTCTGAGGCGCTGATGCGTGAAGAAGGGAGAAGTCGAGATTCGCCGGAGGGGCTGGTGGAGCAGGCCAGGACCAGCTCCAGCAGGACTCAGCGGAACTGAACCCTGAGAGGAAGGGAGGCAGTTGTGACGTTGCTGGTCAGTGCCCGCCCTCCTCCTTTCTCGTCCAATCAGGAGGTAGCAGGAGGTGGAGCCTGCTGCCCAGAACCAGGGGCGGGGACTGGAGGGGGCGTGGTTAGTGGGGGCGGGACTGGGCCTGTAGGGCGGGGTCATCCCGGAGCAAGCCGTCGGTCGCGGGGCGGAGCCGGTGGCGGAGGCAGCTGCCCCGGGGCGGGCTCCTGAATCCCAGCCTCAGGTAACTGGTGGAGTCTGCTACCACCGGGCGGAGAAGACGTCCGCGTCGACTGGGCCTTGGCGTCTGGGACGCCCCTGATTCGCAGTCTTCGGTTCCGCCCTGCGAGGTCCGGCCACGTGGTGGGCGGACCAGGGTAGCTTTGAGCCTGAGACCTCAGAGGGCCTCGAGTCCGGCTCAGAGTCCAGGGCGGACGCCGAGAGGCGAGCGTGGACCAAGACCAGACGAGCGCGAGGTGGGGGGTCTTGGAGAGGGATAGAGGGATCTGGAGTTACCTGACATGAAATCCAGGCAATTGGGAAACGTTTTTTCTTTGAGAAGGGTGCCTGGAGTCAATGTGTGGGTTCAAAGGTGGCTCAGCCACTTCCTAGCTGTCTCTGAGCCTCTCTTTGCTTTTTGTCTGTAAAGTGTGCTTTCAAAGGCACGAACTTCATGGGGCTCCTTGAGGGTTTAAATAAGGAACTATGTTGAAAGTGGCCAGCACAACGCCTGAAACAGAATGGGGGCTCTGAAACGGGGGTGCTCCGGAGCGGGACGTCGTCTTCCTGTGGGACGTCCGGGGAACCGCCCTGGGAAGGGGCTGCGAGCATAGACTCCACCAGCCCCAGATGCAGGAAGAGGTACGTAGCCTCTCGCTTTGCCCCCAGCTCACCACGGCAGGGCAGCGCCATGGCCAGCAAGGGTCGCGAGGGCGAGCACCCATCCGTGACTCTCTTCCGTCAGTACCTGCGCATCCGCACCCTCCAGCCCGAGCCCGATTACGGTGAGAACGTGGCGATTCCAGGGCCTGCGGTCGGGCTTCGGGGCGGGGACTGTGCTCTTAATCTAGAGACGCCAACCTCTATCTCCCAGCTGAGTTTAAACTGCTGCCTCAAATGGAGCCTCCACTGCTCTAAGCCATTCCCTGGGTCAACACTGCTCAGCAGCCCCTCCAGGCTGTCATGTTCAGAAAGTTACTTCTGGTATTTAAATAAGGAACAACTTCACCTCACTCCCCGGAACTTGAGCTTGGATAGGGGAAGAAGAGGCTCCCGGAAGCTTCCTGGGGTTCAACAAAGGCCACAACCCTTAAGGAATCTGTCTTGGTGGCTGAGAACTGTCCAGTCCAAAGACATAGGGTCAACCTCATGTCTTTGTGTGAGTTTCCCTGTCTTTAAGGAGGGTCACAGTGACATCTGCTTCTCATTCTGGGCTTCCCACCTGGTCTTCCACAAAGGGTCTTCTTCCTTGGGGACAGAGATGCAGATATCTCTGATGGACATGGAATTGTGTTGAGGCAGAGGTCTGCTCCCCTCCCTGAGCCCGTGGGAGGTGTGGGGAGACAGAAGCGGAAGCCGGGCTCTCTGTGTCCCCAGGGGCTGCCATGGCCTTCCTTGAGGAGAGAGGCCGCCAGCTGGGCCTGGGCTGTCAGAAGGTGGAGGTGAGCCCGCGGCGCTGCATGGAGAGTCAGTGGGCCTGGAGCAGCTCCTCGCCCTGCACTGACTACTCCTCCCCCTGGCCCTCTCCAGGTGGCACCTGGCCGTGTGGTGATCGTGTTAACCTGGCCAGGTACCAACCCCAAACTCTCCTCCATCTTGCTCAACTCCCACATGGATGTGGTTCCTGTCTTCCAGGTGTCTGGGATGGGGTGGGGTGGGGGCTGCGAGCATAGACTCCACCAGCCCCAGATGCAGGAAGAGGTACGTAGCCTCTCGCTTTGCCCCCAGCTCACCACGGCAGGGCAGCGCCATGGCCAGCAAGGGTCGCGAGGGCGAGCACCCATCCGTGACTCTCTTCCGTCAGTACCTGCGCATCCGCACCCTCCAGCCCGAGCCCGATTACGGTGAGAACGTGGCGATTCCAGGGCCTGCGGTCGGGCTTCGGGGCGGGGACTGTGCTCTTAATCTAGAGACGCCAACCTCTATCTCCCAGCTGAGTTTAAACTGCTGCCTCAAATGGAGCCTCCACTGCTCTAAGCCATTCCCTGGGTCAACACTGCTCAGCAGCCCCTCCAGGCTGTCATGTTCAGAAAGTTACTTCTGGTATTTAAATAAGGAACAACTTCACCTCACTCCCCGGAACTTGAGCTTGGATAGGGGAAGAAGAGGCTCCCGGAAGCTTCCTGGGGTTCAACAAAGGCCACAACCCTTAAGGAATCTGGCTTGGTGGCTGAGAACTGTCCAGTCCAAAGACATAGGGTCAACCTCATGTCTTTGTGTGAGTTTCCCTGTCTTTAAGGAGGGTCACAGTGACATCTGCTTCTCATTCTGGGCTTCCCACCTGGTCTTCCACAAAGGGTCTTCTTCCTTGGGGACAGAGATGCAGATATCTCTGATGGACATGGAATTGTGTTGAGGCAGAGGTCTGCTCCCCTCCCTGAGCCCGTGGGAGGTGTGGGGAGACAGAAGCGGAAGCCGGGCTCTCTGTGTCCCCAGGGGCTGCCATGGCCTTCCTTGAGGAGAGAGGCCGCCAGCTGGGCCTGGGCTGTCAGAAGGTGGAGGTGAGCCCGCGGCGCTGCATGGAGAGTCAGTGGGCCTGGAGCAGCTCCTCGCCCTGCACTGACTACTCCTCCCCCTGGCCCTCTCCAGGTGGCACCTGGCCGTGTGGTGATCGTGTTAACCTGGCCAGGTACCAACCCCAAACTCTCCTCCATCTTGCTCAACTCCCACATGGATGTGGTTCCTGTCTTCCAGGTGTCTGGGATGGGGTGGGGTGGGGGGCTTGGTGGGGGAGTGGAACAGCCTTGTGGCAAAGATGGCGCAGACCTCGTCTTTCAACTTCAGGGGGTCCACTGTGCTGATCCTGGCGTGGACTCGAACTCATAGAGCATTACTCCGCTCTAGCAGCCTCTGCCTAGTAGCCATTCCATGCTGGGGCAGGGTTGGGGGAGGGGCAGTGGAAGTGGGAGACAGGGATGCGGGATGGCTGCCCGTTGCCCTCTTCAGGGCAGGGCCACAGTAGAGGAGAGGAGAGTAACAACTCCACCTGGGGCTTGGGTCCCTCTTCCCGCTCCTGTCCCTAGGAATATTGGAATCATGATCCCTTTGAGGCCTTCAAGGATGCAGAGGGCTATATCTACGGCAGGGGTACCCAGGATATGAAGTGCGTCAGCATCCAGTGAGTGTCCTTCATTCCAGTTTCCTCACAGGACCCAGGTGTGACTGGATAACCTCAAGGCCAAGGAAAATCTTGGTCCCTTACCTTGGGTGGGAATTCCTGCTATGACCATGGCCTGAATGGGGAGATAGGGACAGAGACATGCTGGAATCACCTGCTAGGCTGTGGCAGAGCTGGGCCCAAGGCTCCAACCTGCCCGTTCAAGCATCTGATGCCTGCCCCCAGCACCTGGCTTACACCCTCTCACTGCCGCTCAGGTACCTGGAGGCTGTGAGGAGGCTGAAGGCCGAGGGCCACCATTTCCCCAGAACCATCCACTTGACTTTGTGCCGGGTAGGAGTGGCCGAGGAGGGACACCTTGCAGGAAATGGCACAGATCATCTCTGATGGACATGGAATTGTGTTGAGGCAGAGGTCTGCTCCCTCCCTGAGGGAGGTGTGGGGAGACAGAAGCGGAAGCCGGGCTCTCTGTGTCCCCAGGGGCTGCCATGGCCTTCCTTGAGGAGAGAGGCCGCCAGCTGGGCCTGGGCTGTCAGAAGGTGGAGGTGAGCCCGCGGCGCTGCATGGAGAGTCAGTGGGCCTGGAGCAGCTCCTCGCCCTGCACTGACTACTCCTCCCCCTGGCCCTCTCCAGGTGGCACCTGGCCGTGTGGTGATCGTGTTAACCTGGCCAGGTACCAACCCCAAACTCTCCTCCATCTTGCTCAACTCCCACATGGATGTGGTTCCTGTCTTCCAGGTGTCTGGGATGGGGTGGGGTGGGGGGCTTGGTGGGGGAGTGGAACAGCCTTGTGGCAAAGATGGCGCAGACCTCGTCTTTCAACTTCAGGGGGTCCACTGTGCTGATCCTGGCGTGGACTCGAACTCATAGAGCATTACTCCGCTCTAGCAGCCTCTGCCTAGTAGCCATTCCATGCTGGGGCAGGGTTGGGGGAGGGGCAGTGGAAGTGGGAGACAGGGATGCGGGATGGCTGCCCGTTGCCCTCTTCAGGGCAGGGCCACAGTAGAGGAGAGGAGAGTAACAACTCCACCTGGGGCTTGGGTCCCTCTTCCCGCTCCTGTCCCTAGGAATATTGGAATCATGATCCCTTTGAGGCCTTCAAGGATGCAGAGGGCTATATCTACGGCAGGGGTACCCAGGATATGAAGTGCGTCAGCATCCAGTGAGTGTCCTTCATTCCAGTTTCCTCACAGGACCCAGGTGTGACTGGATAACCTCAAGGCCAAGGAAAATCTTGGTCCCTTACCTTGGGTGGGAATTCCTGCTATGACCATGGCCTGAATGGGGAGATAGGGACAGAGACATGCTGGAATCACCTGCTAGGCTGTGGCAGAGCTGGGCCCAAGGCTCCAACCTGCCCGTTCAAGCATCTGATGCCTGCCCCCAGCACCTGGCTTACACCCTCTCACTGCCGCTCAGGTACCTGGAGGCTGTGAGGAGGCTGAAGGCCGAGGGCCACCATTTCCCCAGAACCATCCACTTGACTTTTGTGCCGGGTAGGAGTGGCCGAGGGAGGGGACACCTTCAGGGGCAGGGAAAGTGGGTGGGGCACCCACCCCATCTCACATTCCTGTTGCTTTTGCAGATGAGGAGATCGGGGGTCACCAAGGCATGGAACGGTTTGTACAGCGGCCTGAGTTCCAGGCCCTGAGGGCTGGCTTCGCTCTGGATGAGGGTGAGCAGGGTGGCAGGCCACTGAGCATCCAGCAGAGCGTGGGGAGGCTGCTAGCGGGGTCTGAGCCATTCCATCCTCTGAACTCCCTTTTCCTCCTCAGGCCTGGCCAACCCCACTGAGGCCTTCACTGTCTTTTACAGTGAGAGGAGCCCCTGGTGTAAGTATGCGCTTGGAGAATGGGGCCACATTGTGGATGGGAGACAGGGCCACAGGGGCAGGGGCCCCCCAACAGTTCCACAGCAAGTTGGGGCCTGAGTAGGCCTTGAACCCAGGCCTCTGCCTCCCAGCCCCTTCTTCCCTGGGCATCTCTTTCCTGAGCTTCTGTGGAGAGGCCCTAACTGTGGGCAGAAACCAGCTCGACACTGTACATTCTGAGAGAGGACAGAGCCCTGCCTGAGGAGCTTGGAAGGAGGGGAAGACCCTGGGTCCATTCCAGGGCTGGTTCCTTTTCCAGCCTCTCTCATACTAAACCCATCCCCTTCCCCCTCCCCCTCCCTCTCCCAGGGGTGCGGGTCACCAGCACCGGGAAGCCAGGCCATGGCTCGCGATTCATCGAGGACACAGCAGCAGAGAAGCTGGTGTGTGGACACAGGGAGGGAGTGTGGGAGTCCCAAGGTGCTGTCCTGGGGCCACTCTCACATCTAACATCACACTCTCCTAGCACAAGGTTGTGAGCTCCATCCTGGCTTTTCGGGAGAAGGAGAGGCAGAGGTGAGGCAGCCTGCGAAAGGGCAGGGGGCTCTGGGAGGCTATGCAAGAGCAGAGGAGGGCTAAGTCACCTTTTCTTCTTCTTTTTTTTCTTTTTTCTTGTCTCTGTGTGTAAAATGAGGACGAAGTGCTTTATAAATGTGCAAGTGTATGAAACAATGTATCTTCGAGCACCTAGGCCTAGTGCTAAGTCGCATCCACCTCTGTGACCCGGTGGACTGTAGCCTGTTAGGTCCTTCTGTCCACCAGATTCTCCAGACAAGAAGACTGGAGTGGGTGGCTTAGTCACCTTTTTATCTGCTCTTCGTCCTCGCTGCCACTGCCCCTGCCACCCACCACAGGCTGGAGTCAGACCCTCACCTGAAGGAGGGGAATGTGACCTCTGTGAACCTGACTGTGCTAGAGGGCGGCGTGGCCTATAACGTGGTACCTGCTGCTATGAGCGCCAGCTTTGACTTCCGCGTGGCGCCGGATGTGGACCTGAAGGTGCCGCCTCCACTTGGGTTTGGAGGAGGGAGCCCGGGTCCTCAGCCCCGTCCTTGAGGCCGAAGGAGAGCCTGAAGAGTCAGCTCATCTCCCTTCTCGTAGGCTTTCGAGGAGCAGCTGCAGGGCTGGTGCCAGGCAGCTGGTGAGGGGGTCACCTTCGAGTTTGCTCAGGTACGGCTGGGGGCACCTATGATGGGGGAGTTGTAGGAGCTGGGGACACTGGGCTCGCCACCTGTGTCCCTGGAGGAGGGCACACCTGGTGTGCCTGCATACAGCCTGGCATTTCTTTAGCTGTGAAAGACGTGTTTTGTCAACCACGAAGCATTCATTGTGGAGGCCACTGCTGGGTGTTGGGGAACACTAGGAAGTAAACAAGTTTTTGCCCTCAGTTCTTATAACATGAAGAGAGGAACAGAGATGACTCAAGTAATTATTTAAGTATGAACATGAGGTCCAGGAAAGGGTGGGACTTCATACTGTGTGAACCTGTGATTGGAGGATTTGACCAGTCAGGTCTGGGAGCACCTTTTTTGAACAAGAGACACTTGGGCTAGGATCTCAGGATGGATGGGAAGTGGAGGGCAGGGGAAGGTCCCTGGCCTGTGGCCTTTGAGAGACTGAAAAAGGGCTTGTTGCTGGTCTGGCCAGCTGGATGTCTGGGTAGGTGGATGGGGGGCGTGCCCTGTGCCAGGCACAGCCTCCTCTATGAATAGGGCAAGATGTGCAGATCTTGTCCTGATCCTGCCATCCTTCTCCCTACAGAAGTGGACAGAACCCCAAGTGACATCTACCGATGATGCAGACCCCTGGTGGGCAGCATTTAGTGGAGCCTTCAAGGACATGTGAGCACACTGGAGAGCCCCTCTTCTCCCTTTCCCTCACGTCCATCTTCCTTTGTCCTCTGCCCTTTCTGCCTCCACATTCACCAGGGTCTTCCCTCTATAGGAACCTCACTTTGGAGCCAGAGGTCTTTCCTGCTGCCACAGACAGCCGCTATCTTCGCGCAGTGAGCTACTTGCAGTTGGCCTGGGCAGTGGAGGGTTTTTGGGTGCTGGCCTTTTCCCCCTAACGGCATCCCCCCGTCCCCCACAGGTGGGGGTTCCAGCTCTGGGTTTCTCACCCATGAACTGCACGCCTGTTTTGCTCCACGACCACAATGAACGACTGCACGAGGACGTGTTCCTCCGTGGGGTCTACATATATACTCGGCTGCTGCCTGCCCTGGCCAGTGTGCCTGCCCTGCCCAGCGAAAGATGAACCCAATGCACTCCAACCTCCACCCGGGCCACGAACCCTCTTCCCTCCAATAAAGTCTGTGTGGACTGGGGCCACTTCTGAAGTACTGACAGCAAGGATGTTCATGGAGCAGGGTTTCAAAGATAATAGTAATGCCAAATTCAGAGGTGAGGGACCATTGACCATGGGCTGCACCTGTTGCCCCCGTGTAACAGCAATTCGTTTTGAGTCTTCTTAGGACCCCGAGTGGCCACCATACTCACATGGTGGACGACCAATGACTACCACACTAGGATTACTGTGACCAGGAATGATTCTTCACAGGCTGCTGAGGACCAAGGCTGCAGGTTAAGCAGCTGATCCAGGGGGCTGAGAACACAGCAGTCATGCACATAAGGCTGTGCCACCACTGCTTGGCTGGCTGGGGACCCTAGAACTTGGGAGTCAGACAGCTCAGAATATCAAGTGCTGGCCAGATCTGCTAGGAATCAGGTAGAGTGCAGAATTCCCCTTTCTTCTGGATAAGCTCTAAGACCTGGCCAGGGTATTTGGGGTTTATTCCCCTTTCCTCACCAGCCTGCCTGTAGAGCAGGCTGTGTCCTAAAGACACCCACCCACTAATTTCCTAAGTGGTCTTCTTGCACGTCAAGGCTATGTTTGTCCTGAGTCCCACGCACACCCTACCATCCAGGAAGGCTAAACTCTTACCTGCACACAAACGTAGGTACCCACCCCACCCAAACCCTAGCTCCAGCCCTGGAATCACAGATACAAGCTGACAGATCCTGTCTCAGGTTTATTTGTAAAAAAACAACAGCTTCTGCCTCCATTCACCAGGGTCTTCCCTCTATAGGAACCTCACGGCCAGAGGTCTTTCCTGCTGCCACAGACAGCCGCTATCTTCGCAGTGAGCTACTTGCAGTTGGCCTGGGCAGTGGAGGGTTTTTGGGTGCTGGCCTTTTCCCCCTAACGGCATCCCCCCGTCCCCCACAGGTGGGGGTTCCAGCTCTGGGTTTCTCACCCATGAACTGCACGCCTGTTTTGCTCCACGACCACAATGAACGACTGCACGAGGACGTGTTCCTCCGTGGGGTCTACATATATACTCGGCTGCTGCCTGCCCTGGCCAGTGTGCCTGCCCTGCCCAGCGAAAGATGAACCCAATGCACTCCAACCTCCACCCGGGCCACGAACCCTCTTCCCTCCAATAAAGTCTGTGTGGACTGGGGCCACTTCTGAAGTACTGACAGCAAGGATGTTCATGGAGCAGGGTTTCAAAGATAATAGTAATGCCAAATTCAGAGGTGAGGGACCATTGACCATGGGCTGCACCTGTTGCCCCCGTGTAACAGCAATTCGTTTTGAGTCTTCTTAGGACCCCGAGTGGCCACCATACTCACATGGTGGACGACCAATGACTACCACACTAGGATTACTGTGACCAGGAATGATTCTTCACAGGCTGCTGAGGACCAAGGCTGCAGGTTAAGCAGCTGATCCAGGGGGCTGAGAACACAGCAGTCATGCACATAAGGCTGTGCCACCACTGCTTGGCTGGCTGGGGACCCTAGAACTTGGGAGTCAGACAGCTCAGAATATCAAGTGCTGGCCAGATCTGCTAGGAATCAGGTAGAGTGCAGAATTCCCCTTTCTTCTGGATAAGCTCTAAGACCTGGCCAGGGTATTTGGGGTTTATTCCCCTTTCCTCACCAGCCTGCCTGTAGAGCAGGCTGTGTCCTAAAGACACCCACCCACTAATTTCCTAAGTGGTCTTCTTGCACGTCAAGGCTATGTTTGTCCTGAGTCCCACGCACACCCTACCATCCAGGAAGGCTAAACTCTTACCTGCACACAAAACGTAGGTACCCACCCCACCCAAACCCTAGCTCCAGCCCTGGAATCACAGATACAAGCTGACAGATCCTGTCTCAGGTTTATTTGTACAAACAGCACAGGAGGACACCAGCCCCATGCAGACAGCAGCCCAGGGGTCACACCAGTCCTTCTGTCCCCACACCGGCAGGTGAAGGTCTCTACTCTGGACCTTTGGCGGGGGCCTGGGCACCCTTGGGAGCTGGAGCCGGAGCCGCAGCTGCCGGTGCCTTGGCCTTGGTTTGAGCCTTGGCCTGGGACTTTGGCCGGCAGAGCCTGAGACCCTTGGCGATGCGGGCACGAGCCCGTTTCCCGAGTTTGGGGTGAGCGATATAGGCAAGTCGGCTGAGCTTGCGGCTGCCGCCCACTGGTATCTTGGGCTTGACCTCCTTGGTCTTCACGAGAGCCTTGACAGCCTCAGCACGTGCACTCATGGCCTTGGCGTTGTTGGCCTGCATCTTCTTCAGGCCCTTCTTGTTGTGCTTCTTGGCAAAGCGCATGTTCCTCAGGAACTTGGGGTCCACCTTCAAGACAAGAAATATATAGGGAGCTACATAAGTGCTGCACTAGGGGCTCAGTCACCCTTGGTCCCCCTCTCTATAGCAGTACCAGGCGCCAGCTGAGGCCTACTGGCAACTGAGACAGCATCAAGTCAGCCTTAAATGCAGAAATATCTGACCCTTAGAAATTATCTGCAGCAAAACATGTACCATCACCCCCAAAGCCAGTAACCCCACCCTGCCAATGCTATCCACACTTTCAGGGCTACATGCTCAGAGCCCAGCAGAGCTCAAATGAAGGTTGTTCTTTTGAACTAATTCCTACAGCAGGCTTAGGTAGAGTGCAGAATTCCCCTTTCTTCTGGATAAGCTCTAAGACCTGGCCAGGGTATTTGGGGTTTATTCCCCTTTCCTCACCAGCCTGCCTGTAGAGCAGGCTGTGTCCTAAAGACACCCACCCACTAATTTCCTAAGTGGTCTTCTTGCACGTCAAGGCTATGTTTGTCCTGAGTCCCACGCACACCCTACCATCCAGGAAGGCTAAACTCTTACCTGCACACAAAACGTAGGTACCCACCCCACCCAAACCCTAGCTCCAGCCCTGGAATCACAGATACAAGCTGACAGATCCTGTCTCAGGTTTATTTGTACAAACAGCACAGGAGGACACCAGCCCCATGCAGACAGCAGCCCAGGGGTCACACCAGTCCTTCTGTCCCCACACCGGCAGGTGAAGGTCTCTACTCTGGACCTTTGGCGGGGGCCTGGGCACCCTTGGGAGCTGGAGCCGGAGCCGCAGCTGCCGGTGCCTTGGCCTTGGTTTGAGCCTTGGCCTGGGACTTTGGCCGGCAGAGCCTGAGACCCTTGGCGATGCGGGCACGAGCCCGTTTCCCGAGTTTGGGGTGAGCGATATAGGCAAGTCGGCTGAGCTTGCGGCTGCCGCCCACTGGTATCTTGGGCTTGACCTCCTTGGTCTTCACGAGAGCCTTGACAGCCTCAGCACGTGCACTCATGGCCTTGGCGTTGTTGGCCTGCATCTTCTTCAGGCCCTTCTTGTTGTGCTTCTTGGCAAAGCGCATGTTCCTCAGGAACTTGGGGTCCACCTTCAAGACAAGAAATATATAGGGAGCTACATAAGTGCTGCACTAGGGGCTCAGTCACCCTTGGTCCCCCTCTCTATAGCAGTACCAGGCGCCAGCTGAGGCCTACTGGCAACTGAGACAGCATCAAGTCAGCCTTAAATGCAGAAATATCTGACCCTTAGAAATTATCTGCAGCAAAACATGTACCATCACCCCCAAAGCCAGTAACCCCACCCTGCCAATGCTATCCACACTTTCAGGGCTACATGCTCAGAGCCCAGCAGAGCTCAAATGAAGTGCCGGAACTAGTGTTCCTACACTAGAATTAGTGTAGGAACTAATTCCTACAGCAGGTGGAAACTCCCTCAGGGACAGCTTACTCCCTCCTCCTCAAAAGGTGTCAAATACCAAGGTTAGTACACTCAGCAAGCAACAAGGTTAGAGACCAGGGATAACGGGATTAGAAAAGTGAAGACAGGGTGCAGTTTTCTGAGACTCCACAGCCTTAGCCTTCTTGGCTAATCCTTAGAACTCCCTAGCACAGGAAGAGAAACTGCACCCACTGCACCCGCCACCAAGCCTAGCCCCGGGTCAGATCAGGTCATACGCGTTGTCAAAGTGGAACGCAATGCCCACAAGGTATCAGGTGCACACAGGCAAGGCTATCCCTTCCCTTGAAAGGCTCCGGGTGAGTAAGGAGATGAGACAAACTGCCCTCAGGTAGCAGGTTACCACCTGACCAGAGGGTTATACCCTAGGCCAACAAACGCTATGTAAAACTTTATTACTGGGCTTCCCCTGGTGGTCGAGTGGGTAAGGACACCGCCTTGCAGTGGAAGGGGCGCTGGTTCGAGCCCTGGCCTGGGAAGATCCCATGTGCCGCGGAGCGGCTGGACTGATGTGTCCAATCACCGAGCCAGAGCCCTGGAGTGCATGCACCCAGAGCCGGTGCTCTGCAACGACAGACGCCACCGAGATGGGAGGCCCGCAGGAGCCAAAGAACGAAGACGAATGAAAATAGAGAAATAAAAAAGACCAATAGAAGTGGCCCGCCCACTCCCCAACCCAACCCCCGCCCAAAGTAAATAAAAATTAAAAAAAAAAAAAAACAAACACTTTATTACGGGTCTGGCAGAGGTTGAAGTCCAGGCAAAATAAAGGACAGTTAATCACATGAATGAATGAAACACCCAACCGTGCAACAGGAGCCAAATAGGCCGACACACTTCTATGTGATCTGATGCACACACTCACCCCCTTAAGAGATTCGTATCGTTGTGATCGTGGTTTCTTGATGCCGTTTCTGTGCCATTTTCGGGCTGTGGGCAAGCAAAGGAATTAGACCAAAAAAGAGATTTCCTCCAATACAACAACCATCACAGCTGGCAACCTGGGGAGAACTGTAACTTCCCATTACCTGAGATTCATTTAAGAAACCCTTTATCGCTGAATGCAAAGCCGTATGGATATCTCAAGGCTTGTAAATCTAAACCCAAAGGTAATACTGGCTGAAAGTAAAGTCAGCCCCAAGTGCACAGCAGAAAATGTGCTTCCTTTCCCTGTCCAGTATCCTGAATCCTTGCTAGGGTCTGAGGCATTAAGGAAGGCCAGGCAGGGAACTTACACTGGTTGTGCGTGGTGTGGTTCTTGGACTTGGCCATGTCTGCACCTGGAGAATCAAAGTGGAGATGAGGGCAGGGGGTTCGTGGGGTTGGGCTATTTTTCGCCCGTGGTATCAAGTGACACCACAAGGTATCAGGTGCACACAGGCAAGGCTATCCCTTCCCTTGAAAGGCTCCGGGTGAGTAAGGAGATGAGACAAACTGCCCTCAGGTAGCAGGTTACCACCTGACCAGAGGGTTATACCCTAGGCCAACAAACGCTATGTAAAACTTTATTACTGGGCTTCCCCTGGTGGTCGAGTGGGTAAGGACACCGCCTTGCAGTGGAAGGGGCGCTGGTTCGAGCCCTGGCCTGGGAAGATCCCATGTGCCGCGGAGCGGCTGGACTGATGTGTCCAATCACCGAGCCAGAGCCCTGGAGTGCATGCACCCAGAGCCGGTGCTCTGCAACGACAGACGCCACCGAGATGGGAGGCCCGCAGGAGCCAAAGAACGAAGACGAATGAAAATAGAGAAAAAAAAAAGACCAATATAGAGGTCCCGCCCACTCCCCAACCCAACCCCCGCCCAAAGTAAATAAAAATTAAAAAAAAAAAAAAACAAACACTTTATTACGGGTCTGGCAGAGGTTGAAGTCCAGGCAAAATAAAGGACAGTTAATCACATGAATGAATGAAACACCCAACCGTGCAACAGGAGCCAAATAGGCCGACACACTTCTATGTGATCTGATGCACACACTCACCCCCTTAAGAGATTCGTATCGTTGTGATCGTGGTTTCTTGATGCCGTTTCTGTGCCATTTTCGGGCTGTGGGCAAGCAAAGGAATTAGACCAAAAAAGAGATTTCCTCCAATACAACAACCATCACAGCTGGCAACCTGGGGAGAACTGTAACTTCCCATTACCTGAGATTCATTTAAGAAACCCTTTATCGCTGAATGCAAAGCCGTATGGATATCTCAAGGCTTGTAAATCTAAACCCAAAGGTAATACTGGCTGAAAGTAAAGTCAGCCCCAAGTGCACAGCAGAAAATGTGCTTCCTTTCCCTGTCCAGTATCCTGAATCCTTGCTAGGGTCTGAGGCATTAAGGAAGGCCAGGCAGGGAACTTACACTGGTTGTGCGTGGTGTGGTTCTTGGACTTGGCCATGTCTGCACCTGGAGAATCAAAGTGGAGATGAGGGCAGGGGGTTCGTGGGGTTGGGTCTACTTTTTTCGCCCTGATCTAGAAGAACGTGCAGTCAAAAGCCAGACATAGGATGCAGCACAGATGCCTTGCATCCATGGCCTCCACCGGCCTCGATTCATTCTGCATGACCCAACGCCAGCCTCCCCACTCCAGCCTCAGGTAGTGGTGCCTTGAAACCAACTCCCCAGCCGCGAGATTGCGTTCTCCCTCTAAATCTGAATTCTCCCCACTTCCATCCATCCCGTGAGAATCCATGAGCACTGCCCCGGCCCCCAGGCCTCCGCTCCTCTCAGCTAGGCGCCGGCCTCCCAGTCCTCCCCAGGTCTCGCGCCCTGTCGCCGTCGGGGAGTCACGGATGGCTCCGGATACCATGCGATTAGAACTTACCGGCCGGCAGATCCCGAAGCGCCTGGGACCGGAAGAGAAAGAGGAAGGCCGCGGTGCAGCACGGGAAATAGGCTCGTTGCGGCAGGAAGGTACTATTAGAAAAGCTTCCCCCAACGCCGCGGAGAAGAGTTCCTAACGCCAGAGGATACAATCCAAACAGGAAGGCGGTGCTACAAGCCAGGCCGGCACTTTCAGGTTTTACCAACCTCTGTTCCTTCTCCTCCTACTTTTTCTGGACTTGAGTCCCAGGTCTCGTTGAAGGTCTTGAAAGCGAAGGTAGTCCTTGAGGAACTTACGTTAAACAGGAAGTGACAGGAAATTTGTGTGCCGAAAAAGTACCCCTCACCACTCTTTGGAGAATGAACTGTAGGGGGCAGAGGAGAGGAGGGAGATCTGTGAGGAGACTGGTGAGGTTCGTGATGCGACAGGACGTTGCCTCGAGATAAATCGGGTCATGAGGGATGGATAGGCGTGGACAAGAGGGTAGATTGGGCTTGGAAGGCAGAAGAACGGAGAAAGTCAGCCCCAAGTGCACAGCAGAAAATGTGCTTCCTTTCCCTGTCCAGTATCCTGAATCCTTGCTAGGGTCTGAGGCATTAAGGAAGGCCAGGCAGGAACTTACACTGGTTGTGCGTGGTGTGGTTCTTGGACTTGGCCATGTCTGCACCTGGAGAATCAAAGTGGAGATGAGGGCAGGGGGTTCGTGGGGTTGGGTCTACTTTTTTCGCCCTGATCTAGAAGAACGTGCAGTCAAAAGCCAGACATAGGATGCAGCACAGATGCCTTGCATCCATGGCCTCCACCGGCCTCGATTCATTCTGCATGACCCAACGCCAGCCTCCCCACTCCAGCCTCAGGTAGTGGTGCCTTGAAACCAACTCCCCAGCCGCGAGATTGCGTTCTCCCTCTAAATCTGAATTCTCCCCACTTCCATCCATCCCGTGAGAATCCATGAGCACTGCCCCGGCCCCCAGGCCTCCGCTCCTCTCAGCTAGGCGCCGGCCTCCCAGTCCTCCCCAGGTCTCGCGCCCTGTCGCCGTCGGGGAGTCACGGATGGCTCCGGATACCATGCGATTAGAACTTACCGGCCGGCAGATCCCGAAGCGCCTGGGACCGGAAGAGAAAGAGGAAGGCCGCGGTGCAGCACGGGAAATAGGCTCGTTGCGGCAGGAAGGTACTATTAGAAAAGCTTCCCCCAACGCCGCGGAGAAGAGTTCCTAACGCCAGAGGATACAATCCAAACAGGAAGGCGGTGCTACAAGCCAGGCCGGCACTTTCAGGTTTTACCAACCTCTGTTCCTTCTCCTCCTACTTTTTCTGGACTTGAGTCCCAGGTCTCGTTGAAGGTCTTGAAAGCGAAGGTAGTCCTTGAGGAACTTACGTTAAACAGGAAGTGACAGGAAATTTGTGTGCCGAAAAAGTACCCCTCACCACTCTTTGGAGAATGAACTGTAGGGGGCAGAGGAGAGGAGGGAGATCTGTGAGGAGACTGGTGAGGTTCGTGATGCGACAGGACGTTGCCTCGAGATAAATCGGGTCATGAGGGATGGATAGGCGTGGACATGGAAAGAGGGTAGATTGGGCTTGGAAGGCAGAAGAACGGAGAAAGGCCAGTGTAGCCCTTCATTTTGGGGACTCGAACAAGTTTTTGGGTGATGACGGTGCCTTTGACAGAAATGTAAAGATTGGAAGAGGGACACCCGTCTTGTGGCTTTATTCTGAGGGAGCCAATGACCCAGGTGTTTCTTTCTTTCTTCTCTTGCCCCCACGATTGTTCAAAACAGCTCTACTTATGACAGTCAAAAACGAGAAATAATCAAAATATCCCTAATGAGTAAATAGCTATACAGACTATGGTACAGAAATGCCAGGTAACAGAATGACTCGGTAATAAAAAGAAACAAATTGCTACGTGCAACAACTTAGAGGAGCAAAATGTTATGACAACTGAAAAAAAAAAACCCAAATTCCCCAGGTCAATAGCCCGTATGATTCCGTCACAATCAGATGTTTCTTTTTATTTAAAAAAAAAACTTTTTTTAAAAAAATACTAGAGTACAGCCGATTTAACAATGTTGTGATAGTCGCAGGTACACAGCAAAGTGATTCAGCCATTTATCTTGGATGTTTCTTTTTTTAAATGCATTAAAATGATATGTTGGGGGCTTCTCTGGTGGTCCAGTGGATAAGGACACCGCCTTGCAGTGCAAGGGGCGCCGGTTTGATCCCTGGCCTGGGAAGATCCCATGCACTGCAGAGCGGCTGGACTGATGTGTCCCAACTACCAAGCTGGAGCTCTGGAGTGCATGAACCCAGAGCCAGTGCTCTGCCCCAACGCCGCGGAGAAGAGTTCCTAACGCCAGAGGATACAATCCAAACAGGAAGGCGGTGCTACAAGCCAGGCCGGCACTTTCAGGTTTTACCAACCTCTGTTCCTTCTCCTCCTACTTTTTCTGGACTTGAGTCCCAGGTCTCGTTGAAGGTCTTGAAAGCGAAGGTAGTCCTTGAGGAACTTACGTTAAACAGGAAGTGACAGGAAATTTGTGTGCCGAAAAAGTACCCCTCACCACTCTTTGGAGAATGAACTGTAGGGGGCAGAGGAGAGGAGGGAGATCTGTGAGGAGACTGGTGAGGTTCGTGATGCGACAGGACGTTGCCTCGAGATAAATCGGGTCATGAGGGATGGATAGGCGTGGACATGGAAAGAGGGTAGATTGGGCTTGGAAGGCAGAAGAACGGAGAAAGGCCAGTGTAGCCCTTCATTTTGGGGACTCGAACAAGTTTTTGGGTGATGACGGTGCCTTTGACAGAAATGTAAAGATTGGAAGAGGGACACCCGTCTTGTGGCTTTATTCTGAGGGAGCCAATGACCCAGGTGTTTCTTTCTTTCTTTTTTTGCCCCCACGATTGTTCAAAACAGCTCTACTTATGACAGTCAAAAACGAGAAATAATCAAAATATCCCTAATGAGTAAATAGCTATACAGACTATGGTACAGAAATGCCAGGTAACAGAATGACTCGGTAATAAAAAGAAACAAATTGCTACGTGCAACAACTTAGAGGAGCAAAATGTTATGACAACTGAAAAAAAAAAACCCAAATTCCCCAGGTCAATAGCCCGTATGATTCCGTCACAATCAGATGTTTCTTTTTATTTAAAAAAAAAACTTTTTTTAAAAAAATACTAGAGTACAGCCGATTTAACAATGTTGTGATAGTCGCAGGTACACAGCAAAGTGATTCAGCCATTTATCTTGGATGTTTCTTTTTTTAAATGCATTAAAATGATATGTTGGGGGCTTCTCTGGTGGTCCAGTGGATAAGGACACCGCCTTGCAGTGCAAGGGGCGCCGGTTTGATCCCTGGCCTGGGAAGATCCCATGCACTGCAGAGCGGCTGGACTGATGTGTCCCAACTACCAAGCTGGAGCTCTGGAGTGCATGAACCCAGAGCCAGTGCTCTGCAACAAGAGAGAAGACCCCTGCGATGGGAGGCCCACAGAGGCCAAAGAGCAAAGATAAATAAATGAAAAGATCAATAGAAGTGGCCAAAAAAAAATGATATGTGGGGCTTCCCTGGTAGCTCAGTGGTAAAGAGTTCTCCTGCCAATGCAGGAGACACAGGTTCGATCCCTGAGCCGGAAAGATCCCACATGCTGCGGAGCAACTAAGCCCGTGAGCCACAACTATGGAGCCTGTGCTGCAGAGCCTTGGAGCCGCAACTATGGATCCCATGTGCCCTAGAGCCTGAGTTCCACAACAAGAAAAGTCACAGCAACAAGAAGCCTGCTCACCTCAACTAGAGAGTAGCCCCACTCCCTGCAACTAGAGAAGAGCCTGTGGCTGCAGTGAAAACCCAGAATAGCCAAAAACAGAAGAAAACAAAACAAACAAAAAAACCTTACCACATTCCTTAAAAAAGAAAAAAATGTCTATTGATACCCAAAATGAGCAAACAATGCCTCCTGATAAGTATTTCCCTCTCACATCTTACCCCTACAGTTCATTTTCCACATAGCAATGGGGCCTGAGGGCAGTTTTCTGATTTTTTTTTTTTTTTTGGCCACACCACACAGCATTTGGAATCTTCCCCTAAACCAGGGATTGAACCCCTACCCTCTGTACTGGGAGTGCACAGTCTTAACCACTGGACTGCCAGTGAAGTCCCTGAGGACATTTTCTAAAATACAAATCAGAACATGTCACTTAAAGTCTACAAGGACTTCCCCTTGCATTAGAGATGAATTCCTTACCTCCTCTAATCCTGGCAAGGCTCTGCTCATCATTCAGTTCTCTCCACACCCAGTGTATCTCACCAACTGAGGGACTGAGCCTGGGTCTCCCGTATTGCAGGCAGATTCTTTACAATGTGAGCCACCAGGGAAACCCTTAAATTCTTTCTAATCCTATTTTATTTTACAGAGGTAAAAATCTTACTCTGGAAAAAGGTCAGTGTATCACCAGATATCAAACGTGTTTCTAACACAAAAAAGGTGAAGAACAGCTGTTGCTCCACCTCACCATCTGTGTGTGAGCAGATCTTGACCCATCTCTCTCTGTTCCGAGGTCGGCACAGATCTCTGTCACCCTCTGTGGCAGACTCTGTGGCATAGCCTTGGGTAGAACTGCTAGCTGGACTCAGCAGAATGTCTGTCTGCCTGGTCCCTTGTGAATGCCTTGGGCACAAGACAGAAATGTGAGACCCCTATGACCAGACAACCTTGGTCTGAGTGGGACCAGATGGGATGCACCTGAGCCTTGTGGCCTACCATTGTCTTGTCCAGGCCTTGTCCAGAGCTACAACCCAGTCTGCATCCTGAGTGGGATTCACTGGGGCCTACTTGTTGAAATTTACAATCAGAAACACCTGGGGTAATTTTTGCTGTGCCTGACAGAGTTTCTGTGGGGCCTTGGAGCCGCAACTATGGATCCCATGTGCCCTAGAGCCTGAGTTCCACAACAAGAAAAGTCACAGCAACAAGAAGCCTGCTCACCTCAACTAGAGAGTAGCCCCACTCCCTGCAACTAGAGAAGAGCCTGTGGCTGCAGTGAAAACCCAGAATAGCCAAAAACAGAAGAAAACAAAACAAACAAAAAAACCTTACCACATTCCTTAAAAAAGAAAAAAATGTCTATTGATACCCAAAATGAGCAAACAATGCCTCCTGATAAGTATTTCCCTCTCACATCTTACCCCTACAGTTCATTTTCCACATAGCAATGGGGCCTGAGGGCAGTTTTCTGATTTTTCTTTTTTGGCCACACCACACAGCATTTGGAATCTTCCCCTAAACCAGGGATTGAACCCCTACCCTCTGTACTGGGAGTGCACAGTCTTAACCACTGGACTGCCAGTGAAGTCCCTGAGGACATTTTCTAAAATACAAATCAGAACATGTCACTTAAAGTCTACAAGGACTTCCCCTTGCATTAGAGATGAATTCCTTACCTCCTCTAATCCTGGCAAGGCTCTGCTCATCATTCAGTTCTCTCCACACCCAGTGTATCTCACCAACTGAGGGACTGAGCCTGGGTCTCCCGTATTGCAGGCAGATTCTTTACAATGTGAGCCACCAGGGAAACCCTTAAATTCTTTCTAATCCTATTTTATTTTACAGAGGTAAAAATCTTACTCTGGAAAAAGGTCAGTGTATCACCAGATATCAAACGTGTTTCTAACACAAAAAAGGTGAAGAACAGCTGTTGCTCCACCTCACCATCTGTGTGTGAGCAGATCTTGACCCATCTCTCTCTGTTCCGAGGTCGGCACAGATCTCTGTCACCCTCTGTGGCAGACTCTGTGGCATAGCCTTGGGTAGAACTGCTAGCTGGACTCAGCAGAATGTCTGTCTGCCTGGTCCCTTGTGAATGCCTTGGGCACAAGACAGAAATGTGAGACCCCTATGACCAGACAACCTTGGTCTGAGTGGGACCAGATGGGATGCACCTGAGCCTTGTGGCCTACCATTGTCTTGTCCAGGCCTTGTCCAGAGCTACAACCCAGTCTGCATCCTGAGTGGGATTCACTGGGGCCTACTTGTTGAAATTTACAATCAGAAACACCTGGGGTAATTTTTGCTGTGCCTGACAGTGCCAGGTTTCTGTGGGGCCATGATAAATGTTTGAGAAATTAAATGTGAATACGTCACAAACACAGGTAGATTGCAGAATCAGGAGGCAAGACCTTAGTCAGCCTGGAGGGAGTTCACAGAGACAAATCAGTTATTTTTTAAAAAAGAAAATTATTTTATTTTTAGGGTGCTGGGTCTTTTTTGCTGCCCAGACTTTTCTTTAGTTTCAGAGAATGGGAACTACTCTCTAGCTGTGATGCATGGGTTTCTCATTGTGATGGCCTCTCGTTGTAGAGCACCAACTCAAGGTTTGTGGGCTTCAGTAGTTGTGGTACTTGGGCTTAGTTGCTCTGCAGCATGGGGGATCTTCCTGGACCAGGGATCAAACTGGTGTCCTTTGTATTGTAAGGTGGATTCTTATCCACTGGACCACCAGGGAACCCCTATTTGTAGACTTTTTGATGAGGCCATTCTGAACAATGTGAGGCAGAACTTCATGTTGGGTTTTTTTTGGGGGGGGGGCACTTTTTTTTTTTTTTAAAGATTTATTTATTTATTTGTTTTGGGTTGGGGTCGGGTTGGGGAGGGAGGGGAGCGAGTGGGCCACTTCTATTGGTCTTTCATTTCTCTATTTTCACCCTTCTTTGTTCTTTGGCCCGTGTGGGCCTCCCATCGCGGTGGCGTTTGTCGTTGCAGAGCGACGGCTCTGGGCGCATGCGCTCCAGAGCTCCGACTCGGTAATTGGACACATCAGTCCAGCCGCTCCGCGGCACGTGAGATCTTCCCAGGCCAGGGATCGAACTGACGCCCCTTGCACTTCAAGGTGGTGTCCCCACCCACTGGACCACCAGGGGAAGCCCTTTTTGGCCACTTCCATTGGTCTTTCATTTATTTATTTTCATCCATCTTTTTTCTTTGGCCTGTGTGGGCCTCCCATCGCAGTAGCCTCTGTTGCCGCAGAACACCGGCTCTGGATACATGTGAGCAGAGCTCCGTCTCGGTAGTTGGATACATCAGTCCAGCCACTCCACAGCATGTGGGATCTTCCCAGGCCGGGGATCAAACCGGCACCCCTTGCACTGCAAGGACCACCAGGGAAGCCTGAAACCTCGTGGTTTTGATTTGTGTTTCTCTAGTAATTAGCAATGTTGAGTATCTTTTCATGTGCTTTTTAGCCATTGTGTGTCTTTTCATTTTTAAGAAATATCTGTTAGGTCTTCTGCCCCCCCCCTTTTTTTTGGATTGGTGTGTGTGTGTGTGTGTGTGTGTGTGTGTTTGATAATTAGTTATATGAACTGTTTGTATATTTTGGAAATTTATGTCTTGTCAGTTGCATTGTTTCCAAACATTTTCTCCTAGTCTGCAGATTGCCTTTTCATTTTGTTTATGGTTTTCTTTAATGTGCAGAAATTTACAGGTTTAAGTCCCTTTTTTTTTTTTTTGCTTTTATTTCTATTGTTTTGGGAGACTGACTAAGAAAACACTTAAATGATTTATGTCAGAGAATGTTTTGCCTATGTTCCTTTCTAGGAGTTTTATGGTGTCATGTCTTATATTTAAGTCTTTAAGCCATTTGAAGTTCATTTTTGTATATGGTGTGAGGGTGTGTTCTAACTTCCTTGGTTTACATGGGACTGTCCAACTTTCCCAATACCATTTTCTAAAGAGACTGTCTTTTTTCCATTGCATAGTCTTGCCTCCTTTGTTGAAGATTAATTGACCATCAGTATATGGGTTTATTTCTGGGCTCTCTTTTCTGCTTCACTGATGCATGTATCATGTATTTGTGCTAATACCATGCTGTTTTGGTTACTGTAGCTTTGTCATATTATGTGAAATCTCGAAGGGTTACGCCTCCAACTTCATTTTTTTCCCTCAGGGTTGCTTTGCAAATTCTGGGTCTTTTATGGTTCCATGTGCATTTTAGAATCATTGTTTTTGTTCTGTGGAAAATATCATGGGTAATGTGATAGAGATTACACTAAATCTGTAGATTGCTTTGGATTATATGACTGCTTTGACAATATTAATTCTTTCAACACAAGAGCATGAGGTATCTTTCCATGTCTTTGAATCATTTTCAGTTTCTTTTATCAGTTAAACCAGGTAATTTGAGTAGAGCACTGAACACTGTGCTGAGTATACATTAAGTGTTTAATATTGTTCATCCTAGTCACACTGTTCCCCACAAGGCTTCTGGAGAGGCAGAAATGGCTTCAGTGTCATGTGAATGCTAAAAGAGTGCAGGGGGCTTCCCTGGTGGTCCAGTGGGTGGGGACACCACCTTGAAGTGCAAGGGGCGCCGGTTCGATCCCTGGCCTGGGAAGATCCCACGTGCCGCAGAGCGGCTGGACTGATGTGTCCAGTTACCCAGCGGGAGCTCTGGAGCGCATGAGCCCAGAGCCAGTGCTCTGCGACAACAGAGGCCGCCTTGATGGGAGTCCCACACGGGCCGAAGAACAAAGATGTATGAAACTGAATAAATGAAAAACCAGTGGAAATGGCCCACCCGCCCTCCTCCCTCCCCAACCTGCCCCTTCCAAAAAAAAAGTGAGTGCAGGTCCCAAGAAAGGGTCAGGAGGGAGGGACATGACAGTTGTAAGGGGTGCTGGGTCCCCTCAGTCCTAAAGTTCCAGAAGGATGGGGACTACTAGTGTGCCCAGATAAGAGGGACCAGAGTGGCTCATCAGAACCGGGACATTTTACCTGTAGGAGAGAAAACTGGGGTCAGAGAGTAGGCCCCTGA
This sequence comes from Tragulus kanchil, assembly GCA_022376925.1. Classification (NCBI taxonomy): domain Eukaryota; kingdom Metazoa; phylum Chordata; class Mammalia; order Artiodactyla; family Tragulidae; genus Tragulus; species Tragulus kanchil. The sequence goes on along the minus strand of JAIOJX010000030.1, from coordinate 213,494,658 downwards.
GCACCGAATTAAGCTTTGAATCTGCTTAGAAATTCTTGTGAGTGGCCTCCTGATTATTGTGGCCCTAGAGGGCAGAGCTGTGACTGAGGAAAACAAGTACCTGCTCCATGGACGAGGGTCATTTTTGCAATCAGAATTTCTTCCACACCATGGACTGCTCGCACTGGTGGTAAACTCTTAGATCTGAGGAATTACTGGGCAGAGGTGGAAATATGGGATGGAAGGTTGGAAAATACAGCTTTCAAGTTCACTTTCTTCCAAAAGTCTGAGCTCCGAAGCTCCTGGGAGAAGGAAAGGTGGTGGGCAGCGGGCAGTGCCAGACTGGGGCCCAGGCTCTATCAGCAAGAGAGAAGACAGGTCCTGAAGAAGCTTGGGGGTAGCCCCTTTCTCCAGTCACTGGGACAGCTTCACACCTCAGCCCATTGACTGTCCCTCTGCGGGGCTCCTGGCCCTAAAGTGATGTGAAATCTCCAGCCGAAAGTGTGAGCCTGTCATCCACATGGGGGCAGCACACGACCACAGATCGAATGCGGCGGCTGCAAGCCGCCTGGAGTTCCCTTCCTTTGAGAAGAAGCCCTTTGAGCCTCCTGGACTTCTCACACCCCAGCTTCAATCACCTATTCCCCCTCCCACACAGTGCCTCCGCACACCCAACCCCCTCCACAGGCCCTTCCTTCTCTGCCCATTCTCAGCAGGTTCTCTGTGTAGGTTGAATCCTCCCTGGCTCCAGACTCCTGGTAGTGGGTAGTAGAGGTGTCTTCGCCCAGAGAGGGTTCAAGGCAGAGAAAGTGGAGCCTGTGGGTATCCCTGGGCACAGCCCCTGTTAGTCTGCATCCGAGTTACTGGAGATTATGTCTATTGGGAGTTAAAGAAACAGGTTTTGACATCAGATTGATTTGGGTTCAACTTCTGGCTGCTGCTCCCCAGTGGAGTGACTTCACCTCTCAGAGCCTTAGTCTCTTCACTTGCGACTGTGTGAGAGGAGACAGTCGAGGGGTGATGAGGAGGCACCCAGGGCCTGACCGCATAGCAACCTGGGAAGCTGGTAGAAGTCTCATCACTCTGTTTCATAGATGAGGAGAGGGAGTCTTTGGGCATAATTTGCTAAAGATCCCACAGCCAAATTGAGAGCTGTGCTAGGTTACTTCCGTCGTATCTGACTCTGCGACGCCAAGAACTGTAGTCCACCAGGCTCCTCCATCCATGCAATTCTCCGGACAAGAATACTGGAGTGGGCTGTCATTTCCATCTCCAGGGATCTTCCCGACCCAGGGATTGAACCCGTGTCTCTTATATATCCTGCACTGGCAGACAAATTCTTTACCACTAGCACCACCTGAGAAAGCTATTGAGGTCCAGATGCCCCCTCCCTACCCCCAACCCTGGGGACCCTAGGAGCATGAGATGGTGTGTGTCCACGGAGGTCGTGGAGGAATCACTGTGACACTGACAGGTGGCCCGGGAGAAACCCTGGTCTCTACAGCCAACAGATGCCCAGAGTAGGGGTGTCCACTGTGCTAGCTCTGACTCTGCTCAGACTTGCCGGCCCCTCCCAGAACAGCCCTAGAAGGAAGGGAGTGGTGGAGGTGGGGGGCAATGCCCCTGGGAGGAGGGCAGAGTCCTCTCCTGCCAGCTTGGGTGGGGCTGGGGTCTGTGGGTCTCAGGCGCAGGGACTGGCCAGGTCTGAGGGCGGAGATGCTCAGCAGTACAGAGGATTGGCCTGCCAGGAAGGGAGGTATGGAGTAGGTGGGCACAGGAGGGGGCCAGACATGGGAGGATTGTATCCCTAAGGGGCTCCCCCAAATCTCAACCCTGCCCCTGAGGTGAAAAGAGAGCATCTGAAAAGGAGAAATGACGCTGAGGACTCAGAGGGACCCCTTTCTTTGCTCCCCTGCAGCCTTTAGTGGAGACAGGACTCTCATTACCATGGCAACTATGGCCTCTCAGCTCCCCTTTCTCCTTTAGCCCCATCGTGCCTGGGTGCCCCTCTGGCCCGCACGTGCCTTCCTAGCCTGGGCTAAAGAGAGGCTGAAAGTAGGAGAGGACTCCTTTCTCAGCCCCTATTATGGCCCAGGACCACCCCTGCCTCAGGGTCACATGAAAGATTCTTTAAGGGAGAAGAGGGAAGGTTGACGTGTCCCTTTGCAAGAATTCTTCTGGGTAAACAAGGGGGCTGTCATCCCCCACCTAAGATTTCAAACCTCCAATACTCATAGTCTCTACTTTCTTCCAGATCACAGTGACTGTGACCCAGGAGCCCTGGTAGAGATGAGAAACCAGCGCTGGGCTAGGGGTCTTGAAGATCACCTGCTTCCCCGCTCCGGGCCTATCAGCGGGGAAGCTGAGGTCTAGAGAGAAGCAGGGACTTGCCCAAGGCACACAGAGAGTATGTGGCAAAGGCAGAACCAGGGTGGTCAGTAAGTGGCAGACCAGGCTGTCATTTCCATCTCCAGGGATCTTCCCGACCCAGGGATTGAACCCGTGTCTCTTATATATCCTGCACTGGCAGACAAATTCTTTACCACTAGCACCACCTGAGAAAGCTATTGAGGTCCAGATGCCCCCTCCCTACCCCCAACCCTGGGGACCCTAGGAGCATGAGATGGTGTGTGTCCACGGAGGTCGTGGAGGAATCACTGTGACACTGACAGGTGGCCCGGGAGAAACCCTGGTCTCTACAGCCAACAGATGCCCAGAGTAGGGGTGTCCACTGTGCTAGCTCTGACTCTGCTCAGACTTGCCGGCCCCTCCCAGAACAGCCCTAGAAGGAAGGGAGTGGTGGAGGTGGGGGGCAATGCCCCTGGGAGGAGGGCAGAGTCCTCTCCTGCCAGCTTGGGTGGGGCTGGGGTCTGTGGGTCTCAGGCGCAGGGACTGGCCAGGTCTGAGGGCGGAGATGCTCAGCAGTACAGAGGATTGGCCTGCCAGGAAGGGAGGTATGGAGTAGGTGGGCACAGGAGGGGGCCAGACATGGGAGGATTGTATCCCTAAGGGGCTCCCCCAAATCTCAACCCTGCCCCTGAGGTGAAAAGAGAGCATCTGAAAAGGAGAAATGACGCTGAGGACTCAGAGGGACCCCTTTCTTTGCTCCCCTGCAGCCTTTAGTGGAGACAGGACTCTCATTACCATGGCAACTATGGCCTCTCCAGCTCCCCTTTCTCCTTTAGCCCCATCGTGCCTGGGTGCCCCTCTGGCCCGCACGTGCCTTCCTAGCCTGGGCTAAAGAGAGGCTGAAAGTAGGAGAGGACTCCTTTCTCAGCCCCTATTATGGCCCAGGACCACCCCTGCCTCAGGGTCACATGAAAGATTCTTTAAGGGAGAAGAGGGAAGGTTGACGTGTCCCTTTGCAAGAATTCTTCTGGGTAAACAAGGGGGCTGTCATCCCCCACCTAAGATTTCAAACCTCCAATACTCATAGTCTCTACTTTCTTCCAGATCACAGTGACTGTGACCCAGGAGCCCTGGTAGAGATGAGAAAACCAGCGCTGGGCTAGGGGTCTTGAAGATCACCTGCTTCCCCGCTCCGGGCCTATCAGCGGGGAAGCTGAGGTCTAGAGAGAAGCAGGGACTTGCCCAAGGCACACAGAGAGTATGTGGCAAAGGCAGAACCAGGGTGGTCAGTAAGTGGCAGACCAGGGGGCATCCTTACTGTTGGCCCAAAGGATCGTCAGTGAGGACCAGGAGGGCTGTGCCCTATGTTGTGGGGGTAGGGTAGGCGTCTGGGGAAGGCTCTGCTTTGCCTGCTCCCCATTTAGCACTTCAGTGAACCCCTTCCAGCTTCGGGGCATAATGGAACAAGCGAGGGAGAAGATCTGACCCTGATTAGGGAGGAACAAGGGACACCAGAAAGAGCAGAAGGGAGCTGGAAATCTGAGGAGGGGCACAGTCAGGACAGCTGGGCCGCTCAAGGGCCACTTAGAGCCCCTGAGCTAGAAAGGCTTGTGGCCCAAGTGCTGGCCTTTCCAATCTCTGGGTCCCTAGGCAAATCCCCCAAACTCCCGGTGTCTGCGCCTCGCTCTCCGGGCACCCCTGTCCCACGTAAAACGGGGTCAGCCACAGTCTGGAGGGAGATTCTCCATGGTGTAGCAAATAGAAACAGTGACCCCTGGCTCCACTTGGGAGATGGGTGAATGGACCCTGGGAGCCCCTGAGCTTGAAATCCTTCATCTGCTAGGCCAGGGCTGCTACCACGATCACCCGGAGCGTCTGCTGTGTGCAGAGCCTGAGGGCTGGACCAGGAGGAGCCTATGGGCACAGCACCCCAAGACACAGAACAGAGAGGGGTCCATCTAGGCAGGAACCTCAGGGGTTTGGAAGAGGACGCCCTGGAGCTTTCCTGGAAGAGGAAGGAGACTGCTGGAACTCAGAGGCAGGCCGTGTGAGGTCAGGGAAAGGTGGGGCACAGGAGGATGCAGTGGGCTGAGCAGGCACAAGCTGGCATTTGCTCCCTATGGCTCTCTAGCACGGGACCCAAGCTGATGAGAGCCTTTCTGAGCTGTCCTTGCACCCCAGAAGTCCACTAGGCCTTTGCCATAGTGGGTGTCCTAAATCCAGGACCTGGGTAAGAAAGGGACATCCTGCTAGGATGGGAAGCCGGGAGATGTTCGACTCTCACTGGTCCTCACATACCCACAGAGTTGACTTATTCTGTTAATCCTATGTTGCAGATGAGGAAACAGAGGCCCAGAAAGGTAAAGTGACTTGCCCAGGGTCACTCAGCTCCTTCTTTGTCACGGCCACTCCTGGAAGCTCCACTGAGCTTCTGACCTGCTGGGCTTGGATGCTGCCGGAGATGCACGCCGATGACAGCCCGGGGAATGGAGGGCCACATCCTAGCGGAGGAGCAGGCCTCTGGGCAACTGTGCTGTGCTGTCCACAGCAGGTGGGTCCTAGTACTAGTATCCCTCCCATGCAGCATCGTCAGTCCTTCCTCTCTGTGTCCCCCCTCACCCACGCTCGTTACATAGCAGGTCGTTACATTCTCAGGCACTCACAGTCCCCTCACTGGTGAAGGTGGAGGGCATGACCCAGATGCTGCCTTGAGGCTCAGTGGCTGGGTGACCTTGAGCAGATGCTCCATCTGCCTGTGGCTCCGTGACCGCCTGGTGAGATGGGGCATGAGTGCACCACCTACTACACTGCGGGCTGTGGTGAGGCTCCAGGGACCCTTATAGAAGCTGGCCAGTGGGCTCTGCCCTATTTGACAGCTCCCCTTCTCACCACCACAAGGCTTGAACCAGCCAGAAGGCCAGGATGGTGATATGGGGTCCCTCCCTGACCCCCAGATCTCCCATGGAAGCACACAGGCTGCCCACCCCCAGAGCACCCGGCCCAGAGCAGGCGGGAAAGTGGAGATGGCTCTCTGATGCTGTCTTCACCCCCTAGCAGGCAGGGATGGTGAGATAATGGGATGGAGCCAGGAGAGGGCGGCTGAGGACAGCTGCTGAGGGGCGGCTGTGAGGGCATGTGGGGGACCCTGGCCACCCCTAACCACCCGGCATCAGCATGGGGACCTCATGGGTGAGAGGCCCAGGCAGGGTTGTCGCTCTGCCTGCCACAGTGCAGGCCTGCCTGCCTGGCGCGAGTCCCCCTAGCACTGGTTTTAATCGATCCTTTTTTGCAAGAAGCTCCAAAGCTCCCAGAGGCACGGGGGCGGCTTCCCCTTGACTTGCATCTCTTAAAGGATGCGGCTTGGCTAAAAATAACTGGAATTACTGTGCTCCCGCCCCAGCGTGGAGGAGGGGCCTGGGGGGCTGCGGGGGTGGGAGCGGGAGCCTGGAGGGAATGTAGCTGCAGCAGCTGGGAGGGGTTTCCCTGAGAAGAGATGGAGGAAAGAGGTGTTGGCAGGTGGGAAGGGATGCAGGTTGCTGAAGGTAACGGCCCTTTCTCACCCACTTCTTATCAGGCCGCTTCTGGAGCAGAGCTGGGGGTGATCCCCTGTTCCCTGGCCGCACACCTCAGAGGGGGCCAGCCTGGCTGTGTGGTAGCAGGGGCCTCCTTTCCAGCAGGACATCTGTTTGAAGGAGACCTTCCCCTGTACTCAGCTCAGCGTTGTTGAATGCAAGCAGTGACAGCAGAGGGCGCAGGTCTGGGCTCTTGGTCGCCTCCGTCCTTCCCTGTGGTGGGACATGGAGCCCCAGATCTTCACCTGAAAGCTGAATACAACTGCAGCATTCAACACTTGGCTCTTGCGGAGGCTGAGGCCTCCTCTCCCAGCCCCACCTGCTCTGTCTATCTGAGGAGAAAGCAGCAGGCCCCCCTGGTTACAGGGCTGAGACAGCGAATTGTGGGACCACGCCTCAGAGTAGGCTGGGGGCTGTGGTAGAGTCCAGGAGACCAGCAGGACCTGCGGCACAAAGAGGGGTGCAAACGGGGGCTGGTTGGGAAGGGTGGAGACTCCAGTGCTCCAGGGACAGGGAAGGTTATCTATGGGGCCCAAGTAGGAGCTGGGGTTGGGCTGCACAGTGGGCTGCTGGCCCTGCTGCCCACCTGATGCTGCCCTCTCTGCCCCACCCCTACCCCCAGCTTTGTACCCCAGGGCTGAGACAGAGCGCGAGAAGGAACACGAAAGGCTCAATGGCAGAGCTAGGGACACATGGTGGAGAGGGGACAGCATGACTGTCCTTTGCACACACAGAGACCCCACAGAGGCAGTGGGAGATGCAGTGGTTGGGGTACCAGTTCAGCTCTGCAGCTGGGACCTCCGAGCCCCTGGGCGGAGGCACTCCATGCCCTGTGCCTCAGCTTCCTCATCCTTAGGGGTGACAGTCCAGTGGCCTGGCAAACCACTTCGATGGATAGCAGAAGGAGCTGAAGTGGAGTAGGGAAGAGAGCAGTGGCAACCATGTCCCCAACCCTGCCACCATGCAGCACTCATGGGCTCTACAATGCTCCGTTCTAAGGTTACCCCCACTTTACACATGAGGAAACCGAGGCTCAGAAAGAAGAAGTGACTCAACTGAGGTCCCAGGGCTCATGCATGAGGAAGTGGACCTTTATTTATTTATTTGGCTGCTCTGGGTCTTAGTTGCGGCGTGAGGGATCTTTCGTTATGGCATGCGGAATCTGGTTCCATGACCAGGGAAGGAGCCCAGGGTCCTTGCATTGGGAACATTGAAGTCTTAGCCACTGGACCACAGGACTAGACCTTTGACCTCAGGACTGTCTGACTGCACAGTCTGTTTTCCCATTTCATCTTGTTCTGAACATGGAGCAAGATGTATTTGTGAGGTAGAGTTAAGGTATGAGACGCACAGAGTTGTATAGCTTAATTCCTGCCCCGACCACCCATCCCCCACCCCTCCAGGATTGGCTCAGATCACAGCAAGCCTTGTTGCAGGGCACCAGTGTGTCTAGGAAGTGCCCATGTGTGCGGAGGGGTCGGGGAGCATAGGGAGTGTACACCCTGGCAGGATGGGAACAAGACAAGTGATAACAATAATGATAATAAAGTCCACCCTCCAAATGTTTTTAGTAGCACTGTTCCTGTGGAGAAGCTAAGAGCCACACAAATATCCAGTAACAGGAGAATCAAGAAATCAACCGCAGCTCCCACCGCAGCAGGGGTGAGTCCTAAAGCATAATGTAGAAGGAAGAAGGCAGACTGCAGGAAACTACATTCAGTTCAAAGCGATTTTCATCAAGTCCTCCACCAGAGTGGGACAGCACAGTACTGTTTTCGGTGTTCATGTGCATATGACAGAGCTCTTACAAAGAGCAAGAATGATAAATCAGGTACACTGGGGGAGGCAGGAATCAGGTAGGGGTGTCACCCACAGGGAGATTCCACCGATGAAATCTGTTGCTGGCTCTTGGAGTGCCAAGTGCTGTTTGTGGTGCTGGGGACGAGGAGAAGGGCACTAGAAAGACAGATGTGAACCCCAGGCCTCATGGCGCTTACAGTCTTTCGAGGCACCCTTTGTTTCTGTTCTTGTGTTGTATGGTAGGTCACCAGTGTCCGTTACATTATTAGTTATCGTCACAGACATTCCTTTGTTGTTGTTCAGTCACTCAGTCATGTCTGACTCTTTGCGACACCATGGACTGCAGCACTCCAGGCTTCCCTGTCTTCACCGTCTCCCAGAGCTTGCTCAGACTCATGTCCGTTGAGTCAGTGAAACCATCCAACCATCTCATCCTCTGTCATCCCTTTCTCCTGCCCGCAATCTTTCCTAGCATCAGGGTCTTTTCCGTCGAGTTGGCTCTTCACAGCAGATGGTCAAAGTATTGGAGCTTCAGCTTCAGCATCAGTCTTCCCAGTGAATATTCAGGGTTGATTTCCTTTAGGATTTACCGGTTTGATCTTCCTGCTGTCCAAGGGACTCTCAAGAGAGTTCATTATGTTGTTATGTATCGACATAACACAGACATTCCTTTACATTAATCAAATACTATATTTAAAGAGATTAATAAAGAAAAACCACAAAGGTAATTGACCTCTTCTTCAAAAAGCCCCATCCAAGTGGGTGAGGTGGGGGCTGAGCTCCTCTTCCTGCCTCTTCTCACTGACACTCCGTCATGCTCATCCGACCCCGGCACCCCCACTCCAGTGTCCAATCCCAGCTCAGTGTCCCACAAGCCTACTCCCTCACTTATCAGCAGGTGCAGGTCAGATTGGCTTAGGGTGCAAGGTTGGTAGATGGGGGCAGGGTACCCCGCCTCCAGCTGAGCCAGAGCCTACTGGGGGGATAAAATACAATGGAGAGAAGTGCAGAGCCTGGGAAAGATCCCCCCTCTTTCTGGCCCTGGGCTCTTGCACGACATTAATAGAGGTGAAGGGTGCGGAGGATGGCGACTAACAGGTCTGCTCTGTCTCAGGTTCTGCATCTTCACCCAGGATGCTCAGTCTGCCATTCGTCCGTCTGCCCATCCCTCCATCCAACCATCCATCACATAACAGACACTGGTGACCTGCCACGCAACACAAGAACAGGAACTCTAAATGTCTTACAAGACTGTAAGCTGCACAAGGCCTGGGCTTCAAGTCTGTCTGGCTTGTGCCTGCAACCCCAACCCTCCAGCCCAGGTCCTGTTGCACAGCCCTCCTGGGGCAGAACCAGTCTAGCTGTCTGTACTCGATGGCCTGGTGCACGTTAGATACTTGCTGAGGGATACCCTGCCTCTCTGTCACTGCTTTTTGGCAGAAAAGGATGCACCTCCAGGCTCTCACATGTGCTGTTTCCTCTGTCTACAATAGTGCACCCCCGCCTGACTCAGCCTATCGGTCATCGCCTCTGGGAGGCCTTCCAGGACCACAGATTGTACTCTGGTCATGCTTTGTCTAGGCCTAGCTCTCCTTTGGACTTGGGGGACCCTCCCCCCCACAGGTCAGGCCCAGGTTCCCCAGGGCTGGGCAGGGGCCTACAGGAGGGCTCTCAGCTTCATCCTCTCTGCCATTCCCTCTCCTGCACACGATCTGGCATTTTCTCCCTGGAGGAGCCAGGCACAAAGGGGAGGTCAGCTTCTTCATCAGCCCCACACCCCTTGGACTCCACTTTCTGGGTCTTTTCCCCTTTCCCAGCAGTCCCCCCGTCTTCCCTGAGAGCTACCAGGGCTCCACGCGTCCATCTTTCTTCTTCCAGGGCTGCCCTTGGCGGGAGAGAGAGTGGGCAGGGAGGGTCCAGATCTGGGGAGTGGGATGACAGGAAGTTTCCTGAGAACCCTCCCATCAGCCCTATAGGTCCACAGCCTGTGATGGATGCAGGGTGGGGGATGGGAGAGACGGCAGGAGCTGGTCCTCAGTCCAAATACAGGTCATTCCTGGCCTGCTCAGCAGTCATCGGTAATTAGGGGCCAGAAGGACTTGGGCAGGCGGGTGGCAGGAGGCCTAATTGTCTGAGTTTTCAGGTAATTAACGGGAGGCTGTCTGGCCTGTCCCCTAGGGGCCTAGCATCCGCCACCCCATCCCCTGGGCAGCCCCGGCCGCCTAATGAGGCCAATTATTGCGTGGTACCCCGGCCCTCATTAGCCACCTGGAAAGGTCATGTGGGAATGGCACCGGGGGTGGGGCTCAGCCAGCCATGGTGGAGGCTGGGAGCCCCGTCGGTAAGGATGCGGGGTGTAGGTCTCTGTGCCTGTGCACCGAGAGGTAGCCCACCCACCCTTGCGACCTCACTGCTTGTTCCTCCTCTCAGAGCAGCAGCTTTGGGTCATGTGTGGCCTTGGGTGTGTCACCGCCCCCTACCCTTGTCCAACGCTTGTTTCCTGAATCAGAGATGATGGACCTAAAACGCCTGGGGACCAGTGGGTTCCCAGGGCACAGATGCTCACCTTCTTCCCACCAGCTCCTTTGCTTCACTCTCGAGGAAACGTTGGCCCAGACGGGATAAGGCCTACGATCATGAGTATATGCAAAGCCACTCTGCAGGGTGTCTGTCGGCTGAGGGCAAGCAGCAGGGATGGCCTTCTCAAAGTTACCCTAGGGACCTCAGTAACTGGGCGGGGAGTCCTGAGAGGAGTCGTAGAGGTGATTCAGCAGGGGAGAGGGGGCCTGGGAGCTGGACTTTCTGGACACCTGAGCCGAGTGGCAATGGGGAAGCAGGAACTCTCCGGGAAATGAGGGGCTTTGGAGATCATGCTGGAGCTGGAGGCCCTGCACCCTCTGGACACTCTAAGGCACAAAACGGTGCCAATAGCCTGCTGTCCACTGCAGGGCTCCCTGTTCTTTCTTGGTTGGTCCACACCAGCCTTGGCCCAGGAGATCACTCTGCCTTCAGACGCTGAGTTTTTTTGGCTTCTGCAGCTCCTCTGTTTCAACAGTTCTGTGACCTAATTCCATGCTGACAAATTCCATGCTGTTCCGGCTCCCATAATCGTCAGCTAATGCTACTTTCGGTACTACTGCCAGCCCAGAATCTAGGTCAAGGGTTGCCAAACTGTGTCCCCAGGAGCCCTTAGGGTAGGGGCGGAAGCTCAGCAGTCATCGGTAATTAGGGGCCAGAAGGACTTGGGCAGGCGGGTGGCAGGAGGCCTAATTGTCTGAGTTTTCAGGTAATTAACGGGAGGCTGTCTGGCCTGTCCTAGGGGCCTAGCATCCGCCACCCCATCCCTGGGCAGCCCGGCCGCCTAATGAGGCCAATTATTGCGTGGTACCCCGGCCCTCATTAGCCACCTGGAAAGGTCATGTGGGAATGGCACCGGGGGTGGGGCTCAGCCAGCCATGGTGGAGGCTGGGAGCCCCGTCGGTAAGGATGCGGGGTGTAGGTCTCTGTGCCTGTGCACCGAGAGGTAGCCCACCCACCCTTGCGACCTCACTGCTTGTTCCTCCTCTCAGAGCAGCAGCTTTGGGTCATGTGTGGCCTTGGGTGTGTCACCGCCCCCTACCCTTGTCCAACGCTTGTTTCCTGAATCAGAGATGATGGACCTAAAACGCCTGGGGACCAGTGGGTTCCCAGGGCACAGATGCTCACCTTCTTCCCACCAGCTCCTTTGCTTCACTCTCGAGGAAAGCGTTGGCCCAGGCGGGATAAGGCCTACGATCATGAGTATATGCAAAGCCACTCTGCAGGGTGTCTGTCGGCTGAGGGCAAGCAGCAGGGATGGCCTTCTCAAAGTTACCCTAGGGACCTCAGTAACTGGGCGGGGAGTCCTGAGAGGAGTCGTAGAGGTGATTCAGCAGGGGAGAGGGGGCCTGGGAGCTGGACTTTCTGGACACCTGAGCCGAGTGGCAATGGGGAAGCAGGAACTCTCCGGGAAATGAGGGGCTTTGGAGATCATGCTGGAGCTGGAGGCCCTGCACCCTCTGGACACTCTAAGGCACAAAACGGTGCCAATAGCCTGCTGTCCACTGCAGGGCTCCCTGTTCTTTCTTGGTTGGTCCACACCAGCCTTGGCCCAGGAGATCACTCTGCCTTCAGACGCTGAGTTTTTTTGGCTTCTGCAGCTCCTCTGTTTCAACAGTTCTGTGACCTAATTCCATGCTGACAAATTCCATGCTGTTCCGGCTCCCATAATCGTCAGCTAATGCTACTTTCGGTACTACTGCCAGCCCAGAATCTAGGTCAAGGGTTTCCAAACTGTGTCCCCCAGGAGCCCTTAGGGTAGGGGCGGAAGTAGGAGGCCACTGACCTCCAGCTGGAACGACTGGACTTTGATTTTTGATAAAATATTAGTAGCTTCTCCTTTGTGAGCTGCTGCTATGTGCGAGGCACACACCAGGCCTCTGCCTCCACGACTGCATGTGTCCTCAGAAAACCCCAAGGGGAAGGTAGCATCACCTCCCCATCTTACAGACTGGGCCACTGACACCGTTGGAGGCTGAGGCCAGGCGACATGCCCCAGGGCTCACAGCCTGTGCAAAGGAGAGCCTGGACCCAGTTTCCACTCTGAGCTGCTGGGAATGTGGATTCTGCAGTTGGGAAGAAAACTAGGTGTAGGAATTGAGGGGAGTATCCCATTTATCGTAATTTGTTTCCTCTGGATTGCAGTATATGGGCGCGCCTGCCTCTCTGTCAGCCCCGGAACAACGTGGCCCCAGCCCCAAATCCCCCACAGCCCCTGCTCCCTACCACGTGGTGCCGTGTGCATGAGGGCCCATCTGCCCGTCTGTGTTTCGCTTCCCTCTGCCATGGGCTGTGTTTCTCCATGGTCCAAACAACAGGATCCAGCCCAGAAATAGCATATGTTTCCAGCCTCTGCTAGTCCAAGTCATAAATTGCCTGGTGTGATGTGCTCCTTGTGTCAGCTTGCTTCAAAATGCAGAGTGGGGGTGGCTGAGTGAGTGTGGGGGGCATGCCGGGCCTCCTTCAGGCTGAGAAACTGGGAGCTGGGGTGAGTCCAGGACTGAGGCTCTGGAAGGGAAGCAGGGACCGGGCTTGGGGGCTCAGCCTGGGGTGGGAACCAGCAAGTGGTGGCCTGGTGTCAACCTGGGCCTCAGGGCTGAGACTTAAAGGGGAGCTGAGGTCAGAGATCAAAGGGTTGGACTTCAGTCTTGTCCGGCGGTCTGAGGTCAAGGCTTGGCTTGGAGTCAGGGGTCCAAGGATAGAGGCTATGGCCCAGTAATTCATGAAGATGGAGAGCTAAGCTCAGTCTGGCATCGAGATCAGACATTAGGCTGATGTAGGGTCAAAGGTTAGAGGTCAGAATCAGTCCAGGTCATAAGGCCACAGATAACTGAGAAAGAGGTCCCCGGAGACTCAGAAGCCATCCTACTATGTCCTGGAAATGACCGGCAGCAGGATTTCTGTGGTAAATAAGACAGGGCTTCCAGAGGCTGACCACGAAAAGGAGTGGGCACAGATATTGCATACAAAACCCTTAGAGCAAGGCTGGGGGCCTTGGTTGCTGATCTCTGAGACGTTGTTGATCTTGCCCCTGCCTCCAGGTTGATCAGTGTTGCTGATTTCTGCCCTTGAGACTGTGGGCCCTGGAGTAGGGGTTGATGAGTTAACTCAGTGAGGGTGAGTGGTCCAGGTGGGTACATGAGATGCTTCCTGGCACCAGGTGGGGATCGCAGGGAGTATCCCATTTATCGTAATTTGTTTCCTCTGGATTGCAGTATATGGGCGCGCCTGCCTCTCTGTCAGCCCCGGAACAACGTGGCCCCAGCCCCAAATCCCCCACAGCCCCTGCTCCCTACCACGTGGTGCCGTGTGCATGAGGGCCCATCTGCCCGTCTGTGTTTCGCTTCCCTCTGCCATGGGCTGTGTTTCTCCATGGTCCAAACAACAGGATCCAGCCCAGAAATAGCATATGTTTCCAGCCTCTGCTAGTCCAAGTCATAAATTGCCTGGTGTGATGTGCTCCTTGTGTCAGCTTGCTTCAAAATGCAGAGTGGGGGTGGCTGAGTGAGTGTGGGGAGCATGCAGGGCCTCCTTCAGGCTGAGAAACTGGGAGCTGGGGTGAGTCCAGGACTGAGGCTCTGGAAGGGAAGCAGGGACCGGGCTTGGGGGCTCAGCCTGGGGTGGGAACCAGCAAGTGGTGGCCTGGTGTCAACCTGGGCCTCAGGGCTGAGACTTAAAGGGGAGCTGAGGTCAGAGATCAAAGGGTTGGACTTCAGTCTTGTCCGGCGGTCTGAGGTCAAGGCTTGGCTTGGAGTCAGGGGTCCAAGGATAGAGGCTATGGCCCAGTAATTCATGAAGATGGAGAGCTAAGCTCAGTCTGGCATCGAGATCAGACATTAGGCTGATGTAGGGTCAAAGGTTAGAGGTCAGAATCAGTCCAGGTCATAAGGCCACAGATAACTGAGAAAGAGGTCCCCGGAGACTCAGAAGCCATCCTACTATGTCCTGGAAATGACCGGCAGCAGGATTTCTGTGGTAAATAAGACAGGGCTTCCAGAGGCTGACCACGAAAAGGAGTGGGCACAGATATTGCATACAAAACCCTTAGAGCAAGGCTGGGGGCCTTGGTTGCTGATCTCTGAGACGTTGTTGATCTTGCCCCTGCCTCCAGGTTGATCAGTGTTGCTGATTTCTGCCCTTGAGACTGTGGGCCCTGGAGTAGGGGTTGATGAGTTAACTCAGTGAGGGTGAGTGGTCCAGGTGGGTACATGAGATGCTTCCCTGGCACCAGGTGGGGATCGCAGGGGAGGAAATGCGCCAAAGTCCTGGGTCACCAGTCACCGCTCAGGCCCCCGTCACTCCCAGGCTGCCCCTGAGAGGTGGCCGTGCAGCCCTTTCAGGTTTCAGCAGCCCCACCTGAGCCGCTGCAGGCAGCACTGCCCCAGGCATCTTTTCCAGGCCTCGATTCTGCCAGCTGGGTTTTCCCGCCTCTTCTCTGTTCCGAGCCCAGCATGGCCGGAGATGTCGGGACAAGCCCACACAGCAGCCGGTGGGGGAGCTGGGGTGGAGGAGGCAAGCAGGAACAAGAGGCCAGCGGGCCGAGGAGAGGGTGCCAAGGAGGAAGCCTTATCACAGGCTTCTCTGTTCTCATCTCCTACAGGGCTGGTCATGAACCAGCCTTGACCGTTCACCCACTGCTGGGGCCCTGACCCCAGAGGTCACCCCCTCCCCACAAGGGAGCACAGGAAGGTTCAGCCAGGGGAGCAGCAGGCGTGTGTGAGGGGAGGGGGCTGGAGGGAGGTGAGAGAACTGCTAGGGAACATGTGGACAACAAGAGGGCTGCCCTGCCCGCCCAGGATGCGAGGCCTCCAGGATTTGGCTGTGAAAGTCCCGGTCACCTCCCCCGGCTGAGCTATTAATACCCAGCTGGGACCCACGCACCCTTGCTGGGAGGACGCCGAGTTCCTTGGGGGCTAAAAACGGTCTGCGGTGGGGGTGGGCCCAGTGTCCTCCCTCTGCTTGTCAGAGGAGCTGGGGCCAAAGGTCAGGCCAGCCTGGAAGGGGCCAGCAGGGGGGCAGAGGGTGGGCCCAGTGTCCTCCTCCGTGCTCAGATTTTTGCTGATACATTTCTGTGGTAAATAAGACAGGGCTTCCAGAGGCTGACCACGAAGGAGTGGGCACAGATATTGCATACAAAACCCTTAGAGCAAGGCTGGGGGCCTTGGTTGCTGATCTCTGAGACGTTGTTGATCTTGCCCCTGCCTCCAGGTTGATCAGTGTTGCTGATTTCTGCCCTTGAGACTGTGGGCCCTGGAGTAGGGGTTGATGAGTTAACTCAGTGAGGGTGAGTGGTCCAGGTGGGTACATGAGATGCTTCCCTGGCACCAGGTGGGGATCGCAGGGGAGGAAATGCGCCAAAGTCCTGGGTCACCAGTCACCGCTCAGGCCCCCGTCACTCCCAGGCTGCCCCTGAGAGGTGGCCGTGCAGCCCTTTCAGGTTTCAGCAGCCCCACCTGAGCCGCTGCAGGCAGCACTGCCCCAGGCATCTTTTCCAGGCCTCGATTCTGCCAGCTGGGTTTTCCCGCCTCTTCTCTGTTCCGAGCCCAGCATGGCCGGAGATGTCGGGACAAGCCCACACAGCAGCCGGTGGGGGAGCTGGGGTGGAGGAGGCAAGCAGGAACAAGAGGCCAGCGGGCCGAGGAGAGGGTGCCAAGGAGGAAGCCTTATCACAGGCTTCTCTGTTCTCATCTCCTACAGGGCTGGTCATGAACCAGCCTTGACCGTTCACCCACTGCTGGGGCCCTGACCCCAGAGGTCACCCCCTCCCCACAAGGGAGCACAGGAAGGTTCAGCCAGGGGAGCAGCAGGCGTGTGTGAGGGGAGGGGGCTGGAGGGAGGTGAGAGAACTGCTAGGGAACATGTGGACAACAAGAGGGCTGCCCTGCCCGCCCAGGATGCGAGGCCTCCAGGATTTGGCTGTGAAAGTCCCGGTCACCTCCCCCGGCTGAGCTATTAATACCCAGCTGGGACCCACGCACCCTTGCTGGGAGGACGCCGAGTTCCTTGGGGGCTAAAAACGGTCTGCGGTGGGGGTGGGCCCAGTGTCCTCCCTCTCTGCTTGTCAGAGGAGCTGGGGCCAAAGGTCAGGCCAGCCTGGAAGGGGGCCAGAGGCAGAGTGGGGGTGCAGAGGGTGACTGAGCCCTAGAGTGGCCTGAGGATTCCAGGCCGGGGCAGAAAGGCCCTTAGCCAGTCCAGTCTCCGAGGGTAGGGGCAGGCGACTTGCCAGTGGTCTCATCCAGGAGGGGGACCAGTACCTGGCCCTCCTAGCTCCTTGCACCCACCTACGCCTTCTCCCTCCCCTCTGACCTCAGCTTGGTCTGCCCCAGGCTGCAGTGGGGCTGGACGGGGTGAAGGGGTTGCCTGTCTCCTCCTGGGAGGAGAGGCCTGGAAGGGAAAGGGGACTCAAGGAAGGTAGGAGCCTCTAGTGGGATCCGGGTACCTGAAGCAGAGCCTTTCATGCTTCAGCTTCGTGTGTGAAATCGTGATTATTCACAGCATTCTCTCAGCAGGGAGTAGCTGGGGCTGCCATTTTATAGATAAAGAAATTGAGGCTTGGTCATCTCCTCAGAGCCTGAGCTGGGCAGACCTGGTGTGTGTCACACTCCGAACCCTACCTCTTGTTGCCTCCTGTTTCATTATTACGAAAGAAGATTTCTTGGTTTGTCTTGGGGATCCATGAAACAGACTATTTCCATCAAAATGCCCGATCACCCTAGTGTTTCAGGCCCATCAGGGTGACCGGACCAAGAATGAGGGGCCTGCATGGGCACCTTTGTCCTTCAATGGTGAACTCCCCTCCCAGGGATCGTCAGCCACTTCTTCCCTCCTTCCTGGGGCTCAAGAACACATTCAGGAATCTGTGCTAGTCTTCTGGGCTCAAGGCCACCCGAGGCCACCTGCTCCCTGCTGTGTCCGCCTCCCTTCCTTAGACAGGCACTCCAGGATCCAGACACCGACCCCAGAAGAGCAGAGACTTGGCGGGGAGAGACCAGACGTTAAAGTGACTGAGAGGTGTCAGCCCCGGAGGCCCCCTGGGCCGGAAATCCCGACAGCTGCCTGGCTCATGAGTCCTGGGCACTGGGCCCTGACCCGGGGCAGGCAGTGGCAGTGTCAGGTGTCCAGAGCAGTTGGGGGAGGTGATGGCTGGAGCCAGGCGCAGTCTGCCTGTGGTTAGTGAGGCTGTCGACACCTCCTGGCCTGCCAAGGCAGAGCGAAGCCAGGGGCCTGGGAGAGGGGTCCTCCTTTAGTCTGCAGGGTCTCAGGGGAGAGATGAGCCCTGTCTTGAGGGTGTGGGGGAGGAAGCACAGTCCTGTTCTAAGCTGCAAGAGGCCTGGCCCTGCCTGAGAAATCTGAGGACGGGGACAGATCCCTGACCTTTGGGACTGACAGAGGGGTGTATTTCCTAAAGGCTGGTGGGGAATAATCTGTGGGAGCTTGTCCCAGACTCACACCAGGGAAGGCTGAATCTGCCTGCTTCCTGGTCCTGGCCAGGAGGTGCACGACGCTGCAGGACAAGGCAGGAGACCTCTGACCTCAGGCTGACCACACAGACAGACCCAGGGTTTCACTTCCCTGGGAGCAAAGGAGAACCCTTAGCCTTGCTTGGATTTTCTTCGGCCTCTGGGGGAGGGCTTTGCCTCTGCACTGGTGGAGATGGGGAACAGGCTACTTCAGAGAGCCCATTTCAGGGGAGTCCTCCCAGGATGAGCTCCCTGCTCATTTGATCCAGGCACCTCTGCTTTCCTGATGCCCGTGTACTCCACCGCTCTGGAGCCACCTCCTCAGGCAGTCTTCCTGGATTGTAGAAATAAGATGGCCCTATGTTCCTGCTCTTACACCAGGCCTACAGGTCCATGGTCACCCCCTTTCTTTGCCCCCCCCCCTCCACCAGCAGAACCTGACCGCATGTAGCTTTGGGCCTCCACTTCTCTTTCATTTTCTTTTCAATACTCCCTCTCTCTCCACTCTCTCCTAGGCCCCTGGGCCTCTGGTTCTCTGGCTGGACCAGTCCCTTGCTCTCCCATCTGTGCTATCCCCGCTACTCAGTCTGGGGCTTAGTCCTCTGCCCTGGGTCTCATTTTTTTATAGGTAAGAGATGGATTTATTCAGATTCAGAAAGAAGCACACTCCACAGACAGAGTGTGGGCCGTCACAGAGGCCGAGTTCAGCCTGCCCTGGGCCTCTGGCTCTTCTCTCCAGGTTTATCTTGGTCCTCTGAGCTCTGACTCAGACCTGGCTATCTCCCTGTTTTAGTCTCCATCTCTGCCCCTTCTCTATCTCTGTCTGGCTCCTGGACCCAGTCTCAGATGTCTCAGCCTTTCTGTCATTGTTACTCCAGGCCCTGGCCTCGGCAGTGTCTCCTCTCCCCACCTGGCCAGGGCGCCTGCTCAGACATCTGCTTTGCCGTCTGCTCGCTGGGCCCCACCAGACGTTCAGACAACACTTGTGGCCTTGACTCTGGCCCAGTTCCAGGGGAACCGCTGTGATTCCCAGAAGTTGGGGGAGGAGGAGGTATACCAGAAGGTCGTGTGCTTGCCTGTGCCTTGAGGGTCTTTTGGCCCTTGGCCTCCTTCTACTTGGGCCACTGGCCATGGTCTCTACCAGACACAACCGCCAGCACCACAGGCCTCACACTTCATGCCACTACTGATGGCTCTGGGCCTCCGGGCAGGCCCTGGGCTCGTGTTTTCTTCTCCAGGGTGAGGCCAATAGGGGTGACTTGAGCAGGGAAGAAGTGTCAGAGGAGGCCATGTCCATGCACTTGGTGGGCACTTGGGTCTGTTCCCAGCCTGCAGTGGTGCTCCATAGAGTCCCCATGACTGCTATTGTGACTATAATGCCCCAGGATCCCTGGCGTCATGAGAGGTGGCGTGGGGGATGGGCTGAGCTCTGCTGCTGGAAGTGTCCCATGTCCCCCCCTGCATGCCACACCCGTCCCTTCCTCTGTTGGACAGACTGGGAACCTTCCCGTCCCTGGAGTCTATCTGAATTGCACCCTGGTGTTCACCAAATTAATTACTGCTGTCTTGGGGGTATATTTTTTTAAAGAAGACATTTTTCCAGGGGAGAAAAATACACAGGAACTATAATTAGTCAGGAAGAGGAAAGAGGAGCAGAGCGTGTGAATCACCAGTCTCGGTGGCAGACGGTTAGAGCTGAGCAGGAGTTTTGGGAGAAGCTGCTGGGGTATGGGTGAGCTGGGGCTGGGGTGCTGCCCCAGGTAGCCTGGGGGCCTCTAACACGAGGCATATTCAGGGATGAGGACTTTACCTGTCATCAGGAAGTCTTTATATCATTCCCTCAATGCTCTGTCCCCTATCATCCATCAGGGTTCCAGCTTGTCATCTCCTCTGTAGGTCCTGCCTGCGCGACCATCCCCGGGGCTTCTGTCCACCTTACCCCAAGGCCAGTGCCAGGTCCTTGCTGGGCAGAGAGCCTTGCAGCCTGAGTGTGGAGAGAAACCGTAGAGGGTTTGAGTTGCATCTAGACCAGCTTCTCATTCATTCACTCATGTGTTCATTGAGTACTGAAATGCTGCCACAGACAGGCACACCGAGGCCCAGAGAAGTACCTCTCCTGGCCCAAGGCCTCACAGCAGTGAGTTGAGCAGCCTCTCTGCCTGTCCTGAAATAGCAACTCTGCCGAGCCAGAGCCCAGGAAGGGCCCTGGGCCACCAAGGTGACCGTGACCAGGTCCCACTCCATACTCTGATGGGGAAGGCACCTCTAAGGTGGAACACCCAGTGCTGTGAAGTGGGGAGCACAGTGGGAGTCTGGAAGTAGCTCTTGATCCAGCCTGGTGGTCGGAGATGGCTTCACAGGGGAGGAGGTGTGTGGTATACAGCGGCTGAAAATGGCATGCTGGCGCAGCATGCCGGAAGGACATTGCACGACTCTGTGACTGGGCTCAGACAGCCGCAGGAGTGAAGCAGGTGTTAGGGAGCGTGGCTGCTCAGCCAGGTCTTCACAGTCCCCTTTTCCCCACTGTTTCTCCTGAGACCCCCGGGCCGCATGCCACACCGTCCCTTCCTCTGTTGGACAGACTGGGAACCTTCCCGTCCCTGGAGTCTATCTGAATTGCACCCTGGTGTTCACCAAATTAATTACTGCTGTCTTGGGGGTATATTTTTTAAAGAAGACATTTTCCAGGGGAGAAAAATACACAGGAACTATAATTAGTCAGGAAGAGGAAAGAGGAGCAGAGCGTGTGAATCACCAGTCTCGGTGGCAGACGGTTAGAGCTGAGCAGGAGTTTTGGGAGAAGCTGCTGGGGTATGGGTGAGCTGGGGCTGGGGTGCTGCCCCAGGTAGCCTGGGGGCCTCTAACACGAGGCATATTCAGGGATGAGGACTTTACCTGTCATCAGGAAGTCTTTATATCATTCCCTCAATGCTCTGTCCCCTATCATCCATCAGGGTTCCAGCTTGTCATCTCCTCTGTAGGTCCTGCCTGCCGCGACCATCCCCGGGGCTTCTGTCCACCTTACCCCAAGGCCAGTGCCAGGTCCTTGCTGGGCAGAGAGCCTTGCAGCCTGAGTGTGGAGAGAAACCGTAGAGGGTTTGAGTTGCATCTAGACCAGCTTCTCATTCATTCACTCATGTGTTCATTGAGTACTGAAATGCTGCCACAGACAGGCACACCGAGGCCCAGAGAAGTACCTCTCCTGGCCCAAGGCCTCACAGCAGTGAGTTGAGCAGCCTCTCTGCCTGTCCTGAAATAGCAACTCTGCCGAGCCAGAGCCCAGGAAGGGCCCTGGGCCACCAAGGTGACCGTGACCAGGTCCCACTCCATACTCTGATGGGGAAGGCACCTCTAAGGTGGAACACCCAGTGCTGTGAAGTGGGGAGCACAGTGGGAGTCTGGAAGTAGCTCTTGATCCAGCCTGGTGGTCGGAGATGGCTTCACAGGGGAGGAGGTGTGTGGTATACAGCGGCTGAAAATGGCATGCTGGCGCAGCATGCCGGAAGGACATTGCACGACTCTGTGACTGGGCTCAGACAGCCGCAGGAGTGAAGCAGTTGTTGGGAAGCGTGGCTTCTGAGCCAGGTCTTCACAGTCCCCTTTTCCCCACTGTTTCTCCTGAGCAGTTGTCTGGGGCTCTCATCCTTGGGGACCTTCTACTGGTTCTTTATTGATGTCTGGGACCCACTGACCAAGGTAACCTCTGCCTAAAGGCCAAGGGGCCTGGACCCCAGATTTTTTGTTTTTTTTTTTTTAAAGATTTATTTATTTATTTATTTTGGGCGGGGGTCGGGTTGGGGAGGGAGGGAGCAGGCGGGCCACTTCTATCGGTCTTTCATTTCTCTATGTTCATCCGTCTTTGTTCTTTGGCTCCTGTGGGCCTCCCATCGCGGTGGCGTCTGTCGTTGCAGAGCGCTGGCTCTGGGCGCATGTGCCCCAGAGCTCCGGCTCGGTAATTGGACACATCAGTCCAGCCGCTCGGCGGCACGTGGGATCTTCCCAGGCCAGGGATCGAACTGGCGTCCCTTGCACTGCAAGGCGCTGTCCTTACCCACTGGACCACCAGGGGAAACCCTGGACCCCAGGTTTTTCCCTCTCTCCCTTGCCTCTGGCTGAGCACTGTCTGCCCAGTGCTCTAGGGGTTTCTGCCCAGGCCACAGGGGGTACACTGGAGCAGCATGGCCTGTCCTCAAAACAGAAGAGAGGAGGCTTGCTCCCCTGGGAGAGCGGGGCCTCATTCAGCACACAGAGAGAGTGCTCCCTTCTAACCCCAGGCCAAATTAGCCTTCCAAATTACAGACTGCTTGTCCTCCAAACTGGGGATTGGGTGGGAGAACAGAGGCCCAGCTCTCCTTCCTGCTTCCTGCTCAGAGGGCTCTCGACTGGCCTATCCCTAAATAACAGGACCACGTTAGGAAAGAATTCTGGGGCCACACGCCCTCCAACTCCAGGGTGCAGGAAGCCCTGTTCTCAGACCTCCATCGAGGCTTAGGGCAAGGCTGTGTCCTCCCAGTGTTTGACAACAAGCTCAAAACGAGAACATTTAGTTGAGGCCAGAGGAGGGTTCTGAGGGCATTTAGGGGATCAATCATTCATTCCTCAAACACTTTCTGGGCACATTTCTGTGCCAAGCCTTAAGACACTGAGTGGCGGTGGAAGAGACAGACATGTGACCAAGAAGTACCTGTCAGAATGAGCTGGCCTGTGGGAGGGGTGTACAGGTGACCCTGGGAACCCTTGATGAGGTGAGGGGGAGCTTCCTAGAGGAGGAGGTATATGAGCTGAGTCCCAAAGGATGCATGTGTCCTTAAGCCAGGGGAAGACAGGGAAGGAAAGTTCCAGGAGGAAAGATCATCAAGTGCAAAGGCCAGGAGCAGAGAGTCAGGGAGAAGTGTCCAGAAGTGGGTGGAGGCACTGGTTTGTTCAGATTCAGGGACCTTGTCAGTCATCCTGGGGGACTGGATTTCATCAGAAGTTCAAGGGGAGAGAAGGGCTGTGATCCCAGGAATGGAAGAGGATGGTGTGTGTGTGCACGCGCATGCAAAAGCAGAGCTGGACCCATGGCCCTGAGGGGCAGAGGAGATGGTCCTGGGGCCTCCCACACGGGCGTCCCCCAGATCCCTTCCAGACAGCCTTTGTAGTAACAATCTGGTTTACTACAGGGAAAAGACAGGAGCCTAGTGGTATTTCTTTGTGTCCTGAAATTAAGGTGCCTTTCTGTGCTTTCTCTAATTGATTTGGAACTTCTCATGTTTTTGTTTTGGGAGAAAATCATTACAGATGTTGAGAATAAATGCTATCTTCGTGTGGTGCTGAGAGCAGAGGATGAAGGGAAAACACCTCCTGAGCTCACCCACGCCTGTGTTACAGAAGAGGCAAGTGAGGTAGTGGGTGGGGGGTGTGCGCTGAGGCCATGCAGCCGCAGTGATGATCCCCGGGAGCAGGATAGTGTGGCTTTTGGGGCTCAGTGAAGAGAGCATGCATGGTGGAGGTTCTTATAGCAGGACCTTGGAGAGAGGACCTGGGAGTCCCTCCAGCTTCTGGTCTTGCTTGCACATCTGGGACAGAGAGCTCACTATTTCCTGTCTGCAATGCTGAACTGGCCCACTGTAGCTGGTGGGCACTTCTCCCCAAGTGGGCAGCGCCGCTCGCCTCCAGTCCCATCTCAGGTTCTCTGCATCCTGACCTGCACTCCATTGGAGACCTCTTGTCTCCACCTTAACTGTGCGAGGTGATGCTAGGGCTGTGGTGGTCGTGGTGGGCGGGACCCTGGGCCTCTGCAGCCTGCAGAGTGCTGGGTCTGATCTGGCTCCAGTGTGGGGCCTGCAGTCCTGAGCCTGACGCTGGGAGGGCTTCCGGGCTGGAGCTTCCCCTGCTGGCAGCCAGCGTGGGAGCCTGAGGAAAGGCACGGAGCCCACTTCCTGGATGTGCAGCCTGCTGTCCGGCACGTCCCGCAGGCCTGGCCCTGTTCAGCTGAGGACGTGAGCCAATGGGTAGAGTCAGGGCCTGGCGGGCAGTTCGATGGGCTGCGCTGGGCAGATGGGTGGGGCATCCAGTCGGGGCGCCTGGTCGGTGCGCAACCGCACTCAGCAGGCTTCTGTTTACCCCCTGTTGTATGTCTGGCCTTTTGATGGCCACGGGGCCCTCAGAGAGCCGGTGGTCTGGACAAGGAGGAGGAGATGACATAGAGCCTTAAGAAACCTCCCTTCCTGTCCATATGAGCAAGATCGGCTCCAGACCTCAGATTGTGATATCCCACATAATCTGCTTCTACCCAGCAGTAGAAAGGGGCCTCTCAAAGTCACCTCTGGGCTCCTGCTCGTTCTGCTTGACCTGCCACGGCTCCCCTGTGCTGGCCCTCGGATGGCTTGTGGACTCTGGTCCAGCCTCCCCTGGAACTTGACTCCCTCCTCCTCCACTCAGCTGCAGTGAGCACTCAGCGCGTAATGGCCTCTCTGGCCATCTGGCCTTTGCCCAGGTTGTTCTCTCTGTCTGGAAACTGTCTCCTTCCTTTCCACTTGCTGACGCCTACTCCCTCCTCAGAGTCGGCTTCCCAGCCTTCTCCCTGGGTAGCTTTCCCAGTCTTTAGATCAAGACAGCCCCCCAGTACCTGTCCCTGTACCCCCCACCCCCACTGCTCCTCAGAGCACTGATGGGACCTGGAATTCATCGTGTGCGAATTCCACTGACGGTGTCTCCCAGGACCCAGAGCGGCCCAGTTTCTCAGGGCCACTGCTGGATTCCGTGGTCTCACCCCAGGTGCTTATTAGTCAATATATGTTGAATGACGAGCATATGTGAAAACCACAGTGTTTCTATTACTAAAAAGGTAAGTTCAGGCACAGACATCAGCTGGTAAGACCGAAATGCATTCTCCTACCCACAGGCTGAGAATGTTGCAAATATGGTTACCCTGACCTTTAAAAGGTAGCTACTCCCAAACCCGGTCCCCAGAGTCACCCACAGTGGCTGGTTCAGGGCAGCTCTGAAGTAAACAGCCACAGCAGTGACCCTGGCTGTGTGTCGGGAGCCACCTCAGCACCCAATAAGTGTAGAATTTTTTTCAATGAAACATTATATTTGGATGCCAGAACCTAGAGTATCAAAGATACATGTGGAGCCAAGATTCATTCATCAACAGACATTTCTTCCCAGCCAGCTACGTGCCAAGGGCTGGCTGAGTGCTGCGGATCTGGCGGCGGACAGGCGGCCTGCCTCTGCTTGTATCAGCGTCGGGCTGAAGCCAGAGGAAAGGTGAGATCAATGGACCCGACCTTCGACTCTGAATCAAAGGAAGGGCAAGACTTTTCCTCCTGGGGCTGTGCACTCTCGGAGCCCGTCTCCATCAGAAAAGGGGCTCAGCCTGACCCTCTCCTGCGGAGCCTTGGCTGTTCTGCTAGGGGCCTGGGCCAGTCGTCTCCCCTCCCCAGGGCCAGTGTTCAGGCAGCTATTTGAGCTGGGATGCGCCCAAAGACTCCACAGAGACAGGCTTGCCACCTTCCCTCCTTTCGTCTACCCCCTCTATGGCCTGTACATGGGATCCAGCCCCGAGCCAGAGTCTGGCAACAGTCACATTAGGGTGGTGTGCAGGTCAGAGCATCCCTTCTTTGCTGCCCGGTCACGGTTGGGGTGTCCTGCTGTGTATGTGCGTGTCAGGTGGGGGGCACGCAGGGGCTAGGGGCTCTGGCAGAGAATGGTGAGTGCCTTCTGAGAACAGGGCCTAGCCTTCCCAGGCTTCCCAAGATCCGGCCTTTCTCCTATTACACACCAGAGCCCCCCAGGGCCTTAGCCAGAAAGACGCCTGGCAGCAAGACAGCCACCTCCCCCGGGCCGGAGCCCCCACCCCACTTGGCAGGACTCAGGTTAGTGACCTGGAATCTCTAGCCACCATGACCATGCTGCGTGCCAAGGCCCCAGTCCTCACTGACAGGCCCTGCGAGCCAGGAGGGTTCTGAAGGACACAGACAGCTCTTCCTCTGGCAGGACAGTGGGGCCATTTATCAGAGAGATAAGCAGTACCCACAGTGGCTGGTTCCACCTTTAAAAGGTAGCTACTCCCAAACCCGGTCCCCAGAGTCACCCACAGTGGCTGGTTCAGGGCAGCTCTGAAGTAAACAGCCACAGCAGTGACCCTGGCTGTGTGTCGGGAGCCACCTCAGCACCCAATAAGTGTAGAATTTTTTTCAATGAAACATTATATTTGGATGCCAGAACCTAGAGTATCAAAGATACATGTGGAGCCAAGATTCATTCATCAACAGACATTTCTTCCCAGCCAGCTACGTGCCAAGGGCTGGCTGAGTGCTGCGGATCTGGCGGCGGACAGGCGGCCTGCCTCTGCTTGTATCAGCGTCGGGCTGAAGCCAGAGGAAAGGTGAGATCAATGGACCCGACCTTCGACTCTGAATCAAAGGAAGGGCAAGACTTTTCCTCCTGGGGCTGTGCACTCTCGGAGCCCGTCTCCATCAGAAAAGGGGCTCAGCCTGACCCTCTCCTGCGGAGCCTTGGCTGTTCTGCTAGGGGCCTGGGCCAGTCGTCTCCCCTCCCCAGGGCCAGTGTTCAGGCAGCTATTTGAGCTGGGATGCGCCCAAAGACTCCACAGAGACAGGCTTGCCACCTTCCCTCCTTTCGTCTACCCCCTCTATGGCCTGTACATGGGATCCAGCCCCGAGCCAGAGTCTGGCAACAGTCACATTAGGGTGGTGTGCAGGTCAGAGCATCCCTTCTTTGCTGCCCGGTCACGGTTGGGGTGTCCTGCTGTGTATGTGCGTGTCAGGTGGGGGGCACGCAGGGGCTAGGGGCTCTGGCAGAGAATGGTGAGCGCCTTCTGAGAACAGGGCCTAGCCTTCCCAGGCTTCCCAAGATCCGGCCTTTCTCCTATTACACACCAGAGCCCCCCAGGGCCTTAGCCAGAAAGACGCCTGGCAGCAAGACAGCCACCTCCCCCGGGCCGGAGCCCCCACCCCACTTGGCAGGACTCAGGTTAGTGACCTGGAATCTCTAGCCACCATGACCATGCTGACGTGCCAAGGCCCCAGTCCTCACTGACAGGCCCTGCCGGAGCCAGGAGGGTTCTGAAGGACACAGACAGCTCTTCCTCTGGCAGGACAGTGGGGCCATTTATCAGAGAGATAAGCAGTAGCCAGAGGGCAGAGCTGGCGGAAGGAGCTGTCTAGAGGAGATAATCTGGGGTCACTTGGAGGGCACGGAAGGGCCCTGTCCCGGCCCCACCCCCCGCCCCTGTGCCTGCTGGCCAGGAGGGCATCTATCTAGTAGTCTGACCTCATGTGAAAACCTTATGCCCTCCAGGGGTGAGGAGCTGGGCTTCGATGGGCATGGAGTGCATTTCCTGTTCATGTCTTATGCTGTGGCAGGACCTCTATGATTCTGTCTCACCTCTTCTTTTTTTTTTTTTTTTTGGCCTCTTTTATTGGTTTTTTATTTACTTTCATCCATTTTTATTCCTTGGCCTGTGTGGGCCTCCCACTGCAGTGGCCTCACTCATTGCAGAGCACTGGCTCTGGGCACATGCGCTCCAGAGCACTGGCTCGTAATTGAACACACTGGTCCAGCGACTCCGCCGTACCTGGGATCTTCCCGGGCCAGGGCTCAAACTGGTGTCCCTTGCACTGCAAGGCAGACTCTTTACTCACTGAACCACCAGGGAAGCCCTCTGTCTCACCTCTTTATAGCTGGGGAAATCAAGGCCTGAGAGACTGGGCTTTCATGTCATCCCAGGGGGAGACACACAGACCTTCAGTCCTCAAGAGATAAGCACCTGGCTGCCTCTGAACCAGTGCAGAGGAGCTCTGGGCCGCCTCCCCCAGAAAAGCCACTACTCTAGGAAGTCCTCCCTGATGGTTGGGGGGAGCATCACCAGCAGCAGGACCCCACACTGAGCTGGCCTCGCCCCTTGAGGGACAGAACAAGCATACGACAGTGATAGCAACTGGAAAAGAAACCAAGGAACATGGCTCTTGTGCTGTTCCAGATGAGGGTGACCTTGGCCTCCTGGGCGTGCTCCTGCGGCATTTTATTCTCCTGACCCTGTGAGGTGTGCACAGTGTTATTCCCTGTTTTGCAGGTGGGGAGCCAAGGCCCAGAGCCACAGAGCATCAGTAATCCTGCCAGCAGACGTGCACAGCACTCCCAGAGGGGCCTCGACGCACTCGCAGGGTACGGTGCTCTGCTCATGAGCATTCTCCTTGCAAGGGCTTCTGTGACAGCAGAACCCTTAATGGGGGTGGGGTGGGGCACTGGGTGACCTGAAATGTCCATCAGTCAAGCCCACACACAAGATCCCAGTGAGTGGACATGGAAGCTGGCACAGAAGGTGGACTAACCCTATGTGGGGCGAGGTTGTTGCTGCTGATACAGATCGACCCCGTTTGTATAATACGCGTGCTACAGATATAAAACCTGGAGTGACGCTGGGGCCGATGGGGCTCCCCCGTACACCCATGCTCGGGGGCGTCCACACACAGCCCAAGGGCCACACTTCCCCTATCTCAGCAGCCAGCATCCACACAGACCTGATCACGGGGGTCCTGCCAGGGAATTCTTGCTCTCTCTTTTTCTCTTTCCACCCAGGCCTCTCTGCCCACTTGGCTGGGGATAAAGGACTGGAGGTGGGCTGGGCCTGGGTCTCAGGCCCAGAGTCCAGATTTTGGTGGCGGGGAGTCTTGGCTTTGCCGCTCCTCAGAATCCTCACTCCTCCCTCTCTTCCTCTTTGCTTTTTCTTTACTTGCTCCTGCTTCCCTCTCACACCTTTGGGGTGCTGAGGGGTCCTGCCTTCAGTGGCAGCACATACACCGGAGACACGTGCCCCTCCTCCTGCCCCAGAGACCCATGTTGCCTCTGGACGTTGGCCTGCCGTCTGGCTGATCTGTGGTGGCTGCAGCCTCCCTCGAGCTCTGCGCCCAGCCTGGCTTGGCTGCGTTTGAACAGGATGGAAAAAAGGAGCTGCTGGCTTCCGTGTCCCCGCCCACCCCTCCCCCGCAGCAGCCCTGAGCCCAGTGGACGCGGGGGCGGATGGAGGCTTTTGGGACAGTGGCGGTGCCCAGAGTGGGCATGGTGCCAGAGGACAGAGAGGGTGTGAGGATGGAGGGCTGAAATGAGGACGGGGTGAAGCGGGGACAGGGCTGCAGACTTAGAGGCAGGCCTCCCTGGGCAGGTCTGTCTTCATCTCTGCCCTGAACCCCGTGCCTGCCTGGTGTTCCCCGTGGGCCTAGGACACCGAGCGGCAGGAAGCTCGGCAGCTTCTGGTGCAGACTTCCCGTGGTCTTGGGCCAGTCAAGGTACCGAGCCAGGCTCAGTTTCCCCATTTGTTATCTGGGGCAAGGTGATGGCAAGAAGAGGGGAAGATGCAGGCCTGGGCATGCCCACCAGGTACCAGGAAGACAACTCCCAGTCATTGTAGGGTATCCACACGGGCTTTTCCATCCGTATCTCCAGCGCGTCTCTCTTGCTCTCATGTGGACACCTGCCCAAGGCCCCACAGATGGAGGTTGCTGGTGTCAGGATTTGAGCCTGTTGCCTCTCTCAGGCAGCCTGCTGTCTGAGCAGAGCAAGAGGCTGCCAGGCACTGGCCCAGGTTCAGGGTGCCTGAGCCCTACACTGGCCAGAGGAGGCATCACATACCCACCTGCACATCCATCCAGCCCACCGCCCTGCTTGGAGCTATTGTGTGCATCTAAGCTTGATGAGGTGGGAACTCACCTGCCCCAACAGAGAGCCCACTGAGAACGAGCCAGGAGTCCAGTCACCACTCTGTCCCAGCAGCAGTCCCCAGAGCCCGAGCCTAGTCCCCAGGCATGTCCTGCTCCTTGTCCTTCCCAGGTGGAGTTGCCCTTCTGTCCTTCTCTTCTTCTTTTTTTTAACATTCATTTATTTATTTTGGGGTGGATGGGGTGGGGAGGGAGGGGGGCGGGCGGGCCACTTCTATTGGTCTTTCATTTGTCTATTTTCATCCATCTTTGTTCTCTGGCCCGTGTGGGCTTCCCATCACGGTGGCCTCTGTTGTCGCAGAGCACCGGCTCCGGGCACATGCGTCCAGAGCTCCGGCTCGGTATCTGGACACATCGGTCCAGCCGCTCCGCGGCACGTGGGATCTTCCCAGGCCAAGGATTGAACCGGCGCCCCTTGTACTGCAAGGCGGTGTCCTTACCCACTGGACCACCAGGGAAGCCCTTCCTTCTCTTCTAACTGAAGCTGGTCACTGCACTTCCAGCCCTCATCCTGGAAGCTCTCCCTGCTCCCCATCCTTTAGCAGGTCTAGACTCTGTTCCCATGCCCGGGCATACAAAGGCTTTGTGGGTGCCTGACGTCAGGCCTCGTGGGACTCCAGATGGTGGACAGCCAAGGAATCAAAAAGTTCACCTTCCCCTCCCACCCCCCAGTGACAGGAGCGGAAGGGCTAGGGGCAGGAGACCCCTGTATGCCTTCTCTGAGCCTTAACACAGGACACTTGCTCCACAGGGTTTGGGGAAAAGAAGGTGAGGTGGGCCTTTGATTTAAGATTTCCAGGCTGAAGTTAGAGCTTGTTCTGTAGGTGGAATCTGCCAAGTTAATCATGGAAACCATCCAGGAGGAGGCCCCCAGTGTTTGCTGATTCTCTGCTTGCTGGGGGATGGGGCAAGGAGTCCATTCATGCTCTGAGACTTCTCTGGGAGTCTGGCCAGCTCCAGTATGCAGGCTGGAGAGAAGTTATTGGTCCTCCTAGACTGAGACTCAGGGGGTGAGACGGGATATATTAGTGCTCCAGGGACAGTCTGGGCTGGAAAAAGCCCCATTCCTGGCCTCCTGGGGTCTGCCTATGCCTCCTGAGTTGTGATTGAGTTTGTCTTGTGCCTGCCAGGCTGACCTGCGCTAATGAGTCGTGAGGATCAGGGTCTCCTGAGAGCTCCAACAGCAGGGGCTGTGGCTTGGGAGAGGCGTCTGCTCAGAACAGACCTGGGACCTCAGCTCCTGCTCAGCCTCTTTTCCCAGCAGGGTGGGAGATTGTCTGGGACCAACCTCATTCTGGGCTCTTAACAAGCTGGCCCAGTACCCACTCCTGTTTGGTCCACCTCCTTCCTGGTCCCCTACCATGGACAGGCCCCATGTCCCTGACCCCTACCTCATTCTTGCCCCCCAGCATGTAGCTGTAACAGGCTGCCCCCTCAAGACAGCACCCACCTCAGTCTGCCACGCTCATCACTCGTTCCTGAGAACAGAGTGTGTCTCAGCCTTTCTGAGCCTCAGTTTGTTCATCGGCCAGCCTTGCCTGTCTCCCCTAACCGCGCCTTGTACGAAGGCGGTGTCCTTACCCACTGGACCACCAGGGAAGCCCTTCCTTCTCTTCTAACTGAAGCTGGTCACTGCACTTCCAGCCCTCATCCTGGAAGCTCTCCCTGCTCCCCATCCTTTAGCAGGTCTAGACTCTGTTCCCATGCCCGGGCATACAAAGGCTTTGTGGGTGCCTGACGTCAGGCCTCGTGGGACTCCAGATGGTGGACAGCCAAGGAATCAAAAAGTTCACCTTCCCCTCCCACCCCCCAGTGACAGGAGCGGAAGGGCTAGGGGCAGGAGACCCCTGTATGCCTTCTCTGAGCCTTAACACAGGACACTTGCTCCACAGGGTTTGGGGAAAAGAAGGTGAGGTGGGCCTTTGATTTAAGATTTCCAGGCTGAAGTTAGAGCTTGTTCTGTAGGTGGAATCTGCCAAGTTAATCATGGAAACCATCCAGGAGGAGGCCCCCAGTGTTTGCTGATTCTCTGCTTGCTGGGGGATGGGGCAAGGAGTCCATTCATGCTCTGAGACTTCTCTGGGAGTCTGGCCAGCTCCAGTATGCAGGCTGGAGAGAAGTTATTGGTCCTCCTAGACTGAGACTCAGGGGGTGAGACGGGATATATTAGTGCTCCAGGGACAGTCTGGGCTGGAAAAAGCCCCATTCCTGGCCTCCTGGGGTCTGCCTATGCCTCCTGAGTTGTGATTGAGTTTGTCTTGTGCCTGCCAGGCTGACCTGCGCTAATGAGTCGTGAGGATCAGGGTCTCCTGAGAGCTCCAACAGCAGGGGCTGTGGCTTGGGAGAGGCGTCTGCTCAGAACAGACCTGGGACCTCAGCTCCTGCTCAGCCTCTTTTCCCAGCAGGGTGGGAGATTGTCTGGGACCAACCTCATTCTGGGCTCTTAACAAGCTGGCCCAGTACCCACTCCTGTTTGGTCCACCTCCTTCCTGGTCCCCTACCATGGACAGGCCCCATGTCCCTGACCCCTACCTCATTCTTGCCCCCCAGCATGTAGCTGTAACAGGCTGCCCCCTCAAGACAGCACCCACCTCAGTCTGCCACGCTCATCACTCGTTCCTGAGAACAGAGTGTGTCTCAGCCTTTCTGAGCCTCAGTTTGTTCATCTGTAAGATGGGGTTTTTCTGACAATGTAATGCAATTAAACATACAAAATACTTGGAGCAAGATCTGAAGAGAACAAAGCCATGATAAATGGGGGTGTTTTCATTACCAGGTCAGGCCCTGCACTGCCCATCTAAATCTCTGAGCCACTACTCTTGACATTCCTCCTTTTCTCAATGAGGAATCAGGTTTTTCAGGGTTAGCAGTGTGCCCAAGGTCACACAACTGTAAGTGGTAGAGTTGGGGCTCAACCTGGGGTTGTCCTGTACCTGTAGGTGGAACTCCCCTCTGATGATCTGCTCAGCTCACACATGGGGGACATCTGTGGCCCTCAGCCGAAGGCAGCCTATTTTGCATGCGGTTTTCTTTTTTATTCAAAAAAATTTTTTTTGAAATATAGTTGATTTACAATGTTGTGTTTGTTTCAGATGTACAGAAAAGTGATTCAGTTATGCATTTACATATTGTTTTTCATATTTTTTCCATTATGGTTTACTATAGGATATTGGCTATAGTTTCTTGTGCTATACAATAAGACCTTGTTGTATATCTATTTCATTATATATATAGTTGTTTCTATCTGATAATCTCAAACAAGTAATTTATCGCTCCCATACCCTCTTTCCCTCTGGGTAAATGTATTTCTTTGTTGTTGTTGTTTGGCCACTTCTATTGGTCTTTCATGATCCATCTTTTGTTCTTTGGCCCGTGTGGGCCTCCCATTGCAGTGGCTTCTCTCGCTGCAGAGCACTGGCTCTGGGCGCATGAGCTCCAGAGCTCCAGCTCGGTTATTGGACACATCAGTCCAGCCTCTCCACAGCATGTGGGATCTTCCCAGGCCAGGGATCGAACTAGCACCCCTTGCACTGCAAGGTGGTGTTTTTACCCACTAGACCACCAAGGAAGACCCCCTTTGGGAACTATAAATCTGTTTTCTTTGTGAGTCTGTTTCAGTGGTGTGTAAATAAGTTCATCTGTACCATGTTTTATTTTTTTTTATAATTAATGTGCCATATTTTAGATTCCACATATAAGTGATATAATATGATGTTTGTCTTTCTCTGACTTATTTACTTAGTTTGATAATCTGTTTCCATCCTTGTTGCTGCAAGTGGCATTATTTCACTCTTTTTAATGGCTGAGTAGTATTCTATTGTGTGGGCTTCCACAGTGGCTTAGCAGTTAAGAATCCGCCTGTAATGCAGGAGACAGCAGGAGACCCTGGGTTCAATCCCTGATGGGGAAAATCTCCTGGAGAAGGAAATGGCAACCACTCCCGTATTCTTGCCTGGAGAATCCCACTGACAGAGGAGCCTACAGTCCATGGGGTTGCAGAGTCTGACATGACTGAAGTAACTGAGGACGCACACACGTATGCAGCAATATTCCATTGTGTATACTGCAAGGTTTGTTTGTGTGTTTTTTTTTTTTTTTTCTTTTGCATCTCAGGATTTCTGAGGCCACGGGACACCACGCACATCTGTGTGGCTCTGTGGCCTCTAGAGTGGGCTCTGAACCCAGGCGGGTGAGCTGGGCTCTCTGGGAAGCCCTCTGATCCTAGCACCGCTCTCCCAGGTGCGACCAAGTGGGTGGCCGCAGGTGAGTTCACTCTCCAGCTCTCGCGACAGGTTGAGGCGGAGGGGATGCGTCAGCGGTACGTGGCGTGGCGTGACGTGCGCAGTGGCGTGCGAGTGCGTGCGCGAGCGCAGCCTGGCGTAGAGCGTGGTAGCGCTGGGCAAGCAGGCTCTGGCCCCTGTGGGGGCTTCAGCGGAGGCGGTGGGTTGAGGCAGGTGCCGAGGCTGCCTGGCCGGGGGAGGCCAGAGCAGCTACCCCTGGCCCCCCAGCACCCACGCGGCCTCAGAACCGCCCTCCCCGGCGCTTCCTGGCGCAGCAACCCATCCTCCCGGTAAGTCCCCGCTTTGTGCCCCACCAGATGGGGGTAGGGGGGCTAATTCCTTCCCGGGAGGCTGAAATAAGAATAGAGCCCGCACGGAGGAGTTTGCTCATCCCTCTTTCGGTTGGCCTGTGAACTGCTGGAGGGCAGGTCTGGCGTGGCAGGATTAACTCCCGAGTTACTGCGTCTCACTCATTGCCCAGCAGCTTATGTTTCTGGCTCTTGGATTCACACAGAGCACACGGGCCGGAAGTTCCACTTGCCTCCTGTTGGAAGGTTTGCAGGCCCCAGGGCCTGGAGGCGGGGGAAGGACAAATGGCCCCTGAAGGCAGTCCTGAGGGCCTAGGACAGGTGTGGCCACAGGTCCCAGGCTAATGCCGTGTTGAGGTTGGGGACTGTGAGGGGGACCCCATGAGGGTGTCTGTGGGCTGTGTTGGAGAGGACCTCAGCGTTCTGCCTTCCCCAGACACCCTTGGAGTTTTAGCAGGGAGTGGTAACCCAGGGCTGCGCGAGGAGCCCGTCCCCGCCCCAACCCTGGTCCAGCTCCACGGCGCGGACAGAGGTCTCTGACTGCTGCAGGAGAGGGCAGTGTCACGTCCTGGGACATGCAGGAGGCCCTGGGACAGACCACCACCAAGGGAGGGTACCTTGGCGTCTGTTAGGAGAGAATTCAAGAGGGAGCCAGAGAAAAGCGGAAGGCCAGTTTAGTTAAGGGAATGCACACTCCACAGGCAGAATGCGGACCCTCGGAAAGGGAGAGCAGCCCCGGGGCACCGAGTCATAGATGTTTATGGGCTCAGTAATTTCCTAGGCTAACAAGTGGGAGAAATATTCTTGCTGTACTGGGAAAGGGGGAGTTTTTCCAGGAATTGGGCCACTTGCCCACTTTTTGGCCTTTTCCAGCCATCTGGGAACTATCATGGCATAGGGGATGGCTTTGAGTATTACAATGAAGGTATAATGAGCTAAAGGGCAATGACCAGGCTGTGCTCAAAGCCTGCTTCAGCTGGTTCCATTTGGTCTTAATTGCATCCCAACAGCTGTGCCCCTTCTTCATTATCTAGCCGTTGTGTGATGCCCTTTCCCTCCTATCTCATTCCCCCCATCAGAGATTTTTCTCCCATATTCTTTTTTTCCCCTCTATTTTTAATTATTATTATTATCTTTATGGAGTTTTGTTGTTTACTGCCACAATCAACCTGAATCCACCGTAGGTACACATATGTCCCCCACTCCCAAACCTCCCCTGCATCTCCCTCCTCATCCAACCCCTCCAGGTCGCTAGAGTCCCTGTCTGAGATCCCGGAGTCCCACAGCATATTCCCCTTCCTCACCCAAATGTCCATAAGACTGTTCTCCATGTCCACCTCTCCATTGCTGCTCTGCATGTTCATTTATCAGCAGCATTTTTCTAGATTCCATATATATATGTCAGGATGCAATATTTATCTTTTTCTCTTTGACATATCTTACTGTTTATAATAGGTTCTAGATTCATTCACCTCATTAGAACTGACTCAAATGTACATCTTTTTATGGCTGAGTAATATTCCATTGTATATATGTACCACCGCTTCTTTTTTTTCCTTTATTTTATTAATTATTTTTATTTTGCTTTTACAGAGTTTTGTTGTTTATGGCTCTATGTAATCCCAAATTCATCCTAAGTGTATCTTTGACCCCTCCCACCTGAGCCCCCCCACTCCCTCCATGCTACCTCTCTAGGTTGTTGCATAGCCCACAATGTAAGGTCCCTTAGTCCAGGCTCCCCTGGTGGTCCAGTGGGTAGAGAATCCACCTTGCAGTGCAAGGGCCACCGGTTCGATCCCTTGCCCAGGAAGATCCCACATGCTGAGGAGCAGCTTGACTGGTGTGTCCAATTACAAGCCGTCACTCTGGAGCGCATGCGCCCAGAGCTGGAGCTCTGCAATGAGAGGAGCCACTGCCATGGAGGCCCATATAGACCGAAGAATAGAGATGGATGAAAATAAATGCATAAGAAATCAATAAAAGAGGCCAAAATTAAAAAACAAAAGATCCCTTAGTACCACAGCACATTCACAATGGTTGTCTCTTTTACATCTGATGGTGTAGGTTTCCATGTTACTGTTTCCATACCTCTCACCCACTCTTCCCTTCGCCCAGTGTCCATAGGTCTATTCTCTATGTCTGTTTCTCTATCACTGTTCTGCATGTGTATTTATCAGTACCGTCTTATTAGATTCCATGTATGTGTGTTAGTATACTGTATTTGTCCTTTTTGACTTACTTCACATTGTATAATAGGTTCTAGATTCATCCATCTCATTAGGACTGATTGTTCTGCATTTCTTTTTATGACTGAGAAATATCCCATTCTGTATATGTACTATAGCTTCTTTATCCATTCGTTTGTTGATGGGCATCTAGGTTGCTTCCATGTTCTAGCTAGTGTAAATAGTGCTGCATTGAACAATGGAGTACGTGTGTCTCGTTCACTTTTGATTTCTTCAGAGTATATGCCTAGTAGTCGGATTTCTGGGTCATATGGTGGTTCTATTCCTAGCTTTTTGAGGAGTCTCCATACTATCTTCCATAGTGACTGTATCAGTTTACATTCCCACCAATAGTGCAGGAAGGTTCCCTTTTCTCCACACCCTCTCGAGCATTTATTATCTGGATGTTTTTTGATGATGGTCATTCTGACTGGTGTGAGGTGGTAT